>JAEIFI010000109.1:2400000-3723347 GCA_018901815.1 Zaprionus lachaisei
TGCCCTTAGCATGTGAAGCCATGTGGATTTTAAGTGCCTCAGGCGTAAGGCCCGCATAGCAACAGCTCTCGAAATCGCAGCGATATCGTCTTTCTGTTTCGGTGTGGCTCAATTCATGTTGTTTCAGTGAGTATCTGAAATACGACAAAGCATAAAGATTACAAATGAGAAGAGAGAGGAGTGAACCACTGATATAGAGGCAGCGAAATCTATTTGTTTATGACATATGGCTTGACAATCTACGACTGTCTTATGCCCTGTATTCAACATTAAATAATTAGATTAAGCTTGTGTAAATATCATACATATTTTTTAAGATCTTGCACTAATATCAAAGACGATTTTTTAAAATAAAATCTGAAAAGGATATTATAGATTTTTATTTAAATTTCTGAACGATTAAAATTATGTGCATGGTACTCAATCGTGTTTTACTTGATATTTTTTTCTATTTTGCATTTCATTTGAAATTTTTTAATTACATTAAATCAAAGCTAAAGTAATTCGCACCAAAGTCACGTCCCATTCACATCTTCGAGGCACGTGCAGTGGCCAACCGAATCGACCTAGGCCATGTCCACTTCCACATCCACTTCCACATCCACATCCACATCCACATCCACTTCCACATCCACGGCCATGTTCATGTCCATGTCCAGGGCCACTCAAAGAGAACCCGTCGAGTTGTTGGCCCACAAAACCGAATGCAAACTCGTAGGCAAAACTTTTGTGCACATCAATTACGGATGCTAATTAATCGAAACAGCTGAGAATCGTCCTCGTCCATGTAGATTTTAAATAAGGTCGGACAGTTGTTGGCCTTTCTTTTTCTGCCTTTTTCTGTTTCTTTTTCTTCTGCGTTAGTCAAAAACAATTCAACACTTTAAAGAGAAATCATCATGGAAGACATAAGCTTAAGGAATGTACCTAACTAGGCAAACGGAAACACATAATATATGCATAGGTACTAAATCGTAAAATATTACGTATGACAATTTCATAACAAAAAAATTGCAAGCGAAATCAATCGAGAGACTTTCATTACATTGAGAGCTTGGAAATATATATATGTAAATAGCAATATAAATAAAATTTACACAAATGTGACTGGTTTAGGGTGTTCACAGAATAAAAATATAGCTAAGCGAATATTTAAAGTAAAATCAATTGAGGGGCATCAAGTTTGCTCAAGTTCTAAGGAATCTAGTCAATAAGGACAGCCTAAGGTAGTATAAAGTAAAGAAACCAAAAAATAAACTTAATTATTAAAGAAATCTGTACTACAATAAAATATATATTGTACATAATATACCAAGTACAAATATAATTAAAGGCGTAAATTTGCTGTGAATTCACAAGAATTTCCCTACGAAATATAATATAACTCCATGTATGCTGCGCTAAATCAGACTTACTATATTGTTAATACACGTCGAGCTAAGTGCTTCGACAGCGATTCGCATAAATATTCAGCAGGTTAATTTCCGTTTCTCATTCGAAATTTATGCGACGTTGGGTACAGAAAAAGATTCTTCTTAATAATGCGCGACATTAACAAAGTTTCAATCTTTAATCTAAATTCCTTCTAACGGCAACAAAGCCAACAGAGGCAGAGGCAGCAAGAACAAGCAATACGCGATACGGCAATGGAGGGAGAAGGAAGTTAAAGAAGGGGAAGGGGCGGTGGCTGTGGGCGTGGGCGTGGCCTGATGGTGTTGGGGACATTGTCATGCATTTCTAATGATGCCGTCGCGTGGGCGACAACAACAACATGAGCGTTGATATGTGAAATGTCACTTTGTATGGAGTTTGAATAGCAACGACAATGACAACGACAATGCCAACACAAACAGGCTGATGGGCGTGGCAGTGGGAGGTGGTGAGGTGGTGAGGGAGTCCTGATAGTCCTGTCCAAGTGCAAGTCGATGCTGCCGTTTGAGACTTGACAAAAGGATGCCATTTCACCTGCAGGAGTTTGCCGTAAATTGTTGTTGTTGTTGCTGCCGGCGCCATTATCCCCGTGCACGCCAGCAACAGCAAAAGCAGCAGCAGAGTATCAACAGCAGCAACAACAAAGCGAATTAGATGCAACAACAAAATTATCTTTCGCTTCGTTCGTTGCCGCTGCTTGTATTTTCAGTTATAACATTAACTTTTATTTGCCCAACTGCATTTTGTAATCCCCTACCCCATTCCCTATCCCAAACCCCAACTGGGCTTGGGTTCTCGGCACTAACCTCTCTCTTTCTCTATCCCTCGCTTCCTCATTCAGCTCCGATGTTGCTTACTTATTGGCAAAGACATTAGCGTAAATTGAATTGATTGTTAGCTCAGCTAATTGGCAGGCGCGCTTAAAAGCAAGTTTATGGCGGACTTTATAGCATATTTATAGCGAATATATATCAATTTTCGTTGGACTCATTTTTATGGTTTTGCCTTATATAATGCATGATAGATCTTAAAATGTATAATGTTTCTTGTTCAGCAGCATCAGTTTAGCCGATCTGTACAAAAATTGATAGATTTTAAGCATTTTTTTATAGCGAATATATGTATATCAATGTCTTTAGCGTAAATTGAATTTATTTCATGCTGCGCTAATTGGCAGTCGAGCTTTATAACATTTGTACAATTCTATATACATTTTGTTTGGCATGATAGCATTTAAAAATTTGTATTTTTATAGTTTCTTGTTTAGTCGCGCACCGTTTTACACCAGGTTAATTTATTTATAGCAAGTTTATAGAGAAAATATGTATATAATTTTATGACATATTTTGCGACATTTAAGAAGAATATCATTATTATTGTTATATGAGGCAGAAAAGGTTTTGAAAACTTTACAAAGCCATTTATACATATATAAATTCCTCTTCAGTAGCACAAGTTGAACCGATTTATACGGATTCATGCATTAGGAAGTATTTATGGTAACCTAATCGAAGTATACATAATGATATAATTGCATCGGGCCATTGATTCTGCAGATATATAAATAAATGTCTCTATATCTATTTTATATAGTAGCAGGAATCGGAACGCTTCAATATCCTAAGATGATTATAAGCCCAACTGTCTAAGTCGTAGCATTTAAAATCTAAACACGCCCAACACAAGCAAACGATTCCCGCCGATGTGAATGCGGATGCAGATTGCGAATGGCGCATGCGGATGCGAATACGGATGGCGAATGTGAATGTGAATCTGAATGCGGATGTTTGCAATGCAGGCTATACAATGCGATTAGTTGACGAAACGTTTCACGCCTTGCGACGAAAACTTTGCCCTTTTGTTCTGCAGCCAAAGCGCCACCTGTGCGAGGGTGCCCAGGAAGGTTGTATGTGTGAATGGGTATGTGCGGGGAGTGAGTGTCTGTCTGTGTATGGGTGTGTGGGGTAGTGTCTGTTTGCCCTCAAGGTGCTGCCTGCCTTGGCTGGAGTTGGCTTCAAAGTGGAGCAAGAGCAGCAGCTGCACGCGGCAAAGAAGCTGTTTGGCTTTGGCTGGCGGGTGTTGTGTCAACTTTTGCACGCCATCCATTAGGAGGAGCTCTCTCTGGCCGCCCAGAGGGAGTGGTGGGCGTGGGGCGTGGCAGCAAAAGGACAAGCCAAGACTGGCGGAAGCCCAAGACGCTGAGCAAACATGTCGCGGGTGCGGCAGGTGCAAATGTATCCTGCTGCTCATTGTCAGCTGCAAGGGAGCAACGGAGTGAGTGTGTGTGTTTGTGTGTGTGTGTGTGGGAGCAAGGAGTAGGGGCTGGGGGCGTGGCATGTAGTGAGTATGGGGAACTGTCTTAGACAATCGCATGTGCAGCTGCAGCAGCATCAACCGTCGCCGGCATTGTTGTTCCCAAAACTCGCATAAATATTTATGACAGCCTTCTGCTTGTCTTCCTTGTCGTGTCTTGTCTAGGGTGTAGCTTCCCTCTTCCTCTCTCTGACTCATTCTCTCTCTCTCTCTCTCTCTCTGCTGTTGCCGCGGGTGTTAGTCAGGCAGTGCAGCGACAGCTTCCGGTGTCAGTCACAAGGATGTGCTCAACTTTGCCAGTAGCCACACCTCCCCCCCAGCCCCTTCCCCGGCACAACATATCCGTATCATACACAAACACACACACACACACACACACACGCGCACTTGTCCAAGTTTCATGTAATTGGTACGTAAGTCTTGTGCCATCTTCGGAGTTGCAAGTTGTTGTTCGCTTGTGCGACATTAGCTGGATTTTGATGGTTCGCCCCGTGCTGCATGTGAAATTAGTTTTTATCAACCCGTCCGGGTTGGCGGAAGGCAGTACGTGCTAAAGGGGGTGGTGATGTGCGGGGGGGGAGAGTGAGCCATGGCATGTGTAATTAGGGAAGTGCCCAACACCTTTTCTTCATTTCAAGCTTATCTCGCCTGCCTCTGATGGCAAAAACTTGAATCGTTGCCGGAAATTACCGTTAAGTGTCACCCTTGGCCCCGCACTGCACTGTGCCCTGCCCCATTTTGTTTCTAGACCGTCTCATAAGACTGGCTGATATGTTTTAAGAGCTGTTAATTGGGTACACTTATAATATTGCTGATAACACAATACTTTATAGTGAAATTCTCCATTCAACTAATTAAAATTAATTGATCTGATTTTTTTATTGTCGTAATCTAAAAAGATTATTAAAATATAAATGTATTTTTCAATTCGCCTTTACGATCGAGTTTATGCGGTAATTAATGTATAATTAGTATTATGCTATGTATTTATTTATAAAGACCAAAATTTCCATTTTATTAAAATGTTTGAACACAATATAGTTAAGAAGAAGACAGTTTAGCATTATAAAAGCCATGCTCATTCGGCAAATATTTCAGTTGTGGAAAAATATTCTTTCAAAACAGAACAGAACAGAAAAGCAGTGCAGCAAATGGCAATGAAAATATTTATTCATTGGCTTATCATCTCAGTGTTTGCAGTCCAGCGAAGTTACTCGGTTGGTTAAACTATTACAATTTGTAATTTACAACGATTAATGGAATCAATTTATGCAGAATTGCGAAGGATCTCGAGAACTTGAAGAGCAATGTGCAAGCTATTGCTTCAAGGCCATGCGACCATTTATGGACTACGTTAAGGTTTTACAGAAAAAGGTTGAAGAAGCAGATGAGCCGATAACACTACGTTTCGATGCTCGATTCGATAAATTAGACAGCTTTATGGCAAAGCAAAACACAACTACTCTGGCCAAGTTAGAAAGTATTGAGAAAAAACTAAAGGAAGTAATTCCAAAAGTAAGCCCAATAAACCCAGCTGTAGGGAAATATAGGAAGATCCGAGATAAATACTACTACATTGAAGACAATAAGAAGGTCAACTGGTTTGTTGCAGGTAACATTCGTCGGACAATGGGCAGCCATTTGGTTAGTTTTCAAAATCCATATGAGTTCAATGCAGTAATTGAATACTTACATCCTAAAATCGATTACTGGATTGACCTCAATGATCTTGGCGCTGAGGGTCAGTTTCGTTCGGTAGTCAATGGCTTCAAGCCACAGTTTGATAATTGGCATTCTGGTGAACCCAACGATGGTAGATTGGGGGAGCATTGTTGTGATTTGTGGTATAAAAACGAACAACACCTTATGAATGACTCTAACTGCATGGACTGGAAATCCTTCATTTGCGAGTATGCGAACAGATAACATGTGCATTTGTCAATAAATCAATAAAAATGCAAGATAAAAAACAACTATTATGAGTATTTTATTAGATGATATTAATGCTCTTAGGTATGAGTAAACCTTTGATCCTGTATGACATATGATCAACTTCTTGTTGCTGCACAGCATTATCAGTGTTCAGGGTATGATCGAAATTGGAAACTTAACTATAGAAAATAAAAATAAATACATATGTTTAGTTGAATCTTCAAGGTTATCAGTAAATATTCCATATGAACTTAAACGTAAGTATGAATGATTTGATATGATATATGATATATGAATGGTGAGTAGTTTTCTCGTATAGTCTTTTAAGTATTACAATATACAGTGAAGAACTGTTACTGGCAACTCCAATACTGTTGGCAATATGTCTGTCTAGGGCACAACCAAATTCAACCCAATCGACTGTCCACATCAAGTGAGAAAGACTAAGGCAATAGACAGAGTGAGAGGGGGACACACAGAGAGAGAGAGAGAGAGAGAGAGAGAGAGAGAGAGAGAGTGTGGTGCGCCATCTGTCGGCTGCCGATTGGAAGTGCAAATGAGACGAGCCCCAATTCAGGCGAACACGTTCGTCTGTTCGACCGCAAACCGAACAATGTTCGAGTCAATTTCGTTGATTCATAAAAATGAATGAATGCACTGGCAGGCAGGCAACGAGCAATCGTAGCGAACAATCCTGTAAATCGATGGATCCAACGATGCAGGCAATGGGAAATCAAGTTTTCTGAAATTGACTCTCAAGTGACGACTGAACAGAGAAAGAGAAAGAGAGAGGGAGTTAGAGCTGGCTAGGCAGGGTTACTGGGAGTCGGTCTGGTAGCAACCATTAAAATGAATTGCACTGCACTTTGTGCCATCATCAACAGAATCAACTGGCGGCGAACGAATGATGCAGCATAGCAATGACTTAAAATACAAAACAAAATAAACTAAAATCGCAGACATCGCAAAAAAAAGAGTCGCAGTCGAAGCCAAGCCAAGCGCACCATCAGGGCCAAAAGAATCCGATTCCGATTCCAAACAGTACAGTACAGAACAGAACAGACCCGAGCATTGCACGCCATTTCAATAAAAGTGAATTGCTCAACAACGACGACGAGGACGCCTCAAACTTTGGACTGATGCTGATGCTGGGCAAAGTATCCGCACAGGACGCATCTAAGCGGCAGTTGGCAGTCAGCACCCTGGCTAGAGATGGACGAAATTACTGAAGAAGAAGATCCGCAGATCAAGGGAAAGTAGGCGAGTGAGAGAGATAAGGCGAGAGAAGAGAAGAAAGAAAGATAGAGTTCATATCTGTAGCTATATGGTACATGTGTTCATATATGATATATTATATATACACGTATTGGTTACAGAAAGATGTACAGTGCAAATATAAAGAAGAGTGAGATGAAGGAAGAAATAGTAGAAAGAAATGCTAATATTTGGAACTTTAAATAATTAAAATGGTAAAGAAAGAAGAGAGAGAAAGAATGAGGACGAGATTATATCATCTGAAATCTATTATTATATCACATTGTACAAATTACACAAATATATATAAAATTTCTATTATTTTAATTTACGACGTTTAATTTTAAGAATTCTATAACATTAAAGTTACGTGTTAATACCAAATAATCGCTTGAAACTCGTGAGTTTGGTGTACGATATTTTGAGTACTCGATTGTCTTTCAACAGTTTTCAAGTTAAACTCAGATATACAGTATAATTTATCAAGTACTTTAGAGCACGAGCAATTTCTAGTTACAAATAGAGTCAGTCATGCGTAAGTCAAAGAAATCGTGTCACGCGCCCATCTCAATAGCTGCTGCGCTCTACTCGCCGCCAGCAGCCGTAAAAGTTGAGTTAGTTCAAGTCTGGAATTCCGGAAGTGAGCTGCGCTGCGTTGCGCTGCGCTGTTGACATGACTGACGACGTCGCGTCGTCCTTTCCACGACGTCGTGCTGAAACTTTGTCGGTTTGCCTTGTCCCCACAGCCTCCGGATCTCCCTCATCATAGTTAAGTCTGGGTACCAAGTCGATCTGCTAGCTGGCCACTCGCACTCGGTCTCGTTAGTCGTAAAAGCAAAGTATCTACATCAAAGCGCGCTCGACAATAACTTCAAATGAGCATTTTAATAAATTTTTCAAATAATCACTTGAAAAGTGGAAAATTCTCTCTGGCAGTTGCCAAGCCCAGTTGCTTTATGCAGCACCCTCTCCCCGTCAGAGCTCACTTGAGAGTCTCTCGCCATGCAATTCAACTTAATGTTTGCTTAAGGAATTAGTTGCAACTTGGCATGGAATATGGCAACGACTAAGCAAGATATAGTATGATTAGTTATGACTTAGTTGTAATTGGATTGGAAGCAATGCCAGACGAACATTGACAGATAAGCCAAGACGTTTTACTGCGACAGATCACTTTATATATTCTAGGAATTTGATTGATAACCTATGTATATTGTATATACAACTACAGTAAACATATATTCAATTATAAATACACAGATGATTTCACTTTTCAGATTCTCAGAACAGAAACAACTCACAATCACTATCAAGCATAAGACACCGTTTACTATTCACTCCTAACAAAGCTTCGACCTAGTGGCTTAGCATCAGTCTAGGCTAATTTCAATTGTTAAAATTCATTTATGAATAATCAATGTTTACATTCATTAAGAATAAACTCAGTTGAGTTTTATATTTCAATACTAGATCCGAATAAGATCATATTTCGGGAATCGCAATTCTTTATCAGTCATACGAGTCTGAACAAAGTCCCTACCTAGGCATTTCGGCAGTAAGCTTGACTAGTTTTGTATTACAATCAACAAAATATAAATGGGATTCTTGGGGAATCCGTAATTCAGCTTATCAGCTCTACATTTAAATGAAAATATTATCGCCGTAGTAACAAATCGAATGTATAGGTATAATTATACATATATACAATATATGTACATATTTATATTTATGTATATATATTTTACTGTATAATTCCCAACTTTGACTTTATTTGATTAGGAATATAACATTCGCTAAAGAGCAAAATTGTGGACTTAGCGTGTTATAGAACAATTCTATGGAATTTCCAATCAGAAACTTGCAAGTTGTAAGCCTGATCACATCTTACTTTTCACGGAACTGACAGTTTTGAATGGATTCTGCGACTGTAAACACTATAAAAATCATCTTGCTGGGAGTGCTCATCAGTGTTATTTCCGCCCAAGGTTTCACTACGGTTAGTATGGTGCAGATAAATCTATATATAAACATATAAATAAGAGGGTACTCGATTTATTTCTAAAGAACTGTGATGATTCACACGAACTGGAATCAACCTGTGGCGGTTATTGCTTTCAGTCCATAAGATACATATTAGATCACACAAAGTTCTTGCAACGTCACTATGATGAAAGGAATCTGCTGATGGAGACGTCTACAGCGAAGGTACTGCGAGAGCTGCAACAGGAACTGCAAGCGCAGGGAAAACGTCTACAAGATGTTGGAGCGAAGTTGGGTGTACCAGCTGCAACTGCATTATCTACAACACCGTTTCGTAAGATCGGAAATAAATATTATTACATTGAGGAGAATCAAAGGCTGAACTGGTTCGGTGCGCACCATTACTGTCTCTCTTTGGATGCTCATCTGGCGAGTGTGCACAATCAAAGTGAAATGGACGCACTTGTTAAGGAATCAAGGAATAATTTCTATTGGTTAGATATAAACGATCTGAGCACCGAAGGTGAGTTCCTATCATCTACAACGGGAAAGAAGCCAATATATTTCAACTGGGCACCAAACGAGCCGAATAATGCTTTGGGTAAAGAGAATTGTGTAATATTGGTTTCTTATAATTCTATCAACAATATGAATGATGAGGTTTGCGAAAAAGTTTCATTTTTTATATGTGAAAAAGATTTTAGTGAATAAACCAGATGCTGTAATTATAGCAGACTATTGTGTTGTTAATATTACGAAAAGCACTGAACACTTGCATTGGGCAAGACAATTCGAAATATCGTCTACTGGCGACTTTGAAATACCCTGTAACTAGCATGTTCTTTTACCTCCTGTTGTTCTTGTAGTTTACTAAATTACAAATAACTATTATTTGACTATTAATAAACATTATTCAATATGCTTCATTTGTCCGAATTGGCCTGATTAACTGGATTTTATGTATTGCTTATTGTTTGCAAAATTGTATTGGATGTAGATAAGAGTCTGGGGCAACCGTAACATGTTTTTATAGCAAGAAAACAAACAAAACTGATAAGGGCGTGTCGTGTTATTGGAATTTCTATCTCTACAATTTGCATGATTTCATAATTATGTTTTTTTTTGCTTTATTGAAAACATCTAAATTGTATACTACAATATGCTCTGCATACATACTGGATATAAGGTTTAGCTAATGCATTTAGTACTCTATATAGTTACAAATGACTCAAAAGTTAAAAGAAAACTGAAAAGAAGAAAGGCTATATCTTGTATAAAGGCTATATAAGGCATGTTATACAGAAATATTAAAGATGGATATGTTTCCGGGGCATGCAGGGTATAGCACAGTCGACTACCGTTTTCATGCTGTTCATTTTTCGGTTGTGCGATTGCAGTTTTTCGTGGCATGGCCGCAGGCTTGATTTGCGAGTGCATTGCATACTTTGCGGCGTTGCATAAACGTATGTGAGTGTGTGTGTTTGTTTGTTGTTGTCTTTCTTTTGCGTAATTTAGCCAGGGAATGTCCAGCACTTAATGAGTTATTTTTTGGTTACTTATTTGGCAAGTCGCTTGCAAATGCTTTTGGGTCTTTTGGAATTTTTAATTAATGCAAAATTCGCAATGCAAAATGCAAAATGCGCGCTTGCATGGATTCATTTCTCATTCTCATTTGTTGCACTTCCCTCACTTCCTTCCCAGAGACTGGACAACTATTTGGCTGAGGAGGTCGGGGAGAATCAGGGAGGGGCACCTCACTGAGAGGGACACACAATAAATTGCATGACACTTGCATGCGAGCAACACATTCGCATTCGCAGCGCGTACCCCGCGGCAAGTTTCTAATTAGCGGACCACACACCACAGAGGGCGCTTCAAAAAGGTTTTGTATTATTGCAATATTTATATATTTCTATATCTTTTCCTTTCCAAAACATTTTCTCTTGTTTTTTGTTTATCTTACAAGTGTCGTTTGCTTTTGTTTGGTACAATGCAGTAACTGGTCTTGTATAGAGGTTTTTTCAAGTACCATAATATCTGAAATATACAGCTTTTTTTTGATAATGTCCACACCTTGTCTGTGAAGCGGCTTGGATAATCGATAAAGAAAGTCTAAAGTTGCGAACTCTTGAAGTTCAGATAGAGTTAGCAGATTAAAAAAGAAACAATTATAAGAAATATGTGTAATTTTTAAAGTAAAATATTATTAAGTAAAAACCTAAAGATTTGTATAGAGGTAAATCAGCGAAAGAAGTGCTAATTCTGAGTTTGTGCAGTCTTTAAAGAGTTGGGAGATCTTAAAAGATGTCAATATCGAAAATTTTAGCCCTCGCAAGGGTATAATTAATTACATGCCTAATCAATCTATTCTTCAATTGAAAATATGATGTTTTTCAAATCTTATGGCTAAAGTATTATGATCAGCAATACATAGCGCTGATTAAATCACAGTCATTAAACTAAATCTATTTTAAAGGCTCTGTACTTACTTCTTGGCCAGCACCTTGCCACAGATGCCGCACTGGAATCTCTTGCCGGAATCAGCTTTCTTTGCCGGCTTCACCGTTGCGGAGCCAGTGCGCTCTCCATGCATGCTGGCTATGTGATTCTTGAGATTGTGTCGCCTGGCGAACTTGGCCAAGCACTGTCCACACTCGAAGATGCGCTCGTCCGTGTGATTGCGCAGATGTGCACGCAGCGAATGCTTGCGGAAACTCTTGGGACACAGTGGACACTGGAGTAACTCGTTCTTGCCGATGGCGGAGGAGTCACGCCTGTGAAATAGACGATGATAGAGCAAATCTGACTCATAGTTGGCGCTGAAGCTGCACTGATCGCAGCTCCAAGAAGGTGCTGCAGCTGGTGCAGTCGATGGAGCTGCTGCTCCTGAGCTGGAGCTGGAGGCAATGGGTTGGCAGCTGCGCGTGTGCCTGCCCAGTGCCTGAGCGGATTGAAAGCTGCCACCACAGCTGAGGCAAGCATGATTATCCTGAGGATGCACTGCACGACGATGCTCCACCAGAGCCTGCGGCGTCTCGAAGCTGATGGCGCAGCACACACACTCATTGATCTCTCCCAGGCAGCGTTGCCGCTTCTCAATGGGCTCCTCCTCTAGCACTTCACGTAGCATGTGCTCAATGTCCCGTTCCGGTTCCGAGGGGGGCTCAGCGAGGGGCTGCCGACTGGGATGCCTGCGATGCTGCATGAGGCTGCGATGGCGACGCGCCTGCAACGGTGTCTCGAACTCCAGTCGACAGAGGGCGCAATAGTAGCGGGCCAGCCGATGCTTGTGCTTCTCGTGCCGCTGCAGCGCCACCCGAGAACGCTGTGCAGCGCCGCAGATGGCACAGCGAAAGCGACACTGATAGTCATCCGAGGCGCTGCCCGTGGCCGGCAATCCTGCATGCTCCGTGGCGAAATGGCGACGCAGCTGCAGATTATATAGAAAGCCGCTGGCACCACACAAGGAGCAGCTCAATGGACGACGCTGGGCAATGCAAACGGGCACAGAACGATTCAAGGCGAAGAGCACCTCCTTGTGGGTGGCATCCAACAAATGCTGCCACATTTGCTCATTGCTGGAGCATTCAAACTGACAATAGCTGCACCAGAATTGACCGCCCAAATGCTCCGTGAGCTGCACATGGGACGCAGAGCGCCAGTGTGCCTGGAGAGGGAGAAGGAAGTTAGTCTATGTCTGATGTGGAAACCCCTTTCCCAATTCTCACTTGAAGAAGGATAAGGGCGCAGGAGGTAAGTCAATATCTCAATATATCAATATATCAATGTATCAATGTATAAATATATCAATGTATCAATATATAAATGTATCAGTGTATAAATATAAAAATGTATCAATATATTAATATATCAACTTATCAATATATGAATATATATCAATAAATCAATACATATCAATATCAAAATAAATCAATATAACAATAAATCAATATACCATTATATCAATATTTAAATATATCAATATATAGTTAAATTACAATAATATAAATGAATATATATGTACATATATATCAATATATTAATATATAATATAAATATAGCAACATATCAATATAAATATATCATTATATCATATCAATATAACAATATATCAACATTTCAATATATCATCAAATCAATAAATATTAATATATCAAAGTGAAATCTCTGCCCTAATCCTCACCTGAAACGCACTCTCCGTGTTGGCATAGAAGCGGCAGGGCAGGCACTGGAACGGCGCCTGTCGCACTATGCTGGCCATGTGCTCTAGGATCGAGTGCAGCGCGCTCTGGCGACGCAGCGGCGTCTGTGGCTGCTGCAGACGTCGATAATGATAGTGCGAGATCAGATGTTTGCCCATCAGGTGCCGTGGCATGCTGTGCCGGCAGAGCTCGCAGCGCAGCAGATTGGTGCGACGCTGACGACGTTGATGCAGCCGCAGAGACATAGACTGCAACTGGGTCTGCTGCCCCTGCTGCTGCACTTTCTCCTGCTGCTGCACTGCATCAAAGTCCTTGCCCAGCATCAGTTTATCCCCCCTCAAGCTGTGCCTGCTCCAGCTGCCTCTCTGCCTCGGCGCGTCTCTGATGGTAACCACTGTGCAGATGCTGCTCGTAGTTGAGGCGCGTCTTGAGGCGGCGGCAGCAGATGTTGCACCAGTAGCTGGCCTGATCCGGCTTGCTCTGCAGCTTGGTCAGATCGATGTTCTCACGATACTCCAGCTGCTTGCTGCCTGGCACCCACTTGCCGTGCGTGTGCTCCGCGGGCGGATGATCGTGCATCAACTCCTCGACTGGCTCATCCCAGCTGGGCGAGATGCGTGCCAGGTGCGTGTGGTGGCTGTGATGATGATGCAGCTGTGGACGCTGCTCGGGACGCCACTTGCCACCAGTGTGTGTGGCAGGAACAGCGGGGGGAGAGTGACGCCGAGACACATCGACATCCTCATCCTCATCACCATCGTGATCCTGTTCGTGCTCGTGTTCCTGTTCAGGATCATCTTCACCCTCATCTCCTTCGAAGTCATCGCCTTCATCTTCGTCCTCCTCCTCCACGTCGCTTGCCTCGGGAGAGTGCACAAATTTCAATGGTTTAAAATCAGATTCCTCCTGTTCCCGCACTGCCTTCAGCAGCGGATCGGAGCATGTCGCTGTTGTGGGCCAATTCTGTTCGTCCTTAACCTGATTCCGTTCTGGTCGTGCACCTGTCTTGCCACCTGTGGACACACTCTGCAGCTGCAGCGAGGAGAAGAACAGATCTGCTCCGAGTTCGTAGCTTGGCTCGTAGGCATCCGTCAGTGGCGACTTGGAACTCTTGCCACCATGACTTGCTGCAGCTTTGCGCAGGTAACTGCTTGGTGCCTCAGGCTCAGCAAAGTGAAAGCCATCGTAGCTGTGCTCCAGGTTGCTACGGTCTGTTGAGGTTGCTGCTGTTGTTGTTGGTGATGCCACAGTTGCTACTACTCCTCCTCCTCCTGAGGCATTGCATTGCTTGCTCAGGCAGTTCGTCTTGCGATGCTCAATGTACTTGGACAGACCCACAATGGTCGCATTGCACTTGATGCACAGGTGGGTGTCCTCCAGTTCATCGGGTTCGTTGTTCATTGTTAAGTTAAGATTGCGTATGAATCTGGTATGGATAACAAATAGAGAGGGTTCTATATTTAAGTTGGGATTATTTCAATATCTATGAAATCCATAGAGAGATATAGACAAAGAAATCGTGATAATTAAGTAAGATTGGATATGAAAATGCATTAGATTATTCAAGACAAAACTTTCATATTGAAGTTACTACAATCAGTTTAAATCTTTTCATGATTTCACAATGATCACAATGTCTCGCCATATACAGAGATAAAGATCCCCATGTCCTAACATTTAAATAATTAAATAGGAACTGTGCGTATAGAATACATATATACATATGTAATAAAGCTAATAGAACTGCAAATTTTGTATTAGGTATTCTATTTATAGATATATCTTAGAATATATATAGAGAAGAACAAGTTATAATAATTTAACACACAGTATCAGGCCTAACCTAAATCTAGTAGCAAAAAGTCATGACTAATGGTACAAAGAACTTTATTTGAAATTCAATTCAAGAATGATTTAGAATACACCTCATAGAAAGGCTTCATTTAAAGAGTCGTCAATGCCATTTAAGTGAACCCAATCAAATTATATACTTGGTAAATTAAGTCTAGTTAGTCCGTATAACTTGCAAGCTCACTCTACGTTATACTTAAATTTCAGATTGTAAACCTAATCGTAGGGATCTATAAAAATATATTTGTAATACACTTCACAAACAGAAGAAGCCCTATTAGAATGTTCCTATATATACAGCTGATATATATATATCATACATAGGTATATTTATTGATATTATTTCAATGAGACACATTTTTCCTTACACTCCGCCATGGTATACGGATTTCTTTCAGTTTCATTCATAGAAGTTCGACAACTGCAATTTGGATAATATTTGTGTATCCTATATGCATATGTACATGTGTAAGCCTCTACGTAAATAAGCCTCAATCTAGTAAAAATACTCTTAATATACTCATAATAGATTTCTATCTGGTTTCGTCTCTGTTTGCTGATTGAGCTCACGGGGACAATGATTTATTGAGATGCCAGTGGAGCCAGTCTCTCTATACCAACTAAACTAAGCGCTATCTATCTTGCTATCTCACTCTACGCTCTCCCTCTAGCTCTCTCCTTCTCTCTCTCTAAGGCTAAAGCTGAACTGGTGCAACCACCGTGCATCCGGGCCGGGTCATATTTCAAGCCCAGTTTATTCATTAACAACGTTGGCAGCCAATCCTGGCCAGGCTGACTGCCCCAGACTGCCTGCATCAACATCACCACAGCGTTGACATGCCACGGCGCGCCTGTGCGTATCCCTGTTCCTGTGCAATGTACCCATGCCCCCCTCATCTTCCCCCTCCCACTGCTCCTGCTGTGCCTGCGCCTGTTTGTGTTCCTGTTTATGTCCGTGTCCGCCTGTTGGCATTGCGGCCTGTCACAAATGAAGTTTATTGCGTCTGTGTTGTGTACGTGTCGCGCTTCCCCTACCCTCCCCCCTTCCCCACTACTAACCCCACTCCGCCTCCCCATTTGCTAACAGGCTTTCTGTCTTTCTCCATCTCTCGCTCTCACTCGCTCTCGCCTCGCAATGCTAAATGTAAAAGTGTCATATCCGCCATATGTGAGCGCGATGAACGATGCGTCGATGCCGTCGCCGCAGCTGACGTCGACAGCGAAGCCAACATTACGCGCTCGCGTTGGAAGCTGTTAATAATTTTACAGTACAATTGCAATGCACTTGAAAAAATGTAACTATAATTATCGAGAATTAAAAGGCAAAGATTGCTCGATGGACTTCTATTAATTTTTATTTTATATAAGCAGAAATTAAGTAACAATTTTACTAGTGATCTTTATTTTAACGCAGATTATCATATTGAAAAAAGGGAATTTTAATTTGTGATGAAATTTTCAATAATTAAAACTGTTTTCTGTATACTTTTCCAATAGTATAAAGCAACTTTTTTGGAATACGACTTTTTTGAGATTTGTAATAGATATTCAGAGCAGAATCAACGATACCTTAAAAGAAGAACATATATTTATAATGGTAATGATAAAATTTATAAAATTAAGCAGTTTTTATTGATTTTAAGATGATACCAAAATATATATTTAAAACTATAAAAATTGTGTTTACAAGTTATAAAAGTTCCGTAGAAATGATAAATAAAATAAAAACGCATTTCTTTTTAAAAAATGTGAGTATTTTCTTGTATTATTATGAAATTTAAAGTCTTAACTTTTCTATATTGCTTTTAAGTATTTTTTACATCTACCCAAGTATTTCTCTCAGTGCAACAGCAGCACCAACAGCTGTTGAAATTTATACAAACGAGGCCCATGTCTGAGGTTAAATACGAAAAACATAACAATTCTCGCACTTGCTTTCCCCCTCCCATTGCCACCTTATCTCTCTCTCACTCCCACTCACTTGCTGTCTCTTTCGCGTGCGTAGGCGGATGTCAAAGCATTTGGCGCTGCTGCTGCTGATGATATGAATTCGGATCCGAATCTGAATCTGACTATGACTCTGAGTGTGAATGCGAATGTGTAGCGAAGCGCAGCGCAGCCGGCGATGCTTTCATCCGTCTAACGACCGAACGACAAGGACAATATTGGACCAGCCTGTGCTAACGGTACAATGATGCGCCCATTGTTGTTGTTTTTGTTGTTGTGTGAGTGATAAACGCGCGTTTGTTTAACAATTAACGTGCCTGCAACACATGCACAGTTATTTATACAAGTACTCGCACACCTCCCAGACGTACTCAACCTCCCGCTCTCTCTCTCTCTCTCTCTCTTTCCTCGCACTCTCCCTTGCCTTGTCTTCAACTATTTGGCTGAGCTCTTACCAATTTTTATATGGCTAATTAGTAGGCCTGTCTGATTTTCAACTAGCTGGCAACACTTGGCAGGTAGGGGGAGTGTGCTCGCGTGTGTGTGTGCTGTGATTCATGTTAATTGCTTATTACACACACACACATACATATAGACATGCAAATATTTAGAGCGAGACCCTCCGCGTGGGCGTTTAAACAACTAATTGCCGTCTAATTGCACATATCCTGGAATTTATGTCCTGTGAACTCGAGTCGAGACTTCAAGACAGTCAAGTTGAAATTGATGATACCACGGCGAAGGAATGATGACAAGGCAGGAGTGAAGCATTCCCCTCATGTAGTAAAGTGAAAGTGACAGATGGAATGGCATGACAAATGAAACTGATAGTGAGGAGTGTTGGAAAGCGCTTTAGAGCAGCATGTTTGTAGGAGGATATTAAAGGAATTGATCATATAACTTACTGAGATGCAAAGAGCATTAATAAGAGCACTAATTGGTTTTGAGTATAAAAAGGGAAGTTAAACTGACAGTTTAAAGTGTTGGAAAATGCTAAACAAAAGTTGTAATTAAGAGTTTGCATAGAGTAAGAGGGTCTATAGAGTATCTTCTGACACACTGATAAGCCAAGAACAAGCTGAAGGACTAACAAAAATAAAACTGACAGCTTCAAGTGTTGGAAAACACTTTCTAAAAGCAAACGAGACTTTCTTTTACGAACTGTAACTGTATTTATAGACTGATTCAGATACGACTGAGAGACTTAAGGACTAATAGACTGATGTAAGCAGTAGAGAGATAAGTGATTCCAAGTTTTTTAAAAGGTATTTTTTTAATGATATATCTGATGGATAAATAGACTGACTGATAAACAAATAAACACTTGAATACTGTCTACAAAAACCACTTAGAGTTTTTCTCGATTTTAAAAAAAAAGTCTCCTTAAAGTATGCAATAAAAATTCAAAATAAAATTCAGAGTAGGGTTAAATATAAACAAATAGTTTATTATCAAAGTCATATAGAAATGAACATTTAATTGTTATAGATTCTTCACTTAATAAATATAAAAAATAATAAAAAAAAACAACAACAAAAATTGTTATAGTCTATAGTGGCATGCACAATCAATGCGAAAGTGCAACGTACAACGAATGGGGCGAGGCAGCTGCCCAGCTGATATTGTTCTTCGCAGACTCGCGATGTGTTTGTGTAATGAAAAGAGTGTAATGAGCACTTGCGCATGTCGAAATGCAAGCATCACATACAAGTACACACGCCTCTCTTCCTCTCTCTCTCTCTGTGTTTGTGTGTGTGCACAGTCGTACGCAACAATATTGAGGAATTAAATAATAAAAGCAGTTAAGAGCTGCACAAACACAATTGTGCCATTATTTGCATTTGTGACAACGGCGACGAGCAACCAACGAGGCAACCCATCAACAACAATAAAAGCAATGGCAATGCCAACAACAACAGCAACAGCAACGAGTATGCCAAACTGTAGTTGGGCATACACAACTGAAAGATATTCTACATAACCTATGCATGCTTGTTTTTGAACTGCTTTATTCGAATAAGTTACATTTGTTGGGATTGTAGGCGTGGCAGAATATTCTTCGAAATAGTTTCCAATCTGTGAGGTTTGGATAAACTTATATTTAATTTCCTATCACTACTTTCTATAATTCCAGAGATCTGCGCATTTATAAAGACAGATTATATATATATATTGATATAACACAAGAAAACCTTAACTTTAACAGTCTCTCACATATTCCGACTGCCTGTAACGAACTTATATGCCCACTTTGACCACTTCCAACATTTACAGAGTACAATTACAATGCGAGCAACACAACATTGCGCTGAGGACATCATCGGCAAACAGAACAAACCGACAGGCAGGCAGTTAGGCGAGGATATGGACGTGAAATCCTCGTGGTTGTTTGATTCGAAAATTGAGTTTTAGCGGGGCAAATAAAAATAAAACTTAGAACAACAACGACAGCAGCA
Source organism: Zaprionus lachaisei (assembly GCA_018901815.1). NCBI lineage: Eukaryota > Metazoa > Arthropoda > Insecta > Diptera > Drosophilidae > Zaprionus > Zaprionus lachaisei. The sequence continues at coordinate 2,419,367 of JAEIFI010000109.1, forward strand.
ACAACAAGAGCAACAGCAACAAGAACAGAGGCAAAAGCTCAACCATTAAAAAGGAGTTATCACCCAATTTAGCACCACAAGCGCGAAATAACACACACACAATCACAAGGATGAGCACACACTGTGTGTGTGTGTGTGTGTGTGTGCAGTGAGTAGGGGTTAATGTATGTGGGATCTGTTGGGGCTCGGTTGAACACCAAATAGACATACTGTACAACATGGCATTTGTGTCAAACCCAAACGGTTCCATATGAATGGCTTGCGCAGGGTGCGAGAAGGTCAAAGTGGGCAGGGGGAGACGGAGTGAGAGGGAGGTAGATATACCAAGACATTTTCTATGTGAAGTGTTGTAAATGATATTTGTATGTGGCAAATGGGGCGCTGTTAAGAGGCAAAACATTACCAATATATTGAAAATTGTAGAACGCTGATCACATTTACATAATAAATAAGCTGAGCGTGGTTAGAACGAATACAGAATCAAAATTCTATATTATAAAACAATGTGATTTTAAAATATAATATAAATTATTTCAGAATCAATAACCAAACAGATTTATTTCATTTTATCAACATTTGCAACAATTAAAAACCTGCAAACTTACATAGTAGAAACCCCTCTCGATATAAGTATTAAATTGATAAAATTTGAATGCATTTACTATCTACTGTATGTAAACTACTGTATATAATCCAGATAATCGTCAATCATCTGACTAAGGCGCTGGCAATCCTTTAAATCCGCTGAGGTTTGACGCAACTTTGATCTAATCCGATTGAAATCATCGATATAGTTGAAGAATACTGCCTGCAAATGACCGAGCACCCAGTTGAACCAGTAATCTGTATCATCATTCTCCTGACTTGGTTTATGCTGTGTCAGTACTGCTGCACATTGTTGCACAATATTGAGGAGTAAACACTCGAGGCGACCTGCGAGCTGCTCATTCTCGTCGTTTAGATCCGCTGCCTGCAGTTGATACTTTGTGTGCCTGATGATTGAATTGATCAGTTCCCAGAGATACATTTTACACAGCTCTTCGTTGAGTCGAAATATCCAGGAAATGATGGCATTGCCATTGAGTATATCCATCTTCAGCAGCCTCTCGGTCAGCACGGACTTGAGCTGCTCGTTGTTTGCCCACACCTCAAAGACTGCGCCCAGCAGAGCAAACTGATTGGCCTCGTCGGTGACCAACATCTAAGGGGGGAATAAGGTAGGCAAAGAGAAAGTTTATCTACTGAAACTGTGCACTGCTTTTGCCGGCAAACTCACCTTCAGGACGGCCTGAAACTTGTGAAAGATGGCAAAAATGTGCGTAAAAGATTTGCAGCCAAGATGGAGAAAGCTCTGCACCAACACGTTGATCTTGAGCGCATTGTCCAGATCCGTAGCAGCCTCAATAAGACCACCAACTACTTCAGGGTTGCATCGGCAACGCATCGCCACCAACAGATGTTTGGCCAACTTGGCACCAGGCAACCTCTCGTTAAAGTACTTGAAGATAGGGTCAGGTGCGGGTGGCAGTAGCCGTGCGAAGGATTCCGGCACAAGCTGCACAATATGCTTGTAGTAGCTAAGACTGTGGGACGCAGGATATGCATGAACAAATTTATTGCTTATCGAATATATCGAATGAAAAATCGATTGCTACAACGGTAAATAGACGTATCAAGGAATATCTCGCGTGAAGAACCTAAGGATATGTGACATTTATAATAGAGTAAAATAAAAAATCGAAATATTTATCGATTGCCAACATATCGATTGGTACATAAAAGTTTCGATGGACATATTGAGTGACATCGACAGATAAAGCACTAACGAAGAATATTCGACTGTTTTCTCAAATAGAAAATCGAAGAAACTTCCAAAATATTCCAATAATATATCGATAAATATATCGATAAATAAATCGGCTGGTACCCAAGCGAAACATTGTATTTCAATGCGATTTATCGCACAAAGCTTGTCAATGACCTATCTGTCGACCAAACGGGTGCAATATCGCGTTATCGATGAACAAATCGATAGTAAGTAAATCGTCTACCCACCGTACACACTTCTTGAGCAGCTCCTGCACAAACATCGCACTAGGATGCAACAGCGGCAGCTTGGTGCAACTCTCCCAATCCTGCCAGTTCCACTGATATCGAAAGTTGCTCAAGTGATGCGAGAACCAATTGACAAATCTATCGAAACTAGTGACACTCATCGATTCCAGTTGATTGAAAAGCACATCGGCAGAAAGGGCGACAACACGGGGAAACTTGACTGGCTGCAGTTTGCAGAGTTCGATGATGATGGCGCCGTAGTTGAGTGTCATATACGGCGAACTGGGCAACTGCAGCATCTCGCCCAGCAGCAGCTCAATCACGCAATGCTCCAGGGCAAACATGGGCTTGGCGGTACAGAAGTCAAGCATCCTCTTGGCACACTCCTTACGCTCCAGATGGTGCAGCTGCAGTAGCTCGCGTATATGTGCCTCGATCACATAACGCTCGATATCCACCTCTTCGGGCAGGCTCATGCGATTGGGGAAGTCGATCAGTTCGAAGAGGTGAAAGATGAGACGCTCTCGTGGGTAGCGGATAGAAGATGAGGATAGATGCTTGGGCGGCTTCAACACCAACAAATGATGCTGCAGCGCCGGACTCAGACGCTCATCGAAGGCAACATAGGGTCGTTGCACCTGATGCTCGATCCAATGATCACGTTGCAGACGCAAGATCTGTTGCCACAGCAGATCGAGTGATTCATGTTGCGGCATCTCGCCATAGTTCCAAATGCGTAGCAACTGTACTACCGGTGCCTTGTTGCGATCCTTCTTCACATACACCTGCAACCGCTTGATGAGCAACTGCAGCGCCGATTCCTTCTTCTCGTAGAGCTCTCGACCCACCATTGGCAACGTGATGAGCACCAGCTGTGCATATAAATCACGACGTGCCTTTGTGGCCTCCTCTTCCTCGCACACATCCGCAAGCACATTGAGCAACTGCAGCAGCGAATCCACTGTAACCACATTTGTATTCACCAGATCGGCTATCAACATTACCAATCCCTGTGCCTTCTTCCAGCTGCCCTCGTACAGCGCCACCATAAATTGTTGCATTGCCTTGGCAACGCATTCGCCTCCAAACTCGTAACTCTTCACATTGAGCAGCCCCACAAAAGTGGCATAGGTGCCGCTCTGCATGGGATGCTGGGCAACGCAGCCGATCAACAGACGCATCAGATCCTTCTTGTAACTCTCCAGTGAGTCGCCCACGAAGAAGTAAAGATGATCTATGCGTCCGTGCAACGTGTTGCTATTAGATTCGCCCAATTTAACCAACAGAGTCTCCAGGGTCTTTAGCATCTCTTCTGAGTCGGGAAGACATGCCAATTTACCAGCACGTGTTGACTTAACCAAGCTTGCATCATCCTCATCAGAGGTATCCTCACGAGCACGACGATTTTTGTTCATTTTTTCTCAATTAAAAATTCAACACAAATTTTCACAGTTGTCAGCTTGATTTTTCGACAAGAGCTGAAAGACGAATGCCTTAAAATTTGATAGTTTCATATTTAACTAGACTTATAGGGGCCCAAGGCCTACTCAATGCCCACATTTGTTAGCATACAAATGATGTTTGAAAGGAGACAAGAAAACTTTTCTATATCAACAGAAATCTTGAAAAGAATTTGTAACGTTACGATAGCCAACACTGAATTATGATTAATAATTGAAAACATCGGACCTATATTTAATGATTGCTTCCTTGCCTGCAAAACTACCTTATTTAAGTGAAAAAGACATAACATTGGGGTGTAGGGCGTGGCATTTTCAATTTGAAAATACCGTTGTATGTGTATTTTATTATAGAATCTAACTGCCGAATTTAGTGACTCTAACTTGTACAATAGCAGATATTCTGACGAATCACCTCAGATATTATAATAAATACTGCAATATATATAATTATAAACTGCATTGATATATTAATCTACAATTAATTAAAAATATATTAAAGCATATATTATATGATCATATTGATCTATATACACACATTTACATAAGATTACTAAACCCCTTCCCATTCCATCTGTACAACTAAAGTTTTGATTAGTTTCTAGTCAATTTCGATAACCTTTTCATGTGTGTGCTAAATATAATTGTTGAATGAGGTCAATTCGATAAATATCGTTTAGCTGAGTTTCAGAATCGTATGACATAAATTTGTTATTTTATAGCAAAGAAAACAAGCTGCAAATGAAATGCAGTTTGTGGCTCAGCTGGGGGGGGGGAACCGCAGAAGAAGCAGAAGACGAAGAGAAGATACGACAACCGACAACGACAACTGCAATTTGACGAACGTCATCAAAAATTTTACGATCCACTTATGAACAAACCAAATAAAAATTATATGCCACATAAACCTGATGACTGATCCCGACGCAGATACAGTCCGAAAGGGCAGTCAGAAGTGAAAGGGAAAGAGGAAGCTTGGAAAGGGTTCTCTGTAAGCCCAGGTAAGTTGAGGAGGAGAGTCATTATCGCCACAACTTGTGGCTGCGTATGTATTGTAAATGACACATGGCCATGCCGAGAGCAGTTGCTCTGCTGGAGACGACATCGACATCGACATCGACATGGACATGGACATCCGCAGAAGTTGCGACAATAAAACAGAGCTGAAACAGACCGCCGCCTGCTGCAGCTGACGGCGAGAAATCAAGAAATGAAATAATAATAAATTCTGCGCGGTAAATTACACTGAGGTCGTAAAAGAAAATATGCAAATCGATTGCATTAATTTAATAATGATGTGAATAAGTTTTGTTTCACGAAACGATCGGAGACGCAATTCAGCGAGTTCTTCTTTTTTAAAGTAGCTTTCGATATTAAAGTCGCCTTTTTAATTCAGCTGTGCGTATTTACAGCGAATTATTATATCCTTCCTGCATTGAAAATGGTCAAAATATGGCATACCATAGTTATGTTCACACATTTATTGATATTCCTTTGATAAATAGGATTGACTAATAACACAGTTCACATCACGACCCCGAATCATATCTTCAGTTGTGTTAAACACACTTCATGTTTCTCAAATCTTAAGAGCCCTTTGATTGTTTGCGTAACAGTGTCGTCCAGAATTCAGGTCTATCCATGTAACGCTAAAGAAAGTAAAATGTTCCTGTAGTTAATAAAACTCAACAAGTAATTCATCTTCTAATAACATACAAAAACCTAGTTTTCCATGAAGCGGAGATCGAAAGAATTTTGCCTTGTCCTCGAGTTCGTATAGCGGTATATTCTGTGGTTGAGACACCTTCTGATTCTGCTGGTGGATCAGGTACTGTGGTTCGGGTAGTGGCTGTATCTGGTACTGTGGTTGGCACTGTCCAACTGCAATGCACATGGCCAGAACTATCAAGAACTTCAGGAACTTCATTTCAGATTCGAATAAACCTTATGGATTCTAGGAAAGCTTCATTTATATGGCTGTCAACGTGACTTAAGCAAATCTAATTAAATTATAGCTAACAATTTGTTATTATGTGTGGAAAATTAATTTGAATCTATCTGTGGATACATCCACGTGTCTTATCGGCAATTCCAAAGAAATATGGTTTAATATAACAATTTATATAACATAAAGTTAAGATCGACCCACAGCTGACATCATAAGGTTCCCCAAAGACACTTAATCCATTAAAATTTTATTTCAGTTTTCTATATTTTGAGCTAAGCTCCCAGCGCAGTTCAATCTCCTTCAATCATGCTCGTTTCCTATTGTCCAATCTACTTAGAAATTAACTTTCAAGAACCCATCGAGCCATTTGCATTCGAAATAGAGTCAATAAGAGGCGAACCGTGAAATCGCAGTACATAGATATAGAATTAACTGCAAATTGTTAACAATAACTCATTGGGCAGGAGTGTGATGGGTAGCTTTGCTCAAAAGAAGCTAAACTAACAGAATGTACTATATGTTCAAATAAGCAGCTTATGCATATGCATTTATTGATTTACTGATTACACAATTCAACTACAAATTTTCACTACTTATCAGATTCCAATCTCTTGTAGAACTCAGCACACTTCATGTTTCCTGAATCTTAAGACCACTTGTGATTGATTGCGTAACAGTGTCATCCACAAGTCAGGTCTATCCAGCCAACGCTAAAGGAAGTAAAATATATCTTCAATAAATGATACTCAAAGAGTTATTCATATTCTAATAACTTACACGCCAGTGCTCCTGCAGTAAGCGGAGATCGATGGTAGGACTGGTCCACGAACGGGACAGCCTGGTACTGCATTTCTTGTTGGGGCACGTACAGTGTTTGTATCTGGTACTGTGGTGGATCGGACAATAACACTGCCTGGTACCGATTCGGTGGTTGGCAATTTCCAACTGCGATTAACAAGGTCACAACTATCAAGAACTTCATTTCAGACTCGAATATACCTTATGAACTCTAGGAAGCCTTCATTTATAGGTCTGTCAACATGACTTAAGCGCATCAAATGAAATTATAGCTAACAATTTGTGATTATATGTGGCAAATTAATTTGAGTCTGTCTGTGGAGACATCCACGTGTCTTATCGGTAATTTCAAGGAAATTTCACTTTATATAATGCATATTACATAAGGCTGCGATCAACCCACAGCTTGCTTCATGAGTTTCCCTAAATGGAAACTGGGTTCTTTATGCATTTAAAGCACCCTGCGCAGTTCATTCCCTTTCAATCATGCTCGTTTCCTATCGTCCAACCTACTTAGGGATAAACAGATCAACTTTCAAGTGAACTGATCGATCCATTAGCATTCAAAATAAAGTCAATAAGAGGCGAACCGTGAAATCGCAGCACAAAGTTATGAATCGAAATTAACTGCAAATCGTTAACAATAACTCATCGGACAGGAAGGTGCAAAGGGAGAGGGAGCAGAACAGGGGGGCAGGGGGTAGCCAAGGAGATGTCTAGTTTGCATTCGCATTGGATCGCGTCGGCTACGCGTACATTTTATGTGCATATTTCACGCCAGTCGCGCCGCCATCTGCGGCCCACGACGAATTCATAAAGTATCTGGCACTTTTAATGATTTCTGAGTTACAAGCACCGACCAAGTGGACCAAGTGCAACCAAGTTGAAGCGAGTCCAAGCGGGGCATCCGCTGCACGCAGCAGGTACAATGCAACAATTTGGCGGCAACTTATGACAGCGCCCCGATCGCAAATAAACCCAAATGGCCCCCGATCCTTCTGATCTTCAAGCCACAAGCGCACTCTCCTCACAGCCTCTCCAATCTTCCAGCTTGAGCTTCAAGTTCTGCCAGTGTGGGGCGCGAGAATTTATGCAGCTCTTTGGCCGCGACGACGTCGTTGTCGTAGTTAAAGTTGCTGTTGCTGTTGTTCCTCCCCTCCTTCATGTTGTTGTTGTTGTTGTTGTTGTTGTTGTTGTTGTAGCGGCGGCTTTCGTGCGCACTTAAATTATGAATATTACCAAATGGGTCAATTCGAAATAAATAAGCAACGGTCGCAGTCTCAATCCCCAATCGCAGTTCCAATTCCAGCCCAGCCCAGTCCAGTCCAGTCCAGTCCCCATCCAGAGAGTATACGCACTGTCCGCTTGTCCGCCAAATAGAGTTGTCTCTGTCGCAATTTCTCATTGAGCTGTCGCTGTGCGCCGATCGTCGTTCGCATCGCATCGGATCGGATCGTCGTTGGGCACTTCGGGTTTTGGCATTGGGCGGCGTTTAATATCGCTCATGCATCTTGTAATCTATGCGCAATTAGCTGCGTACATCAGATTTAGTATTCTGATTGCTTTACCCCCCACTCTTCCCCACTCTACCCCCTCTCTTGCCATCTCTTCCTTTCTCTGTCCGCCTAGCCGTTTATTGGCCATAAATATGATATGAGATTTTGTGCGCAAATATTTAGTAGACAAGCGGAAATCTATTTAATTTTCGCAATAAATGCAAAATTTGTGTCGGCAATCGGTTAAGCGCGAACGAGAAGATATAACTGCGATTGCTTGACATAAGAGGGGAGGATGGGGAAACGATTGGTAGATTTGTAGTAAAATGCAAAAGGTCTTATTAACGATAATTGTAATCGCTCTGAGTGAGTGAGAAGTGGCCACATAGGAGTCCTATAAGTAGGTAGTCTTTTTATGCATTTGATGAGTATTCAGGGGAATTCTTAATGGAAATAATGCTTGTACTACTTGTATAAAAATAGTCGTTATTTAAATAAGCATTGAGTAAACATGAGTATAAGTAATATTTGCTGAGTATTAATGCAATATATTGAGATTAAATGAAGAAGTTAAGTATGCTATTCAAAGTTAAAATCTTTACTGCATGAAGAGCTATGAATATAATCGTTCATAGTTTATATTACATAATTCTGGGCTAAAGAATTGTATAATACTTTAATTATTGAAATAATTAACAAGTAATTATTAAGTATTTATGCATATTATTAAGTTTATATTGAGTTTAAAGTAATAAACTCTAGAATTTAAAGTAAAATCTTAACTAAACGCAATAGTTATCTTTCTTTCATTCTTTTAAAATTATTGTTCAATTACAAAAGTAATTTGGCACAACAATTGTGTAATTATACATATTATACATATGACTAAGCTTAATACTTTGTATATCTGTAAAATGGTCACCGAAACATAAAATAAATTTTAATTGTTCTTTAGTTGATTTCCTTAAAAAGTAACGATTTTTTGATTATCATTTATCTTAATTACAGATTTGTTAGTTGAAAGATTTTTCCAATTGAACGTGTTCTCACTATTTTTATGTCTATATAATCAATTTGGAAGGGGAACTGATGATGCCATTAGTTCAGGCCATGCATGGTGATGATCGTCCCACAGTCTGAGTACATCGACTGATCTTTATGGCAGCTCTTAAATGTGGGTGGAGGTGATAAATCCGCGTTAAGTGCACACTTAACGACACATGAAGCGCGTGACTTCACAGACAGAGAGAGAGAGGGAGAGAAAGAGAGAGGGGGAGAGACAAAAAGAGAGAGCTCACAGGCGCTTCCGTTTTTGACGCATGCGCAGCGCGTGGGATCCGCAACACGATCGTGTCGAGGATCATCGTCGTAAATTCAACAATTTGTTCTGAGGATGCAGCAAGCTGCGCTTTGTTTCAATCCGGCAACATCAACATAAATTGCCAAGTGCCATAAATTTTTATTAGGGGCGTGTGGGCGTCACATCCAATACAAACCGATCTATATACTTAGTATACTATATAGTATACAGTGTGATAAGGGCTATTATTACCCAAGTTATTGTTGTTTTCGTAGAGTTCTAATTAAATAAACACCAAATGCCAAATGGGGGCCTCGACAGGGCCGTGCCCAGGTCCCGTCAGGGTCTTGTCATAGATTTAACGATCCTCTTTAAGCGCTCGTAAAGTGACACATTTAACGACCTTGGCCATTATTTGACAGTAAACAAGGAAGACCGACAAGAAGAAGAAGGGGAAGAAGAAGCCGCACCAGGTGAGGCGTGAGGTAAGGCGTGACAGATTTGTTGTCCAGTTGCAGTTGCACCGTGGGCCACAACCGACTTGTCACACGTCAAAATTGTTGATGCTCGTTAAAAGTCAAACAACAACAGCAGCGCGAGGCAGAGTAGCTTTTATAGTTCTTTAATTGTTGAACTGTGTTCCCCTTCATCTCTTCCCTCTCCCTTACGCACGCACATAAAACTTCATTTTATGTCAGCGCATAAAGCGAATGAGTCCCGGAGCTGTACCATAGTCCAAGTGACCCGCTGGTTTTTAGTGTGAAAATCACTTAAGCGCGTTTACCGAATTTACGACCCGAACAACGACTGTACAATCGTTTCCGTTTTACGAGCTGCTGCTGCCTTGGTGCCCTCAAAATGATTTAGAACCATTAGAAATGCATATAAAAGTAAATATTGCAAACAGTTATGGATATTGCGGATATGGACAGGGTATACGAGAAGGTATAAAGAAGAAATTGCGAGTAATTAAATTGGAATATATTAATATAATATATAATATTAACAAAAATATCGATAAAGATATATGATATGGGAAAACACATCTTCTCTTAGGCTTATTATATGGATTAATAACCAAAGCTATAGATATTATAATTTAAAACGAAATAAGATCTGAAAATATATCAATATATCGTAAGGAATATCGAGGTACACTTCTTAGAGTTCTACTAAAATATTCCATAGTCCAATTCGAATTTGTTTCATTAAGATATTTATATCTTTAAAATTCCTCTGTTTTATTTTCTCCTGTCTGTTAGTTTCTTTCAAAACACCGCTAATTATTGTGACCGCCCTCGTTGGGCGTTGTCCCGATATTTGATTTTAAGTGTCCCATTAAATTGCCATCTGGATTTTTATAGTCCTCTCGGAACAAGAGATTCGCCTCCCTGCAGTTGCTCTATTGTTGCCCAGGGTTGTCAATCTTGCATAAATCAGGACCACAAACATTGGCGCAAACGATTGCAGCTTGGCCAATAAATCACTCAAGTTTCAGCTGAGTTTGAGGAACCAACTATAAATTTTATTTTATTTTTGTGTGATTGACGCCGCACATAAAAAGGGAATTAAAAATACGTTAAATTTAGTGCATTTATGGAACACGCACGTTGTGTGTGTGCGTTCTTATGTCAGCATGTCTGTGTGAGTATCCATTTGCACATGGTTCAAAAAGAGGAGGAAGTGCTTCCTATGTCAACAAACTGGTTACCCAAGAGAGAAATAGGAATATATAACTAACATATACCCTATTAGAGGTGAGCAGAGTAGTAGGTATATAATAATAGGTAATAAATATATAACTTCTATTTTTATTTTATTTTGTGTTGCATAATTTAGGGTGCGGTTTGGAAATCAGTAACTTTTAAAATTATTTCTTTAATTATATTTATGTTTATTATCTGATCGCAACCAAACTTTCAGAAATCATTTGAGCGCTGATAGTTATTGTGTTTACCAAAAATGAGCGGTGCTGCATTAAAATTACACTTGGAATTGCGCTGTCGCAGTCCGTGTCCCAGTTTATAGTCAGCACAGCTCATTTCCAACACAGTGGCAGAGGCAGAAACTGAATTTGCGGCTGAATATGAATGTGAATGTGACACTGAAGCTGACGTGGACTCCCAGGCTGATGCTGAGTCTGATGCTGACTGGATGTCATCATAAAAAGCATAATTACGGCATTTTGTGTTAATGTGATTTTCTAGCCGCAGGCGGAGCAATCAGTTGTTATCAAGTCTCAGGATGTGCGATGCGAATGTGAAGCCAAGTCAAAAGGTTCTCTGCACTCCTTCCACACCCATCTCTCTTTCTCTCTCTCTCGAAGTCCCCAGTCGGAACTGTCGGGCAAGCCCAAGCCGAACCCGAGCGCAGAGCTGAGCTCGCATAAATCACTTATTATGAGGCGTAATTAATGCGACTATATGGCGACCCAAAATTTCTATAAATCATCAGATTAGGCAAACTCTCTGGCGCATACGTCGTACATGTCTCGCACTGCTCTTCCTTGCACATCCTTTGCCGACGGAGCAGCATATGATGTGATGACGATGTCCTGGGCTCAGTCTATTGGCAACAGACTGACTGAAGATTGTCTAATAATGTCGCAGGAAATACTTAATGGATGCCGAGATGATTAAGCCCAGAGTTGCCTCGTTAAGAGTGAAACGTTAAGCCAGGGTGGGGGAAACACTTTCTCATTAATCGCATGAAATGGGAAAATGTAAAGAAAAACGTGGGGAAAACTCTCAAGATTTCTTAGAAAATCAAGGCATGTATAATAGTTAAAAATGTAATTAATTTTAATGTAGAAAATGCGTGGATAATGGTAATATATTTTAACTAAAATTTCCAATAAACTTTAACAAATATTTTATATTGTATCTAAAGAATTAACAATATTTTATTTAATTAATTTTAACGTAGATCATGCGTGGATAAAGTTAAAATATTTTAACCAAAATTTCCAAAAAACTTTAACAAATATTCTATATTGTATCTAAAGAATTATATTATCGATTGATTAACTATAAAATATCAGATCGAAACTTAATACTTCTTTCATTGTGGATTCCAATATATAATCAATTATGAATTAATGATCCTATTAAGGCGCTAGTCAACTAGGTAGCAAAGAGCGATATACATAGATCTTATCTTTTTATTAATTTCTCTTTATTATATATCATACACACATTTTTCAAAATTTTGATATGCTTCGATTTTAAACTGTACTAATAATTTTACTTCGTTCTTGTTCCCCTAAGATCCTCTGAAATAAACATTGCCACAAGGTTCTGGTCGATTGGGCGATTACTCTGTTCACTTTTCTTAATTATCCGAGCCAGGCGCTTCGGCTCCTTTAAAATAACAATAAACTAAAAGGTCCAGTCGTGCATAAAGCATTCACATTTTGTTCCCCGTTACCCACCCGATTCAAGCCGAATCTCTCTCTAGCCCAATTCCAATTCAAAAGGCGGCCAACGGGGCCAAGCGGGCTACGTCGCGTTAATTTATCACTTAACCTTCTTTAGCAGCCAAGTTTATAATTTCAAAGGAGAGGGAAATGGGGAAAATGGAAAATGCCCAGTGTGAGTGAGGGAAATGGGGAAGGCAGCGCGAGACAGCGTTGACGATGGCCTGGCAAATGCGGCACTTGAACGACTTGTGCCCATCAGTGACCAGGCAAGGACGAAGTGCCTCCCTTTCTCTCCCTCTCTTTCTTTTTATATCCCCCTCCACATCTTTCTCTCTCTCTCTCTGCTGTCGCGCACAAATAAAGTGAAATTACAAACGAGACAGCCATTTGCCAAAGTTCCATTGTAGTACTTAGCCGAGTTGGGCCTGCGACTGGACCTGCCGCCCTGACGCCGTCGTATTTCTTTAGCTTACGCTTTAGCATATCCCCCTGTCTCTCTCTATCCCTCTCTCGCTCTATCTCTCTTCTGTATCCCATCTCTGTCCGGCACAATACTCAACGCGTCTGTGTTGTCCTTTTGTTGATGCTTTACGCTGGCTGGCGCTCTTTGCGAAATGAAAATGTAAAAGGAATATTCATGAGGAGATTAGAATTATTTTTCGTACTGTCATTTTCATTTTCACTCCACCTTCTGCTGCTGCTTTTCGTCTCGCTTTGCGCTACAGTCGCACGGAGCCTTACAGAATTCTAGGTTAACTTGAGATCGGTTGAGAGTAAAGAGATTACACTTTGTGGCTAATATTGAGTTTAGTTGAGGACTAAGTCAACCATTTCCCGTGAAGCCTTTACTTTATATAGTTTAATATCTGTACAACTTGTAAAATACTTATTCAAAATATAATATAATATATACACGCTATAATTTATATATACTTTTTATATAACATACTTAGATCATTTAGTCTCTGTCCTCGCACTCAAATTGCGATACATCTGAGTTGATCGTCTTCTTAGTTGTAGTATGTATTTATCGAAGAATAATTCTTTATAATATTACCAAATTCCGAAGTAATTCCAATTATTACTCACTATATCAGTGTAAATTCCTTATAATCATCGTTATATACACATTCTATATATAGAAGTTTTTCTCAGGTTTTCCATATTTTCTCTAATTAGCTCTCTTTATCATCGCTAGTAGGACACTCCAAAGTCAACATAACCGTGAGTTAAGTACGCATTCAATTTCTTTCTCAATTTCGTGTTTGTTTTGTGCTATTTCGTGTTATTGTTGCACACTCGCTCTATCTCTCTCCCTCTTGCACTCTCTGCCTTGCTTTTTTGAGTTTTCGTCGAGAAATTATGATTTTTCTGCCAAAACGGATTAAATTCACGCTCGTTTGTCCTGTTTATGATGAGTGCTCTTTCTCGTTCTTATTGTTGTTGTTGCCCTTCGCGTTGTTCCTTGCATAAATGTTTAATCATACGCACACACCAAGGGAGAAAGCGAGAGAGAGAGAGAGAGAGGGGTAGAGGTAATGCAGTGCGCGAGAAAGAGCAAGACAGACAGAATGGTAAGGGGGAACTGACATGAATCACCCGATGGCAGGCGTCGCTGTTACGTCCTGTACGCCACTCCCCTTACCCTCCCCCGGCCGCCTCTTCTCATTTCCCTCAGCTCGTCCTTCGTCGTTTCGTACTCGCATTTAAAATATTTTGTGAAATTATTATGAAAATGCGTAAAGGGATTTAATAAATAACTGTAACTGCTTCTCGCTCACACAGCGCGACGCTCATTTGCCATCGCTCTGCAGCGTTATTCATGTTGTTATATTTCTGAGATACCCTACAGCTTGAGTTTCAAAAAGGGACGTACGACGAACCGTAAGCAGAGAGAAATATAATTTAGAACCAAAATAATACAAAATATTGAAAATGAAAAGTGTTTTTAGTCGCAATTCGAACAATACACATGATATATTTGGTAAGATATCCCTAATAAATCAAATGGTATAGCTATACAGTACATTTTAATAACAATCGATGCAACTTTAGATATTATTTAAAAAAAAAAAAAACAATTTATCGTCCTGATTTAAATATTTAAGCTTCGATTTTGTTGGTTTACTTGTAATTAATCAATTGACTAAGATATCCTGAAATTATCATAGCATTCGCATCAAAATAAGATAATATTTTGGAAAATGAACTGTTTATAATTCCAATTTTGATTTAAATATTTCGATTTTAATGGTATATTTTAGTTTAATAAGTTATAAACATTTACTGAAAGTTTCACAATAATCGAAATAGAACTAAGCAACATTTAAAAAAAAAGAAAATAATAATAATGAATAATGAATAATTCGTTAGTTTGCTAACAAAACCAAAAAATCTGCAGTTAATGAAAGGATAGGACTATACTGAACGCTTCATAATAATTAGAACATAATGAATACTCCTTTTCGCTGTGATTCCTAACTCAAATTCATTATACTCTTCGCTTTCTCTTCGCCTATTTCTATGTATTCTAGGGTAACTGCTAATCGCATACTATTTCAGCCACTTGTTTTTTGCGCTTTTCATCCCGTCTTTGCTCCGTTTTCTTTCTGTGCATCTGTGTGGGCTGCCTCGGTTGCCTTTGCCTTTGCTTCTGCCTTCGCTATGTGGAATTATGTTTTATCCTGAATTATGGATTTTGTTTTGTTGTTTTCTGTCAAAATCATATTTTGTGCCACTGCCAGTGGCAGTGTAGAGCCCCCCCTTCCTCATCCCATTCTCCTCTGCCTGGTCGACTCATTTACATGCTCGGAAAAACGCTTGGCGAGTTCTTCTGGCAGCGCTTTGGGTGCCATTTCGGGCGAACTCGCCCCGGCTCAGACTTTGCGCCATTAATGAGAATTTGTTTGTATCGACGTCAGTCTGGGCAGGGTGTATACAGCACCAGAAAGGGGGTGCAAGGGAAGTTATTGTACGGCTCTGTGCGCCATTTAGTTGTAAATTTTTCCTGCAAAAGTTTTTCAAATAATTTCTACTTAATGTTTAGAATTATTTTTGGCCAGAATTAGAAATTATGAAGAATACCCAAACACATTCATATATCTCGAGAGTCTGTAGAACACAACACAGCACAATGTGCAGCGAGAGAGCTCCGGCATGAATCATGCTTCGTCTTTTGGCTCGGCTTCATCTCTAGCTCTCTCTCTCTCTGTCTCTCTGTTTATAATTGCAAAAAGCACTCGTAAATTGTGCACTTAACAAATGAAATTGTGAATGGAATTGTTTGTGCCTTTGTTTTTTTGTGTGCTTGGGTGCTCCTAACTTGTTTTTGTTCCCAGCTGACCATGAAAAGCTGTGGCAGCAAAAACTTCTGGAGTACAGTCGAATGTCGCTAAAACACATTGGGTTTGTACAGGTTTATTGCTCATGAGTAAGTTTATTGTGAATACATTTCTAAAAGAGACACTTAGAAGAATTTTGAACTATCTTGATCTATATAAGTGAGGACATATAGTATTATGTCGTTATATAAATTGACTGTACACTTTTTTGAATTTGAGAAGCCTTATGGAAGTATTTTAGTTTAGATTTTAATCTTATTGGGATTCATTACCAACTTATTAATCAATTCAGATAAAGATTCCACGCAAGTAGACCGAATTGTTTTACTACTTTTAGTGCTTTATCTACAATATAACTTTATCACAAGTCAAAATTTGTCAGCTTATACAGCAAACCTTTCAAAAATCATATTGAACAGCTCTAAGTACCAGTTACAACCCTTCTACATCAAAGTTTCTGTGATTTGTATTCAAATTTCATATAACATCAAATCATAAGTATCAAAACATATCTTTATATCATACATAGCCATGATACATATACATATACATACATAGAACTTTCTTAAAATCCCTCATGATATTCTCCCCCTAACAACCTGTACAATTCAAGTCTCCTAATAGGAAAGGAGCTTAATTTCAGCTCTTGCACTAGCAAATCATTTCAAGCACCTTCACTGAATGTCAGACGAAAGCCGCACAGAACGAGAAACATAAACATAAAGCTAAATGGGGGCAGGAGAAGGTCGGGAGAGAGAGGGAGAGATGTGCCAGGTGCGCCATTTTAGGTGACAAATTAATGTGAAGCTCATTAACGCACTGAATAAGGATTACGCGTTTGATTGAAGGTCCTCTGGGCATAAGCGCAGACGTACGCACAACAGGATATATCACACACAAACACACACACACACACACACACACACACACACACACACACACACACAGACAGCAGCAGATAACAAACACAAATAACAGTCGGGTGTCTGTGTGTGTGTGCCCGCATATCTCGCCCCCATTTGCAGCGCAGTGTCATTATATGTACACACACACACACACACACACACAGCACAAGCGGAGCCAAGTCCTGTCCTGTGCGCCGGTCCCCCTACTGTCACGCCCCCCTCTTTCCGCTCCCCTCTCCTTCTTCACGACACGCCTCGGCTCGGCCCCGAGCGAAACAAGGAGAAAATGTGTACATAAAACAATCTCGTTATGTCGGCATTATCCTGAAGAATTCTGGTTCGTCCTCGTCACTCGCAGCGCCATAAATCACTCACACGCTTGGCATATTTCCTCTCGCCATCTCATTCTCGCTCTCTCCCGCGTGTCCCTTTCCGCCCTGACTGTGTGACGCTGCCTCGTGTTGTCTCACTCCCTCCTGCACTACTCTCTCTCTCTCTCTCTCTCACACTGCGCAGCGTCCCTCGCACGCGCTTTGTGTTTCACGTTTTGTTTAGGGATTTTTCCTTTCTGCTGTTCTTCTTCTTTTTTTGCATTTTCTGTTGCTGTTCGTGGCTGTGCATACCCTATAAATGTGTGCATTGATGACTTTGAAATTGGGAAAGGTTGAAGAGCTAATGAATTATTTAATATAGGAAATTGATTAATCCTTCTTTAAATATGAACAAATTTTCAGTTTTGAAAAGGCAATTATAATTATAAAATAATTAAGAAGTCTTTAAAGTTGACGTATTGCAATTTAAAGGATTCTTGTCAGGAAAATGGAAGAATCACTCTTTAAAATTGTTTTGAATGTTTCATGAAGTTTTCAAATTTAAGAATACTTAAAGAAGAACAAATTTTACATTATTATAGTAAAAAGTTGGATTATACCATATACAAGAATCTTTTGGAGGAATCTAAAAAAATAACGTTAAGTTTTCTTAAATAGATAATTTAATTTAAAACAATATGAAAGGATGGGAATGTATTTTAAATCTGTATATATTACAATGGAATAATATACATACAATGCATATATTTCCAAATTGTTTAAGATTATCATGAATGTTGTTTGCTATGTTCCCAATTAAAAATGAAAAACGATTTCAATTGTATTCATATTTTAATACAATAAATACAATTTATATCTACATATACTTATTAAAATTAGTCAAATATTTGTTTGGGATATCTTTCATATTTCTATGCAATACTTGCACCTCTTCAGAGTTTATCAGCAGATCAAGAACAATATGTTTAGAAGATGTCCCTAATATTTCAAAATAGTCGCACCTTTACAGGGTATACCAACAGTTCGTCTCACGCAGCATTCAGAAATGTTCAGCTCGTCGACTTTATTGTTTGTTACTGTTGTTGTTTCTCTGCATTTTTGTCTTCGCCCGTATTTCACCCCGCGGTGACATTTTGGTGTGACAGACAAGACGTGTCCTTCGTCCTTTTGCATTTTTCGCGCTGGTCTGTGGGAAGGGGTGTGAGGAAGTGGAAGAGGGCACTGGGTAGGCGAGTTTATCGTTTCACTGTTGATACAAGAAGCCGAGGGTCGCCCCAGTCGCGCGTATCGTCAGACACACAGAGGGATAATGGGATGTTAAGTAAATATTTTAAAAAGCTTCGCGCAGGACCTCCTTATACCCCATCCCCCTCCTCAGTCCATCACTCTGCTATCGTAGGCGACCTCAAAGTTGGCCGCTCATTTGCAATGAGCAGGAGGGGGGAATATGAAGTGGGAGTGGAGGAGTAGGGAATGACTCGACTCGACTCGGGGCTGGCACAATCTAATCCAGTTTTGCCGGGCTGCCAAGCACTTTTTGGCATAAATCATTTGCATACAAAATGAGCGTGGCCTGCAAATGAGAGCCCCAAGATGAATGCTCCAACAACAACAACAACTACAAACAGGGACAACAACAACAAACAAACAGGACGAGGCGAGCAACAACTCAGGATCTCTGGATGAGAACTCCGAGCAGGGAAAATCCTTTCAATTTTCGCACACATTCAATTTATTAATTAAAACATTTTTTTCCTGTTTTTGTGATTTCCATTTCCAATGAGGGAGAGAGTGTGGGAGTGGGGGGCTGATAGGGAAGTTCTGTGCAATTAATTCCAAACATTCACGACGCTTTTTCTTTGTTAAGTTGGGTGCGCCTGGGCGCAAATTATCCTCGCTATCCTTGCGCGAAATAAAATATCACAAACAGTTACTGCCCCATAAATAATGGGAATTTATGCCTGGCATAAACTGCTACCTCCCACTCCCTCCCACCCCCTTCGCTGTATCCTTCTATCCCTCTATCCCTCTCTCGTCTCCCCTTCCTTCAGTAACAAAACAAAAGGCAACGCAACTTTTCTGCTGAAATTACCATTCAATCATTGGGTAATTGCCTCAGCAGTTGCCTCCAACTGCCTAGCAGCACCTTCCCCTCCTTGGCTTACCTCATTCAACTCATTTCTTGTGTTCATTTAGCTTGCCGCTTAATTTCAACAATCTATTTTAATAAGCCTCGAGTTCTACGCAAATTGGATACTCGGCTACACGTGTCCTTGCTGAGAACCTCCTTAATCCCGACCGTTCCTCCCCTGAGCAGAAGGTGCTACTGCTGTGGCACCTAACCCCTTCTAAAGGTCCTACGCTTTGGCTTAAAACTATCGATTTTCTGTTCAGTTCGCACTTTATGTCTGTCATAAAGTTTTAGACAAGCTTTGAGCAGGAGAAGAAGCTCCTTCTTCTTCTGTCTAACCAAAAAATATTTCCATCAAATGCGCTAAGAATTTATCTTTATCGAAGTCTGGTGTTGAGGGCATAACAAAGTTTCGAAGCTGGCAAATTCAATTTTAAGCAGCGTTTTAGCAGAACGTTGTGTTGTCAAAGCGTGTCAAAAACTATTCAGGAAAACTTTGGTGATTAAGGTAGAGACGGAGTTTAAAATCAATTAAGATGAAATACAAAAATATACAAAAGATCTAAATATCATTGAAGAAGATGCAGAAGAAATATATTATATGATGTTTGTTACTAACTTTTATAGATCTGCAATATTATATTGTAGAAATATTTTAAAAGGGTTGAAGAATGTGCAGAATGGCAATGTGATATTCCTTACAGTACTATATCTTTTCGAATCATCATATACTTAAGAAGGGAAGAAAGTTCTATACTAAATGTTTACTATTTGTATTCTATTTTTATTGTAAATAATCTTTATTATCTCTTATATATGTGTACAATTATTTACTTTCTTTATATTCTCTATATTATATTAACTTTTAACCTATATACACTAAAACAACCTATGTCAGTTAAATATAAACCTATATTGATATAGGGCCAAGATTTTCATAGACGAAGCTAATCTCAAGATGATATTTAGCAGGAGAAAGAGTTTTTTTAGGTTTATATCTTGTATATAAGATAATCTGAGAATGATATCAAGCTGTAGGTTAAATTTAAAGAAGGTTTATGGGATATAACTTATAATTCTTATCTATTATATTTATATTATTTATTATTTATATCTTATAAACCATGACTTCCAGATCTGCCCTATTTTCTAGCTTCCTATTTCGCTCTTTCGACTGTCCTTTAATCCTCCACTTCGCTTGCTTATTTCTATTTCAACACTTTTGTCTAAACGTACCTCCTTTCTTCTACTTCGTCTCCCCTCAGGAATTTATCGGAAACCCTCAAAAAAGGAAAGGGCAATGAAACAAAAGCAAAACACAAATAAATAAGCATAATAGGAGAAAAACAAAATAAAACAGCAAAAAAGAAAAGGAATAACCGTTAAAGGGGTGGCATTGCGTGGCGTAGTTAAGGGGAGCAGGAGAAGGGAAGGGGTTAATGGCCGAGTTCGAGTTACGTTTCGGTCGTCTTCGTCTTCGTCTTCGTTCTCGTCTTCTTCTTCTTCTTCAGGGCGAATGCCACGAAAGGCAATTAAAAAATATTTAAACTGCCAAATGGCCAACGGTGGCGCAGCTTGACGGACGCCTTGAAGAACAGAGACTCCTCTCTCCCACCTCTATCTCTCTCTCTCTCTCTCTTCTACTTTATAGCGCGGGTGGGTCAAGAAAATTTATGCATACTTGCCTTTGCTGATTTTCTTTCTTTTCCTTTGTTTCTCTTGAGTTCGCTTGAGTTGTGTGATTGTGTACGTGAGCATAACGGTAAAATGGCCCTCGGTCCATGCCACCCCCCACACAGGGTGGGCAATCGGAGACCCATCGGGTGGTTGGCTGTCAGAATTGATTGATTGAATTGCCACTTTATGAAATTTGTGAGTCTTCTGAGATGTGCGTGAAAATCGTGAGCCAGAGAGATGTGACTGGAGGGGAGAGGAGGGGGCGTGCTGCGCACTGAGGGTGCGTGTAGTGGGGGAGTGGTGGCCACCACCCGACGAGGGTTGCTGGTGCTGCTGCTGCTGATTTGTGTTTGTGTGCGTTTTGGCTACCATTTGCAGCATAAAATACATAAAATTATGTGCAGTCGCTGAGGCGGCCATTAAACTTGATAGATTTATGACAAGGCAACAGCAACAGCAACAGCAACAGCAACAGCAACAGCAACAGCGGCATCAACAACAAGTCCAACAAGGGGGCAATGGGAGGGGAGTGGTGTGTGGGGTGTGCCACGTGGGGAGTTCGAGCACACTCTCGAGCCATCACATAAAGATAAAGCTGATTAAAATTGCAAAATTGTTCAAATGAGATTTGGGAAATGTCGTCATATTGCAGGGGCACACACACACACATACAGACACACGGAACACTGTGTGGCACATAACAGTTTTATCGCTTGTTGCGTGTCAATTGGATAATACAAATAATATGGTCGATTCAGCTCGTAAAATTAGTGAAGTTCCGTTTGATAAGGTATCGCGAGAAATAAGCAAGCGATTAATAATCGATATATATGAGATTAGTTTAGATAAAATCAGAGTCTGATCTTGTTATTAATATATAGTAGATAATAATTATATTTCTTATTATTAATATTTTTATGCACTTCAATTTTAAAAGTATTTTAGTAAACACATTTATTTTTAAGATTAGTATTATAGTATTTTATACAAACTTAACTGCAGATTAAACATTTTTCGATTTATTAATGGAACATATTATTAGAGTAATTATTGAAAAAACTATTTTAGTCGCTTAATAATTGTTTCTTAAATATTTTCATATTTACGCCCATCTATCTATAAAAATTCCCTTTATTTCTACCTTTCCCTCTTACAATACTATGTATACATTTTAAATTCAGATCAACAAATTAATCATTCAAAACAAATGTTTTTAAAGGCATTTTAAATGTTGCAAAGAGTCAAGTGTTCTCTGGGGCGCAACAATTTACAACATGTTAAATGCACAATAAACTGCACAAGTTATAAAATATATTAAGAGAAATCTTAGGCCATTCACATGCACACACACATAAGCACTCAACTTATTTTATAAATCAGCTATAAATCAAAACAATCGAAACCGAAAAATGCCAATTTGAATGCTCATTCGATTCGACAATCAGCGATGGTGGCTGCCATTCGAACTGCCATTGCGCTCAATTCGAAATTCACTTTCAGTGTGTGTGTGTCAGTTCTCTGAACTTTGTGTATGTGTGCATGTGTGTGTGTTAGTGCGGTGGACCAGTGAGCGTGGCCACGTTGACAGGTGATTGATTGACAGGCGAGAATGTTGAATGTGCAAGCGAGATGGAACGCATGTGGATGCTCACTCACTACGCGAATGTTGGAAGAGAGAAGCGCGCTTCGTCTAAACACATAAAATCTCTGCTCCGCCCTTGACCAAAAAGAGGAAGCAAGAACACAGTGGAATAACAACAACAACAGCAAGAGCAGAACAGGTTTTCGTTTATAATGTGAGAGAGGGATGGGGGAGGAGTGACTGTACATACATACATATACATATGAGCAATAATCACATAATAAAAAGTAATTGATTAAGTAGATGACAAACTACACTTTAATCTTAACGTGAACATAAAAGCATATCTCAAATAAAAAATACCTCTACTTTTTTATTGTTATAAACGTCAATCTAACCACATAAATATATTTTTCGAATACGAAATACATTTCTAATTTTAATTTCTTATTTTAAATTTTAATTTCTTAATTTAAAATTGTTAAATGTCGTTATTAGTTTTTCTTATTTAATTCCGATAAGAAATACCTGTTTTAAATCTGTAATAGCAGTTTAAAACTCACTCAAGCACGCTATACTCGTTGTGCACATTGGCAAATACTCATTTGCAATTCACTCAAAATACACAATGCAAAAGCAACAGAGAGCGCGCCGCTCACTCTCTCAACGTCACGCGCTCTCTCGCGCTCACACAACGAACTAAATCAGCTGTTTTTCACACAAGCGGCAACTGCCTTGCACGGCGTCCAATTGCAAAGTGCAATAAACAATGGAATTTGTTGTTGTTTCACTACTTTATAAATAAATAAATTGTGTTTGGTGTTCTGCTATAGCTTGATAGACACTTGATAGCTATACTATACAATTGAAAATTATCCAAAGTTCATTCTTCTTATTTTACTTGTGTTCTTCACTTACTTACCGCGTGCTTTGTCAGAATAGGAGTTGGGAATAACTTAGAGAGTTCACTTAATTGCACATTGCACTCGCGTATTACCCACTTTCCATTTACACTTTAGTTCAATTAATTAAACTTCCGCACGTTGTTTATAACAACAATTTTAGTTTATTTCAAGCGGGAACTTTGCACAGCTCACTTTTCGACAACGCGCGTCATTTGACGCTCTCACGAACAGCTGTTCGCGCTCTTTTCGAAATTCGAAAAAACAAGTCAGCGCGTGAGAGAGGCAGAGCGAGTGAGCGTGAGAGCATGACTGGGAGATAAAGAGTTCCAATTGAGCGCTGCGAATGTTGAGTTGCTCGAATTGAGTGGAAGTTTAGTAGGGAGTGGAATATATTTGTTATTTCTGAATTAAAATCTGAATTAAAACTAAAATAATAAATTGAGAATAAATAAATTAAAATAGATACAAATTAGTGAAATTAATGAGGAAAAATAAGAAATATATAATAATTAATAAAATAAATAATAAGTAAACAAAATTTTAAACAAATAACGTCCTTATCTATTCACCTCTTCTTGTTTACATTCCAAAGTCTTTAGATAATAATTAATTTTATTTAATTAAAAGTTTCAACTATGACAGTTAAATCAAACGAGTTCTTACGCGTCACATATTACTCATCAAATAAAACTTGAATCGTGCCTAACCTCACAAATGGTATAGCCAACACACGCAACAAGTATTTCCTGCATCATTAGTCTTCACTTACTCGTCTATTAGATATCCCCTTGCGAAATCAAAGCCATTTCTCAGTCGAGCAACAATTTCATGTTAAATTTCTTGTCGGTTTCTTTGGGTTATTCCATTTTATTGGTTTCTTTTCTTCTCTCTCTCTCTGTTTCTTCTCGATTTGTAGCTGTTTTCATATGCGACTAGAACTAATTGCGTGTTCACTGCGAAATCGTTTCAATTTATCGCTTCGGGTTGATTTTATGCCTCGCATTCGCATACATATTAATGAAGCCCCAAGTGCAAGACATGGATCGGGAGAAGATCGGTTGAGGATCGAAGTGGAGCCTCCTGGTTGGTTGCTTGGCTTGACTGACTCTTGGGGGCTTCCAGCCGGCGTTGATTTATACGCTTCAATCCCACATTTTTATTTCTTTGGCTGCCATTTAGCTAAAATATTTCATATCTCCCGCCATCGCGCCCAGCTTCGGGCTGCGCCCTGCCAGAGAATCATTCCAAGTCGGACCTGGCCTTGCAGTTGGACAGCGGCTGCCCCGTAATTATGCGATTTGTTATTCGAGATTTGAGGCGATTGTGACTGTGAATCATGTGCGCTGGGGCAGACGAGGCAGACGACCGAGTCGTTGGACAAGGCGAGGATGATTTAAAATGCGATTTCAATTCTGGCATTTCTGATTCGCAGACTCGAGCGAAGAGTGTGTGTGTGAGTGTGTTTTGTGTGTGTGTGTGTGTGTGAGTGTGTTTGTATGTGTGTGTCAGGGCAGCGGGTGTTAGAGCGGTGCTGGTGCAGGTGGAGCAGCCTCTGTGCCACAGGTATCTGCTGAGCATCGCATGCTGATCCTGCCACAAGCAGGAGGCGAGACCCAACTCCATTGCCTGTGCAGACCTGACAAACAGAAAAAGAGAGACAGACAGACAAAGAGAGGGACAAAAAGACGGACGAACATTCATTCGCATGCGCTGACTGAGTGACGTACTCAGCCCTGACTGATATGGGAGGGAACCTCTGCAGCTTACCATGCACAATCTGTGCACTGAGAGAAAAACCAAATGAGATGTTGAAAGCAATTGATATGAATCAAGCAATAACCTAATGCTTAATTTAAGATAGCACAATTTGTAATTATGCACTGATAAAAATATGTATATGAGAATTTATATTCCCTACAAATAAGTAAAAGGGCAGTAGAAATGTTGAGTCATTACTGGAGATGCAAGAATTGAACTACTGTGTTGTTTAAATTGATTCCTAATAAATTTATGGCAATTTAGATTTTATATCAACCTTTGATTTTTTTAGACCTGCTTGATTATATTTTGTTGTCAACATTTTGTAAAAGAAAAGAAGATTGAAACTAATTTTTGAAGTATTAGTTACTCTTGGCATTATTTTTTCGCAAATATTATAGTCGAGTTTATGAAGCAAACATACTGATAACTAAATGATCGTCTCTTTCATTATTATTGTTAAAAAGTCAAACGTATTTGTAAAAAGTGATTTTTCTGTCGTGTGTGTTCTTCTTTATTGGGATTTCAGATTGATTCTATATGTTTATTTGAATTTTAGAAATAGTTTCTATATATTTCAAAAACTTAATAAAATAATTATAATCTCTTTTGGAGTTATATATATTTGGAACTTGAAAATAATTTAATTAAAATTGATTTTTTATAAAACATTTGACATTACATTTTCCCCTTTTTAAAAACACTGTCCGCTGTTCTTATTCATATGACACGCTATTCAATTTCTTTCAGTGTACCCTCGCTTGATTGCGACTTGCATGAGGCCTTCGTCAGCCGCCGATGCAGCCTCGTCTGCTTCGCCTCCTTCTCGGCCTCGTCGTCCATCTTGGCACAACGCCAGAATGTGCGATTCGTTAGCTTTGGCGGTCGTCGGGGCATAAATCACTCCTCGGCTGAGCTCGCTCGGTTTGATCGGCTCGCGATCCTCCTCCTTCTCCAGCTCCGTCTCCTTCTGCAACTCCTTCTCCTTCATCTTCAACTCTCCCGCGCACCTGCTTCCCTGTATCCTTCTCTTATTCTGGCTGCGTTTCGTTGATTAATAATTAATTTGCGTCTTCTGCCTGCGGTTGTCTTCGTCTTCGTCTTTGACTTGGACTGTTCTTCTTCTTCTTCTTCTTGCTGTTGTTGTTGTTGTCTCACCTGACGACCTGACTCCTTTATAATGAACGGTTTGTGTGTGTGTCAGGACATCCGTCGTACATCATCGAAATGCGCGCCCAGTGTGCCCCATCTCGGCCTGATTGCCTCGGCTCACAGGTTGCTGAGGAACTGAGGAGACGATGAAGCTCCTCCTCGGCTTAATGCATAAATTCTTTTGGGCCAGGCCTACTACGACCCGCAAACGGCAAACCGGTATTTAAAGCAACAACAACAACGACATAAATTAAGCGAGAGGTGTTTGTACACTCGACAATAAATCAATTAGCAAATTTGTAATTATTATGTTCATAAATCTCCGGCGGGAAGGCCGTCGCATCATGCGATTCTTGTGATCATGGCAACAGAGTCAGACTCAGAGAGAATTCACGATTAAAATATATTTTGATTACCAGCGGAAAATAAAATTAAAACTTAAAACTTGTTGCGCGTTTCAGGGCGTGGCAAATATCAAGTTGCTGTCGATCTAGAAGATTGGAATTAATGTTTGGCATATTGTAGGGGAGGCAACTTTATGAATATGAATTTCATTTGGACTTTTCTGATGGGAAACTTTAAAGCATTTCGAGTTTTATTTCTTTTCTAATGTCATTCAGAATTATTTAATTAAGAGCTTGAATATTTCCTTGAAGTAGATACTTAGCTTATTATATTGCCAAACAATTTTTAAAAAGTTTTAGAGAAATATAATTTAAACTAAATTGATGCAATATATAACCTTCTGCCTCGAAACCCTGGTATTGTTTAACTGAAGTCTGTAAAATATATTAATAATATTTTCAGAAGGCTTTGAGTTATGACTGAGTTGATCTATTCAAATATTAAGATATTTTGACATTTTCATAAAGAGAAATCAAAGTTATAGGATCTGTTATACAAGTATTGTCATAAAGTGTAAAGACGACAGTCAATCCTTACAGTCTCTGAAAAAAAAGATCGAATTGTAAACATGTCAATATTTCTCAATAGTATCATAGTGTCTATATTTATCTATCTATCGCATATTGTCTTTTCCTTTCCCTAGCCCATTAGATCAGTAACTATCCACTAAATAAATATAACATCAACTTTAATATCTTATATGTAGATTTTTTATTATTGTTCCCAATTAAGTTTTTATATCATCCTTCTATCTACTAAGCTATCCATATGTGTTTCTATCTATATACTTATTTATCTCTTTATTTGTCTATTTATCTTTCTATTATTTTAATTCATCTATTTACCTTTCCCTTCATATATACATATATTGCATATCTCAACCTATTCCTAGCTCATTAAATCCCTAAACTGTAAAATAGAGTTCCCAATATTTCGAAAACTCAATCATTTATTGTGCATATCTATCTAGAATCCCCTGTCAATTCGAAGTGTTTCTCAGTTTTGAAATATGCCACTTAACTTCAGCAATCTGCCGCCCATTAATGAGCTAATCTCGCTGCGCTTCCCCATTTTGGTGGCATGGCCGCTGGCGGTTTGTTAATGGCTTCGCTACCACACACACATACACACACACATAGCGTGATGAAGAAGCAAGGAGAGGGGGCAGGAGGAGAAGCGCCAGCACATCCGTCATTGTGGCACACTTTGGCTCAGGTCGAGGCTCTGGTTTTCAGGTGACGCCCACCCGAGTTCTGAGTGTTTATGCGCCATTATTAACACGTCATAACTCAAGCACGAAAAGTTGCCCAAACTTGGAGGGAAGCAGCCAAAAGCGGCCAAAAGTTGCCCATCAATCACGGCCCAAGCAAGGATAAGCAAATGACGAGAAGATGAGCAGAGAGAGCAATGGGAGGAGGTAGAGAGAGAGAGAGAGAGAGAGAGAGACATGAGGTGTATGTGCTGCTCCTCTCTCGGCGACTCATGGTGTTTATTTATGCATAACACGACCGTGTTGGGGTGAGGACGATGGCCACAAAGTGATTTTAAATGGCACTCCTCCCTGGACCTGGAACAGGCCTTCAAATTTGACGATGTTCTCGTTGATGATGACGCCGCCTGACGCTGACGATGACGATGAAACCAAGTGCCCTCAGGCACAAGCTGGTTAACAGCCCAGAAAGGTCATTAAAGTGGCCAGAGAAAAAGAGAGAAACACACAGAATGCAACGCAAATTGAATGGAATAGCCAAAAAAGATCGAGTCAAAATAAAACCGTATGTCTTGATGAATTTTAGATGAAAGTTTACTATGTTAAAAAGGATTAAGAGAAAACTGATTGGAGTATTGAAACTGATCCGATATGTAGATAATAACGAAGGTAAGATAATATATTTAAAGACATTTGATAACATTATTATAATCTGTACAACTTTCTTAATGTTTTAAGATATAATGAGGACAACAAGGAACAACAAGAGTATGGACAAAGTGAGTTATCCTTTTATCTAACATTATATCTTATATAAATTACATTGAACAAAGCATTGAACTCTTATAATAAGGAGGAACGACATGAAATATTTAAAAGGTTTCTACAAGAAACTTAACCTCTTAAAAGTGTATTAAAACTGAAAAACACACTCAAGGCTGAATTCTTTTCCTCCCTTTTCTCCTCTCCTACCCTCCAATCAAAGAAATAGCCAAAAAATATTAATCCAACATTTCGTAATCCCAAATTGCCACGAGGCCTTTGCGAGTAAACAGATTGTCCGCAGCTCTCTTTGACTTGGGTAACGTGGAAAATTGCAGAGTGCTCTCAAAGTGATGCCCAAGGATAATGCGAGTCGCTGCAATTTGCTTGGCAATTATCTTTAAAGGATATGCAGGATATGCGAGCAGGGTAGACAAATCACAGTGGAAAACACAGAAGAAGGTTGGCAACGCGGCGACGACTGCATCTTTCGATTCGAATTCAATTTCGATGTGCTTCGCAATTTCCACAGAGCAAAGGGACAAAGGGGGGAAGAGGGGAACTCCGCTCTCCCTCCTCACCCTCTGGCTGCCCCAACAGGATGAACCATTCCAGGCCAACGGGCAGTCGGGATTCAATTCGCAAATATTGCAAGTACAACGTGGAACGAGAATGAAATTATGTTCCAGCTGCTGCTCAGGCGCCGCTCTGGGAGAAAGGGGGATAAGCAGAGATAGAGAGAAAGGGGGGGCAGAGGCAGCAGGATTGCCAACTGTATTCAGGCTGGGGAAAACGCCGTAAAATGCTACGTGGAGTAAATCTAATTTTGCCGGACAAGTGACTGTCATTGATTGCCGATATTTAGAGTGCTGCAGCACAGCTTGCCATCTCCCTCCCACTCCCTGCATGTTGCCCTACCTCCCACTCCCTCTTTATCTGCCTTCCAAGCTCGATCTCCCTTACTCTACAACTCCGTCTTCCCTCTTTCTCTTTCTGTGAGCGACAGGATTGTGGCAATCGTCAATCGTGTTGCGTGGCCAGCACAAATTTTTCGAGTGTGCTGCACACAATTGCTATCTGTGCTGCACAGTGGGACAAGTGTTAGCAAATACTGCTCTAAAAATTATTAAAATAAGAGATCTCAAAAATCTGTTGTTGTATGTAGCAATTCATAAATACATAATTGACAAATTATCATCTGTCATCTATCTATCTTCTATAATATCTTCTATCTTCTATCTTCAATATTCTCTCTTTATATATCATCTATCATCTTTCATCTATCATCAAGCATTTAGCATCTATCATCTATCATCTATTATCTATTATCTATTATTTATTTTCATCTATCTATCTATCTATCTATCTGTCTATCCATTGATCAATTCCTCCTTCTATCTATATATTGAATTATATGTATATCTATGTTTCAAGTTATCTAACTGTTTAACTACTTTAATGCCCCCTACCCCCTCAACCAGTTACTACACAAATTTCACTTCATTATCACGCCATCAGCGTCCACGGTGCCATCAAGCTGCCTGATTAGTCGTCCTGCCAGAGAAGGCATCATTTCACAGCCGATTGGACAACGTCCTCCTCCAGTGCGCTGGTCAACCCAACTCTGGCTGCGGATTGGAGCTGCTGCCGTTGGTGCAGCTGCTGCTGCAGCTGTGGTGGAATGTGTACTGTACACTGTATATATATATATATGTGTGTGTGTGTGCGTCTCACTGTGTTTTTAGAAAATAAAATTGCATTTTCATGAACCTTTGGCCAGGAATTTATCTGGCGCACAGATTTCACAGGCCTCCCTTGCCCCAAACCAGAGCTGTGCATAGGCTGCAGCAAATAGGCACGCACGCAGCATAAAACGCATAAATAGCTGCACATGCAACCCTCAGCACCCCGCCCTCCCCCCTCTCTCACTCCCGCCCATCCCTCTGGCTCAACCCCATCAGCAATTGTCCTCGCAATGGGGCAGGACATGCGTGCATATTTACGAGTCGACTGCGGCGGCATCAGCTGCACCAAAAACTCGATTGCCTTGTGCCCCCTTCCCTACCCCCTGGCTTGTCCTGCTGTGGTCGCACACTGTGCGAGTGTGTGCAAATGTGTATGTTTGTGTGTGTGTGTGGCGTCACAAAATAATTACCCAGCGCCTGTGCCTCTGCCTGTGCCTCGCCTGGGTCGCTACGCTCGCTCGGTGATTGAGTTGGCAAAACGTTGCACTCGATTTGATTTTTTCTCCGGGGGAGGAAGGTGGCAACCCGGGCTTGCCACAGAGTACCTACCCCTTGCCTCACCCCCCTGTCTACTTCCCTCCTTAGCTGCAATTTATGCGTGTGCCAATGGGGCCCAAAGTTTGTCGGTTTTTAAGCTAATTTGGCGAGCATCCTGGCTGTAAAACGGCTAGATAGGGAGAGGCGAAGAGAGAAAGAGGGTAGAGGAACAACATTTGAGTGAGTGAGCAAGATTTAATGGCACACATAAATGCCAAAACCGAAATGCTCCAACAGCAAATCACGGCCAGCATGACACGCCCACCTCGACTGTCGCCCACTCCCTGTCCTCCTCTCCCTATCTCTCTCTCTCTCTCCTTCTCTCTGTGGGATTTTTCGGTTTCGGCACACAAAGTGCAGACAGATGCGCCGGCACCCAGAGCTACTGGGACTGGTCAGTGCAGCGAGGCACCTCATGATTTGCCCATAAATGCAGCAGCAACATCGCATTGGGGCACGAGATGAGGCTGCCTCTGGTATATGACCATGACATGTTGATGCTGCAGACAAGCACCGAAAATTCAGACGAAAATCTGAATAAAACTGAGAGAAGGTGCCTGCTAGAACGGAACTTAATGGCAGACTTCAGCATGATGCCGATATGGTATGGGATGAGATTGGAAAATGTAGAGGGCTCTTTACTGTTTACCCGTAATGGGGATGGAGTTTAAAGACGCACTTGTTGCCATTTTAAGGTTACTTAAAATTGAACAAGTTAATCGAAATTACTTAAGTAATACATTTATACATGGTTAAATAATATATGTATGTATATATATTATATATTAAGATATAATATATGTATATATAAAATATATAGATAAATAATATCTTTATTCAAACCAATTCAATGGTTGAATATATCAACATATAAATGTATTCAGTAGGACTTTCTAGGTGTTTTTTGATGTACTGCATGTACAGATGTTGATGCTTCACTTCAATGAAACTTCACTTTATTGCAGTTCAACATTTGAAGTTACATACTTATTACTTTATTATTTCATATGATTTAATAACGTGAAGTTTGTTTGAAATGAAAGTTAATTCGTTGAAGCTTCGTTTGGCAATGCTTCTAGAAAGGAAGTAGATTAGACGTGGCTCACAAAATGCACATCCCTGATACATATATACAATATGTATGTTACGTGTACATTTTACATTTAAAGCTGCACATATTTTCGATCTTCTGTAATTGAAACAAAAAGAAACATTACACTATCTATAAGAGTGTGATACAGACATCGAAAAAAGAACACATACATTGATACAAATATAATATAAATACTTCATACTTCATACAATATTAATACTTCATAATATACATACAAAGTATTTGTAGACCATAAGGAACTGTGAAATAACTCAGAAGACGTGTAATCGCCTTGACTAACTGATTACACTTAATTTGCCAAGTATAATACGAGATTTTCAGCTTTATTTTGATTGGATTCGCATCGACCACTCTTTATATAAAGCCTTCCCATCGAATTTCGGATATATTCGAAACCTGACTTGCTTTGTTCGAGTCTAAAATGAAGGTGTTAAAGCTTGCACTTGTGATCTTGAGTATGGGAGCTAGTCCGATCTATGCTGAATTTGCAGAGTAAGTTGTCGAAAGATGAACACCTTGGTCTGTTTCGTACACTGAACGGATACTTTACTTTATTTAGATACTGCAAGTATTTTCCGCTGTGTTAACACTGTTATGGTAACTGGTATTTGGATAACAAGAACTTCAACCACAGAATTATTTCCTGTGTAAGCAGAAATGAAGCATCATATATATGTAAAGAGAATATATGCATACAATAGTAATACAGTATAATGTGCTAAACTGCCTCACCATGTTTGACTCAAAAAAATGTGCACTTATCCTAAAAATGTACTTAACTTTACCCATTTCGAAAAATTGATTTGTAAATAAACTATGTACTTGCCATTTATATGGCATTGCCAAGCATAAGTAAACGGTCATGAGCAGTTTGGCGCCACGATCAAAACGAACACTATAATCGGTGGCGTCCTTTTCACTTTACTAACAAAGAGTGACGATCTATAATAACAACCCAAAAATGATGGCGCTTTTGCAAAGTCGAGCAAAAGGTGGCGCACTTAACTTATGTATTTGGAAGAGAAAACAATCAAAATTGCAACAAAATTCATGCAGTTATCCTGAAAATGCACTTATATTGAATGCAACTAAATTAATATTTTTCAACAAAATAGCTTTTGTATGATTGGGCAGTTATCCGTAATGTGCAGTTAAGTGTTGAGGCAGTTAAGCACATTATACTGTACTACTTTATACTTACTATATAAGATACTATTCTATACTTTGTATATTGTACTTTGAACTCAATATGTTTGTATCGTGTCTTTTCTATAGAGTTATCCATATAATAATAATAGCTTGCTGCAAGTTATTACTTTTCATATCATACATGTTATGAATACAGCTCTTTAATGTCGAAGTATCACCTGAAGCCATTCTCTCTCTCTCTCTCGCACTCTCTCGCACTCTCTCGCCCTCACCAACCAATCCGTTTGCCAATTGGGCAACTTAAGATGCAGCAAGTGGGCATGTCTGCTGCAGCTGGGCATGCCACTGCCCGCGGTCCATCCCCCTACGCCCCTCTTTACTCTCACACCATACCCCTTTGCCATTGTCTTAGTGTCCGTCTCCGTCTTTGTCTCCGTCGTCTTCGCCGTCGCCGTCGCCTTCGTCGTCATCATTGTCGTCGACGCCAATAAATCAGTTTGATTTATTCACCTTTTGCTCAGTTCGTTCATTTTTTGCTCGTTTTTGTTGCTGCTTTTCCGATTGTTGTCGTTGTCGTCGCTGTGGTTGTCCCATTGGGTTTGTTGTTGTCTCTTAACGCGCGTGCTTGCATCTCTCGCTGGGGCTCGCTCTTCTATGCATCGATCTCCTCGGGGCAACACACATACAAATACACTGGGACAGTCTCCGACTGCGCCGAGTCCGAGTCTCACTTGGTTGGCGATGTGCTAAAGATCACCTGAGCTGCGACAGTGAATGTCTAATCCAATTTAGCATGGAACAACACAGCAACAACAGCAGCAGCTGCATATGGCAAATATCCATATCGTGACACTTGATTTCATATTAAGATTATTCCCATTCCGAATACCCCAAAGCACAAAGCGATGCGCCCTATGGCCTTGCCATGGAATTTATGTAAGTTTATCAATAATTTGTTTGGCATCGACTCGAAAGAGATGAAGAACTTTACAAATTACATAAGGAGTAAATTGAACTTCTCTCTTTCATATAAATGCAAGTTTCATGTTTATTTTACTACGAATATCATTACTTTATATTCATTATTTATAGCTACTGTTTTTAGCTAGCAGTTTAATGAATCATTCATTATATATTTTCCATACTTTTTCATTATTTAAATCATTTAGTGTGTATTTCATTATATTTATCATTTGTTTTCAATATTTATATGTTAATTGTTCATTTAATTAGATTTTTTATAGTTTTTTCATTATTTAGTTCATTAAGTGTGTATTTTATTAAATTTCTCATGTTATTTTCAACATTTATATTGTTAATTGCTTATTTCATTTCATTTTTAATAGTTTTTTCATTATTTATTTCATTAGTTGCGTATTCCATTAGATATTTTATTAGCTGTTTTATTCTGAATTTTATTAATTGCATTTCTAAATAACTTGTTTCTCTTTTACTAACATGTTTTTCCATTATCTGTAGAACATCAATTCAATATTTCATTTCATAATTGTAATTGAAGCTCCAAATTAGTATGTACCAAAACGAAGGGCACTTCATTTGTCGATACAGTATTCAAAGATCTTAATTCGCAGACCTGTCGAAGGTTCAACATATCATTTCAGCCATCACTTTGCGAATCTCAGCCTGCCTTCTATAGCGTATTCCCATCTGCATGTGTGTTGGACCCTTCTTTGCCAAAGAATATGCAAATCAAAATTCATGACAATCTCGAAAAGTGAACAATGGGATCTGTCAAAGAATAAAAGCGACTCACTTGTTCATCGCGATTGTCGACTGTCCCACTCCCTCTCTCTTTCTCTGGGCAAGCACTTGTAATGTTCTCGCGTCTCTTCTTCAGCATTTCCCTTCTTTTGGGGGGGCATTTTGGTTGACAAGAAATTTATATTAATTTATTACAGTTCAACTGACAGAGAATTAAGCGAGAGACAATTTATGGCTTTGTTTTCAGCGCATTAAGCAGAGCAGAGAAATCGTTTATGTAAATATATCGCACGAGCTCAGCTCAGCGATGGCTTAACGAGAGCTCATCAATCCCAAGTCCAAGCAAGCACGTGACAAATAAACTTTTACTAGAAATCTATCGATAACTATTGTAAGCTAAGTATTTTTAATGATGTTACTATTGTAGAAATATGAAATTAAGAAGTTTTTGTAACTGTAGAATGTTCCAAAAAATGTATCATATCAATAAAACAATCGCAGATGCATATTTTATGAATGTAGATCGTTGACCGATAGTATGCAACAATCTCTTTTATTTTTATACGATAATATTCTAATATAAGATAATGAATAATATTATAGCCCTACGCAACAAAATTGTATGTTATACGATAGTAATGCCGATAGTTTTTTGACTTAAGCCAGCCTTTAATACATGGCTTTACCGATAGTGTGTCCGATAGCTCTTACCAATAAAGTTACTCAGTTTTATACATACGATAGTTGAGCCGATTGTTCGCAGCCCTTGCGCTTAATTGCCACGACCCACATTCGCGAATGGATGCCACATTCACTCGTCATTCATCTGCCCTGGCGACAAGAGACAGCGACAGCGACAGCCACTGCCGCAGCAACAGCAACAGCGACAGTTAGCGACAGCAACATTTTGTCGCGACAACAGCAGCAGCACCAACAACAACAACAACAGCAGCAACATTTCGGCAGCAGCGGCAACTGTCGCCAACTGTTTGCTCTGCTGTCTCCGAGTCATCTTCTCTCTCACTCTGTCTTTCTCTCTATCTGTCTCTCTCTCTCGGTCTCACAGTGACATCTCCTCTTGATTTGGGTACAGTCACACACACACACATGAGAGGGAGAGAGAGAGAGAGAGAGAGAGACACACATTGGCAGCATCATTAGCAAAGAGCTGCGGCGACGTTGATGCTGTTGGCAGCCTTGTCGCCTTGTCGCAGCCTCCAAAGCTGTCAAAAGTTGATTTACCGTTTTAATTTTAAGTTAAAAACCTGTCAAAAATAAATCATTCAATCGCTCGCTTGCTCGTTCGAGTTGACTCTTTTTGCTTCCTTTAGTTTGGCCCAGGCCCAGCCCCGACACCAGCGACCGCCCCCCAAACCCAACACCAGCCCGAGAGTTACTTTCCCATCCCCATCCCCATCTGCATTTGCATTCTGCATTTCGCATATTTACGCATCTCGCAGCGCCACTCGGCTAGACACTGACCCAGTTGCCGAGCCCCTTCCACTTCCCCTGCACCCTCTCTCTCTACTCAATCTCTATTCCCCTCCTCTTCATGCCTCACTTTCGCGGCCATTCATTAAAGTCTTCAGTTTTAGTGCGCCGTCTGAAGTTGCAGTCTCCCCTCTCACTCTTCTTATCTGCCTCTCTCTGTCTCCTCCCCTTGCAGAGGTCGCTGCATTCATTCATTCATGAATCGCACTCGTAATTGAAGTACGAGACGCTGTAGACACATTTTAATTGACTAATTAATTCTCGTTTTCTCTATTCATTCCCAAGAAGTCGCATCTATGAGACTTAAACTCGTCTTACTTTGGGATTAAAGTGAATTAGGTCGAGTAAGATGATTATCCAGTAAGATATGTGCTTATCGATAGTACAATAAAAGGCAAATGAATATATTTATCGATAGTTCTATTGATAGATAGAGTTTGAGTTCAATTACTATAGTTTTTGGTTATCTGAAATGGATTCATGTTAAGCTGATTCACAAAATATAAAACTATCCATAAAATGTACTTTATTTATATACATTTTAGCAGCAATCGATAGTTATATCGATGCTTAATCGTACTTATGATAATATCTATTTCATACCATCAATGAGTAGAACTTGAACTACAGCCAGGAATATAAAAGGTACCATCGATATTTTAATATGCAAGAGTAGATATTTGACCACTTCTTAACAAAGTAAAACTAACGATAATTGTAGGCAGGTCATCGATATCGTATTTTGGACTGTATTATTAACTACAGACTGGTCCCTTGATTATAAGAGGCGCAGTTAGATTGAACTCATCCCACTTCATCGATGCTATCGATAGTTAGTCATGTGGAAGATTTTTAACTACTCCCTGTGCACCCTATAATCTTATACTATATGATGTCATTATTTATTAAGCTCAACAACTAGTTCAAACTAAAGTTATAACTATCTTTGACGCCGTCGTCCGCTTCAAGTTAATCGCTTCAGTCTGAACCGGATGCCGACTATCAATATCAAGCCGGTCTCAATTCGTCTCGTTGCCGTCTCTGTACAGTCTTGTCTATCAATATTCATACGCCAAGATGCAGATAAGTCAATTCAGGTGGAGCTGGCGGTGGAGCACGGAGAGTGGGGAAGGTGCAACGGATAGTGGAACGTTCACACGCGCCCAGTTCGGACCGATAATTGATGCATTATAATCGCGGCGCGATGTGATCGATTATGACAGGTGTGCGCAGTCACGTGGAAATGCAGCAAAAAAATTCCAATGCCGCCAAAATGATTTGCCTGATTGACAAGCAGGTCAGTCGATCAGTCAGTCGGCCAGTCAGTCAGTCAGTCAGTCGATGGGGCAGTCGATCGGTCTGTCGCAGTCAGTTCCAGTTTCAGAGAGTGGAGAGAGAGAGAGAGAGAGATCTCTCGATCGAGGGCAGCTGCTGATCTCCCTCTCTCTCTTTGTCGCTCTGCACTGGCGACAAATTTACGCATGGCGCGACAGGTTCATTAATTGATGTGCACACTGTCGCCGCACGAGCTGCTGCTGTTGCTGCCCCTCCCCCGGCCCCTGCCCCAAACTGGAGGCAGCTGCGCAGGCGCCGCACATTGCGTGCGGTGGCCCGCTTAGGTGGATATTTCTTAATCGATATCGAAATGATTTACGTTTGCTGCCTAATGAGTTCGCATACACAAACACAGGCGGACAGTCAGGCAGACAGACAGAGAGACAGACAGACAGACAGACGGATGGAGAGACAGAGGGACAGACAGTGGGGCAGATCGGCAGTTTTCCTTTCACGCAACTCTTGTTGCTGTTTCTTTTTGGGCCCCTTCTCTATCTGTCTTTACATCAAGTCGGCGGCAACTTGTGGCTATCAATCTCTGACATGATGCGGCAAAATGTAGCAGCTTCTTCAACTCGCCCCACTCCGTCTCTCCTTTCTCCTCTCCCTCTCTCCATCTGCTTCTTCATTAGTTGATTGGCATTTCAATTAACGAATTAGTCATTTGCATGTGGTCGCTGTGTTCGTTGGATCTGTTGCCGATCTTTAGTTTCTTCGTTTTTCGTTTCGTATTTTCTGCCATCTTGTCGCCTTCCTCTTCTTCGTCTGTTCGTCTCTTCTTCTCTCTCCTCATTGGTCGCCTTTGAGCCACTGTGCAGTAGCTCGAGCATCTGTCCCTTGTGCTAATGACAGCAATCCATCAACTCTGTCCTCCTCGGAGTCTGCCTTTGGGGTTGCTGTCGGCTACACTTGCCTTTTCTTTGAGGGATGCCAAATCAACCCTTAAATTTTGATTGATTTCTGTCATGGTAACAAAAGGGAAAAATGTCTGCCTTCCTGAAACATGGGTAAGGTTTTCATTTATGGGAAATAAGCCATTACAGTTTACTTAGAGTAACTAAGAATACAAATGCATTGGCTTTTGGTCTGACCTTTACCTTTATTTATATTTATAAGAGTTATGTAGTTTCTATTTCTAATAGTTTAAGACTGAAAATATTAGTTATAGCAACAGTCTAGTTAGTTGTTTGAATACTAATCAATTAAATTCTTCATTAGATACACAAGATCTTTCAGATTCTAAAGTTTCGCTCTCCTAGAGTTCTTTATACGCTTCTTAAGTTCTCTCACCATCTTTAGTTTATCAACTGTACGTGCTTCTTTCATTTATTTGTATTTTATTGTATTGCCAACACATTTTTGAATTATTATATTGATAACTTTCAATGTGAATTTAATACAAGATTTCCAAGTTTTTTCAAGTGTAAAGCTTACTTTAATTCAACTGTAGATTTCTGCAGGCATCCAGGATTCCCTTTTAGGTTTCTCCAAGGCAATTATCTATGCTATATTATAATTCTTCTTAACTGCAGCCCACTGTAGTACAGTAAAACATTCTCTAATTATGAACTGTCTCCATTTCGGCATTAACATGTTTTACTCGTTGTCCTTTGCAGCTGGAGGAACAGTGTCACACGTCTGTATTCGTACACAACCCCTATCAGGCCAGCCACAAGCACACTCTCTCTTCCCTCTCTCACACCCTGTCCCTTTCTCTCTCTCTTTCTCCGTCCTTTGAACGCAGCATTTTATGCTGAGACGCGTTTCATGTGCGGGTGCTGTGGACATATTTATGTCGCTTTTGGGAACATTTCATCCTCATAAATATTATTCATGGTCTCGTTCACTCTTTGGGGCTGCTGTCAGGCAGCCCTCTCTCTCTCCACCCACCTCCCACATTCCCCCAGCCTAGGCCGAACCCATTCTATAGCCAATACTGCTGAGCTTTCAAATTGCACACAACACGAAAAGTTCGTTTACTGTGAACGATGAAAATGGAAAGAGACAGAAGAAGAAGAAGACACAAGAAGGACAAGCATGTGAAGAAAAATAGCAAGGAATCCATCAGATAAGTGCGAGCCAACAAAGTGTCTTGCTCTCACTACTGCTCTCTCTCTCTCTCTCTCTTTTTTTCTCTCTCTCGCTTCGCTTGGCTTTCAGCGTTTTTGCCAGTAAATTGTCAAAGTGACAGCTAAAAAAAAAAAAAAGGAATCCCGGCCATCATTTACTTCGCCCTGCTTGAAGCACCCCTCCTCGTAATATCCTCCTCAACCTCCCCCTGCTCCCCCTCCCCTTCCGCATCACACACCTTGCTCGTCTTGGGGCCGAGGCAATTCCTTGGGTTTGATTTAATGTTGCGTGTGATATATCACAGTCCAGACGGCGCAGCAACCACCAAACCGAACAGGCCTCTAGCTCGGCCTTTATTTTACGCTTATCGAACTCTTCATTCCCCCCTCCCCTACCCCCTTTCCTACTGCCCTCCCCTGCTGCTGTTCCTGGGCAAGCACTTTGCCACATTTAATTTTTGGAACGTCGCAAATGGCGTCGCCTTGTCAGTCCGCCTGTCCCTGCTGTCCTTCAGTCTGTCAGCACTCACACAACTTATTCTCGATTCCTCAGTTGCCAAGCCCAAGTCTTCTCTCCCTTTCTCTCTCCATCTTCATGTTGCCCTCTCTGTCTCGTATGTCTTTCGCCATCAACTTCAATACAATACCCTCTCAATAAATCACTCATTCGCAGTAGTTTTGTACGCTCCTACGCTTATTGACCGAAACAGAGGCTACTGTCCCCCAGGCACAGTGGAACAAGTGTGGTTGTATAAGTAAGGAAAAACTGCTAGCTACCATATTGCGCGCTGTTGCAATTTATCTTAATTTACGAAACAGTTTTCTACAGCTCTTCTTTCAATTTCAGATCAAGTTCAAGAAAAAAGATATTCATTATAGTTACATTATCGTATTTTAAAATAAATATAGAATTCCAAAAAAATACTTGTTTATTCTTTTTTAGTTCAATTTTTCTAGGAACATTAGGTTTATAATAGAAATATCCGATTTTGTTGGCAAATTTCATGAAAAAAATTCTATTAAAAACATAAAAACATTAAGACTCAACAAAAACTAGCTCTAAACTATATTTAAGCACCTTCTCTGCTCAACTTATTATAATAATATTTTATTAATCCTTAGTTCATAATGATATCTTGAAAAATGATCTGACTTTTTAAGTGAATAAAGAATTCCAACAAAAATGCAACATTTTTCTTTTAAAACTCAACTTCAACTTGGTTCTAACTATACTAAAGACCTTTTCAGTTCAATTTTTCTAGAATGCTTATAATAATAATATCTGATTAATCTTTCGCCTGTAATGATATCTTGCAATACTATCTATTTTTCCCTCTCCACGTAATATAGTAGCTCATTTGCTCAGCATTTCCATGTACTATGGGATTCGTATTTTCCAAACACTCTTTGCCCAGTGTGCCACATCAAAGTCAGACCACGCACTGACGACGTCAGTATGTCATTGGACTTGCAGAAGTTTGCTTCGCTTCGGCGCTAGACACTCCGATACTGGGGTGGTGCTGGGTGGTTCGCTTCGCTGCGGTTCGAATTCGTCTTTGATTTGTCACTGTGGGGGCTGCTCTGGGGGGGTGGACGTGTATCGAATGCGGCCTAGCTTTAAATTGCAATGACGTCAAGTTGGCATGCTTCACGATTATGTCGCCTATCGCCCCAGACCTAGTCCCGGACTCAGATTCAAACCCAATACCAATTCCAGTCCCCAGTGAGGAGGAGGCCGGACGCGTTTGTCCCTTCTTCTTCTACTTCTTCTCTCTCTTTCTTGCCTGGTTTGTTTGGCAACTTGTGCGCGGTGTCTTCGAGTTGTGTAAAAGTGCGAAAACGAGACGAAATGGTCTTATCTGTCGGGCCCCATCGATAGATGTCATCTTGAGTGATTTACCGTCAATTGGGGATGTTGTCTTCAATGAGTTTTTTCCACTTCTCTCAGTCCCATCTCTTTTTCTTTAGTCACTTCTACGCTTCAGATTTATGTTTATATTTATTTACGGTACGACTCGACTTGACTCGAGACTCAACGAATCGCTTGGGTCTTAGTCTCTCTGTCTTGCTTGAGCACATGTATCTGCTGTATTCGCCCAGCTTATCTGTATCTGTATCTGTATCTGCGCATCTTTCCATCACTCGGCCGTGCCTCGGCGTCGCTATTAAGAAAGAAAAGGAAAAGTAGATGGAATTAATCAATATTAAATGTCTGACTCGAAATTAAACTGTGCTGCGAATTTCAATTTATGTGCTCGGGCAATAATCAATAGGTCTAACTTAACATCGATTCGAATCGGTATCTCCACCCCAAAGATTTATCTGAAAACATTTATGACTTGAGCTGGCGACAGCGTGTTTATGTTGTTGGTCTTTAGTTAAACTAGATTTTGAATTAAGATTTCGCTATGTTTAGTAATCATTTAGAGGTTTATATCATTTGTTTAGGTCGTTTTGGTTTCACTTTGGTTTCGGTTTTTAAACTGAAGATGATTAGATTAAGAACTTTGAACTCTCACTTGAAAGTCTGCAAATATAAAGATATGATCGTTCAGAATCTGCTATAAATATCTTTAAAATTTCCTTACAAAAAATCATCCCATTCTTCAGAAATACCAACAGTAATTCTCAATTGAACCCCGCGACAGATCAAGCAATCATGCAATTATAAGCTCAGCTGTCAGTCGACATTGACAGGCTTCATTTATATAGCAAAACCAGTCTAAAAATAATTTAGGACTATAAATGCAACTGAAGTTGGTGAGGAGGTCGGATGACAAGTAGACCAGGCTGAGTCACGGACTTGACCTGTTCTGGTCTGAGATACAGGTAAATTGAAGTCTCAAACAATCTATAAATGTCGCTTAGATGATGCCAATTCATTGATAGATTACTTCCAAGCAGTAGGGAGTGTCAGGGGGAGGGGACAGAGCAGTACAGACTGCTTTGGCAACGATTAATTGCATCAATCAGCTGAGCTCAGTTGAGGCGGAGGCACAAGCTATTCGAAATGCATTCGAAACACTCAGCTGAGACTATTTGGAATTCATAGGCAATTTGCATGGCGATTATTAGCATTGACATTCCTCCCGGGCGAGACCCCAGACAATTGTAAGCACAATCAATTAGGCGTTGAATTGATACAAGATATACACCCACACACACACTCACACATACTCACACACACTCACATATATTGGGGCTGCCTCCCACATATGAATATGCAATTATTCGCATTTGTGTGCAGCCAAATTGATTCCTCATTCACTTGGCCAGACGAGACAAAGGCACGAGTACTCATGTGATTGCCCCCTAAGCAATTCAATGGGTATTCGTTAAGTGTCACAATGCACTCATTAAATTACTCTCTAAATAGGTGTCAGACCCATTCAGTCGCGAATTAAAGATACGAATTCAAATTACTAAATTATTCAACCAATTTGAGAGTATAATAGGATTCTTTTATACCTGAAATGTTTATATATTTAAGGATTAACAAAGGAATTTATTAGATAATTAAGAACAAACGCTATCACACGAAGAACGCTAGAACGCTTTCTAATGAACTTTTCGTATTTATATTCTTTCTATATAAGAATTTTTGTTATGTCTTCACTTATTGTTCATCATTCAGCCACTTCCCTAGTGTTAATATACATAGTTAATATATTCTCCTTCCATTATACATCACATATAGTATATCTATATCTCTTTCTATCTCGATCTCTTGCTCCTTGTTTATCTTTATCTCCAATTTAATCCGATAATATCTCTAATTTTATCGTTATATCAATCTCTACCTCAATTTTTAGCTGCATCTGTCAATCACCTCTCACTCAATATTAATTCCTCTCTCTCTCCTTCTATCTGAAACCTTGCAATTCTTTACATTTCTATTCCTCACAACCCACTCTACATTTACCATAATCTACCTATTCTCGCCTCTCGCGAATTTATCTCGACTTCCCATGGCGTTTTCTCAGCCCGTCGAAGCTTCTACATTTTTACGGTTTCTCCGTGTTCTATATTAACACCAGAAATGAAATGTGGCCGAAGAAGAAGACGCCATCGATTGGCGATCGTTGATCGTCGTTGTGAT
Organism: Zaprionus lachaisei; assembly: GCA_018901815.1. Classification (NCBI taxonomy): domain Eukaryota; kingdom Metazoa; phylum Arthropoda; class Insecta; order Diptera; family Drosophilidae; genus Zaprionus; species Zaprionus lachaisei. The sequence continues at coordinate 2,463,263 of JAEIFI010000109.1, forward strand.
TATCGCAGTTCCCTTCTCCAAATGGCCACATGTGGCGCAAGCGTAGCGTTGCAAATAGACCTCAAAGTAGGAGGAGGAGAGGGAGATGTGTAGATGGAGCTTGAATGAGGCCTGGATGTGGCATGGATCATTGCATGCGGATGCTGAGGATGGCGGCGCGTCGATTGCGTGCACATGATGTGGGCAGTCACAGCTTCACTGGTTGTTGTTGTTGTTGTTGCTGTTGTTGTTGCTGCTGCAGCTGCCGCTAATGTTGCTGATGTGGCTACGATGATGGTAGTCGTTGCAATGTGGTTGCTAAAACGCTTCTGGGTTGAGAGCAGCAGCAACAGAGTCAGAAAAATTCATAGTAGGTAATGACTATGAGATACTTTAGATGATGAGATGAGATGCTTTAGGTATGATTTAAATATGTACTTCACTGTATATATACATAAATTGGATATGATCTACTATACTTTACTTAAAATAAGAAAGTTCTTAGTTCAGTTTCGTCTTAGTTTAACAACTCCTAAAATTGTCTCAATTGCTTAGGAATCTGCCCTGCCAGGAATTTTTTGTATAAGCTGAGATATTCCAATTATCTAAGTACTATACTTGAGACAGTATAGTTGAACTGTATACAATATTTCATGACTGTAGCTATGGGAACAGCAGAGATCTGCACACTTTTCTCTGGCAGATACTGAAAACTATCCACATTTAGTTACTAATCGCAGCCTTACCTCTGTCATAGCATTACAATCAGATACCATTAGCAGCAACCTTTCAAGTACAGGGTATTACTAGTAACAAGCACCCTGGACTAGAAAACAGCGCGTTCAACTTCAACGAAAACGATGCGATGCAATAATTTAAGCGCATTTTGAATAATTGCCGAGCAGCCGCAACATGCTTTGACTTTTGCTTGCTGGCGGCTAATCAGCAGCGAACACACACTCACACACACACACACACACATACATATACATATTGGCAACATGCACGACACGCGCATGCAACATTTTGAGGCACAATGAAAGTAAAAGCAAAGCAGCAATCGCCATAAATTGTCCAGTTTTATGCTTACTCACAGTCGCCATATCCCGCGTGTCGGAGGCATCAATGTCCCGCGGTTGCATGTTCATCATAAAAATCAACCTTATTGCCTCATCCGAACCGAACTCCAGACGAAAGCCAAACAAACAAATCCCAGTCGATTGCCAATTGACGCCGTTGCAGCAACAGTAACAACAACAACAACAGTTGCCCCGCAGCAGCATCAATAACGATTGCTGCGCCAAAGGAAAAAGTAATCGAAGATATATTTGATATACATTCTATAGGTATAGATTCTATAGATTTCAATAAAGTATATACATACATATATTCTTAATAAGCATCCACAGTCGAGTCCATAAAGTTATGTCTGTCTGTCTGTCCGTCTTTCTGTCTGCCTGCCTGTCTGTTTGTCTCTCTGCTTATACGTCTGTATGATTGCCTGAAACTCAGAGAATATAAATGCTAGAGAGCCTCTACATTTTGTGACAACAATGATATGTATTTCAGTGTCGCAAAGTATTTTTAAGTAGTTGGTTGTATCCTTTTCCGGGTCGGTAAATTAATAAAAAAAAATCCACTTGCAAGCTTAATTTCAAAGCTAAAATGTTGCTTTTTGGTGTGTTCAATCAGTATCATCAACCATTTGAGTGCTGTCAGTAGTAGTAGTAGTTGCTTGCCGCAAAATATAAATTAAAAAATAAATCAAAATTTAAAATTTTACCTTCCCTTTTAAAAACATTTGTCAGGTCCGATCTCATTTAAAAATGTAGTAAAATACACAATATTTTTTGAATGTTCACATTTGCAGCTATAATAGATAGATTATAGATTAATTTATATAATATGCTTTTCAATTCAAAAATTCAACCACATATTGCTGCATAAACTGCCCCTCGGATTTCAATCTGATGTAGTCTCCCTTTCAGCCACTTTGATAGAGCTCAATACACTTCATCTTTGCGAAATCGTTAGACCAGATGGGATCGATTGTTCCTTCATACCACGGGTCTATCCTTGTCTCTTTTTTTTATCAAAGTTCTTAGCCAAGCACAAGAGTACAACTGTCAATACAATTACAATTGTCTGCAACTTCATTTTAGAATCGAACACTACTAGACTAATGAATGGCTTCATTTATAGAGTCATGAAAGCTTTTCAAACCAATCCAATCAATTTATAATAGCTTAACATTTCGTATTATACTTGGTAACTTAAGTTTAATCAATCAGTTAAGCCATCCATATCTTTTTATGTACATTTCCCATGGCAACTGCAACCTTGCTATACCATGGTATGTAAGAAAATGATTGACAATATTGATTTCTTCTTGTATATACATATAACTTGTGGGGCAGTCAAATACATCTATACTTTGAGTATATTATAAGTATCTATTTAAATTCCACAATATATTTAACATACTTCCTCAGCATATTTGTCGAATTTTAATTTATTTCTCCATTTGTATTATACCAAAACTGAACTCTTCCTCTCCCATATTTCAATCCACATCTCTCTTCTTTTTCTTCTTTAAGCTCTCATATTTCAAACTATCTCTCTCTCTCCATCTCTGTCTGTTCTACTCGACTTCTTTGTGCCTCTCAACTTTTACTACCATTATCTTTTTAGGGTCACACATGCAAATCATCGCTTCATACGTGACTCCACCCGCCTCAAGATTTAAAACTAAGCCCGATTTAATATTCATAATTATAACAGATAGACATGTATCGTATGTGTGACGATGATGACGATGATTAGCAATGCAAATGTGGCTGGCACAGAAATCAAAAATCAATTCAAATGTGCCTAATGACAAACCAAATTGGCAGTGCCAATTTACCCCCAACAAAAGTGTCAAATTCAGTTTGAAGCCAGGACAACGCACACACACACACCTGTACCTGACACACACACAAACACACTTACGGTCAAGCAATTTCAAATTCTGTCAATTTCGAAGTCAATTTAATGCAAAAGCGATAGACCACTCAATATATGTATATTATATGTATCTGGTCTGTTCGCCATCTTTTTTGATTAACAATAAACTAATCTCTCAAAATGCTGTTCTTGCCAGACTCGACAAGGATGCCCGGTTCAAGTACTCGTTCTCGATTCGTTTCCATTGTTGCCCGTCACGAGTTTGCACATTTTTCAACCTCAATAGCATCAACAAGCAGATACCAAAGCCACAGTCGAACGTTACCAACAGTAAGATACCCTACGGTCGATTTTATATTGATAATAAAGCTTAATAGAAAAATGTGCATAAATTCTTATCCGATCGAATTAAAATTTTGGTGATAAGTGGGGTATATGTGAATGTAGAAGATTGTGACTTATATATTTGCCTAAATAATTGAAAGTATCCGATTTGCGTGGGCGGTGGGAGTGGCATTCAAAGTTTGAAATTTACTTTATTAACGCATGGTATACAGGAACTTTTATGCCAAGTTTGGTGTCTCTAGCTCTTAAAATAAGTGATATATCGACGTTCATACAGACAGACAGGCAAACAGATAGACAGACGAACATACGAATAAGCAAGCGGACATGGCTCAATCAACTCGGCTAGTGATACTGGGAGCCTTCTTCTGTCTGTAACATACATTTGCAAAAATGTAGTATGCCGTTTGTTGATCATTTACAATAATCGAAGGGTATAACGAGTCGAATTGACCATCAAACGGTGGGTGGTCGCATCGCTGGGTTAGCTTGGGTTGGGTTAGGTCCGTTTCGTTCTGCCTTCTCTCTCTCTCTCTCTCGGCTGTTGCCTTGTAAAAATATGTTTATTTAGAATATCAAAACCGAAAGTAATCGATTTAATAAACTGTCACCGACATGTGGCTCTTGCTCGGTCTCGGTCTCGGTCTCTGTCTGTGCCTTGCTGCTACTGCAAGCTCAAGTCACGATAATTGCAAATGTATCTCAAAGATACACAAGCGCTCACACAGCGCTGGGAAAAGGGGGAAGAGGGAGAGGGGGCAGCTGACGTCCGACAGCAGCAGCATTTCATAAAGGGTTCTTCGCTCTGTGGTTGTGGTTCTTCTTCTTTTTTTTTTGCCCCACTGTGGTGGGTGGGAGGTGGATGTGGTGCATCGTCAATGATATCTACGTGTATCTCGCATCTCGTAGCTACAACAGCTACGTATCTGCTGCGTCTCACAACGTAACTCGTTAAGCGTTCCAATGCGCACAGCAAAATTTCATACACAACTTTGTCTGTCTGTCTATCTGTCTATCTGTCCGTCCGTCTCTCTGCCTCTCTCTCCCTCTCTCTGTCTGTCTGTATGTGTGTGTGTGAAATCCTTTATGTTGATTACATTTCTGGGTTTATTTTATTAAAAATACTCGCATCGCATTGCAAGGATACTCAGAGAGAGGAAAAATCGTTGGCTCAGTCAATATTGGCAGCGTCTGTGGCTTGCCGCACCCCCTTGCCCACCGCCTCTGCCTGCCCCTGGTGCCGCTGCTGCTGTTGCTGCACATTGTGCGGACTGCCAAATGCACGTTGCATGTTCAGCTGCAAATTTGCAATGCAACCTGCCAGCTTGCAACAGCAGCAGCAGCAGAGGCAGCAACAACTCAACTGCTCAACAATAAAAAGGTAGCCATGTAGGAGTATCCTTTCCAACCCCCCTCCTTTCCCCCTCTTGCTACATCGTTCTGCATTCATATGTAGGTATGATGAGTGCACTCGACAGCACGAAATGTTACCTTGCCTCAGCGCCCCCACCACCTCCCCTCCTCGTCCTGCCCCGTCCCGCATTCCTCGCTCCTTTGATAAGTTCAAAAATTAATTTTCTTTACACACACAGCAACGACATGCGAAACATTTCAATTTTATCAGTCAAGCTGACCTAATGCAGTCCGGTCAGGTCTCCCTCCCCCCTTTCAGCTTTCTTTCCTCACTCTTTGTAGTGTGCCCAGTCGATATATGATTCGGTTTAATAAGATTCCTCATGCTTCCTTGAGCCAATGAACTAGAAAATATTTTATTTTTGCCTTCTCTTCATTTGCATTTCTGAGTTCTCAATGGTTTTTTTCAAGCATGTGTCGAATGCATGTGCATGTGAAAGGGGTGCTCGATGGGCAGATACCCTGCAGATAGTAGTGGGAACTTTTAAATACACTTATGGAGTGAAAATGAGGACAGTTTAAGAGATTGAATCAAATGAACTTTGTTATTTTATTAAACATTTAAAAGTATTCTGTGATTGCCTTGAGGAAACATAAAAGGTAGAAAGTTTTATGAATATATAACTAGATAGTTGTTGAATAGCTAGGTAGTTAGATAAATAAACAGATAATATATGTGACAATCGATATAGGAAGAGAAGAGAGTGATAAGAGTAAGATTGGAGGTGGAAGGTTATACAATAAAATAACTTGTAGATAAATTATCTACAAAAATACAATGATAGATTTATGTATTGTATAAATTAATATATACACAGACATAGATAGAAAGAATCATAGATAAATAAATAAATTCGATATAATAAAACACAAACAGAAAATCAAATTTATCGATACAGTGATCAAAATATATTGCTATCTTGAAAGATCAAAGCACAAATAAGCAAATTGATTGCTACCTAGAATGGTAAACATAATATAATATAATAGATTAAATATCAGGAACCAGTTAATATTTTCCTAACACATTTCTCATAACAAAAAGAAACTGTTGGCGATACTATCGATAACTTTTATAAATTTAAATACACTGAAAATGTGCGATAATTCGCACTATAAAGAACTCGCTTCATTATTGCAGTCGCAGGATTAGCGAACTATTTATCAATTTGACATTGCGACATCAGAATCAATTTTGATAAAAGTTTTCGTCCCTGTGTCCCCAAGGGGAGGCAAGTATGGCGCAAATGGGGCAGGCAACAGCAGTTGCAACACGGGGTCTGTGGCAGCTGCCACACTCAACACTTTCCGCATCAATTACGTCATGTTAATCCGAGTGTCCACTGCATGTCCGCAAACTGACCGACCATACATCACGCACTGACGCGACAAAAGGGTTGAGCCAGACGAAGGGGGGTGGCAGAGGGGGTTGCCTGCAGCATTGTTGCAATGTGCAGTGGCAGCCGTAAAAACAAAATGCCAACGAGCCAACAATTCCGAATGCTTTGATGTGGCGCACAAAACCCTCCGCAAGTGGCGCCTCTTCAACTCTTCCCCCCCATGTCCCCTTCTCAGCCACCCTGTGCTGGACAGTTGCAACGCCAGCAAACATTTCAATCAAACAGGCTGCAAAAAGTGCCCAACCAAAAAGGGCGCACACACTGTGCTGAGAGAGAGTGGGCGTGGCAGAGGGAGGGAGAGAGTTCATGGGGCAACTCAATGACGCATATAAACTCCCCGCGTCAGCGTTAAATGCGTTCGTGTCCATGTCCCTGCCACGGCATGAGTTGCGATTCACTCACTCACACTCACACTCACCCAGCCTGCACTCACACTCACACTCAGTTATTCACTTTGCCTCATTCGCATGCAAAGGCGACGTGCAAAAAGCGAAACACTTTGCCAGACCGAAATGACGGAAAAGAAGAGAAACAACAGAGACGAGCTGCAGCAGAGAGTGGAAGGCAGAGAGAGTGGGAGTGAGGGAGAGATGATAGAGGGGCAACTACCACGTGGAGGGAAAAAACTCAATTCGATTTAATTAAAACCAATTTTCGACTTTGAGCTGGCAAAATTTGTGCTCCTTTTTTGAGGTACCATGGAAGGGAAGAGAGATGAGAAAGATGCTATGGTATGCAGTATAGTGATATGATACGATATATGATGATTAGACCTTCTATAGTAATGGATATACTTTATATACAAAAATAATGGAAGTGTCTATCTGATAGATCTAGCAATTCCAAGAATTTTTGTTAAAAGGTAGATTTTAATATTGAAAAGGACATTCTTTATTATAATTGAATTGAAAGTAAACATATTATATTATACTATAAAGACTAGATCTGATAGAGATCCTTTGTATAGTAGTATACATAGTATACTTTGATATGATACGATATAAAACATAAGCTGATATGAAGTATCAAATTTATAAATTCCTTCAGTGAACAAAAATCAAGATGATTTTGATATTCCATGGTAAATATAAGATGATATTTTGTATGTACAGGAATGTTAGAAAGAATGATCCCTCAGGTCTTTCAATTTCAAAAAAGAAACGGATATTATAAAGTACTTTCGTGAATATAATTGACTCTAGTAAATATTCTTATCAATGGGATAATCAACAAAGGAAACTTTGTATCATATTATATTTACTATAAACACTCTCTATTCCCTTTTCATTTCCTTGCGGATCATACACTGTTCGTTTAGTTTTCCCTTCAAATATTTCCATTCTTATTGGATGGATTTGAAGCTGCCTGGGATTGCAAGTCCGTCCCAGGGATATTGAGCTTGGTGGCAGCTAGGGGACGCCACTGTGCACTGTGCACAGCGTTTTGCCTCTGCTGCAACTTGACGCAATTTACATTTTTATGCAAAGTTTCGACGTGCAGTTGAGTTTTTTACCTCCCTCCCCTCCCCCCTCTCAGTTTATTTCGGAATGTTGTTCTGCAAAGGAGAAAAAAACGCACACTATATTTGTGTAATTTTTTCCAGTTGCAACGTTCGCTGATTAAGTCGATGAAACGTGTTTGGGAAATTTAAATTTAAAATGAAAATATTCCGGCTGAAATCTTAATAAAGTGTTTTTTAGTATTTCGAAACTAATTGGTTTCTGTCAGAAAAGGAAAATCTTGAAAATCGGTAAGCAAACTCAACTAAAATTGATTTATTGATCTCATGCTGTGAATATAATATATGGAGTTCTTAGAGAATTTTGATAGCATCGATTTGTTATGTCGAATATCTCAAGTTCGTTTAGAAATGAAAAACAGTTAGAAATTTTGGTCATCTGCTTTGATTTGATATGTTGCGACTGGAATAAGTTATCTCTATATGTTCAAGATCAACTTTAGTTCAACTTATAATACTCATCTTATAATACTCATAATACTCCTATAAGCCATTTGTTACCAATAAAAGATCTCAAAAAATGAATTTATATTTTTATTTTTCATTTTTTGTTTAGATTTAAATGGAGAACGATATTTATTTATTCTCATTCAAACAATGCTCTTAATTCTTTTGTATGTTTATGTTTGTTATCTTTCCAATTATATAATAAATACTTCGTAATGTGCGGCCTATCTCTGTTTAAACTCTTTCCTCTAAGTCCCAAAGATCTTTCCCTGTGTGTAAATAAACCAACCTATACCTTCAAAACACCCTGTGTGGTACATCAGCACCTTGTGCGGATAGGTTTGTCATGGTAGATATTTCTAATCTGTCCTTTACTTGCAATTACCGTAGTCAGCTGAGTCTCCCATCACATGCAAATGAACCCCCTGTGCCACAACAGCACCCTGAGTTTCATTTCAGTTTCCTGTATGTCACATAAACACCCTGTGTGCCACATCAACACCCTGTGCGGATGGGTTAATCAAGGCACGACGACGAGACATGCTGGGGACGCACATCATGTTTGCCTCTCCCTCTCCCTGTGCCTCTCCCTCTGCCTGCCTGTGCCGCCTTATCGAATACTATTTTCGCACAATTCGCATAATATTTTCGCCTGGTCACTTGTCGAGCTGAGTTTTCCACATTTGCAATTGCCACTCGGCTCTGTCTCTGGCTCTCGATGCACGACGCTATCTCATTCAGTTGGATTCGCGCTGCTCGCTGACATCGCTCTGAGTGCATTGAAATCCACTTCATTTTGTGCGTGGCTGTGCGTGTCCCTGTGCATGTCTGTCTGTCTGTGTGTGTGTCTGTGTGTGTGGCGAAATGGGCACATTGAAGGGTATTAACAGTCATTATTCAATGATATCTGGCTGCGGACATTGCAGGACGGGGACATCATCATTCGTGTGGAATATTCGCTGCGGCCTCTCTCTCTCTCTCTCTCTCTCTCTCTCTCTCTATCTGTCTCTTTCTGTAAATGGATCGATTTACCAGTGGCAGGCAAAATAGCGAGTTGTTGTTTGCTGCTGGTTTTGGGCATACGACAGAGGATCAAGTGGGCGGCCATTTTGCAGCCCACACACACACATACACACTGGCACACACACACTCTGGCACACACACACACTGGCACACAGCTGCAGTCTGCATATGCATATCCTTAATTATGATTATTGTTATTTTCGACTCTGAATGGCGCATTTAATGTGCACCACCTCCACCCACTGCCACGCCCCTACCCCACTGCCCATTGCCCTCCCCTTGCCTACCCCCACGTCTGGCTCGTTATGTTGTCATAAATTTTGCGCTTTGGCGGCTGCGATGGCTTCGAATGGCGGCAGAAAATGACGTCTGGCCCATTAAAATATCGAGCTGGGAACGAGAGAGATAAAGAGAAAGAGAGAGAGTCAGTTTCAGTCGTCACTGAACTGTCGCCTGTCGACTGAGGTTACCCCTTGCCACTCCCCCTCCGCCCTCCGCCCTCCGCCCTGCTCCCTTTAACCCCTTCTGTCATTGCATTATGACGCCATTTTTTCACTCGCTTTATCCCACTAGCCGCCATTTGCGTGTTTTACTGTTATTGATGTGCGCCATTTTGTTCGATTTTGAGTCGAGGCGTTGAAATTACAACACAACTCTGAAAATTGATAAACATTAATACATTTACAACTTCTAGAGACAGACAAGGCATATAAACTATAGAGGGAAGCCATCTTGAACCATTAAAAACTATATATTAAAAATCAAGTTAATGAAAAACAGAGTTCCAGCGTATTTTGGCGTCGATCTCTGAAGTTCTAAGCCCATTTAATTTAGTACAAATGTGACTCCATATGAGACTCACCCGTTAATATTTAGTAGCAGTAGTTCGAATTTCCGTTTGTAACTTATTTATTAATTTTCCCTTGATCTCTGGAGCTAACCTTAACAAATTTTGTATGTAAGTTTTTATATATCTAACGTTGCCAGAAATTCATTAATGAAATATGTAGCCATCATTCTCTACTATTTTCAATGTGTTTTTACTTCTATCTCTGCTGTTTAAAGTGCCAGATGCAGTAAATTTCATATTTAAGTTTTTTTAAGCTTTTGCTAGCTTCTTTTTTACTAATCTTTGAACATTTTATTTTGCAATTAATGTGGCAAAATCTCGCATATTACTGGACAGCAGCTGCTCTGTGATTACGCATAATTAAAATAAACGAAGCGCGACCTTAACTGTCACTAGCATTTTGCAACCCGTTGTTGAGTTTTTCTTATCCAAAAAAAAACTCATTTTCCTGCCGACAATAATCACAGTACAAAGCACAAAAGGTTTTCCTGCTCTGTTTACTTCAATTTATACGCACTAGTATTTTTGAAAGAGTTGAGCAGGCTTGAAGGAGTGAGAGAGAGCGAGGGGAATGGATCCCGATTCTGTACGATCCATTGAGCAAACATATGAAAAATCATTAGTTTTTAGTGCGGCTGGCAAACAATCAGAAAATTGGCACTTGAAAACCCTTGCAAACAATTGATGTGCATGGCGATATGTGATTGGGGGGAGGGAGGGGGCAACGGGGTCGGTGTTGCTTAGCCTGTTCGATTTTTTACGGCTTTCCGGATTTTTTCACACTCTCTTTTTGCGCCTCATAACGTATTCAAAATCAAATTGGTTTCCCATTCAGCTCGGCTCGGTCGGCTGTGAAAACTTTTACTTTTACTTTCATTTCTGACGCGTTCTAACGACGCTCCCTTCCCTTTCCTCCCCCCAGAAATCAAACCAGAAAATTGAAAATAAAAAATCATTTTTCGCACAATAAAATATTCGCAATGGGGAAAACGCAAAAACCAAACCAAACCAAACCAAACCAAACCGAATCGAACTGGAACTGGAACTGGCAGCTGGACAAACCCCATCAAAGTGGGAAGTAAAAGAAGCAAAGAAATGTCCAAATAGTTTCACAGTTCGCATCGCATCGCATCGCATTGGGTTGTGTATGGAATTAGTTGCGCCTGAATTGGCGAACATTTGCCACGCCCCCCTCTCCACTCCTCCTGGCCCAACACCATCACCATTCCGGGTAACATTTCCCATTCGCAATCCTAAAGCGCTTTTTACCGCTGGTCAATTTGAAACAATGTTTTCTCGCTTGTTTTGCGTTTGATTTTATTTGATGTGTTTCGTTTTATTTTCTTCCCTTTTCCTTCTCCATTTTGCTAACCCTTTGCTTCCGCAAACACCTCCCTACCCTCCTCTGTAACCTTTCATTTTTCCAATTGCATTTGAAGCTTCGATTGTTTCGTTCGATTTGAAACTTGTGCGCCAGAGGGCGCCAGTGTGCAGTGAGACGCAAATGATGCGAGCTCAAAAGAAAACGCATAATTCGGGATTAGGTTAAGGGGAGAAGGGGGGCTTATTTGGAGTGCAAAGTAGTGTATACCTTACATACACATTGTTGGCAACGAACTTTCATAATGTAACATAAGTTTTTTTGTAAGTTTCAGCATCATCATCTAGAAAGAAGGCTGGAACGAACTGCCGTTTCTTAAATGATACGGGACCAGAAAGAATGTATTCTAGATCCTAATAGTTCGTTTCTTATATGCTATGCTGATATAATTTAGCTGTTTAAAGCTACGTCATGAAATGAATAAACAACTAAGTCAATTTGTAGTAAGTACTCTGCATTATTTAGAATATATACAGAAGTATCTAGTAGAATATATACAGTAGCGGTAGTAAGTATCAGGCATGACAAACTTCACAAGGATAGCTCAACAACAGAGTCAGTTTTCAGCATGGAAACAGCAACTTAGTTATGTTGATTTACAGATCTGCCGATCCATCGATAACATATGATTGGGCTATACCATCTGGCTATACCATTTTAGCTGCAACATTATGTTATTCTACACGTTAAATTTCATCAAATTAGCTTAACAATTTCAGTTCTTAGAGTGTAAACAGAAACAGACCTTTGTGGATCGATCGCAGGACAATTTTTAAAGAAAACACAATATGATTTGTCGTTTTTTAAATTTCTACAAAATGAGAGTCATGAGATTATTTTAGTTTTATTTTTCTGAACTATAGTTCGTTCTTAGCATATCATATATTCATTTTTATTAATATTTCAATCTTAACTTTGCCTCAGCTTTTCCTTTCTCATATCTATAGTGACTTACTAGACTTCAGTTTAGCACATGTATCTATTAGATATGCCACTAGCTATATATTATGTACAAGCTATGTATATGTGGGAACAACACACACTCACACACACACACACTCTTTCACATATGTACACCGCATTTCATCAGTTCGCTTCGCTTTGAATTTTCTCTCTGGTTGCGAGAGTCATCTAAATTTTCATTGGCGTTTTGTGTGTTGTGCGTACTGCGAGTGTGTGTGTTTTTTTTTTTTTTTTTTTTGTATCGCCTTACGGTAGGAAAATTAAAATCTTCTAAAGATACCACCTACCGTCCGTAGGTGGCATGCACGATTCATAACCCCTGGTGGGATTATGCCTACGTACTAAAACAAAAACCTCCGTATGCTCCTCAGTCCTTTAATCGCTCACCGGAACTGCCAGCCAAGGTAAGACTTCGATGAGCAGGATGTGAAGCCAGGTCGCACTCCCTTCCTGAGATATTGGCCATGTAGCGCACCTCCTTCCACCCTTTAGTCGCCTTTTACGACAAGCCGGGTACGCTGAGGTAGTATTCTTGTCCCGCCACCTCACAGGAACATTTCTTCTGTGTTTTAGTTGCCAGCTCTGTTAGACATCTCGTCGGCACGGACTCGTTTCATCATATTTATGATGATGCGGTGTCCCAGCTCCCATTTATTTGCGTTCGCCGTCATCGCCGTGATCAAACCATTTGGACTAAGCGGATCACCAGACAACGCTTTCAACTGTTCCCTCTCCGCCGAAAACCTATCACAGTGCATTAACACATGTTCCGCCGTTTCCTCCGCATCAATGCAGTGTAGGCATTGGGCTGAGTCTACATGACGGAACCGGTGTAGGTAGGCCCGGAAACAGCCATGGTCCGTGAGGAATTGGGAAATGTGATAGTCCAAGGTTTTGTGGCTGCACTGCGTCCAAGCATCTAACTCTGGGATGAGTTGGTAGGTCCACCTCCCCCGTTGCGACGTTTGCCATCTCGTCTGCCACTCTTCGAACAGCAACCCATAAGCCTCGTCCCGAGTAGCACCATTGCTGATGTGACCGAGAGCCTTGATCTCCAGATCGACTGGTGGCATGCCTGCCAGAACTAATGCGGCATCCTCTGATACAGTTCTGAAGCCTCTTATTAGCCTAAGGGCCATAGACCGTATCACCGTGCGCGCTCCTTTTACGTATGAGCATTTAATTGAGGCGTCACTCCAGATTGGCGCGGCGTAGAGTAGCGTTGCCTTTGCTACGGTTACTAGTAGCCTTCTGGCTGGGGCTCTGGGACCTCCCACATTGGGCATAAGTCGAGCTATGGCTGCCGATGTGATGGCTGCCTTCCTGCTAGCGTATTTAGCATGATCCCTGAAGGATAGCCTATGGTCTATGAGAACTCCGAGGTACTTCAAGGACTCCGCTGAAGTCACCTGGGTTCCGCTGACTGAGACTAGCATGCTCTCCACCTTTTTCCTGCTGCTCAGTAAGACAGCTTCGGTTTTGTGTGCCGCTATAGTAGTATATAGTAGTGTGTGTGTGTGTGTGCCAGTATGTGTGTTTGGGTGTGTGCTATGCGTTGTTCTTTCGCTTTGGCCATTTGGCTGTGTTATTTGACTAACTGCCTGACGTGTTTTCCTCACACTGGTGATAACATAAAATTTTACTATTATGCGTTTTAGCTGCTTTCCAGCATTTTAATACAATATTTGTTTTTTCCGTGCCGCGCAGAAAGCCAAGGGAAAACTGCACACATATACACACACACCCGCATACAACAAAGGGCAAATAACGTGCTGCTCTCCCCTCTTTCTCCCCCTTTACTTGGCTGAGAATTCATGGACATGCAACGCGTCTGAAATTTACATTCAAATGTGTTTCGCTTAGATGCGAAACGTAACCAACGAGCTACCCCTCGCAACACCCACACTCTACCCTCCTTCTCATATTCTCTGCAAGGAGAAGTACCTCAGTGCAGCCAATTCCCCCGAGCAGCATATGGTAACCCCAGCCTCGATACGGATTCGGCTACGCAACGGATTTTTGATGAAATTTCAAAAATTTCCCACTTAGCGGCAAAATGACGGACATTAAATTGATTTGCAAGCGAACGACATGACGAACGGAAGAAAGAAGGGGTGCGAAAGAGACAGGGAGAGTGAGAAAGAGAGAGAGGGAGAAAGGGGGCGCGAAGGATTGTTGGATTGGCGGCGAAAATCAAAATTCCGTGCACACTTGAGCATTTCATTTGGCGTCTAAACTGCATGGCAGAGTGTGGGGGGGAAAGAGAGCACAAGGTGGGCAGGCAGAGAGAAGAAAGGAGAGAGAGGGGAAGGGAGTTGTTAGGAGGTAGTCTCGGGTCTGGTTGGGGGCACCGTTGGGGTCTCTGGGAGTTGGCAAAAATGGAATTCAGGTTTTTCTTTTTCTTTCTCTGTCTCTGGCGCCGTCTTAACAATGCCTTAGCGAGAGTATGGGTGTATGGGAGTGTGTGAGTGTATGTGTGTAGCAGTGTGCGTGTGTGTGTGGGAGTGTGTGTGTGTGGCTCATTGGGCTCTTGGCAGTAATACAAATTTAAAGTTATGTTTGCGCCTGCACAAACATTTTCTCTCATTTATTCATTTCGTCAGCAGCTTTTCTTCTTTTTCTTCTCCATTGTTTGCTGCTGCTGCCCCTCGAGCAAAGTTTCCCCACACACATGTCCCCCTTCTTACCCCCCTCTTCCTACTCCGCATAAATTGTTGTTTGTATTTTGCATTTCATGAAAATGAGAAATGAATAAAATAAAATTTTATTTTATGCGTGCAACATGCGAATTCTTCTAACGTGTTTCATACGTTTCTCTCTCTTTCTCCTCTTCCCCCTCTACTTCTTTTCTTAGGGGTATCGTTCATTTTGGGTTCCATTAAATTTTACGTTTAATATTTATGCTGCCCCCCTTCTTGAACTGTTTGCTTGATGATGATTTGGCAAGGCATTTAATTAGGGGTATTCTGCGCAGAGGATCTGCAACTGGGCAGGAAAATGAAGGCTTCTAACAAAGAAACTTATTGACAGAGTGTAGTGCTTGTAGTGCTCATAAGTTTGTTCAAAATCTGTTGGATAGTGCTGTGCTCTGATATATCATTTTGGAGAGGTTTTGAACTTTGGTATATCATTTGATACGGTTTTTGATTCCAACATAATTGGGGGCATGCAAATATTTTGTGTATTTAATCGATTAATAAAGTTAAAAACTGTTCGAGAACGTTAATCTTTCTATCCTTTGTAAATTGGAGAAAGGTTCTAAGGAGTTTATAAGATTTTCTCATTGTATTTCTCTCTCTTTCTATCTCTCTCTCTCTCTTTTTTTTATCTTCTTTTTAACTCTCTCACTGTGATTTTCGTCATCTTTTTTCTGTGCTTGCCCATCACATCATTCTCTCTCTCTGTCTCTCTCTCTGTCTCTCTTTCTCTCTCTCTCTCTCTCTCTCTCTCTATTTCCCACACTTTCCCTTGCGAGTCTTCACTGTACTCTCTGTGCTTACTCATATGACTCGGCAGCTTTTGCGATTACAGTCCCAATGTGGCCTAATCATTTCGATTAAGTATATCAACAATTGAAATAATGACGTCCGATTTGTGAGACGCATTATCTGGGCCAAGCGCCACAAAATATAACGAAATCGGATTCGGTTAAGTAAATTTGCGTTGGGCCTTTGGACGTCATCGTTCAGCGACAGCTCTTATTGTTTTCCATACTCCTCTCTGCCTTTTCCTCTCCTTCTCTGTCTCCCTCTGTCTGTTTTTTGCCTGGCATTCAGCTATCAATCAAACAGTAACCAGGCAGTCTGTGTGTGTGCGTATGTGTGTGTGTGTGTGGCGCAGTCGCAGATGGATGGCTGGCTGTTTAACTGATTGATCGATCGATCGCCGAGTTGACGTTGGCCAAAATGTCAAAGTGTTTCGTAGAACTGCGCCGTAGTTCATCTACAACTGATTAAGCTTACACAGGTGGGCGGCAGGTGGCACTCAAGGGGCACACAAGTCAGTGGAGAAGGGTGAGGAGGAGGAGGGACAGTGGGGGCACTCACGCAACATTTATTCACTCTCTTGGTCGCTTAGTCATTTGGACATCCGCCAGTTTATTTTGATTGATGGATGACTGAACCGAAGCGAGGCCCCAAAACGCACAGATTGAGATATCCAATATCACTCGAAGTGGGTCGCTTAACGCGCCCGCGGTAGCGCCGTGACTGAGCAGTTGAAATCAAATACAATTGAAACGGTTGAGTTGAGGAAGCGAGTAGTGGGAAAGAGTGAACGCTGCAAAATATATATCAATAAATATAGATATAGATATACTATATAAACTATGTTATATCCCTTATAGCCCTTATAACTAGAGATGAACAAAGTTAACTAGTTCTTTACTGTATTCAGTTGTTATTTAACTTCCGCAGAATATAATAAACAGTAACTACAGTAACTTAACTCTTAAAACTTTGTAAATATAACATATAGACATACAGAAGAATTGCGCAGCTGAAGTTTTGAAGAAACTAAACCTGATAAAATAAACTTTCAAATCAAAAAAATAATGTGCATTTTTAAGCTTTGCTAAATTTATTAAATGCAAACTCTTTAAAATTCTTGGATATACCAAAATGTTGAGGACAAAGTGAATTAAAATAAGGCAAGTCGAGCAGAATCTAATGTAAAGAGAAATCTACATTATCTTGACCCTGAATAGAGGTATAGGTAAGCCATATACAAGTTACTTTGAGATACAAGAAACTGAACAAGATGAATGATCTACCAGGAATTAACATTGTAAAGTTGTTAACTGTTCTAAATCTAAGCAAGAAAAGAATTAATTGAGTGAAGGAGCTTTTAACTGGCGGATCTTAAGATCAATTCACTTGCAGTTTGATCTTCTACACCTTATTATAATATTCCATATGATATCTTGATCTACTGTTATCTATATATCTATTGATATCTTGATCTACTATACCTTATTATAAATTACCAAATTATATCTTATGATTTTGACTTTAATTTATCAACATTGATCATCAGCAACAACCAAGTAAACTCTTCAAATTAATTATAATTTTATGGTAATTTTTCTCGATCAGTTTCGGCTGTCTCTCTCTCTCTCTCTTTATCTCTCTCCCAGGGCAGGGACTGTTCAATGGCTGGCAGTCGCTCTTTGGGCCCATCGTTGACGCATGCATCGTCTAATACCTGATAAATCTGTCAGCCAAATGTTTAAATTGAAATCTCTCACCACGCTTAAGAGGCTGCGCGACGGGAGAGCGTCAAACATAGAGAGAGAGAAAGATAGAGATAGAGAGAGGGAGAGTGAGAGTGAGGAAGACTGAACTCGGAAGCGGGGGGCAGGAGAAGCGCAATGGGAGCACTCAACACGGGCCAATCAAATGCCATGGCAAGAGGGACGGCAGGGGGGAGAGGGAACATGGAATAGGGAAGAGCAGCGCTGCCACTTGGAACAAAAAAAAAAACAAACAAGGCGAAAAAACAAACAAATCCACAAGATGCATTTGCTACGAGGCACAGATACAATTTAGATAATTTGTATCTCAACATTGTTGTCAGCACGCAAGCGTTGACTGACAGATGTTTTGATTTAGAATCTGTTGTATCTGTGCGATACTTTCACTAGCTCTCTCTCTCACTCCCTCTCTCTCTGTCTCACTCGCTCTCAAATCAAAACAAATATGGGAGAGAAATAAAACGCTTAGGCAACGCAAGTGAAAGATTTATGAGCAATGTGCGGGGTATTTACGCGCTGTGCTCTTAAATTATTTTGCAGCCGCGCTCATCGCTCAGCTCCCGCGAGGCCCCGCAGGGCTCCCAGCCCTCTAGTTCTGCTCCCCCCGCCCCGTTCACCCTCTTTCGGCCCATTAAAAGTGCATAAAATCGAACTTCAACCTCAGGTCGGAACGTTGCCACGCACCTTGTTTATTTTTTTCGCAACGCAAGCAGCGCTGAAAATAAATAAATAGCCCCAGCTACGCTTTCACCTATATATCAGCCTATATATCCAACTCAAGATATATATAATTTTGAACCAATTAACGCCAGTTGGAATGGGAACACCCGCAGAGAGCGAGAGAAGACACCTTGTCGATTGGGTGAAGCTGGAAGGGGTGATTGAAATAAATCGAATATGGGATGTATCTATTAGTTTTCGATCTAGATAGATGTTAACATATATATCGAAAAGGAGCTTTTACTATCTAGATACAAGGTTACATATATATTCTATGTATGATATATACACCAATTTATAAATGAGTTTCTGATTTGATTTGATCTTATATTGCTAACTTAATTGAGAATATATTTCAATAACAAAATTAATTGAATATTGGCTAGCTCTGTGCTATAGATATTGACAGGGTAGTTCCTATTCTCTAGACTTGAGGTTCAAGGTTCCTTCTGTCATTATCATATACTTCTAATATATATTATATATAAATAATTAATAGTGCAGTCTTTCTAAGTGGAAATCTTTTCTCAATCAAATCTTACTATAATACCCTTAATCACTTTAAAAATAAATCTAAATTGATGTCAAAGATCGTTTATATCACCTACTTTTTAATACCAACTTCAACCAATCAATAAAGTGGAGAAATTGCCTTCTCAATTTAATAATTTTGCAATTCAACAAGATCGATTCGATAGGTTTTTGGGGGGGATTAGAGAAAACCCTGACTTGTACGATTGATCAACTTGCCCAGTCATGAGTCTCAGCGAGTCATGAATCGCATTGAGTGTACTCATTCACGCATTCATCCATTCATAAATCAGAGTCACATTGAGACGTTTTATTTGTTTAATTTCGACTCGATTTTGTTTCGCACTTGGCACTTGTGGGCCATAGATTATGGATTGTAGGTGCCGTTGTGTGTGTATCGCATTCTTCGCTGACATCCATCAAGTGTGAAGAATCGTGTATTGAAAGGTCGAAAGAATGGAGCGAATGGAAACGAATGGAATCGACTTGGCAGGCGGACAATGCGTAAAGCGCCACCCCAAAAACCAAAATGAATTATTGGCGCTTTTCGGGGCCCAGCGTACCTAGAGAGGGATATATCACATACAGTACATATATCACCTGCTAAAGACCCAAGACCCCACGACACAAGTTGCTCAATCAATTTTCAGGCGAAAACTTAAGCCCGAAAAAAACTGAAAACGAAACCGAAACCGAACCGAACTGAACTTTCATGATGGAAGAGCGATCGCTGGCTCGATCCATCTATCATTTATCATCTATCATAATGCAGTTTTAGGCCCGAATCGAGTCTTAATCCGTCAAAACAGTTGCCTGCCTGCTTGCCTGCCGACTCTCTCGGCGATTGCCAAATTCACAATCGATCAAATGGGGGATACATAAAGTAGAAAGAAGAAGTATAGAAAAAAAAATATGTTGGTCAGTTCGGGAGCTTTTCGCTTGTTGGTCAGGCAAAATTAAGTGATTTACGGTTAAGGCCTTTGATGGATGTGAGCCGTGAGTCGGAGCCAGTCCGGAGAGTCGGAACGGGGCCAGGGCGTACCGGACGTAGCAGACAATGCGGTGCTTAGTTCGGGCACTTATCAATTACAAAAGGCAGCGCACCCGGAGCAATTAGCCCGTTCGGGGCCGATCAAAGGGCACCGCACGCTTTGACGCAGCCGACGCTGGCGCCGCCCTTTGAGAACAGAATGAAAAACCAGCCCCCAACTACAGAATAAACCGAATAGGCACCCCCAGACCTAGTGGTACATTTGCCACATAAGCCGGAGCCAATCGGCGAAGTTTTTCACGATATCCCATTTTGCATCTGGCCAAAAACCACAACAACAACAACAAGTGACGTCATAATTATGCAGAGATACCCTTGGAAGTTATCTAAAGGGGTATTTTGACTTTATAGAGTCTATATAGAACAAAATGTTGTAAGCATAGTTAAAATTAGCTTTATTATGCCTGTTAGGCCTTAAAAGAGCTAGATCTTGAGAACTACAAGAGCGATGATTAGCAAATTAGGCATTTAGATGGCTAAATATAATATACAGTTAACAAAAAAATAAAAATATTCGAAAAAATTAAAAGAATATCAACAAAATACAAACAATATCATTGTCGAGTATGTTATTATTAATGTTTATAATTGGTATGTTGACTTTTAAGCCACTAAACACAAGTAATATAGATCAGCAATATAAGTTATACTCGTTTCTTAGATAATCGTGTAGCTCTTGAGAACTACAAGATCGTGGCTCATTAACTTTGGCATACAGATAGATGCCCTTATATCAAACCACTTTCCACATTTTGAATATACCAAAAAATCTTCAATATTTTCAAGAAGCAAAAGTAACAAATTTATACAAGACTACATACGTGTATATAAAAAACTTTACAAATCTGTGTGACAGTTCTCTACAGGGTATCTAAGAGTCATATACACCCAACTATAGCTAAGCTAACTTACTGTTGTTGTTGTTATTACCACGTCGTGTACTAGTTCATATTTTTTTATCGGCCTGCGATAATTGGCGGCGTTTCGCGTTGATTCAAAATAAACAATGACCCACAACCCGAAAGTGAACCCTGTGAACACGATTTCAAGTTGTTCTCGTTGTTGTTGTTGATGTTGTCAGAAGTTATTGTTGTTGTTGCTGTTGGGTGTTGACTGCGGCGACTGTTGGCGACTCACGTCGCTGTCAAAAATTAACAACCGCAAAACCTGAGTTATTATTGCAGCGAAATATTTGCACTGTCGTGTGACAGCCAGAAAAAAGCCAGTTGAAATAATTTAACTGGGCGTGTTATAGTATAAAATAAAGCTAGAGAAAAATGCCAAATAAAGTGTGTAAAACAATAAAACTGTATGTGGAACAGAGGTTTATCTGCAGATCAACTAGAGCGGAAAACACTGTTGATACTCTTTTTCTTTATTGGTTAAAACAGAGTTATGCCATATAAAAGAAATTCCTGAGTGGGAATAGTATTTTATTATAGTTTAACCCGATTTAATTCGGTCTGTGAACATGTCAAATGTCAACTGAAATTACCTATAAAACCCAAAACAAATAAACTAAAGATGATAATCGCAGAAATCTCGAATCCTAATTGGAGATCAGATTGAACATGATCGGGTTAATAAAATCATTTAGAAATTTTTCAAATCGATAAAGAAAATAAACAAGATCGTAAAGATTGAAAATCAAATGGAGATAGACGAACATATTGAAAAGATTTTACGATTTTATGAGTACAAGGCTCGAGACATCATAAGGGGGGAGACTTTCTCAAGACTTTCACAGAGAGAGAGGGAGAAGGGAAACAGAACTCAGAGCTTAGGGTTCAGAGCTGGGATCTGTGGCATCTGGAGATGCAGCATTGTTCAGCGAGAAAGAGAGGGAAGGAGAGAGAGAGAGAGTGTGTGTGGAGAGGGAGCTCGAAAAGTGACGAGCGATTGCCGCCTGCAAGTGTCAATATAAAGTAACAACTTTATTGTGCCTTATTTATTCGAGGGCGAACCAATAAAATGGGCAACTTTATAATGATGCACATAAATAACACCCCCGTAACCCCCGCCCCAGAGCGAGAGACAAACAAAGGGACACGAAGACGAAACGATCAGACAAAAAACCAAGCAGAGAAAGAAGAAGAAGAGAAGTCGAAGACGAAGACGACAACATGTCATCGACGAATGGCATTGAGGATGTGAATCTCAAGATTAACTGGAGACCGTAGATTGCGGACCCCAAGTAAGGCGACTGTAGTGCAAGGGCCAAGGGAGACCCACCAAGGCGGGATGCGACTTTGATTTCTCAACAGCCAAATCCAGTAACAACAACAAGCTGAGCTCAAGAGAGCCTCAGATGAGTCACATATCGCATTTCGGATGTGTTAATCAAGTTGAAGTTGCATCCGAAATCGAAAGGTTACTTATATTTTTAGGTTAGCTGGGAAAGGTCCTAAAGGCTGTTGATTTACATATTATCTTTGCTTAAAGAATTTATAAATTTCCTCGATTATAGCCATTATAACTAGAAGAATTTGGAACAAGATATAAATCCATATGAAAGAAAACACAAATCTTTTTGCAGATCAAGAATATACTTTTCTTTACATACCTTAAGAAATAAATATATTTGTAAGCCTATCTTAGGTATATTAATGTTAAAATGCAGTAAAATACAAATAATGTGATACAGAGTATATAGACATTGATTCAAATATCTTTTAAAGATTATAACCATAGAGATTTTTACTTAATATAGTTATATATAAACCTCGATTTAAATTCTTTTCTATCCTATTTCGCTCTTCTCTAAAGTATTCTCTCTTTATAGGACTCTCTATCAATCTAGAAACAGTCAAAACGTCCACTCACAAATTGAAAAACCCGATTTTTTTCTACCGCCAGATGTCGCTCGATAAGCCCGGTGTCGCTCCCCTTTGCCCCCTACAGTCTATGCAAAAAGTCAACTTATGGCACGACTTATCTGCCCATATAGCCTATCACTAATTACGATATTAAGCCATGTGGTCGCTGGATACGCGATGTACTCGCTTGCCGCCGGATAAAGGCCACAAAACACAAGGCCCAAAAGCGTGAAAAATCGACGCAAACAACGCACAATTTATAGAAAATATATGCAAAAACTCAAATTTACGATGACATTCCGAACGAGTTGTTGTTGTTGTTGTCGTAGTTATTTTTTTCGAACAACAAAAACAAATTAATGGTTTGTAGTTTATAACTTGGCGGGATTTAATCGTGTTACGATGGGTATGGATGAAAAAGAGAGGGAGATATATTTGCAAATAGCAAAAATCATATCGAGCGCAACAAGGCGGCGAGTCGTAAAATTATGAGAGACACTGTTAAGCTCTGCGGGATCAATGCAGCGCCCAACGGTAAATTACGCACCACATCCCAAATGGCCATGGGAGAGTCTGGGACTGGAACTGGGACTGGCTGTAGGGATTTAGGATCTTTCGTTATTTTTTTTATAGTTCGCCAGTTCGAACTGAACGGGGGAATCTGTCCGCAATTTACGAGCGTCCGCTTGATTATGAAGCGAGGCGAAAACAATCCAACGGGTACAATAAACAATTTTAATTTAATGCAAACGATTCGATTTTCAACCGAATGTAAAGCCGGTTCAATATTGAATCGGTGTCGCATACTCACATATTCACACTCGCAGTCACTCTCATATGCAAATGAAATGGTAAAACAAAATGAAGGATTTCAAAAGGGTATATGGAAATTATATATGGTTTGTTAGGGGGCGTACTGAAAACGTGAGTAAAAGTGAAGAAAGAAAAAGTAAATTGTTTAAAAGGATTAATAAAGAATTTAAGCTAGACTTTACCTGGTATAAATTAGTTTTACTGCATAATTAATAATTTGTTTCGGCGATTTCGACTTGAATAGTTGAGCCAACTAATCTTTGAAAATTAAACAGTAAAACCTTTATTGTTGTTCGAGTTTATCTTATTGACGTGACCTAATATAATTTAGCTCTGGAATCCGTTTAACTGCATAAATAATAATTGGTTTCGGCGAATTCGGACTCACTAGTTGAGATATTTAATCTGTGAAATACACCTGACTTTGAATAAATATATATATATATATATATATATATATATATATATATATAAATACATAGAAAATTTCAAGATCCAAACTCTTGTAACAACATAGTTTATATGAGTAGAGAGATGATTAAATATAATACAATAATAGCCATTGCTTGAGTTCATCATATTATAGTGCATATGAAATATTAATCCTAGAGATCTTCAACTTTCATTCTCTTATTATCTATACATCTTTCTTATCCCACCAGAGAACCCCTAAATCACACTTAAACAGTTACTGCATCTCATCAAATTTCGCTCGTGCTCATTTCACGATCTCGATCTCCGTTGAAATGTGTCCCAATTTAAACTTGATCCACTGTACTAATTACTATTTAATTATGCCTATTTAGGAATGCTAAAAAGTTTTACTGTCATCGAGCACGGCTTCGACTCTCCACATCCATTTAAATTAATGTTCGACCATTTAAACCGAAACACAATTTACCATATGGGCTTAGTATTATCTTTCTTCTCTCTCTGCTTCTTCTCAGTCTTTATTGTTGTTGCTTTTATTGTACCTTTTGTATTTTAGCTTGGCGTTAATTAATGCGAAACTCGAGTGATATCTTTGGGATCGTCGACGTCAGCGTCATCGTCATATTGTTGAATAAATGTTTTACGATCTGAATTGTTTGCTGCTGAAATCTTTTTGATTAAGACGAACTTGGAACAAAAACGAAACCAGATTTCAGTCAGCTATTCAGAACTAACTGTTGATGATCAATTAGGGGATTTGTTTTCGCTTCAGTTCGCTTTATTTCTGTTTGTTGCTACTGCTTCTTCTTCCTCCTTCGCCATAAGTGGCGCCATAAATTTCTAATTTATAATTATAAAGCTTGGTATTTGTTTATCGCTTTGGGTTTTCTGACTGAATTCGAAATGAAACCGAAAAAAAAAACGAACGCTTCAAGTTTATTGCTTTTGTTAATTGTAATTTATTTGATTGATTTATCGAAATGAATAAATATTTATCAGACACATCGCCACGCAGACGAGTTTCGCATTCGGTTCGCCTTTTAGTTCGTCATAATATCATAATAATATTAGGCATAATAAACCAAAAACGTCTTTTGGAGAAATCAAAAGACACGTGTAGGCCTTTAATTACTTTTATAACGCGTAGGGTTGCCTGACTTAGACTGAAGCTGTATCTGACCTCAGGGGCACCTAGAATATTAGGGTTGTTGAATAGTTTTATTCATGTCTGTCTGCTACTATCTTTTTGAAAAGAATTCATGATTATTTTTATAAATTCTTCTTTTTATTGATATCGCACTGATTGACATACTATAATTTATAGTTTTCACACAAATTAGGAATCAAAAATTATTATATTCTATTTGGAAAAATTCTATAATTCTATAAAATATTCTAATAATATTCTGGTCGACATACTAAACACAAAGTTTCAACAGTAAACAGTAATCAAAAATCCTGTTCTTATGTCGAAAATTACTTGTCCTATTGATAATATACATCTATCTTTATATTCTATAAATATTCTAATATTTATCGACAGAAAATCTGACAAATCCAATAGTGTATATTGCCTTCGGCACATCCCTTCTCGCATCATACGATCTTTTGATGCCAACGTCAAAATCATATTTCAGCTTTAGTTGACATTTGCGCATTGATATATATATATTCTCGGTCGCGAGGAAGATTTACGCGTCGTTCATAATTCAAAAATGGAAAGTGTTAATCCACGGGCCACATGAAATCGCCATTAAAAACAAATCCCAGGCATGGCCAGGCCATCAAAATAACTCGTAGATCTCACGGCCCCGCGGACCGGGATCGTTCCCATTTGAACGCGAGAATAATTCAACGAAATCTTAAGTGGGTGGGCTACGGAACGGGTGCAGCATCAACCCGATATGATCTGTGCTACAAATATTTAAAAAATATACTATATCTTACCTCCATCTGTACCGATTTGAGAAAGATTCGCGCCCGGAAGCGTTGACAGGCGACGACAATGACGAATGCCGCTCACAACATTTAAATTTGTCTTTAATCTCTTTACGGGTCTCTGTCTCTCTTTCTCTCGAGTCGTGAGCTTTATGCCTTATGTCTTTTCATAATTTCATTTCGTACAAATGCCTTTTTAATTCCTTTATTGCGTTGCGCTTCTAGGCTATTTATTTGATTGCTTTATCAGAGAATAATATATGATAAAAAGTCTAAACAAAAATTTGCATATGAAAACTGAACAAATTGGAACTTTATTTGTTTTGTCTGTGCTTTTTATAGATCTTACTAACCTAACTAACAACTTTTGTGATTTATACAACAAACTAAGTGATCACTGGATCATCTAATGTAAATAAAAGAATGTTTATAGGAGAATGGAGAACATAATAAAACATTTCGAATATTTAAAAAGCCTTAAAGTTTTTATTTAGGGACTTTAAAGTGAAATGAAAGAAAGAAATGTGTAACGAATAAAAATAATCGAATTTACAGCGAATAGTATGTCTTATAAGAAAGTAAATGCATTTTTATATTTTTGAATATGATTTTAAATGTTAAGAACTGAAATAGAACTACAAAAAACACATGCAAATCGAAATTTCTTACAATTTTCATATCGATTTTCTCCCTCCGAGAAATTTGTAGACTTGTTTTTTTATATCCAACGACAGGTTTCGGTCTATAAAACTCGGATCTATGTAAATGAAAGAACCGTAAAGCCGAATCTTAAGACGAAATGTTCCATAAATTATTGTAAACATTCGCGACTTCATTAGTTCCAAGCTAACCGAATGTTTTACCAAAGCACGGGATACCAAACTCGATTATGGTTGCCCATTAAGAAGAGGTCGATGCAATTTCGCGCAGTGCAGTGTAGTCGTGGGGCTGCATTAAGAACGCATTATCGGAGTCTTAAGTCCATAATTGTTGACGAATGCTGGCCGTAAAAAAGCCAACTGCCGAAGCTCGCTCGACGACAGTTGAGTGAAAATGGTGGAAGGCTTTATTGATGGCCAATCCCAGAGTCGAGCTGACTCCTCATCATCATCATCATCATCATCATCATCCGAAACTTCATCTTCTTCTTCTTCTTCAGGTCCGTTGAAATGCACTTGTTGCTCCAATCGTGCCCACTTAATGCCCGACCGCGTGGATCGTAAAAGTTTTTACGAGTCAGACAATTAACCGATGATAATCAAATCACTTGAGGCCACTCCCCCAACGCCCCGCTCCGTCCCCCTTGACCCGCTACAGTGCAGGACAGGCGCGACAGCCATTGCTCCTGTCGCCGCATAATTCTTGTCTCTGTGCGATTGACGACCATCGTCTCATCGTCCCATCGTACCTTCCCTTCGTCCCTCTCCTTATCCCGTTCGATTGGGTCTTTGCTCGCTGGGTAATAAATACTTTTACGATTCTATAATTTGATTTCGGCATTTTTATTTAATATTTCTACATCCTCTTCTACATCTTTGACGGGGAAAGACGACTCTAAACTGGCCTTAGTTCGCGAGATTCTTGTTCTTCTCGTTCGTTCTTTCGTTTAGTTTTTTTTTTTTGCGGCACATTAATTTTTTTATGTTTTCGCCTATCGTAAAATCTGTTTGATAAATTATTGTTTGGAATTCGTTACTAAAGGTACGCAAAATATACCCAGAGCTATTCGCCTATTTTGATTTTGGAATGTGCGCCGCAAGATCAAAATCGAAATCTGCATAGAAAACTAATTTGGTTAACATTTGAAAAGATCACAACATGTTTGGAATGGGATCAAATAGTTTATTTAGGGGGTTATCTCGTAAAATAGTTCATTGGGTTCGATATTCTTGGGTTTAGTTTTCTAGTTTACTCTTTAAAGAGAGTGTCATATGATATAATATCATGGAAATCATTTTGATCGTAATTGAAATGATATTGGAATCATTTGAAAGTATTTTAAATTTGAAATAGTTATAAGAAAAGTACAAAAATTCATACATAACATACAAACATATGTTTAGATATTGGTAGATTAATGTAAAAGAATATGTTTATTATAATATAGTAATAGTAGAATAATAATACATATAAGTAATAAATATAAATTCATTTGTTTTTATACTCTTTATTAACAGTAATTTAATAGAAGAATACCACTTTATAGTATTAAATAATATAAGTCTAATACTGTAATAATACTTTAGAATAACATACAATTATTTGTAAATAGAAAACTGATTATTTACTTACAAACACAAAACTCCCTCACCCTCCCACTGTGCAGGCTCAAAATATGCTGATGCTGCTGCGCATCAAATTGACGAACAGCAGCAGAAGACAGCTACGGCGACGGCGACGGCGACGGCGACGAAAGCGCAAAGCAACAATCGAAAAGGCAGAAGGAGTAGCGGCACTAACGGTGCTATTTACACATTTACATACAAACAAACAACGTTACATACTGTTACTTCTATTACATTGTCATTCGTGCACACACACCCACACACACACACACGCACAGAGACGCAAACGAAACACCCGCACAGTGCAAAAAATGTCAGACAGAGAGACAAAATGTCGAAAGCGCGACAGCTGCAGCAGCAGCAGCGGCGGCGGCGCAGGCGACAGCAGCAGAAGCAGCAACATCAGCAGCAACAACAAATTAGAACGAGCCACCTACTACAGCGAGTAAGTGAGTGAGTGAGCATGAGTGGTAGGGTGTGAGTGAGACAGCGCATGCGAGTGAGAAAATTTGTTTTGAACTGTCATAAATCTTAATTGTGGCGGAGTGATGGAATCGGAATCGGAATGTGAAGCCGACCTAGCAAAGGGTGACGCTGACGTCGCGTCGCCGTCGCTGCAGCTAATTTGAGAGAGCAACGTCAAAGTCATCACCACCGAGAGAGAGAGAGAGAGAGGGAGAGCGAGCGACCCACAGTGGGAGAGCGAGCACATGTTTCCCCTGCGCTGGCTTGTTTCGTGTTTCGTTTCCACTTCGTTCGCACATAAACAAGATTTATTGCACTTCCAATTGGCGCGCAGGGGAAGAGCACATGCGCATTGACGTCGATCTCTCTCTCTCGCGCGTCAAACGGGCACTCTCTCTCTCGTCTCGCCGGCCGCGCGCCACAACAACAGTCAGTCAACAACAGACCGTTACAGCGAACGATCATGTTTGAAAAGCTTTGCGTGACGCGCCAAATAACTACGTAAAACGTATAACGTAAAAGGGTAAAAAGCGCGTGCGACAGATTCGCGCTGTCAACGTCGCCGTCGACGCAGCCGTCTGTGTAATTAATAAGCCAGCGTCGCTGTCAGCGTCTGTGTGCGAGCGGGATAGCAGCACATTTAATCACAGCATTTGTGACAGGCAACGTGTGTGTGTGTGTGTATGTGTGTGTGGGGGAAGAGAGGAGAACATCAAAAAAGAAGCAGCAGCAAAGTAATCAACACGCTGCGCTGTCGACGTCGGTTGGGGGCGCCAAACAACAGTAACAAGCGGCATCAGCAGCGGCGCATTGCGTTGCGCCGTCGCTTAACGCAATCGAATCAGAAATTGCCGTCGCCAAACGCGCGCTTCGTGTCGTCGTCGTCGGCGTCCTCATCGTCGTTGTCAGCGTCGTGTTTCAAGTCCAACTCTCGTCAAAGAGGAACAACAACAACAAGAACGACGCACCGCCAACGCAGCATCCCCCCTTATGTGCCCATCCCCCACTAAAGCAGACAAAACGAAACGAAACGAAACGTACGCGTCGCTGCCACCGCGCTTGAACTTCATTTTTTTGGTATCAATCAGCAGCGACGGCAGCAGAGGCAGAGGGAGCCGAAGCAGCGCGACAGCGACGACGTAGCGAACGAGGCATTGTTGTTGCTGTTTCTGTTTGTGTCTGATTCTTGACTGAATCAGTTTGACAGCCGACGCGCAGCTACGCAGCAGCAGAGGCAGTGGCAGCGAAGAAGAACTGTGTGTGCGAAGAAGAGAAGAAGCAGCAGCAGCGACGCGACGGGTCGCAGCCAGTGACGACACGGCCGACGCCGACACATTCATTCGCTGTTCGACTCTCAAACGAGTAACGACGGAATCCGGATGAACCGCACAAGACACGACGGCAGCGAAAAAGAAAAGCAAAAGCAACAACCAAAACAGCGCTGCGACTGCGACGCGTGTTCTTTACAATACAATAACAGTAGCAACAAGAGATATTCAATTATTTAAATCAAAACGCCATTTAAAACGTGTGATAAAAATAATTAAAGATTAAAAAATGAAAATGAAAAATTAAATGCACAATTAAATGTGAAAAATGAATTAATTAATCGCGACAACAACAATAGCAACAACAACAACAACAACAAACACATGCAGCATATCTAGTCAAAAATCACAAAAAAAGAACGAAGAAGGAGAGAAACGAAAATAACAATGGGAAATGCACGTGAAATGTTTAAAAAAAAGACTGACAACAACAACAACAAAACAAACAACAACAGCAAGAATACGAAGAAAACTACAAAACAACAACAACAACAAATGGTTCAACAAAAGTATACGTAAAAAAACAACAACAACAAATTATAGCATATATATATTTATTAAAAATAAAGAAAAATATTTATATTTAAACAATATTTTGCTCACCAAAAACTAAAACAAAAAGTTACTTAAAAATACAAAATAAAAAACAAATCAACAAATTAAAAACGAAGTATACGATTCAAATGCAATTATTAAATTAAATTAAAACAAGAAAACAAAAACACAAAACAACAAATATTTAAAATAAATTTTCTGTCTGCCATATGAGAATATTAAATATATTATATGTATATGTAAAATATTAAAACAAATTATAAATAATTAACAAGAAATTAAATTACACTATTTAACACACAAAAGTTATACGAATTACGAAAGGAAAACGTACCAAGTGCAAAATACAAAAACAAATTTGAGAAAATTTCATTATTGTGTCAAATTAAACTAAGTTAATTATTAAAGTGTGCACTAAGGAGCCCCGAGGTATACCAATCCCCCCTCGATTCACACATCCCATCAAAATTCAGCAAAATCTGAAAATGTTGCACGAGGTGATGCTCGAATTCTACAGACAAGCGCTAAATGCCGGGTAAGAAAACCTTTTGATATTAGTGGGAAATAAGAAAATAATTTTAAAGATAGAAGAAAAATCGAAAAAGTTAGGAACCTTACTTATAATACTCGTTTCAAGTTAATTATTCAGTTCACATGAAATTTACTCAGCTCAAGCTTTATAGTGTAATATTTTAATTTACCTATAAACACATGCCATAATTTAGGTATACTTGAATATAACTATTATAGCACTTTTATTTAAATTGTTTCCATAAATTGTTCTCTAGTTGGAGCAAGTTTTGCTGCAGTTTAAACTAAAATGAATTTAGTATTTGTAATGAAGTTAATCGGTCTACAGTTGGTGTACTATATAGTATAGTAATAAAATATTATCTGAGATATGCTTAAGTATTTGTTTTTATGGCATCCAAATATGTGTGAGTTGCAATCGATTTCTGGTCGCACTTTCATCACGTTTTACTGTTCCGTTTATCGACTTGTTGATTTTGAGTTACAGTTCAAAGTATAAGAGTATAAATACTTGAAGAGTTGTGATATAACTATATATAAAATGGTTGCTAAAGTAGATAAAAAAAGAAAACTGTGCAGAAAGAGTGATAAAAGATTATAATACACACTATGATTCAAATAATAAAAGTAAATTAGTTAATCTATTCTTTTGCAATTTATTATTCTTCTGCCAATTCTTGAATATTCCCTTTGTATCCATTATCAAAATTTATTCCGCACACAGAAGAGCATCCAAAATATGTACTTAAGATATGTTTATTATCTTTCTTCACTCACTCACTTAGATTATGTGCTCTAGAGCTTAAGTTGTGGCATTATCTTTCTGAAATAATACTTGCTTTTAAATACATTTCCAAAACTGGTTCCCCATATGCGAAATATCCATCAGCTAATTAGCCTTAGCTATTACTCAAACTGGTTAATGTGAGCGAGATATATTGTGTTGTTGTTTGTGTGATCCATAAAATTATTACCCCCTTTCTTTATAATTCGATTCGATTTCGAAAATAATTCTGACGAATATGCGACATCGCAATGCCAGATCGACATCGTCAGCCGATGTCGTCGTGCACCTGTCGTTATAAATTTTAGATCGCGGCAATATAAAGGCCATATATCATCATGTTAGCGAGGCAGGCAGGCACCCACACCAACCACCATCTCTATAGGGGCACTTGGTGACTGAAAGTTGTTGGATTTGGATTCTTGCGCAGTGTTTTTGATTTATAATGTGCGGGAAGAAAGCGCGAATAAAGAGTGAACTTATCAGGCACACAGTAATATTATCATAAATACGTTAACTGTTGTTGTTGTTGTTGTTGTTGTTGTGTCTGTTTCGGTTCTATTGAACTGGTTCGAAAATAATAATTATCTGTTGCTTAAATGTTTTCATAGGCATTGGCAGATTAAACTCGTTTTGAATTGCGGGGGAAACGAGTTTCTGTCTCGCTCAAGTGCGACAAAGTTTGCCGCGCAGAGTTTTTCTACAGTTTTTCAGTTTTCTTTATTAGTTTTGCATTTTCCATTTTTCCGATTTTGATCATCATCAGTTTTAGTGTCGATGATGACGTACGAGTTGAATAAATCATCAGCAAAAGATTTTACGAATCCAAAAAAACCAAATCAAAAATTGTCTGTGTATGTGTGTGTGTGTGTGTGTGTGTGTGTGTAGCTGCGTGTGTGCCTATTACTGAAAGATTTATGCTCGCAATTTGCAGCTAAACAGAGAGAGATAGCAACTGTTTGGAGAAGGTCGCTTAGTAATATTCAGTTTGGGATTGATTAGTCATGCGATAAATCGATACGTATCTGTATCTACAGTTATTACAACTATCTGCATTCGTATCTGTATCTATAACTACTACAAGTATCTGTAGCTGTATCTACAGCTAGTACAACTATCTAGCTACCTTTTATAATTGCCCAGCAGAGATCAACTCGTCAATCTCTGATTATTAATGAGACAATTGCATCTTGTAATTAACTGCACAGTGTGCAGATGCCGAGCATAAATCAAAATGATTTAAACAGCCTCATCAAACCCAACAAGATTCCGCACTATGATTACTCTACGGGGAAAACTTGTTGTTGTTGTGGAATTTTTCAAAAATGTTTATACGCGGATTGCAATCTGAAAATCCAATTAGTGAGAGAGAGATAGCGAGAGAGAGAGGGGGGGCTGATTAACCAAGTATAAAATCTATGCAACTAAATCACAGTCACAATCACAGTCTATCAGCTGTCACAGTGAGTCACTGTTTTAGTTAGGCATTAATAATAAAGATAAACAATGAGGAATACATATCAACGGCCCATCAATTTTATTGCACTTAGCACCCGACTAGACTACGTTCTCCTCTCTTAACAATCCATCAATAAGTTTTTACTTCAATAGCTTCCAAATCGACAACTTAAGGCAACGTTAAAACAAAACAGCCCGGTGACTGATCGTTTTCCAGTTGAAGTTGACAAGCCATGAAAATAAAAAAAAATAAATAAAAAAATACCTATTTAGGTTGAACAAAGGCGCTGAGATAATAACGTGCATGTTCTACAGACTAATTAATTACAAATTTCAATATTTACTTAATGTATCTAAACAGAAAAGGGGTGTCAGTTAGGGCAAACAATGGTTAAATGAATAAGTCACGAGATTTGTTTATCACAATTTAGTTAAAACTGTCTTTGTGACTTGTGATGAAGGTTGGGGCAGAACTTTGAAATGTTCTGTAACTAAAAAACTCATTTATTAATAATGATGAAGATTGAATGATATTTAAGAAATGTTATTTCACTTATCTTTTATTTTTAAATCAATTACAACTCTCTCCACGAATATATAAATTAGATTCAAATGTTTGCAAAATTTCAAAAAATTATTTCTGGCTTTTAATCAATAACAATGTTCCTATACTCTTTGCAATGGAACCTCTCTCTTTCTTTTTATTTACTTTATCGTCTGTATATCCAATAGTATATAATTCAACTTTAATATCGACTCTATATCAACCTTATATATATATATATTATATCAAAACCAATCCAACAACTTATATCCCCTTGCAAAGTCACTGTTAAAGGTCATTTAATGACCATAACTCAGCTCCATTTGTAACTGACTAATGGCATCATTGCTCAGCTCACTTATAAGTCACATAATTCCCCAAGCTTCTTCTGCTTCTTCTTATAAGTGTCATAATTCTTCTGTATTCTTGTTATTCTCTGCGCTTCTCACTCAAGTCATAATACGTCTTTATTATTGATCAAGTTTCGCCATTTCCGCACAAATCATCAGCTCGCACTGCAAGCTCCGCCTCCCACGCTGAATACGCTAAAAAATCAGATAAAAAATAAATTCTTTTTTGTTACAAATTTTTGCAAATGCATATTTTGGAGTGATTAAAGAGACGACAAAGCGGGAAGCTCGTAAAAAGCTCATAAAATGTAGCGTAACGAAACGATTGAATATGTTTTTTGGAAGTGTTGTAAAATATCGAGAGTGGAAAAAATATTGAGGAAACGCGCGCAAAACAAATAGTCGAAAAAGTAATAAAACTTTTTGGTTTTTGATTTTGATATGAGGTTTAATTTATGCAAAATATGTGGAATATGGCTTTGTCTGGCGCTTTGTCGTCAATTTTATGATACCCCTCAGAGAGAGAGAGAGAGAGCGAGAGAGAGAGAGGGGAGGGAGAGATCGAAAAGATCACAAGATCGACAGCGATGATGAGCTTCGATCATAATTCACGGCGATCGAATTAAACGCCATTGTTCCATTTTAACGATTTTTACGAGCAAAACTTGTCAGTCTCCCCACAGTGGGGGGAGGAGGGGGTTGTCACAATGGAGTGACACGAGGGGGAGGGGAGGGGAGCGGGGAACTTAACAGCTGGGCATAGTTTCGTTTTGGTTTATGGGGATATTTGAATAACAAATGAAATGTTGACATATGTTTCATATTGTTGCCATTGTTGTGCCACTTGCTCGAGTTGTTGTCGTTGTTGTTGTTGTTCCCTGATTTTACATTGTTTCAGCTCTATATATGTAGATATATAGATATATATGTATACTATATTGTTTATCGAGAGCAATAAAGATTTCTCGTTTACTTGTGTGAAAGTCTCTCTGTGATAAAAGCTTTCACTAATGATCTATGGGCAAAGAAAGAGATAGCAAGAGTTGCGAATTTGCAAAAGCTTCGCTTGTGATCATTGATCTTAACTTTTGACTTATGGTTTATGATAAACTTTAAGGTTAATAGATTGTTTTCTATATTAATCCAAGCTGACTAAGTATATTTACTCAGAATGTCTCAAATATTTTCGTATTTATGGCACCCCCTTATGCGATAGCTGATCACCCTAATTGAACGCGTAATTTTGCTATAAATATAAAGTACTTAATTATTACTCAGATGTTATCAGAGTTTCGATTAGTTCTTACGAACTCTTCACCTGCGGATCGATTGATGATCCAAACAGAACGATCGCATGATCACGTGGATTGCTTTGACTAATTATAGAATCATGGTATAATTAGCACAACGTATAGTACGCACTGATGACGAACTATTTGTCTAATCAGCTGCTGTTAGATTACGCTAACCTGCAGGTTAATTGGGGTTTCGAGGGGGTTACGGCAATTGATTCTCTAATCACACAACCAAATGAATCAACAATATTTTGATTCGAGTGGAATTGTATTCAGCATAGTTAAGCTAGAGTGCATTGTGATAGATCAAGTATACTATACTATACTATACTATATCTATATACTATATAGTACGATAGCAATGCTTTTTTCAAGCTTTATAAATTATTTGTTTAATCCTGTAGTAATTTTATTGGGTATTAAAAAAAGAATTATAAGTGCTAAAGTTATTGATAAAAAAGAGCAACATGTATAAATATAACAGTTATTTAATGTATATGTTGTACTTATTAATTCCTCTTAGTGTAGAAATCAAATAACATCAACTATTTTAAAGAATCGTGTATAGAAAAATATTTAAATATTGCTTAGAATTTCTTTTGTTGTGGAAAGTATGTTTAATTTCATATCTGGCATATTGATCGTTATTTCTTCCGGTGTAGCATATAATTTAAACAATAATTATAATTTTTATCAGTGCATAAATGAGTTAATTAGTTTTTAAACACTTCTGCGAGTTTGTTTCAGTGTAGAAATGAGTTGTTTTAACTACTAAAATATTTAGTATAATTTTTCGCAGTGTATTACATAAATTTATGCTATTATATTGTAATTTAATGTTCTCTAGGGGCAAAAATAATTTCTTTTAGTGCAGAAAATGTTTAAATTAAATTATTATCACTTAAATGATTTCTTTCAGTGTAGAATAAGCTTAAATTAATTGATAGGCACATTTTAAATAATAAATACATTTTCGTTCAGTGCACAAAACATTTAAATGAATTTATAAAATATGATAAAGAATTTCTCTAAGTGTAGAAAAAGGAGTGACAACTAAAATATTGTTAAGAATTTCACTCAGTGCACAAATGAGCTGCAAGCGATGAATCGTTTATCGATTTAAGTTATCGATAGTAAGCTGAACTAACCTCTTCCCTCTCTCTCTCTCTCTCCCTGTCTCTCTCTCTCTCTTTGTTACCTACAGCGCCCTGCCCACAGCACGTCCACGTTCCACGGAATCGGCAAATTCCAGCGAGCGCTGCCCCTCGCACGATTCCAACTCCTCCGACAACGGACCGCGCGACAACAACAACATGTCTGTGGGCGTGGCAGGCGGAGGCGTCGGCATGCCCGGCATCGTGTCCAGTAGCCTGCAACACTCGACATTCCCGGCGGTGCCGCAATCGTTGCCCGCTCAACCCTCCTCCATGGAGGCGTATCTGCACATGGTCGCTGCGGCGGCACAACAATATGGCTTCCCCCTGGCGGCAGCTGCTGCCGCTGGAGGCGGCGGACCACGCCTGCCGTTGCCATTGGCCAGCGAAGCAGCGGCGCCGTTCAAACTGCCCCCGCAACAGGCCTCACCCACCGCATCCAGTAATCACTCGGAAGCCCTCGACTTTCGCACAAATCTCTATGCACGCGCCGAGTCCGCAGAGCCAGTTGCCTCCGAGGGGGAGGAGGAGGAGCTGGAGGATGATGGCGGGAACAATCCATTGGATTTATCTGTGGGCACACGCAAGCGCAGCCACGACAATGTGGACAATGGAGCTGGCTCCAATTCTGTAGGCCAGATACAGGTGAAGAAGATGTTCAAGACGGAGAGTCCACCACAGAATGCTTCACCCTCACCCGCCCATGCAGCTGCTGCTGCTGCTGCTGCCGCCGCTGCAGCTCATGCTGTGGCGCCTCCAATGATGCCTGGTGTCAATCCTTATCTGGCAGCGGTGGCTGCAGCGAATATATTCCGCACTGGACAGTTCCCTGACTGGAATGGCAAGAATGATCTGGTGGTAGATCCACTGGAGAAGATGTCCGACATAGTGAAGGGCAACTCGGGGGGAGGAGGAGGGGGATCACTGCACAAGGAGAAGAAGACAACGCCACCCACAGCTGCAGCGGCACCAGCCAGCAAGAGTCCAGCGGGCAGCAACAATGAGGCAGGAGGAGCAGGAGGAGGAACAGGAGCTGGAGGTGGAGGTGGAGCAGGCGCTGGAGGAGCTGCCTCAGGTGCTGGCACTGGGGTAACCAAGGCCCGTCACAATATCTGGCAATCGCATTGGCAGAACAAAGGCGTTGCCAGCTCCGTGTTCCGTTGCGTGTGGTGCAAGCAAAGCTTCCCCACGCTGGAGGCACTTACCACGCACATGAAGGACAGCAAACACTGCGGCGTGAATGTGCCTCCCTTTGGCAATCTGCCCAGCAATCAACCCAATGCAGGAGCAGGAGCAGCAGGCTCACATCATCATCATCATCATCATTCCCAGCAGCAGCAGCAGCAGCAACAGTCGCATCATCATGCACAGCAGCAATCCCATCATCCACAGCAGCAGCACCAACAGCAGCAGCAGCAGCGCAAGCAGCAATCCCCCCTCGGCCAATGTGAAGAACGCCTTCCAGTATCGCGGGGATCCACCGACGCCGCTGCCACGTAAACTTGTGCGCGGCCAGAACGTGTGGCTGGGCAAGGGTGTGGAGCAGGCCATGCAGATACTCAAGTGCATGCGCTGTGGCGAGAGTTTCCGTTCCCTCGGCGAGATGACCAAGCATATGCAGGAGACGCAGCATTATACAAACATACTCTCCCAAGAGCAGAGCATCAGCATCAAGTCTGGGGGCGGGGGTGGCGGTGCTGGCGGGGATCATGGCAAGGATGGTGGCGGGCAGAACAGCCTCAGCTCCGAGGAGAGTCGCACACTGTCCGCTGTGCTCACGTGCAAGGTGTGCGACAAGGCATTCAGTTCTCTGGGGGATCTGAGCAATCACATGGCCAAGAACAATCACTATGCGGAGCCATTGCTGCAATCTGCTGGAGCACGTAAGCGACCCGCGGCTAAGAAGCGTGAGAAGTCGCTGCCAGTGAGGAAGTTGCTCGAACTGAAGGCCAATCCTGAGGAGCAGCTGGAGAAAGCACCAGCGATGAAGCAGGAGAAGACAGAGGCAGCGCTGTTTGCAGAGCGCATGAGGCAATATATAACAGGCGTGAAGTCACCCGAGGAGATTGCCAAGGCGGCCCAGCTGCTGGCCAAGCACAAATCCTCGCCAGATCTTGAGCACAAGAATGGTGGGGGTGCAGGATCAGGAGCAGGAGCAGGAGGGGCAGTAGCAGCTGCAGCTGCGGGAGGTACAGCTGCCAAGTCTGGCTCCTCTGTGCTCAGCGCCATTGAGCAGATGTTTACCACCAGCTTTGATACACCGCCACGTCATGCCAGTCTCCCTGCAAGCAGTCCCAGCAATTCGTCCACCAAGAACACTTCCCCGGTGGCCAGCAGCATACTCAGGCGACTGGGCATTGATGAGACTGTGGACTACAATAAACCCCTCATTGATACCAATGATCCTTACTATCAGCACTACCGTTACACCAGCAGCGAGCGCAGCGGCAGCGAATGCAGCGCTGAGGCACGTCCACGTCATGCGGAGGCACCAACGCCAGAGAAGCGAGAGCAACCTCTGCCGGCCACCACGACGCCGACGACGACGACGACGACAACGACGACGACGACGACGATGGAGCAGCAGGTGACACCCAGCAGCACCCCCACCCACTCCATCAAGCAGGAGAAGATGGAAATCAAAGCAGAGTTGAGCGGAGATGAGGCGCAGGAGGAGGCAGCTGCAGGAGGGGGCGTGGTTACGCCCAAAACAGAACCAGAGCCTGTGCTGCTGCTCAATGGCGGCGCCACCTACAACAACAACAACAACAACAACAACAACAGTAGCAGCAACAACAACAACAACAATAACAACATGGGCAGCAGATCACCAAAGTCTGTGGCTGCATCGCTGCCTCTGCCCGCGCGCAGCCCAGCGGACAGTCAACGCTCGGCCACGCCCAAATCGCCCGCCTCCAGTCACAGCAGCAGCCACGAGGGCGCGGGCGGGGGCGGGGGAGGTGGAGTTGGCAACAGCAGTGCAAGCAAGAAGTATCCCAGCGATTCCCTCAATGCACTCTCCTCCATGTTCGACTCCCTCGGCAGCAGCAGCAGCAGCAGCGGCGCCAATACACGTGCTAAGCTGGCAGCAGCAGCAGCGGCGGCAGCAGCAGCGGCAGCGTCAGCATCGGTGGCAGCAGCGGCAGTGGCAGCATCATCTGGAGATGCCTCCTCACCAGAGAATCTCAGTGCGAGCAACTCTCTCGCTGCACTGCGGCAATTCTGCGTAAAGAAAGAGAAAACCGCCTAAGCGAAGTGGGCGTGGCGCTAATTGCCTTTGCCGGATTCATTTTTTGTTGGTTGTGTTTCTCGTGCGGAGCGAAAAAAACAAAAAAAAATAACAAAAAACAAAACAAAAACACACACGCGATTTTCTTTTTGGTGTCACAACTTTTTGTTTGCCCCTCGCTCAACTTTGCGAGAGATCATACGATACGATAGGATCATCATCATGATATGATATGATATGATATGATATATATATATGATGACGATATATAGCGCAGTGGATCGAATGCCGAATTCGACCGGAACAATGCGGGCGCAGCAACGTGTGCGCGCGCCCCCTCTGACACGCCCCCTTCGTTCAGCCATGGCGCAACTGGGCCGACTTTTTCAAGGTAAATATCATAGGTTCTTAACCAAAGATTATCATCTATTTGTAGTTCCCAATTTTAAAGAAGACTTCCAGTTTCTCCTATATTTTTTTATTTTGTATTTCTTTTAAAAGCTTCTTCTCTACTTTACTCCCTTAGAAGAATTCCCATCTTACTTATTTCTGTTTACTTATTAAGTTTCTCTCTTCTTTCTTCTTCTTGCAGGATTCCCATTGCGCCTCGGAGTTATCCTTGAAAGACTGTGGCAACTCTCTTTGTCCGCTGAAACAGGCATTTGGGTCACCCATCCCACGTTCTCTGAAGAATTGCCCAAGCAAATTGAAAACAAATTATGAATATTTAATGAAAATATAGAAAAAAGAAAAACATGATAAAAAAAAAATAATAAGAAAAGCCCTTGTCAGGGCTGCCAAATGCCTGGGGCAAAGAGAATGAGAAATTTGGAAAAAAGAATCATTGTGATCAAAATAAACCGACTTTTATTGAATTTATAAAAAAGCAAACGATTTTTTTTACTGGGAAAGTGGAAGAATTATTGAAGGGAATTTCAGTTGCAGGTTAAATTGAATGGATGGAAAGAAGGAATGAATTGAAGCTTATAATCTCTATATTCATGATCAATAAATGAATATTATAGAATATTGTTTACAGAAGATTGCAGGAGAATGCATATAAAATATAAATATAATATAGATATACCATATATAGAACTTCTTAAAAATAAGCTAAAGAATAAGTTCTCGATTCTCCAATAACTTCAAGAGATTTCATAGAACTTTTAAGCCATGAATTTTAGCAAGTTGGAAATTGAAAAGGAACATAAATCTGATATTCTTTATATAATAGGTATGTAATCTAATCTGGCAACCCTGTTGGTATCGATCGAGTGGACAGCCCTTTTAAGACTAACACAATAATCGATAGTCGGAGTCAAGTGTAAAAGTTGTTAAGTCGAAAGCTATAGCTAGCAGTACAAAAATAAAGTTGTCAAATCATCTAATCCAAAATGTATTCAAATCAAATTATCTTAATCTTAAAACTATTGAAATAAAACTATTTAGCTGCAGAAGTTAAGTAGCTTCATAGTTGTTCTCTGTATAAAAAAAAAACATGTCATGTTCAGATCTTTATCAACCTTTCACACGTTATTTAGGATTCTTGGAAACGCCTCCAAAAACGAAAACAAGATGCGGGATGTGAAGCATGGTGCCCGGTTCTCTATTTATTTATTATTTATGGCGTTCATTAGCTATAAATAGGAATATATCTATGATAGATAATGCACAGAATTATCTTGATATTTATTCTGATATTATGCAGAATTACCCTGTTCAGGCCATCTATACTGCTCTCTTTTTGTTAGGTATACCCACTATCGATTTCTTGGGCTTTTCGGCACTACGATTTCCGGCCAAAAAGCTACTCAGCATATCGCTCAGATCGGGCACTCCATTGGGTATTTTGGGGAACTGTATGTTCTCGATTTCGCGCTTCGTTTCGGGATCGTTGATCAGTCGGGGCAGCAGCAGCATCAGCATGAGGGGCACCACCATCAGTAGCACCATGGGATTCAAGACATAATCAGTAATGTTCCACTGTTCCCGCATGCGGAAGTACTTGCGGCGCCCGAAGGGCTTCAGGGACAATGGATAAGGTAATTTCTGGATCTGCTGTGGACGCAAGTAACTCAATTTGCGTGCTCGAATCTTGCCTGATGTATTGATCTCGACACGGACCGATTGAAAGTGTATATCGGGATGATATATATCTAGTATATAGCTTCCAGAAGGAATTCCACTAATGACAAACTTCCCATCGAGGCGTACAAACCCCTTGTACTCTCCACCATTTACTGAGAGTGTTATATCTGCAGGCCACTCGGCACTCACAAGTAACTCTGCATCGGGTTGCATTATAACACCCTCAATTGTGTACAAGGTGCGAGTCTCTCCTTCCTCTTCCTGCATATCATTAAACGTATCACTCTCTTTCGGCTGTACCGGCTGGAACTGCGCCAGTGCCACGCCCCCAGCATAGACCATAAGGAGTAAAAGTTGGGCTACGATTTTCTGATTTTTCAACATTTTTCGATTTTGTGCTCTGCGATGTTTTTAATAATATATATAACTAATATATATTTACTTTTATATATTTCGTTTGATTGAAGTTGCTGAAGTGCCTCCTTTCCAATAAATTCAAGGATTACTTGGGATCTCTAATACAATTGAGTTAGGGTGGCTATGAGTGATTTCTACCTTTTATTTTACTTTTAGTTTTTTAAATAACTTACTTGAATATTTATATAAGAATTCTTTAAAAACTGGGTTGATGTTATATTATAAATCACAGTGCAACTATATTCAAATATATATATATACTCCTACAACTATATATTGCACTTTATTAATCGTATGTTATATAACATATATTATGTAAGTATCAAAGTATCAAATGATTCTTCATGGCTCCATTAAGATATGCAAATATCTTCATCTGTCGTATTTAGTAAATATGGTAACCAAGTTTAGTTTTATTTCTTCATATCAGAATTTTCAGAAATCTTGAAGTAGAAATCTTTGAAGGGAAGAAAG
This sequence comes from Zaprionus lachaisei, assembly GCA_018901815.1. Classification (NCBI taxonomy): domain Eukaryota; kingdom Metazoa; phylum Arthropoda; class Insecta; order Diptera; family Drosophilidae; genus Zaprionus; species Zaprionus lachaisei. The sequence goes on from JAEIFI010000109.1 coordinate 2,506,038, forward strand.
GTATTTCAACTTCAAGTTGAAGTTCAAGGAATGTTAAATAAATTTAATCACATCTTATTTTATAGTACTTGCAATAAAGAATGCCTCATATACCCTATAAATATATCACAGTTTAACTTTATTTCTACAAGAATTTCCCTTAATTTGTCTTAAACATCAGCAAAGTTCTCTTCGGTCCCTAGTAAGCACTTAGTTAATCGCATTATTCAGGCATTAATCATGTCTCTCTGCAGTTTATGTCTGATTAGAAGATATAATAACCTCTTAAGTCACTTCATGCCCAGTCACTTCACCCTCTTAAGTTCCTGCCATAAAATAGTACTACGCTTTTTAGTGCTATAATTACCTTAGAAAATCCCTCGTGCATGACTCAGTGTGCCACGCCCACTGTAGGCAAGCTGTGCCTCGCTAAACGTGACCAAAGTGACTTTTCACGCGACACATGAGGTTGCAAGTCGAGTAGCTGCCACAAATTTGCACTTTGCAGCGGCAGAATAGGAGACGGAGTGGGAGAGGGAGAAGGAAGAGGCGGCGAACACGATTATGCGATAATTTCGCTCTGCCGACACACACATGAGCTGCAATCCGTTTTTTTTTGGCATTGCAACTGTTGCAAGTAGCGTTGAGTTTTCAGCAAGTGCTCCCACTGCTGCTGCTGCTGTGGCTGCAACATTTGCGCATGCTCAGACGATTTTCCAATCATTTTTCACTGATTATTCGACAGTGTTCGCGCAGCAGCAGCATCAGCACGGCACAGAGGCCGTCGCAGCGCAGTCGCAGCAGCTGCCTTCCTCTCTGCTTTATACTCCTCTGCCACTGCGCTGCTTCTCTCTGCCGTCGTCAGCCTACTGCGCTTCAGTTGCCGCTGCGCCTCTTGCTCTGCTGTCGCTCTTCGCCGCGCAGCCTTCGTCTCTCCCATCAATATCCTCGTCTGCTGTCGCTCCTCGCTGCTCTCTTTCCCTCTCTCATCAACATCCTCTCTTTGCTCTGCACTGTCGTTCGCTCATCATGTTCTGCTGCTGCAGCCTCGTGCCCTGTTGCAGCGCAGCCACTGCCTCAGCCTCTGTCACCTCTCTCTCTCTCTCTCGGTCGTCATTATGGCAATTTCGTGCGCACTCGTTTGATTTAGCGCCAGCCTGCCTTGTCCCACTGTGCACTGCGCCTGTTGTTTGTATTCAAATTTCCTCGCTCTCCCTCCCTCTCCCTTCCTTGCACGCTGCCTCTGCTGCCGTTGAACTGAGTTGTTGGCTGCGCTCAATTGACAGTCGCGTCGCGGCGGCGCAGGGAAATTTAAATTATGGCTGCCGCTTTGGGGAAGTGCTACCTATTCACAACTGCAACCTGAACTGAACTCGACTTAGTTTGACATTTACTGGTATGCGCGACTCTCCTCACTCCTCACTCCCCTCATCCTCGTGCCGCCCCTCTCCTCCTCCTCCTCTATTGTGCTCTGCAGCCGATTAAGTTGCTGCGATTTGGGCACAAATCATTTGCGTGATTTGCCATTTAATGCACAAAAAGTGCAACATCTTCGACGTCAACTATTCAATTACGGTTGAACTTGGCTAAAGCGAACGTGCAGCAGAGCCGACAGGCACAGTTAATTGGTTAATTAGAGTGATATGGAGTTGTAAACTGTAAGAGAGATAACAGAAAGTTATTAACTAAGAAAATAACTAAAATAGGTCGAAGTTTAATATTTAATAATAAAAGGAATTCTCAAGGAATTTATATAAATATCTTAACTCTTCTGTACAGCGTTTAAAATTTCACAGGATAGGGAAATTCCCTTAATTTCATTATATTTTACAATAAGATGGGAAACACTATGAAAATACTATAAAATCGTATTGAGACTCTTCTAAATTGCATAAAAATTGTTATATTTTATATAATCAAATTATGATAACAAGTTCTATAAAAGCTTAATTGTTGTAAAAACTCTCAATTTAATGATATATACAACAATAAATTAATAAAAATGTATTCAAATTATTGCGACCTATTTTAATTATTCATTTAGTATTCAAATCCGTAAAAGGACTTTCTAGCATAATTAAATTCCTTCATTTGCGATTGTAGATCGCGTCCAGGGATGCCGTGTTCTATGAAGCGAGTTTTCAGGGAATACCAAATACCGAATACCGAAATGTGTTAAGTTATGCAGGAGCCGTCAGCACGACGACAAAACTGAACCAAAATGGATTTGGTTGCTTCGGTTTTGGGTGCAATAATTTCAAGAATTGACACAAACTAAATAAATCACTCAGGCAGGTTCCAGGGACAAGGACAGCAACAACAACAGCAGCCCAGGCCTGAGGACCTAAGGCGAGGCCTGCTCTGTCGAGTCGTGCAATACTTGTTGGCTGTCAGGATCGGTAACGTTTTCGGTAAGTTAGCAGAAGCAACCCAAGAAGGAAAGAAGGAAGGAAGGGGAATGGGAAGGGGAGGATACGAGAACGCGGACAGCGACTAAATGACCCATTGTTATTGGCATTTGGTTCCTAAACAACAAACAATCGAGACTGGCATTGGGGGCCCTGAGGCGAAACAAAGGATCTTTCCACGGACAATCGATCGACAACGACGACAACGTCTCTTGAGCAGATCTGTCGCTTCGACAAATATCGCGCATGAATATTTAAAAAGTTTAACAAAAGATTTTAGTTTTGAGTCCCAGAGAATTTATGGCTGCCAGTTTGGAGGATCTTTCATTGGAATCGCCATGCAAATCATTTTCCCCCAAGCAAGACTTATGAGTCCGATAAGGCACTGCAAATATTCCAGCTAATATTCTTATCTTTAGCTGCAGGTTATTAAACGATTTTTTCCCGTTCCGGAATATATACGATAGCTGTAGAGATTAAAGAACTCACGCTGAGTCACTTTTGGCAATACGATCGATTCATAATCCGATTGTTTTGTATGCCAATCTCTCTGCTTGATTTATTAGTATAAACCCCATAGGCCTCGTACGTTTTAGAGACCTCAGAGACCCGCAGTTATAAATCCGTCAATGGGGGCTATCAATACGCTTTGATTGATTTAGAAGCTTTTAATCATCGCAGCTGATCATATTTCTTCTGGGCTTTATTTCCATTGCAACAGATTAGATTAAAATTGTTTTGTTTATGTAACTGATATTGACTACTGCGCTAAAGAAACGAAACGGTTTGAATTGGAACAAGTTAGCTCTTCACATTCACGTGAGTGAATTTTGAATTTATTGACTGAACTTGAGATTAATGCACAAGTTTGGAGGCTCTTAAGTAGAAATAGATGACTTGCAAATATATCAATTCTGTGTGTTTGCAGATTACTTCGGGATTTATGGTTGAATTGTTTTGAAGTTTGGAGAGCGAAGGGATCTAATTTTGGGCTAGACATGTGCCAAGTTTCAAGAAGGTCTCTGTTGAGATAGGTGTGTTATTCATATATATCTAAATAATTATGAAATATATAATTGAATTGTTTTGACGTTTGGAGAGTGCAAAGATCCAGTTTTAAGTAAGAGTTGTACCAAGTTTGAAGAACTGTTGAGATAAGAGAATTATTTATTTATTTCAAGATTGTTTATTTATTTATTATTAAAGTATTTTCATGTTGGGAGAGATCAGCGTGTTTTAAGTTTAATGAAGGTATCTGTTAAGATAATCAAGTTATTCAATTATTCCTAGATCATTTTGGTATTTAAAATTGATGAATTCTGAAGTTTGGAGAGTAAATAGATCAAAAATGAAGCTAGACAAAAGCCATGTTTGAGAAAGGTGTCTACTAAGATAAGTGCGTTATGGTCATATTTTAATTAATAATTTCGGTTCTGAAATTTAAAGAGTAGATAAGTAAGGAATTTATCTAGATTTTTTTTTATATATCAATAAAATAACTTAAGAGATAAGCGAGCTATACACATAGCAAATATTGGGAAATTGATTCCACTTTAGTGCTGATCTCTACTGTTTTAAGTTCCACAACTAAACCAGCTTACTCCCAACTCTTTCTCATTAGAGTGTGCTCTCCTAGTTCACCCCACCAGGTGGCCCTGTCCAGCAGGGAATGCGGTCTGTGTGCTGTGCGAGAATTCCTTGAGTGACGTAACATATTCTAATAGGCGCAAAAATATCTTCTAATTAAAAGAAATTGCTGAACATGTCTTCGGGATAGCGCAACAATTTCCACAGTCTTCTCTCCTTTTTTTTTTTTGTTTTGTTTTGTGGCCCAATGAATCAGCCCCAGCTCCAGTCCCGGCTACAGTCCCTGCTCCAGTGTCCAGATATGGCCGTTGACGACGGCTGAGGATGATGAGGAGGCAACAGCAACAAGATGGAGTGAAATGAAGATTGCCCAAGGAGTGCAGGAGGCAGGAGGTAGGAGGTAGGAGGGGAAAAATGGGTAAGAGGGGAACGTGTGTGAGTGCGCGCGCATTTAAAACAAGTTCAAGATGCAAACAATGGATCATTATCCACATACAAAGCGAGAGAGGCAGAAGAAGAGCGAGATACAATCGAGCTCGCCTCAGCTCAGCTCAGTCCAGGCCAGGCCAGGCTGGGCCAGAGCGCGTCCAGGCATTCCCATAGGTTACACGAGATACCTGTCTCGCAAGGGAGCAGAAAGGGTGGGTAGAAGAGTGGGGAAAGAGGGTGCCCAACTCGAAGGGGGCATCGGATCGTAGCTTCGATGGCTCTTGTTGTTTATTGATTACACGCTTTTTGGGGAATGCGATGCGATGCACTGCCAATGGTGGGATCAAGAGGGGCAGTGGGAGAAGGGGGGGGGCATGGCATCTCGTTCAGACTGGGACCCAGTTGCCAGTTGCCATAATGGTGCGGATGCCAGCGGCTGCAACATGCGCCTGTCATGCGATCGCCGCCAGAACATAACATCCATTACAGCGCATCGGGCCCAGACGACCATGTTGCCACAAGTAAGACAGAGAGCGTGAAAGAGTGAGTGCGAGAGATAGAGGAGTGCAGCCTGCGATTTTGAATGCCATAGGGGAATGAGTGAGGCGGGGCAGGGAGCTTGGGGAACGGCGCGAAGCTGCAGCAGTGCGCGCAATATGAAATTCAATGCCACATTTGCAGCATGAACTAGAAAATAACCCAACAAACATAGCAGTGCAGAGTTAGGCGACTAGTGAATGCTCTACAGATTAAGAGAGCATTGAAGTTTGCTTAAAAAGCTCATATGAAGCTTATGATTGAATTCTTTGCTACTTAAATCTCAAGTTACAGCTTAAGTTCTATGTCAATGTTTTAAAGTTTCTAAAAAGATTTTGCAAAGCACATTAAAGCTAAGAAATGCTTTAAAAATTTCTTATTGTATCATTAAACTCCTAAATATAGCGAAATACTAGACTGTCATTTATATAACTCACTTTATTATACAATACTTTTAGAAGTGCAGGAAAAGCTTTAGCAAGAGATCTTAATTATTCAACAGCTTGTGAACCAATTAAAGTTTATCTTAAAGATTAAAATAAAATGTGTCTCCTAATTCATTTCTAATAAAACAAACGAAATGAGTAAGGAATTCTTCAAATTGCTCTTGCTCAGTGCAAGAGAATTGAAGCTGATGTTGAGGAAAGGCTTAAGAAGAAGTAAAATTTAAAGTCAAAAGCTTTGAAAGGACATAAAGGCTGTTTCATTCTTCTACAACTGTATGTTGAAAGGTAAAGAGCTTATTTAGAGGCTTGTTAATTTGTTCACCTTGATATTATTTATAAATCAAATCTCTTTAGAGCTTTCGAAGTATGTTAAAGTTACGCTAAGTTTAGATGAGCTTAACCTCATTTTGTATTGAAATGTGTTTATAATTTAAATGAAAGAAAATCGATCTATGAAATTGTTTACTATTTAGTTGGAGAAGAAAATAATTCTTATTAATTTAATTATATCAATTAATTAACAATTTTCCCTTTCATCATCAACTTTAAACTTCGCCATCTAACGCATTCCTTCCCCGAACCAAACTCATGCCACAATTGCAACAACCTTTCCCACTGTGCCTCGTTTAGTGCAGCAGCCAAGGGTAAGGTGCAGACTAGATAGAAGGCACTCTGCTCCATCGTTCGCCCTGCACCGTGTGCATTTAAATACAAAATATCAAAATTAGCATTTGTAACAATGGCGAATTGGCCGGAAAATAATGGAACTGACCTGGCATAACCAAGCGAGAGCAGGCGAGGCTGCAAACTGGCGACGATCTTGGCCACGGAATCGGAATCGGGAATCGGGAATCGCCAGCAACCACGCGCTGCCTCGTAAATCAGACATCGAGTGGCCCCCAGACCTTGCATGGTGGAGGGGGGAAGTGGTAGAGGCAGGGGCTGCAGTGAGGGCGGCTGCCACGACAATTGCACTAAATTCTGCACGGGGCAAGTTGCAACTGGCAACGGGCTGTGGTCAATGTGTGATGTCGTCTCTGACGACGACGACAACATTTACAACGGGAGCAGGCTGCAGGTCGTTCGACAACGACGCGACAACAACAACAACAACAACAACTACAGCAGCGGGCAATGCAATAGGAGCGGGACACTGCCTGCGATTGGCACAAAAAGCTCTTGGCTCGTTGAGGCCAATCGGCCGTGACTGCAACAGCGACAGCTACAGCAGCAACAGCAGCAACTGCAACAGCAACAGCAGCAACAGCAACAAGATCAACAAGACATTGCCCAGTATTCGAATTTCGCATTGCCAACTGTTGCAACTGTTGCCACTTATGCCACGCCATATTTGTAGCGACCTGCCTCAACTGGCTGTGATTGGCAAAAGTCAAGATCCTTTGGGGCAAAGCTATTTGCCTGTCGCGATCTTAAGAGTTCTGAAGAAGAAGTACAGTAGGCCAAGGGGTGGGGGGGAGTGGAAGGTGTCTATTGAAGAATGCAACTATGATAGTAATAAATATAATATATAAAATATATTTATATATCTGTAAAATATAAATATAATGATATATTATTTCATTTTCTTCATTTCTTAAGAATGAGGAATCAGAATATATTTTATATATTTAGATTTGTATGAGTAGAACAGTTTCTGTTGATATATTCTGTTATATTCCCTTTCCAAGTGAAGGCCGAAAACTTTAAACTATTTCTTTTTTTTTTGTTGTCTTTTAACTTAATTTATTTATTTATTTAATTAGGGATCAGAATACATATATTTCTATAACCTATTTCTTAAATATACTATTTCTATTTGTAGCGTATTTTGTATTGCATACTTTAGGGAACGGCTTGGAAATCATATTAATTATACGATCGCAACCAAATTTACAGAAATCATTTGGGCATTGATAGTTTTTGTGTTTACCCAAATTGAACTGCCCTGCATTAATATAACGCTTGGAATTTGGTTGTTATAGATTTACGGGGGCGGACAGGAACAGAGAAAAAGAGAAAGAAAACGAAAGCTTAATCGGCGTGCAATAATAACACATATTAGCACAAAATTTGGTAGCCATGGCTATTATAATCTCTGAGATCTGAGACACACAGACAGTCGGCACAAAGCTATAATAAATTCTTAACTTACAAGGTTTGTATTGAGTACTTGCTGGCAGGACTATATATTCGAAATTTCACAATTTAAATATTTGCCTTTATTATATCGAATAGAACCTTAAGATATATATGTATACATATATATAAAGATATATAGACTTAAGCCTTTCTTTTCAGCTCAAATACTTGGGAACTCTCTCAACTATTGATTGATTAAGATCGATATTGATATAACAGAAATATAACAGCTACCTCTGCTTCCACTTTGGGATTCGTACTTAAAGTTTAGTAACAATATTAAATTTCTATTTGTATTCTAGAAATTCAACTTAAGAACTTCTGAGATCTATACGGAATATAAACGATCATCAAATTTGAATATCCAGATTCTTTTTGATTACACAATCAATCTGTTGGTAAGCTCTTGTTCTACCTTCAGAGCCCACAACACACTCCCTTTAAACATGTGCCCAATTCTTCTGGTTCCGCGAGACTGCGCACAACAAAATTTGAAGACGCTTCTCTTTCGCTCTCTGGCACTCTATCTTTTAGCTCTCCTTTCCTCTCTTTACCTCTACCTCTCTACCTCTCTGTCTCTCGTTCTTTCTCCCCCTTCGTAGAGCTGAAAAAACATTTAGTAGTTCGTGATGTTTGAACAAGATGTGAATGTATCTTCAACTGAATGCCCGATCGGGCGTATCGATAACGGTAAATCGATTTGCCAATCGATTGCAGAACTAACAACAACAAGAACTTGGCCTTATCTTAATGACTTTTGATAAGCTTAGAGGAATTTGCGCGAAAATTAGTAACAACCACAAAGGGGCTGGAAATGTGAGGGTGGTGCAGGGAGGGGGGTGCAGGAGGCAGGAGGCGTGGCTGGCTAAAAATTAAGTAGCGCTTGCGAATGTGAACCCGCAGGTCCTTGCCGCGCTGACGACGATAAAAGCGATCTCATAAACAAAGCCAATTTGGAAGCGGGCAATGGGCAACGGCAACAGTTGCGACTTGCGGCCGTGGGGCAAGCTGCACAGCAGTCTGTGCACACCATTCCCCCTCTCCCCTCTCCCCTTGCTGCCTGCACAGAAGCAGCTACTTTAAATGAACAATTTTATTTTTATCCCGCAAACAAATCTTGCAAACGAAATGTTTTACAATTGGCCATCGAGGCGAGTCGAGGCTGAGGCTGAGCCGGAGCCGGTGAAGCACATGGAGTCCACATGCAGTCCACACAGCCGGTGCAGGTCCAGTTCAGTTTAGTTCCCGCTACCCCACATCCTCCCCCCGCGCTTGACTGCAGCGTATTTAAGCAACATTATTGCCAAATCGTGACCATAGTTCCATGAAACTGATATGGACCAGGCGCAGTTTGTGCTGCTCCTCCTCCTGCTTCCTTCTCCAGCTGCTGCCCTGCCTGCGTCAGCTTACTCTGCCTGCCTCCCCTCTCTCTCTCTCTCTCTCTGCTTAGTCGCGCTACCTTGCCACGCCTCCCCTGCGGCCAAAATCGCTTGATGTGGCGCTGCAAAGTGAACTCGGCGCTGTTCCCCCCTCTTGCAAACCTCCTGCGTGCCTCTTCCTGCTGGATCCTCTTGCCTCCTCCTGCTCCTTCCTCCTCCCCCATCTCCTTTCGTTCTGCTTCATTCGTTTGTTTGCCGTACAAATTAAATTAAGTGCAAAATGCTTCGACTGCCTGCGCCGCCGCCGTTGCTGCCTTGGGGGCATCAAGCGCACATCATAACGGGGCTTCAGCTGACATATGCTCAGCCCTCCCTCTGCCCCTGCCCATCCCACAGCCACTGACTCACAATTTTGGCGACTCCATCTTCAGCAACAATTGCTGCTGTGCCCAACGGCTGCAACAGTTGCTGCTGCTGCTGCTGCTGCGCGTCGCATTTGCTTAACGCGAAATCGATCGATCGTAAATTGCAGCTTACCACGGCGCACATTGCTGCTGCATTTATAGATTTTCCATCGTTTTCCTTAACCTCTCTTCCTCTCTCTCTCTCCTTTCCTACTCTTCTCCTGCTTTTGTTTGCACTGCAAAACGAGGCGCAGCTGGCGTCTTCAGCCTGGTCAGCTCAATGGAAATGCGCGAGTTATGCCAAAGGAAAGGAAAGGAAAGTCAATGAGAAAACTCTGTGTGAACAAGAGAGAGATAGAGAGAGAGAGAGTGAGAGAAACAGCAGCATACGGTCAAAGGAATGTGTTGTATGAAGTAAAGATCTTCGGGGAAAAATGTGAGATTGTTTAAGTTATTATAGCAAATATTAGGAAAGCTATTTCAGGTAAAAGTCTTATGAATTTCAATATCATATTTTGTATTATTTGCAAATTTAAAGTATTTGTAATGTGAAGAAATAAAATAATATGAAATGTTGGAAAGTTAGTTATTTAGATGAAAAGTAAAGAGATATCTATATGTAGCTAAGAAGATAAGAGGAAGATGAAGTGAACGATAGATAGACAATTCCTTGGATATAGAATATATGTATAGATAGATACATAGACAGAATAGTATATAGACCAGAGAGTCAGATAAACGTTGAATTGGAATTGGAAGATATATAAAATAGGTACAAATAGGCCATGGATATGTATATAGTATTTATTCTGTCGAATGAAAGTTGGATAATTGATCATTTAATGAGTATATAGAAATAAAAGGTCATAAGTAAATAAATAGAACTCTATAGTCTATAGATAGGTGGATGGTAACTTAGCTAGATGGAAAACTGTATGGGTATGTGGATGGAATACTAATGGAAGAGCGATGAAAGTATAGATGGAATACCTATTTGAAGAATCAATAGATAGAAAGACCTACAAATATCTTATTGATTGGTAGATTTGCACATAGATATATGCATATATACCATTCTATATAGGAAGTAGAAAGATAGATATAGGTAAATGATAGATAATAGAAAGATAAAAAATACAGTTATGGATTGACGAATAAAAATAGAAATGGATAGAAAATTATGTACATTGACTTGTAAATATTTATCCAGATTTGGTTGATAAAAATCCTACTAAATTCATCACACAAACTTAGCATTTTTAGCGCCTTCAACAGTCTGAACGCCCCCTAAGAAGTTGTGCGACCTCAGCAACCATAAAAAGCAGTGCAACATCTTCCGACTGAGCGTATGTTCAGAAGTGAGCAGGAGGAGAGGAATGGTAAGAAAAACGGGGAGAGAAGTTACAGCAAACCCTTCTCGTGGCTTAGCCAAGGTAAGAAGGAGCTCGGCAGGCGCACACAGTGAAAAGAAACTTGCCACAGCCTGGCTTCCTTTTCCTGCCCAGTCAGAAGGGGCTGCTCGAACTGAATCCGAAAATGAAACCAAACCAAATCCAAACCAAAATCCTCAATGTGCTGGCGGGAGGGCGTAACGGAAAAAGAAGAAGCAGATGAAGCAGAAGCTGAAAGGCGAAAGAAATACGAAATTTCGTTCGTCTATTTCGATGGCAATAATTCAAAAATGGGGAAGACTCGGGCTCGATAGTCATAAATCTGTCAAAAATCCATTTCTTCCATTTACCAACTGAACAGAACTGAGCAGAACAGCTTGGCATGGCGTTTCCTGTGTGTGTGTGTGTGTGTGTCTCTGTCTGTGTGTGTATCTGTGTTTGAGTGTGAGTGTGCTTGCTAAGCGTATCTTTCACATACATAAACTGGCACTTCAAAAAAATGAAATACTGTGCGCTGCCATCGCCTTCTTTAGACACATTTCACTGGCTTTTGGGTTCGGTTCGGTTCGGTTCGGTTTTTGGTTCGAGGTTTGAATGCACTCGCATTGTTTGTGCTGCTTCTTCTTGCTCTTCTTGCTCTGCATTGTTGTTCTTTTTGCCGTAGCTAAAACGAAAGTGAAGCAAAAGTATCTATAAGATACTTCACGCTGCCTTCCCCTTCCTCTCTCTCTCTCTCTTGTTTTGTCTCTATGTGGGTGTGCATAGCCCGCACCAAAATACATACACCCCCCTCCCTTATGTAGCCCTGCTATATCCCCTATATGTACCCCTTGCTCTATATAGAGTACACCCTGCTTCGCCATGAATGATGGAAAGCAGCCATCGCGCCATATTTCAGTCAATTAGAACTGTCATAATTCATTCTTCGGAGTTATTTAGCTGCCTCGCACTGTGCCCACCCTCTCCCTCTCTCGCTCACCCTCTCTCTCTCACTCTTTTCCTCTCGTCTGTTCTTTTTTCTATATCTGATAATTTATGGTTTCGCTTATGACGAGTTCCAGAAAATTAAACAATTTTCCTCTTTCTCTCTTCAGTTCTTCAAACAGAAATTTCTAAATAGCACAAACGATGCTCTCTGTGTGTGTTAGTGTGTGTGTGTGTGTGAGTGAGTGTTTGTGTGTGTGTGTGTGTGTGTTGCTGCAGCTGTGTCGGCATCGTAAAATTTTGAATTATATAATTTGTAGCCTCAAGTATTGGTCTGGGAAGTACTACGATAGATGTTACATAATTATAGCACGTAGTTGTATAGATATGCTACATTACAGGAAAGTGGGACAGGGGAGAAGGCGGGAAAGAAAGGTGGGACTGCAGAAAGAGACTCATACAGAAATAAAGAAGTACTTCACGATTGAATGAGGACAATTGTTGAAGACTTTTTAGGAAGAAAACACATCAATTTGTAGAGAAAAGCAAAACGAAAGAAATAAGGCAATACTCTAACCTTGATAAGTTGGGGTTATACTAAGAATATTGCAGATATCAATATCTACAGTATATCAGCAACAGTATCAGTATTATATATCAATATATCAAACTATTAATATATTACTAATAATGTGTTTATCGATAGTTTTAAACGCATATTTTACAGTCGGGTATAAAAATTCCTTTACACATATTTATTATACAAATTATATAATAAAATGCAGCAATTAGTTGCAGCTAGATAACCTTCAATATCCTTCACCATTCCCCTCTTCCCCCATGACCCTCTCGAAATTGCTCCATTTGCTGTTGAAATCCTTTTTGTGAAATCCTTTTTCGGAATTGGAAATTAAGCTGAAATTATGATGCAATTTGCCGTTTTAGCGCGCAATGTGCAATGTGCGATGCGATGGGCCCCCATCAAAGTGCAACTAATTGTGTTGGATAATAAACCACGCCCCTCACCCCCTAGCCCTGCCTTGCACGCCACTGCTTTGGCTAATTTCGGATCGCACAATTTTCACTTAAGGACACTTAACATAAATTAACCGCGCGAATCATTAAATTTCTTTAAAAATAATTTCGAATTGCATTACAGGAGAGTGGGTAAAGGGGACGGAGAGGGGCAAGGGGACACACACACACACACGTGGGCAAGTTGTAATTGCCATTAGCGCAAAATAATTTCAGCAATGGGCAATAAGAACGACAATTGGCAACGCGAACACAGCAGCAGCAGAGACACAAATTGCAGGACAATCGTCACGGGCCGACAGAGGCGGCGACGCGACGTCAGCAGCGACAGCGACGCGCATAAAATGCACTGCGGAAGAGGGACCAAAAGGATTTTAGTGTGTGCCAGGGCAGTGGGTGGGAGGGAGAGGCAGGCAGTAAAGAGAGTTGGGAGAGCGAAGAGCTGAAACCCACTCAAATGAATTTGTATTTGTATTGCAGGCTGCACATGTGTGTTGTTATAAGAGAGAGGGAGTGAGTGATTGTGGTTGTGTGTGCATGCCTTGCCAGTGTATGATTGTATGAATGTTTGCATGAATTGGTTTGCATGTGGGCGCGTATGTGTATGCGTTTAAATGATTTGCCTGCATATGTGTGCGTGAGAGTATTTCCCTGTGTGTGTGTGTTGTATTTGTTTTTAGGAATAATTTGCACAGCGTCAAGGCAATCAAAATTGTTCTGGGAGTGAGGGGAGAGAGAGAGAGCGCGAGGTGCAGTTAAAGGGTTTCACAGAGGCGTGGGCGTTGTAAAGGGGAAGGTGAGGGCAGTCGAATTGGTCAGCAATGGAATTTTATGCGGTAATCAACATCGGATTGTGTCGGATGTTGTGAGTGCTGATATGTGTGGTTGGCATTGGCAAACCCTGCCCTTGCCCTCCTCACTCTCTCTTCCCCCTCTCTGTCTCCGCCTCCTTCAATGCCTGGCAAACATTTCGCGCAATGTTTTTCGCGCCTCTTAATTGGCGGCATCAATTTCGAACCCGCCAGAGACACTGCACCAATAATGCTCTATATAACGTAGGACAGGAAGTGGGGAAGGAGAGAGGGTAAAGGAAGGGGGAATGAAAGGGGGTACTAGCATGGCGGACATCTGTTTTTTTTTTTGCGAGCTTATGACAAAGTTGTAATAATGCTAGCAAAATTGGCTTAAAATTTGGCTATAAACGAGCTAAACTGACGTGCTTAGTGAAGGACTAAATCAATGAATAAAGCAACTTATTAGTAACAGATTTGTGGATTGTTGGGTTGCTTTACAAATTTAGAATATGCATAGAAAGTTAGGAATATGTATGGTACATATGTAAGTGCGTACAAATTTAGGAATAGATAGATTCATAAAAGAACATATGTACATATACATATAATATATGTGCACATATACATATGTATATAATAATATTGCGTTTTTCTGTGAATTCTAAAAAAGTTAAGTTCAACTAAATTCAACCAATTTTGTATATTGATAAAGTTTTCTCCAAGATTCGACTCTTTGTTTCTACATACATACATATACCCAACTCTCTTTCAATTCGTAAATCCATGAATAGCACAACTATTTTCGCCCTAACCTAAGTATTATGGTACAAAATGAGCAGCAGCTTCCTCAACAGATCTGGGACTGGGACTGGGTAATTTCTCGACTTATCTGCGCATAGAAATGATGTTGAAATGAAACGTTATTTAAACTTTCCAACAGACAGCCGAAGCCAGACGCTGCCTTCGATTCTGGCAGGTAGAAGAAAAAAGGGAAACATAGATAAAGAGAGAAATAGAGAGAGGGAGAGAGTGAGAAAAAGAGGGGGCAACTTATGAGAGGATGCAGCGGGGTTTGAATGAAACGTTCGGATTTTCTAGATTGGCCGACAGCGAACGAAATGAAGTTTGAATGTTGCAAGTTTAAGGAAGATGATGACCGGTAGAAGGGAATGGGAGTGTGGTGGGGAGGAGGGGAGGAGGCGCTTGAAAGCTTACAGCCAGCGGCAGCCTCTAAAATGGGGCGGGGTGGCATTTTGGCAGACATTTGAAGCAGACTGAGGCGGAGGCAGCAGCAGCAACAATGGCAGCAAACGACGATGGAGACGAGAGAAAATATCGAAACAGCAAACGATAACAACGAGCGACAGCAGTAGCAGCAGCAACAACAACAACTAGAAGAACAAGAAGAAAAAGAAGAAGAGCAGCAGCAGCAGCAGCAACAACAACAACAACAATTGAAGAGAAGGCAGCAAAAGCTCAAGTGGCAGCAGAAGCAGCAGAAGAAGCGCAGCCAACGAATCAACGGCAGCAGCAGGAACAATGAGAGACAACGGCGACGTCGACGGCGATGACGTTGAGCAGCAGTCGAGGCAGCAGCAGGAGAAGTAGCAGCGGCAAAGGCAGAGGCAGCAGCAGCAGTCAACGGCAGCGTCAGCAGCAGCAGCAGAAGACGAAAAAGTCAACGAAACGAGACAACGACAACAACTTCATGTGTTTTTTTTTTGTTGCTCTTCTTCTTCTCCTTCTTGAGCTGCTGCTTTGTTCGTTCTCTTTTGTTGTTTTTGTTGTTGCCGTGCACATTTTTTGATGGACAGAACAATGAGAAAAGGGGTGGAATCGGCAAACAACTCACCACACATCGTAAGCTCAACACAAAACTCACCAATACCAAGGCGAGCACAACTACGCTGCCTGCCTGTATGTGTGTGCGTGTGACGACGATATGAATTTCGATTTGCATTTTACGAGCCTTGGAGCAATAGCAATACGGCAAAGAGCACAAAACGGAATCGACGAAAATGTCGACCGAGGGCAACATAAAAATTGATGGATTCTTCTTCAACGCGTTCACCACAACAACAACAGCATGAGGATGGGCCCCAGCCGAGCGAGAGCAGCAGCAACAGCAGCAGCGCGGACGCGGAGTGCAGCCTTTTTTGCAGTACGCTTCGCTGCTTGCGCACAGCAACGGTCAGCCCGATAGAAGCACGTGCTGTAAATGAGGAGGAGAAGGTTATAAAATATTTGATGCAAGAAAAGTAAAAGTAATGAAAGCAGAAAATCCATAGGAGAGCATATTTTCTTTTTAGTTTTAGAGATACACATAGGCCAAACTGACGCGCTAAAATACATCGACAATAATTCAGTTTATTTTTATAAATAAGTTGTAAGTATCATTGATATTATTATATCAATATTCGAGAAATAGCTAAAAAATTACAAGTGTGACATACAGTTTACTCAGCGAAAGTTTTGTTCCAAAATAACAGGGATTGCCATTTTAGTTCATGGACTAAAGATATGGAATATGTTTTAAAAAACCTAAATTTGTTTTATTAAACGGTTCTGTATTATGATGATAATATATGCTGTACAGTATGATCAGAGGGAAGATAAGAGTAGCAAATACAAATTGATTCAGTTTTAAGAATAAAATAAGAAGTTTTTGACAATTGTTTAATATTATTTTAAGTCGAACAATACTAAGGTTAATCTTTTGAGTGAATATTAAGAAATGAGCATACTATTATTTATTAAAGATTTAAAAAACTTTAAGTTAACGATCTATGTCAATAAAAAAATAATAAAACAGCAATCATTAAATAAATTGCAATGAATAACGTAAGTTAAATAAGTAATAACTAGAAAATAATACAAAATTTTGAATAATTAAATAAATTGGAAATCCAGTTTTTCCCACAACGTTTCTCTTGACTATATTTTATTGTAAAATGCTTCCACATTATATTACTTCATCCCCTTATTAATCCTTCCTTACTCACCTGCACCTATTGAGTTGCCTTTGATTGTTTCTGCTCCCTAGTTGCTGCTTCTTTTACGTTTTCAGCGCACTTTGCGCGTGTATTAGTGTGTATTGTATGTGCAGTGTATATCTGTGAGTGTGTGTGTGTGAGAGTAGTTATAGTTGTGACTGTGTGTGTGTAGCTGTAGCTGTATATGTGAGTTCTGTTCGAGCGCATTGAGCTGTCAACTTCATGTCTCAGCAACATTTCGTTTTCGTTTGTTTGCCTCGTCTTCTTGTTGTTGTTTTTCTTATTGTTGCTGTTGTTGTTGCTGCTGCTGCTGGTGCTGCTTCTGCTTGGCTTTGTTGTTGATGGAATCTGGCAACACGACGAAGCGGCAGCAGGAGCAGAGCGAATGCTGATGCTGATGCCGGGCTTGGAACAGTCAACTACCAATCAGGTCGGCTGCTGTTGCCGCTGCCCCTTGCCAAAGGATTTCACGTGCACTTCACACACACACACACACTCGCACACAGAGAGAGAAACAGACAAAGATACACCCGGTCACACACAGATACAAAATGGCAGACGTCTTGCTCAAGTGCTCGTGCTATGCAACCTGTATCTGTGTGTCTCTCCATCTCTCTCTCTCTCTCTCTCTCTGTCTCTGCCTCTCTGGCTGTCTGTCTGTCTCTGTTGCTCGCTCTGCTTAATTGAGTCACTTGAATATGCAACTTCTCGAATGCACTTTGCCACTTTTCCGCTTTTCCACTCTTCCACTTTTCCCTATTTTCCTTTGCTAATGAAAAATCGACCACATCACAACATCGTTAGGAGCAGTCACTGTACAGTGGCAGGGGAAGAGGTAGTGGGAAGGCGGGGCGCGGCATGGGCGAGTCGGGGTCATGATATGATTTAATTAGGAGTTTCCACGCGCAATTAATCTTCGGCCCGTTTGAGGCACTTGAGATGGAGATTGAGTTGCATGCAACGTGCACACGATGCAGAAAAATCAAGAAAAACGAGAGGAAAGTCAATAAAAGAGAAGAAAATTAAGAAATTCTTTAGTTTTCTTGAGATATGCATGTGTAGACTACAAAGGAAGATGCTGGATGACCTGCAAGCTGCGAGGTACCCGATCAAGGACCTTTCTTATTATACAGAATATTAAAAGTAATTGTTCAAGTATTACAAAAATTATAAATTATGCATTTATATTAATTTTATAACTATTTGATTATATATTCTATATAGTAATAGGAAAAACATTAAAGCAGTTGATTTATTGCTAACAATACTGGTGCAAACATATGCACATAGTGTATCACATACACAATACTATTGTTCATATATGGTATACAAGCCAAAACATATTCAATTTAATATGAACTAAATAAAACTTAAGAGTATATTTAACATTTCATAGAAAAGCTAGAAGATTTGCATCACATTATAAAGATTTTAAAATAACTACTAAAAATACTTTGAACAACAGTATTTATTCCATGAAATACTGTCAATACATACATACATATATTCAATTTAATACTAGCTACAGCACATACTTAAGACCTTATGAGGAATATGAATAGTTATATACATACAAGGTCCTCATAAGGTCTTTAGCATTTCTATAATTTTGAATGAACTATTCTTTGTACTCTCAAATATCTCTCTTTACTGACTGCAGAAACTCTCCCTACTTAACACGATCTATTCCCGGTATAAACGCAGCCACCTACGCACTTTTGGACTTCCCCCTCAGCTAGGCAGATGCGGGTACCTGTTTCTGCTTCATTGAGTGTGCCACTCAACTAAATTCTTCCAGCTTTCTCCCTCTCTATCCCTTGCTTTCACTCTCTTCCTTTATATCTCACTATCTCTCTCTATCTCCCTCCATTTCTTCCTTTCTCTCTCTGCCTGTCTTCCAACTGACATTTCAATTATGAAAAGGAAAGGCAGCAGTGCCTCACTCACACATGTTGTAACCTTTCCTGGCGAGATTAATGCGCCAATTGTTCCCTTCATCATTTCCCATTTCCATCTCCATCTCCATTTCCCCCGCCTCAGTGTCCGCCCGCCAGAGTAGTCGTAGTCGCCCGATAATAATGCAATTACGATTTGAAAAATTATGTCTGACAGTTTTGAATTTGTCATGGTATTTATCAAAGTCGACTCAGCACCGTCTCCTACACCGACTCCGACTCCAAGTGGAAGTCGAAGTCGAAGCTGCGCCATGTGCAACGCAGCAGAGTCGCCTCCGATTGCCTCCATCTGCTGTCCGCAATCTCTGGGAAAATGTTGAAAAATTAACATGTCACTTTCGTCGCAGGTAAATCAGTTGTTCCTTTATGGCTGAAGGATTTATCCCCTCTTCCTCTCTCTTCTCCAATCTGCTTCAATCTTCAAGGCTGTATCGAAGCGGAGCCCCAGCCATGTTTTTTTTTTATATCAAAACGACAAAAGACTTATTAATAGCTCTATTAATTCAACGATAAGAGCAACATCTTTCTCAACTCTGGCCAAGAGCAGCCTGAAAGGATTGCGACGAGGCGGGTCATTTGTTAGCGGAAGAGCCGAGTCTCTTTCTCTGGGTCCTTACATATGTATTTATTAAGAGCTCCAACTGGTACTTGTAAGGGGCAGGGAAAGGGGTTATCAGATGCCTTATACCATAGATATAGTTCTATATAGTGAATAAATCTGAGTGTCTGGCTTATTACGATATATCTTAATCTTAAACAATAAATAGTCTATTCATTTTAAGTATTTGTTGCTGATACACTGCAATATTTAATTATCCATTCAACATTGACTAAACAGTATTTCGATTAACATAAAAGTTATACAGATTATTCCTTTATCAATCCTTTTTGAAGTACACAAGATATGTTAAGTTGTGGGTTTGTCTTCTATAATATGTAAGATTCAATGTTATTTGGTTTATTGACTAGACTGTGTGATTATCAATTATCAATTCAACAGATGGACAGACAGTTTGAAACAGACAGGTAGATGAATATACAGACAGGCAGATAAACGTCAATAGATATTGATCAAAGACAGGCGATGTTTTCTTCGGTGTGCTTGACTCATATTTATATCTCTTTACAAGAGTGAATACATTTTAATTCTTTTCAGCTTCCATGACTGCGTTTCTTAGATGAGGAGGTAATGTCACAATAGGTCTAAAAAACAAACAAAACTATATTTGTAGCTCAACTTAGAAAAACGCTGTTACTTTACGTTTGAAATTGATAATGCAAATAATTATCTGGTCTAGTGCTGAAAATAAACAAATTATATTTCTCTCTCAACTTTGAAAAACTAAAATACCTACCCGGACCTATATCCAATAATTTCCCGTTCTTCCGATTTTGTTGACTCTTGGGTTGTTGGAATGGTATTGATATCCGTGCCAAAAATGCTTCAAAATGTATAAACAAAATCTAAACTTTGTTTCAACTGAAAAAAAACACTATGCACAATACCTTTCGATAAGTGTGTCTATATCAGGAAGTCTTTCATTTTGTGGGTTTGGTGGCATTATTGGGAGGGTTGCGATTCCTGGCCACAAACTAAAAACACAGAGGAAACTTAGAAGATACTTCAACATCATGGCTTGACAGATAAAACACAACTGATTGACGTAGGACAACTGCTTCTGCCCATGTTGTGACACACTTTACATACATACACATATGGCAAAGGCGATAAGCACTCATGTTTTCTCTATATTTTTTTTGTTACGAACAATTTACATTGTACCCACGTTAGGCTCTCAGAGAACACGCCCATCATTACTAATGAAACTGGTTATATGCAGTTATCAACTCAATTTATTTTGCATATTTCTAATTCTGGTTGTTCAGTAAGATATCAACTTTGTTTATACGAATTTTGGCGTATATTTATCTATATGTTATGTCATTTTAGGTCTAATAAGTTAACAAAAAATAATTGTAGCTCAACTCAGGGAAACTTGAATACCTTACCCGATTTGAATTACTGAATAATTATTACCCAGTGTTGGTGGAGAAGAAGAGATAATAGTCTGTTTTGTTGATATTTTAACATTTTATATCATAAATTATACATACATACATAATAATATGGACTGTGGTCCACAGATGATAAACACTTATGCTTTTGCCACATGGCCAACATATTCAATATATGTAATCAATTGCCGCCGTACGATATTTTACCTATCATGACGCCCATTAATGTATAATGTACATGCTATATATATACCTATGTATATTTTATATACATACGTATGTTATGTATGAATATATATATTGTATAACACAAGTGTTTCAAGCACAATTTTTATTTTGTAAATTAATCAATTAAACAGTTTTTCTCTCTTATGTACACCATTCATTCATAAATAGATATAATACGTAACAAGATACTACAAATGAATACAAATCTAATCATTTATTTTTCAGGGAATGCAACCGACTAATTTCATATTGCTAATCCCAAAAGTATCCATCTGTTTACTGCATTATCTTTAACAGTTCAGTCCGTACATGAAACGTACCTTATCATGGTATCTAGGCATTATAGTGCCAACCCTAAATCCCAATAGAGATAGACAATAAAAAAGCGAGAAACCTGAAATTTATTTACATCATTTGTATGACGTGAATTATGAATATGCTTTACAGTGCATCCCCCTCCCCTCCACCCCCTTCGCACAACGTGCTACATCATCTAAAAACCTGTGACGCAATAAAATAGAATTAATGGAACCGGAATTATGCAGGGCGAAGGGAAGAGAAGAAAGTGCACTCTAAGCGTGCTAAGCAGAACTGTCTCTCTTTCTATCTCTCATTATCTCTCCCCCTCTCTCTCTCTCTCTCTGTGTGTGTATCTGTCTCTCTCCCTGTCTGTCTGTCTGCCCCATCTAATATTAATAAATATCTTCAATCTGCTGTCGCAGAGTGCAAATAGTTATAGCGCGATATGCAATTAAAATATAGCTAAAAACGAAATGGCAGAAAGTCAATGGAGAAAGATAGTGAAAGGGGGGGGTGGTAGGAAGAGTGAGAGGGTGGGGGGAGAGAGGGGGGCATGCTTTGGTAAGTGCGCAAATACCCCTGACAGGTAATAAAAGTAATTTATGCGCGCTAAGGGTTGTAAATGCGACGCCAGGACGACAGGACGGGCAGGACATGCCGACTGGCAGCTCGTTTATGCTGAATGACGTTGACACCAACAGCGCACGGCGACGCCAGCAGAGGCAGCGACAGCAGCAGCAACTGTGGTAGCAACAACAACAACAACAACAAGTTCAACTCGCAACTTGCCCGGCAAATACACATGCACATTCTATAATTCATATTCGCTATCAAAGATCACAAATCAAATTATTATGCCATGTGATGGTCGCACTCACACACACACACAAACACACGTACACTCACTTGCTCAAACACACACACACTCTCGCAGCAGCTCAGTAAAGGCAACGGGACAGCGCAACCACCAGAAAATGGACAAACCGAAAAAATGACTATTTAAATAGGAAATTATACATAGCACCGACGATAATATACCCTATAGGGGGTGTAGAGTCCAGACTATCTATATATCTATCTAAAGTGTGCACTTCTTTACATATATATATATATATATATATATATTCTTACCATAAGTTCAATAATTTTCAAATGTGTTGACTTATTTGAAAATGTTCCGAGTTGTTTTTAAGAGGTTTTCCTTGATACTTGTTATTTTAAAAATATTTCTGCATATTATTATATTTACTTATATTTATTTGGTGAATCTACAAATATGTTACTTATAAAATACAATACGCATAACATCTATATAAATCCTTATATACTTTATTTATTTTATAACAAATTTTAAAGGAATATCACAATAATGATAGAGTTTAATATAATTAATTTAGAAAAATATTAAAATATAAATAAAACCCAATAGTTCAGTCAGAAATGCATATTCTACTAACTCAATAGTGTTAACATATGTTTTCTAAGTCGTGTCTATTTCTCCATCTTTAAAATATTCTGGTAAATAAAGTCTTGAGAACTATGGAGTAGACATAAAAATGTATATAGAAAATCACATTTGAAAATATTTAATATTTATAATAATAATAATTTATAAATAATATATATAATATTATATAATAATATATAACACATTATATATTTTAAAAAATCTGTAGCTTGTTAATAAAGTGTCTTGAATATTTTCCCATTTTCTTTATTTCAGTTAGTGCTGTTTAAAGTATTTACCCCAAGAAAAGGGTGTGTTGGTTGCCCAGATAAGCTGTGACAACTGCCTAAATACCCTTCACATTTCATGTTGACATGCATGTGCGTGTCTATCGAAGAATGTATGTTTGTATGTGTATGTCGACTGCTCATTTACGCCCTCCAAAATGCTGCGTAAAGCATAAAAGCCGTGAAAATGTCGAGACAAGAAGCAGGCAGGGCTTTCAGTTGTTGGCTAGGGGAGGTGGTACTGCGGGCAAGCACCCGTCAAGTTGCGACGTCTGCCAGGATGCAAAGGATGTGCACACACACACACACACACACACACACACACACACACGGGGAGTGCAAAGGGATATATTATTTTTATGATATCTGTGTCCAATCTCTTGATTTATTCGGCCTCACGAATCAGAATTATTTTATTCGTCGTCGACGGCGTCGTCTGTCTGCCATTTTGTTTGTCGGTGTTGCCTTTGCAGCGTCCTTTCGTCTCGTCCCTTTTGAGCTTAATTTTATACAATTGAGTGATTTATTCGTGTCACAAAATAAAAAAGAATTATGACTCGACGAGGTCGTCCACGAGGCATATAAGGGTCGTTTTCTCTCGCTCGATTCTCGTTTTTCGTTTCCCGATTTAGTCAAGAAAACGCTGCTGCACGGTGGTTGGAAATGACTTTAGTTGTATTTATTTTTTTCTTCCATCATCATCAGCACAGCCCGCACATCCTGGATGTGCGCTTGTATGTGTATGTGTGTGCGGTTGTTGCCCTGCCCCCAGTTCGTGCAGGGTTCGCTTGCCTCGTCGGGGTTCGTCTTGACGAACTGACAGACTGTCAGCTACGACGTCGTCGTCGTCGTCGTCGTAGTTGTCGGCCATGATGGAATGAAAATGCTGTCACTGTGTGTGTGTGTGTGTGAGATTCTGGGTGTGTTGGTGCGTTGGCGTGGGGTAGTTGGACTGGCAGTCCCCGTTGATGGTTACTCTTCCCTCTCTCTTTCACTAGTGCAAAAGAAAACTCAGCCAAGTTCTCACTCTACTCAGTGAGTGTGTATGTGTATGTGTGTGTGCGGGGGCAATTTTCCCCGTCTTGATGCGGGTTTTTCATTAAAAAGTTTCGGCGTTAATTTTGACGAAAGCAAACGATTCTTGAACAATGATACTTGCCTCGCCTCGGGACGGGAAACGTGGTCAGCGTGGGAGTTTCGATTATCTTCTTGATGAGCACAAGAGAGAGACTAAATGCAAACAGTTCTTGAGCAACTTTAAGCAATGTGAAAAGTTATCCAATATTACTGGGCTTATGGATAAGATAAATATGCTAAAGTGTTCAAGATATTTCGAATAAAATAAAGCTGAAAATAGCTGAGAAAAGGCAGGAGTTGAAAGGGGATAGGCAGAGATGATATTGATCAAAGTTAAACTATTTCGTGTAACTCTTGTAGAACTCTTCATAAATGTGAAGAAGAACTTAAAGGAGTCTTACAAAATGTTAGATATATGTAGATAAAATATATAAAAATATAAAAAATTCAATAAAGAAGACTATGTATTCCTGACTGATAAAGTTGGAATATTCAAGAAAAACTCCAGCAAAACTTAAGAGTTACAATTAGAAAGGTGTACACGATATTGATGGTAGAAATACTGTATGTTACAGATGAGTTATATAAGATATTATATTCGCAGAATAAAACTGAATGTTATATTATTCTTAAGCAATTTACAATGAAATATATACAGAACCTTTTTGATATTAGTCTAATATAGAGAGTCCAGTTTATTCCTCTTAAATAAGTATATAGAGACAAGTTCAGCTCGAAAGAAAAACCCAATCTATTTAACTACCTTAAAAAACAATAAACTCAGCATACCCCGCTTGGAGACATCATACAAATTATTAGTCTACTCTCTTATCGTATTTACATAGTCTTTTAACGATTTACTCTTTTTTCATAATTCCATTTTGGATCTTCTTCCCATGGGGCGATCTGAACTGAACTGATTAAAGAGGTCTAATTAAGGCGACCGGCTCTCGCCGTCGCTGTCACCAACCAAATCGGGGGGAATATCGAAAATGATGACTAATAACTTAAAATTACAAACAAATTAAAGAGCGCAGATGCGAGAGGCATCAAAAAAAGAAATACTACATAATACCATATATACATATATACGAAATACACCATAAACCAAACACATTATACATTTATTCAATTCCGATGTGGGAATGAGAAGTAATAAAAATGCCGCCGCCAAGGAAAAGTCCCAGGGAGAAAAGACCATAAATTTGATAATTGACTTTCGAGGATGGAAAAACCAAGGCTTACATAATCGAAGAAACGCATAAATCTTCCTCGCCACCGGCAGCCTCGTCGTCACTCACAGGCGACAGAGCTAGAGTGAGCGAGAGAGAGAGAGAGAGAGAGAGAGAGAGAGAGAGTGTGAGGGAGATGGCAACGGGAAATGTGCGTCATAAAAATATTAAAAATTTTCTGTTTTTGGGAGCGAAAAAAGATCAAATGATTTTCTGGAGTGCGACGCACAGATAAAAGCGATGCCCGGCTGGCAGTCCAAGCGGAGTCCGACGGAGTCCATTATTCCGTTCGTTCCAGTGCATTAGAGCTCGATGGACGATTTCAATGGGCTGTCAAGGTCATAAATCTGATTAGCTCGTACTCGCTCTCTACACACACTCTCTCTCTCACTCTCTTCTTGCACTCATCATCTTCATAATTTTCATATTTCCAGCTGTTCACGCGCGCCTGCGCAAAAGTATCTGACGGATGCGCGATGCTGCGATCGCAGAGTCTCGTTTCGTTCTGCCAAATTAGACGAGGCGAGTGTTTTCAGTTCTACGTGTCTGTTTGTGTATGTATGTGGGTGTGTGCCGGCTGTGTGGCATGTCCTTTTTCTATTTCGTAAATTTGCCTAATTTACTTGCAGTTGCCCACGGGGGTTCCTAGCCTCGCCTCGCCTCATTTCGTCTTGCCTTGCCTCGGTTCGCTTCACGATACTTTCTTTCTTATACACATAAAATTATGAACTCCTTTATGTCTGCGCTGCGAGAGAGCATTTTCCAAATTCAGAGGAATTCATCTACGACTACTTCTGGCCATATCCATCCCGTAACAACCCGACTTGGACAGGGCTCGCCTGTAAATCACTCAATTTTTGACATTTCTTTAAATTGCGTGACATTGTTTTATTGCCGGCATGTGTGCGAGAGAGTGAGAGAGAGCGAGATGGGAGAGATGGGTAGAGGGTGCTGTGTCAGCCATGCGGGGTGTTTGTGCGTCGTGCTCATGCCTCATGGAGGCCATTTCCCTAGTTAGAAACACACACATTTTCCAGCGTCAACGCCATGTTGCTTTCGCCACTATCAGCACGTGATCCCGAGACTCCGTGCCCGATCTGTGGCTCCCAAATATACTAAGTATTTCTCCCCCTTCATTCTCACTCTTCTTTTCCCTTATAAACCGCAGTACTTTAGGCATTTCGAGGTGGATTTTCCACTGTCAAAACTTGATTAGTTGCTTTTGATTTTATTTTTATTTCGTTTTGGGCTTGCTTTTCTTTTTGTTTAGTTCTTCTCATTCTTTCATTTCTTTCCTTTGGCTTTCAGTTCCGCCCATCATAAATCTCCAGAAGGGGTTGCTCTGCAGTGTCTCAGACGTGTAAGGTATGCCTTGCGCTATGGATACATATTGTACGTATTTCAAATTCTGGCACTCCAGCACTAACGTATAACCGGGGGGGGAACTTGCACAACTTAACTGTGATAAGAAGAGCGAAAAAGTTTAGCAGAAGCTTTATTAAGAGCTTAAGGGGGTTTTTGGCGAAGAGGGGATAAAACTGAAGTTAGATTTGAGTTTGGATTGGACATGAGTGCGTGCATATTATATCATATTATAACAGGTTTGTTTATGATATAATATCATCTTTATTATATAAGACCTTTTCATATTGCATGATATCAATGTGGAGCTTAAAAAACTTATTTGATTTATGTTTATTTTAAAATTGTAATGTGGAAAATCCTTAAAAAGAAGTTCCCGACTTAGTGAGATATAATAATTTATTTAGTTCCTTTAAATTTACATGTTCGGGCTATAAAAACCTTACTTTCTTCTGCTTGTATAAAACTTCTTTATAAAACTCTTTATACTCCAGTTATATCAGCCTCAGTAAATCTTAGTTAAAGAAAATTGGTTAGAATTAAAGGAAAATAGGTTAAATTTAAAGAAATTAAAAAAAAAATAGATAAAATTTAAAGACAATAGATAAATTTCAAAAGGAAGAGGTTAAATTGCAAAAAAAAAAATAGATTAAATCTAAAACAAAATTGGTAAAATTGCTTAAAAAAAGGTTAAAAATAAAGGAAAATTGGTTAAATTTAAAAATATTAGATACATTAAAAAGAAAATAGGTAATATTTGAAGACAATTGATCAATGTCAGAGATAATAGGTTAAATTGCAAAGAAAACAGGCTACATATAAAAGTAAAAAGCTTCTTTAGTTTGAAATTTGTAATTAAAATTCAATTCGATATTAGTTTTGCAGAAAGAACAACCTAATCGAACTAGCTATGAATATCTTATAAAGTAAGTTCATAACAATAGCAGAGATTGTTCCTGGTATCGTGTTATGCAAATTCAAATCTTGAGGCGACTTTTGTGCTGAATGAAAATGGTCGAGAATTTATCGAGATGCGCTAATCAGGAAAAGCTGCCCGCTCTGACTGAGGGCAATTAACTAAATCCACAAGGAAGTCGGGCGAAGAAGGGGAGGCGAGGAACACACCCCAAGAAATGGGTGGGTGATGCCGTATGGGTTTCCTTATGTTTCTGGGGTCTCTTTCGGGTGGACATTAAAATATAATTGCGACTATTTAATGCCATTAAAGTCAGTGCGGCGATTAATGACTAATGGAGGCGCTGCCCGATGGGGGTGGCAAGACCGGGAAAGTGAAAGTGGACAGTAGAGAAGGAGAAAGAGGGATAGGGAGAAGGGGAACTGTGCTCGTGCCTGGGATTGATAGAATGATTTAATGTCGCCAATAAATGGACGACTAAACGAAACGTGCGACTCATTCGTAATGGACGACCCGCATCGCAGCAGATATAGCTACAGAGCTACAGCTGAAGATACAGATACAGGCAGACCGGCAGCTACAGATACATTTCGGGCAAGATGGCCGACCATTTGGCTCGTTCATCGCATGCTCAAATGACATTTAATGTGTCAAATAAGGGTTACTCCCACCCCAAGGCCAGCCACTCCCTCCCTTCGCCATCCCCCTCTGCCCCTTCCCCCTGCTGGCAGTGTGACTGTCATCATCATCCACTTTCTCGACTAGGGCCTGGGCAGAGAGTAGAGTAGAGTTTTATGTGAAATTGATATCCGTTTGAAGGCAGACATCATGAAGGGAGAGCTCTCTCCACACACACACATTCCCTTAGTTGGTATGCGTGTGTGTTTGTGCGTGTGCGTACATAAATCTGTCAGTTTGCTTTCTTTTTGTCACTGTGCCTGTCAATTCGCACTGAAATTATGATCCTGAAAAGTAGATTATCCTTGATTTATCGCCGCATCATTCGAAAGTTGAAAGCGAGCAATGAAATTGCCTTCTGTCAGTCCGCCTCTCTCTCTCTCTCTCTATCTCCCTATCCCTTTCTCTCTTTCTTTCTCTTTCTTAGTGTGTGTCTGCCTGTGTATCTTTGTATCTTTTGTTGCCAGCATGTGTCGTCATGCGGCTGCCTTTGCCTGTCCGAATTCCATCTACGCAGCACACACACACACACACGGTATTTGTTGACATTTCTCTTTGTGTCTCTTATTTTCCTCGGTGCTTTCCTTCCTTCACATTTCGTTTTATTTATGGGGTTCCTACGGGGCGTCCTACGTCAAGCGATAACATAAGAACGCATCAAATCGTTGCCTTTTGGAGTGAAAGTATCTGACGGATATCTCTCGGCATCCGTGCACAGGCAAGTGCTCATCAGCGTCCATTCAAAGGATAACTTGCACACACTCACAACATGATTCACACTCGTACTCTCACACACACTCACACACATACATACTCACTTGCACACACTCTCTCGCACACATTCCGGCGATAATAAATAAAATTAAATGTGCTTTTGTTTGAGCCAATTGAATTATGTGCGTGTGAATGCCTCGTTTTCCCCTCCCCGTCCTCCTCTCCACCCTTCCCCTTTTTCTGATCCTGCTGCCCCTTCTTGCCATTTCCTTTTTTATCCAGTTTTTTCTTCACTCTTCGTCGCTTTTATTGCCTTACAAATGGCGACTCTCGCCTTGTCGCATCTTTACGAGTTATGACTGTAGCGCGTTAATTTTGATGGAACTGTTTGCGGTCTTGTTGCCAAGGGGGAAAGGTAAAGGGTTCCTCGGATGTCGAGCTGTATTTAGGTGCATCAATTTGTATTTGCTGTATCTCTTCCTGTTTATGAGGGGAGTTTGCTGCCCTTCTGGACGTTTTTATGTAAATGGTTTAAGAATTTCATGCCTCAGCACTTTTTAAACAGGGAACAGGGAGTTGGGAAAGAGTTGACATTTTATGAGAAGGTGCGATTGCGATTTTTTATGTGTCTACAATATTATAAATATGCAAATCCTACTAACAAATTGAATAAAAATAAAATGGTATCATATATGGAAGGTTAAAAGACGTTAGAACTTTCCGATATTGAATACTGAGAAACAACTCGGTGAATTTACAAGAATTACAATTAGAAAATGTGATTTCTTAATAGATTTTATTAGTATATATTTTATACAGAATCAAAGAAATTTATTTTCTCAAATTAAGAAAAGAAAAATTTCCACAAATTTCAAACTTTTGTTTTAGAAATTGATTTTGATTGATATTGTTTTTAGAAATCAATTGTGTTTAATCAACATATTGAAAGATTAAAATTCTGATGAAAGCTTGCTTGGATCTCAAGAGGATTTAAATTTGGAACATATTTGTAGAATAAGAATGACGTTTTTTGGCACATTACATTAACAATTCGAGCCCTAATAGAAATGTTTAATGTTTGATGCAAAACCAATCTAGAGATCGTAGCCTAACAGAAATGAAATATCAGATAAATATCGGTTTCTTTGGCACAAAGTAATGGTTGCTTGAAGGCTATCTTCATATTTTTGAAAATATTTGAATAGTTATATTCAATAATATTTGATTTGCAAAACAAGTTGACCCCAAAGCAATTTAGAGATTACATTGATGTTTAAATAACTTCTAGCAAAGTTGTGAATTCTAAAAATACTGATACCATATCATATAAAGTTGCATGTATTATATCTAAGTAAAATACTAACCTTATCTCCGGTCCAAGTTTATTGTTAAATAATTAGTTCTTTTCAGTCAGATAGAACTTGGAAATGCCCTGATTGATATAATTCGCTACTCTCCAAGTCGATGCTTATTGCCAAACTGGCATTCAATTATAGTATTTAATAGCTTCCGGTTTTGAGACATGCGCAATTTTCAATCATCGCACTGTGCAAGTGACTTCGCAAAGGCGAAAGACAAAGCAGAAGAATTGGGAGAAGGAGAGAAGTAGTGGCGGAGCGGGGGTGGGGGGGTGCTGGTAGAGGAGGGAAAGGGAGTAGAAAAATATGCGCATTTTGTAATAAATACGCTGTCAAGCCCGCATCGATTATGGACACTCACGGATGCACTCACTAGCACACACACTCACATACACACTCATTCGTACACTCACTTGGGTATTCACGAGCAGCGGCAGCAGCAGCTCCAATAATGTGAGTCAATAAATCGCCAATCAAGCAATCATACACAATTTATTTCCCGTCATAATTATCGAGCGAGTGTGTGTGTGCGAGTGTGTGTATGGCTGTGCAAGTGTGTGTATATATATATGTGTTTGTGTGTGTGTGTCTGTAGTTGCAGCGTGTGATTATGACGCTGCCGTTGGACGCCCTGCAGCGGCCTGACTGACTGCAAGTTGAAGTCCCCATCCAGGTTCCATTCCAGGCCAGAGCAGGGAAGGGAAGGCAACGGGGTTAGGCGCAAGGGGCGTGGACACGAGGCACAGAGACAGTCTCCATCTGTGTGTCTAGAGACGGCAGCAGTCGGCGGCATCTTGCAGTGCTGCTGGCGTTTGATTTGTGGCACAGACAGGCGACGCTCGGCTCAACTCGACTTCGACTTGGACTTGTGGAGAGTCCGAGAATTATTTGATTCTGTTTTGGTTTTTATCATTTTTATTGCCCGAACTGGGTAGAAGAGATGCCTGAGCCAGTTGCCTCTCCCCTTCGCCAGCTTCTCCTCCTCTTCCCCTGCTCTTCATCTCCTTCTTCATTCTCATCCTTCTCTGCTGCGCGCGGGTTCTTCATTTTGTCTGCGTCTTTCGTGTCGTTCATTTGACATTCCGCCGCGCCAATCGCAGCTCCCACCTCGGCATTATTTTAATCGATTTCCAGTCCGAGCGGGGATTGAGCCTGTGTCCCCGTACCCCCTTTCCAGACCCCTTCCCCTCTTTGGCTTAGCCTTTTAATGCCTTTTTCGGGTCGTTTAATTTGAATTTGGGCTTGAAATCTCTTTGGCATTGTTTGCCTTTGATTTTCGCCTAGCTGCCCCACACACTCCCCTCTCTCTCTCTCTCTTCTTCCCCCTCTCCCCATCTCTCTCTGCTCCCTCTCTCTTTCTCTCTTTTCATTCCCTCATCATGTCGCCGGCATTTGTCATTGGTCAATAAATTCGATTGATTTATGCAGTCAGCGGCACTTTCAATCCCAGCTGCCTCCAGTCTCCTCATCGCAAGCTCTTTCCATGTTGCTCAAATTGAATTCCAACATTTTCATTTATTCGACTTGAAACTTGAAATCTTTTTCATTTGGATTGCCAGTTATTTCCCTCCTTGATGTTGTTGTTGTTGCTGCTCAGTTCACGGCTGGACGTCGCGTCGAGTTCAAGAGTTCAACGTCTTGACGCACGCATTTTCCATCTTTATAGAGCTGTTTTTCAAGTTCCAAATGAAATTGTTTCAAATCGAATAATTTTTACAGTAAATTGATTATATTTGGAGATATTTTAGAGTTTTAAGAAGTGCAAAAAATAATAGAAAAAATATTAAACCAAATTCAAGTCAACTTTTTATTTGTATCCTTTGTTTGTAGCTCATGTTTTGAAAATTCTGCTGTATTCAGCTTAGCGTTGTTTCACTGTATTTATGTTGCTTATACTGTAGTTAAATATATTCTAAATTGCTGCAATTTATTTCAGATTTTTGATGGAACAACAAAATGTAGAGAAATACCAAACAAAATGTAGCTTTCTTTTTAAATTTGTATCTTCAATTCGTATCTTTATCATTCATTTTATCATCACTGCTGTGTTTATATAAGAGCAGTTAAGTTCGATTTTACATGATAAATATAGTAATATAATACCTTTAAAATATTCTAAAATTTAAGCAGATACTTAGTATTTTAAATAAGTGTATAAAAATACTAAAAACTTAATATGAAATCGTATATTCGCCCTTGAATTTTCGCTACTTTTGCATCTCATGCTGCCAAGTGCCAGCTGGTTTGTCTTAGCGCTGTCTGACCGTACCCTTCACATAGCTATTTAATGTCTTTCGCTTAGCCAATTGAGTTGCCTCGTTTGGCGAACCGGCGGAAAAGAGCAGAATCCGCAGCGCGAAGCCGTCGCGACTTCATTAATTGCTGTAATTTTTCACAGTGTGCGGAGATGAACAAAAAAAAAATTTAAAATAAAAATCTGCCAAGAAGAAGAGGCTAAATTCGAACGAAAAACCAAACATTTTCTCCATTAAGAAGCGCACAATAAAAATAAATCAATCATTAACACGAAAATTAAACATAAAATTGAAGAGAGAAAGAAATCGAACTGAAAACAAAATAAACAAGTTCGCGGGGGGCTGCTGCTCAGAGGCTGCTCACATATTGGTGGAAACAGTGAGAGACAGAGAACGAGATAGAGAGAGAGAGGACGAGAGAGAGTGAGAGAAGGGAAGGAAAGTGGTGGAGGGAGAGGGGAACAGAGTCAGCTCATTGGATCCTAATTCCGAATAACGAATAACGAATTTAAGCAATTTACTCAAATGCTAATTTATGGCCGATTGATGCGCAGGTAGTCGCCCAGAGAGTGCAGTGCCAACTCGGCGACTCGGCTGCAGCATGTTGCACACACACACACACACACAGGCACGCACAAGCATGACTGCCTGGGCAGACTCCATGCGGACACGCAATCAAAATGCCTTTCAGGGGCAGAGGCAGGCAGCAGCAGCGGCAGCGAGGCAACACATCATTATCAGCTGCGTCTTCGTCTTCGTCTTCGTCAGTGGCAGCCATAAACATGGAAGCTGCACACACACACACACAGAGGCAGCTGCACAGCTACAGATACATTTGGAGCTGCAGGCCGCCACTTGTTGTGCTGCCTGCTACGTGACGCGGCTTGCCTCGCATGAATTACGACGAATCAACGCGCGGCAGCAGCAGCAACAACAACAACAACAACAACAACAACATTTCGAACAACTCGAACAACCCGCACAACAACAACTTGACAGCTGAGCAACTGCTGCCATCGTTGCCACCTTCACAGCAAGCGATCTGCGCAAGAAGCGCCAAAGTTGCCCAGTGGGAGGCAGCATCCACTCGAGGCCCTTGCACAGTTTGCTTGAATGCTTCCCTTCTCCTGCCGCTCCCCCCTCAACTATCCCCCCGTTGATGCGGCATGCCACTAACCCATCAATTTGCAGACTCCTTCTACCCTTTAGCCCACAACAAACTTACCTCATGTTGATGCACTCGCAGTCGTCGTCGATGTTCCACTTGACAGCTACAATCCAATCAGATGGAGTCCACTGCGCGTACCAGAAGTAGCCCAGCAAGGGAGCTCCAACTAGGTGTTAGACAGAATATTGATAAATACATATCGTATGTAGATCTGCAACAGAAGTAGGGAATATATTGTAGTATGTAAATATAACGAGCATGGCTACCTTCGGCATGCCATTGCAGCTTCTTATTTCCTTCAATCGTTGCAATACTAGTTATATACAATGGTGCACAACTAAATGGTATTGTGTAGTTCTTTCTAAAATTAGAACTGGTCGTCATACAAGAACCTGCATTTCGACCAATAGTTTGTATGACAGCTATACGATATATCGGTCCGATCCGGCTCGACCCAACTCATTTACATCGTGCAGCAATAAGAAACATGAGTGCCACGTTTTAATAAGATGGCTTCAAATCTGATAGACTAGTTTGAACAGACGGACGGACAGACTAACGGACAGACATAGCTAGCGCGACTCCCCTGGTGATGCGGATTCAGAATATATATACTTTATGGGGTCGGAGACATTCCTATAGTGCTTTGCAAACTCCTGGCCTAAATTATTATAAATAAGTATAACAGATCAGCTCACAGGGAAAAAAGAATTTGTTGTTGGGGATTATTTGTATTCTTGGAAATTGAAATGTTTGTTTTTCGAATTAATTATATAAGATTATTATTTTTCCCAAAAATAATGTTTTTCCCACCATTTTGAATGGTCGAAGGGTATAAATATTGTGAAGCCGGTAAACTCAAAACATTTTTTATAGAAAATTTGCCCAAAACCTAAATGTTTATGAACAGCCAAAAGTTGAATGATCCAAGTAAATCCCTTTAAAATGATCTCCAACATTACCAATATTTAATAATTGACACGAGTAAATTTAATAAAGTTTGTATATTAATTGATAAATATTGAATGTGTTATGAAGCAAATATGAATTTAAATTATTCTTGCCTAGAAATACAATTAGTGTACCACACTATGTGATGTAATCTTGCTGTGGTGGGCAACGTGTTTAATTAGCGTTATTGATTGATATTGGCTTTGCACTGCAGGCAGACATAGATTCAAATATAGACATTGTCGGTCGGAGGCCCAATTAATATTGGATAAAAGTGAAAGATACTAAAAAAGCGAAAGATACTTGAGAGGAAACCTGCTCCAGGCACACGCGAGCTGCCAGATACAAATGTATCTGCAAGTGCGCAGCAAGTACTATACTTGTGCCGTGTCAGCTTGCTATTCATTCATTCATTCACTGATTCGCGAGTGCACTCAACGCGGCACTCGGACTGGAGACTGTCAATTTATTGTGCCGGCCCAGTTAGTTGGGCAGTTGCCTCTCAGTTGCCACAAAGTTGGTCAACAAGGGATACAATCGGGACTATCGCGCGGGCCTGTCGAACTGCCCCTGATCCACTGTGCACTTGAAGCGGAAGGCAGCTGCCCATTGGAACAGAGGCCGGGGGGAGGGGAATATGCTGACAACGACGGGGACAGGAACAGATACAGATACAGCGGGACATGCTGCTAAAAAGGCAGCAGCGGCGAGTGTCAAAAACGCCACGACGACGACGACGACGACGAATGTGGCACAGCCAAAGGGGCAGCAGAGTCCACAATGCAATGTGCAACGTGCTGCAATGCGTTGCAACTGCAGCGACTGCTTGTGCAACTTGCAATGGGCAACGTGCAACAAGTTCCAGTTCCAGTTCCTGCTGTCGTCGCCGCCACCGACGCCGTCGCTGCGCTTTAATTGACAGCAACAAACATCGCGCGGGGGCAATGCCACCCACCCACACACAGCCACACACACTCACACACACACACTGGCACACACACAATCTCCAGATTATTTCTGTGCGTTTCCCACAATTGATTCGGACAATGCGACCACAGCATCAGCCACAGCCACAGCAGATCAGGGAATGGGACTGCAACTCAGTCTGACTCTGGTTTGGGATTGGGATTGGGTTTGGGTCTTGGGCCTGGGTAGGGGCTCTGGACTCCATCGCAGACGGGCCCCAGCTCTCGGCTCTGGCGGGGCTAAAGTGCAAATGATTCTTGGGCTTGCTTAATGTGAGCTGCGTGTGACTCTCTGCATATTCTGTGTGTGCCCACCAGACAAAACTTGCCGAACGCAAATCAGACTCAAGTGGAAGTTAAGGAAAGGAAAGAAATATAGGATAAATCCTGGACACTATAAAAATATATACATACGTATATAAATAAAGTATATATGTTGCATATCATGTTTTTAGTTGGATCTTGATCGACAAAATAAAAAATATACAACAAAAAAATTACAACTTTATTTTGTAATCTATTCTTAAAAAAATATTACTAATAATTACAATGTACACATGCAATTTTTTTTTATTTATTTAACAAATTAAATTTAAAACTAAATTCTAAACTTAATATAAGCTTAATGAGCGCTAGCTACAGCGGCCTTCGACTCACACATGAAATTATTTGTTAACCTGCTATAAGTTTTACTAAATCTTTATTGTAAATTTATTGGTTAATCAAATAATTTAGCTTACATTTTTAAAGTTTTTAGCATTAAAATCAACAACAAAATAATTTTGTATATTCACAGATTAAAAGCACTTCTATGAGTTATATATGTTTTTGTATATTTTACATTCAACAAAAATGTATCTGTTTTATAAATTATAGACACATACAACAGTTTTACATTATCAAAATCATCGTCATTTAAGAAAGGTCTTGACAAATGTTAATGAAAACATGTTAAAAGATCAATATTAAATTAAATTATGTTTACAACATACAATTTATCAAGAGTTATAAATAATTTTATTGTAAACATTTATGAATACTATAAAAGTTGTGTTTTAATTCAATAGTGACAAATTTGTCGCCTGCCAGCCGTCACAGCATAATGAAATGCATTTTAAAAGATTCGAGTGTGTTTGACAGTGTGTGTGTCAGTGTGTGTTTCTGTGTGTGTTTCTCTGTGTGTGTGTGTGTGTTTGGGTGTGCAACATATGCAACAGGTTGCCTCGCCGAGGCTGTGGTCGCCTTTACTGATGTTAGTGTTGTTGCTGCTGCATTTTGAAATGTGCCACCCCTCGCTCTGTCCCTCTCCCTGTCCCTCCGCCCCTGCGCCACTCACCTGCACTCGGGGGCTTTGATTTTATGGCATTCGTTTGTCGTTGGAGGCAGTTTGATGCATGTAACTTGTCGTGCCCGAGATTTCCGAGCATATTTAGCATTGGACGTGCAACAAGAAAACAGAGAAAAAATGAAGTTTCTGACATGTTGCGTGTTGCAAGCGGAACGGGGAGTGGCAAAGAAGATAGAGAGAGAGAGAGGGGGATGCGGTTTATTGTTTATATGTTTTATGTGATTAGTAATTTGTGCTTAAATTCGAACAGGGGCCGAGCCAAGCCCCCCGCAGAACTACAAACATAGTTGCCTCAAGTGGCAGCATCCACTTGATGTGGCAACTGTGGGAAATTCTTACACAACTCGACTTGAATATACCCAACAAAATGTGACACAAAACATGAGTGAAGGGCTCCGCTCTTGTCTTTGATCTCTAAGCAGTTTCCCCCGCACCCGATATAATCGTATATCGATTGTCAAATCGAGGAAGTGCGCAGCGATTCTTTTGAACTCAAGGGTTAATAAATTTCCTTATTTGTTTGTGAAATTGCCTCGCGGTTCGCTTGTTAAGAGAGCAAACAGGCCGCCTCTCTCCCCCTGCCACCGCGACCCCCGGCATTTAGTATCTACCGGATACATTTTTATCTTCAGCACGAACGCAATTATTGTTTGTCTGCGCCAGCAGCGGCGTCAGCAGAGCAATTAAGGAATGAACTATCGCCGCGTCTGGCGACGCCGACGCTGCATACAGAGAACCAGGTGGGGATCGTTCTCGGGGATCGCTTCAGCCTCCAATTAGGCACCCAAAGTCATCGCTGATATTTGCTGAAGATCTTTCAGATGTGAAACTGGAGCCAACCCCAGTTTCCTCCCCTTCCCATCACACTCCCCACTGTTCTCTTCACCTCGTTTCGCAATTTTCTTGTGGCTTGATTTTCACTTTGGACATTTAATTAACTCAAAAATGCGCACAAGTGTTTATATTGCTCATATCGGCTCCAAAGAGGGAGGCGATTACGTTTTATGATCGCCTTCCGCTTGCAATATTTACAGTTGAGTTTACCAAATCATAAAGCTTCCATAATTACCTAGTTTATTGCTCCGCTCGAGATGGGTTTGGGTCGGTACTGGCTGACTAAAGAGGGGCGCAGTCCAGGGGTTGTCATGCGGGTATTCACTGGGGCCACATGTTCAATATTTGCACATCGGATTCGAGGCAAACATATACGAAATACAATATAATATGTTATGTGTGATAACTTAGGTGCAGTTAGCTGCTCAGTCTGATTCTACAGTTTATAATGCTTGAAAGTTTAAAGGAAAGTCCACAGACTTTGCTTTTTTTTAAGAGACAACGAACTTAAGGTTCGTCAATATTAAAGGTTTTTCCAGAACTATAAAAACTCAGCTGAGTTGTTGGGGATAAACCTATTAATCTAATTTCTCTAGCAATTCGGAATTTCAAAGAGTTGAAAAGTGCTGTATTGTAGTGTTGGTTTTCATTATATAATCTAGCATGAATGAGATTATATTATAGAGTATAAGAGAGTATACTAGTATAGTAGAGTATACTACCATAGTAGAGTATACTATCTACATTATTTAAATTTGTTCTCAACTCATTTAAACCATTATAAATAGTATTAAATTGCATACGATACATAAATTGTGGTAAAGTAAAGAGTATAATAAATATTGAAAATCGATTGCAACTTATTTAATCTCAGATCAGAGCAAATCAATCTCTACTCATAAACGTAGTTCTAGTTCCGCCTTCTAATGAGCTCTAAAGGAATTGATTAAGCTCGGCGCAGTTCCCACTCGCTACAGATACTGAAACTGGTTAGCATATGCTTTGGAAAACAATGATATTCCACCTTTGCCGGAATTCAATTGAGAGTTGACGAAGTAATAAAGCGAAATGAAAATAAATACAATGCAATAAACAAATAAAAATGCAATTATTAGTCAACGCCCAATTTTAATGCGCCACGCTTGAAAAATGCACAACAATTAATTTGCTATAAAAAAGCAACAATCAGAGCTGCCATTGTGTGTGTGTGGTGTGAGGCGATAAAAAAATATAAATAAATAAAAATAATGAAAATCAAATCGAATGAAAAACGATAAAAATCTCGCGCTGCTGTCGGAGGCCGCCGGAGGCCGCATGCAAATGTGGCTCGCACTGCTTTGCTTTTATTTGAAATGTTGCAACAATAATTGTCACAAATTGAACTCATGTCATGATTTACAAGTGGGCGAGGGAGGGGGA
Source organism: Zaprionus lachaisei (assembly GCA_018901815.1). Lineage (NCBI taxonomy): Eukaryota > Metazoa > Arthropoda > Insecta > Diptera > Drosophilidae > Zaprionus > Zaprionus lachaisei. Next base: position 2,544,993 of record JAEIFI010000109.1, read on the forward strand.
GTGGTGCGACTGGGGTTGGGGCTCTGGTCTATTCGATTGCCTGACAGGTGCAATTTAGTCGAGGTCCAAAGCATAAAACCGTCGGCCGATTGAAGTTTGATTGGTTGCCATTTAATGAGAACAACTTTCGACGGGCTGCAACGTGATGAATTACGGTTCACGATGGAATACCTTGCAATAGAATATATGTACATATACATATATAGAATCAATGTTGGATTATAGCGTGAGAGTCTGCGACAATAGTATTGTATCATGTAGTGCACGGTGTAATATCAATTTTTTTAGTAAATGTATGAGAATGTTTGCTTTATAAAACAGACAGACAGACAAACAGACAGACAGACAGATGTGCATATAGACAGACGAACAAACAGATAGACAGACAGACGGACAAACAAACAGACAGACAAACAGAGAGACAGACAGTTATTCTGATCAAGAATATACATATATGTATTCTGTGTGGGGTCTGCTCCTGCTTTTACCTGTTACATATTTATTTGTACCACCACAATTTTGACTAACTGTGCCAGTAACTGTGAAGCTCCTGAAACTAGAGCAAATGCATAGACAGAGCTTTAAGCTTTCTTACAGCTCTTTTGAATCTCTCCATCGCCTTCCCACATCCGTTTGTCGTTTTATGATTTCGTGATCTTTTATATCGTTTTAATGGCCTAACAAATTTCAGGCCGCACACTGACTGTCCTTACCATACGATACAGTGTCTGCGCGCAGTTAACGTATCGTGTTACATGCAGCCTGCTGTCGCCTTGTGGCAACTGTAGCCGGCAACTGTGTCGCACCTGTTGGCCAATTTGAAATGAGGTTGTGAACCCAACTGTAGTTTCTCAACGCTTGCAACGCTGCCTTGCAACGTCAAGTCAGTCAGCCAAATAGGCGCAGCAACAGCAACAACAACAGCAACGATGGCCAACGCATTTGGCCACCTTTTAGCCGGTTTTCCATCATTGCAGCGTCGCCTCTGCCACCGTCTCTGTCTCTGCCACTGCCAGCGTCGCAGCTTTTCCTTTTGTGGCCACCAAAGAACTCGTTGCACAAATGGTCGCTTGGCCAGCTGGGGCAACTCTCGAGCCGGAGATTGATGTTGGCTGCCTCTGACATTTGTTTCGTGCTGCACTGCTCTCCACCGGCAGCAGGCTGTCTCACTCGCACCCATTGCCCCGGCAGGTGAACCGGTTTGGCCGTCCACATTTTTCGCCGTGTGATTTAAACGATTTTTGCACATTCAAATGGACGCCCGAGTCTGAGTCCGAGTCAGCGATGCGAAGATACCTTCTCTCTCCCCCCTCCCTCTCTGTGTCTCTCTCTTTACCTGTCCCTCTCTTCCACTCTGACTCTTTTCTTGCTGGCGGATTTTCTTGATTTTTCGCCGTGAGTTGAAAAAATTGCACAGTTCGATCATGTAAACAAATTCATTAGCCCGCACAAATATTTTAATTATTTAACAAAACCGACAAAAAAAAGAAGAAAATTGAATTTTCATGCCAAGTCGAGTGCGAACTGCAAATGCCGCTGCAATTGAGCGGGACGCCACCTCGTCTATGAGGTGTGAATGCATTTGCAGTAGTTGGAAATATCTGAGAATGAATGATTAAGTGAGTTGAGCTAAGTTCAAAAACAGAAGCTGTAGTGATTGTGATAATAAATGATACAGTATATAGTATATGTAGTATAGTACACATGTATGTGATAGAGAGAGAATATGTTAAAATATACACACCTAAGTGATTCATGATAAATGATATAGTATGGAATAGAACATGGGTATGGGAACATATGGGTATGAGAACATATAATGAAAATGATAGATACCTTGATAGATAGATAGATGATGAAGATGGATAGATATATTAATAAATAGATAGATGGATAGATATATAAAAAAAATAGATAGATAAGTAGATAGATACATAGATGGGAAGATAGATATATAAATACATATGCATATATGAAATACCCAAGTCAATTAATTCTTAATTAATGCTTAAACATATTCAACCAATGTAGATCATTCTTAATTTTGAAGAACTTTTAAAAGGTTTACTTAAAAACTTTGAGTATACTGAATTATGTGATTGCTGTTCATTTTTGATATTATTTACTTATAATTATAATATTTGCATTATTTCCGCCAAAGTTATGGCTTGACTGTCGTATTTATTATGCCTTTATTTAACCATTTAATGCAATATCTTAAGATTTTAACTTTCAAAATTGAAAGCAATATTTAAAAATTTTAATTGTCAGCAATATTCAGAAATGAATTAGTTTTTAAAACATTTCTATGAAATAAAATAAAGCACGATCAAAATTATTTAACAAGCGAACGTCTGATATTTTATATGTATATGATATTCTTACTTTATCAATCTAAGGATTAAAGCATAAAAGTAATTATATGCGAAAAGAAAACTATATGGTTTTCGAATAGGTTGTGAATATTAAAAGTTCTGAAAGAGTTAGAATTCTTAATATAGTAGATTATAGTAGAATTATAGTTGTTTCAATTCAATGCATAAAATATTCAGTCTGCTTCTTAACCAAGCCTCATGATTACTAAATCTCCCCAGCAAATATTACCTACTCATCAAGTAACCTAGAAAAAACAGTTTTCAATCTATAAAGCGAAACGCTTTAAAAGTATCGAACGCTTTTCTCTGGTTGGGCCACTTCCAGCTGCCGCTTCGACTTCCTTTAACGAGTGCGGGCACTCACACAGACTCAGACACACACGCAGAGCTGGCCGAACTGGCAATTATAATGGCCATAAGGCGGCATGGTGGCCTCCTGCCTTCAGTACATGCCACAGGCGGAGGCAGTGGCAGCAACTGAGGCAGCGACAGTGGCAAAAGCAGCGAAATTCAACAGGTTAATTCGCGCGCGCCGTTTTCTGGCCAAGTGCGTTGGGGGTAGAAGCCAAGCCGTGGACAAAAGCCAGCTGCTCTGGCCAAGGGACAGGCAGGAAGGGGGCAGGGGAAAGCAACTGGCATGGGGGCGTGATGTGGCTTTGGCTGAGGCTGCGGCACGGTGGGCGAAATGAGCAAAAGTGTCGGCCTTAAAAGGCAGCAGTGAAAAAGTTTTTCGAAAAAAAAAACATGCAACTTCGCACATGTGGGAGGCGGCGTGCAGGGCGGAGAGGGAGTGGCAGCAGTAGCAGCGACAGCAGGAAGAGGGAGAGTAAGAGAGAGAGAGAGATATAGGGTGGGGTGGGGGAGGTGCATTGAAATGTCCATTGAAACAATGAGGCGGCCGTTGCCAAGCGACCAAATTGGCAACATGTTGAGGCCGACCAGTTATGAGCCAACTAAGGCGAGGGACTAAGGGGTGCAGGGGGAGGCCCACTGTGCACAGTGTGTAGTGCACATGAAGGTGTCATTTGTTGGTAACATGCATTTTCCGACTTGGCTACAAATCCCGACGACGGCGACGCAAAACAGCAACATGCAACACAGTCGACGTCGACGTCGACCGAGACGTGGCCAGACTGTCCATTGGCTATCTAATGGCTGCGCACAGTGGGCCAGGGTGTGGTGACAATTGTTTGAAAAGCACAAGTCAGGTAGGATGGAACTGAAGCATAAATAATGATAAAAAATTAAATGAGAACATTTTTGTCACAAAATAAACTTTATCGACTTAATATATGATTGAATAAATGATGTTTCTTCTTCTAAAATAATAATTTGATGTATTATATGGTAATTCAACTTTTAAAATTAAATTTTAAGTAAAAATATGCTTTTCTTGCTAGCAATAGTTTTCCCCTCACTTGGTACCACTGTGCATAGCTGGAAAAAGCAGCCTGTTGTAGGCCTTCTGTTAGTGGGTTACCTGTGACCGCTGCACTCGCTGCGCAGTGTACGCTGTGCCAGCGTGTACCCTGTACGACAGTGTACCACAACTGGAGGACCCTTCGATCCGCCGTAAACATGTGTCTTGCAAATTAAACGCACATGTCCAGCGAGAGCAGGAAAGGGAGATAGATGGAGGGGTTGAGAGAGGGAGTATGGATGTCTGTGTGTAAGGCACAACTGCAACTTTGGGGCATGCAACAAGCGGCAGCTGAGGCCTAGTCAGCGTGCAGCATTCTGTGAACACGTTTCGCCTTTGTATCGCGATTGTTTTGGCTTTGATTTCGCTCGCACTGCCCTTTCCTGTTGCCTGTCCGCTTTGTTGGCCACTCTCGACTGTCAGCCGAGTTTCCCCAGAGTCTTCCCCTCTCCTCACCCCACCCCCTTCTTCAGCTGCCCCCTATTTTTGTCCCGTTTGTGCCGCTTTTGTGCGGCGTTTTGTTCGCTTCTGACACATTTTAACAATTTATGAGGCGCACCCACCGCGACCCACTCGCAGCAGCAACAACGACGTCGGCGCTTTGACAACTAAATTCAAAGCAATTCATACATCACCTGCTGGCAAACACACAGCCCCCACCCCCTGTACCACTCTATGGGGCGCACCTGTGTGTGGAAAAGTGCGTGTGTCAAAGTGCGTGCTTGGCGGCTTGACATTTGCAGCTGCAACTCTCTGTGTGTGTGTGCGTGTGTGTGTGCCTGTCTGTCGGCATCCGTGCACGGTGCGGCGTGTCTTTTCCTTTGGCAGTTGTCAGCTGCGCTTTGATAATTTCATTCCATTTCGCCCCACTGCACCCCACCGCCTCAATTGAGTTGCAACTGGTCTTGCCGCAATGGGGCAGCGCTTGGCCGAGGTTAGTTATGGGCTCAGCTCAACTGACATAACAGTACAACTAGCGGTACTCTTTGTAAGGGGCAAAAGACAATCAATTTTGTTAACTAGCTTCATTGCTTTCTTACTTGAACTGGTTAGGAATCTGAAGCGGAATAGTAAAAACATCATTATTGCAAAATCTTTAAAGTCCTTTTTTTCCATGTATTTCTTCAATTCATTTTTCGATTGTTTATTCGATTCTTCCTTCAATTTTTTCTTCAATTTTATCTTCATTTCTTATTTTAATTCTTTCCTTAATTCAGTCTATTATTTTTCCTTCTATTCTTCCTTCAATTATTCATGCAATTCTTCCTTCAATTATTTATTTAATGCTTCATTCAATTCTTTATTAATCTTTTTCTTCAATTCTTGTAACAATTCATCTTTAAATTCTAACTTAAACCTTTAATTCTTCCTTCAATTTAATTTTTTTCAATTCTTATTTCGATTCTACCTTGAATTCTTTTTTAAATCCTTTCTTCAATTCATTTTTGTTTTTTCCTTTTACAATCTGCGATCGCTCGCTATCGATCGTTTCAAGAAATTTAAATATCTTCTCTCTACGCCTCCGACATTCCATCAGTGCCGCCAACAAAACGATTATCGTAGCTTTAAAACAAAAGAAATAATCTTAAATTTATGTCTAGTTTTTTTCATCGTCGTAAATTCATAATTCGTCGTGCGATCGATTGTTCGGATCGAACTCTTTAAGCGACTTCCTTGTTCAGCGCGTAATTTACATAAATTGAAAACCGAAAGATGAAACGGCCCGAGAAAGCCCAAGTCTCTCGTCTAGGGCATCTCCAAAATGAACCCCAGCTGGACACGGGGTCTCAAGTCTCGACACGAGCGCGCGAACGAATGAAATCAATTTCAAATTATTTTCGATGGCTCTTCAAGACCGACTGCGAGATCTCTTCGATCTTCGATCGTCGCGTCTCTCAGCGCGACTGTCATCGCACAAATGATTTGTATTTTTGTTTTGCTTATTTATGTTTCATAAATTATCGGATATATCTACCATACGTTATGCCGAGTCGAGCTGAGCGTCGCTGTCGCCGTCTCTGCTTGAGATGCCGCTTGCCGATCAAGATTTTATTTAAATGGAACTCATCAGCGCTCATTTGGGTCCGTCTCCCTCTCTCTCTCTGTCTCTTTCTCTCTTTCGTCTCTCTCTTTCTCCCCCACTCTATCTGCGTCTCCATGATGATGATGAAGCTCTGTTGTCGTCGTGCCTTTTGTCTCTGTTTGTCTTCGTTGACTTCATCTCGTCTCATGTTTTTAGATTTAGAGCTTTAATTATGGAGGTCGTAATCCCTTCCCCCACTCTATACACTCCCTCTCGATCTGATGCTTCGCTGTCTCCTTCTGTTTCGCTCTCTCCACACCCGTTTCTTCTCATCGTTAATTAATGGATCTCGTCGTATTAGACTCATTAGTTTGCTTTCCGACCATAATTTTAATTAATCACTCAAAATCCATGGACAGCTACCTGAGACCGGGGCAGATCAGGCGACTAGCAGAAAATGTAAATGGCATTCGTTGGTGCTCGATCGACAGTTTGCTTCGTTACTCAATCGCTTTTTAATTCCAAAATGAAATAAATCAAAATTAAGAAAAAACCAACGAAAAATGAAACAAAAATCTGCTTCGCAAATTAACATGCGGCTCTGAACTGAGATCGTTGCGATCGCCCGCCATTCGCTTTGATATATTAAACTCAAAATGTATATTTCATCATTAAAAACAGCAGGCAGAAATACTAAAAAGAGCAATAACAAAGTGCACGAAGAACGAATGAAAAAGAGAGACAAAAACAAATATAAAATGTTGAAAATGGAAACTAGTTTTACAGGTAAGCCCCGGTCGATGCGATCCGTTCCGATCCGATCCGATCCGAATTCGAAATCCGATGAGATGCGAACATGGTTCTCACTCACAGCGAGATCTCTCTCGGATTCTCTACCTTTCTCTTTCGCGTTCGTATGATAAATAACAAATCAAACGCTAAAATGTCGGTAATGTATGTGGCATGTCAGAGGCTGTGCTTATTTATGGCCTGGATCAATAAGAATAACGCCCCAATCAGAGACGATAAATTAACGCAAAGACAAAAAACAACGACGAAATACAACAACAAAAATAAAATACATTTTAGTCGACGGCTGAGAATGTTTCTCATTCGATGGGTCCAGCTTCATTCCCCCGCCCCCTCCCACTGTCACCCTTCTTGGGCTCAGCTTGCGGCGTTGGAATTGGAATTGAAAATTTTTTGAAAACGTTTTAGGAAATGTCGCTGACGGGTCAGACTAACGATTATGAATGTGACGCCTGATGTCGGCTGGCTCTGATGATCGTCGGCTGACTGCGATGACTCCCCGATCACCCTGATGGGTTCTTTGACTAGCGGCAGAAAATTCCGTTCTGATGCTGAGACAGCTTTATGGAGATTGATAGAAAGTTGCGTGATACTCTAAAGGGAAAGATCATTTTGGTTTAAGCCAAGTTTGGAAATATTTAGAGCAAAATGTATAAGGAGTTATTTATTGATTTCCTGTAGAGTGTGGAATGTGAGGAATGAAATCTTCAAGAATTCTTTATGTTATTTTCATGGTACCAGCAGTAAATTTTGCATAAGAGTTGAACTTTTTATTATAGTTATATGATACTATTGAGAGACGGGTACAAATTGGTTCATACTTTATAAAACTACTTGCTATAATTATTATTTTAAATTCAATTATTAAATTTATTTTAAATTATTATATTAAATCTTTAAGGCAGTGGGACTTTAAACTTGTTTGTTTTTTACAAATATAACAAACTACAAAACAATATTCTGCCTTATTATCTTCTTGCTATAATAACTAAGCTATAATACATTTTATAGGTAACAAGACACTATACATTTTATAATTCCAATCGAAATAAAGTAACAAATTATGTTCTACTTGTCTACTTTATTTATATTACACTTTAAGCTTTTTCTTTATTTAAATATATGTTTTATTTGAATACCATTTAATTTTTTCTGCTCAATAAACTTAAGACTAACTAACAGTGTCTATTTTCTTAATAGTACATATTTTCTCCCATAAAGACAAGATTTCTCTTAGCTTTTCCCTTTCCTCTACATACAGTGTTAATTTGCCAGAATTCTCGAGCTCATCAGGCAACTCAACAGGGCCAAGCAGGCCCAGCATACTAGACTAACACTACAGTGGGCAACAGAAATATGTTGCCGCCTCCAACTCGAAGCGCGGTAACAAATCAAGTGTGAAATATATTCAAATCGCACCGGGAGCGATAATAAAAAATGAAGAAGAAGCAGAAAAGGTAGGAAAATAGTTGAAGAAATGAGGCGAAACCACAAGCCACAATAAAAAGTACTAAAAATACGAAAATGAAGATGTAAATTATACTAAATGTGAAGCATTGACCGGTCAAAACAACAGTAGGAGAAGGAGCAGGAAGAGGAGAGTGGGGAGAAGGAGTAGGAGTAGAGAGGAATATGTAGTAGGAGGAGTAAGCAGAGGAAAGGAAACAAGTTGCCAAGCGAAGCCATTTCTGAATACAAGAGGCAGGTAATGCTATCAATCTACAAGTTGTATCTAACAGAGGGAGAGAAAGAGACAGAGAGAGTGCAGGAAAGACTGAGAAAGAGGGGAGTAAATGTGAGCAAGAGCGAGAGAGGAAAACAGAGAGCGAGCTAGCATGCGCGTCGTTTGGGCAACACCCTCCACTCGCAATGATTGATTGCTCATCATTTTTCACTCTTAATGAAAATGCACCCCGCTGGCAACGAGCTGCGCTCCCTGGTTGGCTGGCGTTGCCAACTCAGCCTGTGCTGGCCAAGTGCGCGCACATTCACAGAAATTGTCCGTCTGTCTGTAGGCCTGTCTGTCTGTCCCTGTCTGCACACACACCTGAGCCGAGTTGAGCCTGCTGCAGCGGCAGCGACTTGCGATAATCGCGCAAAACTTGGCCGAATTCCACCTTGGCGTGCATAAAAATGGCTGCCAGCTGCGTCCCTGCCTCTACCCTTCCTCTGCCAGCCATCTCTTAACCTCCCCAGGCGAGGCCAGCTGGCCAGGCTGAGCTTCCTGCCTGTCTACCCTGCTCTGGCTGCCAGTCAACTGTCAACTGCACCGTGGCCGCGTCATGCTATGCATCATCTTCTGGCAGTTATTAACCTTTGTCTGTCTCTCCCTCACGCACACTATCTCTCTTGCTCTCCAACACCTCGTCTCTCTCCCTCTCTCTCTCCAGCCACATTAAGTCGTATCTGCTGTTCATTTACTCGCTCGCCTGAAATTAAAGAAACTTCTCAGAGCAATTGCTGAGGGACACCCCACAAAGTGGTCGACTACGATTATTGAATGAGAAGGAAAAACTAATTTATATCAAGTTTATTATAATGTACAGCTCATTGAAGTCTGCATACACATATTCAGCTGTTCTATAACCAAAATATTAAGAGAAAGGTTTTTACAGCTAATTCATTATCATTTGTGAACCATTGAAGGCATATACATATGTATGTCATATATTTAGTCGTTTTCTAGCCGAAACGAAAAGATTTACAATGGATAGGAATTTATAGCAAGTTTATTATAAATTTTGAAAAAAACTTTAAAAATAATTATTTAGCTGTTTTATGGCCAAAGTAAACATGTTTTACAAAAAAAAAGAATTTATAGCATGTTTTTTTCGCCTTTAAGACTTAATTTTAAGTCAATTGAACTTTTTCTAGCCAACATTCAAACATTTAAATAGAAAAGGAATTTGTATAAATTTTAGTAACCTCTCAAACCTTATCTGGCATATAGTTAGCTGTTTTCTAGCCAGTGTACAGTGTCTACCACTCAAGGTGTCCAGCAGTCATCGCAGTCATCTTCGACAACCTTCTCCCAAATGAAGTTGAACTGCAGCCCGCATCCCTTCATGCTCATCACGTAGTCATTGGAGCCAGAACGCTGTAAGTCGACGCAATGGGAGTCTTCAGCTGAGTTCTTCAGTTCGCTGGGACCTCAGAAGAACAGGCTCGCACTCTGTCTCGTGTACGCTAGTCTAAACTCATTTGTAGTTTTCAAATCGTTGAGGCTTAGCCAATAATCAGACTCGGTTAGCTTTCCTCGCAGCTCTTCCAGTTCATCCGCATCCTGTAGACTTGCCAGATGCGAATCGAATTGACGACAAATCTGATTGGCCGCATACCAATCCAATTTCTGTTTGTTGGCAATGTGATAATGCTTTCGACCGATCCTTTCGAAACCATCCGAATTGCGCTGATTGAATTCGCATGTTTCGTTTATTTGACGAATCTGCTCCAAGTTGTCTGCGATCTTCTTCTCTAGTTCGTCGATTCTCTGTTGCATCGATTTCTCAAGCATGTCCAGACGAACCGTAGTATTCGAAACATGCTCTTTGCAATCATTGGAAATGAGCAAAGCTTCTTTGATCTGCTTATCTTCATTTGATCCCTCTTGGGCCTTGGTTTTTTTTTTCAAGACTATAGAACTGATCTTTTAAACTGTTTTGAAAAGTAGAAAACTCGGTTCGTATTTGACTTCTGTAAGTTTCATGGTCATTGCCAATGTGAGGATGCCATTGCTGAAAAATAAAAGTATAGTAAATAAAGTATACCCTCTACACTGGGTTCTGTGACTCACCGCGAAACTTTCTTGCACCACGAGGCACATGGTGAATAATTTCTGTGTTTATTGTCCAATCAGATTGAAATTTGAAGGATAAGTAGATATTACAATAAGCTTAATATATAACAAAGTCAGCAAGTCATAACTTGTATACATCGCTTACAATTCGAGCAGAAAAAATAGGTTATTGATTTGCAGGGTCGGTGGGCGTGGCACCTAACATTTGAAATAAACTTCATCTGCGCAGAGGATATATGAACATTCATTCCAAATTTGGTGTCTCTAGCTTTTATAATAGCTGAGTTCTGTGTATTCATCTGGTATGACCATTTTCAATGGTCGAAAAGTGTAAAAATATAAAAAGTTTTTCTCAAATAGGAAGCAAGTTGGCAACTCATGCATCTAATCATATTGTGTGAGTACGGCAGAGTGATCTTCTTTATGGAATACCACACATATCGTCAGTTAAATAGGTACATAATTAATATATAATTCCAACCTAATTTTGAATGTTACATAACAAAGGTCACCAAAACAAAGGAATTCAATTATTTAAACCTTCATTCCAAATTTGGTGTATCTAGCGTTTATAATAGCTGTGATCTCTGTGTTCATCTGGTCCGACGGACATCCGGACATGCGGACATCCGGGCAGACAGTCTGACATGGTTCAATCGACTCGGCTAGTGTTCCTGAGCAAGAATATACTTATATACTTTATACGCCTCCTTCTGCCTGTTACATACATTTGAACAAAGTTAGTATACCCTTTTTTGACCATTTTCAATGGTCGAAGGGTATAAAAAATGAGTGTTTAGTGCGCACTGTGCGAGAAAATGGGAGAGAGAGAGATAGGAATATAAATAGAGATAGAGAGGAGAAGAGACGTAGGCAGAGAGAGAGAGGAGAGTTGCTGAGTGCAAGATTTAACGGAATCTCTAGTTAAATTTTTTTCGGCTATTTTCAGAACAATTTTTGCAAGCGTCGACGCCGACTGCGACTGTGACTGTGTGGCGCTAAGGTCGACGTTGACGCCTGCGTGGCGGCCATTACAAGAGCTACTGTTGCTGCTGCCTTAGTTGTTGTTGTTGTTGTAGTTACTGTTACTGTTGCTGCTTCTGCCAACGCGCATCATCATTAATCATTTTTATTTGCACGCCGCCGCATTTGTTGGCATTTTCTGTTTGAAATGCGCCCTGTCAGCTCAGGGCAGTGGCAAGGGGGCGGGGCAGAGGAACTCTGTGTGTGTGGGGGGTTGGGGGTTGTGCCACCCTTGTCAACGAAAATTCCAGCAAGTTTGTCACATGCCTGACCAGCAGCAGAACCACCCGGTTGCCCCACACCCCGCGCAGGACAAGCCTCCGCCCACCCCCATCAACCACCTTAACTACACAGTGGGAGGCAAGTAGCAGCACCGGCAGCAGCAGCAGCATCATCATCGCCGACGTCGTCAGAGTAAACAACAAAGCGTGGACAGTAAATTGTGAGCGTCATAATGTAGAGAGCGAGAGAGAGTGGGAGAGGGATAACAGTAGTGGAGGGGGGAGGCTGACTGTATAAATTATTACATTGTGTACTCTTAGCGCACATAAAAATACATTAATAAATATTATTTATGTGTATTCTGGATTCGAAATACTCGCGCACATTACACAAGCGACTGCCGCTGTCGCTGTCGGCGTAGCTGCTGCCGGCTCTGCTGCCGCTTCTACTCCAACTGACAAACGCAACCAGATGAGTTGTTTAATACACTGCAAGAGAGCGGGAGTGAGAGAACAAACTAAATGAAGAGAGTGTGTCTGACTGATCAGCTTTGAATCTTTCATTCTTTCTCTCACTCATTTTTCAACGAAACTGAGCTTACGGCTTTACACATGTGAAATAGAGAAAGAGAGAGAGAGGGAGAGGGAGAGTGACAAAGAGAGGGAGAGTAAGTGATAGAGAGTCAGCTGGGATAGTCAGAAGAACATAGGCAAGATAAGAAATATTTAGTATTGAATATTACAGAATTTATTTGCTAATCATTATTCTACTTATTTTATTATTTATTTTTTTTATGATTAAATATAATAAATACATAGATCTGAGGCATAACACGTTAATAATACGTAATTTAATTTATTTATTAAAATATGTATATCATTTTTTCAAATAAATATCTCTATTTCGATTTCTTATATTGTTATATATAATACATAATATAAATATTTCTAAATTTAAATATTGTAATAAGTTAAAATAAAATTAATAATTTTCAAATCAAACAATATTTAAAAATCTATTTACATTTAAGGAGTTCGATATGTAAAAATAAAAAGGTTTGTTCTATTAAAAAAAAGCTATATACGTTTTTTTATTATTATTTTCTTTTCTCTGAGTGTAGCTTCATTGAAAAGCTGTACATAAAGCCTCGTCTTCATTTCATATTTTTGACATTCGTTAAATCAAAAAAATGTATTTGATTGTTGTTGTTGTTCAGTCTTTTTTCTGTTTTTTTGCTTTGTTTATGTGTCATTTTGCCGTTTGAATTTATTTGTTTGTTTGCCATTTCGCGCGAATGCAAATTTGGTAATTGTCTTTGCTTGTGTGTGCGAGTTTGTGTGTGCTTTATTTATTTGAGCAAAAGGAATTTATTTTATGGCAAATTGAGCTTAAATCGCGAATACTTCGCACAGTGAGTTATGTCCGTGAATAATGAACACTTTCCCAAACAACTTTTAGTTTTTCAAACTCGAAATTGGCCTACACAAGGTATTATACCCCTATTTACAGCAAAATATGATATAGAGGATTATAAAAAATTATTTGGAACAAGCTTTTAGTTAATTGAGCCGCGACTCGACTCAATATTCCCCGACAAAGGATAAATCTGTGAATGAGCTCAGCGACAACGAAGACAAGGAATCAATGCCAAGGCGAATCTGTCTCTCAGTCCGACATTTTGTTTGTTTTCGTGCGGAAAAGGGAGAGAGCGGATGGGGCCATTAACTTGATATATGTTAGTGGCTTGTCCGTTCTGTCCGACGACGATCAGGCGGTTCTAATGATTGCCGAATTTCTAATTATACGCATAAGAAATTATATCTGTCAATAAATTTGCCACTGTGCAGGCGAAGGGCGGACAGAAAAAGGACGAAAAAGAAATCAGCCAGGGCTATAACTCACTCAAGCACACACACACAGAGGGAGAGTGGCAGGACTAGCGTAAATCCTTCCACAACTGACAACGGAATGGCGCACAGTGCTTATAAATGATGAGTCCAAGTCCAACTCGGGCGCATAATGACCTAGGCCAGAGCACTGGGCGGGGCAGCAGAGCATGGATAGAAGAGGAAAGAGACCCAGAGGGAGGCAGAGAGAGGCAGAATGAGAGAGAGAGAGAGAGAGAGAGAGAGACAGGGAAAGAGAAGATGGCGAGGGGAAACTGGAAATATTTTGCCGCATGACGCATAAAACAAAACCAAGTCGGACCTGACCCAGGGTTGCTTGACGAACCTAACTTGATGAGTATAAGCAGAAAGACGGTGAGAGATAGGGAAGAGTGGAAGAGGCAAAGGGAGAGGCAGAGACACCCCCAAGCTGCGCCAAGTGTTGTTCAAGTAGGCGACGTCATCATTATCAACATTATCGTCATCATCATGAAGGGCCGAAGACGTGAAGTTTTATGAAACCCTCCAACTTGCAAATACTTTTCGGCTAAGGGCAGTTGCGAGGGGGGTGGGGGGTAGTTGGGGCAGGGTGACCATGGTGGTGCTGGTGTGGGTGCCATATATTTTCGCTCGTCTGACATTAACGGCTGCTATCGCCCAAGACCGAGTGAAACCGAAGCGCGCTGCCAAGGCAGTTGCTCGCCCGGCATCATTACGGCCACTGGACGATTTATTGACAATGCGAGGCGAAATTTAGAATCGTCTAACGTCTTGGCCTGCCAAAAGGATTGCCCCCCTCCCCGTTCCTCCTTCCCTCTTTTCTTGTGGGTGTGGCCTAATGCGACGTCTGCTGCCACAGAGCAAGCGCCATTTGTTTCGATGGCTCGTTCCGTTTGACGCTTTGTCGACCACGCCAAGGCACAATTGACGTTTCGGAATGGAGGAATGCGTCAGCATTAACTGTGAGGGTATCTATGCAAACCTCTGAAGTATCCCATGAAATAGAAAATAGACCAGTACAAGGATTGATATATCGTTAACAGCTTATTAAAGTTAGCACTTCCTGCTAACATTAGGACAGATGATTAAGGAAGAAGACCCTAACTCGAAAAAGAAACTAATTAGATTCGATAGAACCTGAACCTGTAGTCTATATTCTCAAAATAATTTGAGAAACCATTTGCTTATAGTACTTCGGTCTTTTATTTTTTGTTTAAATATTCTATAAAACGATTGTTATGATTTTTTATTTAAGTTTTCGAATATTCATGATAAGTAAGTTTTATTCATGTTGATTTGGTAGTGTCGCCGATTCTTTGCGGATTACTTTGAATATTCTCAGTAACTTTCTTTAGCTGTGATTCGATTTTCTCAAATCTATTCAGAATATCCACATTAATTTTAGCATTATTTCTGACCTGTTCCTGTAACGTGCCTTCCATTTCAGTTTTCAAATTCTTCAGTTTTGTTTGGAAGAGCTCTTCCACTTTATCCAGGGCTTGACTATCCTCGCCCTGCGTGTATAACACTTTGATATGATCCATAAGGGGTTTGGTAACTTGGTAGCAATAGTCAGCACACTGAGTATCTTCTTGATAATAATCCACAGTATTCTGCGTCGGAATTTCTCCTTGTACTGCGAGAATGGATATAAGTAGCCCAATAACAATTATATTCATTCTGAAGTCGATTCTTCTAAGAGACTGACGGTACTCGCAGAAAAGAGCAACTTATATAGCCCAATGACATGTGTTATGTATGCATTATCATTAAATGCATGAACTCAGAACCGAGATTTCTTTTGGGTTATCGGGAATAGCTTCGACTAATGGGGAATTTCTATATTAATTTTATAAATCCTCATTAGCTCTCTAGATTTCTTTCTTTCGTTCTATACATAGAAGTGTTTTAAACTTGTTCATCACTGATCTGTTTACTGTCCATCAGCTAATCAAGACGAGCTACTCACCCAAATCAGTTGAAGCACCCTACCAACACCCTCTCCCCTAGAGTATGAACGGTATTTAGGTTTTGGCACAGCAAGCGACAGTACACATTCCGCCAAGTTCCCGAAAACAATAAATAAATACTACTAGACGTAGTTTCGTTGCAAATTCAGTGATATGTGGGTGATGTGAGCAGGGAGTGAAGGTTGGGAGGGAATGAGGGTATTGCCCCAGCTACAGCTCCCAACTCCTTCTGCTTCGTTCAGTGCCAGTTGGCTAATGTGAGTACCGCAAGCGAGGCAAGGCAATTCCCATTCCCACTACCCTCTCAGTGAGCTGATGATTCATATGCCTCTGTAAGCCGACTTCAGGCACCCGCTCCTCCCCTCCATTCCTTGCCGGGTTCCATTCATCTGAGTTGAGAGCGCCTTCGGCATATTTTTTAATTGCCTAATTCTGCGACTTGAGTGATGGGCCTGCTCGCTCTGCCCGGTACAGCTCTCTCGGTACGGCAGCTCTGAGGGTTGTTGCTTCCTTCAAATGTCGCCGTCGTCGTGTTCGGCGTGATAAACGCTGGCGCTGCCACTGCCTTTGCCGCCGTCGCCCGTTTGGCATTTTAAAATTGTCGCCAAAAAGCAGGCAGAAAGCATCCCCGGAACCCCAAGCCGGTCTACATTCTCCACCTCCCTCGGCTGGCAAGTGGCTTCATTTGGGCATATTTCAGGGTACCCCCATCGGAAGGGCGCGTTGTCAGCCAGCGCTCGCGGCAAATTATGGGACAATATTTTAGGCTAATGTTAATGTTTTCCCAAAAATTTTCTCATTGTGCCAGGAACCCCCCACACCTCTCTCACTCGCTCTCTCACTCTCTCTCTCTACCCTCATCGTACGGCACCCACAAACGAACGCCTTAGGGCCAAATCCGTTAAATTATTGAGCTGAAGGTACTTTTCAATGCGGTTCGCTGGCTTCGCTTTCGACTCTGGTTGGGGTTAAATGAGCAGCGACACTTTGTTCTTCTTCTTCCTCTTGTTGTTGTTATTGTTGTTCTCTCTGCAGTCTGCCCTGGGTATTCTTTATTTGTTGGCAGCGTTGGCAATTTCGCGTCGTCGTTCCTCAGGTTCTGTTAAATGTTTCGGAAAGGCGAAATGAACAAAACGGCTCGAGAAAGGCTTCGCGAATGAATTAGTTTTTGAGTTGACATTCGTGAGGAATTTCTATGCGAGTGGAAGAGTGGAAGGAAGAGAGAGAGAGATATATAGATGAGGTGCATTGTGGGTAGTAGCACTCAATCAGCGATAGGTTAGGTACGGTACGGTCTTAGTCGTCTAAGGGAATATTAAATTATTTAATCTAAAGTCGATGATTCTAGATAGTGGAGAGTTCAAAGAGGAGGAGGAGCGACGCACTTAGAAATAGATAGAGTGTAGAGTGGGTAGTTGCAATCAATTTCAGACAGTTTAGGTACGGTACGGTACGTAGTCAGTTTTTACCACAAAATTGCAACTCGTTTGTTAATTTCGAATCTCTATCAAATGTCAAATCTAAGTTAAAACTCTACTAAATTTGATTTCTTAAGACTTCTTTAGAGCTTAGATTATTAAAAGCCCTATACTTGCTATAAGCAACCTTAGCCTTCACAAACTTAGTTAACCTCCATCTAGGCTTACTTTAACCCTCCTAGACATTCGAATGCGAATTCGAATAGCAAGTGCAACACAAGACGAATGCATGCAGAGTTTTGTTTCGATTGAGAAAGGGGAGGAGTAGTCACGGGTTTCGGGGTTGGGCTTGGGGCACTACCCATCAGTCCCGTGTCTGACTGTGTGTGGCACACGTCGCGGCAAGATAAAGTCCCGTTGAAGGAAAACACCACAAAAACCTGAGACCCGAAAAGCTCTAAATCTTTTGGCTACTACACGAAGTACAAGCGAGAAGTGTGCAAAAAGTGAAGTAGGAGAGGGGGCGAGGTAGTGGCAAGGAGAGTGCAGGGGGTGGGGTAGAGGCAGAGCTCGTCCAGCCGTATTGCCATTATTTTCTCTAGCTGCTCGGCTTGTCTCGAGCACCATAAAACACTTTAATAGTTCTTTATACCGCAGACCAACCCTCAGTACAGTCTGCCAGCAGCAGCAGCAGTGTGAGAAGGGGGTGGGGGACGGTGGAGGGGTGGTAAGTGGGCGGGGTAGGGTGACTGACGTTCTTCTTTCGATACTTTTCGCGTTCGCCATTCTCACTCGACTTTTGCTGCGGGCTCGCGTTTTTCGGCGCGTTTTAAAATTATGGCAAGGCTGTCACCCACCCAGCTATCCTCCACCCCCTCTGCCCCTTTCCTGCCACCCCCCTCCTCCCCCTACACCTGCAGCCACAACAGCCACACCCCTTGGCCCGCCTGCTGCTGCCCACCTGCTGCTGCCGCGGGGCCGCTTGTCTCAATTGTTTTCTGCTTTGGCAGTTGCTATGGCCTTCCCTCTCCCTCCCTCTCTCTGTCTTTCTCTCTCTCCCTCCCCCTCTCTGCTCTTAATTTAAGACCAGACAGGACGCGACTCGTTCCGTCTTGAAGTCTTTTTTGTTCTTTCTTCTTCACTTGCTTCTCCTCTTAATGATTTCTGCTTAAGCCTTTGGGGACTAATTCATTGCACGCGGCATATGCTGCGACGCAACAAATTAACCCCGCGGCCGCAGCAACTCAACCCTTAACCCAAACTTGCCTTGGCTTTTGCCCTCTCCCTGGCCATTTCCCGGGTATATTCCCCCTCCAGCTCGCACTCATCTGCAACAGCTTCTCCACTCTCTCTCTCTCTCTCTCTCTCTCTACCCCTTTCTCTCTCGCTGGTATGCCTGGCATTCTCCTTTCCTGTCCCCCCTTTCTGTAACTCTCGCTCTCTTTCACTCTTCCCCTTCTCTCTTACTCATCTCCCCTCTCTCTCACTTATCTGTTGTCTCCTTCAGCTCCGCCTCCCTCTCGCACGCATTAAGTCAAGTGCTTAAACGCTTCAACACTTTGATTTGATTTCGCCTGCCTCGCTCTCTCTCGCTGTCTCTCTCCCATTCTCTCTCCCCTTGCTTCTCTGCTTAATCAATTGCCAACCCTTGCCCCGACCCCCCACCCCAACCAAGAACTTGCCCTCTCTTGCCACGACCTTGTCACATGACACCTGCAACCTTTTGAGCGCGCCGCGCGTCGATTTCCGTTTCCGCCAGTTTTTTGGCTTTTGCTCTTTTTCCGCTCGCTTTGCATAACAACAACAACAGCTTGAACAACAACAAGGGGCACACCAACAACAACAATAACAACAACAACAATTTCGTGATGCCTTTTGATCTTCGGCTGGTGCCGTTGGAGTTGGCGTGTTTTTAAATTAAATCCAGCGCCCTCGTCCTCAACGTCCTTTGCCCCGCCCACAGATACCCTCTGCCTCCCCCTTCCCTCTCACCCGCTGCTGGGTATCTCCAGCAATGGCTGCCGTTGTCAGGCATAATACGACAAAAAATTGCACGCTATGTTTGATGTTTAATTTTATTAAAAGGATTTGTTGTTATTCTTGTTGCCGTTGTCAGAATCCAATTAAAATTAACCGCCGGCATTGTTTGTCAAAAATCGTATCCAAGACGTGCTCCGGCAAACACCCTCAACGCTAAAACAAAACCAACAGGTGCGCCCCCAAACAGGTGGAAAAAACCAGCTTGAAGTTTCACTGATGATTTTCCTTTTGGCTTTTTTGTGAGAAACTTCTAATTAAAATACTCCTACATGCAGCAACTTAAAGAATATGAGATATTATATTAAATATAATATTAAAATTAAAGTTGCCGATATATCATGCATTGCCTATAGCGTGCTATAATCTAGGTAGAATTGATTACAACTGCAGCAGAATATATTAGACTATATCAGTTATTTACACAACTCATTACACACATCTCCACTCACACTCCTGTTCAGTACCAAATCAGTTGTCATTACCCTGGCATCTCTGCATCTGTGTCTGAGTACTTCACCTTTACATGCATCCTGTTCAAATAGAAACCTTAGAAAGTTTCATTACGTTTGATTTACAGTTTATTAAAAATACACACCCATGTCCGAGTTGTGGCCATTTAGCTTTGATCGGGCGAAAGCTCCTTATTGTGCCTGTCAAATCAAATCAATATAATGCACTAAGAAAATAACTTATGTTATTTAATATTCTTGACACAACATTATTCGAAGCTTATATATTGAATTTTTACTGTACCATGTGGATAACACATTATTGTACATATATTACATATAAATTAACTAGTAACTTAAAATTTGATATTATATATGACAAATCAATTTTAAGTAGGTCAAGGCATACACATTCTTCTCATATCTTCACAAAATACAGAACAAGGACTCAGCTATTTCATTCTTCATGTATGCTATATGTTACATAAATTTTCATAATGGCTAGCGCACTTGACTTCAGCTTTCTTTACTTGTTCTTTCAACATCTGTTATTTTTCTTATCAATATCGTCACATATTGTTACTACCCAACTTATTCTAACTTTACATTGCATCACTCTGATTCGTTTCCAGAGCTGTCTACTTCAAAAGAGATTCGTCAAGGCCTGGAAGAAGAATAGGTTAACTTTCACTACGGTAGTCCGGTCAATTGTGAGCGGATTGAACATTGTCTACGGGTTAGAGTGAGTGATTTACGAGGGGAAAGCAGACACTAGATCCTTATTCATAAGGTTGCCAGCTGAAAGGAACTCATGGAAGATCGCCAGAAGCATAACTGTAACAGTTTATCCCTTCTGATCCTGTTCGAAACGAAAGTAAAATTCAGGTCATAAATCAGAGAGGGCCTAAATGACTAGAATAGAGAGGGGGCGTGGCAGGGCATTGTATGGCAAATGCAAATTGCAACCGAGCAAATTGTGTTGTGTCAACACAAGCAGAAGAGAGTGAGAGAGAGAGTGAGCGAAGTAGAGAAAGACAGAGCATGAGGCCAACACGTTGCAGCAGCGGGAAAACGTGTGTGTTGTGACTGCGCTGTAGTTGCCGGGAAAATCGCATTTGCCAACATTGCGACAATCTTCGACAGTCGCTCTGAGGGATTAGTGCGGATTACTCGAAACCGAAACGAAGCGAGAGACGACGACTCCGACTAGAGAAAGTTGTGTCAGGTAGTTGGGCAAATCTTGTTGCCGATTCT
Organism: Zaprionus lachaisei; assembly: GCA_018901815.1. Lineage (NCBI taxonomy): Eukaryota > Metazoa > Arthropoda > Insecta > Diptera > Drosophilidae > Zaprionus > Zaprionus lachaisei. The sequence continues at coordinate 2,565,679 of JAEIFI010000109.1, forward strand.
CGTGCCGTGAAGCACGCAGCGAGGCCGGAGCAATTAGTTTCAGTCCCATACTGTTCTCTTTCTATCGCCCCAGAGGGCGTTTTGTTGACGGAGATGTTGGTCAGGTTCTTGAGATTTAACTGGAATTCATTAGGCATGAAAGTGAGAGTAAGAAAAACGTAGAAAGTGAAGGTCAAGAGATAGTCAAAGAATATTGTAATACTACGAAAAGAAGCTGAGGTACAAGAAATGGATCTTACATAGCTATTATTGAATATTTAACACACTTCATGCCTAAAGTTGAGCTCATTCCTATGTTGGGTTAGAGTAAAAATTGCAAAATACTTCTTTAATCTATTGCACACTCAATCAGTTTTTTCTTTCAATCAAAGTTATGCTCGACTAACCAATGGATTTATATGTCTTGGTTTCACTCACGGTCGAATGGAGAAAAATTTCCCAGCTACCCCAAACAGGAACTTGTCGAGATGTCCAAGCAGATAGTTGCATTAAGTCAGCTTTGCGCTTGGCGGCAACTCTATCAGGCGAGGATCGAGAAGAGAAGGAGGATGAGATCTGATGGGGCTGTGTCAGACGAGATGCGCAGTCAATTATCAAATTAATTAGCTAAGCCTATCGCAGAGCAATTGCTAATTGCACTGGGAGTCGGATCGGCAGTCCAGGTTGAAGTTGCTGGAGTCGTCTGGTGGATCAGGTGCACAGCAGAGGATGCTCCATCGAGAGCGACAGGCGAAGGAATTTATAATCAGACTATGCCAAAGAAGAAGCTGACAACTTGAGCTGCTAATGAATGATTGATGTGTGTGGCGTTGCAAGGGGGGGAGACAGGGGGGCGTGGCAGACTGACCTCGCATTTGCATTAATCAGCATTGATTGATCACTGCAGGCAAAAGAGAAGGAGTACTTAGTGCTGGCAGATCGCTCCAAAGATCGACAGACTGCGGGGCAGACTGACTGACTGTCGGATTGACTGAGTGACTAACTGACTGAGTGACTGACTGAGGCACTAACCAACTAGGGACTAAGTCGGTGACTAATTAGCGCGACGAGCCGCAGCAGCATCATCCGGGGCAGCTCTGATTGATGGCACCGCGAAATTCAAGAAGGATCCAAGAGGCAGCTGTCAAGTCATTGCGAAAAGGATTAGTCCGGCGATCAAATGAAGCCGACACGCCACAGATGCGGAGCTTCTACATTATAATAAAGTTGACACTGCCGACGACCCGAGACTACACTCCCGAGTCTTCACTCTGCTCCACTCCACTCCACTCCACTCCACTGATGATGGATCAGACTACACATATAAACAGGCAAAGATACACAGACTCAGATCAGGAACATCAACTCCGCGACCCAACTCCAACTGCGGCATATTCCATCAGCTGTCACAAAATATGTCACTGTCAGTCAGATGAGATTTGCGCAGAAAGAACAGTGAGAACGAGAGAGAGAGACAGGAGAGAGAGAAGCCTCTTGGAGGAGTCTCTGCGAGTTGTTTTTCGGGGCGCGTTTTTGGCCGCCAGATTGACAAGGGAACTCGCGGCTAATCCAATTTAATTTGAATGTCAGTTCGTCTGGAAGACGAGATGCGCACACACACCCAGTCGGGGCAAGTCGGTTTCTTCTCCACATGGAATTAAGAACTTCTGATTTGCCTTTCACTCTTTCTACTAATTTTGTTCATCTTGTGGCGGCATTTCAAATTTGCGCAGATTCCCAGTTTGAATGCCCCTGATCATCGTCCTGCTGCACCTTCCACCACCTGCCCCGCTACCTCATCGACCACATGTTCGACTTAATCTGGTTCAGTGCATTTCTGGCGTAATTTACTTTTGGCAGGGAATCAAATGCCCGACGACGATTCCGCTCCAATCGAGCAGTCAACAGAAGCTAAATACACAAATCTGCCCCGACCAAATTGTCTGAAATACGATATCATATGTGGAGAAGAGGGAACTCAACTCAACAGTAGTTTGTTTGGATTCAACTCGAATCTGACTCCGATTTCGGTAGCCGTTGCACAAAGTTTAACGGAATTTGAAAAAACATATGAGGAAGTTGCAGTCGAGACATTTCACTGGAATTTGTCACATATTGTTGAAATTGTCAAAATATATATTGAAAAATAAAGGGAATTGAAATGTATGAATATGAAACATACCTCTAAAGATACCATGTTTTTGACTTATTGATATTTCGCAACTCTTCAGCCAATAATATTCCTTCGTAAAGCGAAAAACTCTTGAATTCCAAAATATTTAAGCTGAACTTTAAAAATCGTAATTTAAAGTGTTCTATAGACATTTTTTACACTTCGACATTAACAAAAAATACATATAGGTGCAAATAAGAGAAAATTAAGATTTTCATTAAAAGATTCAATATAATTATCATTGCGAATGCTTGAGTGGAGTGAATAATTATATGAACATTTAAGGGCCAAAATATATAATAAAGAGTATGCATTCGACAACCTTCTATTGAACTTAAGACTATATTCTATATATTTAAATACATGTGTGTGCCATCTGTGATAAGTATAAGAGACAAGTAAATGCCTTGACAAACTGAATTAAATTAATTAGTTATATATCTAATATGCAATTTTAAGCTATAATTTCATAGGGTTCGCTTGATGATCCTATAAATAAAGCACTCCTATCGTCTATTAGATGTATTCTAAACTGTCCCTGCTTTGTTCCAGTCTAAAATCAGTTTTGATTTTTTGCTACTTGATGTCCAGCTCTGACGCACTAAAAAATGGTGAGTTGGCACATGAGGAGAATCTTTATGTGTTCTATTTTCTCTCCTTCTCCTTTTCTGTCTTTCTCTGGCTCTCTGGCTTAATATTTATACCGATATTCAGATTCTATTCCCCTTCTCCGAAGAGTGATTGGATAGCTCGCTGATCGAGCTGGTCGGAGCTAATCACATTGTCAGATGGTGGCTGCCAAAACTTCGGCAGCTCTTCTGCTGGCTGTGAAACGAACTCATTAGTTACGCGAAAAGTTGAGAATTCTTTGTCTCTCTCTTGCTCCCAACTAAGTGTCGCGATGCTTATCAGCTTGGTTCCAGCAAACTGCGAAGCGAAGCTGATAAAATATTTAAAAAGAAAGAAAAGACTCCGAAGAGGGGAAGGCAGCTTGAACGAGAAGAAAGAAATAGTCTCGTGGCTGGGGTTGAAGAATCGATCGCATAACAATGGTGCAGCAGATCGAATGGAGCCTTCGCTGGAGCCTTGCCTGGTGCCTCCATTGGCTCCTTGGGCTGCTCGAGTGATAGACAGACAGAGAACACAAGCCCAAATTCCAGAGCGGAGGCACCAATAAATTTCATTAAATGCGCACGCGTGCGCAAGGTTAGAGAGAGACAGCGATAGCGGAGGAAAGAGAGGAAGAAGGAGCCAAGGCAGAAAAGTATAAGCTGCAGCTACTAACTCAGTTAACAGCAGACAATTGCGATGGACATCTCTCTCGCCCGGCTAAGGTGCCTTGCCTGCCTCGTTCCCTCCCTTTCTGTCCCCTCCCTCCCTCCTGGACGGTTACCCTTGGAGTACGCCTAACAAGCTGATGAGACATGAACGCGCGCGCTTACCGAATTCCAAAATGTCAACGCAAAATCACATTGTGCGCCATTATGTGGCAGCAGAAGGTAAAGAAGCGATGCTGTAGAGGGGAAGAAGGGGCCAGAGAGGGATGGCAGGCAACTGGAGCCGAGGCAGCCAGCCTAATGCAATGCAGTGTCGTCGTGTCTCATAAGCCATAAACATAAATAAAGGCACCTACTCCAGGAGCAGCTCTGGAGCAAAAGAAGAGGAGTCATTCCATGGATGACAAGCCAAAAGGCCCTCCGAATGATGCAACAATACGAGCAAAGAAATCGAAATCGGCCCCTCTCCCTCTCCCCCTCTCTCTCTCTCTCTCTAGGGAAGACAATGGACTGTCGGCAGATAAATCTGTCTCACGACGCATCTTTCCTATCCAGGCAGGGTCAACTTGGCGACATTTCGCTTGTGCTTGTGCTTTATTCAGTTTCCAAATTTGTTCGACTTTGAATCATTCAACTGGCTGCTGCTCCGCCTGCTTAGTCTCCTCCTCCTCCATCTCCATAGACTTCCTTGGTTGCTCCTGCTCATCAGGCATATCCACCTCAAAGCTGATGATTTGATCTCCCGGCACCATCACTGTACCATATGAGGTGGGGTCCAAATTGTCTGGCGTAAAGGTATCACAGTTGGCAAGTACCAAATTCTGATTACGATCGGTGCAACTGAAGATCCCCACCAGCGTCAGTTTGTTCTGCAGCGTGACGCGGACCATGCGACCCAACCATCGTTTGATATTCTCACGTCCCTCCGAGAGTTTTACCTGCTGCTGTCTTGCATCTTGAATTGCCTCATTGGTGAATATGATGGGCTTAAATTTGGATTTGACCCTGCATGATTTGGTTACATCCTCAGTCTTCTCGGAAGACATGTTTGGCGATAAGTTACAATTTGGAATTGAAAGTACTTTTGGTTTTAGTTGAACTTCAATTGGAATTTGGAAAAAACTTTTTTCTTCTGGTTTTGACTTAGCTTACTAAGCTTACTGTACTGTACTGTAACATATGCTCTTCAGTTACATCTGCCTGTAGCATATGCTAATTCCACCTGAACTCAATATCGGTCTGGAGGAATCTGTAGCAGACAATGCGCGAGGAGCAAGAAAAGTGTCGCCAGCCTCCGTAGCAACAACAAATACAACAAGAACAACACGAATGTGCACGTCTGTCTGTCTGTCCGTCCGTCTGTCCACTTGATGAGCACAACAAACTGAAAGGCGGCACAAGTCGCAAGTCGTCCTCAGTTCGCGTTCGCGTCCGCGCAACAGTTCAAAGTTTTGAGCGCCCGCTGCCAATGCCAATCGGATCGCATCGCATGAGGTAGCCCAAGTTGGACCAAGTCACCTTCGCAAGTTGCAAGTTGCCAGTTGCAACGGCAGCAGGAGCAGTCACTGTAGCAACCTCATCCACAGATCGCCAATCTCGAAAAGTTGCCAGTTTTGCTGCAGCGGCTGCCACGTCGAACAACAAAAGCATTCGGCACAGATCAAATTGGATTTACATTCCCCAATTGAATCTGGTAGAGAGTCGCAGCGACTTGTTCATTCAGCTTGTAACGCCTCTGCAGAGCCCTCCCTTATGGGGCAGATGCTCTCTCTCTTTCTTTCACGGCGAGTTATGGTCCAATTTGCAGTGGCGGAAACTGCAGCGGGAATTAAGTTGCAAATTTGTTAGGCAACTTTACAACACAATTGTGTGAATTTGAGCTTCTAAATATTTATATCGCAACTCTTTATGGGCTTTATTGAGTTCTCCAAAATCTATAATACATTTTATTAGGAATATTAAAAGCTAAAAAAATTTCAATATATTGAAATAAGTAAACTAATTAATACATTTCAGCAATAAGAAAATATGTAACATATATCAAAAATTAACATGTTGAAATCTTTAATCTAATTAGTACTTCGTAATAATAAATTGGATATTCCACATTTATGTGCCTTTCAATAACCAAATTTAAATAGGTAAATACTATAAATACTATAAATACTGAATACATTATTAAATAAATAAATAATGCTTCAAATAATTCACAAATAATTCTTCTAAATTAATATTATTTTATTTATCACAGATTTGCCAAATATATTGATATATCCCACAGCCTGCAGCTTTTATGCATCATCTGTAACATCTGTGTAGATTTTACTTACAGGGTATACACTAGTCGTCATGCAGATTACTTTCTGCTGCTTTGTTTCGCACTGCAGCGTTGCACAAAAATGAAAACAGCAACAACAGCTCCCGACATTGGCGATCGATCGCATTTGATATATTTGCTCCTCCAGCAAAAAGGAGGAGGGTGATTGCAGCAGGGGAAGTGGGGGTGAGGAGGAGAGTAGGCAGGGGGATGGTCAGTTGCCGCTTGGGCCTCGTCGTTGTGATGGCAATGGCGATGGCGATGGCGTCGTCGCGTCCGCAAACTGCTGAGTCTGTAGTCGCTTTTGTTGTCCATCCACGTCGTCAGCAGCAACTGTTGCTGGTTGCTGGTAGCTGCTGCAACGGCAATTGCAACTGCAACAGCAGCAACGGCAGCAGCAGCTACACCTTCGCCCCGACCTGCTGCCGATGCCGATGCCAATCCTCGACGTGGTGTTTATGTCGTTTATGTGAAATATCAGCTGCTCATGTTGAGAATGTTTGCTGCCTTGTTGCGTCTGCCACTTTTTGTTGCAGTTGCTGCCTCTGTTGTTGCTGCTGCTGCTGCCTCTGTTGCTGCTGTTGTCGTTGGCGTTTGTTGTTTTGGTCCCGAGTCGCTGGCAACGTTTTGTTTATGGCTCTGGCAGCCATTGGTCAAGCTGTAGCTGCTTGAATTTCAAATCTCATGCTGCATGTTCGTTACCCACTCGCTGCTTGCAACGGACAACGTGCAACTCGCCACACGCCACAATAAAGTAAATTATTGCAAAATGCCGGCGTTTATTCCCTCCATGCATAGATTTGCACCACATTTCGGGCTTTTGCACTCAATAAACCCAGCATAAAGATCGCAGCTAAGCGAATCCGATCGATCGCGCCTTGATTGTGCCCCAGTGAGGGTCACGAGATCGGGCCGAGTTTGTTATGTGTATAAGTAAATGGATATCCAATGAAAATGCATTGAATAAATTTGGAATAAAGAAACGATCTATATAGTTATTGCATATTCGGTATATTAATTAAATCTTTAAATAATACATCTCCCCCAATAAATAATCTATAATTATTTTATAATGATAAGGTGTAAATATTGTTTTGTTAACGTTGCTAAGATTCTGATAACTAAGATAATTTTTTCATATGACTTTATAAATAGTATCCACCAATTTCATTCTCTGTAAAATTTTAAGAAGTCCAGAAAAACATTATTCCTAATTTTATTTTAGTTATTATATATTTATTTTCTCTAGTAAAAATACTAAAAAAATAATTAATTCTAATAAATCAACAATTAATACAAAATGTTATTATTGATCTATAAAACATTAATTAAAACAGTTTGAATTCCTTAATATGCTTTACATTATGCACAGTTCTATAAATACAAATTTGCATTCCTTTAACCTTCTATCAAAAATAATACTAACTAATATTCATCATCAATTTCAATGTCAAAACAAAACAAGAAAATTTCCTTAGAATTCCCAAGTGAACATTTTGATGAATTCTTATTGCGATTCTGCCCACTGACAGTTTCAGCTCGATTTATGGGATGTTTTAGAGGCGACACACAAATTGTGTCGTCGCATTTATTTTTGGTGATTATTTATGGCAGCGCTAACCACGGTGCCACAATCTATGGGATGCTGATTGACTTTCAGATACTTAGTGTTGTTGTTGGTATCTAATGCATCGTCCCCCCGCCAACAGTTGCAGCTGATTTAGCTAATTGTCGCTAGCATTTTGAGGTCTCTCCCTTATTCTAATTCGGTACCATAATAAAATGTTTTTCGGTCAATTTGAAAATGTTGCATGCTATAAAACAAATATATGACAGACAAGGGTAATAAATATGCTCTGGTTTCGCTTTTTTTTGTTGGGACTTACTATCCCGAACGAGCTGATTCGATGATGAAATTGTCGCAGGGCGACCAAATGTCGCGACCAACTGGCAGTGAAAGGCAAAGAGACAGAAGAAGAGGAGAAGGAGGAGGGAAGAAGAGAAGAGACCGACACACAGAAATTATAAATAGTGGGTGTATCTGACTGTTGGTTTCTCTTCGATTCGGCTTGATTGTGATTTACAGCAATTTTTATATTCATTCAAATTTCTTTATACACACAGCCCCTCTCTCACTCTCTTTCTTCCTCCCTGTCTTTCTTGTCTTTGATATTCATTTGATTATGTAAAACGCCTTTCACGGCTCATCAACGGGGCTCATCAACATTCAATTATGTGCGGGGCAATCAAACATATTGAGATCGCATTCGAACTCGAATACATATTCGAAAACGAACGGCGCTCTTTTCATCTCTTCTCCTCACTCTGTTTCGATCTATCTGCCTCCCCCCACCATTGTGTTGCTATTTATGCGTCCTGTTTTAGCTTTCGCACTAATAGAGACATTTTCGCGGCGCTCTCAATTGCCCGCACGACGAATTGCAGCACCCAAGCAGAACTAAACTACAGTTAGCACATCAGCACAGTGGGCTAAGGACTATTAACCTGCTTGAAATGCAATATTAAACGAACTTTTCGACTAACTCGCAAAATTAATATATATATATACTGAAGATATAAATTATACACATGCATAAGTTACATGGAAGGAAATATTTAATATATTATCTAGTTAATTTTATGATATACGCAAGTTAAATAATAATAGCGACTATATATTTACATATGTATATATATATATACTAGATACATATGAAAGTTTGTTTTAATTAGATGCAGCAGATAATAATTAAATAAAATTATTATTAATAAAATACCGATAGGTATTATTTGTCTATAACATTTTTTATCTTATTGAATATGTACATAACTTTTATATATTTTGTTTTGTTATTTTTAAATTTGATTTCTTAAAGTTTTACTTATTTTTATCAATTGCATTTATATTTTCATTTTATTCATACATATAATTTTTTTTTACATTTCAGAAGTATCATATGAGTTTCATTAATTTGTTTAGGCTAAAGTAAAAATGCATGTTTTTATGTCATGTATTGATACCACTGTCCAACCATGGCAAGCATTGAACTTGCTGAAGGCGACACTGTTGCATTGTGCAGCGGGAGAGGGAGAACGGGAGAACGGGAGAGCCAAACAACGGGCGGCAGCTTGTTCTCATTTGTCTTGGCTGCGCATCGTTTTGTTTCCCCTTCCAAAAATCGTTTTGTGTGATGATGGGAGGGGAGGAAGAGGAGTGTGAAGGGGGAGGTGGGCAGACAAACGCAGCCATCCGTCAGTTTTTAATATTTTCCATTTGTTTTACACTTGTTATTTATTGGCTGCCTCTGCCAGCTCCTCTCTTTATGTCTCTCCTCTTCCACTTTCTCCCACTTTTTCTCTCTCTCTCTCTGCGTACTTTCTCTCCCTCCCGCTTCTGACTGTCAACGCGGCGGTTTCTTCTGCTGTAGCTGCTGCTCTGCTGCTGCCACATTCAGTTGACATGCAGTTGTCATTGACTGCAGCCAATTTGCATGTGTTGCACTCACAGTGGGCCGCATCGTGTTGCTGCACTCGATGATGATGATGATGATCATGCTCCACATGATGATAATGATGATGATGATGATGACGCCGGCTTCTCCGGCAACTTTATTTGCTGTGAATGCAAAATTTTTGCGAGAAATTTGTCGCTTGGATGCAATTAATAAAAAGTTGGCGCTGTTGTTGCTCCTGCCACATGCCTCGTGCCGCCGTGAAGTAGCGGTGCACTCTTCCCCTCTCACTCTCTCTCTCTCCTCTCTCTCTCTCTCTCTCTCTCTACCTCTCTCTTCTTCTCTCTCTCTCTCTCTTTTACTCTCGCTTGCTGCTGTCTCCTTCTCAAGTTGTTAATATTTTGTAAATTAATGTTCGATGCAAGAATGCGGACGTGCAGCACACATACACACAGACACACGCACACACACACACACACATATGCACGAACACTCACACACGTATTACTACACAGTCTATGTGGCATGCCCCCATCTGTGGCTGGGCCAACAGTTTTTATTGAAGTATAACATTAAATTTGGCATTTCTCCTGCCCCACGCTAGTTTTCCCATAAAATACTCATATTTTATTCCCCATTCCCTCTCTCTGAGTATTCTCTTTTCTACTCTTTACTTTCTTTATACCTCTTTCCACTATATGCACAAATCGGAGCCTATTATCATAGAATGACAAAAGCCTTAGCTACATTTGTTTACATTAGATGGAGATGGATCAATTGAGATGTGTGGGACTACAGAACTTCTCACTTATAAGAAGATCACTAAAGTTCCATTTTAAATACTAAGGTAAAGTTCAATAGTAGCATTTATAGCATCATACCATCATATTCCAATCGGAGAAACTCATACATCACATAAATCATTGCAAATACATTTTTTAATACCATAATACTTTTATGAGTTCGCAGGCGCCATAGGATTCCGCTCGCAAATACCCATGGACCCCCTATATATGTACAAATTTTCTAAGGTATTAGAACTAACAAATAAATATTCTTTACTTATTTATCAACTAAAAATGCATATCCTTAGCCATATTTAGTTCTTTGTTCCAAAAATTCTTTGATGTAAAAAGATAATATCAAATAATAATAATCTGCAAAGAGTTCAACGTCTTGTTTTGATTTCAAAACCCTGGCGTTAGCCCTGTAAACAAAGTGCTTTCTTGATAATCCTGTGATATATTTTCCCAGCTAATCCCCAAAATGATTTTGGTTATAGTGGGGGAACGGGGGCTTGGACTCTGCCCTAATGGCAGCTGTCTATCGCAACGGGCAGATGTAAACTTGAGGCTGAATGACAGCGAACATGCCGAGCATTTTCCACATACACATGTTTCCATTCTATTTTCATTTGCTGGCGAAGAAGAAGAAGACATTGAAGAAGACGAAGAAGCCGACTAAGACGAAGTGACCTCAGATAAATATTCGTATTGTGTCAATTTAACATAATGATTTATTAGCTTATTTATTTCACAAATACTTTCTTTCACAATCCCGAGATCTGTTTGGTTCACTACGCCTCTCATTCTTATCCACAGTATGCCACCCACGCGACAAAACAAATCCAAAAGAACCAGAGAAGAAGGGGGAATAGGGGGGACGGGGACTGGACCAAAGAAATGTCTCCGAACTGTGAAGCACACTCGACCGATTTACGAGATATTGACGAAGAAGAGACCCAAAACGATCGCAAAGTGCAGCAAAATGCGGAAATTCAAATGTGTGGGAGGTGATGAGAATCGTCAAGAACGGGAAGAAAAAAAAAGGGGAGGGGGGTGCAAACGGAGATCGTTTAACAGTCGCCGAGAGTTATGTTAATTGTCCACACGTCAATTTGAATCACGACTTACACTTGTCCGGCGACGACGGCACTTTCCTGGCTGGGATTATTTACGGGTCGGTCGGGTGAAAATCGCAATTATCATTTTTTATTATGATTTAATGGCGACTGGCACCAGCAAGAGCCAAAAAAGCTTTTATATTTAGCACATGCGAGCACACATACATCTGTCTCAGTATCTGTATCTGTTCATATGTATATTGGCGTCTCTCTTGCGATATATGTTATGTATGTTTGTATATCGTATATGTTTAATTTTTATTAATTTTCACGCATCATCGGCAAATATTTCACGATGATGGAAGCGTTCTTTTCACTCTCGGTAATTGTTGTCGCCAGGAACAACAAGTTAATTAATTTGCCTAAATGATTTCTCTTAATGGGTACAACATGTTTAACGGCCTCTTCGACGAGGTCTGGGGGATATATATGCACAGATACCACGTGACTAATGGTTCTATATAAAAAAATAAATAACCCTATTCAATAAGTTGTATAAAGAGAATGAGGTAGAGAGATAGAAGGAGAAAGAGATATTGTACATTGTACGGTCAACGTACGCTACTTTTTTGTCCATTTTTTAATATGAAATACCCTTAAAACACTCAAATCATCTATTATGTAGGTCATGATCGAGAGCAAACGAGATTAAACATTTGCAGAGGTTATATGAATGTTTCTCACTTCTCTGAACCTAAATTATACTCTATATTTGTATACAATATATAAACATTGATTAAACTTCAAATTGGTCAAAGTGAACTGAATCAAACCGAAAAATTGCATTCCTTACACTAAAACTGTCGTCCCATTGCGTCGAACAATTCAGCACTTCTCAAGTTTTCTTAGTATATCTGTTTTATCTAAAACCCAATCGGAACGATTTCCAAAAAACTCCTTACAGTTTATGAAAGTAAAATGGTGTTATCATTACCAGATATTGTTTTATTGTTATATATAATCTGTGAAGAGTTTTATCATAACTCTGCAAGGGTATACAACTTTCGGCATCCGAAAATTAACATTCAATTATAGAACGTACATCAATAATTTACTACGGATAGATAACCTTTTAAACTGCACAAAAATGATATTTAAAAGCTTTTTTAAAAGGTACGCGATAAGCTGATAAATAGCAGAAGACGTATAGTATCAATTTGCTTTATAAGACGCTTAATTTCAACCATAATGCACAGTCGTTATCTACATCAAAATGAAAGTTATATACCTTGCTTTTCTAATTTTGATTCTCTTCGTTCTTGAGGCGAATTGCTCGGTAAGCTGCTGAATCATCTGAATAGTCAGAAGAGAGCATCATTAAATACTCTTCTGAATTTTCTATAGAGTTGCTTAAAGAGCCAACACTTTGATTCGCAATGCAATGATTACTGCTATGATGTCGTGAAGCCCTTGCTCGATCATGCGAGAGTATTAAATAAACAATCTGTGGATAGGCAAGCGGATACCCTAGAAAAACTGGACTGGCCTCCATGACTTTAGTACCACAGGGTTCTTTTATTCAATAAAAACAGATTATGCTCCAACTTATCAGAATTGGCGTTACGGCGAACCAAACAATGCTGGAAATTCAGAACATTGCGTTGAATTAATAACATATCCTTATTACTCAATGAATGACGCACCGTGTTGGGAATACAAAGGATGCATCTGTGAAGCGCAAATATAATCATGTCTGTAATAAAATTCAAAGAAACTTGTAAGAAAGCTACAGTCGAGTGTGCCTGACTGCATTATATCCGCTACCCTGCTTGTTAAATTAAATTTAAAATTAATATTGAATAAACAAAAATACAAATTTCATTTTACATGTGAATTTAATTTAAACTGAACAGCAAACAAATTTATTCGAGTTTTCTTGCCCTTCAAATCATCGGGCAAGGGTATTCCCAAGTCGACGTACCCTGGCATTCGATTCAAAACTGTCACAATGACAACTGTCAAACTGTTTTCAGCTACGAGCAAATGTTGCAACTCATTAAACAACAACAACAACGAGTCGACCCAAAAACAACTGACAACGAAATTGCGACAAAAAGTTGTCTCTAATTAGAAATAAATCGAAAATGTTTTGCACAGTCCATTTCTAGAATTCAAGCCCCAATGGCATTTCAACCATTTCCATTGCGATTCTCTTGACACCTCCACCATTTCCACATTTCCCATCTTTCCCATCTTTCATTTTCATTTCGATTTCAACAATTTTCAAAATTTCAACTGTCAAATTTTTGCTGTGAATTTAACTCACATTTCCAACCGTTGGGTCGTAGTCCACATGTGTCTCCATCACAGGGAGGGGGGCGTGGCTGGGCGAGAGGAGGTTGAGAAGCTGGTTAACATTTTAGATTGTCATTTGCCGCAGAGCACATCGTGTTGACAATTTTTTGACGCAGCTGAAAAATCTGCAAAATGTTCGTCTCATTTTTGTTTGTTTGTTTCTGCCTGTCTGTTTCCGTTGTTGTTTTTGTTGTTTTCAGTCTGTCTTCTCAATTCAACTGAGGCTGTCTCTGTGTGGGCGTGGCACTTGTACATAATTATGCCTGGCACTTCATTCTGCCTGTCCAGGGCTACTTATCCGGGAACAAACAAAGCTTCTCCACATGGCTTGGGTTGCTTTTCTTTGTTACGACAGGGAAGAGGGTGGAGAAACGAGGCAGAGAGTGGGAGTGTAATTTTGGCATTTCATCTGCATTCAAAATGTGCTCAACATTCTCACAAATTACAATGCAAAAGTCGAACTAAATCAGTAGATGGGAACTCCATAGAAGATAAATAAAATACGTTGTTATATATGCTTAGACTTTGTAGTTAATATAACGTGATATAATAAAAACCATGTACGATTAAAAAACACCGTATAATGAACAAGAATCGATCCTAACAATAGTTATATGTTGAATCTGGAAAGAAAACTCCATTCTGAATTCACAGATACCCTATATATTGTATATATAGAAAACTGAGTGCATACTTTGTTTTACAAAGAATTAAAATCCCCACTAGACATTGATTTCTATGTTATATCACTTGATATATAAATAACTGAGTACTTGATACTAGAAAACTAAACAAGATCCATAAAGAATATCATTATATTTCACTTTATACACTTCCTATCCCAGTTAGACATACCTCGCTCAGACAAACCCCCCCTATAAAGTTCCTTTCTATATCTCTGTTCTTCTTTTAATGTTATAGTACAGCATTCCCTCCAACTTCTTAAAGTGCCTTAACTTATCTGCTTTATAAGCAACTGCCTGCAATAAACACTTATCATCTTGTCATATAAACGAAACGTATTTCATAGTGGGCCAACTTATGCACTCGACTATATACTGCTTCAATATATATAGTATATGGACGTACACAAAGTAAGCTCGCCAGTTGGCCATATACATAAATATTTATGTATTTCCGATACGGGAATTTGTCGAACAAATCGTCGCAAATCGACGCAAAGTGCTCTAATTTACGTCGATTTCGGAACAGAGACGAGCGAAACGATGTCGCACAATTAGGAGAAAGAAATATGAGAAATTGTGCGAGGGAAAATTGGTCGACAAACCCAAGGAAAACCTCTCATCCTCCCTCCTTCTTTGCCCAAGGCGAACCACGATGTCTGCAAGAGGCGAAATAAAATTAATTTATGAAAACTATTTACCCAGGACGTTGGACAGCGATAAGGACAGAACACTCCTGCCCCTGCCGAAGCCATTGTGCTGCCTCGATGGATAGACACGCGCTCGTCATAATTCTGTATAATCTATGTACGATTTGAGTAAAAACAAAGGAAAGCCAAACATAAATTTCGCATTTTATGTGCTCTTTTCCCTGCTTCAGTTTCGGTTTGTGTTTCGGTTTTTCCTTTTCCTTTTTTGGGTTCCACTTTGGCTCTCGCCTCCCTCTCGTTCCTTGGAGACATTTTGTGTGCTATCATTAGGGAAAATAAAATATGTTTCAGCTTCAGCTTTAGCTCTGGCTTCGTTCTGGCTTCGGCCATGTCCTGCGGAATGTCAAACAAACGAGGCAAACCATCAAGTTTATGGTCAAAATAGCACAAATTACACAGAGAAGCCAAAAATGAAAACACAAAGGAAAATTGACTGCAGCCGATAAAAGAAGAAGACGAAGAAGAACCAGAGGAAGCGGAGAGTTTCGTCAATATGCCAAGCATTATATAAATAAACCCCAAGTTTCCTTCCAGAACACAATTCGAGATCAGTCCTAATCCCGCTGAAATCGAATTTAAAGCTCCAAGATGAAACATATTTTCTAGCTGGCAACACAACTTGATGAGTTGTAGAATAACTTTAGGATGACATTGTAGAGAATATACTAAAACTGTGAAACAAATTTCATTAATGTGAACAAAATACTTACTGAGATCTACAAGCGGATAAATGTAGTTTATAAGTTTTTAGCAGTGAATTAATAACAGTTTGAAATAGCATCGTAGAGAACAATATTTATAGCAATTATAATCCAAATTTCATAAGCACAACTAGAAGATTTACAGAGATCTGCAGATAAATGTACTTTGAAAGGTTTTGAAAGGAAAATGATTGTAGTTCGAAATGGAATCCTAGAGAACAATATTAGGATTGACTTATAACCCAAGTTCACCATTATGTACAAGTTATTAACAAAGATCTACTGATAAATGTAATTTGTTTTTTTTATTTTATTTGCAAATAAAAAAGTTATTTTGGAAATTAATTTATTTTTAGTTTTTCAAATAGTTATGCGTACTTGACAGAGATTATACATATGGTACATATATAATAACTACATAGTGTGCGTGTGTGTGTGTGTGTGTGTGCGTACACTGACAGTTGCCACTGTGGTTTGACAGTTACATAATGCGAGAAGTTCCAAACTAAAACTCGAGCTTCGACTTGTATTAGTTGCCGGGCACAGCCCTTTTTTTGGTAATTCCCTCCCCCCACCTCTGCCATCGTCCCCCGCCCTGCAGAGACATTCCAACACGCGTAGGGACAACCCACTGGAATATCATTTGCTGCTGGTGCCGTTCTACTCGCTTCTCACTCGCCACAATGCTCGTCAAGTGTTGCCAGCGTTGTTTGTTTTGATGGAAACCAACCGAAGCTCGTCCGAGCTGACCTGCCCCCTTTCCCTCCTACCCCGCCCCCTAGTTGCTTTCCTAGATTGTGCTGAAAACACCCACAAAATGTCGCTGTGTATGCGTGTGTGTGTGTGTGTGTGTGTGTGTCTGCTGTCCACTTGTCCATTATCCTTGTGGCGCATGTTTGTCTTTCATCATTTCGTTTTTTTCTCCTTTTCTAGTTTAGTCTCCCTCTCTCTCTCTCTCACTCAGTATTTGGTGTGTTATTTTTTCTGTTTCTTCTTCTTCGTCTAGTGAATTTATGTTTTTTATGCTCTGCTTTTCATCTATCTCTGTGTTTGTGTGTCTGTTTTCCCCATACATTTCTGCTGACCACACTCGTCCTTGTTGTTATCCTGTGCAAGACACACACACACACACACACTTGTCCTGCAAGGACCTCTGCTGTCTTCTGCTCGACTCGCTTCTATATGCGTCTGTCCCTCTGTTCATCTACTCCCCCGTCTGTCTGTCTGTCTGTCTCTCTGTCTGTCCATCGTGCTGCGGACATTTTTCTTATTTGCAATAAATTTGGTTATGAATGTTGCTCTTGCTATGCTTCTGCTTCTCCTTTATTCTTCTTCTCGCTGTTGTTGTTGCTAGAGTATTGTACATAATTTTCACAATTTTGATGTTAACTGCAAAATTTACGATACGATTTTTTCCAAATGATGCTTCGACCAAGCAAGTGAAGTGGGTGCGCATCCAGTGGTCGAGCTGCAACTGCCCCTGTTCCAATTTTTATAGCAGAGACATATTCTGTTACTATCTATCTCTGTTTCTTCCCCTCTTTCCGTATTCCTCTATCTATCTATATATCTCTCTATCTGTCTATATATCAATCTATCTTTGTATCTCTGTATCTCTAACACTAAAACTCTTGTTGTCTATCTATCTCATCATCTTCCATCTTCTACCTTCAATCATATATCTTCTATCTTTATCTTTATCACTGTCTTCAGCTATCTCTAGCTTCAACTCACTTCCCCCTTCACTTGTCAGCTGATTTGTCAGTTGTCCCGATATTATCCACTTGGATAATAATACCTCCCTTTCCCTCCCCTTGGCAATTACTGAGACTAATCATCGCCTGTTTCAGCTTCAGCTAGTTCCGCATTTGGCAACTGTTGCCGTCAGTTCGCATTTGGAGGCGCTGGCAAACATATATAAATATACATATATATGTATATACGACATACATGTCTCTCATGTCTCTCTGTATCTCTGTCTATCTCTGTATATCTTGCAGAGAGGCATGCGGCACCTTGAGGCGCATGTTCAAAAATATTCTCGCATATAGAACAATTAATCTCTAATTATGGCTGAACATGTGTCAGGCGAATTATGAAAACGAAACGAAACCGAAATGAAATGCGAGTCAAGTGGGGCGGGCAGCGATCATGCAACGTGCAATGCGCCCCATCCCTACCTATGCCCCCCCCACCCTGCTTTGCCTCTGGTTGTTGCCGCTGCTGATCGGATTATGACAGGCAACGACAGCGCGCCTCCGTCTCTGCATTTGCAGACAATGTTGACGGAGCCAACAGATGCAGCAGTCACTTGCCACCACGGCAGATAGTCGCCTCAAGGCGGCACTCTCTCGCTCTCTCTCTCTTTCTATCTCTCTCACTCTTTCGTCACTTGATTTGCATCAAGTGAAAACTCATTAGATCATTGGAAATGATCTCGCGCTGTGAGGCGCACTGCCGCGGACGAAGGATGAGAAGAGGAGACTCCACAGTACAGGGAAGACAGACTGAGTGGAGGCTGGTCCAAGAAGGAAGCCGTCAGCTGACAGACCCGATGTAAGCTCATTAACCAGTTGACGGCAAAGAACAGAGAGAAAGAGAGCGAGAGAGAGAGGTAGAGAGATCCAAACAGAACCCGCTAAAGAAATCGAAACAGAAATCTAGTGAGTGCAAACAATGTTGCCGCATTACGATATCCGTCTTATCGCAGATTTATGCGCTGACCAGCTGTGCTGGGGCGTGGGAAAGGGGTTTCCAATAGTTATGGAATGACTTTGCAAACAAGAAAATACCAATGCATAAGCTATACAAAGTAGAGTAGTCAACTGTCAGCTCATCTTTCAAATGTAATGGCTGGTATTGGTTATGTGGGAGAAGTATCTTATCTCAATTGAGATACTTATGTTCTATTATATTGTCTCAAATATCTTTTAATTGTTGACAATGCCAAAGCCAAAGTAATTGTCTATATAGTATAAGTATAACAAAGTATATATCATATATATCAGTATGAAATAATAGTCTAGTTATCATATATGTAATCTACTAGGGGAAACAGTAATCGATATCTATGATAAGATTATCCTATATAATTTGCACTGTAGAAGAAAATACTCCAAGTTAGCTGAACTAAATAATTCTTTACTATCGATAAGTTTGCATAAATTTGCCTTTTGCAGAGCCATGATAATTTCTACTATTTTAATTCCCGCCTAATGAATATTATCAGATGAAACGATTTAGTCTATCTCACATGCACATGCACCTCATTATATCTCTCTCTCTCATTAGCAACAAGAATCCTTTCTCTTTCTTCACTCCTTCCCTTGTTCCATCGATAAACACTTAATCGATTGCAAACTTGTGCCCAACTGGCGAAACACTCGGAACTCTGCAAGAATAAATCCTGTGGCGAGTCAAATAAACATGCAAATGACTCAATGCAGGAGTTGACGGGAAGGAAACTCCTTTCTGGCTGCCAACACGTAGGCAAACAGACTGCAGAGACTGTTTCCAGCTCCCAGTGCTGTCCATCTGTCTGCAGTGGAGAGGCCAGTGATCAAAGCGGACAAGTGGAGTCCATTAAAACACTAACGTCACGTCAGGCGAGGCGAATGATGGATGTGCCTAAGGCCAAGTGGAAGTGCAGGCGAAAAACGGCGCCCAAAAAGCAACGCAGGACGAGGCAGGACAGGGCAGGACGTGGCGCAGTGTCTGACTGACGGATGGTTCAAGTCCAGCTGGAGCAGGAACAAGAGCAGCAGCTGAGGGGTGGTGGGTGTGAGAGGGGGTGCGTCTCTCTGTGTCCCTCTGTGTGATAACTGAGTTGTTGTTTGGCTGCTGATGCTGCAACGCGGCGTATACGTAACGTGCTACACTGCGTATGTGGATGGATGGAACTGAATACCAATCAGAGAAACAATTGCAGTGCAGCCCTCCCCCCCTCCCCGTCCCTTCTTTACCTCTCTACAGTTACTGCTGCGACAGGATGTGATGGCAATTTAAGTCGGACGGACGAGGATAAACCGAAGGGGGCGTGTCAAACGCCTTTGCCAAGCGACACTGGCCAATTGTCCGCACCAGTTGCAAGTGCAGGATGTAGGAGGGGAGTGTGGGTAGGGGTGGGAAAGGGGGGAGAGTGGTGTAGAGGAAGTGCGTCCAGTGCGCTGCGCTCATGAAGTCATTCACTCAATTTATCGTTTGATGAATGTCCTGGCAGATAGCTGTGCCCCACCAGGCACGACACACACTGTCACTGCGTGCTGATGCCAACACACACACACACACACACTGACACACACACACACACACTGGCACACACACGCAGAACACATATAATGGCCATTTGAGCAGTTGATAAACGTTTCGCTCGTTTGCGTTGATGAAATGTTGTCGTCGTTGTCCTCTCACGTTTTACCACCCCCCTACCCCTTCTCTCTCTCTACTCCCCCCCCCGCCCTCTCCCTGCTGTCTTTGTCCTTGTTGCATTGTTTATTTATGCCTGGCATATGGGGCAGGCACATTGCCTGGCGGCATCCTCTGTGTAGTTTTTGGCGCTTATTTCTAATTGTTTTTGTTTAGCTTTTTCTCTCCCTGTCTCCCCCTCTCTCCTCTCGCTTGCTGTCTTCCTGCGGCGCTATTTGATTTACGATTGCCAAAGCGCTTTTTCCTCTTCTTGTTTTTGGCAGTTTCAGCTTGGTTCGTCGTCCCCCTTTCTCCATTTCTCCCCTCGCTGTCTGACTGCAATTGCGCTGCTGACAATGACACTATTATGATGTCAGACACTGACAGGCGACACACTCGTTCACTACTCATGCGCCTACCCTCGCACAATGCCCCTCCGCCCTCCTGCATAAGCTGCGCGGCAGTTGCGCTTCTTTTGATTGATGACATAACCTCACATTGCATAGCAAGTGGAATAGTTAAGCAATGAATGCAAAATTGATTTTCAGTCAGTCTAATTTATTGGCTAATGAATCTATTATAATTTATAAAATTATTTCAATTTGTAGTTTTAATCAGAAATTAGTTAAACTTAAAACTGTGAAGGATAAAGGTTCTTAACAAATACCTTAAACAAATATATTGAAGAAGCGTTTGTGATTTAAAAAATAAGAATAACAAGAATAATAATAACAACAATAAATAAACCTCAAAAGACCTTAAAACAGTGAAAGATTGTTGAAATCAATGGAAAACTTTAACAATTCAATAAAATTATAAATTCGTAAACAATTAGGTTTTTTTTCGATATTTTACTTTTCTAAAGTTTTTCCAATTAACGTATGAGATATTTTTAAAAATTAATATAATGAAATATTATGTTTAATACTTGACATATGTATATGTAAAATTGTGAAATTGCTTATTAAAAACTTTTTACATAAATGAAAAGTAAGAAAGTAGTAAAGTATATCGAAAATACCGGTATTCTTAGTGTTATATAATTATAGAAAATAAACGTTGTTAGAATTTAAATTCGTTTGACACTCCTAAAACCAATTTCCCGAATTATTCTTCCAATCCGAAATATCTTTACAACATTTTCTATTGTATCTCTAACATACTATACTCCCCCCCAATTTGCCACTCTCAAATCACAGCGAATACTGGCTAAACCACAATGCCATCTCATCCGCCTCTAAGTGCCAATTAATCATAGCGCGAATTTCGAATTTGGCGAGAAATGGCGAAAAGCCATAAAAAATCTGCTATAAATCAAAATATTACAACGAAAACGAATGTGAAAAGAAAAGAAAAGAGCGAGATGGAAACATAACAATTAACAAAAACGTGATAACAAATTACAATGCAAATGTGAATTCCAGGCAAATGAATAAAACGAATGCAAATGAATACAAGCGAATACAACAACGAATAAAGTGGAATTTGGTTTTTAAATTCGTAATAAAAATGCATTTGCACCTCGAAAATCGAAAAACTAAACAACGAAAGTCGAGCAAGCCCCCGAGGGGCAAACGGAAAGGGGTGTGGTCTCGTAAAGGGCCCGAAAAAAAACTAACAGAAACAACAACAACGAAAGCAATTCAACACTAATAATTCGCTTTTATTGAGTGTTTCTGGTGCAATAAAAAATATTTCTGTTGCTGTTGCTGGCCGTAAAATGCATTTTTGTAAATACCCTGTAAATATGCAGTGGGGTATATTGTTGAATGAGCTGAATGTGAAGTCAGTTGATGAGTAAACGCTTCTAAATTGTTTAATTATGTAATTACAGGGTATTTACTACTCTGTCAATCATAAAATACTTTTTACGCATTGAAATTTAATGAAGTGCTTCGAATTTGTATAACTCGCAAGAAAGTTCTAGGGAATATCATACAGGGTATCTACTCGTCGAGCATACGTGCTGCTTCCATTTTTTACCAAAGCCATCGAAATTTGACGTTGCCGCGAACGGATTGTGCATTTCATTTAGTGGGGATGCGGTTTGCTCTGGAGAAGGGCATAGGGTAGGGTAGGGTGGCACACATAAGGGGTAGAGGGAGGTAGAGCAAGGTGGGGGGGACCTATTAAAACAACTTAACGAGCCGACAAATTACTACACGTCATAAAAGCAAAATCACAGATGAAAAAAAAGCTAAAAATAAACGCTAATCTCGAAGTGAATGCGAGAGTGAGTGAGTGAATGAAATGAATGGGTGAGTGAGTGCACTCATGAGTGCCAAGCATGATTTAGGGCCACAGCTGTGCCACACTCTCTGTAGGCTTTACCTGGGATTTTCCAATGCCAATTTATGCAATCCATTCGAAGAACTCAAAACAGACCAAATGTGGTGGACAGATCGAGAGATAAAAGATCATTTTATTGGGCATATTCATTGTATATAGAATATAGATATTTAGGAGTATCCTAACATAGTAATAAGTGCGTTATATTGACAAGAACGATAATCTATTATCGATAAACTATCTATTTCCTTTTATATCAAGAATATATGGAAGTTAGTTTATAGATACAAGATTTCCAAGCAGTCAACTTTACAGTATAGATAGCCCTCTAGAATGCCGAAAACGATAATCTACAATCGATAAACGATCAATATATGTTTTAGTTTAAATATCTTGCTTTAATTATCTCTTTATATACAATTTTACAATTTCAATAGGCTACACGACACTGTACTTGATTTCCGATTAGATTTTACTGATTTCATCAATAGAATAATTAAACGACTATCGATGACGACGATTTCTGGTCCTGGATATGGAGCTTGGAGTCCTTCGCCAAACTTTGCCAATAATTTGAGAGTTCACGGAGTTCCGATTGGAAGAAGAATTGTATTCGGATTGCACGGAGAATCGTTTGCGAGCCTCGGACAATTGATGTAATACCGATTCACGTTTATATCGGCTTATCGGTTTATCCTCTACAATAGTGCCATCGCTGTCAGCCAATCTCATTGGATGCGGGTGACGACGTATCCAAGTCGAGGGCTTTCGGGCATCAAAAGGTTCATGGGCTAGAATGGGGACTTGGGCTCCATAATAATATCGATTCTGACGTGTGGTGTGAGAGGAGCGGTGTCTTAATCTGTGATGATGGCGATGTTTTGAAGCCCCCACCTGGGATTCACTTCCATCCTTGGCGGCCAGATCCATGGAAATGTACTGAAGCGCCCTAATAGCCTCGGCATATTCCTTGGGTGTCTTATATAGACCTTTTTATATAAATTATTACGACTAGATCTTTGTTCGACATCTTTCGCTCTACTTCGTCGTTGATTACGATGGAGATAATCAGTTCCAAGATAATCGTTTGCGCGAAGATCATCAACCAGAAATCTACCATTGTAATCCACCATAGCTCGGCGACGTTGTCCATTCTCGTATGCCAAGGAGCCGGGCCGCAACCAAGGGAATGATTTACCCAGCTTGGACTTGATACCTCCATAGAGGGCGTCCCTACCATCGTCCAGGGGTTGCTGCTTGCTCAGCTGGCGCAACAGTTCGATGAGCTTCGACATCGCTTTGGGTGGCATGGGAAAGCGTAGGTTCCTTTTCTTATCGAAGATCGCTGGGTAAAAATCACAGGCTTGGACTGTCACCATTGGAACCTTGCAGCCATGAAACTTGGACTCGCACTTGGAGACGGAACTCAGCAACTCATTAAACTTATTCACGGTCATTCCGTACAACAGATCACTGATCACTTCCGGTTCCACTTTTACCTTTTGCGCTAGAGCACTTAGGACCTTGTAATTCGTCTCTGTCCATATCTCAAGATCCGTGAGTTCCTTCAATCGTTGCAATCCTCCCGCTGCCTCGCAACGAGCTTGTCTTATGCACTTCTGCAACGTCATCGATCCGTCAGGGTTGGCGCATCTCAAGATGACGCAACAGTCTGAAGCCGTGTGGCAATTTGCGGGTCTCGAGATGCGACTACCCTGCCGGATTCCAGACGTCCGATATTTTGGCAAGCACATTTGTTAATTTTGTTTCGAAATTTCATGCATCAAATACTATTTAAATTGTGGTTAAGTTTCTCTGTGACAGCTTAACAAATTTCCCAATATTTTTCCTTTTTTGTTATGTTTCAACTATTTATATATAATATATTTTAATTATTTTTTATTATTCAGAACTTCCTAAAGGTGAAGTTCTTTTACATTCTTTGGCATATTTCCTATCTCTCGATAAATATCCTTACACTGCCCATTGGAATTAAACACTATCGATATTTAAATCATTTTGTTTTTTAAATGACCCAGTTTAAATTTCCAAAATGTCACCAGTGCTGCTTTAAGACAAATCATAATTTCCAATCAAATCGATAATTATCGAAGCAAATTGTCAATACGACGAATAACAGTGCAAAGACAATTGCAAAATAAATGTCAAATGAGAATTGCGAAAAATAAAACACGTCAAAAAATTACTGTCGCGTCACTGTGTACGTGTCGTGTGTGTGTGTGTGTGTGTGTGTGTGGTCGAGGGGTGGGGTATACGGTGTTTGTGTGTGTTTGCAGTAGCTACAACAAAAACAATTAACGCGCACACACAACAAGACAAAAACAATAAAAGCAACAGCAAAAAAAGAAACGTAACACGCCGCGCGAATAGCACAGCTCATTGGTTGCGCACAAGCGAGATGGCACGAGGCGCTGCTCAGGTTAGTGTGAACGGGGAAGCGCATAGGCCGAAGCGAATGTCGGCAGCGCGAGAGCGCACACATGAGAGAGCACACACGTGAGAGAGAGAGAGTATGGAATGTCAGCGAGAGAGCAACCGCAGGGGTAGCGCTGCGTGATGGGGAAGTGCGGAACGGGCTGGCAATGAAACTGCGTCTGCAAAGGGGAAATTGTAGCAGAGCACAGTGAGAGAGAGCCAGGCGGAGAGACAGAGAGCGTTTTCCTGAGAGGAGAGCACACTACGTTACAAATTGGAACTGGCTGCAAGAAGAGAGCCCGCGAGAGAGATTTGTTATTGTTGTTAGCATACACTGTGAGAGCAACACACTCACATAGAGCCGCTGCATGTGCAAACTTTGCCGGCAAACGTTGGCAGCGACGTCAGCTGCAGCAGCGCCGGCGACCTCCAACCTCGCATGGTGTGAGTAAAAAAGCAGACAGCTTTTGTTATTGTTGTAATACGCTCAAACAAGTTTTTCTATATTTCTTTTTGGCTAATAAGTTTATTGTTAAGTCCGTTATGTAACAGTTAATTGGAGGCAGGTACAGTGGGATTTCCTTATGGTTCTTATTTGAATTTACAGCGGGACAGTTTAATGTGTGATCTGATATAGAAATCTTTTATGTTAACAAATTTTTATGTGTATGTATATATTTTTATTTTGCTCCTTTTGCTATTAACACAAACTAAGAACAATTTATATAATTTAATGATTTAATATGTAATAAAAGGACATTTAGAAATTAAAATTAATTACGCTTATATTGAAAAATGTAAAATTAGGCTGAGAAATTAAAATTAATTTCGGTATTTATAATTTATTTTAAGTTCTTGAGAATTTGTCAGTAGTATACTATGAAGAAATAGTAAGGAACAACCATTTATGTTTCTTCACCTACATATGTATGTGTATAGTCCCCGAGAACTTCACACTATCTTTGCAATTATTTTCCTATTTCGAAACTCTATCGTTACCAGAAGCTTCTTCAAAAGAAAAACTCTTCAGAATGAGGTGCAAATTGGAATATTACAAAGTTTTGCTTTATATTTCGAATAGTTAAGAACCTCGCATAGCTCATATTATTTAATCAGCTGACAAATCGGACTGGGCTTTGATCTGAAACTTGAGTTATGATTCGCGGATGATTAACACCTTCTACAGAGACTATCGCAATCTATCTCACCTCCACCTCCTCCACCTACCACTACTGCTGTCTCTTTCTATAGTGCTTTCTTTGGTACATCAGTTCACACCTGAGTTCAATAGAGTTACAAGTTCAAAGGGCGCCGCCGTCGCCGCGGACGCACAATGCAAACAAATAAACAGTTGCCCATTGTCTCAGTCTTTCTCCCTCTCTCTCTTTCACTCTTTCTCACACTCAAATTGTTCAGATTATAATTAGCGGCATCAACAGGTTCATCACCAACAACAGCAACAACAATACGCATATTGACTTCATATCTTTTGAAGTCAATCCACGGAAGCGATCCGCCTTTAATCTCGACAACCCGTCGATGGTTCCCATTGAAAGACACTTCCGCGTCGGTGGCTTTGAGGCGATGTGTGGGTGGGCCCCGACCTAGCAACCACTTACCCAATAATTTCTGGCGCCCACTGCTGCCTTCTACATTATAACAGTAATTTTTAATATTTTATTGACTGCAGAACGAACTTTGCTTTGAACTCTCTCTCTCTCGCCCTCCCTCTTCACATTGTGATGAAATTTAAGTAGAGTGAAAATCTGAAATAATATACATCGTAAATTCACAGAAATAATGCGGGATAGGGTACCACAAACCGGGGCGGAAAAGTAGAAAGAACTTTTGATCTTTGCCGAATAAATGTGGAATGTTCTTATTTCGATTATATTATGTCTTCAATCATATCTGGTATTTTCCTCTTATGAAATCGGAAATCGGAAACTGAGTTCTGTTTCATAAAAATCTGAAATCTGTCACAACTCGAGATCAGCTAAAGGAAATATTAATCTATCTAACGAGAAGCATTTTAACTTTTCTACTTTTCTAATTCGTAAACCTAAAAATCATATATTTTGGTATAGCATGAATGCTGTGACATCGTATAAGCAAAACATGGCGAATAATTCGAATAGGCGACAGTTCTTACCACCATTTTATGGCGAATATGTCGAGCAGTCCTTTCAGACAGAGACGCGACAGGAGAGAGTTGATTCGAATCAATTAAGGATAAAGTCTCCTATGGGAAACAGAACGAAACCCCCCACAAGTGGCATGCAACTGATGCAAGAGGTATCGAACAGGAACAACTCCTTCTGGGTATCGATAAGTGGTTATCCGCCAGAACAAACCTTACTCGTCTATCGGTTCTTTCACGATATCGGACACATTGTGGATAAATGTTTCACCGATTCTAATTTAATGTATCTCAAATACTCCTTGTTCTCGGATTGTAAAATTGCCCTTAGCTATGACAATCAGAAGATCGGATATGGTGGCGATATACATGTGAGGATAAAGCAAAAGGGTCCTGTGGTAGAGCAGCCTAACCGACTGTCGAATGTGGAAGATGTTGCTTACACCACAACTACTCCCTGCCAGTCTGTACGTTCTTCTGTTGCTGCTGTCCAAGAGACAAATAATCGCAACACACCATTGGGCAATATCGAAATGGAGGTACATAAATCGATAATGATTTTACAACGCGGTAGTTCACAAGTTCCTGCTAATTCCATAGAACTTCAAGAAAATTCCAAAAAGAATCTTAGCTTTATGCAATGGCTTAAGCAGAAAGTCTCCTACATATTTTACCTTTATTAATAGAGTTAAATATGTTTATAAAATATTTAGATAATGATAAGCCTCTGAAGAAATCGATAAAATATGTTTTGAGATGAAGGATTTTTCTTTATTCATGCATAAAAAGATGTCAAATTTAACTGTGTGTGAAGTTACCATAAATAATCTTATATATTTTTTGGAACGTGTACAATACTTTACATTTACCAAATATTTATATTGTATATATATTGAACCATCTATTTATGGTTTCATTAAGCTAAAGCTTAATGCATCTGTAGTCGACTTGAAAGTTTCATATATGAATAAAAAAAAAGTTATCGATAAATATTATATGCATAAGAATGATTAAAACTGTTATAAAACCGTATTAAACCAACTATAATCGTCGCTATGTTGATGAGATTATATCAACCATATAGCCAATAGCTGATATATATATTTATATACATATAAACTTATGCATGTAGTACGGTACGATATTAACGTATTTATCAGATATCAGCGTTACGCGCGTAATTGCAATGTGTGTAGGTGGTGGGTGCCGATAAAATGAAATTTCTAGCGGCATTATGGAATTTTTAATTACAATAAATCAATTTAAATAAAATGTAATTTTTCAATTTTATCAAATTGTCATTATGCGTAATTAATTCCTATGCACAAATGCAATTCAGGCCCGCCTCGCGTTGGGCGCCCCCACGTGGTGTGTCGCGCGATTGTCGAAGCGATTATGGCACACAGCACACAGGGGGGTCTGAGTGTAGGGGGAGTGGGCTTAGGGTAGGACTGCGCAAACTAATCGGACATTTGTTTTGTCAAAAATAATGCTGCTTAATTATTATATTTGTAATTTATTTGCGCCCGACGCTTATCAGATCCAAATGCTAAAAAGCGCGCGCGTGTGTGTGTTTGTGTGTAGCCTTAATGCCGCATTAATCCCGCGCAACAACAGCAACTAGAATAATAATAGCAACAAAGACCAAAACTGAAATGACAGTAACAAACAACAAAAGCAATTCAAATGCAGCCCATAGAATGCATAATTAATTTTTATTTTGATGACAACGTCAACGCGCAGCTCTCGATCCCCATCCAATTCGACGCAATCAAACCTAACCTAACCTCCACACTCGCACAGAAACTAACCTCACTTTTCCCTCGTCCGGTGCAAACTGGCGACAGGTTGTGAATGTGTTGCAATTATTTTAGATTGCACAACACGTCGCAATGGTGAAAACAAGAATAGAAGAAGGAACTATGAGTGGTTGTTTATACGTGCATATATATACTTTTTTAGATAGAATCTGTTATACAATATTTATTATAAATAAATATAATAAGTTAAGTATACCGAATTTAATTGTACAATTAGGCCAAGCATTGATGGCCCCCTTACACATTGTATACTTTCTGCACTCATTTCCTATTTAAGAATCACCCAACTTTCGTCTGGAACGTCATTTTCTATATGGTTGGGCCACTTTTAAAAGGTTATGCTCCTTACAAATGCAAACTGTTTTTTTTGCATTTTGACTTCTCTTGGCAGACGCGGTTACGTGGCCTGCAGTTCTCCACATTCCATTCGGTTGTGACATTATCTCCCATATAGGTCCGTATTGCATATGGATTCTTGGATGGGCTTGAGTCTGCATTAACTTCCACAAATTTTTTTTGCATTTTAAATATAATTTTTTAGAAAAACCAAATGTCTTTTTTGATTGAAGAAAAATCAAATGAAGCCTACTGTAAATATTAGCACAGCCTGATTGTTAAAATATTTTGTAAATTGTCTACAGTAATATCGATACATCGAATTCTTTGGAATGCTAGCAGATAATTTTTATATTTAAGAGTCGAGACTCTAGAGAACCCCTTTTTTGTTTTTACAATCTTATAAGTAAAATCTTGTAAAATGAAAGTTTCTGACAATCTTTAGTTCGAGTTGGCTATTCAACTTTGTATTATCTAATTCTCACCAAATGTGAACTTCCATTACCCTCCAACGGGGTGTCAATATATACTGTACCCATATAAAAATACATACAATATACAGATGCAGATCTGCTGCTGCATGGCAGGTTAAACACAAATTAACCTCATTTGACAAAACAAAGCGAATACCGTTATGGATAATTTGTTAAATAAATTGTGCGATTTTTATTGTGAATGCGTTTGTTGTTTTCACTGTTATTTGCATTGCAATAAATAACATGACATTCTAAGCTGAACCATGTGACTACTGTATACTCTAATTTTGAAGAGATGATCCGCATTGGTACACGAAAAAACTTACAGCGATATATTATATTATATTTAACATAAGCATGAGTTCAGAAACGGTAGGCAATTTATTAGATATATTATGAATATCGTTAGATTGATTAAAGTCAGGAACAGGAAATTATATAGAAATATCTTATGTCTCTATTTGTTTTAAATATTAATAGAGATATAAATTTAAGGGCAATTGATATACTACTTTTACTACTACTACTTTTAAATATGCCTATTGAAAGAATATTCAAATATTCGAAAAAATCTCTTAACCTTATTGCCCCGCATAGATATCAACACTAGAGTTTGAGGAATTTTGCGTTAGCAGATAGAAACCCGTTTGTTTGTTTTTTGGATTTAGTTTTTGTTTTGCTTATGCCTTTTTTTGACCAAATTCTATTTTGAATTTGTACTATTATTTGGCCACAGTGGCTGCTGTCAGCAATTACTATTGAAGAAGGTCTCAAACCAATGCGATCGCAACCCGATGCAGGCCGTACCGGATCCACGTAAATCCTCGGAAATTATTGCGTTCATTAAATTTTAAACAAAGGTGATTAGATTTTATAATTCACACTAAAAACTCCGTACAGTTGTGCTTATTATTTATTTAGAACAATTGCGAATTATACCTATTTGCTACCATTGTTTTAGTTGTATTCGGTGTGGGTTCAACTGGTTCCCAATTTATTGCCAGTTAGCATTATTATGCATTATATTTGTCATATCGGAATTTGGGATCAACAATTGTTTCGTTCATTTGTTGGTTTGTTTGCAAATTTAATTCATTTATGCTTTCAAACTGTTTTTCGCTCATTTTTCTAAAAATTTCTATTCATTTGTCGATTTTAATTAATTTGTCGCTGCGCTAACGACTACGGTTGCCATTGACTATAAGGAGAGCGATGGTGTTTCTCGTATTAATTCAAAACGGAATCAAGAGGAAGAGTTCTGAAAATTAGCAAGAAATTAGCGTAGTTTCTAATAAACATACTACACTGTAAGGTTCTTTAATACGAGTCTCTACTATAGTGTGGAAGATGTTCTAATCTTCATAGAAAAGAACATACATTTTTGTTTTATATTCAATTATTCAGAACCAGCATAATTTTAATTACTATACTCGAAAAGTAGGTAGTGCTAGGCAGAGCAATGAGGCAGTACTTTCATTACTTGTGTAATCAGTTACTTATTGTACAGATTTCTGATTGAATAAAAGTCCTTCATGACTTATAAATATTATTATATCAAAGTTTGAAAATCATCTGTTAGCTTTGTTCAAATTTGTATTCTATTAAAAGTTATCAAAGCACTTGACGTTCAAATTATATTGATGTATTATATTTTAAATTTTAACTAAAACTCGCTAGAAATGAATTCATTGGACCTCTTTGAGAACTTTAATACGACAAACCAAACTTCACCGTACTTCGAGGCGCACAGTAACTACGCTAAGCCAGTGGTACCGGTAGGTATAGCCAAAGATACCTAAGTTTCATTGGAATACTGAGATCTGTGGAATTGCTTTCAATGATGTTTTATTTTCACAGGATCGCTGTGAGAAAATCACTCTATTGGATAAGATTGAACGCTGCGATTACGCAAAGACATGCAAGCAGTGCTCGGAACATGTGTTTCTTATCCACTACAATCAGCACTTTTACTGTACTTGCGATGACAACGATCTGTTACGAATAGCCTGCATAATTTTGATCTTGGTCTGCTGTGCTCTGCAATTCTGGCTTATTTATGTGACCACAAATGACTTGTAAGTGAAATCCATTGTAGTTTACAGTATAAAGAGGTTACTCAGGGTACTCTCTTATAGAGAGGGTACTCAGGCTACTATCTTATAGTGAGGGAACTCAGGGTACTTTCTTATTTCTCGTTATTAGCTTTGTGCCTGTCCTTCAAAACGCATCGAGAATATTGAATTTAAATGAATATGTTGCTGGCGCAACGATCCTGGCCTTGGGCAATAATGCTTCCGACTTAATCTCTACTTTTTTGGGAGTTGACTCGAGAGCACGACACATTTACACCGATTCCATGTCGGTCAGTCTGTTCAATGTCTTAACTTCAGCCGTGATCATGTGGTTCACACCATTTGCTATTGATGGATCCTTCTTTTTACGCGAAATCGGTTTCGTTTTGTTCTATGTAAGCTATGTGGATTTAATTTTTAAGATCAGAGGCGGAACTATAAACATTGAGATGGCTGCTTCAATGTTTGGCATATATATTGTATATATAATAGTCATCATACTCGATGAGTATTTTCAATATTTAGAAAAGAGAGGTAAGTTACGACTTAATCGACAAGAGAGAAAGATAGATGATTCTCGTTTCTGTGACAGCATTCACTAAACAAAATTTATTGAATACTGAGTCGGATATGTCTCTTGATTGGAATCTTACGAAGAATGCTGGAATGTTGTTCGATATCTATGAGACTCCCAATAAGAGACTGTTTAAACAGTTCATTGAGGCCTTCGATCTCCTGGACTGGGATATGTTCAACAGCCGTTGGACTATCTTTAAGATATGGGCAATGATTAAGTTTCCTACTCTGATGTTGATTCGACTTTTGATACCGCAAATGAATATCGCTTCCAAACAATATAAATGGTCCAAGTTGCTCTGCTGCATTCAGGTTTCACTGACGACTTCTGTAATCGCTTTTTTTTTAGGTAAGTGGACGATAACAAGATGTTTCACCTAATAGGTTATATAGATTTATTTTTCTTCAGTTCGGTATTACAGCGTGTCCATCATTGGCTTGAAAATACCCATCATTATAATGATCTCATTGGGCTCTATACCCTTTGCTGCGATTGCCTTCTACAATTCGCGTACTGATTTAGTACCGCGATGGTATGTGTTCTTCAACATATTGGGCGGTGCGGCCTCTATGTTTGTTATTTATTTGATCAGTAATGAGCTTATATCTTCACTGGAAACATTGGGTATTACCCTCAATCGGAGTCATACGTTCATTGGTTGCACCTTGTACACTTGGGGAATGGGTTTGTCCGACATGCTGGCAAATCTTGCCATTGCTCGCAAGGGATATCCTCGTATGGCCTTCTCGGCCTGCCTTGGTTCTACCATACTTGGTAAGTAATACTTCTGTAAAGATCGTTATATTATGTTATAGCTATACATTTTCTAGGCATTTTTACCTCCATTTGCGTTCCGATTTTTTACCGGACCATAAAGCATGGCCATATTGAGGTATGTTATCTGTTCTTGATCACGTTCTCCCTCTCCCTCTCACTCTATCTCTCTATCTCTCTCTCTCTCTCTCTCTCGCTAATATCTTTCTGTTCCAGTTAAACGAGGGTACCGTTGGAGAAACTAGCTCCATTCTCCTCATCATATCACTCATTACGCTCGTCTTTTATGGCATCACAACTAACTTCATGTTACGCCGTACAGGCGCTTTGATCGGGATCTCACTCTATATACTCTTCATTATCTTTGTCGTCTCCAGCGAATTTGAATTGACTCATGCATTTGGTACAGAGCACAGCTTGGACCAGGCACATTTCAATGAGATGTATTTGGAGTTGGAAAATAGAAAATAATCAAAGAAATTATAGATATAACTTGATATTTCTGTATACTGCAATATTTGTCAATATTGTCTTTGCTTGCCTTCTTAAAGAAGACAGAAATAATAAAATGTGTTAACCGAGTAAGAATTTTAGGTCCTGGGACCTGGGTTGGTGGCCTTATTCCGTTGCCTTTTGATGTATTTTGTGATATTTACGATAGTCTCTACGGAAAGCTCACCTCTTCTGAAAAATTACTTTGTGAACACTTCCGACTGTCGTATACCGGCACAGAATCCCTTCTTAAAGTGCGCTTTAAAGGACCTACTTCAAGACCTGGACCTAGACTTCAAAATGAAAATTGAAATAGTTAAATAAATGGTTGCCTTGACTTTTAAGTCAACACTTTTTGGTAGTATAAAACATGATATACAATAACATGTAATGTACAGACAGAAATACTAAAAAAATGGCTAATTCAAAAAAGAAGGTTATTTCTTGGAATCTATTGATGCGCTGGATTATTCTGGCTTCCCTATTCATCTGTGGCTTGTTATACCTCAAGATAGATGGGATAGACCATGCCTCAAATCAGGAACACTTAATTGAGGGATACTTCGTCAACACGTCCGGCTGCCATATGCTGGCCATGAATCCATTCTCGAAGACTGCATTACGTCACCTTCAGCATTTTAACGAACTAAAATGTACCGAACAACAGCTGTTGTCGGCTGAAACTAGAGGGGGACAAAACTATTTGGAGTTGATGATGTCGGTAGATCACATTGAAGAAGCTTTTAATGTAAATGATATATCAGATATCCACTGTGTCTTAAAGATAGTCAAACGAGCAACTGAAACACGCAATAAATATACAGAGAAAGGAATCTTTCGATTAAGGACCGATGACCAGAAACAGATTCGCATCCCGAGTGGACCGGCAATCGTAAATGTCCAGTGTTTTGCAGGATCGCGGAGTGTTTATCATGATGTTCACTTTTTTATACCTCCACCACCGATTCCTCATCAAGTAAGACGCCATCGTGAGTCGTTATCTGTCATGATTGTCGGAATCGATTCAGTTTCCCATATGCATTTCAAGCGCACAATGCCACTACTTGATGCGTATATAAAACGCTTGCCACATGTTGAATTCTGGGGCTACAATCGAGTGGGCCGCAACTCCTTTCCCAATCTGGTGCCAATGCTAAGTGGTCTAAACGAATCAGAGTTGAACGATTTGTGTTATACGGGTCGAATGAACTTTGACAGCTGCCCCTTAATTTGGAAAGACTTTAAAGCGGCTGGCTTCAAAACTGTTTTAGCTGAAGATAGTATATTTGGCACATTTAACTATGGAGTGTGTGGATTCTTCCGTCAACCTACCGACTTCTATATGAGACCCTTGATGGTCGAAATAAATAGACACACTCGCTATAGCATTGATGAGAAAGATATGATCCATTGCACGGCTGGTCGGAAGTATGCGGAAGTTCTCTATGAGTTCATGTACAAAATGATGCCTCATCTGAAGGCTAAAAAGCATTTCTCGATGTTCTGGGAGACGCAGGGAGTACACGACTACTTCAATTACGCCCAATTTTTAGATGCACCTCATGTTAAATTGTTTAAACGTATGAAAAGTTCAGGTATTATGGACAATACTATAATATTTCTGATGTCCGACCATGGTCTACGAATGAGCCATTTTCGATCGACCTATGAGGGAATGATAGAAGAGTCGCAACCGCTTTTGATAGCTATCTATCCGTATTGGATGGAGAAGGAATACCCTTTGGCCATGAAGAATCTTAAGAAGAATTCGCATAGTTTGATCACAACATTTGATTTGCACGCTACGCTCAAGGATCTCACACATGAGAATCGACTTTGCAACGAAAATGTTGCAAACCGTAGACAGATCCAACAAAAACTAGGTCGAAATGTACCGCGAGGCGTAAGTCTTTTTCTGCCTATACCAGAGGAGCGAGACTGCGATATGGCTGGAATTCCTTCGGCATACTGCTTGTGCCACAGCTTCAGGCAGATTGACTCTAATGATGACAGAGTTCACAAGGTTGCCTACTTCATTGTACGCAGTATCAATCAATTGATAATCGGCTATGGGCAATGCCAGAGACTGCGACTGGATGTCGTACTGGATGCATACAAACTCGATCGAAGTAATAAGCAATTTGATTACAAGGTACAACTACGCACCATACCAGGAGAGGCACTCTTCGAGGGCACCATTACTGCCACGGATCACTCGCTGGCACTCAATGGACCCATTCTGAGAATTAATCGATATGGAAATCAATCGTATTGTATACGTAATGTTCATATTGAAATGTATTGCTACTGCCTACCGTAGAAAAATTACTTGTTAATAAATAAAGTGCATACTTGAATGCACTCCAACTTGGCTGGTTGTATATTTCCTGTTCTTTAAATACTGAATTATTGATCATGCCGTTAGGCACTCACTCGCTAACGGCAATTACTGTAAAACATTTATTCATTTCGAAAGCGCCAAAGTTATCGCCCCGTCGACCTCTTCCACAGACCCATTTCCAGTTTCGTTTGCAGCCAGCTGAGCTCCAGGCTTCATTTCAATTTGACGAACTGATAAATGTCAAATGGTTTATGACACGCGTCGCTGGGCGAGTCATGTGTATACCCTAACAAAGGGTATAGTTAAATATCAATGAAAGAGGTAACAACTCGATAAAACTTAGTAAATTCGACTCGACAACTAAGCTTTTCTACCTTTGAACTCAGCGTATCTTCAAACACATTGTTAGGGTATTTCAACTTCGCCTGGTCAATCACTGTCTCTCTCATCAAAAAGTGTATTGTTTTTTTATGTTTCTAGTTCATGTGGCGCGTTGGCTGTGATTTTTCTGTGCTGTGCCTCACTTTATGATCTCTTCGGGTTGTCGTTTTTTTATATTTATTGTCATCAAATGTATTTTGTCGTAGCTTTTTGTGTGCATTTCGAATTTATGATTTTTATTTGGGTTATAATTTCCGATTGTTCCGAACTATAAATATATTTATTTGTGCTCCATGCCGGAACGCGTGACTCTAAAAGTGGTTTTCAAAGTTTTACAGAGTAATTTATGTAAATTATACAAACTTGAAATGTGACGGAGAGTAGGAAAGATGTTAAATCTAATTTGTTCAATGCGAATAACGTAGAGACTGAAGAGATGTAAGCTCTGTTGTGTTCACTTTGGCGCCAGTAAACTTAGAAATAAAACCATTATTATTATTATAATTTAAAAAGGGGGAACTATACTGCGAGCTGGTAGATCTATTGAAGCCCTGCTGCGCCCTACAGTTCCTACTTTACTTATTTTGTGTCAACTCTTAGAAAGTGCTTGCCCAAAGATGTACATCCCGTAGGGTCTAATGCTGGATATACTGTAATTATGATAAAGGTGACAATGATTTGAAAAGAATATTAAAAAGATTGGCAGATATAGAGATTGTAGAGATAACTTGATAGAGTTATGCAGGTTGAGAACTTTATGAAGGTTAGTAGAGTGTTCCTGTACTTCATACCAATTAACTACAATTGTTATTATTATTATTACTATTTTTCAGGTGATTTAGCTACTTTAAAAATGTCATTTAAATAGCAACAAAAAATCCAGCAAAAGCCTTTTACATTAATCAACTGATTAAGGCCAAAGACAGCTGACCGAGCAATGAATGCGGGCAACTCTGCCGCTGCCGGTGGCATCAGGTTGGCATTGGGATTGCCCGCAGCGGATAATTTGCGTCAAAATGTCAGTTCATTTGAAGAGGCAGTTCCCCGCTCCGCCCCCTTTCTCCACTGCCTTTACTGCCCCCGCAATCCCCAAGTGAAGAGCGATGAGCGACATGCAATTGAATTAAAATTAAAATATATGGCGCAAAGGCAACTACAAAATAAAAAAATTGCATTCGTTATAATTTGCAATTTATTTACGAATATGTGCAGACACTCACTCGCAGACACACATACACGCGCAAAAATTATAAATTTAAAAAAATAATTAAAAACCATTTGACTGCACGCTGCTGTGGATGCCAACGAATGGATTCGTTTCGTTTCGGTGTGCGGGCACAACTCGCTTTCAATTAATGCAAAATGTCCTAAAATGAACACGCATTTCCCACTGATTGTTGGCGATTGTCAAACGGGTCTCTCTGTCTCACCTCTCCTCTCTCCCCGCCCTCCACCACTCTCTCTGACGCGCTGACAGGCTCCGCGCAAATTGAAATGCGCCCCGAACGTGATCTCCCCAGTGGACTACCGGGTCCTGCCCTTTCCCAATTCTACATTTTTCTCACGCCTTTGTTATTTTTTGTTGCGCCCCATAATGGGATGAAAGTATATAAATTAAGCAATTCCTCTCGCCGTCAGTCGGTGCCTGCCAGTTGCCAGTTGCCAGATGCCAGATGCCAATTTTTGAAGTTTTCCAAAGTTGTCACATGATATAAAAATGGCTTAATTGAGAGGACCGAGTGAGCTGAGTGCAGAGTAGAATCGACATGTGCAGAGAAGGCTGGGAGACCATCAATTTAAACAATATTATTGTATAAGTCTGGCAAAGACTTTAAAGAACTGGAACTGTATGTATGTACTGTATAACACTTGAAATAGAACTTACTAGTCATGCAATTAACATAATACCGTAGTATATAACTTAAAAGTTTAGAAAGGGGACTTAGTTAAAGAGAATTATCAAATCTACAAGCTAATACCCAGCTGTCATTTACCAAACTCAACTATGATATCATCTATGGCATTCAAATGGAGAACTGTTCAAATGTTACAGAATTCATCTATAAGTACGTATGTATATATGTAATATATATTATAAGGCAATAAAAAACTTAAAATATGCGAATTCAAATGGAATTCATTATCAAGTCCACATTCTAATACCAGGTTTTACTACATTATAATAGTATTAGTAATTAAAATCTTTCATTACTATGAGAACTTCTTCCTATTCTTTATGAATTTGCACTAGAGAATCTCTGTAATCCGCCCAATCTTGCTGACAAATGGGTTTTGCTTTGCAAGACAAAAATCGATTAAGTCCGCTAAAATAAACCAATATATTTCTTGAATTATCTGCCATAGAAGTTCGTGCAGACTAGCGTATCGCTTATCTCGACAGTTCCAATCGATATGGCAGCGCCCAAGACAGACTTGCTCGGTCGGTTGTAAATTCTGCGCGCTCGAAATATAAATCTCAAATTGGGCAAAAGGGGTAATCACTCAAATCGTACTCTGATTTGGTTCAGATTGTCCATGGGGAACAATAAATATAAAGCTTCAGATTGTCGTTGCGTGACGGTGTCGATCGTTGCGTTGCTTTGGATCATAAATTAATTCAATCAATGTCAAAACAAATTGATATTACACATCACAGAAAGAGTGTGTGCGAGAGAGAGAGAGTAGGTATAGAACCTACGTAAACGGATTGATCTTATCACTAATTGATGTTGTGGGTCGTGAGAGTTGGGGGGGATGACACATATATATTATTAAGAGAGGTCGTAAATTGCGGCACGTTTAATTCGCTCGCTCCATTATGTAGAGCAGTGTGATAAGCAGCAGGTGCATTGCGTGTCAGGGGTCTATAAAGTGAGTAACAGCTCTTCCTCTTGGCTGCAGTGTGATGTATTCATACTAGTATTCATGCTGAAGCTATTGCAGTCAATCAAAGACTCATCTGTCGACTGACAAATGATTTTAAAATCACTTTGCCAAGTCGGAAGAGACTGAGAGAGAGCAAGGAATAATCGTAGATAACGGATGCGGGAAACAGACACTTTAAATGCTTGCGATATTGTCAATCAAAATTCAATCGAAGCCATGAATCATGACAGCCGAGGAATGTTATGCTGATGATGGCCTCAAGAGCGTCTCTCCGCCACTGACGGATGGATGGCACGTTGCTTGCTTGCTTGCCTGGATGGATGGATGGATGGATAGCTGGAAAAAAAAAAGGAAAGAAGCAACTGAAATCACTCACAGTGCGCACAGTGAATGCGTGCTGAATGAGTCAGTGGTGGGTGAAGCAGCGCGGTGGGGGGAAAAGCGCTTTGTATGGCTGCCGCAAAAGCATTTAGCATTGGCATCCTGCCACATGAGATCCTCGACGAGTGTCAAGTGCTCCTTGTCGTCGTCGTCTACGTCTCCTTCTCCCTCTGCTGTTTATGCTGCCTCGCTCCGTCGTCATCAGTCAACGTCATCCAGATAGTTTTGACATTTTTATGAGCGCATGATAAGTCTCGCTCTGATGGCCAATGTTTGACACTTGCCAGCCAGCATTCGCACACACACACGTACACACACACACATATACACATAGACCTTACTTTAGAGTCTCCTTGCAATTTATGACTGCGAATTGGCGCCTCTCACTGTTCATTGCACGCGATGTTTCTGTTTCAAAATTCAACACGACTCTATCTGCACTTCAGTCCCGGTGCCATCAATCAAGCTGTTGACCTTATCTGCAGCATTGCTGTGGTACTAGTGGAGAGCAATCAATCAAGATGTACCATCTATGTAGAGTGGCCCACTATGAATTTATTTCGCTACAAATACAATTTATTACTACTTATTTATTTATGGCAGTTACCGGACTAATTAGTTGAGTAATAATATGTCAGTGTATAATATAGTTGGGTACTATGCATTAAGGAGTATCATTTAATTTGTCAATCTATTTCTTCACCTTCTCCTTTAAAAAATAAAATAAAATTTGATGAATTGAATACCTTTTTATACTCTTCGACCATTGAAAGTGGTAAAAAAGGGTATATTAACTTTGTGAAAATGTATTTAACAGGCAGAAGGAGGCGTGGCAGACCCCACAAAGTATACCTTTAACATATACTACGCTGATTGAAAGATCTACGTATCCTCCAAGTTTCAATACAATTTGGACAATACACTCAGAAGTTATTTAAGAAAGTATGAGAATAACACGAAGTGCTTGTGTCCGTCAACAAGGAAGGCACGAGCGCGAGCCCCATCTGTCGAGAATACTTTGAAAGTATGGCAATATGCATATGTGTATTACAAATTAAACTACACAACATAGGTCGAAGAGTATCTCACTGCCGCGTGCCGCTCGACTGTTGCTCTCTTTCTCACTCTCACTTGTATGCCCAATGAATTCCAGTTAAGTCTCAAGACCCTGACCAATATCTCTGTCAACAAAACGCCCTCCGGGGCGGGGGTGAGAACAGTATGGGACTGAAACTAATTGCTCCGGCCACGCTGCGTGCTTCACGGCACGAGAATCGGCAACAAGATTTGCCCAACTACCTGACACAACTTTCTCTAGTCGGAGTCGTCGTCTCTCGCTTCGTTTCGGTTTCGAGTAATCCGCACTAATCCCTCAGAGCGACTGTCGAAGATTGTCGCAATGTTGGCAAATGCGATTTTCCCGGCAACTACAGCGCAGTCACAACACACACGTTTTCCCGCTGCTGCAACGTGTTGGCCTCGTGCTCTGTCTTTCTCTACTTCGCTCACTCTCTCTCACTCTCTTCTGCTTGTGTTGACACAACACAATTCGCTCGGTTGCAATTTGCATTTGCCATACAATGCCCTGCCACACCCCCTCCCCATTCTAGTCATTTAGGCCCTCTCTGATTTATGACCCGAATTTTACTTTCGTTTCGAACAGGATCAGAAGGGATAAACTGTTACAGTTATGCTTCTTGCGATCTTCCATGAGTTCCTTTCAGCTGGCAACCTTATGAATGAGGATCTAGTGTCTGCTTTCCCCTCGTAAATCACTCACTCTAACCCGTAGACAATGTTCAATCCGCTCACAATTGACCGGACTACCGTAGTGAAAGTTAACCTATTCTTCTTCCAGGCCTTGACGAATCTCTTTTGAAGTAGACAGCTCTGGAAACGAATCAGAGTGATGCAATGTAAAGTTAGAATAAGTTGGGTAGTAACAATATGTGACGATATTGATAAGAAAAATAACAGATGTTGAAAGAACAAGTAAAGAAAGCTGAAGTCAAGTGCGCTAGCCATTATGAAAACTTATGTAACATATAGCATGAAGAATGAAATAGCTGAGTCCTTGTTCTGTATTTTGTGAAGATATGAGAAGAATGTGTATGCTACCTACCTACTTAAAATTAATTTGTCATATATAATATCAAATTTTAAGTTAGATTAGCAGTCAGGCCCGACCCAAGGCCTTTGGCTCGCATTGAAGCCAACACATTCGTTGTGTCTGAGTATAGGGGCTTTGAGATACCGTAACGTTCGAAGAGTTTTATCTCCATGCGTTTTGCTTTAACAACGCGGAAAACTGGCGATTTTTCTCCACGTCGCTTGGAGTCTGTCTCCCTGCCAGCGTTATGTCTACAATAGAACCACCTTCTTTCTCTTTCAGCGCCAACAGGCAGGTGCCTTGTTTGATCATCGAGATGTTTGTGCAAACAAATTTTTTCTCTCAATACAAGTTGGCAGCACTGGGCATAACAGCGTACCCTCCTCGATGCAACATCGTTTGAGCCAACGATACTTTTATGTTTCAATAATCTATAGTTCGCATTAAATAGTTTTTAATTTAGTTTCGATCTCAGCTATTTTAAATGCTAGAAACACAGAATTTGGCATGAAATTTTCTGTGAATTGTCTACAGATCAAGTTTATTTTAAATTTTGGATGCCACGCCCAACAACTTCGTTAGTAAATATTACAAAAATACCATGTCGATTAGTAATCGCAGTATAAGAGATAAAACTTTCTGACTTCTATCTATCTATCTATGACTATCTATTTCTCTTCCAAATTTTAATCCGATCGAACTACAAACGCAGAAGTTATTTGAGAAAGTATGAGCATAAAAACAAATGCTTGTTTGAAGGGAGGCGGTCAAGCACGAAGCGCGAGCGCCATCTGTCGAGAATAATTTGAAAGCTAGTGCATATGTATGTACATACATATATGTAAACTACTTTGGAACATAGGTCGAAGAGTAAAGTATGCCACTGTCGCGTGCCGCTCGACTGTTTCTCTCGTTTTAATTTATATTGATTGTCTTTATAACCAAAATTTTTAAAAACCTTAATAAATCCATTTAGCTTTATTA
This sequence comes from Zaprionus lachaisei, assembly GCA_018901815.1. Classification (NCBI taxonomy): domain Eukaryota; kingdom Metazoa; phylum Arthropoda; class Insecta; order Diptera; family Drosophilidae; genus Zaprionus; species Zaprionus lachaisei. Next base: position 2,608,068 of record JAEIFI010000109.1, read on the forward strand.
TAGTTGTATTCTTCAGTATTTTGTTATAAAGTTTCTACAATAATTAAATGGTTTCCCAAAATTCCATTTGAACTGCTCACATACTTTTCCTACCTTTCTACTGCAAACGCTTTTCTCATAATAAATTTGATAATATGATTTCCTGATTTGTGTATATAAATATAATTTCTAAATCTTGTTTTACATTTTGCGCCACAAAAATAGCGACAGTTCTCCGACCATTATTAATTATTGTCGAATATCACGTAATGTGAATTGTTTGCGAAATTGTGAAAATTCATTTTTGCCTACTAATATTGACTTCCGTTTCCGCTCGAGAGCCCAAAGTATATTTCCGCAACTACTTGGCCCTCCAACTCTCTGCTTCCATTCAGTTTTTTTCTATTTGGCGCCCAGCTGTCCCAGCGCCCACATGTCTACCCTATGAAGGTCTTTCGCCCCCTCAACGAGCCGTGAAATTTGTTATCGGCTAACGCAGAAAAAAAAGAAGGTAGAAATCAATTTAGCGTGAAATGCAACAGCAAAATAAGAAGAAAAAAAAGTTATATACACATATCGTTTATATACATCTGTAAATATTACAAATCAGACAAATAAATTTGCAAATAAATTCGCATACGCGAAGCATTTGACATTTATTAATTAAAAATGGGCAAAATGGCGAAAACGGGGCGCAAAATTTATATTAATTTTATTCAAATTGTCAACGGCAACAAAGGAAGCTAATTTCGATTTATTTTATTTGTATGTGCAAGTCCGAGTGTGAGTGTCTGTGTGTGTTTGTGTGTCTCGTTCAGGTTTGTCAGGGGCGCCACAAAGCAAGCATAGAGAGACAGATAAAACTGACGTTTCTAAAAAAGTGGAAATGTATAACTGTTGTTTTTATCAAAATCGAAATAAATCACGAGATATTAACCCGATATTAACCCTTTCAAGGGGAATAAATAATAAATAAATTCGGGATTAAATACCAGATAGATAACGTACTGTCAAACTCTAATTAAGCTAAGTTCTCAAGGTCTCTAAATTATTAATAAAAAGCCTTTTCCTACGCCATATATATATTCTAAGTCTGGTGGATTTCGGATATATCAGATTCACATACATCTGACAGATCCAACCGATAAAAAATAAGAGTATAAGCAGCTGCACGACCAGCACAAGCCAGTTCAGAGCAACACCGAGTGCCCTTATAGCCCAAAAGTTATATTCAATGAATGTCTCGCAGCCTAGAGTAATCAAGGTACCTCCCTCAATGTTGTTCAGGTAGCAAGAGGGATCCACCTTGCGCAAATAATCCAGATACGTGCTTGGTCCCTCCAGGCCACAGCAATGCAACTGCAATTTCACCAGAAGTTAAACAAATAAACAATACACATAGATATCTATCATATAGATTCATTTACACATACATAACATATACCATACATACATATATACACTTACATCGTGTTGTATTTGGAACCAGAACAGATCGTTCTTCTCCACATAATTCTGCCAATGTCGTATGAGGAAATTTTTCATCTCCTTGTCGTTTAAGACTTTCTTCATATACGCAATGTAGGAGGGATATGAGCTCAGTAGGCTATATATGAGAACGGGTATATACTGAAGAAGATATAAGGAAGTTATATCTAAAAAGAAATAGATATATCTATTACTCACAAGCACAGTTATCCATTCCGTTGTTGCAAGGATCAAAGCAATGCTCAGATAGAACAACATCATCTCCAGCACCAGCGCAGATACCACATATAAATAGTCACTTATCACTGCCATTTTGAGGGATTTCAGATAAGGTGGATAACTGTAGCCGATGGCAGTAACCAAAGTAATGCGCAATGTTAGAACAATAGCTAACTTTAAAGAGAAATGGTATAGAAAAGTATATTAAAAAGATATACGATACGTCAGATTTAGTGGGTACTTACAGAAAGCACTAACATTGAAGAGAACTTGAGACAACTGCGAAGCATTATAAAAATAATAAAAATGCAGTTTATATGATATATTTATAAGATATATTTGTAAAATAACTGAAATTAGTTTATAAAGGTATTTAATATTGATAATTCAATAAATATTTGATGATAATACGATTTGTAATGATCTTTGCGATTGTAGTTAATTGGTTCCTTGACAATTTTTAATACATTTTGGGACAAATTTTTGATGGATGTAACAAGGCACACATGATATTATATGATACCAAGTTTCCCAACTATATAGTATTTATTTTTTTCAAAGATATACCCAACATATTCACCTGCATTTTCAGGTATGTGGCATGTTGGCGGACTACCCGCTGAGAGATAGAATCAAAAACTATCTTAAAATCTGCGCACATTGTTGTTTTAAGTACATGTAAATAGTTTTTGTGTTTAATTTTTTGTATTGTTTATGGCGAATTTGTTGCTGTTGTTTGTGCTCAATTATTTATTTATTGCATTGCAAATAGAGGCCTGTTTTTGTGTGTTTTATTTTATTGCATCTCTTTTTTTTCGGACTACACATTTCCATTGTTGATTTATGGGATTTGTTATATTTGACAGTTGTTGCTGCAGGGAGAGAGAGGGAGAGAGCTAGAAGGGGAGGGGTGGCTATGCTATAATCGGCTTTCTATATTAATTTAAATTTTATTTTTGGTATTTTATTATAATTACTCTTGATAAATGTAAATAGTCATCGTTAGCGCGCATTGTTCTCTCTGTTTGCTGTTGCTTTTGCTGTTGTTGTTGCTATCTACTGCACTTGATGTTGGTTTGTTTCACTCACTCCCCTACCTCCCCCCCTTAACGATTCGAATAGCTCGTTAGGGAATTCTACCCGCTCTTTTCATTTTCGCTGCTGACATTTTATTTCTATTGCCCCCATCCCTCCAATGCCCCACTCTCCCTCTCTTTATCGCACTAAATACCAAAAATATTTTCGCGGTTTTGAATGTTTTTAATTGTATGTATTATCAATTGTTGTTGCTGCTATTGTTGTTGTTGTTTAGCTAAAAATTAACATTATATGCTCTCTGTTAGGTGTGGCCCAAAAACGAGGCCAAAAAACCGCCTAGGCATTATAATATTTTGACCAAATATTTATAATATTTTAATGCTAATTTCAGCAAATCCAAACCCAATCGCCCTTCCCCCTCCTCCACCATTTGAGGGCTGCATCTGCATCTGTATCTGTTGTTGATATTTTAATTTTACTGTCACATTTGATCATAAATTTGCCGATTAATAAATAATTCGCATTCACATTTTTGGCTGCGGGTGACAACCCTGCACCCTCCGCTCCCTGCTAGCCCGATTAGTCGCAGAATATAATTTAAATTTAATTGGCTTACTTATGCCAGAGCAGAGTTTGGGATTATTTCAGTACTTTGAAGTCAAAAACCAAAAATAAGTATTAACTATGTTGTGGTATTTAAAATATACTAAATAAGGGATTTACCTGAAGGAGTATTGTAATGCTTTTGCTTTGAAACTAGTTTGCAATGGGTAATATGATTCAATTTGGTTGAAAATAGGTCAAATATACCAAAATTGTACAAAAAAAAAAAATAATAATTATAAATTATACAAGAGTAGTGCTTCATAAAGTACATTTTCTATCGATACTTTTATCTATTACTTTCCACTAACTGACAACTCAAAGTCAAAAATTCCGAAGAATCTTTTTAATTTGTTATCTTTCGATTGATTTCTCTTTTCTCTTTTTGTCAATGTTTTGACAACCTTCTCCTTACGACTAATAACATCTGCATAAATAAAACTAAATCAATTTTTAACATCTACTTAAATAGAACTAACCTAATTTCCGTAATATCGTAAATTGAAAGTATTTCTACACGATACCTTTAGAAAAGAACACACTGCATCAAAATGGATGAAGGACGCATAGCCGGTAGTTACGAAGCACTTGAGATGCCATCGTGCATATCGCTTAACGAGGAAGATGATTCACATTCCAATTCGGACATACGTATAACCGAGAAAATGGTGAAAGTGCCAACACGCAATGGAAGTCTTATATCCATGAATGCACCAACGCCACCGATGTCAATTTGTAATGAGCCCGTTTTTAATTTATCGATGCAAACGATCAACATCGAGAGCTCGGAGCATGGCGATGGTATAACGACACCGCAGCTAATGATCGTCTATGCAGGCGGCGATTTCAATAGTGCTTTGTACTTTCTTTTGGAGTCGATTAACGATCCATTTGGACCAAGTGCAATATCCACTCTGCTAGTTGAAGAGTGTATTCACGATGAGTTTGTGGAGCGTCTGCAGGATAAATTATGTGAACTGGATCTTGAGACGTACACACATCCGCATTATCAGAGTACTCTCAAAATTTTGGATAAGTTGAATGTGAAAATCATAACGAAACCACAAGAAAATGCACCACAAGGATTCATTACCCCCATTATAGTGTGTAATCTTCCTCAGAGTGAACTGGGTCCCGGTACTTCGGGAATCTTGAACCTACACACGTTTACCGATAATCGGCAAGTTGTCGAGATAATCAAGAACGAGGCTCAAGCCTTTGTCAGCATATCCATGTGGAATGAGTCGGTGGAGAAGCTATACCAGGTGGTATTGGCGCTCACAGTGTGTAACACATTCTTCTTTAACTGCACCAATATATGCTTGGAACCGATCGCACGATATGTGAAAAAAAAGCAAAATGCGGCAATTGTTAACGATGGATATCATTATGAGACGATGCTGATTGGCGAAGACGTAAAGACCATAGTATTTCCTGTAGGTGTTCTTGCCTTCAACCCTGTAGAAATTCAAGAAGTGCAAATCGAACCGATATCGTTTCTCAACGAATAAAAGCCGATCCCCAAAAAGTGTTTCCTCATTTCGTATACGATATATAATATAAGTATACCATATATTTATCGTGTTTGCCAAAAATATACGTTTTAATCAAAAATTTCACGGTTATTTTTGGCAACATGATAAGAAATTTAATGCTAATTCAGTTCGCTGATGCGATCCGATCGAATATGATGGCACCTGTCATCGGTCGTAATGCGCGTAATATTCGTATAATTGATGTACCCTTTGGGGTTTTTTTGCGATCGATAAGTGGTAACAGCATGTTATGTAAATAAAAACGCTTTTTGGAGTGGATTGTGTGTGACTAACACGATTCGACGGAGATCGCAACTAGTGAGGGAACTTGTTTCTGGAAGATAAACTTGTGTAAATTGCGGAAAGGTAGTGTCAGAACATGAAGCTTATTGTCTGATGAGAACTAAGTGATATTCTTTCAATAAGATTTCCGATATTCACTACTTAATTCATTTCAAGTTTGATGCATTTGTATATTAAAAGATCATATGGAAAAGTATCAGATGAAAGTCGTACACTCCCTTCGTTTTGTTTGCCACTTGCCTTACAGCCGCTGCTTTGTTAGCCTTTTTTTTATTGCAATATTCGAAAATTTACGATCGTCATTTAAGAGCGCCAAAGCCGGACTTACACTGGGAAGGGCAATAAAACCATCAGTTTACGAGTACTCACACTGACACTCATGTGAGTGACGGAGGCGTCGTCATCGTCATTGTCGTCGTCGTCGGAGACGCACCTCCAGCCACTTAAAGGCAGCCAAAATAAGCCAGGCTCATCATTGCGATTATCGTCGATTGCATTTATATATGCCATAAATCTTGTGCGAACATGACAGACAAGCGACAGACACACTGACAGACTACATGGATATCGTATTTATATATCGTATGTGTATGTGTGTATGGTAGGCTCCTCAGGCAATTTGCGCCTGTGTGGCTCCTAACTGGGTTGGAATTCATTATAAAATGCGACTTGAATTATTTGTCAAAATGTCTGTTCGTCTATCTGTTTGTCTGTCCGCTTTATATCTGACAAGCGCCTACACTATGGCCAAACGCTGACATTGATGTTGACATTGACGGACAGCCGGGACTGAAGGGCGCCACAGTCGGAAGAGGGGTAACTGCAATTCGATGCGACAAAATAAATGAAATTGTTAATGGCCAACGAGTCAGTCAGTCAGAGAGGCATTCCATCTGTCAGTTTGTCTGTCATTGACTCTGTCCACATTGCTAGATAACGCTGCCTTTCGTCTCCCTATTTAATATGTTATTTTATTGTTATATTCCAACAGCATTATGCAAATTGCGCATTAGTCTGAATAATTGCTCCACTGCAGCATCGTTAAAGCCGTCTAGAGTCTCCTGCCTCTGCCAATTAACGCTCATTTCAACGTGCCAGATCGATCGGCTTACATTAGTTTTGTGGTCTCGTTAAATTGAACTACCTTACATGCCATATTGCTATATATGGTATATTCCCATTCTCAACACTTTAACTTCTGTTAAGTGAGGCAAGTATTTGAATCCGCTTGATTGCAAAACAAAAAGTTTTATTAACAGTTAAATGATCTAGAGACAGGCGACGGGAGCAAAACAGATGGAATATAGAGTAAATTCGGTAAAGTAAACACTTTCTATGTTTTTAGGCTTAGAATCCATTCATATTTCTGATGTTTTAAACAAGAATTAAATTAGATTTAATTGATTTAAGCTTAATATATTCCAAATGACTTCATTCTTATTATGTAGTTGTAAATATACAGAAAATTTGTAGATCTGTGCAAAGTTATGAGTTTAAATTCTTACAAAATTAAGTTTAAAATAACATAAGAAATAAGGTTCAGGATTAATAAAGAATCTTTAATATTTAATGAGGAAAAAAAAAATAGAAAAAAGCCACAGTCGCGCTGCACGCGACAGTAGGATACCCTTCGATAAATGGCGCCGCCTGCCTCCTTTGTTAGTAGACACAAGCACTTGGTTTTATGCTCATACTTTCTTGAATAACTTTTGTGTTTATTGTCCGATCAGATAATCGGCAATTTAGAGAATAAGTAGATATAACTATCAGCTTAGTACATGTTAAAGTCAGAAAGTTTTATCTTTAATACAACGCTTACAAATTAAGTTCAAAAATTAAATTATTGATTTGCGGGGGCGGTGGGCGTGACACCCAACATTGGAAATAAACTTGATCTGCGCCTGGTACACAGAAACCTTCATGCCAATTTTGGTGTTTCTAGCTCCTATGTATAATAGCTGAGATCTATGTGTCCGGACATCCGGACAGACAGACAGACATGGCTCAATCGACTCGGGTAGTGATCCTGAGCAAGAATATATATACTTTATGGGGTCTCCCAGGCCTCCTCCTGCCTGTTACATACATTTGCACAAAGTTAGTATACCCTTTTTTGACCATTTTCAATGGTCGAAGGGTATAATGAAGACAAATTTGGTTAAAAGTTAATGATTTTAATGAAGATTTAAATTAAGGTTACTTTTACTACTTCCAATTTGCGATTAAAGCTAAGTTCTATGTCCGGCATCTTGAAAGTAGTGTGTTGCTAAGTAGCTTCTCCGGGTTAAAGAGGTAAATAATTTTGGATTTTCTTAGAATAACTGGACTGATGGCCCTATCAGGGGGTTTAGCTAAGTAATAAAAAAAACTTGTATAAAATGTCTAGAGTATATTTTAATTATGTATGCTATAATCTTTTATTATTATATCGTATTATTTTATGTAAAAATCTTGTTTCTTTTAACTTTACGTCCTTCCTTATGTTTACATATGTGATTCACAAAGTGCTAATCACAAGTTACTCTGAAACCTAATAGTAATTCCAGCTCCTCATCAAAAAGTAGTACAACTTTCGACTTATCTGCCGACAATACAATAAACCATGTAAAACTTTGTAAAGTCAAGTAAATAATTGATGGCACCGCCATGCATGAAAGGCTTAAAATTCTCATAGAATTTATTTAAGTTCTCGCAATGTTCATTTGGAGTCGGAGTTGGGCTTATAGCGAGAGCTTTGCTAACCCGTTCGCCGGGCAAGCTAAGCCAGAGACTGAGACTGAGGCAGAGGCGGACCAAGTCGAAGGAAGTGTGACTGGCCCTTGGGTTTGAGAGAGAGAGGGAGAGGGAAGGAGGATGAGGATGAGGATGAGGATGAGGAAGAGAGAGAGAGAGAGAAAGGAGGAGAGAGGCGAGGCCAGTGCAGCGTAGAGTGCGACGTAGCTGTCAGTTTCAATCGTGTCTGCAGAACTTGTCACTCATTCAATAGTTTGAAAATTGCAAATGTCACTTACACGCACACACACGCACTTCCCATATGTGACTGTGTGTGTGTGAGTGTAAGTAGTTAGTTGTGTGTATCCATGGCCATGTGTAAACACACTCGAAGAGGATGCGATGCCATGAGATGCGATGCGACACACAGACTGAGACTGAGACAATGTTGCTGGAGACGTTGCCAAAGGCAAGACGAGCAAGTGCTCTGCTCTCTCTCTCTCTCTCTCTCTTTCTCTGGGAAGGAGGAGAATGACGCGCCAGAGACACAGACGCTGTGAATTAAAACAAGGCCAGGAATAAAATAATAAAAGGACAAAAGACAAAAGCATAAGAAAACTTGAGCGTTGCCTCCTCTCACTCTGTGTGTGTGTGTGTGTGTGTGTGTGGTTGACCCATATAGGAGGTTGGGTTGGGAATGCACTAGTTACACACAAAGACAGACATTTCTATATATGTATATAAATACTATATGTATAACTGGTGCATCGCATGTACGCATCAAAATCAGACTTGTAATCCAAGTGCAAGTTGCGAATCCAAAAATCCATCCATCGTCTGCAGCGAGCAAGCATCCTTCGCCTTGCCTGCCAAGGCATCCTTCGGTCTTCGGTCTTCGGTCTTGGATCTGGTAAGGAGTGCGCAAGCAGTCAGCCCGGGCTGATGTCACGTAGATAGACACAGACAGACATGGAGACTGACAGACAGATGGAGAGACACTGTGACACGACACATTGACTGACAGCTGCAGGGCCGAGTTGTGCTGCAGTCGAGCTGGAGACTCGACTCAACTCTACTCGATTCAGCTCTAGAGTATATGGGGGGCTGGTGTGAGTGTGTGGGCGTGGCATGACGAGTGCAAGGATTGTGCAAGAAACGGCGTGTGCAAACAAAACCGAAAGACAAAAGCAAATGACGAACGTTTTGTTGGTAATACTCAGAAACTGACAAACTCAGCGAAGGGCAGAGTATGCAAGGCAAGAACTGAAACAGTCGGAGGGAGCCAGAGAGATAGACAGAATGAAAAAGAGAGAGGGAACGACACTTGGCTGCATATTGAGCGCATCAAGCGCTGGCGACCAAAAGGGCGATTAGAAATACGCAGTTATTTTCCTTGCAGCTGGTCAGTTTTGCTCTCTCCTCTCGAGTAGTTGAAAGAAATCGAATTAGTTGGGGAAGATTTAATTGGAGATTGAATTAAATTACATACCTAAGTTATGCTAGATTAAAAATGGTTTAGCTTAGCCCATAAGCTTTGTAGATGCTTAAAGTTTTCTAGTTATCAACAAAAGAATCGATGCAAAGTCATATTGAGGAGTAAGCTACAGCAAAGTTGTATAAGCGCGCTATAAAGTCAAGATTAGAGTAGCTATGCGTATACGTTATATGTGTAGAACGTTGCTCCTTAAAGCTGTTAATCAAAAGCTCATCAAAAGCACATTAAAGCTCTTTATGAAAAGGTATTGTTGCCATGTAATGACATAATATATTTAAAGAATATGATAGATTCAATATTATTCAAAACTTATTTGAAAGCTCCTTAAAGCTCCCAGCTGCAAAGCTCTTCATACGTGGACTTTACTATGAAATAATCACCATAATGATTTAAAGAAATAACTTAAAGAATACAGATTTGTTAATGGGTTAAATAAAGCTTAAGGCTCACTGAGAGTTCTTCTGCTATATTTTATTATTAAGTATTATTCCTAACTCAAAATTAAATTTCAGTTTTAAATTATATCATGTTGGTATTGTTAATTATTATTATATTATATTTGTTGTTCTCTTTAATTATCCTCAAGCATATCTTTTTAAAGCTCTTCAAAAACCCAGAGGGAAAATCAAAGTGTAAACGTTAACAAATTAATCGCGAGTGCAAATGGGGAACATTCTCATACTTTTTGGGTGGTAAAAACAAATTAAGGGCGCTCATTACAGAGTGGCAGGAGGAAGTAAGGGAAGGGAAGGGATGACATCTAGGGGTAAGCGGGTCAAGTGCAGCGCACTGTGCTGTGCTTCGCTGATTTGTCCTTTTGACGAAAACATTACGAGGACAGGCGAACATGAGACCGGAAGTGAAAGCAACAGCAACAGTAGAAGAAGTGGAAGAAGCAACAACAGCAGCTGGATGAGAAGGAAGCCAAAGGAGACAGCAGCAAGGACGTATCCTGGGCAACAAAAAGTGTTTTTTAATTTAATTTTTTTCACATTTCATTTTTGTGTTTCGCATTTTTTGATGAAGTTGAAAATCATAAAACGCAACAGCAGCAAGGACAAGGCGACGAAAGGGAGCAGAGGTGCAGGGGGATGTGATGCTGCGAGGACGAAAAATAAATAAGAGTAATTAAATTTCGTAGCAAACATGACGAGATAATGGACCGAAGCCATTAACAGTGCCAGAGACGTAGCCGGGTCCGTCAGTGTCAGCGCGTGCTCCAAAGATGACGAGAGAAGAAGTTGCTTTTGCTGGACAGGACAGGACAGGACAGCAGCTGCAGCGCATCCAAGAGCAGCTGCTTTCTTAATGTCTTCTTGCAGTTTTTCCTCTCTCTTTCCTTCTTTCTCACCCACACACAGAGACAACTAACCTATGCCAAGTCTCGCCTTGTTCGTACTCCTTTGGCGCAGAACCTCAACTCCCTGAGGCAAATTTTTCTTGATTCTGCTGCTGTCTCAAGTTTAAGAATTATTGCATCATTTATAGCGGCGACAAGGCGGAGCACGCGGAGTGGGATGAAGTGGGTCAAGCCCGTTGGGTTCAGGGGTCACGGGCTGAGTGACAGTCTGTGGATGAGCCAACTGATGATGCTGGGCATCAATAGAAGTTTGCTCTTCACGACATATACGAAATGGTTAGCAGAAGGGAATCCTGTGAGGATGATCGGAAAAGGTTTCGAGTGGAAATTGCTTGAAATACATACATATATGGTAGGAGAGAAAGGGAATGTGGGGAGTACAGTGAAAGTGTAGCTCAAAGAAAGTACATACGAGGGCTGAGAGAGAGAGAGAAAGAATAGGAGACACTAAGAGAATTATCGACTTACATAAGACATACGTAAGATTCGGAAGGAAAGTACATAAGTTAAAGATATAGACCTCAAAGGATAAACAAATAAGAAATGGATATACTAAGAAAAGAATAATGCTGATAAAAGAGACTCAGAGAAATGCAGGGAGGAAAGGCAGGAATAGTTAGAGAGATCAAGCAAATGGAAATAAAGAAAATGGAAATAGTGAAAACACAAAAGAATGAAGAGAATTTAAAATTTGATATGAAAGTGGAAGAACAAGGAAATGTATTTATGTATTCCTAATGATAGTATGTTACAGGTAAAGATATAGATAGCATTGGATAATGAAAAATACGTTAAAGAAGAAGAATGCAAAGAAGAGAGTCGAAGGGAGAGAAGCTAGCAAATAGCAATGAACATAGATAGAGAGAGAGAGAGAAAGGGTTCAGTTTAACAAACAAAAAAATATGGAGAAATATAAACTTTGATAAGAGACAAGCCAAATCTTTCTGCCAAAGAAAGAGGCGAATATCTTGTATATGCACCTAAAAGGATCATCAATTGTAATTCCAATTCAAATTTGAAATAAAATCATATAAAAGGCAACGAATTTTAAGAAAATAAACAAATTTATTTAAAATTTAAATTTTGCACTAGAAAATCGTGAGTTTTCCAAATTTATTTTACCATTAAAATACATAAAAATGGTTGTGCTGTAATAAAGACCTTTTGCAGCACTGCACTGCTTGAGTTGAGCTGAGTTCGTGCTCGTTTTGCCGGCTAGTACGCAGTGCTTGCGCGCTGCCTACTCCATCAAGTTTGACGTGCAAGTTGCTCTAGTCGCAAGGTTTGTGGAATGGAATGGCGCCAGAGCCTGAGGGGGAGAGAGAATGAAGGGGCACAATCATCCATCCAACGCTGAGCGACAGCTGCACAAAATTGGCCAAGCAGCAGGCAGCCCCCCAGTCAGGCAAAAGGGCGAAGGATGAGGCGAGTAAAGCAGAAGGGAGAGGAGAATAGAGACACGAGCGAGTGCAATGCGCGGCATATGCAGCGCGACAGGCAGCGCCAAGGACATGCAGTAAGGCGTTCTACGATGGATTACACTCCATCCGTTGACCGAGGGGGGAGGGAAAGAGAAAGAGATAGAAAGAGAGAGGGAAAGAGTGTGAGAGGGGGATAGCCTGTTTACTCGCGTTATCCTTTTGGCACTGACCGCTTTTGTTGTTTTGTTATTTTTCATGTCAGTCAAGAATTGGCAAGCAGCGAGCAAAACAGGACATGCCCGTTGAAATATGTTATAGAATAGAGGAAGAGAGAGAGAGAGGGGGACAGAAAGAGAGGAGTAGCCTTGCTAGGGTGCTGCAGATTTGGCAAGGCGAGGCGGAGCACATTGCATCAATATTGAAACGTCAACATCAACTCGCCAGCGGCGAAATGGCGCTCAATGCAGAGACAAAGCGCTGCAAGAGTGAGGCAAAGAGAGATAGAAAGAGGGTGAGAGAGAGAGGCAGAGGGAGAGGGAGCAAGAGCAGATAGACAGAGCACAAGGACAAGACGACTCCAAGCAGACAACGACGATGTCGAAGACGACCCAAAAACCTGATGAAGAGTTCAAATTTTTCTTTGTGTGATTTGACGAATGAGCTGTCATCTTGCATTGGAAATGCTCTCTGGCCCCTACACACACACACACACGTGCACACACACACACCGGCACACACCCTCTGATGGCTTTTCTTGTTTGTTCTTTTATAAAAAGTTGCTGACCATTTCTTTTGGTGGTTAGTTAAGAGGAATGTTGAAAGGCGCAAACTGCCGGGAGAAAGGAGGAGGGGGTGAAGAGATGGAGATAGAGCGACTTCCTGGACAGCTGCTTGTTTGCCCCTGGCTAAGTTTTAAATTGACAAAAGACGAGAGAGAGCGAGAGAGATAGAGACACGCTTAGGTCGCAAACCTATTCGAAATTCAAATTTATTCAGAACTCAAATTGAGCAAGCTCCAGAACTAAACGAATCGGAATGTTTACACGGTAAACTTTATATATTGCATAGGTAAGAGATAACTTCAGTACCTAAGCTAACATTTGACAACATTTGCAAATAAGTAAGAGTTTTATTGAAATATTTCTCTACATAAGTTAAGAATATAATCAATTCAACGACATCGAATTGATTAAGCTGAGAAATGAACTGAACTATTTGGAAAAGAAAAGTTTATCTAGTATGTTTTATATATTTTATAGGTTTTAAAAATTGCATAGAACACTTCATAACGTTTATAATGTTCATGAAGTAAAGAACTAAACTTGAACAAGATACAAAAGAAAATCAGTTGAACTATCTGAAGAAGTGAAGTAAACTAACCGAACTATCTGAAGAAGTAAAGTTTCTATGGCAAGTTTTCTATATTTTCTATAAACAGTTTAAAATTGATATTAAATTTTGCAGTGTTAAGTAAGCTATAATTTATTTTATGAATACCTATTCAAAATTAAAATTTTTAAAGCTAGAACCTCTAAATGAAGTGGGGAGATAAGTATAATTAGCTTATTTTATTTCCCATATGCACATCTGTACATAAAAAGAAATCTGACTAGTTTAAATAAGATTTCAATTAACTAGTATTAAATTTAAATTCAATCTACATATGGTTTCCAAAAAATACTTGTTGAATTTTACTGCGAAAAGTCCTCCAGAAACTGAGCACACTCGGATCTGGCTTAGCTCTCTCCGCCACCCCAAAGCCAGTTGCACTGAACTAAGGTGAGGCTGCTGTGGCCAACGCCGACGCCATTCATCGAAGCGTGGACGGGCCCATCACTTGGCTCGTTTGCTCATCGTCAAGACAAATGGAGAATAAATAAATTACTTTTTGGGCCTTTTTGCAATAGCAAAACGTCACTGCAGATTCTGGTCAAGCCGGCGTCGGGGCCAGACTGGACCGGATTGGACTAGGCCAGGAGAGGAGGAACGAAATGGAACTGTGAGAGGTCGCTGTGTCCACTTGCAGTTGATTTTCTTGTGGTCTTTTTGTTGTCTCCACACAATGTTGTTGTTGTTGTTGTTGCTGGTGCTGCAGCCAGCAACACGCCTCCTCGCCTGGCTAAACTTTTAAAACGTCAATCAATTGTCCAAAGTTGTCGGAGTTGTCTGACATGTTTTAAATTAACTGACGAAGACGAACCAACATGCACGATTTATGGCCCATGCTCAAGATGGCGAAAACCTCCTCCTGCCCCCTCTACCCCTCTCCACAGTGCCCTCTTCCTTTTATCTTTCTCATACACATGACTAAAATCGAGAAATCCAGCTAAAAACATACGTCTACAGGGCCAGGGGGGGGAAAGGCAGCGGGAGCAATCGCCATGAAAATGGCCATCACTTGACATAAATTGTTGTCGTACGAGTTTTCGGCTTGAGGCGAATTTCTAGTTAACTTTGGAGAGAAAAGAAGAAGAGCACAGTAAGAGGGAGAAACTTTACCTTGATTGGAAGAGTTGTAAGCTCAGATATGTTTTGCTCCTATATAATTTATTAAATATTTATATATGAAGAATCCTATTATGTTGTTTTGGCGACCTTTCTAACGCACAATTATCGTTCGTCATTATAAGAGTAATTCAATATTATTATATTATATTTTCGAGTATACATAAAGAATTTCAAAAAGGTTAAAAGGTAATAATTGAAGTATAAATAATTCAGGAAATAGTTTCAAGTTCAAATTCAAGTTTTTATTGTATGCATCTGCCTATATGTATAATACAGAATGCTGAATCAAAGTTCTACAATTTCAACAAACTGCATTAGCTTTCACAATATACTATATATTCCAATATTCGTACTCTCAAGTTGTATCTTCTTAAGCTGTTTCAAGCTTCAATCAATAAACGCTTCACATCAGTTAAGTATTCTGTTCTCATTCCCCAATCGAAGCATGTTTTGCACATGTATCAAGTATTATTCGAATCAGTTAACAATTGTACCCAAAATCATTTGCACACTAAATAGCCTCAAAGAATGGCAACAGGAAAGAGCGAGAGGGGGGAGAGACTGGGGCAGTTAGAGAGGGAGACAGAGCACAGACATGCAACTGAACAGCGACAGGATGTGTTATTGCATGCAGCATAATTTGTGCATGCTTTGTCTGAGTGTCCCTATCTCTGTGTGTGTGTGTGACTGTGTGTGTAGTGTATGCCGTGTGTGTGTGTGTGTGTGTGTGTCTGTGTATGTGCTACAAAACAATGCAAAGATAAATTATAATATAATAATAATTACTGTCAAACAATAGAAAATTAATTGCGAAACAATCAACGTTTCATTAAAACAAAATGGATTTGACATAATTCAAATGCAGAAGTGCATAAGTGTCCACACCCCAACAACACCCCCCTTCCGCCCCCTTCTAGCGTTCTCCATGCCATGTCTCTGTTCAAAATGGCAACTCAACTGTTCGATTCGATTCAATTCTGGTTCTGGTTTAGGCTCTACTCCTGCTCATTCTGATGCCGGAGAGAGTGACCTGCCAACGCGTTGACCCCCGCACGACCCTTCTTCCCCTCCACACTACCCTCCCTTCCTCCCCTGTGCACCCCGCATGATTGTTGCGTTGAATCATTCATTCGGAAAATATTTAATTAATTTTTGCCAATAATGTCGGGCTGCGCGGCAAAAAAAAAAGAACACCAACAACAACAATAATTTCAATCCACACACACAGAGACATAACCGCAATTACGGTATGCCCCGCTCTCTCTTTCCCTTCCCTCTCGAGGGTTCTGGCTGACTTTTGGCCATGTGATATATTAATGCCAGCATAATGATGGCCGTCCAACTTGTCGCCCGTTTAATGAGAACCGACTCGACCAGGTCCCCGCCCTCTGCTACTCCAAACACACAATATCCAAATGGAGTTTGGATTCGCTGGCGACAAATTGAACAATTCGACGGTGAATTACTCAAAGTACTCAAAATATTTGTGGTTGATTTAACGCTTTAAAAGGTCCTAGGTGCGCAAGGTTATTGGTATATTCCAGTGTCCCTATTTATCGATTATCTCTAGAATTAAATTCAACATTTGTAAGTTTTCCAGTTTGTTTAAAATTTAAGACTTCAATTTTTTAGAATTAAAAATTATTATAAAAATTGAATTAAAAATAGTTTTATCTTCAAACTGCTTGAATCAGAATGTTCGTCATTCCCCAGTGCAATCGAATAGGTTAAATCTTGTAACTAGCATTAGATACTTTAATCCCTTTTCATCTTTTCATACCGATATTTGTCGCCTATTTCTTCCTCAGCTACAATTGTTTCTTAGTTCATTGCTTATCACTTGCGTCTGCCTCTTCTTTCCAATACACTTCTCCCACACGTCGCACACATGTACCACGTCCAACTCCAGTATCTTCTCTTACTCCCGTTACTCTCCTTATTTATTGCCCCCTTCTTGTCCAGTATAAACAGACTGCAAGTGCCAGATATGCGAAGAATGAGCAAGGAAGAAGAACTGAAGGACAACATCAACTGGACAGAAGTGACGGATGTACACTGCGAGTTGGACGGGCTACACAAGCGAAGGCTGAGCTGGAGTCTACACACAGAGAACAGAGAGACAGCATAGAGACAAGTGCAACTGAATTATCCCGCTGAGCAGTGTAAATGACTGCAAAATGTGAAAATAATAATGGACTAAACACTAAAATTTACAACTAAAGAGAGACGAGATAGACAGAGAAAGCACACAGAGAACCGAGCAGAGGGAGAGATGGAGGAGAAGGCATGTCGTAAGGACATTTCTTGTTAGGTAACCAAGAAGAGGGAGGATGCTTGGTCATCCGGTCGAACTGACTGCTGCAATTAGATGGTCAGTTGAATGGACACTTTGGACAGCTGAGCTGAGCGTTTTGTGCTAGATGGATAGCTGAAGCAACGGATGGACAGTCCGACAGCTGCATACAGAGATGGACAGATAGAAAGATAGATGGATGGATGGATGGATGGATAGGTGGGTGGCTGCAAGGGTTAATGGGTTAGGTTAGGCTAAGGTGGACAAGTAATTGCCAGACTACACGCCTGAATCCTTTGCACTGTAAGAAAAAACTCTTTGGAAATCTTGAAAGCAAAGTTAATTCCATTTGTACCTTATCAACTGGGACGATGCCAAGGCCAATCTCTCAATTGATACCCAGTTCCATTACTTTTATTTAATTGACAACGAGCAAAGACAGAGAGAAAAGAGCCAGAGAGGGGAGAAGAGAGACAACTGAGAACGAAAGCTATTTTGATAAATGAAAAATACATGGCGAACAATTATTTTATTGTTGAAAGCTCGATTGAAGCTGGACCTAGGCCGCAGGCAGTGGCACATAAGTTAGGCAGTGGCGGATTTCAAAGGGGATTATTAAACTTGTTGAAATAGGTTGTCAAAATTGGTCGTTGAAATAGAGATAAGTTAGTTGCAGGTAAGACTGAAGCTACCAAAGTCAGAAAGGTTTCAAAAGGGAACATAGACAAGTTACTCATGGGAATACGATGTAAGTAGGCTTAGACTTAAACATATAGCAGTCAAAGTGGCAGTGGCATAGATAGTGAATGCGTGATAACTACCTAATAACAAGGCTGATCGTACTGAAAGAACTTATTACAATTAAAAGATTAAGTAGGTCTGTAAATATACTTCATTGAGAGGTCTTAGGTCCCTCCATAGGAATACCACAAAAGTATTACCACTAAAATATTCAACTAGAACCTATTTCTAGTTCGTTAACATGATCCCTCCCATAGTTGTAGCTCGCATATCGCCGCCCCTGGCAATCAGGACATAACCCTTCCAATTAAATGCATTTGCATGCCTGTCAGTGTCATCAGCTCAAGTGGAACATGAGAAACAAAACACAGACGCACACTAAAATAAAACTTAAAATGTCAAATATTTTTCAAGCTAAAGATTTTATAGCCAAACATTTTCCAAGTATGAACGAGCACTAGTTATTCGCTCGACTCTCTATACATTCACTTGAGAATCACAAATGAAATAAAATATTTTCATGTACATGACAAAAAAGACGATAGAAAATCGAGAGAGGGGGACCAAAAATGGAAATAAACTTTTATAGTTGTCAAGCGACAGGCTGGTTTTTTGCTCATTTCATTCGCATTCCCACTTGATGATGAACATCTTCGAGAGTCGAAAATGCACTTGCCCCCGCTCTCTATTCCCCTACTCTCACTACTCGATTGAAGCAATGTGATTCTAGCTTTCTATGCCGGCTCATCATTTGCTTGTCTTGCCCTGTCGCCGAGCGGGTAGAGATGAGACAAGATGGGGCCGTGTCTGCTGTCATTTGTCCGAACTGCATCCGCCAAAGGCGTCGGGACGAATACAGAGTGTGGAGGAGGGTTCGATAGGGTTTGCAGTTTTGTTATTGGCAGTTTTGTAGCTAAAAATCTCGAAATACTTTTGACATACAAGTATGTACGTGTTTGTTTAGTTAGCACTGTCTATTGCGTTACGTGAGTGAGTGTGCTGGTGTGTGTGTATGTGTGTATGTTACGAGTGTGTTTCTGTGTGTGTGGAGAGTAAGTATTGCCATCTTGCCATCTTTGACTATTTGAAAACTGAACATTGTCGGCTGTCTTGCCGACTGTCACTCAGTCTAACAAACTCTTTCTGCAAATGTTCATTTGTGCAAGTGTCTCTCCGGCTCAGTCACAAGTCCGATTGTAAAATGTCACTGGCCTTTTACAACACACACAATGTCTGTCGCTCTTTCTCTCTCTCCTACTCTATCACATATTTTGGAAATAAATGTTTATCGAGTAATATAAAACATGTGCGAAGTTCTCTGAGTGTGAGTGTGTGGCATCCATTAAATGGATTGTTCTTATTTTTGGCCAGCTACAAAACTGAGAAGTCACTTGGAATAGCTGATGACGCTTTCGCTTTGAGAGATAAGCCCAAAGCCAGTGAGAAGTTAAGGATATGATGGGTAAAGGAAATGGCGAAGACATGTAGAGAGAAGGTATGCTGAGATGGAGTTAGGCAAAAAGAATGTGGTGAATAACTTTAAGAATAGAATTGGAGGTGTACATGAATTCAAAAGGGAGTCGGCTGACATAGGTAGGAAATAAGTTAAGGATAAGAGGGATTAAGGGAATGAGCAAAATACAAACAAGAAAAAGAAAAGTAAACAGTAGAGAATAAACAGGCAGAGAGTGTGATAAATATATAGAGAGTGAGGTTAAGGATATGATGGACAAAAGAAACATTCAGAAAAGGCATGGACAGAGGCTGAAAAACGGGTTAAGGATAACGAATAACCAATTGAGAAAGTGGAAAATAAATGAAAAAAAGAAGTGCTAAAAAGAAACACAGGCTGAGAAAGGTGAAAGAAGGAAAGGAATGGAAATTGAAAGAGAAGAGGGAATCGCACAACTTATAGTAAAACGTAAATTAGCACAAAAAGAGACAGAGTCAAAACGACGTAGGGCTTTGCTTAAGAAAAACAGTTAAGAATACGATGCACAGAGAAACCGCAAAACAAACAAAATTGTGATTCACTGCAAGCTTGTCCTTCTGCACGACAAAATCAACCTACTCCCAAATGAATATCGTAATCAGGCTCGCACTCATTAAGCCGTAAAAGTGAAGGATGCGTGTCATCCTGTCCCACCCAGTCAGGCTAAAGACAGTTGGACAAACCGCGAAAACGGTGCAAGGCAGGGCAGGGGAAGGGGAAGGGAAAGGCGCGTCATGTCACTGTAGCCCAAGCGCCATTCGCATGACGTTGTTGACCCTGTTGTCCGGTCCTGTCGGGTTCGCGTCCTGTTCGGTTCGTCCTCGAGCTCATCGCGTCGCTTGGTCAGTTTGCAGCTGACGTTGACATGGCGTGTGATTTTGATGTGCAAAGTTTGCACACACACACACACACACACACACGCACCACTGACCGTCAGGGGGCGCTCGTGTGCACGGTGCTCTTTGGAGTTCTTGAGGCCAGACATGACGAGACTTCATTTTCTTTTTTTCTCCATTTCAGTATTTTTTTCGCTTTTTTTTTGCAAACAGACGCGCGTATGACATTTTTCACTTAAGCTGACAGTTATGTACAATGCAGGCAACAGCAGAATAAAAAATACACACGCCATGACCCCCCCCCCGTATCCACCTCCCATGGCACTCGCTCAACTGTCATTCATGGCATGCCGTTTACCGTTATTAAAAAATTATATACTTACGTTAAAAGTGCAAAAAAAAAGTAAAAAGGACAAGGGGAAAAAATAGAAAAAAAACGAAAGAAAAATAAATTCAAAAGTTTCACATGCAGTCAAGATATGTTTGAAGTGGCATTTGGGGAGGAAAGGGGAGGGGTGTAGCAAAGGGGCAGCATTTGGGGAATGTTGTGACGCTTGACACGTCACAAGTTTATAGTGGCTTTTGACAGCCCTTGGACACACTTGGTATAAAAAGTTCTCAACATGCTGGGATACCACTCTACCCTGCACTTTCTCCCTCTCTCCCTCACTCTCACTCTTCCTCTCTCTTTGTCTTCCTCCCACTTTCTTTACTCCTACTTGATGGACACTTTTTGCTTTTGGCATAGCATACTCCATAGATCTAGTAACGGTTTGGAGCTCACCCAAGCGACCGCTGTCCGCTGTCTTGGGAACATTTTTCTACATATTTCAGTTTTGCCACGCCTCCCCTCCTCCGCCTTCTTTGGTTGCTCGTCAATTGAGTCATCGAGCATTTTTATACAAAAATTTTTGCAGTTTTCGGAAGCAACTTTCACACAGCTTCCGCTCAGACACACGTCAAACTTTGTTGCACCTGCCTGGCACCTTTCTCCCCTCTCTCCCTCTCTCCCCTACCCTAGCTGACCATCAGGCAACTGCCTTTGGCCTTTTGTGCTGATGATGATTTTGTGGTCAGCTCTGTTAATCCTCGGAGACGTGTGTCGAACATGAATTTCGTTCGCAGCGGATATAAATAATAATTTCTGGCACACACTCTCAGTATAGTACGTGGGTGTGCATGTGTTTGTGTGTGTATGTGTCTGTGTCTCTGTCTGTGTAGCAAACCCTCTGCTAGCTATTGCCGCAGACAGCTTGTCGATCTTTATAATGTTGTAATTGAAAACTTTTTGCAGCCGAAAAAAAAATAGCACGAGCATTTCTTTTAAAACATATTTCATACTTTTGATATGTCAAGCTGCCTGAAGGCTGCCAACTCGACCCCAGGCGAGAGTGGACAGGCCTCAAATTGACGCCCACTGGGAAGGTGGAAGGTGTCACAAACTTTGGTATGCAAGAATACACAAAGGAGAAGATACATACAATGTGTAGGTACAGAGAAGAAGGTGGGAACGTGGGCAGGAGGTGAAGTGAAGAGGGAGAGTTAAAAACTCTGAAAAGAAAGGAATTCTCTTCTACATTTTGGATTACATTTTGAAAATGTTCAATATTATGAAAGATGAGAATATATAAAACAGCAGAAGAATATAAGTGCGAAGCTAGACTTGGATTTACCAATAGCTTAAGCTCCCTCTTTGCGTCTCTGAGGTGTAGTCTGCGAGCTTCCCGTTTCTCCTCATCTCTTCTTTGGCATAGGGTTCTTCTAGCTCGTATGCGCTTATGGTCTACACTCCTAGCTACTTGATTCCATGGTTGGTAATCTATCATGTAAGATTGTATCGGAATCTGTAATAAACATGAATCAAACAACTTTTAAATACTCTTTTAAATACTGAACTGAACATTCCAGTGTTTTTCAAAACTTATTAAACCTCCTTCTGTTTACTTCACAATCTGCTCCTCAACGTATGATTCTTCCCTTTTATTGTAGAAATGAACAACATCAAAGTAATTCAAATACTTTGGTAGGAGGAGGCCTTCGAGAACCTCAGGGCATTGTTCAAAGTGGAACAGGAGGAGCTACTGGTGATGCTCCTCCAGCTTCGGTCGTGGTCAGTTGATGGTGCTGGCTGACGAGATGCCCCTTGTGGCTTGTCGCCTCGTCTTTGTGCTAAATAATGATGGAAACTTAAACACGACGACCACGCTGCCCGGCCGACCAACGCGATGAGGCGAGGGCAAAAGGCAAACTGACAGCAAAACTTTAAGCGAATGTCCTGCATTTTATTTTCATTCCTCCTTTTTTTTGTTGCCCACTGTGCCACTGAGAATATGTGTGTGCGCTAGTTGGAATGTTTCTAGAATTAAACTTGTACAGCAGCAGCAACGGCAGCAACGTGGCAGTAGATACCAACAAAAAAAAAAATACTAAAATAAAAATAAAGAGAACTTTAATAGTTCTCAAGTTTTTTGACGTTCTGCTCGTTGAGGCTGTCAATTTGCTGCCTTTCAGAGTTGCCCTGCCCCATGTGAGTGAGCTCGAGTGAGTGTGTGTGCAGCTGACTGGCAACACTGACCAACGTTCAGTAGATTGTGACCAGCGCCAGTGAGAGTGGATAACGTGCTCACGAGAGAGCGATATACGAAGATAATCGTAACTAGAGAGGAGACAATTATTTATCGATTTCTTACAACTACTCCACAATAGTTGGGAGTTATTCTGCTATAGATTTCTTTTTGAAGTTCTTTCATCATTTCTATGTATCAGCTAAAGGTGATAAAGAAAAAAATGTATCGATAAGTTCTCTGCAATCGGTGTTATTGAATTGCTTACTGTGTGTCTTCTTTCTTCCCTACTGCTCTTTGTTTTGTTTTTGGTCTCTCATAACCTCACTTACATTAAATTTTAACTGCGTTCTTCAAAACGTAGTCCTACTTAATATATCCGATATTCCGATTCTTTCTATATCGATAGTTTTACTTAGGTCGCCTATCGATCTTGATCCCTTGATCTGATCTCTTCAATTTCTCTTAGTTTCAATTTGATTCACAATTCTTTAATTTGTAATATTCCTTTATGGATTTCCGGTTCTTTTCTTTATCATTATTTATCGATACTTTCATTCCCTCGTGAAGCGATCACGCGTGCCGCAGCTCTGGCTGCCACCTCTGCTTGTTGGTCATTCTATGCTGCATGTTTTGGTTTAAATCAACCCGCTCCTTCGTGGCCTCCATGCCACGTGCCACTGCATTGTCCTGAGTCCTGCCTGTCTGTCCCCGTCCCTGCGTCCGTTCAGTTGTTTTTTTTATTTAATTAGTTTATAGTCGGACTAAGGTCAGTCGACTGTTTAAAAGTAAAGAAAAAAATACAATTAATAGTTATAATTAATAATTTTAAGTTAAAAGTAAAATCTTAACTGTGAGAAAAGAAATAAAAAGAAATTAATTGAATTGAGTTTACAGCTGGCAGCGCTGCCATCGCTTCTTCTGCTGCTGCTGCTTTTGCTGTTGCTTGTCCAATGTCCTTATTAAAGTCCTGACGGTCCTGCCTCAACTTGTGCTCGTCGTGGCAATTGTTGTTGCTGTTGCCGCTGTTGTTGTTGCCTGCACTGTCACTCCTGCTGTTGATGCTGCTGCCGACGTACTCGTTGCTGTTGCTGCTTCTCTTGTTGCTGTTGTTGCTGCTGTAGCCCACTTATCATCCCCGGTGACACTTTATAATTTCTTTACTTTTAGTGATGTCACTATTTATTTCATTTTTCCATCAAAACTTTTAAGTTTTACAATAAATTTTCAGAGCAAATACAAATAGAGTGTCCAGCAACACACACACACACACTGCGACACACACACACACACGTAAAGGTTGCACTAAGGGCTTCTACAGGACACTTTGAAAGCAATGCAGTCGCTGCGGTGTGTGGGCGTTGGTGGCTAGGGGCAGCGAATGGGGGCACGGACAGTGTACAGTGGGCAATGGACTTTCATTTTGTAAGTGACATCCGTGTCACTGTCAGAGTTGCTTCTCTCTCCCCCAATCTTCCCTCACTGTACCTCTTCTCCTCATTCTCTTATTCTGCTCAGTTTTTTGTTTTAAAACTTGACATCAAGTAATTCAGTGCAATTCGCTTAATTCTTCTATCCTTGAACGTTTTGCGATGCGAGAGAGACAAACAGAAAAGTATTTATAGATTAATATTAAATTGATTTTTAATCATGTGCGAATTCAATGAATACGAATTGACTGAATAGAGGTAAAACACCCTGCTAATGTTTATTGCGATAATTGGATTGCAATCGAAAGTTTATCTAAAAAAATTGAGAGCTTCGTCATATAAATTGTCATCAAATAAAACGAAAGCAATGAAGCAAAAGGTATATTACAATTTAATAATAATATATCTCGAATAAACAAAGATCTTTTGGTGTTCTTTATAGGATTACAATAATTAAATAACTAATAAATCTGTATGGTTCGGAATAAATTGGGATTCATGCAGGTTTTCAATAAAGAATCCTCTTTCAAAAAGACAAACCCAAGTCCATGCAGTCAAGAGTCAAATCTTCTGCTGACAATTGCATAAATTTGCAGCCTGTGGGGCACCTCAAAGGCCGTCCCACTCGCCCCATCCGCATGTCCAGGAGTGCAGTCCACAGCTGGCACTTTGGCTCATCTCATTATTACTTTAATATGCAATATACACTAGCAGGGAGGAGAGGGGGCTGGGCTATGCGTGCGAGCATGTGCATCAACATATAGAAAAGTTTTAAAGAACTCACATTATGTGCCCGATCCCAAAACATTTTGTGTTGCCTGATGTCTGATGGCAGTTCTGCTCCTGCTTCCGTTGCTAGTCCAGCTACTGCTGGTAGTGCTGCTTGATGCTTCTCCTGCTGCTGCTCAGTGTCCACATGACTTTGTTTGAAGTAACTTTTTCTGGCATCAAGTAAACAATTTACGACAACGCTGATGATGACGTCGCCGTCGACGCGCCTGATGAGGCTAGCCCAGAGTTGCAGATGAGGCAGAAGGAGGCGTGAGAAGTGAGGTTGGCCCACACTGCACAGCTGTGTCCGCTGCACTTAACGCCCGACTGGAGGAGCAGCTGGTGGAGGAGCTGTTCGCCACTCTCTTTTGTCTGTTGCATTGGAAACTATTTGAAATCCTGCGGCGCTTTGTGCGGAAAGCGGATTCGTTTCAACGCGCGTCTCAACTCTCCCCGCGGGCCCTCAGGGGCGACGAGCATAAAAGTCAAATGCACTTGCATTGGGCGCCACGCCCCTCTCTCCTGTGTCCCCTTTATGCCAGCCTCACTTGCTGAGGGAATCATTTTTCAACACTTCATGCATTGCCGACATAATGAAGTGGCCGCCCGACAGACCAACCGACGGATCCCTTCCGCAGAGTCCCTGTAACACAGTCCCTGGAACAGACCACTCATCTTTCCGTCCATGCCTCTGTCTATCCGCCTGCCCTGTGCTTCAGCCGTCTCCCTGTGCTGCCATCACTTCGCCTGCATTTAGCCACAATATCTCTTTACGCGCATTTGTTTTTCCCTTCATTTTCGCTCGACTCTCGCTCTTTGTCGACTTTTATTATTTCACTTGGCGTTTGCTTTGCTCCTGCTCCCGCTCCCTGTTCCTCTTCTCCTCCTGCCATAGATCATTGCGGTCGGCCTGCCTGCCGGGTTATGTCCTGCTCCATTTGTCCAGTGCAATGAAGAGTCCGAGTCCGAGCCTGAGTCTGAGTCCTAACCCCAGCGCCAGCTCATTCAAAATGACATCTTTCTCTTTTCCCTGAGGGCGCGGGGGGAAATGAGTGGGCATTTTTCTGCGTTGCTTTCTTTCTTTTCTTTGGCGCTTTCCTTTCCTTTTTTTGGCGCCTGGCACAATTTTTACATCTGTTTTGTATTTATTTAGGTTAATCCTTTGGTCTATCCTTCCTACTTCCATTCTTCCTTTGGTCCGCGTCACAAATCCGCTTTTTATTTCAATATTTGTGCCGCGCTTTGTAGATTTTTATGAGTGGACTTTTTCAGGCTGAAATCGCGTGCTTTGTAATGCAGTGTACACTGCACAGTCTCGACTTGTATCCATTACGAAAAAGTCAACATTATCCCGAAATGAAAAGCTATAAATATTGCAAGAGACGGAGCAGGAATGTTTCCTTCAAGAGCGAAATACGAAATATATATGAGTGTGAATGAATATATCGTATAAAGGATGTAGATAAGTTTGGTATACTTTGGTTGAAAAAGAAAATTAGATACGTAGAAAAAGAGATATAAGTTGAATAGGCGCAAAGTGAATAGGGAATAATGAAAGTAAGAGGAACATAAGTTGGGTACGTGGTATATACAGAGAGTACATCGTATATAAGAACAGGATTGGGGAAATTAAAAAACAAGTTTAGTTCAAGATATAACATAAAATAAGATATAACTAAGTTATGTTGAAGATCAACTATACGGTTCAAGCCTATATAAAGAATCTTAAATATATAATAAAAGTATTTTCAGTATTCTATAGATCTTCATAGATTGTGTAGATTCCTTTTCAAGTCATCCTCTCTATTCAATAAGTATTGATAACCGAAATCATCTTCAGGAATACACCAAGCCCAAGTGCCGGTCTATATACCCGCTGTACCGTTTTTGAGTTTGAATCTATATGACTTGTAGTTTTCTTTCTATTCAGGCCCATAATTAATTTCCTTTAACAACCTTCCCATTAGGGCAACATGTGAATGTAAATGTCAACTCTGTGGACAGAATTGGCAAAAGAATTGACTATCAAATGGTCGAAGAATGCCCCAAAGGTGCCAGGTTTCCTAGGCCTCACACAGATGTTGGCTATAAGTACACGTCATGCACGCCGCGCTATAACAAGCTCAAGGCGCCACCAGGCAAGGGCAGAAGAAAACCAGAATGTGCTATAGAACTTGACTATGCCGAAGCTTAGATACCCTCCCATTTTCAAAATATTATTTATATATCAAATAATTTAAGGAATTTAATCAAATTAAAGTTAAGGAGTCTTGAGACTCTTTGCTGTGAAAGTGTTTACTATGACCGATGATTCTATTGATGATATATTGTCTTTATAGGATCTCAACTAGAGAAATTATATGTAATAATTATTGAAAGTGTTGGTTAAATACAATTGAAAGCTACTTTGCCTAGTTGCAAATAAATTATATATAAAAATGTTTAAATTATATTTTAATTTTATAAAATTATTTACTATTTTTAGTTATTTTATTTAAATGAATTTATATATTTATTTTTAAAATTTTAATATGCACCTCAACAGATTTTCCACTCTTAGGTCTTCCACACCCTCAACAACACGTTACAAACTGCATGTCATATTCCATATACCCTCTCTCTTTTAGCCTATACAAACGATTCGGCAGTTATCTGGCGGGCAATAGGATATAAATGGCTACATGAGCGCAGTTACAGATCCATTGCACAAGATTGAAGTGGCAACTCGAAATATCGCGAGAAGGTGCTGCAGAGCGGTGGGGGGGAAGGCAGCGACGTGTCGCGAATTATGAGTGCCCCCACAGTTGCACACACACTTACACACACACACTCACATGCTGTGTGTGTATTAGTGTGTCTCTCTCTCTCGTTTATCGCCCATTCGCGCATAGTTGGCAACACTTAATAATTGAAAAGGAAGCAACGATCCGCCAGTTCGCCCAGTTCGCATCGCTGCATCTGCCTCGCTTCGCCTTCTCTCCCCTTCCGCTCCTCTACTGCTCTGCCTGGTTGTGCGTCGTCGCGTATCGCGTAGTTTGTCTAGTCGACGCCGACGCCGCCAGTCGCCTGTCCCGGCGCGGGCTGTCCAAATGTTTGTCGATAAATTTACGGATGTGCCGAGTGTCTTGTGCGAGTCTCTCTCTCTGTCTCTCTCACTCGCTTGGCGGATGCCATCACTCGCTGGGGCACCTCCTCCCTCCATCCCTACGTAAATGCATGCTGCATGTGAAGGGGGAAATTTGAATTTGATTTTGGAACGGGGCAATCTGCGGCGCGTAAAAGTTATTGACAATGGGATGTATCTGTCGGGCTGTGTCATTAATGGCGAATGCTTTATGGATCGCATTGCTGCGCAATTTTCAACACATTTTGCGCTCGTTTCCATTCCGTCTGTCCAGTCTGTTCGTCCGTCCAGTCTGTCTCTCAGTCTGTCTTTCTGTCCGACCGCCGTCGATGATTTTCATGTTTATTGAAGTGTAGATATTTTTATCTATTTTAGAGGCGCAAGTGTTTATTTCGACTGATTACGTGCTCTCGCCGGCTCCGGGGCCGTGCCCAGAGAACTGCCTACAAAATTATTGCCAAAATAATATGCAAGCAACATCTTTCCCATTCCCCCTTCCCTCCGCCATTCTCTACTTTCCACAGTTCTTTTGAGCAAGTTGATAAAATTATGAGCCAATGTTATTCCCATGTGTGTAGCCTGTACTCACATACGATATTGCCATATCGTAAATTCTCCATTGTAATGGACCATTTGCCGAAATTATTGCCAACAGTTGAAAGGAAAATGCATTTTCCTAGCATTTTCCCTGCTTGCAGCTTGTATTCACTGTTCGCTCACGACGACGACGACGACGACGACGACGTCAAGGTTAGCTCGTAGCATACTCGAAGCGTTTATTATGATAATGAGATCGAATAGCAAATAACACATAGTCAAGGTGCGAATGAAGATGCACAAAGATGCAAAGAGCACGCTGAATAGAAATCGTTACTTTCGTAAGCAAATGGCAAGTTTATCTGTTTATGTTGATGCAGATGTGTCAGTATGCAGATTGTTTAACAATCAAGTCAAGGTAGAAGTGAAGCAAATGATTATGAATTTACATTTATCTATAGATCTCTGGAAGTGGGAGGGATATAAAGCTGAAATTTAGCATAATAACTACCTAAACATACAACTTTCCATTATTGCTCATGTTCAATTCCATACCACGCATCATCTGTTCTTAAATTACATTTATCTATAGATCTCTGTTAGTGAATGTGATATGAAGGTGAAATTTGGTGTGGATGCAGCCAATCCATTACACTATCTGTTATTGAAATCTTGTAGTCCCTTAGACTGCATCTTCTATTCATATAATGCATTTATCTATAAGTGAAATTCATATAATGCTGAAATTTGATTAAATAACCCATAAAACATCATAAGTACTTTCTGTTATTGCAGTTTTTACGAATTGTACAAAAAATGTACATTAATCTATATATTTCCACATTGCTACCAAGCTGAAATTTGGTCTAACAACTAACTAACTATAGGTATTAACATTATTCCTAATGTAGTTGCAGTTTGTCAATCACTAATACAGAAACTAACATTCAAAATGTACAATCTGAAACTGAAATTTGGTATATAAGCTGCTTATCTATCATTGTTGCTGTACTCTTTGTAGATTTCAAGTCCTCCTTCCCCAATAATTGAACTTGGAGAGAGCAACGAGTTAAAAATGAACTCAATCTGTTGTTATCAAAGGCGACTAAAAAACTTCAACTGATGGATAACAAATTGCAGCTGGCCAGGCACATACACACACCCAGCACAGACGCCAACATCAGGACATGGTGAAGGATCCAAAGCATCCGAAACAAGCTGTGACACATTGCGATGTTGGGCTTGGGCTTTCGTGGTATGCAGAAATCTGGACGAGTTGGCAATAACTCGCCGACTGATAAATGATGTTGGGTCCGCGTGGCGCGAAGTCTCTCTCAAGCTATAGAATTTCTCTATTTCGGTCAATCGAGCTGATGCTGTGATGTGATGTCTACCCCTTGAGAAGGAGGAGAAGGAGGGAGGTAGCGGGTTCAAAGTCAGTTGAAATGAATGTGCGGGCATTCCGACGGTTGACAGTATTGTGTCCTCATTCGACGTCGCTCGACAAGCAAAATATGTGGCCAAGATGTCACTCTGGGAGTAGTCGGAGAAGCAGTCCAAGTCCGAGTCGTGGCAGCAGCTCTACCGATATGTGGGCTCATGTTCCCTAATGTTGTTTACCACCCGTTCCAGTACCCCCCTTCCTTCTCCTCCTCCTCCTCCTCCTGCTCCTCCTTCTTCTCACACTTCATGCATTGGATATTTTGCATGTTGTCGTGTTAGTCTCGTTTCATCCTCGCTGCTGTTTCTACTGCTGATGTCCTCGCTTTGACAGCGCGACCGCTGTCCTCTGTCGCCTCTCCCAGCTCCACTTCCACCTCCTTCTCCCCTCGCATTGTATTATTGTTTGGCGTTGCCAGTTTTGTTTCATTTCAGTGTTCTTCTTCTTTTTTTTTTTTTCGCATTTCATTCGCTTTTTGCTCTCGCTCCATTTGACAGTCGTAAGATGAAGCGACAGTCCGCGCGCTGCGACAATCGCCACACATTTGAATTTTATTGGCTCGCCTGTCACACTTCCATTTCGCACACACACACACACTCAAGAAATAACAACAATGAGAATGCCAAAAAAGGCAAACAAGTCGAGCTGAAGAAGGAGCAAAAACAAAGCTGTTGAAAGATGCCAACGGGAAGGCAGGATGATTAGTTTTTTGATGCCATATCGAGAGATCTGAAATGATTGCCAAATAAGTAGTCGATTGTGGTGGTTCTATCTGGGGTATATCTATTTCTCGGATCTTATTTCTATACAGCCAGATAGCCACATATTCTCATTCTGTTCTCTACAACTAGAACGATGCAAAGGCCTTTACTTGGGCATTTTGAAGCCGATTCAAGCTATTACAATCACAACCTATTCATAAAATTATAAATAAATACATATGTGGATCTATTTTATTTATTTCTGAGTTCTTTTTTCCAGTATTGATCCTAATTCCCTCTTTAGTTTTAAGTATACATACATATATTCTCATTCTAGACCTACGGGTACCTCTACAACTATAACTTTGAAGAGCTTTTCACTTCAGTTATCTGAAACCATAGATACCTTCGATTCAAATTACTACCAAACCTACGCAAATTAGTTGCAAATTAAAAGACCCAAGCAAGCCAAATTGAATTGGAAGACAGGTTTGCTGAGGACTGGTAAGGCTGTGTTCTAAAGAGTTCCTTCTAACAGAAGCTCCTTCTCGCACTGCATTATCCCTTTGCATATTAATGCAGACAGTCTCTCATATTTCTAAACTTGCTGTGCCTTAACTGAACTTTTCGCTTCGCCTCTAATAAAGATATTCATCTCTCACTTTGCTACAGCAAGAACAAATTTGTTATCAATTTCAGCAAACAAGCATCGCTGCTGCTTCTGTCTGACTGTCTGCAGTCGAAGAGCAATGGGAACGTCTTCTTCTTCTGCTCCTTCTCCTACTTGCAACGCCTACGATCTTCAAATTTGTTGCAGGAGTCTTGCGAGAAATGCGGGTGACAAAAGTTGCTGTTGTACAAAGTCGCGTCGCACTTGCTGTGGCAGAAGCTGTTGCACCGCAGCCCGAGAGACAGAAGATTCCCCTAGACGATTAGAGGACATTAACCAAGTGCTGAATGTCGCGTCGATCGGAAAGCGTGGGATAGTCGAAAAGGAGTCAGGGAGAGATGCGAGAGAGATGGATGGATGATGAGGTAGAGGTATAACTACAAGTAAATATATATAGAAATAGATTTGGAATGGAATGATAATGAATAGAATGAAATAAAGTATATAACTATGGTAGATAAGCTTTGGATTCTACATAAAGCCAATAGATCGAGCTTCTAATTGACCTTGTAAGGCTCTTTAAGTCAAATTCCCAAGAGTAACAGCTCTGACCTTTTTGTTAAGGATTCAGTACTTATTTATTTATTTAATTTTATTTATAGTCGAACTATGGTCAGTCGACTGTTTAAAATTAACAATTAATAATTATAATTAAAATATTAAACTAAGAATAATTTGAAATTAAAAGTAAGATCTTAAATATGAAAAAAAAAGAAATTAATTGATGAATTGAATTAAATTGAATTAAATAGTACCATATCTTAATATCTATGCTTCTATCCACATTAACAAGGCTTCAGTAGAACCCATAATACACCCGCTCAAACTATCTATATATAATAAACAGACACCTCTATAAGGACCTTAAAATTCTGAATTTATCACTGACAATTAAACACTCCAATTCAATTTCTCTCAATATACGTTCAATAGCTTTTTTTCTCTCAAGTCTCTCCCTCTCTAATGAACGTAATTCAATTCTCTGTAGTGCCAAATTACTATCTAATAATACAATCTGGAAGCAACTTTTTAATTGAGTTCACGCCGAATGAACCCTTGATTGAGATGCGCCACTTAAAAGTGCGTCAAGCAATAAGCTGAAGCCGGACCGAAGGAATCAGAGGGAAAGTCCTAGACCGGCAGACAGGACAGGACAAAGGCAGAGATGCTTAAGGGGGAAGGGGAGTGGCCCGGGGAGATGATGTCGCATCATTCACATTGTCTGGCTCTGTGGCCATAACTCTGGAACTGGATCGGGCGGCTGCTGCTGCTGTTGCCCATCAAAGTGTTGTCACTGTCAGTGCAAATGTCACAGACACATCAGGGATTAGCGACAAGGACAAGGCGCTGGGTGAGGTGGAACGGGGAAGGAGAGAAAGGGGAGCGATGTGGACCAGTAGCCGGATTTAAGGGTTTATGAGCGCGTCTGACAAATACTCGCAGCAGCAACGCAAAAGCGGCGTAGAGCACCTGCCCAGCCGCTGGTCTACCCCCTCTGCCCACTCCCCAAACTGCGGTCGTCCTTTAGGCAAACAAAACGATGTCAACCGCAATAACAACAACAACAATAATGAGGGCAAACATCAACAACAGGCGACGGCTGAAAGTCAAAGGATTGGGCCAGGGGTAGATCAGGCTCTGCTGCCTCTGTGTGTGTGTGTGTGTGTGTGTGTGTGTGTGTGCGTGAGGGTGTCGGTGTGTCTGTATGCATGTGTGTCTGTCTGTGTGTGTCTAGTGCCCATTTCGTCATTACTTCAACCACATTTACATGTGTCAAACCCGGCGAAACCTTTGAAGCGTCCTGGCCTGATGCCAGTGCGCACCGAACTGTCAGCGAAGCCAACCCCCGTCTGACCAGACGGGCTACCCCTCTCCCCCTCTATCGTTGACTACTCCTGAACTTCCCCTCCCTTCTCTTGTTGCTACTGCAGCGCATCTTCCCGCTGTCGCGTCTCTGTCAGAGTGTGTGTGGGCGCTGCCTTTCAAGTTGCCCAAGCCAAGCAAGTTTCTTCGCTTTTGATGCACGCATCAAGCTACCCCCTGCCCTACCTTCCCCCCAACACTGCTGCACGCCTTTGGCATTCCCCATTTGCCTCCTCATTACGAATGTCCTGTGGCATTGTCAACATGTCCTACGCATTATAAACGAATTACTGTCGTCTCCCCGGTTCGTTGGGTGCCCTCTACGCATGTGTGTGTGCCTCCATACGCTTCTGTTTTGAGTTTTAGCCGGCAAGTTGGTTAATCGCCGGTAAATTTAATTAGACATCAGTGTGGGTAAATTACGGTAAATAAATGTCTAGCGTATGGACCCCAGACCAAGCCACCGCACCCATCGAAAAGGGCGGACGTCTCTCTCGACTTTTAATGCAATGCGATGGGTAAATAAAGCACCACATGAAAAAGCGTAGGAAATGCAAATTGACTTGGCGCCACTCGATGAGCAGGTGTATCCTTTGACCACTTAAGGGGTGCTAGAAAAGCTGAAGGGGTTACTAAATGAACTTTGAGGAACATATATATAACTAAGACAAGCACAGAGAGTTGAGTTACACGAATCTGGATATGCCGGATCAACAAATGTATTGCAAGTGAGAAGTTAAGCCACCCTATAACCAAACTACCCCATTTCCAGGTGCTGCCTAAAATTAGAACTAACCTTTATCTGCGTATAATATTTAGGAATCATACTGTAAAATTTGGTGTCCCTAGCAGTTACAGCTCTTGAGATAAACGCGTTCATACGTACAGAAGAATATTGAAGGTGAACAAGAAGATATATACTTTCTGCGGTCTTCCGGGCAACTATGCTGATTACGTTACCAAGTGGACTTATGAACATGTTCAAACACATCAACATATCATCATCTCGTATCATATTATGAATATAGTTTCTTAAACCTGCCCTGACCTTCTTTCATTCTAGTTGATCGCTGGTTTTCCAGTATATCTTTAACTTTTCTGTATCTTAAGTAACTTCTTAATTCATTGCCATTTCGCAAATCAAATTACTTTGATTATCAATAAGCAGAAGCTCTTCCAGGCTCTTCTTTCCCATATACCATCGCATTATGTATCTGACACCTGCGTAAACCAAATTAACATGAAACGCTCGAGAAGCTTCGCAACTTTCATTTGATTATCGCGAGTTTTTTCGTCAACACGAACGACATGAAAATGGACATGGAGTGGACACGGGAAGAAGAGGGAATGAGAGGAGAGGATGTGGACTGTTGTGGGGAGACTGGCAGACTGAATGTGCGCCTGGCAATGGCGACGCATCGATTGTCAAATGTCAGTGTAAAATTTTATTACTTCAATAACTTTGCCGTTATGAGGACTTAATTTATGAGTCGCAACAACAAATGACACGTGGAGGGATGGTGGGGCAGCAAGGGATGGTGGGGCAGCAAGGGAGGAACAGTGCAGTAGAGGAGCAGGACCAGCACCAGGACCAGGGCAGTGCAAGAACAACAATTGTAAAAGGGCAAACTGCTGCACATTTTTGCCCCGCGGAGCTGCTGTCCACGTTGACGGTGCGAACGGTGAGTGGCACATTGTGTGTGTGTGTCGGGTGTGTGTGTGTGTGTCGGCTGGGAGTGTGTATGTGTGTCCCAGTGTGCATGTGTGTGTCCGTGTCTGTACATTTCCCTGTACGTGTGTGATAATGTCCTGTTTAAATGCAATAATTTCAACTGCAATTTGCCCTGCGTGACCCCCGTCACTTGACCCCCTCTCCCCCAGGGGTCAGCCGTGTCTGCCTGTCTCCTGCGTCGTCCTGTGTGTGTGTGTGACGACCAACTGACTGCCAGCTTGCATTTATTTATGTCTGACTGACGTGCCTCGCGCCCTGTACCGTCAAGTTCCTCTGTGTAGCCTGCCACTCAGGTGATACCCCCCTGATGTATGTTCCTCTGTACTCTCTTCCCCCCTCCCCCTGCTTCTTGCCACACACTGCAGCGTCACCGTGTCTAGTTGCAGTCATAAAAACGAAAGTTATGACGTCGCCCGCTGGATTTATGAACGTTTTGCAGAATTATTGTTATTTATTTTATTGATGTCTCTGGCTAAAAAATATTTTGCTGCATACATAACGGGGACGTAGCACCCTGTAAAAAGAGTGGGAATGGGGGAGGCAGTGGGGTTGGACGTTGCATTACAACATTTTTCGCTGTCAGCGCAATTTATGTCCTTGACAGCGATAGGCATTTCCTTTGAAGTTGCAAACTCGTCGAAAATCGCGCAGGGAGAAAAGCTCAAGTCCGTTTCGGGGTCCAGGCTGCAGTTGTCTGTCCAAGTAGAGGTGGGCGAGAGAGTAGAGAGGGAGAGAGAAAGCATGGAGAACAGGGTGTACGAACGAGTGCACGTTGCACTCAGTTCCTGACTCGCAAATCGCGAATATTTTGACGGAAACGTGTCATAAATAGCGTCGCATGTGGCCATAAACCTTAACCCTCCCTACACGTGTAAGTCGACCTCGTCTCCCCACTTTAGACCAGCCCACTTAACCCCTATTAAGAACTAGTCGCTGTCTTTTTTTTACCCGACTTCGCTTTGATTTAGTTGTTTGTCTGGTTGCACGACGAGTTGGCCTTGTGCAAAGAGGGTACACTGTGCTGTCGAATTGGAAGGGTAGCAGAGTGTGCCATATCCCTATATGAAGGGTAAGGTGAATATGTTAAAAAGTGAGGTTAAGTTTATCAGACTTACTATAAAGTACTTTAAATAATATTCTTGATTTCGATGGGCAGAATAATCCCATGTTTGGTATAAGCATGGGAGTTAGTGGTGAAGAATTATAGGATACAGAGAAGTGTATCCGGAACGCCACGTCAACGCTTCAAATATTCCCTTGGATTAAGTTATTTACAAAAAACACTATACCAAGCATGGTTCTACGGTTGGCTAAAGAAAAGTGAATAAACTAATCTAAGGCTATAAGGAGGAAGTCTTGAATTAACATCCAAGTTAAGGCTTCGCAAGGCAAAAAGTATAAAGATCTGTGGTAGTCACGATACATCGCGAACAATCATCGCCAATCGATAATTAAGTCGATGACAGACCAGCTGCAATCGAGTTAGAGCCCACCACTAAGAAAGCGACTCGCCCCAAGAAGCAACACACAATTACAAAGATTAAAAGTGTAGAATTAAGTGAAATACATGAATAAATATAATTTGCTATTAATTCCATAGTTCTTTTGTACAGATTCAATGAAGTGCTTGAAAATTGCATACTGAGTTTTCCGTTCCAGATATCTGAAATTTAAAATGTCAGGACTATCTACAAGAGATTCATGTTGAAGATATATACTATATATTGTAGATATATCTTTTGTCTTACCTATCTCTCTTCTCTACTACATACATATACACAGTACATCAGTAATTCCTATAATCCTCGAGGTCTTTGCCTGAGGGTTTGCCTGAGCAACGATTTAAATAAAATTATAATTTGATTTTTGGCCCAACATTTTGCAAATAAGCTGATAAGCGAGGCCCAACGACTCTTCACTCCGCCCTCTGCTCTCGTTCTCCACTCTGTTGAGTCTCCAGCTGGCACTTGATGATGACGGAATCGTGTCAATATCCAGTGGCATCGTCGGGCACGTGTGTGGAGCGTAAATTTCTGCCAATGCTAATGGGCCACAGCCGCCAACTGCCACGTCGAGATTTCAGCTGCAAAGAGGAGCGAAGGAGGGTGAGCAGGGGGAAGGGAAGGCTGCACTGCTAGCCTCATGTTGATGTTGGCGATTTTCGTTCACTCCGTTGGCCATTAGCACGTGCGAACATTCCAAAGATTGAACCGCGACGGGCAAACTCGTTGGCAACTCTGGGCTCGCAACCCTGGTCTGGCATCGGCGTCGGCGGCACATAATTTGCGCAAATTACCGACAGCGCGTTGCCATATTTTCCATTGGCAACGATGCCGCTGGGTCTCTTGACTCGCTCTCTATTTATGACTCCCACTCCGTCTCCGTCTCCATCGCTGGCTACAACTCTGGCAGGCTGATTGCCCCAGTGCAGCCCGGCACAGGTGCGAAACAAGCACGGCCCAGCACAACGTTTATCAGCCACAGTCGTCCTCCTCGTCCTGGTCCTGTTCGTCGTCCTTGCCTCGACTGCACGAACTGCACAAATCATCTCCGAATTGCACGAAAGTTTGTCTCGCACTCCGGCTCCAGCTCGAGCGATGCGCACCAGCTTGGCAGGACATAAGCTGCGCCCGTAACTTTGCCTTGTTTATGTTTGCGGGATGTGATGCGACCAATGCGAGACGACGCGATGCGACGCAACGCTCTATGCTGCTGCCACAGCTAACTATGCAACAAAACACGCAGCAAGACCTTCCATTCCCCTCCCTTCTCTGGAATTTTGAGTTGTTGAACCATCATTTTGGTTGAACTTGTTATCTACCACACTGTTTGCTCTGTGTAGAGATATTTGCTATACTATTTGGAGAATGTGACGTAGATGCTTAGATGGTAGATCGCTAACATATTTTCAGTACTCAATGACTAAAGTAGTGTATAAGATCTATATACCTACATAGTAAACCCTTACTTTAATTTGATCCTCTTTATCTGTATTATGTATTCCATATCCATATCTCTAATTCGTTTTGTAAGTGGAATATCATTTATGTCCTAGATTTTTTAACTTTTTTTCACTTTTCCATTCTTGCAAGGAACCCAAAGTTTCTTTCTGACTTCGAAAACGGATTTATCGAAAACCAATCGATTCCGTTTTTAACCTGTAAATTTGTTCTATAAAATTATTTCAGCACAGGCGATCCAATATTTCTATATACTTGCACTTTATTATTTTAAATATTTTCCTTAAAATTGATAAGACAAATTGATATGTCATTAAAAACGATAAAAAAAAAAAACTGTTTCTAACATTAAAAAATGTAAGAAGGTGTCAGGACTTATCATACCCGTAAGAGCATTCTCCTTTGATAGTCTACAAACGCTCTCGTAACTTCTTAATCTATCATATTGTATATTTATATTAAGTTCAGTTAGTTAGTTCAGCTTGCCAACGCTTGAAGCTCATGTTGTGTGTCCTCTCGAAATATCTGCCTAATGTGCGTCTCTAAATGTGACCTCCCTGTGGGATTCGCTTTCGTTCTCCCTCTTACTTCTCCTTCTCTGCTTGCGATATGTATGAGTGGTACGTGCGAATGGCAAACGCAAACAGCAGCAGCAGCATCTGGCAGTGCTTTAGTGTCTGGAGAGGGTGCTCAGCAGTCGATACTACTCTCGTCTGCTTCTTGGCGCCACTCTCATTGATGCGGTGTGATTCCGATTCCGATGCTGATGTCGATTTGGATGCAGGCATCAGCCGTCGTCGTTGTCAGCTCTTGTTATGCTCGACGCGCTTCCATCACGACTTTCATCCATTTCCATCCAGGATGCAACGTCACGCACGCCCATATACAATAATATCCAATTCGCGCATCACTCGCAGCCGTCTCCGAGCTACGATTTTGACTCCCGCTCCGACAGAGAGTTTGCTCTGACGTGTCATGTCGCATGCGTCAAATGAATGTTTCATACTGAGAGCATTCCACGTGCACTCCAACTAGAGGGGTGGGCACTGGGCGCAGCTGGTTCCTTTGGAGTAGGAGTAGCAGGAGGGCAGAGAGAGAGAGGTAGAAGTCTAGCGACATTTGATTAGTTTTACTAGATCGACTTGTGTCTCTCTCTTTTGGTAATTGACAATGCCCCAAAATAGACATGAAAACGGAATGTGTTCAGTGCGTGCGGTAATTTAACGGGATTATTTATGAATACTTTTACAACACTGGCAGGCGAAGGTCCCCTTGAAATATGCTGTGGTAGGGCTTGAAGTCCTGCACTTATGCAGTCTGTCAAATGTCGAAATGGTATTTGGCTTAAGAAATTGGATACTAGGTAGAGACGGGTTGAGAAGAATATAAGGATAATAACTGGTTGAATAACTTGAACACGCAGTCCTTTTATCTTGTTAAGGTCCTACTGAACTTCATTCCCCAGGTCCTCGAAGACAGTTTCTGGCTTAGTTTCTTCGATAATCCAATCGATACGCGATGGAATAACACGGTTTAATATATATCAATAATTATCATTCATAATTTTATTTCTTTTATTATATCATTATTCTGCATATATTACGACATCCCCGTTTAAAATAAAACTCTTAAGCTAACAATACTTTAATTAATCGATAACATAACAACATTATTATATAGATTATACAGCATTTTTTCAATATCTCCTTCTACTTTGCATATTTCTATCTCCACTAAAACCACATGCATCTCCTCCCTTAAAGATGACCTCAAAGTGCACATTGGGAATTTTTTTTATCCACATTATCCAACACTGGAGTGAATAAATGTGCGGTATATCGATTTGAAGCAAAAGTTTTGAAACAGTTATTGGCATCATCAATTGAAGTGTAAGTAAACAACATTAAAAATAATTGCAACTAAATCCAAGCGATTGCGCCGCCGCCATCGCAATTCAGCGTGGAAATGGCCTCAGCAAGTACCCGGGAGAAATGCCCCAATACCCCCTAACCCTCACCCAACTGGGTATCCTTTTGAGAGAAGCTCACTGCACTAGGAGGGACGTCTGCAGTTCGACGAGCGAATGTAACGGCGCAAAAGCTTTCTCGAGTGCATAAATCTGTCGTTGGAATTTCCTTTTTCTCCGAGTCATTTTATGATTATGTGAGAGATTTTTCCGGCACAACTTCTGCAAGCCATCTGCAAGGGTGCGGAGTGTGTGTGTGTGTGTGTGATTGTGCTGTATAATGCAACTGTAAATTCGCTACGCTCAAAGTCGTTGCCGCGCTGCATTTGAGGCGACTTTGATGCCGTTTCTGACTTGAATGTACCAATAATTATTATAATTGTTTCGGATTCGATACTAAAATGCCATCGCACATTGCACAGCAAATGTACTTCTCTATATAATATAAACAATGTGTGTAGATTGAGAAAACTAAACTGAAATTCCATACAGACATTCAGAACGTTTGCAGTAGATACGATAGAAGAGTTCTTGTTTTTTTTTTTCAATTAAGATTTCCCGATATTTTAATAGACAACATCTCTTAATAAAAGAAATTAGACTTCTAACTGGGGGTAAAAGTGTTTCTATGTATTGCTGTAAATTCCTTAAGAATTTTCCTATATTGTATCATCATTTCAAAATTTCTCTTCCCGATTTTATTAAATAATATTTCGTATTTTTGTAATATTTTATGATATCAAACTACAATTTAATATCTCCTTCTTTTATTTCATTCGAAAGATAAATCTTTCCTATAATGACCCCTGCACTTAGCTGGATCAACACGAGCAAGTCTCGCATTCGTACCGAGCACGTTCACATTGGAAGAGATGTCACTGAACCGGATGCCAGACGCGAAATGTGTTTCCCCACGACGGATGAACGAGTAGAACGAAGCACAGTTCCATAGTGCACACTGTCAACAACGTCAGTCGCATCATCATCATTATTTTAGTTGCACTCGCAGTTGCTGATGTTGTTGTTGTTGCTGTTGCTGCTGATGTTATTAGTTGGAAAGAGTTGACGTAAATTATCGATAGCCATCGATAGTTTATGTCACACCATTGACTTTGATATACGACGAGATTTCGCACAAATCATAAATAACGGCAAATGCGATAATAAATTTGAAATTTCCTGGCGGCAGCAAATGATCCCCTCTTTCTCACCCCATTCCCCTTTCCCTTCGGCTGCTTGTCAGACCCCCTCCCTGTTTCTTGGCCTGGTCCAATGCCAGCGATTGTTGCTCCCATTTGGCATTGGCAACTTGAAGTCGCGTCTAGGCCGGCGAAGTGGGCTGACATGACGACGTGGCTGCTGCACTGAGAGTAGTGCAGTGAGTGGAGTAAAGGGAGGATTGAGAAGGGGGGGGGAGCACCCAAGAGGTGTCGTCGTACGTGCAATTTATTCATAAATGTTGTAGCCCACATTCAAAGCGCAAGCGGCCATGCCCAGCGATTTGACGGAGATGAATTCGTCTTTGATAGATGATGGATGTGCCGGCTGCAGCATAAGTCACCCAATGCAGGCCCTTCCCAACCCAGCACCCTCCCTGCCTGTCACCCTTTCGCGAGCCCTGCCCAATTCCCCAGCAGTTTGGTCAGACTGGTCGCAGCAGCAGGGCTGGGCAAGGCGTCGTCGTGACGTCTGAGAAATGTGCAACATCCACGAGACGTGGAGCACTTGAGGCAGCCACACACACACACATGTGTCGTTGTCGTCATCGTCATCCGCTATCAATGATATATGGGCGCCGCTATGTGCGACAATAAGGCTAAATAATGACGCAGGTGTTTCACCAAGACGCGACGGGCCAGAGACCAGAACAGACGAATCAGGACGCGACGAAAGAGTTCGAATTACGAATCAATCATAAAGATTCTGGGTTCGGGTTGCACACTCGAGAAACTTACTCGTTCCACTTGTTGTTGTGAATGCTCTCGCATTTGTTTGAAACTATTTTCGATAGTTTTCGAGTTATAGAGAAATCAATTGGGGGAAATAAATTGCAGCAAGTCTGCAAGTGATCGTGATGAAAGATGTTCCTAGAGGACAGATAGCAATGCGAGTTCTGTACAAGGCAGACAACTTCATTGTGAATGTGGTAAGAGAACATAAAATAGGGGGTACATTTTGTAACCCTGACATGAAGTAAGATAATCGACTGGCCTTGCTTGCTTCCTTAACAATAAAATTAAATAGTTCTTAGATATTCAATAAAGAATATTAAGACTCTGATAGGAAGTAGACAAAATAAATCTTTATTTCTGACATTAATAAAATATGCAAATGCAACCTTCCTTTTTTTTCCTAAACAGACTCTTCTTCAAACCGAATGCAATCGCTGCCTGCCAGTTTAGCCATCAAATTTGCAGATCAGTACAAACTCATTCCTTCTGGTTCAAAGTTCGTTGACGACGATCGCCAACTGATCTCACTCAAGACCTTTTGGAATTTGAATTTTTCGTGGAACTGGAGTTGAAAACTGTCGAGGCTATAAAAAAGAATTTCTCACGATCTGCTTGGCTGTGCTGCTGTCAAACGTTGCGATGCCGCTGGCACAATCAAACTGCGATCGATGCTGCAATGATCACTCTCAGATAGCTCAATTCGCAGCCCAAGTCTTGCCGGCACCTTGACAGGCCAACTGTCGAGTGAGTGGTATCTTCCCCCAGGGCCCTCTCCACTCTACACTGCCTAAGCTAACGTATTTATTTGTCTTTACTTTGCATGCATTTCTTTGGCTCTGCTAGTTTCCGTTAAGTCCAATTAAAATTGCCCTATCTGCGATCGTCGCAACAAATTGCAGCGCCCCATTGCAGCAGCAGCTCTCCAGCTGCAATTGCAGACCAACAGCAGCATTACTCTATACCCGATACCCAGTCGCAATTCCCGGAGCAACCGATAGCCAGTCTTGCCAGCTGCCTGGAATGGGACCAGACTCAGAGTCGCAGTCCGAGTCCGCGTCGAGATCGAGGAGAGCCAAACCAGTTGGAG
This sequence comes from Zaprionus lachaisei, assembly GCA_018901815.1. Taxonomy (NCBI): domain Eukaryota; kingdom Metazoa; phylum Arthropoda; class Insecta; order Diptera; family Drosophilidae; genus Zaprionus; species Zaprionus lachaisei. The sequence goes on from JAEIFI010000109.1 coordinate 2,650,889, forward strand.
CTGTCCGGCCTAAGCAACTAACCAACCTGCAGCGACAACAACAAATTAAGTGACAAAATGTCAATGCAAACAAGCAACACACACAGCACACACACGCACACTGCAGGCACACACAACAAACAAACGGACCAAGCAAACCCAATGGCCAAATCATCGATCGTTGCTTGCTTGGATTCAGTTGGCGGACAGCAGCACAAGTAAAAGCGACGACAGGCAGAAGAATGTTAAATGCCCTGTAAATGTGGAAAATGGTAATGGGTGTAGATACATTGGGTGGGTGTAATAAGGGTTTATAAGTCCGAGTTTAGGTATACAATTCAAGGAAGTGTAAGTATACTTGAGTGTGAGATAATTTAGACTACAATAGGTTTATCTGTGAGCTTAAGAGAAGGTACTCGCATATATATTTGGGTAGCACTCCTATAAGTTAATCATTTCATATATAATACCAAACCGATCACACTTCAGTGAGCCCCAACAAAGTCAACAGCTCCACCCAAAGTCATTAGCCGCGATTGATCCCATATTGTGAGAGACTCCAACCGAGATATAGAGCATGTGCATGGCAGGAGGGGAGCGAGTGTGATGCACGCGAAATTTATTAACGTAGGAAACTTGACACATTTGGCAGCCCTGGCAGCGCTGATGTAGCCTGTCTGTGGCAAGTGTCATGTGTGCACAAAATTTGCAAGCAACTGCGACAACAGCAACCAAATTAACAACAACAACTGCAGCAATATAACCAATCATTCAGATTGAGTCGATCGCCGAAGAGAGACAGAGAGAGAGAGAGAGAGAGAGAGGTAGTGAGACTAAGCGAACGAACGACGAGGCAGGCGACAAGAAAAATCAATTAGTGAGCGACATGTGACGATAATAATGCCAACAATAAAAATTGCACAGGGCCTCAAAGATCGCAGCTAACAGAGATAGAGAGAGGGAGGAGGAGAAACTGAAAACGAGAGATGGTAAGAGAGCAACAGATACTGTATCTCTCAGCTTTATGCCAGAGTATCGCCTGAGCCTGAGTAAGTGTTACGGGCATCGTTGACTTTGATCGTCGCCTGCAATCGATCCGCCTTCACTCTTTGGTCGGCAAATTTCAATTTCCGCAACGAAAGAAGAAACTAGTCAAGATTTTCGCATATTGCTGTCTTCTCTGGGTCTCTGGGAACTCGAATCAAACTTCAAGCATAACATCAAGTTCGCGCGGCGTGCGGCGGAATGCAAATAAACAAAATGAAATATGTAAGTGAATGTGTTCGTCTCTTGTTATTGGGGGGTGTGTGCCAAGTTGTGTGTGTGTTGTGCTGTGTTGTGCTATGCTGTATGTCTTCTGGGATCCCAGCGAGGCTGGGCCGCAGCACGAGAGAAGCCTAACGAATGGGGGCCAAGAGTCAACCTGCGATCGTTCGATACGAAATTGATTGTTCGTCGTAAATTGAATTTGTGGCATTTGCCAGTCGCGAAATTTATGTGCGCCTCGTATACCACGTTCCCTGTTTTTCTTTTTTCAATCAACTCAAGTCAATTCGTATCCCGCGAATGGATTGCAAAACGAATAGACGAGGGCGAGGCCTTGAAAGCGAGGCGTTCCGGTCATACTTTTGGGCATTAGAGAAACAAGTTCTGGCGAGAGGGAGGGTGGACTTTGGGACTGGAAGAATGGTGGTTTTGGAAGGTCACGGTTATACCAAAGGATAAAATATACATTGTTATGGAGTTGAAGAAAGGAAGTTTAAGAAAACTACTAAGAACTTAAGCACATATCAAGCGAAGTCGACTCAGATATTACAAATTAATTTAAACTTAAAGATACAATTGAAACTCTCAGCTAATAATTATTTTGTATGTAATGATGAATTAGCCAATCTAACATTTGTTGCAAAGGATTGAAGAAAACCCAGAAAAATCCAAATACACATACTTACTTATAAGTTGATGTATTCCAAACGTATAAACTCTGAATTCCCAATTAGCACTCAGGTTAAGCTGTTATGAAATGTAAGTATTTAGTCAGCAAGCTGAAAAGAGAACTTCAGAATAGGTTAGCATTTCAGTTAATAAAGTAAGATTATACTACAACTCGCCTGGGTTCATTCAGGAAATTATCTTTTCACATTATCAAATCTAGAAAAGTATTGACGATTATTGGTTCGGTGTTCACTTACTATAGGGTGAATAGGTTAACTACCCATGTAGGGAGTAGTTGTATAAGTAGTTTAAGTATGGCTATCGACACCCCTAGAACGACAGGGATATTACACAAGTTAATTTGCATAAGCCAAGTTTATCATAATTCATATTTGCCTTTATACAAATACGCCCCACAGCAATATTAGTCGATAAGCCTAGTCCTATTACGCTGCACAATATTCTAGCAATTTAAAGATATTTATCAGCACATTCTTTTTGGCGCTGTAAGTCCTCTTACCCATTTCTTCTCAAAACAAAAACGCGAAAAAGAACTCCGTCTCCGACTGTCTGATTACTGGGAAAAAACCTCCGCCTGACATTGGCTGCGGAAATGTCTGAAGTGTCGTCGAGCCTTCAAATGCGTCTTCGACACGCGATGAAATGTTCCGACTGCTTTCAGCGCGCCCCCATTTCATTTTCCTCAGCATTGTCTAATGCCCTTTTCCATTTTCATTTGCCTGGTCTGGGCCTGAGCCTGGCGGGGTGCAAAGTTTTTCGCTCGCTTCGCTGCTAGCGACAATTTTTCGCGGCGGCTGTTTTCTTAATTTCTGATTGAACTTTTCTGTTGACGGAATTGAGTGTCGCCTCAAACACGCCTCCTCTTTCTGCCAGCCTGCCTGCCTTTCTGTCTGTCTGGCTGGGAACAATCGAGTGAATGAATTTGTACGAAACAGATGTGTTATTCCATTCAGTCGCCTGTTCCGAGCATTGTCTTTGCAAAAAGGTCTTCCCCGTCCTCTTTCTGATTTCTCCTGCTACCTCTCACAATACCCCAGCATTTTTGTCAGACCACAAGACGCAATTGTCTGTGCTGCTTTTCCAGTTGGTAGCCAAAAATTAAAGTCCAAAACAGTCTACTGGGAAGCTGTCTACGGTTTTGACTATTTTATGCAAATAAGTTCAATCACCTTTCAGTCAATCAGACAAACTGTGGCGGAAGGATCTCTCGATAGAGAGGGGTAACCCCCCTTCGTTCGTTCCACTGGCAGCTCGTCAATTTTCGTTCAGAGCACTTTCAATTTATTTTCAGAGCCCCCCACACCCCGTCCCCCATTGAGTTATTTACCCTTTTGCCGCCTGTCACAATCTGCAACACCCATCGAGGGTGGAGGACCGTCCAGTTCTGGTTATGGTTAACCCCTCCCCAGTAGATTGGCTGTCAGTTGGCCGGTCAGCTTGTCCGTCCATCTGTCACTCACTCAATCGAAACGAGACGAGGCGAGTGGCCAGTAACGAGTTCGTCTTGTGCTTGCCCAAAGGATTTTCAATCGAATCTGTCAAATATCACAACCTTCAATCAAACCCAAAAAGCTCAGCATCTCATTTTTCTTTCCTCCTCCACGTTGTCCGGCGACGATGAAGATGATGAAACATCCCTGCAGGACACGCATGTGACAACAAACGAATTGACAATGGACACAGAGACAGAGTAAACGGGAGTGAAGGCAAAGGGCAGCTCCAGCTTCAGCACTACGGAAGGATAAATCATTCGCTATGGCATCCTTCGATATTTCATATTTTTCAATTTATTTTCGCAATTTATTCGAACACATCCGCTGCCTGAGATATCTGAAACAATTTCTCGAAAATTACCCATAGATCATATCTGATAGAGAGAGAGAGAGAGAGAGAAAGAGTTGTGACTGCTCTATTCTAATTAAAAACCCTACAATCTGTTCACCACAATCGGAGCCAGTTCGACCGGGACACACATCAAAGTTAAGAGTTCTGTCGCTGACGCAGATGTCGGCACAAGGAGCGACGACTCCGACGACGACAGGATAATGCCGGACCGCCAATGAACCAGTTCCAGCTCATCTCTGGATGTCTTTCTGTCTGTCAGTCGTGCGACACACATATTTTTCTTTTCTTTACGTTTTTGCTTTCATACGCCACTTGCTTTTCATTTATCACAAATCCTTTATCTATCCACTCAGGGACATCATCTTCCACAACAACTTCGTGACCGCCACTGCTGCTGCGACTTCGTCAGGCCAAACGTCTTGGCCACTGGCAACGCCTTCCTTGCCTCCCTCCCTGGAGGGCAGCTGGCTGTGTCACCCGCATGTGCACTGGAGCAGATAACAAAGATCCTTCAACGGATTGACAACTGGAGGCGAGTAACTTTGTAATTTCTCATGCTTCAAAGTCGAGACGTTGACGCCACCAACAAGCACACTTCAGTTTCTATCTCTCTCACTCTCTCTCTCTCTCTCTCGTATGCCTCTACTTACTTTTTCAGATCCATTTTGTTGCTCTCTTCTTTGTGGTATATTGATGGGGTCAGCAAGCTTGTAGAAGGCGAAGAGTTCACGGAATCTAAGGATTGTTCTGTAGATACTTAAGAGATCTGCAAGGTAAAGTTGTTGAAAATATTGAATAGTTTGAGGTGGCTGTAAACAAATTTAACCGAAACGAAAAGAAATGACATGCGTTCGAATCCAAAGTATAATTGCGAGTTTCTCATTGTCTTATTTCTTAAGTCAAAATTACATACGGCGGCGAAGTGGGGCAAATTCACTGCAACAAAGAGATATATCATATCTATCTATATATTATAGAATATGTAATGCATACTTACATGCATGTAGGGTATATTAGATACTTAGTTTCATTTACAATAATATACTTATGCAGTTCTCATCTATTCCTTGTTCATCAAACTTTAAGATTTCCATTCTATCTATCATATATTATTTCTAATCCCCACTCTATGTCTTAAAAGTCCCTCATTTCAAATCCAATTGAATGAGTTAAATTGCCCGCAGACCTTTCTCACACCCTGCCTTTTTTAACTCTGCCCAATCCTAGAGTACACAAGCTTCGGTCTATGGTTTGAGTGCTGGCGTAATGCAAACAAGCTGAAGGATTGGAAGAACACCCACTACGCCGTCTTCCCTGCAACCTCTGCTCCTCTTTTCATAATGCACACAGCTATATATGCTATGCTGTATATAAATACGATATGTCTGTCCATCGGTTTGCATACCAGGCTTGCTCTATATGTGTCTGTGTATGTGTGTGGGTGGCATGTCCTTTGTGCGGCAAAAGGTCCTTCATTAGAAAAATTTTCAACTTGTCATCTTTTTCGTCATCAACTCAATCTCAAGTCAAACCAAACCGGCTGTTGCCTTTGCCTCTGCCTCAGCTCGACTGGCCTGTCGCTTTACATCTCGTCAGGATGTCCACTGCCCCTCCTCTCTCTCCCTCTCTTTCTCTGTGTCTCTCTTTCTCCCCTCTCGCTTGCTCTGCCCGCCCCTTGCATGTGTGCCAACTTGTCCAATATTGTCCCTTTTCCTTATGCTTTTCATTTGTCCATCTTCTGCTTGTATTTTTCTTCAGCACGTCGCCTGCTTCAGCTCCTTCTGGTCCCCCAACCCGTGCCTCCGCTGTGCCAGTGCGCTCCTTTTCAAATAATTCCTGTTGTTCTTGTGTGGGTCGCCGGGCTGATGATGAAGGGTCGACGTAGCCGTCCTCCTTGTCGTCCAGAGTTCGTCACTTTTGAGTTTTGGTTTGACGAACTTGGTCCTTGCGTTGAAATTAAATAGAAATTTGATTCGAGCTGCTGCCGACTCTGCTGGCTTTGCTGCAGGTTTTTCAGCAAAAAACTTTATCAAATTCCTGTTAATTGAAATGTTGATTTTAGTTGCGAAGCTAACAAATTGCAGCGACACAAAGGACAGTAAAAAGAGGCAGGAGATGAGGGATGAAGGGGAGGGCTAGCTACATCAATTTGAAGATTGCAGCAGATAATGGAGTAGCAGCTACGCAGAGCTTTGGCTTTAAAAATGTACCTTAAAGTGGGCTTAGAATGTGAAATATATTAAAGACTTTAAAAGTGCAGATGACTTTGAATTTGGTTTATATATAAAGATATCAGACTCTTAAATTAATATGCTCCAATTCATCTGCAGGAAATTACTTATGTTACAGGATTGCAACTCTAAATTCTAAATCTAGTCTCACATTAGGCCGCTTTCTGGTAATTTACAAGTACTACATAAGTTATTATAAGTTATATTCCTCTCTTTCAAGCTAGGTTCTCATCTCTAATTTCAATACATGTATAGAAATAACTAGAGAAATCGGTAAACCTTTCTTAAATCTCACTAATTCCCTTTAAGTCCCTTAGTTATTTCTCCCTCATTCCTTTGGGCTTTCATAAATTCTTTAAAAGTTGTTATATTTTTATTGCACAAACAAATTGTCATCATACACACACACACACACACAGCCATAGACAGGCGTGTGTGTGGGGTTTGTCTGCGTTTATTGGACACGGTTGACATTCTGTCCAGGGCTGGACATTAACTGTACCGTAACATTATATTGTGCGGCAGTGTCAACAGCATCAGCGCAGCATGAGGACGAGGACGAAAGCAAGCAAAATGAAGCAAAGTTGACAAACTGACGAACTCAGCGGCGCACGCTTCATTCAATCTCTCAGTCGGTTAGAATGAATGACCAAACACGGATGCCCCAGAACCACCACCACCTCCCCACACAGTCGAGCAACGGCAACGACAACAACAACACAACTAAATACACTTCAAAAGAATAAGTTGACAGCTGACGATGACTTGTCAGAGACAGGTTTCTATCCTTTCATACACACATAATGTGCAGAGGTCCCTCCTCCGGTACACACAGTCCCTTGCCCCGCACCCGTTCAGTGTGTCCAATGTGCAGACAATCAGCAAGGAGGGCGAGCCAAGCGAACGCATGTCCTGCCATCGGTTGACGGACATCGCCTGAACTTTTCTTGCCCATCCTCTTTACACTTTGCTCCTCTTTCCTTATGCGCTTCTTTGCCTTGACTCCTTCTGGATCTGCTCCTATTCTTTCTCCTGCTCCTGCTGCACACTGTTACCTTAGGGATAATGATTTTTCAGTCAAGTGAAAATAATTTTTAAAGTAAACAGACAATTTCAAGCTACCCTTTGTTGATGTTGTTGTTCTTATCGAAGGGAACTTGCATAAATTTCCAACAGAACGCGACTGGCGCCGCCTGATGTCCAGTGTGGGCAATCAGCCTGACCTCGTCTGGGGTTACGAGTCTCGAGTTGCGCTTCTTATGAAAGACCTTCATGCCAAGTGTCTGTTGTGCAAGGGAAGTATCAGTATACAGTACAGCATATAATTATCTCTATGGAATATATGTATAATATAATATATCACTGTATAGTACAGTCTATAATTATCTCTACGATATGCAGTACCTGCATATCTACAATAGACATCAATCATATTTAAGGAAACTGAAAGTAACAACTATTTCCAAGGATAACTGCATATGGAGAGAGACAGAGACAGAGACAGAGACAGAGACCCCCCTTGAAATATACTATAATTTGCAATTTTGCGCCCTGAACTCGTCCTTGAGTACAGTTTAATGCAACCTGCCAATTGAAAATCCGTTTTCTCAACTCAAGTTCAACGCTAAATAGAAAGCCACTGCGAAAGGGGAGAGGCAGGATGAGGGGAGGGGGGCGTAGCAGGACGTCAATCTGTCAACTGCGTCGACCCGTTCGCTCATTTGCCCAGACAGGATGTCAGTTTGTACGTCCGTCTGCTACGTCTGTCCGCCCCGTCAGTCCGTCTGCTCCGTCACTCAATCCATTCAATTCCATGTTCCATTTCGCAAGGACCTGAGGTTGAGTGCCTCGGTTCCGTTTAGTTTCAGTTTTGGACGAGGCGCTGTCAATTTAAAATAGAAAATTTATAGAGCAGACAAAATGATGGACAGCCATCGTAGTTACACAATGTGTGTGTGTGTGTGTGTGTGTGCACCAGCCAGCTAGTGTGTGTTTGTGTGTGTGTGTGTGGAGGCACAAATGCTTGGAAGGTGGACTACTCACATTGTTACGCCGTGGCGTCTCTGGGTGGCAGAGGGAACTGCACTTGCCTGACGGACTGACTGACTGGCAAATTGACGGACAGATTGATAGACAGATGAGATTAAATAACTTGTAGAGGTTTATATAATATACTTCAATATATAGTGTAGTATAGTATAGTATATATTGAGAAAGCATGTGTAGTATATGTACGCACGTACAAACGGAATGAATCCTGCGCCGTGTCCTGCGAGAGAGAGAAAGCTTCTCCTCGTGCAAATGCAATGCGCAAAGTTTTTCGACGCGTCGCTCGGTCGGACGATTTGTCAGAATAGGTCGGGGGAGTGAGACGAGTGGCATGAGGAGAAACTTAGTTTCGAGTTCTGCTTTGTGCGCTTGTTTCGTCAATCAAAATTACGTGACGTTTTGCATTCGTTGTCGTTCAATGGACGTCATAAATACCGTTGCTTTAGATATATATAGTATATATAGTTGGAACAGCATGTGAGCCAGCAAACGGATGAGCCAGGCACGTGTTACTGTCCATTTAAGTGAAGGAAGAAGTCTCTCCCTTCACACACACGGAACTGAAATAAGAGAATTCATTAATTAAACACATAATTTATTTAATTTTATTTAATACTTACCAAGTACTTGAACAAACTAACCAAAATATGTGATGATTATTGAACAATTGCACACATTCCAATCTCATGATCTAAAAATTGCCCACATACGATGATTGATTGGTTCTGCTCGCACTTGAAAGGAAGTCGGGGCGGAAGTGGCTCTTGATCCCGACGAAAAGAACTGACGATTCGTGCCTCGGTGTGCTTTGCCGCTGTCCATTTGCTCGAATGATATATCACTGACATCTGAAAAATATGAAAAACTAAACTAAGAACGTTCGTCTCTGAGGCCTTGCGACGAGTTTTGGATGCGGATTTTGCAAAACAAATGAAGCAATAAATTTTGCTGACAAAAACAAGCAGCCAAAACGAACTGCAGATGCGAGTAGGAACATATATATATATATGAAGTATATAGTATATGTATCTGTTATATAGCAAGTACATGCCGCTAAGTACGCGGGAATTTAGACTAAGTGCCTGCGCTGAGCAGACGAATGTGGATAGCGACGGCGGACGTGAATGCGGTCGGGATGTGAATGGGATTGTGGATGTGGATGTGGATGTGGACATGGCCAAGTCAAGTCGCAGAGCCGACCGAGCGACCGACCGTGTGTGTTTATATATCACTCACATGTATGTCAGATGACAAACAACTGACAAGTGACAAGCTTCAGCGTCAACGTCGTCGTCGGCGTCTTCTTTCGCGGGTTCTTCGGCGTGGACGATGCTGCTGTTGCTGCTGCTTCTCTCGACAGTGCACAGTGGAACACAATTAGATGTGGGTGAGTGAAAGTTGACTGGTGTTTAATATTTACAAGGGACAAGGGAATTAAAATGAAATGAGGTAAGGATAAAGTAAGATAAATAATTGGTTAGGTTAAGGCGGTGATAACTGTCTTATGCAAGTTAGACATGGGAATTTATTGAAAGCAGTTTAAGGGAAATATACATATGGTAAGGTAGTTCTAAATTATATTACGTTACGTGATGAAATGTTTTTGATTAAGATTCATAAAAAATTGAGAAAACATTAAGAAAGTGGTAAGAAATGTTAGGAATAGTAAGATGAGATCAAGAAGATATAAATATTGCTATTAATTTGATAGTTATAAATGTGAGAAGACATTAATGTAATAAATCGGTTAGAAATTAAAAGAGTAATGAGATGAAATCAAGGAAAAAGCTAGATTGTTATAACACAAGCGAATAGAGTCTAAAGGATTTAAACTTCTAGTCGGGGCCTTGAAATAATTCCAAATCCACCTTTTGAATCAGTTTGAACTACGCTACAGACACTCTCAATCAGCTTTTCATGTCCATCCGCATTTCATACATTCCCCAGCGCGATCGTCAATCAATTCAACTATTCCCACTGTGCCAATGCGACAAAACTGACGCGCCTCATGGTGACATATGCTTCTTCTGTCCTCTCTTTCTTTCTTTTCGCCTGTTCACTTTTGCCAAGGAATTATGATGATTATGATGAACGCGTGGTTGTCCGATTTGCTCGACCGCTTCTTGCCAATTGCAGCAGCCTCTCTCCCCCCCTTTCTACCCCTTTTGCCCCACTGTGGCAATCGCGGATTGTCAACATGACAACGACAACCACCACAACTGAAGAGATGTGGCAATTCTGAGGAATTTACTCGACCCGTCCCAGACTCAGGCAATTGTCTGTATCTTCTTTGCGGTCTCTGTCGGCGCGACGCATGTAAATCACTTGATGCGCACTATGGCAATCCGAGTGTCAAAAAATTAAGAAGCCCAATTAGACGTTGCCACCTGTCAGCAGTTCGTCATCCTGGCGAGCTGCGAATATGACATTCATTCATATGCCAGAGTGACGAAGTAGACGAGACGACTCAGCTGACAATTTATTTTCTCACTCACAGTTCGTCAAGAACTGAAGTCGCACAGAGCAGACTGTCTGCTCCCCTTCCATAGTACCTCCTCCTTTCCCTCTTCACTGTCCATCCGTCAGTTAGTCAGCGTGTTTGTGTCCCCGGCGTGGACCATAAAAGTTTTGTGGCCAAATATTGCGCGGATTTATGAATTTATGTCTTTTTTAGTTCTTGGACCAGTGCGACATATTACATATTTATGGCATCTTCTCTGCTCTGATATCACACTCCACTATATCCGAGCCGGATTCCTGGAACTGTTTGTCAGCTGTGATTGATTGCAAGGGATGTTTTCATATTTTGTAGTTATATATAGAAAGTGTTTCTGGCTTTTATGGCAAACTGACATAATTGGGTTATAAAAGTGCCAGTTCTGCCCACTGTACGTTCGAATTGGCCAACAGCGGCGCTGTTCGTCAATCCATCAAAGGGCTGCGCGACAACAGAGGGCGCTGCCAAAAACAACAACAACAATGTGGGTACATTTAGCATACAATACATACACACACATACGACACACACGCATATGTACATACATTGTCTGCCAGAGTAGATGAGGCATTCCTTTGCTTTAGCTGAGTTTGTTGTGACAGAAACGGTGACAATTTGCAGCAAAGCGTTGCAAATGACAACATCGCATGATACAAGATGGCAGAGATAGGACGACTTAAGGCAGAGGGGTGTGACGGAGAATCGCCAAGTGACTTACACTTAACAAGGTTGTCGCGGCACCCTGATTTGACACATGAATGCAACCATGCATGTACTTTGTATGCATGTGTGTGTGACTGTGCCTGGATTATTTTGGGCCAATTTGTATATTTAATACGCACATATGTTTGTATATATAGTTTAAATTGTTTACTTTTGTAAAAGTAATTTATTGTCACTACACATCGTGAAATTTGTACAATCTTCATAAGAAATTATTCAGCACTGTACAAAACTGAAAAGCTGCAAAGGCAGCCATGACATTAAAGTATCGATACTTTAAAGTAGCGCATTTGACATATTTTGCAACACTATAACGTATGACGCGACAGAAATTAAACAGAAAAGTTAATTTTCGTAATTGGCAGTTGGAAAAGTTCTTGAAATAATTCTACGAATTTTCTTTAATATTATTTTTCATCATGTTCATGAAGAAATCCGATCGTAACGCCATCTATCAGGTGCTTTTCCACTCGGGCGTTCTATTTGCCGAGCGCTCGCCACAAAAGCGTCATTCGGATGAAGATCTGAAGCATTTGACGAATCTGCAAGTCATCAAGACTCTGCAGTCGCTCAAGTCACGTGGTTACGTGTCTGAGCAATGCGCCTGGCGCCATTACTACTGGTGCCTGAACAACGATGGCATTGAGTTCCTCAGGGGCTACCTGCAATTGCCCACTGAGGTGGTGCCCACCACACTGCAACGTCGTACAGAGCCAGTACGCATGTTCCGCACGGCAGATGACGGGCGCGCACGTGCACCACGTGGTGATGGCAAGGAACGCACCGATGATCGTGCCAACTATCGTCGCACGGAGCGTGGCGCGGACAAGACGGCAAGCGTGGGACCCGGCACTGGATCGGTGGAATTCCGCGGCGGCTTTGGACGTGGCAGGAAGTAGTCGCAGCGAGTCCGAGCAGTCAAGTTTGCATATTATATGTGCCTAACCTGTACTAATTAAAATCATAATCACTAATCATTTCATTTATTTAGTTGTTTGTTTTCATACTAAAAAAACTGATTTATAATCAGCGAAACTAACTTTACAAGGAATGCTCTATGCTATGCTATATGTAAGCTAACCTTTAACTTTAACCCCTTTAAGCCTTTACTTCACTCTGTAAGCCTTCTGCCTTGAAGTCTTCTCTTTTCTCTTGGAAGTCTTCTTTCTTCCATTAAAGCCTTTTCTTCTCCCTCGATGTCTTCCCTTCCCTCATGCTTTCGTTAAATTCTTCCCTCTTTCACCATCAAGACACGGGGTCCATCATTCTGTGGCTCAACTCTTGCTGTGCTGCTCAATCAACTTAATGTTTATTGTTTACTTAAATACTCTCTAAAATATGTGTGTCTGCATTATGATAAACAATTCGCCCCGACTCGGATAACGACAATAAATCCATTCGCTGACGTTGTGCCACGCCAACGCAACGCAGAGACGGCGACGCGGAGATGGACTCTGAGGCGAGCTTCGGACCGAGGCGAGATCCCTGTGCAGGCTGTGAAGCTGGAAGCGCATTTATTATTTGATTATAAACAGCAGCGAGTTGCTGCAGAGAGACGAGAAGACATGGAGGGGGGAACGAGGGCAGCGGCGAGTGTCGAGCGGGGCCATAAAAATCACCTACTGACAGATTTATTACACAGCGAAGCTCCGACTCGACCCGGAGGTTGTCTGGCCGGGACGGACGGGACGCGACGAGATGTTCGCCTCGGCTTTGACAACAAACAGATACGGCAACAACAAAAACAACAACAAAACGAGGAAGAGGGAAACAACAGCAGCAGCAGCATCAACAGCAGCAATCGCCGCCAGTGAGCAACTGCAGCAGCAACGAGCCGGCGCAGCGACCGCGTCCTCGAGCTCATCATCGTCATCATCAGGCAGCGATGCTGACAGCTACACGGCAACGCCATCAGCGTAATCAACTTGGTGTCGAGCTGCGCTGAAGCTGGAGCAGCGCACTGGCAACTGGCAACCACTGTCCAGTTGTCCCGGTTCAACTCGCGACTGCGCTGCACTTTATGGGTGGCATGTGAAGCGTTTGCCGCCGTCGAAACAATCCCTAACTCTTTAGCCTCATTAAGCAAAAATTTCACACAAAAAAATGGAAAGAATCAGAAGAAGCGTTGGTGGCGGTGGAGAACGAGGAGGAGGAAGAAGTGAAGGATAAACTGAGGGTATTATCGACGGCATGTCGAAGTTGAGAGACTCTGCGATAGATTGGCATGCCAGTCGATTAATGATGGAGATACTGGAGTATAGACTTTGTACAGAGCCGTGGGGTGAGTGTAGGTGGAAGAATACGAGGAGAGCGAAGAGAAGAAAAGAAGAAGAGAGAGTAAAGAGAATTTGAGAGAAATAGTTAGGAAGATACTAACAAATTGATATTTGTTTAATTATAATTATACATAGTGTGTCCTTCTTAAAGCCTTTCTAATAACTATACATTCTTTAGTAGAGTCGACTTATAAAGAATGATTACCTACATATCATATCATAAAGTTTTTCTAATTTCAAGAGATACTTTAATAGAGATCCCTTGGAAAGAACAAACATTTTCTTAAAGTTAACCGCGTTCTTCTAATATATGAAGATTCTATAGTATAGATTCCTTTGATAGAACAATGGATTCCCAAATTTGATGGATTAGTAATAATAATATAATTTAAGACTGAAATTGTCATAATACTCAATTAAATATGGTATTTAAACTGATTTTTTTCTAAATTCTATAGAGTCAAATTAAACGAATATTTACTTAATCTAAAAGATACATAGTTACATAGATAATTATTCAAACATTTATAGAAAACATATTAGTTTATGCAAGCTAAATATGTGTAAAATGCTATAAGTATGCAAATCTTTTCTTTTTAGGTTATAGATTAGATCACATCAACCTTTTCTGCAGACTGTAACAGTACATTGACCTCATGGCAGAGCATTTAAAAACACAAGCAGCTGGCGACACTTACAGTCAGTCAATCCCCATTGACCTCGGTCAACGCATACACTCCCACGCAGCGACACAATTCCAGCTGCATCTGCCAATCCCATCGCCTTTAGCCCCAGCCCAATGCCTCCTTCGTTTCCAATCGTCATCAATGACGCGCGCTGTTTTGCTTAACTACTACAAAAAAAGTAAAGTTTATCAAGCATTTCTCGGGGAGATGGTGACAGGAGACTGGGGGGATCGCATCCAGCTCGGCTGCAGTGGCATCCCAAAAGTGTCAAATGTGTTGTGTGATTTATGCAGTCAGTCGCATGATTTGTTTGCAGTCCGTCTACTTTTCGTGTTTATCTGCGCAAAATATGAGAAAGATAAATCGACGGCGCGATGCTGTTGAGCCTGGTGAGACCTGGTAGTGCCTCTCTGTCTCACTGTCCATCCATTCTGTCTGACTGTCCGTCCGTCCATTTGACCAAATCGCAATCAGTTGGCGCGATTTTCACTCGCCAACTTTTACTGCTGTCGGCAACGGCGGCTGCTTTCATTCGTCACCTGGTCGCATGTAATTTTTCAGGTAAATTATTGAAACGTCCCTAACGATCCAACGACGATCTCCATGCGATGTTTCGTACGAGCGATCCACGAGCAGTTCCCGCACAGAGATCAGGAAATGTCCAACTTTTCACAGCGCTTTGATTTGTGTGCCCAGCAATGATATATACTCATGAGACTGAGTGTGAGTGCCAATGTGAGTACGAGTATTCGTATGTATTCACTTGCAGATTCCGATCTTCATCTCCCTCTCTTTCCTGGTTGGGTGCTAATTTATTAACGCAGCCATTTTTGGGGTCGCCGAGGAAGATAACTAGTCTTATTGGGTATCAAGTGAGAGATGTAGATCCTTAATTGGTATATCTAGGCGAGAATCTGCGTAGTTGACAGAGTTATTAAAATGTCAACGGAAATTAAGTGCGTAGGTTTCTTAAGGTGAGGGGATTCTTTCGAAAGTTGATTTACAACGCCTATAAAGGAAAGTTTTATAACAGTTGAAGTTTAAGTTTTTGGATAGAGAAATGATATACGAAATTAAATGTGTAGGATTCCTCGGGAATTCAAAGGTTAATTAACAAAGAAAGTTTATTTTTAAGTAAGTTGCATAACAGTTAGTTTTATAACTAACAAGATATTAGACATGACCTTTTATTTTGAGATATGATATTGTAATTAATATTGTTCGATTTTGTATATTACATATGTAGGTACAATAATTTTGTGCGCCTGGAAAGGATAAGGACAACAACCTTTACTTATACTGTGAGATCTAAAAGTATTCCTGATATTTATCAAAATATGTATAGATATTTAATAGTTGTTTAATTTGTTTTTCTTATAGAAAACATGAACTTTGAACTAAGCTACAAGCTATATACATTTGTTACAGATATATAGACTTCCTTTATTTTTACAATTACTATTCATAACCCTATTCCGATTTCCATTTATAATCGGAGGTCTTATAACACTTATTTGTGTGAGTCTATAGTTTATATAATAGTATATATAGTTTTTAATACTTTTCACTTATTCTGTGCTATTATATTATATTATATGCATAATCCCATTTATATTCCCGATATAGCTTTGACCTTTGTCCGCTATAAGTGAATATTCTTTTAGTAGCAGCCAGAGTGCACGTTAGTTCTGGAGCAGGGGAATGATGAAAACAGAGGGTAAGGAGAAAGAGAGAGAGAGAGAGCGAGACAAGAGGATTAGTTCGTTGCGACCCTGGAATGGCATTTCTAAATGGACGCCATAATCAAGCGCTAATAACCTCATTTGTATGTCCAAGCGGGCCATTAACTTTTCATTTGCCACGCGAAAAAGTTTTGCATTGAGCAAATGCAGCACTAGCTCCAACCAGATGGAGATTGTCCAACGAACCAACGGACCAGTCAGCGATCCATCTACACAGCTATTCCCCCCATCACCTCCCCCACTGCACCTCGCAGCAGTTGGACATGGACATGGACGCTCGCTGTCAGAGCTCGCACTCAGGCTGGCCTGGCCTGGTCGGCCATAACTTGCGTGAAACATGTTAATAATTTACAATTTGGTATTCATAAATAAAATGTCATCCGGACTCCTCCAACGACTGGAGCGGACCTGGCCTGGCCTGGTCGCCGGGTAATGAGCGAATGTTGATTGAGGTTATATTTCATGGCAAATGGGTGCCCGTTCCTGTCCTGGATCGAGCTGCCTTTGCTGCTGCTTGGGAAAGTCGCGCCATGGCACAAAGCAAGCGCATATTAACTCTCGCTCAGTTCCCGTTGACGTTTGACACGCCGCCGTGGCTACAAAAGTTGCCCCGCCGAGTGGTGGCAACTGCGCCTGCACCTCCGACTTGACTTGACTTGGCTACTGGCAAAGTTCCAATCCGGTTGCAGTTGCGCACTGAGCCCTGATTAAACACTCAGTCCATTTATCGTCATTTATGGTAATTGTTCGAATCGCAGCCGCTACTCCCGCAATCCATTCCTGCAGAGCTTAAGCAGGGCAACCAATTAGAAGGGGCAGCAACAGAAATCGAAGAACCTTCTTCTGATATGCACTTGGAAATATTTGTGTAGCTAAGACTGAGGATATAGCAGACTGAGAATGGAATTGAGTGTTAAGAGTTGCACTGCCAAGTTTTATACCTCATACTCGTATGCCTGAAGTTTTGTAATAACCTGTTGACAGCAAAAGGTAAATCTTATTTATAAACATACAAAATATAGGTTTTATGTGATATGTAAGTTACATTTTATTCACATAAGATTATTATATAATAGTAAAGTAAGTAAACTTAAATATTTGTGATACTTTGGCGTGTAGATATGTAGACTGTAGATATAGTAGAACCTTGCGAATTGAACTTGCATTCTATACAAAATATCTGTTGTATATCATTCTCACAATTACAGTATGAGTCTCTTAGAAGTATACATATACTAATATTAGTACAGGGTGTATCTTAGATTTTATATTTAATAGACCTTTAATAATTGTGTTATTCATCTGTTATGCTCTAATTGCCAATGTTTTATAATATGCAGTTGCAAATAGAAGACTTATTATACCTTTTGCTTAGCTTTTATGCATATATAAAATTGTTTAGGGACTTGCATTGCATTTCGATTATCATAATTTGTTTAAAATATCATAATCCACTCCAGCAGAGACATACTATACAATATCTTTTAAATGCACCATATTATAGTAATAATATATTCTAATTAAACTCTTCTTAGTTAAGTTTAGATATCTTTGATAAGAACTCAAGTTTTCTTTTACATGATCGAATTCAACACATTATCAGATTCCTGCATCTCATTCAATGCCACACATCGTAGAAATGGCTGTAGCAAGTTCCGAATGTAACCTGTGGTTAATTTGTTATTTAGTCATTGCGACATATTGCTGTGGCATGCCGCGTTGTTGCTTATGCCATATCTCTGGCATTCCTACGTCCGATGTGCGCGATAATGTTTCGCCGAGGGGAGGGAGAGGAGGAACTGTGCTGAGGGGCTGTCAGCAAGTGCCGTTAGGCAGGCGCAGTCAGCATGGGTGACATTTAATTGCCAACAGATACATTTTGTCAGGGCCAAATGACGTGAATAGATGCAGCAGCAACTGTCACAGCAACATGAGGCACGTCGCATCCGCTGCCTTCTTGTGGCAAGTTGCGATGCTGGCGAATTAGGTGGCAGAATGCGGCTCCAACAGCGTTGAGAGCTGCGACTGGCATTCAGTCAGCCAGTCTATCTATCACGACAAATGTATCTGCCAGTTCTATCTGTATCTGTATCTGCTGCAACTGTAGATGTATCTGCATCTGGGTCTGACTCTGTAGACATTTCCGCGTGAGAAATGCGCAATTTCTGTTTATTTAATGCCAATGCATCTCGCGATGCGCCGTCGCCGTCGCCGCCAACACGCCATCAGTTTTCAATCACACGCGCCCACACGCCTTCTCTCCCTTGCTTCTGCTTTCTCTGCTGCTGCTGCCACATCCTCCTCTTGCTGCAGCCGCCTTGATTTACTGCGCACTTGTTGCGCCACAAGCTGCTGCAGCTGAAAATCACTTTGCAGCAACTTTTGCATCTTCTCATGACGACGCTGGCCCCCAAAGTGGTGTCAACAGCTCTCGGCACGCTGACTGATGAGTTACTCATCCGGAAATGTTTTTCACTTGCCACTTTGCGCTTTCCACTTGCCACAGTCGCAGTCGCGACCGACGCGTCGTCCGAAAAAGAGCCAACAAAGCATCTTTGTCAACAACTGACAAATTGGCCGCGGCAACTCGCACGCTAAATATTCTCTGCCTGAATGCGCCTCTCGACTTGTTTCCACGAGAAAGAGGCTGAGGTGGACGTGCGAAGGGGGGAGGGAACTCTTTTGTCTTCTTTTGTTCCAGCAAATGACTGGGAAACTGTTTTGGGATGTGCCCCTGGGGCAGCTGTAGTTGTCGGTCTAAAAGGAGAGGGAAAGAATGATTTGGAAGCTAATAGTACTTAATCTGCAGTATATTATATACACCCACAGTATATACACTAATAAATATATACCTGAATAATATAAGAAAGAATCATAAAGACAAAGTTCGACATTAAGAACTATTTTATATATTTTAATATACTGTACTTATTATATAGTATTAAGAACTATTTGGAACTAAACGATACTGGAAACTTAAAGAAATTAAATGTATAATAAGATTGTATATAAACCTATTATAACTCGACTTATTTGTACTTTTAAGTACTAAGGAGTTTGACGATCCTTACCTAACTAAGACTCTTTTCACCTCGCTTGTTCCTCCAATTCACACTAACTCTGATCTGATTGGGTTTTTCTTGGTTTTCCCCAATCGTCTGCAACAAATGTTGGATCGGTTCTTTCATTTTTTTATCCCAGGGTCAACTCAATTCAATTAAATTCTTTTTTCTTTCTTTTCTCACAGTGCAGATTTTGCTTTTAACTTAAAATTATTAATTAATTATAACTATTAATTGTTTTTTTTACTTTAAAACAGTCGACTGACCTTAGTCCGACTATAAACTAATTAAATTAAATATGTAACCTGTATTAACATTATATATTATTTAAACTAACAAATGAAGAAAGACACGAAAACTAAACATAGATTTATACATACGATGAGGACAATTTGTTGATTTTATTGTAGAAATATATCTTAATACTTAAACATGACTTGTTAAGTTAAATATATTATTCAAAGAATAAACAACTACTTGGAATACAAGATACTCGTTACTAAGAAAGGGAGCATAACATTATATTATTATTTGATTGGGCAAATGTAACACTGCCTAGGAATCTATTGTACTCCTGCTGCGCTTAGAGCTCCATTATCCACCCAGTTTTCTCTCTTAAATTTATAAATAATCGTCAATATTATAAATATAGTAAATAACACTTTTACTAGTTCATATTTTGATCATAATAATCTCAAAACTGTTTAATGAGAACGAATCTGAAAAGATAGTTCAACATCAATTACTGTTTAAGGTGTGTAGTAAAATAATATTGAACAATTCAATATCAGCAACCCTTTACCAATTGCAATGTGAAGATGGAGCCTAATCTCTGCTATGCATAACCCCACATAATCAGGGCAGAGATCTACAGTCACAATCCAACTAATAAGCTATGCTTACAAATCTGTGCGCTACAAAGCATGCACAATATTTATTCACATCCATCCAAAATAGTCCCCGCGACTCGTAACTCATTTGCCCGCCGAAATCCTTGACTTGCCAGAGACACACAAGGCAGCAGCAGCAGCAGGAGGAGGCGGCGAGGAGCAGGCAAGAAATTGCAGCCGAATGCGAGGCGAAGTGACATGAAGCGATGCAAAATGCATTCCCAGTGATGATGTGATATGTTGTGCCGTGGCTGAAGCTGATGTACCCCTCCCCTGCTCCTCCATCGTTCCCTACTTGCCGTCATCGTCAAGAACAACCGCGTCGAGGACGAGCTTGATGAGCATGATTACGAGCAGAGTAGTAGCAGCGGCAGGCAGGGCAGAGCAAGGGATACACAGATCGGGACACGAGGCAGACAGCGCTGCTGATGGTGACAATCTCAGCGCGGCGCGGCTCTGAAACTGATGAGGTTAACAACGACAACATCCACATCCACACAGCGCGCACATCGCACATGGCACGCTGGAGATGATGAGCCGTATTATGTTACGTTGTCGTCTCTGGCCCACTCGCTCGGAGCGGAGCGTGTCATAAATGTCGCACGCCACGTTACTGATGCCTGTGATTACGTCTGCCTTCTCCACACACCGTCTCCAGTTCCTCCTCTGGCTGTATAATACGCTGCGCTTGGCTTGACTTTGCATACACAGAGTAGAGAGTAGCTGGAAGAGAGGGGAAAGGAGAAGGGTGGTTAGTAAATTTGCATGTGCACGAAACGTCATCGAAAATGCATCATTAGCAGCTGGGAATTGGGCAAACAAGTCTATTTGTCGCCTCGCAGCTCGACTCCGACACGACGACCATGTCGCGATATGCAAAAGACCTGAGGCGGCTTCTCTGTGCCTCACCATTCCATTTCCCCCTACTGGGGCACCCACGATTCGGGGAACACTTGTTGCCAGCGTGTGGCACAACTGATCTGTGACCCTGCAACTTGTACTGGATTCAAATGCAAATTCCCATGCGCCCCCAGGCATGTTGCAAGTAGTGCCCCGCGGGGGTTCGTCTGCATATAGTTCATTCGAATCCGATTTATTCCTAGTCTGAACTACGTTTCGAACTTAACTTCTTCCTGTACGCCTGGGACAGCCGCAGAAGTTAATCCACTCTGTATCTGGTCCCGCTGGCCATCTTGTTCATGTCCTGCTTCGCATACGGCCGTCGGTATCCTTGTTGTTGCGAGATCAGTGCTCGTCATTAACAATGAATAACATTTGCACGTGAATATAATTCTCAAATTGCAAATTTTAAAATTCGAATTTTTGTTCGATTTCATATTTGTTTTTACAGTGTTGCATTGCGCCAAACAAAGCTTTTTCCGTTTACCGATGGCTATTGCTAAAGTATCGATATCCCACTTACTCGATTCCTTAGGGGGATTATGCAACACATAGAATTTTAGTTTTTTTAAATTAGCCAAACTATCGATATCCCACTTACTCGATACCTGTAAGGTATTATGCAACACATACTATTTTAGTATATTTAAAAGTATGTGCATTAATTAATATATGTTTGGAACTTTTAATTTAAACCAGCAAAATTATTAATATACATTTTCACGCAGTGTTAAGACCGTTTCAAACTGCCAATGATCTCTTATAATAATGTGCCATTATACCCCCCCCCATTAATTCACGTCTGTCACTTTAATTAAAAGCCTTTTCATAGGGCAAGCCTTCTCTCAGTCGGGTTTAACACCTTCGCCTTGATTGGGGGTTATCAAGTTGCCTTAAGTATGCAAGTAATGATAATTCCATGGCCGGGCATTACTTTAAACCCCTTTTAATGCGTCGAGCAACGCATTAAATGTTCTGCATAAGGCGGAGCAGCAGCAGCGGCAGCGCGTCGAATCGTCGTCGTCCTCTGTCATTTTCATAATTAAAGGATTCTAGCGAGATGGCCGGGACTGTGCGCGCATCTATATTCATATATTGATAAAGTTGTAAAAGTTGAAAGTTGCGCAAAACAATAAAAATAAATTCTAATGAAGATGGCCGGCCGGCATGGCGCGCACAGAGCGAGAGATGGAGAGAGGCAGGGGAGAGGTAGACGGGCGCCAGGACAAGCATCATCAGGACAGCAGGCCGGGCGCCATTTGTGCCAGCAATTTTCTCTTCTTACATAAGCAGACCAGCTGAGGCTGAGGCTGCCTCTGCGGTAGGGTTAGGAAGAAGGGCATAAGGAGGAGGAGGAGGAGGAGTAGGTGGTGGCGTGGCCGGGGTTGCTGCACTTCCGTAATTTGCCGAGCAAAAGCGAGAAAAACAATCGAATAAACTGTCGGAGCATCAAAATTCAAACGTCAAAAAGCAGGCGAAGTCGAAGCAGTTGCTCCATGCCAGCTGCCAGGGCGGGAACTATCCCTGCCTTCCCTCTCTCTCTCTCTCTGCCTGCTACTGTTCCTGCTCCTCCTACCCCTGTTCCGTCTCCTTCTCCCCTTCTTGTCCACCCACTGACAGCCATCCAGTCAAGCGTCAAAGTTCCTAATGCACACAACAAATTTCTTATATACAGAGGGGTAGGAGAACGAGTGGGAGTAGAAAGAGCAGCAGGAGGAGGAGGAGGAGGTGGTGCAGCAGCCTCCTGCAACTGGAGGTGCTGGCTGGCCACTGACGGAGACGTCAGGCAGAATGTCGTGGACAAAATGACGTTGTCACGAAAATTGCAGAATATAAAATTCCTAGTTCCGGCGCCAGTTTCCCCCCTCTCCCTCTTGCCATCCCCCTCTGCTACTTCCCTGGTCCAACCACATGCACTTCCGCCTGCGTCGCTTCGATTTTTGTCCAAGGACGTAGCGCAAAATACACTATAAAAAAAATATATAGAAATAAAAAATAGAAGAAAATGGAGAAGCGAAATAAGTAGGAAAAGGCGGCAAAGCTAGAGAGAGAGAGAGTGAGAGGAGAAAGGTGGTGGGAGAGGAGAGGAGCGTAAGAAACTTTTCAAAAATTATTGAAATGTCACGTAGCAACTTCTCAAATTGCAAAAATCCTGACGCTGTCGTTCAATGTGCCGTGCGGATTGATAGAGCGAGTCCTGAAGGAGGCGAGGGACAAGCGCGCTGCACTTGTCGCCTGCACAAGGAGCGAGTGGGATAGAGAGAGAGAGAGAGAGAGAGAGGGAAGTAGGGGAGCAGGGAATCCGCTGCCGCAGTCATGGCTCGGACGCTGACACTAAGACGAAGCCAAGGCAAGGCGAGGCGAGGTCCAGGTCCCAGTCAGGCGCAAATCCAATACACAAGTTGCTGCCCCTCTCTCCTCCTTCCACCCTTCTTCCCTACTCTCAGCGCACCGCAATTCAACGTGCGAACGACAGTTTGACCCGAGACATTTTTGGGTGGCAAATCCGGTGGGAGGAGAAGGCAGAGGCTGACAGCGTCTTGGCCATTACGAGCACAATAACAACGCATGGAGCAGCGGGCAGGAGAAGCTGAGTCGGAGCGCGCGGGGTAGCTGGCGTCGAGACAAGGACAGAGTCGTCTTCGACGTCCTCGTCAATCGTCAAATGTCGCCAAGGCGCTGTCAAATGCAGGCAAAATGACGGGTCGAAGGACAGGATGCGGATGCGAATGCGGAAGATGGTAGGAAGATGAAGGAGACCAGCAGACGAACCCGGAGACGGAGCCGGAGCGACATAGTAGTTGTCGTCGTTGTCGTCGTAGCCGGAGCCATGCCATGTTGTCGCAGGCATTAGGCAACTAACAGCAAACCCAGACCTGACCCAAGACCCGCCTCCACCTCCTGCTGCCTGGCGGGAAATCTGCGAGTAGCGCAGAAAGTTTTCATGACTTTTCTTTTATTGCACATTTCAACAAAACGATTGATGGCTTCCATGACACACACACACACACACACACAGCGAGACAAGACGAAGACGTCGACGCAGTATGGCGTGGCAAGGGGGTAGAGGAGGTGCAGGGTTGAGGAGGGAAGAAGGTTCTGCTGTACAATATTCACAAGTTTAGCTCGTGCTGCGAGGCGAGCCGAGGATGCTGTAATATGATGGCGCAAGGATTAGTCTGACGTGGCGCATTTCTTTTATACTTCTTAGTTAGACATTTTGTTTCACCCACGTCCCCTCTCTTCCCTACCTGCCCCTGTTTGCCCTGTGTCCTACTCCATTTTATTGACGTGGCCCTCATCAATGCGGCGTCCACCAGGAAAAGCAACTACACATATGGACATATGTCGAGTCTGCAATGTGGCAGCAATAACTGTTGCCCTGAATACCCTAACCTCACAACGGGGGAATAACTATCAATGATCAAGAAGGTCTTCCTTAAGTATAATATGGCATATATAACGGGAAAAGTCCCAAAGGGTTTCCAAAAATCATATATATTTCAGACTATTACGTACAGTTATCTTTGCTTAATAATGGATCGAAATTCGTATAATTTCTTTACATTATCTAAACGTTTTCTTCAAAAGTACCATATTGTATATACTAGATACCACTGCATAAGTCAAAACTATTGTGTTGATTCCCTACATAAGTAATCTATATGGGATAAATAATGTATTTTAAATAATATCTCATTTTTATAAGATTCTATACTGTCCTATTCTATCTTCAAACGATTGCCTTGAAGCCTTTCTTGAGATATTCCTTAGAAAGTTGAATATAGTAGCAAAAAGACTTCTTCCAGTATTCTTCGACTTCTTGCTGTATTCTCCATATTTTTCTTTATAATACTTATACTTTTCCCCCTTTTTATCTGTATTATTATTATATCTATTATTATATATTATCAATATAACTTCCTTTCAGCGTATTCATCCGTCGACCGTCTCTCAATTTGCCTATCTTGCGGTCAGCTGCAAAGTTTCTTTCGTGCTTGGCAACATTTCCTCATGCTTTTCCAAACTGTTTCCACTTTTCTTCGCTTTTCCCTCATTCCAACTCCTTCTCCGACTTCTCCTGCCTCTACTGCAGGCAACACGCGGACGTGGCACGTCTCCGATGACAAGCAAGAACAATTTTTGACTGATGCGCTATATATGCTGGACGTCCAAGTCCGAGTCTACAAGGAGATACCTCCCCCAGCATTTCCCTCTGCTCCATCTTCTCGTTATGCCTCTTGTCCTGTGTCCACGTCCGAATTCGAGTTTGAGTTGTGCTTGGTTGAAAAGTTTAAGCAGCAAGCTGAAGGCTTGAACTCTGAATCCTAACCTTTCAGCACAAGGAGAAATGAAAGAAAGTAGCCTGCTTCTCTTTCTCTTCTACTTTCTTTCTTGCTTATGATGCATGCGACTATGTTTATTTTATTGCATATACGTATTGATTGATGCGCCAGTGCAGCACTTGAAAGTGTAGATGCAAGGAAATAAAATAGATAATACTTATTGTTTACTTAACCCTCATTATAAGAGGTTCTGTGTATATCATATATATTAGAATAGGTTAATTAAGTGCATTCTAAAATCTTCTAACATTTTGAACGAACAACATATGTACATATATTAAATATACCGTAGTGCGGTATGACTGCGAACGAATATCGATGCTTGAAATATCGATGCTGAAAAGGTTTTTTATTTCGATGATTAATATCGATACCAATTAGTGTTGCCACATGGTTATGTTTGATCTAAACAAGATTACCGGCTAATAATAATATCTTAGAATAAAATGGGTGTACGTATTTACCCCTATTATTATGTATATTTATTTATATAAACTTTTCTTAACCAGAATTTATTAAGACTTCAAGAGCAGATTCTGTTGGATTTCTCGCAGTACTTTTCATGTTAGATTCAATATTATTCTCAGCTAGAGCTCCTTTTTTGATGAGAACTCTACTCTCTTCTAGCTTCATTTCTGATCTTTATGTGGTAAATAAAGAAGTCCATAAAGAACAGAAACTGTGGCTGCATAATACTGTAGGAATCTGAAGTATCCTTTAAAACTGAAAAGGAAATAGGAGTCTGTCTCCAGGATGCAATAAGCGCACGGCGCGAGCTGACAAAGTGACCAGCAAAAGGTCCTTGGGACACCTTCAAAGGGAAGAAAGAAGTAAGACAGATAAAGAGAAAGACAGAGAGAGAGAGAGAGAGAGAGAGAGACGTCTGGCAGGCGACAGCGTGTTATGCAACGCAGAAAGAGCAGGAAAGTGGAAGGAGGAGAGAGAGTGAGGGGACACATGCACTTCAGGCCGCTGATGCTTCCTGCCATATACTTAAGGATTAGAAATTTACTGAAATGCTGCCAGAGACAGTGCCAGAACTTGGAACATACTCGTAAAATGCAACGACTGCAAAGGAGGAAGCGAAGCAGAAGCGCCAAGGCAAGATAGGGTGGAGAAAGGAGGAGCGGGAAGGGCACAGAGACGAGGCAAAAGAAAAGTCAATGCGCAGTCGAAGAGAAACTTGTCAGTTGCCGTCAATCAGCAGACAGCAGGAAGGACATCGTGCGACCCAATAGAATAACATTGCGACAGTGTGTGGGAAGGAGAAGGAGCATGATGAGGCGTGTGCGCGTGTGTGCGTGTGTGTGTGTGTGTTTGTGGGCGTCTTGGCAGCACTGGCGGACCTGAAGCCGGAGCTGGACGAACGAGAGCATTGCAACTTTTGCTCGTCAGCAACAAAAATTGATGCGCTGCAGATGAAACGCCAAAAAGTTTGCCCTCAGCTAGACGAGGGCAGAGCAGGATAGAGAGATGGGAGGAGAGAGAGAGAGATGAGGAGGAGACTAAGAAAGCAAACCAGAAGCAAAAGCAAAAGATTAAAAAACGGAAAAATGTGCATGGCTAAAGAAAAACATTGAAGGCAGCACAGAGAAAGCAACAGAGAGGTGGAGAGAGGGGTTTGGGGTGAGCAAGACATGGAGCCCAGTGCAGGCGACGAAGCGTCGTCCTTGTCTTGCTGACCCCGTCCCCTCTACTTGCTGTCGCCCATCCAACTGACAACGACAAAGACGAAATGAGGTCGTCCCGAAGGATGGCCAAAATATTTTACTGATTGTGTGCAAACTTCGATACAAAGTTGCGCGCTGACGCTGGCGTCGCAGTTGACGTCGTCGGCGACTGCAGTGAGAATATATTTGGTGATTGCACAAGATGCAAAGTGTCAAGCTGAGGCAAAGGAGAAGTGAAGAGTAGAAAGAAAAAAAAAGAAAACTGACGAAAAGGAGTGACCATTGATTAAGGCGCTCTGGGAGATGGAGAGGGAGGGTAGAGAGAGGCAGAGAGATTAAGAAGAGGCAGCTGATGGGGCCACAGCATAACACTTAATTATATATATACTGTAGTCTCATTTTGTTATTGACTCAAGTCTATAATCGAAATGTGTGAAGAGTTCAAAGAGAAAAAGAAACAGAACGAGAGAGATAGATGAGTTTTCTTAGCAAGACTTATAGGTCACTTTGTCTATCGTCTCTCTCGCTTTGCAATCAATCAATTTCATGGACTTAATTCAGTTTTTAAGCATGTATTTTAATTTATAAATAGACATAGATACGTATATTTCTTTTGTATTATATATTTTAAGTATTTGCGATCTACTACAAATATTCGAAAGAAATGCTTAAAAAGTTAAGTTTTCTACTTGAGATTGAACAAAAAAGTGAGCCTGTTTCTTGAGTAACTTTTTAATTTCTCCAAATATTTTCACAAAATTACATAAATTGATATTCCAATTGAAAATCTAAAAATCTAGCAAATGTAATCAAAATCAGACAACATTTTCACTAAGTTCTGACCAAAAGAAATTTGTACTTTGTGATATGACAATCAAATTAGCGAACTATTTTCATTGAGAGCTCTCTTTCCACTTTCTGTCTAAATATTTCGTTCTATCGAACTGACAAATTTGCTACGGACTTCAATAATTAATCCATTCTCCACATAGCCGACAGACCTGTACGATACATGCTTATATATAGTATATATCGTTATATTTGTGAGTATGACAGCTGGATGCGATACGTAAATGTTTTGTCGCTCATCCAATAAATGTCAAATTTGAAAAACCATGAGACTATGTGGCCAGCATGGAGACAGGTAGACAAGGAGGGGAGTTAGGTAGCAGGAGGGGTTGTTGGTAAGCCAAAATGGCCAATGGGGCCAATTGTCAATGGCCGATCCGATGGTCGTCTGACATGTCAAATAAATTAATTTGTGCAACGAGAAACGTCAAAACTAATTACAACATCGCTGCAGCTGTCAATTGAATGAACAGTTCACTGTGGTTGTGCAGTGCAAAAGAGGGCGAGTGCAGCAGAAGAGGGGCAGAGAGAGAGAGAGAGAGAGAGTGAGGTGAAAAGTAGACTGGAACTGGTTGGGAGGGGGGCTACCCTATAGAGGCCAACCACAGCTGGTTGGGAAGGCAAAATATATTAATGACGTGTCAAAATTAACATTTCATTACGCGAATTTATGTGCGAGTTAAAGTGAAAGAGAGAGGTATAAGAGATGGAGAAGGGGAGAATAGAGAGAGGAATAAAGAGAGTAGTAGAGAGTGATAGAGAGTGATGTTCTCTTCTGCTTCTAATTTCAGTCTTATTCCAAATGATTGTCGCGACAGTGCAAATCAGATGAGGAAAATGAGATGACAAATTTATTATATTAAGTCTGTATTTCTCAAATTTAGAATAATTTGCTATTATAAAAAGAACCTAAGAAAAATATTTAAATAATATAAGAATAGATAGAAAAGTATAGTAGACTCTGAGTAACAAAACAGAGGAGCTTCTTTGTTTCTAGTAGAATTACACGTTATAATTTAACTCCAACTCTTCCAAATTATTTTGCAAATACATAATATATACAACAAATACATAATATATTATTATTGTATATATATATGTATATATATTATATATTATTATATTATTCTTTCGCTTTTCGCGTTGTCTACCAATCAAAAGTGAAAAAGGAAGAGTGAAGGAAGGAAAATGAAATAAACGTAAGCTAGACAGTAAGTAGACAATGTGGAAGAGCGAGAACTAATGCGAGGGAGACATAAGCCACATCCCTTTCTACACTAAGCCAGTCGTCTAAAGTATTGTCTTAGCCCAGAACAGAGGGATAGGGAAGAGGGGCATCCATCAATCTTTGTGGCCAGCCCAATATGTCTCCCGTCAATCAATCAATCAGGCGCCGCGACCGGCAGATGACCGCCAATTCCAATTGATTTCGTCAATTGATTTTAACACCCATCAGATGTCAGAGCCAAAAACAAAATGGCCGACAGACGTGACAGAGTGTACGAGACACTGCATGAGACACATGAGTGTGCACGTGTGTGTGTGTGTGTGTGTGTTCGCCTGTGTGTGTCAGTGACACGTCAATATTTTATTAAATGACATTAAACTGTCTCTATCGGCTTAATTAATTTATTGTTGCTGTATTGTCGACTCACACACCCGGACACACACATCGTGCATGTGTGTGACATTTTTATTATGCAAAATCAATAAAACAATCTCTCACTCACTCACTGTGAGGAGCGCTCTCGGCCGTGTCGGTCATGTCCTTTTTGACACCGACAGCCCCAACGGCCGCAGGACACCGTCGCGAGCCGAGAAAAACAGAAATTCGCTTTAAATTGTTCAATTAATTTCGAGTTTTTTCGACTCTCGCCCTCCCCTTCTCCCCCCTGCTGCACCTTGCATTGCATCTGACAAAACGAAAATGAAAACAACAAAATGCGTCGCTTGACAGTTTGTCAATCGCACTTTGCTCTCTCTTTCTCTGCGTCAAATGAGCTCCCCTTCCCCCAGTCTTCTCTGGCATGACCCTTCATCAGAGGGCATCGAATGCGTCAATTTTGCTCGTTCGTTGAGTTCATTACGTTAGCTTCGCTTTTTTCTGCGGGGGGCAGTTTTTTCTCTGACTTTCATTTCCAAAATTATTTTAATCGGTAACGGAATAATAATAATAAAGTTTATTTGGGGGATTTCCATAGTAAAAGCGAACAATAATGTACATATATCTTAATATAAAGTATTAAAGAAGATGAATAATATTTTCATACTTGACTACATTGGATGTTAGAATCTTTTCAAAATATATAAAGTTGTTTACAATAAGTTGAAGTCCCGACGTTGAACATAAGCATTGTTTCTTTACATTGCTAAGTTATACTCTATTATGTTAAGTCTTTTGTTGTTAAGTGCGACCTTAGTCGATACACTATCGTAAGTTTATTTATTTATCGTAAACCCTATCGATATGATAGTGTTTAATAACGCAAAACGAGAGCGTCACAATCGTTTACGAGAGCTTAGGGAACGTATTGAAAGAATTCAAATGCGGGTAATAAATAATTAAAACATTAAAGGATTACGTCCACAATATGTAAGTATTTATATGAACAATAGGAATCTGGTGTATTAATTCATATAAGCTACCATATAAAAGACGTATCAAGTTTTGCCGTTAAACATCGTCACGTCTACAGAATAGAAATACCGAACTGGTGAACAAATAATTAAAAGATGAACATATTTAAAAAGCCGAAAAATATACCCATGACTCCCGTCTGAGTTTATTTAATGTAATTCAATAATATCTTTATATATTCTTTATAAATCTCACTCAAAATATCCTTTCAAAAATGCCCTTGCAAATTGAGTTTCATTCCACATTCCACATTCCACATTGACATTCTTCATCATTAAGTCCCATTGTGCTACGCATAATGTGAAATATAAACAAATGTACAGTTATTCCGGGACTACCCAAGCCACGCCACCACAGAGTGCTGCTGCTGTTCGGCCTCGTTGACAGTCTGTCAGTGGAGTCGCAGTCCGAAACTGAATGTGGATGGGGTACGAGGTCTGCTGTCATTGTCCTGTCCTGTCCAGTGTGTTTCGTCATTGTTGTTGCTGTGCCAGACTGCCTGTTGATGAAATTTCTATTTGGGATTAATATGTCAACGTTTTCATCTCGTTTTCTTTTTTGTTGCGTTCCTTTCTTTGCAGGTGGAAAACTTTCATTCACATGAGGAAACTTTTGATGATTCTGAATGATGTGACGGACAAGTGTTACGCACTCGTGCAAATGACCAGGGACGAACTGTAAGAAGGTGCTGAAGGAGAGGGGGTTTTGTATGGCATTGAGTGAAGCTGACATGTCTTACACTTGAACCATGAATGGTCGCTGACAGCGCGAGGGATGCCTGTTGATGAGGATGCCCCGAGTTCAGTTGCGTATCTCGATCAGGTGAGTCAGCCACCAACCCCTCTCCGTCCACACCCCCCCCCCCCCCATGTGTGTGTACGCAGTTTTTATTGTCATCGGAAACGAAATATGAAATGACGCATTTGAATGACAATTGGTTGGGGGAAAAACCCCACTTGTGGTCGAAAAAAAGTCTGGCTTATGTAATTAGTTGGTCGTTTGACTGAGGGTTGGAAAATTGTCCAAAATAATTGATTCAGCCGTCAATCTGGATGTCGCTGTCATTGATTGAAGTGCGATTGAGTGAAGTTTGACTAGGTTTGGTGATTGGGCGAGCTTTCGATATGTGGAAATGTGAATGTAGATGGTATATATATTGTTATAGTAAATGATATTGAGTAGAGACACAGATTAAACCATTTAGGGAGATAGATACCCTGCAAACGCAATCTTGGAATGTTTATAATAATCGATAATTCGACTGAGAGTTTGCTAGATAATCGATCTTAATCCGTTGAGATTTTCATATATTTATGTAGAACATTTGCAAGAATCTACGGAAAAATTTAGGGACCAAGCTGGCAACTTAAAAGAATGTTAGTAACTAGGAACTTAAATGAGATATTGACTAGAGATGATGATAAGGGAATTTAGGGCGATAACTAACCTGCAATAACATCTAGTTTTTGTAGAGGTAAGGATAAGCTCAAGAGAAGATGAGTAATGTAAAGTTATCATCGATAATTCGTTTGATAAACTGATTGGTAAACGATTTTAATCAGTTAAGTTTTTCATAACTTTATAAAGAGTAAAGAATATTGGGTATAGAAGAATCAAGGGACCTAAACGAATCTTGCACACTGTATAAAAGCTTTTCTTGGCAGTATTGTAAAGGTTGCCGATAATCAATCTCCTAGCAAATAGGTTGCAGTGGGAAAGAGAGTGGAGAAAAGGGGAGTGGAAGGGCGGGTTTATTTGCCCTAAGGCAGGCTTTATCTACAGTTGACACCACATGCGAAATGGGCATGCACCACATGACACAGAGCTGGGGCCTGAGGCGCTGTAGGAGAGAAGAGGGTTGGGGTGGAGGGGGTGCTGGCTAGCGGGGAATAATGCCATAATAAGGCTGTCAGCTGTTGACGTTGACATTGTCAACTCACTTGTCAAAAGGAGCACATCAAAGGCAGACGACAGATATGGAGAAGGCGCCCGTTTCTTGTTTAGTGTGTGTATATACAACTGTGTGTGTGTGTGTGTGTCTATGTGTGTGTGAGAGTATTGTTGCTTTAGCTGCTGATGGTAGATGTCATTGTTGTGCTGCTTGGGCCATTGTTGTTGCTGTTGCTGCTGTTGTTGCTGAGGCTGAGGCTGGCGATGACGTGCGATAACAAAGTCGAATGGTTTGCGTCGCGCTGATTAATTCGCTTCAAACTGCGAAAACAAAAGGACTTTTCCGATAGCCGCAATTCAGCCACGTCGCCTTTCAACGTAATTAGTGGCCGTTGCACGTTGCACGTTGCTGCAAGTCGCTGCATGTTCATGCATGGCCTGCTAATTAACATTTTAGCTGGCAAATCGTTGACGTTTATTGAGTCTGGAACAACACAGTGGAAGCACACTTCCCTGCGCCTGCTATATGATTAAAGTTGTCCTGCTTGGCTTTGACAATCCGTTTTTCAGCATCGCCACCGCCCCCGCCCCCGCCCGCGCCCTCTTCAGACTGTCCTCGCCTTGCCGCTCTCTCTCTAAGCTTGTTCCCTGCGGAGCAACGTTTGATTAGCAACTCGTCGGGCTGTGCGTAATCCTTGCAACTTCAAATGTCCCTTGGCGGACAGCAGAGGAGAGTGTGAGAGAGGGGGGGAGAGAGAGAGAGAGGGTAGGTGCCTTGCCCACCTGGCCACTTGACAGTAATTGGCCAACGGTTTTCGCTAATGCAGCAAATTGGCTGTTGACGCCAAAGCTCAAATTCGCTTGAGCATTTTGGAGTCACAGCCAAAAGGCGAAGATGCCTCACAGCGGACTCCGGCACGGATTGCTGCGTGACACACGAGGAGCTAATTATGATGCCCTTATTGCATTGACTATAAGTGTGAGCAGGTGTGCGCAGGTGTGTGTGTATGTGTGTTAGAGTGTGAATAATTTGGCTACTGCTTAAGCAAGCACTGTGATTCATTGTGGGCTTGTTAGGCATTTAAGCAGCTCTTGAGTTAGGAGCAACTAACTTTAAAGAGGGTGGACAAGAAGAGACGTGAAGAGAGACTTAAAAGATGATGAGAGGGATAGAAGTACATAGCTCTTAATACAAACATAGAACGACAATGAATAATTTTTATAAATATGCATAGAATAATAAAATATATCATATGGCATACGAATTATTTTAGAAGAACATGTCGTTCTTTCCGGAATATCTTCCATGTTTTACATTATTTTTGGAGAATATTATATAACTTTTCAAGTTGAATTAGAAGCTAAAATCTATATTCTTGAAATATTTTAGAATTTCAATACTACTTACTCAATTTACTATCAATATACTTTCAATGTAATTTTGACATATATTTTAACCATGTAAATTGGATGAGAAAGGATCTCTTAAACTACATTTACAAAAATAACCCGAAATTATATATGTATCCTTGATAAGTCTACACGATTTTGATCAGTTCGTAAAAAGATATATCATAGTTCAATATGCTATCATTGTAACATATGTGTGTGAAAACATGTCAATAGGAAGAGAAAGGACATTTTTACCTAACATAACAGCTATAATAAGTAAGTAATATATATTCTTGTTCGGGATGACTAGTCTAACCGATTTAAGCTTCTTTTCTCATTCCTTTCCTCTTATTGAATGTATTTAAAGTAAATTAAATTAGATTATATTCTGTTAGAATAAGTATATGGTACATAATCTTCTTGTCTTCTA
Organism: Zaprionus lachaisei; assembly: GCA_018901815.1. NCBI lineage: Eukaryota > Metazoa > Arthropoda > Insecta > Diptera > Drosophilidae > Zaprionus > Zaprionus lachaisei. Next base: position 2,684,940 of record JAEIFI010000109.1, read on the forward strand.
CATATTTTAAACATTTGTTATCTACATGTATAAATAATTTAATCTATTCAATATCTCATGCACATTACTTCGACATTATCGCTCTCTCCAGCTTTAAGTTTTAACCCAAATTGCGAGCATATTTTAGCACAACAACCACGACACACATTGGCAAAACATACACACACAAATACACACATGTAGACAGTTGTATAGAGATTTACGCAGAGTAACCGGGCAGACGTGGAACTCTCAAGAGGGTCCGACGCGAGTACGAGACGCGACGAGGGCGAGGAGAAGAGAAGAACGAGAAATAAAGCAAACAAAACAAATTGCGAACAAAGTGCGTCCTGCACAGCGCCCCGCGTAGCCCTCTTGCCAGGCTTGGCTGTGCGTAGTCCCAGCACAGGGCGTGTTTATTTGGACGGAGCAGGAGGGAAAGAGGGGGGGGCGTCGTCTTGGCAGTGCAAGGACAATGAACTTGTCGCTTTCAACGTCGCCGACAACGACGCTCGTCAGCGTTCAAGTCAAATGTCAGTCAAAAGGCGACGATGAAGGACTAAGGAACTGGAGGAAAAGGGGGCCAAGCAAAGCAGGGGAGGGTAGTGGGGTTCGCTTGAAGCAAGCACGTCAGTCACACGGCGCAAAAGGATGATGGATGAATTTGTGATTTGCAGGTTAAATAAATATGTCCCTGGGACTCTGAACTGGGACTCAACTCAGATCAACTCCACACCGTGATAACATCCGGCTGCTCCAGCTAATGAAGTGATTAGTGCAACGCCTTCACATGCAACAGGGCGGGGTGGTGAGAGGGGGGTGGCTCTAATAAATTGCCCCTGCCTGTGACTTGCCCCAAAAAAGAAAAGAGAACAAAGCATTTTCCATCGATCACAAATATGAAGCACATTTGTTATTAAGCAACCCCCCTCCCGCTCCTTCTCCCTCCCCTCTCAAACCACACAACAAAAACTTCAGCAACTACTCAACTAGAGGAGGCAGAGGGGGAGAGGGGGAGGCATGGTTGCCTTCTAGTCGCATATGTGACTCGACGAGATGCAGATAAATATGCGAAACGTGCATTGGGCCAGCATCGAAACTTCAGGCAGCGAGGAGAGAGAGAGACACTGAGCAGGGGGGAGGGGGGCAACGTAAGCAGGGCAACTCTCAGCTAACTCTGTCGTGGGCGTTTGCCAGTCTAATCAATTCCAATTAGCAGTCCGGGGGCCTCTCTCTCTCTCTGATGTATTCAACGAAATTATTATTTATCATTTGGTTATTTGTTATTTATCTCAGGCATAATTCGTGCGTCGCACAGACTCGCCCTGTCTCACTCTCTCTCCCTTCCTCTCTCTCTCTCTCTCTATCTGTCCCTCTGTCTATTTGCAGAGAATTTTACGCCAGGTTTGTCTGACCATATGGATAATTATGGCAAATAGAAAGCTTAAGTCACAAGACAAATGCGAGCAAATGAGAATAGTTATAGCATATAAAGCTTTATATACCCTTTGAAAAATGTCGTTATGAATAAGCAAAATATAACTTAGTATTTTTTTGGGATTTTATTATGTTATAAATATTATAATATCAATTATAAACCTATTTTATAGTCTGGTTTTTCCATCCGATGAAAGCATTTCTTTAAATACAAATACAATAAGAAATATTCTTTATCATTATAGTTTTATAGTTCCAGACTCTTAATTGTACTATATACATTATAGAAAAAATACATTTATATGCTATAAAAATGTATAGCATGCTTATAAGCGCTCTACAATAAATATCCTTTTTTATATTATGCTAGCCCCAAAAAGTATGCAAGAAAAAGTTTACGGAACCTTCTCAGACATTGAAATTGCCTAAATCGGTACAGAATATATGCAGATATATAGCACAATCTACCATAAATGCATAGTATTACCTCTTCAACTACTTATAGCGGTACTTTAAGTCAAACTTCAGCTTGCTGCCGAAGCAATTGACGGACCGATGGCAGCAATGGCGAACGATCCCAAAGGACGCGTCAGACTCAAGAACCGTTGGACGTGTGTGCACATGTGTGCATGTGTGTGTGCCGACTTGCCTTATTATGTATTATAAGTTGTTGTTGTTGTTGTAAGTTGTTGATGTGGCTATTAATTAATGCGTCATGGAATGACACACCCAAAGCAGCCCGAGCGAATTTATGAAGATGTATACGTAGCTGCGAGTGTGTGTGTGTGTGTGAGGTAAAAGCATATTTATGGATTATGAGCGCATAAATCTGAGCTGGAAAAATATCGTCAGCCCTGCCTCTGCCCGCCTCTGACACTGGGCTAGAAATGATGATGGAATATTCGTATTTTTTTAATTAGCCACATTTCTACAGATTTATGAGAGTGTCCTTAGTCCTCAGTCGGACGTCTTTGATTTCCACGTGTGTGTGTGTGTGAGTGTGTGCGTGTGTGTGTATTTCGCACTCTAATGCGCACATCGAGCTGGGGACTTTCGGGAATTATCTGCAGACGTCTTGGAAATGATTTATGCATTCGTTTAATTGAGAAGTTCGAAGACTTTGACGGCAAATCCTGCGAAGCTTTGATTATAATCGCACCTGAGCACAGAATCGCCAAGAAGAGAGTGAGAGGGACAGAAAAAAATGAGTAGACAAGCAATGCGAGTTGGGGGCAATGGCAAACGAAATCGAAAAATAAATAATTGAGATGATAATTCCACATAATTAGCAAAATCTCGAGTGATGATTTTCAATTATTGGCGTCGGGTTTGCTTTGGATCTCCCAAGGGGGGCCAAAACTTGGACCTCTCTCTCTCTCCCTCTTGGCTTGGACCTTTCCTCTCTCTCTCTGCAGCAAACTTTGGTCGCATCTTAATTAATTCCTGTTTGATGAAAAACACTTTTACAAATGAATGTCGCCCTGGGAAAAGTTTCACCTGCTTCACCTGTTCGGCATTTCCGCAGCGACTTCAATGGAGTCACTCTACTCACTCACTCTCTCTCTATCTCTCTCTCGGTCATCCACTTTGTCAACTTTTCACTGCGATTTCAATTTTTCTTCATAATTTTTACCGTGTGCACACGCTGAATGCGAACTTTCAATCAGGCCGGACGCGCCTTACCCAGGGACGCCTCCGCTTTGGACTCGGCCACGGCACAACAATCGTCTCTGGCCACCCTGGGTCCGCGTCCAGCTGTCAGTCAAGTGCCCGACACTCAAACGAAGACCAGCGAGTCCTTTAGCCAGGACACCCCCTCCTCCCTCCTCCCTCATCCACCGCCATCTCTGCCTCACACGTCACTTCCACTGACTAACTGTCTGTGCTTCGCTTCCCTCTCTCTTCCCTTCTCTGTCTGTCTGTCACTTCAGAACTTTACTCGCAGCTACAGCTCATCCTTATATAGCACAAAGATAGAGACAGCAAGAGAGGGAGAAGGAGAGAGAGGGAGTGAGAAGCAGAGCAAGCCCGAAGCCAACTCGCTTGAGAGACATTGATTGACTTTCTTAATAGACTTTACGTCTTGTCAAAATTAAAGAAAGCGTCACGCTGAAAGCTCCCAAGCCACGCACTTCAAGTGAACCGACATACCCCTCCTTACCCCCTTTAACCTCCTGCCTAGCTTATGTTCTGTGGCGACTTTGGTGTCGTCTGTGGTTTAAGCGCGCCTGACAGGCCCCAAATAAATAGCTACACAGCCTGCGTAGAAGGCGTAAAACGTGCGGCTTACATGAATAAATGTCGCGAGAGGCAGGGTGAGGGAGAGATTGGAGAAGGGGCTACACAAATCTTAAGTGAAATATAAAAGTTTTGACACATCTCATTTTTGTAGAAAAAGAAGCAACCCGACTAAGCGACAAAGTTCCAGTTGCAAATGTCGTGTTAATTCAGGCGCATATGAACGCGAGTTGACATCTGGTCTTTAGAACATATTGAGAACAACGAATGGTTCGGGCTGCCAATGGGTTAAATACTCAAGGGCAACTAGTTGAGTAAGAAGTACAGGAACTACAGATATTTTGGTTATATTGACTTTTCAGTCAGAAGATATAAGAAGAGAAGTCTATTTTCGATGTGAAGCTCTCAGGGAAGTTCTTAAGTTAATTATTAGTTTACATTAATTCATTTTATTGATGTATATTAAATGCATCAATTTGAAAGGTATTTTGGATGAGTTATTTCGAAAACTCTTTAGAAAACCCCCCCTGAGATATGCATACTTGATCGACTGATAATAATGCAATATTCTTAAGGAGATGTTTCCAAATAAATGTATAAGTCATAACTGATGATGAGTATGGCTAGCTTTGTCCCTTTCGAGATGTGCAATACTGGAAAGGCACCTTCTGGAAAATAACAAGATAAGGTTTTTTAGGAAAAATCTTGGAATTCAAAAGAAACAGAGGACTGATAATGTAACCCTAACCTCAGCAGTAGGACAATAGATATTATAGATCGCCTTTTCAGTAAAACTACAATAATAATCTTAAGTATTGAAATATTGAGTTGCGTAAAGGCCATGAATAAAATAGGTTATTCTGTTTTATTTGAAGGGAATTCCTCTTGATTTATAGTATTAAAGAAATAGAGCACGTGTTAAGTTATTATTATGATAGGTCTTATGTAATTAGGTGTAACCTTAGTCGTACGATGATAAAGTTATAAATAAGTTATAAATAACGGTGTAAATATTCCATTCGATAGAAGAGTGTTGAATAACGCTGAAGGATCACTATCGTTTGAGAAAGCCAAGTGAATAAATTGAAATTGTGCGAATGCATTTGAAAATTAAAATGAAACAAAGTAGTTTGTTTCTTCACACAAGAAATAAAGTTATTTTATAGTTTTCTTATTCAATTTAGTTATATTTTCTGCGAGAGCAAATTTATGAAAGTCTTTTCAGTTATTTATATATTTCATTTCTCAATTTTTCGTAATTCCTTACACAATATTATACATAAGTATTCGATCTCCCTTGTGGCTGCTTCGTCTGTCCCTCTCTTTATCACTCTTCTTCAAGCTTTCCCAAGTGCCAAACCATTGCCATATCACGAATCTGTCCATTTCATGGGCTTGCCAATTGATTAGAGATGTGAAGATTGAGGCACAGAAAGAATCAAGCTCGTAGAGAACGGCTACAAAAGCCGCTTATGAATTATGACACTTCAATCATATTAATTGGCAATAAATCAGGGCAGGGCGAGAATAAAGAGAGAAGAACTTTTGCTTCGCTCATAGAGAACAAAAGCTGCCGCCAATCATTCAGATTCGCAAATTGGCCAACATTGAAACAGACAAGGCAAAGCTGCAAGCGAATTGGAGCAAGCTCCAATGCCGGCTTCCCTCTCTTCTCCCCTTCCTCTGCTCTTATCTTCTCTGCTGCTCTACTCTGACAGATCTTCCATCAAACGTGCGCTCACGTCAAACGTCAAATCGGCGTCGTGGCCGAGGACAGATGGACGTACAGACGGACGCTTGGGAAGTGTTGTGAGTTATGACGAGGACGTGCGCAAGTTGATCCATCAAACTGTTCAAATCCGTTGCTCAGTGCACTTGAGCCAGGGACAGGGGAAGGGGGTACAGATAGGAGGTACTCACTGGGGCCCTGGCCATGTCTTCAATGTCAGCTAACATGACGGATGGTTGTGACTGTGGCCGACGACGAGGCCAACACGAGTACAGGCAGTTCGAAGCTGACCATGAGAATCACGGGGAGGGAGGGGAAGGGGGGGGCTCTATCTAGCACCTCTGGGTTCCCTACTGCTCCCACTCTCCTCTTCTCCCCTTCCTGTTGCTGTGACGAATGTGTCACGCTGCTCGTAATTCGATTTGTCGGTTCAGATGCAAATACTCGTGTAATTCCCTACCCATAAATAACTCTGAACCGAAAAATTGGCATTAGAAATGTTTTGCATGAATAGAAGAGGGGATTATTTGTGGGGAGGGGTGCATTATTTATTAATGTGATTGGGATTAGTGAAGATTAAAGAGAGAAGGGTGGGCAGTTAGAGGAACTATAATTATATATAGGAATGTTAGTTTATATTATGATTTGAAATAGTTTGATAGTTAAGTGAGGTGTTGAAACAGAAGAATGTATTCTATAGTTGCCCTGAAAACTAGAGGTCGATTTGTTGTTTCGGTTATAACTCTGTCAAACTTGGGTTTATACAGTAATAGGAAACCTAACAACCTACGAAAAATTCTAAGCAAGTTGTATTGCAAGAAAAAACAAATGTATATTGTTTTAATTATTTTGGAAAGAAACTATGGTCACTCTAATATATCATATTAACTATTGACTTATTTGTTACTTCGGCTAAATATCAACCAAACTCAGCTCAATACTGTATACTATAATCATGCAAAAATTCCGGATAAGTTTTAACAGAACTGTATACAATTATATTTTGTGCACCGAGTATATATGTATTAATTGTGAAATTATGGTCACTCTAAAATACCTTAATAACACAACCTAATAGTGTAAGCTTAATTTCTTATCTTATTATTATTATTCAATATTTGATACCAAGTTAAGTTCCCCCATTAAAGCAATTCACACTCTTCAAGCAGCTCGTTTTGCATAAACCGTGCACACTCAAGGTCTTCACCCTTACTTGCCTATGCAAGTTCACGCTCTGGCAACCTTTAACCCGCGCCTTACTCACTTTAACACGCACATAAAACAAATTTCGCAGAACCTTTAAAGGCCAATGGCATCGGCGACGGCGACGGCGACGGCGACATTACGAGAAATCGAGCAATCGATTATTGATTTCTTTGCCGAGTTGGAGGCAGCCTAGTTCAGCGTAAAAATGTGAAAAGGAAAAGCTGGTAAAAAAAAGAGCACACAAAACAAACACAGAGAAGGAGAGAAAGAGGATGAGTGGAAGAAGGGAGTGGGAAAAAAGGAAAGCCGACCGGCAACTGGCAACGTCGCAACTGGCGCCCGCAAATGAAGGGCGAAATTGGTTTGGTTTTTGCATGTGAATTTCCACACAGAAAATCAACAGGTTGCCATCGGTTCGATGAATGGTGGAGCGTGAAGGCGAAGCAGGAGGAGCTGAGGGAGGGAGGGGGAACAGCAGAGGGAGGTAGGCAAGCAGACGGCAGGCAGACGCTTGGCAAGTTTCCCCCTCCAGCTTACGCACACATTGAGGTTGTTTGTGTGTGTGTGTGTGTGTGTGGAAGTCGAGAATGCCGAGTCTGGGTAGAGGTAGTGCGAGGCATAGGGAGGAGGAGGGGCAGAGAGAGGGTACTGTGGGGACGCAGCACGGCAACATTAAAACGTGAAAAAAATCGCTCGCTATTTTTGGGGAAAAAAGGAAACTGAAACCGAAACCAAAACCGAAGCGAAGCGAAACGAGGAGCAACTGGAAGCCAAGGCTAGAAAAACAATTTTTCCCTGAACTTTTTTCCGCTTTTGTCTCTTTTGCGTGGCCTTTGCCACAGTCTGTCCCTCCCCCCTTCCCCTCTGCTGGTACACGGCGCGCAGAGCATGCGAATTTAATTCCTGCGGCCTTGCCCTAGTCCCACTCGAGAGTCTGAGTGTCTGCCCCACTGTGCGGTGTGTGTGTGTGTGTGTGTGTGTGTGCGAGGAGGGAAGTCAGCCTGTGTCTGTGGCAATATGTTGGCGGAGCAGACGTTGTAGGCTCAGTTCACACACAGGTTGCTGCCTGCCACACGCAACAAGCCAGAAGGAGCGAAGCAGCAAAAAGCATTTGGCATTTTTATTGTCTCACCTTTTGCAAAGGGAGACGAGCAGACAAACTGGTGGACAGCGCGTGAGACAGACGCAAATTGTTCGGCTCTCAACATGAATTACGGCAGCTTGCCTGCACCGACCCGCACCGCCCCGACCCGCCCCGACCCGTTCCTGCCCGATGCGTCATCAATCAATCAACGAGTGAGGGCCAAAAGAACGCATACGCCCTGTGGGCCCGCCACAGTTCGCACACACTTATCGTCATCATCATCAATGTGCACTCTCTGATGCCCTGTTCTTTACTCCCCTCCCTTCTTCTCTCTACTCCCCTCCCTCCTCTTGGTCTGTCTCTTTGCTCTCCATCATTGTTTCCAGCTTGTTCAATTGATCTGTGCTCTGTTTTTCAGAGTCAGGTTAGCATCGGTTTAGGCTGCTATATCCTACTCTGTGTATGTGTGTGTGTTTGTGTGCTTGTGCTCGTCAATCAGCTGGCATGATTGAACGTGTTTATCTTTGTCAAATTTTATCATGAATCACACGTTAAACTCTGTAATTTTATAATGTCGCAATTTGTTGCGATAGAATATTTATTACGCCGACATTTCATTTGCCTATCGATTGGCCCAGCAGCACGCGTAGGTGGCCCAAGAGGGCGGGAGGTTCAGCCATTTATAGAAGTAGCTGGCTTAAAGCTTATGTATGGAGGTTGTTTGAAATAGGTTATTAAAGGCTTACAATACCAGGTAAAGGAACTTAGGATAACTGTGCAAAAAAGGTTTGTTTGTAAACTGATTTGTTAAAAGTCTATCTAAATAGGATGTAAAAGATTTTAAAGTTTAGAAAAACTGTGATTATTATTATATTATGGAATACAGATATACCATAGAAACTCAACATCTATGACTTGAATTGAGATTTTTTCTATACAATGTAAACAAAGTTCACCTGTAGTTTTATCCGATATGAATCCCACTCAGGCGTTACTTTATTAACTAATTTCCAAGTTTGCTCGCTTAAACTGTCTACACAATAATAAAGAATTTATAATTCATCTTATACTTATATCTTAACTTATACCTATATGTTTTTCCTATACATTAGTTACTTCTTTAGTCTCACAAATTTTAAGCTGCTTTTAAATTTGTCACCTTCGTTCATAAAAGTCACCAAAAAAGCCTCTAAACCTCCTTTGAGTTCGCCTTACCCAACTCCACATCTTCATCTTGTTCTTCTTCTTTGTTGCATTCCCCCGCGTTCTACAGTCAGTATTCAGTGTGTAACCCGATACGAAGGCGAAAGCCAACCACAGCCACATGCCACGATTTACTGCTCGTTCATCAAGTGTGACATCGGCTCAAGTAATTCCCTCGGACATTTCACGCCAAACTGAACTCAGACGACACCCAATCAAAGTGGAAGCGAGGCAAGTCCTGAACGCACAAGAAGGTGCAACAAAATAGTTACCCAAAAATAAATAAAGAAAGAGAAGAGAAGCAAAGCAAAGTGAAGCGCGGAAGTTGCGAGAGAGAGGGAAGGAGAGGGAGGTTGACTGTAGTCTGGGACTGCTTTCCCCCTTCAATTTGCTGACGTTTATTAATTTCCGATTAGCGACATGGAATTTATGCGCTACCGTACAATTTTTCGGGATCCACAACGGCATCTGAAGAAGGCATCGAGTTACCTCCAAGACTAAATACAAGACTGGAAGCTGGAGGAGAAGTTCTTCTAATGCCGCCTGACACTTGCTGCCAAGTGTAAAGTGCCCGAAGAGATGCGAAGATCATACGTCTCTCTTTCTCTCTCTCTCTTTCTCTCTACTCCCTCTCTTTTCTACTCTTTCTTCCAGTCTCTCTCGATCTACCGACTATCTATCACTTTGTGCTTTGATTTATTACACCAGAAAGGCGCAAATAAATCACAGTTGAAAACCTTTCTGCAGGTTTGATCTAAATGAAAAAAAGGGAGGGAGAGAGAGAGAGAGAGGGTGGTTGTCTGTCTCGCTGATCGCTTAATCGAGGGACCAATCGCTGTCTGCGATACAATTAACCCCAGGGGGCCCCCCATAAACGTGATATCGTCGGTGGTAATCACCGCGACTAGCGCGACTAAACAACCTACGCGTTGCCTTCAGCTTTGTTAGCTCAACTTGTTGTTCCTGCTGCTGCTGTTGTTGTTGTTGTTGTTGTTGACTGTCGGCCTGTTAGCCTGTTAGCCCGTTAGCCCGTTAGTCCGTTAGCCTGTTACCTGTTGTTATTGTTGGGTAATTGGAATGTCAAAAGTGCTGAAAATCACGACTTTATTTACATCGCATAGCGGAAAGCGAAAACGGTAGCCAAAACAATTCAAGCTAACTTGTTTGGCTGGTGGGAAAGGCAAAAAGTGATGCGTTGCGAAACTTTAATCTATCAAAAGGTCTTTAAAATCGATTCACATTGGAATCTGTTGGCTAACAGAGAGTTCAAAAAGATCAGTTTTTGTATGCAAATTGTTTTTTGTGGCAAGCAGTGTGTTTTCGCAATTAGAATTGGCTAATTTTCTTGAAACGATTAGCATTTAATGATATTTATCTCTTTTTTCATTTAAATCTTGAGTATACCTTTCTGGAACTGGTATGCCTTCTATATCAATGATTAGATAAGGCTTTTAGGTGGAACTTCAGTAAACTTTACTTGTCTTTAATGTTGTTTATTTCATTTATAGCTTGTAAAATATTTAAAATAATAATAATAAAAACTATATGAGATACAGATCTGAAACTTTATAAAATACGAATCCATTTTGTAAGTAATTTGTATTCTTTTGAGTCGATTATGTTAAATTTGTGGTTAATATTGCAGGAATCCTTGAAAGCACAACCATAAAATACGAATTTCTAAGGTATCTTAGATGTATGTATTTAAAGTTTTTAATGTTTCCACTCCTTTTCTTTTCCAGGTTGAAAATATAACCTACGAATTTTAATTACTTAAAGGTCTTAGAGTCCAATACAAGTCGATAATGAACCTTAAATGTACTTTAAGTGTTTAATATTTCAACCTCTTTCCTTTCCCCTGTTGAAAGTCAAAGTCTTTCAATCATTTATGTTTAATATTGTCTTGCCTTACTCAGGATGTATATCTTCTGGACATATCTTCCACTCCTTTCCTACTGTAACTCTGGCAATAAATCGCATTCTGCTTAAGTTCATCAACTGTCAATTGCATTTACTCGTTTGGCAATGAAATTAACCTCAAACAGGGCAGCTGCTGACGCACTGACTGCGTCTGCATATTGTCCGCAATTCCGTCCCGAGTGCTGTCCAGGACTCCTGTCCAGAATCCTGTCCAGGACTTGCTGTCCTGCATTGTTAATGTCTTCGTTTAGCATTTAATTTAACTGCGGTCATTCAGGGATAAATTGCGAGTTTTTCGCACAAACTCAGAGGCCGACGACGACTGTGACGATGACGACGACGATGGCGCCTGTATGTTCTGCATCCTGCAGCAGCTCCATGAGCATGTGACGGATTACACGGCATGCCAGGCGAAGTGAGGGGATATGAGACGAGGCAGGGAACAATGACGACAGGCGTGGCGTGCGTTTGGTCCTGTTGCTGATGGCGCTGGACTGCAGGACTCATAATTCACCAGGATAACAACACGAGGAGGCAGTCCGAGCAGGAGTGGCAGGAGGGAGAGGGAAGACGGGAATACAGTTGGGCCTCTGCTGACGTTTTGACACCATTTTCGGTGCGATGATATGGCATTCATCTTGACAGGCATAACTGCCTGCCTGATGTCCTGCCCGTTGCCCGCCTGCCTGCTGGCCATGATGATTTACTCCACACTACGCTGCAGTCGCTCTCGGTCTCCCTCATTCTCTCTCCCCTCCCTCTCTCTCTCTCCCCTCCCTCTCTCTCTCTCTCTCTCTCTCTCTCTGCTGTCTCGGCTGTCTGTCTGTTTGTTTGTGCGTTGTGTTCGTGATGCATTTACGTCACTTACTTGAATGTTGCAACGCATTTTCAGTCACACACACGCAGGCATGACAACATAACCTCACAAGGACAGGCAGCGGGACAGCAGCAGAAGGGGAATGAGGTGGGAGAAGCATAAAGCGGGCAACCGTCCGACTGAAACATGTTGCGTCGTCACCAGCAGCAGCAGCAACTGAATGCAACCAAAAAATGTCCTTGACACTTAATTCACGCTGCATTAATGTGAACTGAATGAAGTTGTTGCCGCTGTGCCATGCACAGTGGAACAAATTGCAAAGGGCAAGTGGCAAATTATGATATTTATCTAAAGATTAAATTGACTTATACATTGCGTTACACTTGATACTGCACTAATATAATCGACTGCAAATGATCAAAGATAGTGTAGAAGAAGAGTCTGATTTTAATACAGGAGATTACGAAACCTTAATGGAACATTTATTTGAAGATAAAGTTTATGTTATATATGTACCAAGAATTGCAAATAGCTTTTAGTGATATTATGTTTGCTAATGTGAATAGCTTTTAGGTTAGGTTACAAAAGTTCAATCGGATAAGCTTATCTAATACTGAAATAGGTAATAAAACAGAAAATGTTCATCTAGTAAATCATAACAAATTAACTATATATAATTTTAACAATTTCAGATTATATATAAATTCTCAATAGCTTGTGATAATGGTGAATAAACTAAGTACAAACACATGTATAGTCCTGTCAAAGATATGTTACAGGCGCATCAAAAGGCTCTGGCAGGGAAGTTACAAAGAAACTAAAAAAACATTTACTGCAATACTTAATTTAATATAAATTGTCTCAATTAATGAAAAAGGTTTCAATTCCATTTAAAATATACATAAAATATGTAAATACGTGAATAAATTATATAGGTAAACTGTTTATAAATCAAATAAGAAAAGAGACCTTCAGTTTTCATCCATTCTCGCCCACTGTGCGCTCACACACCGCACGCATTTAGGCGCAGACTGAGAGGACTGTGGAGTGTTTGCCCATTCAGAGGGTGCGCCACTGAAAACTTGCAACCTCAAAACACTTTCCCAAGGACCTGGACGATGGACCATGCCTAACCCATCTATGTGTTTGTGTGAGTGTGTGTGTGTGTGTGTGTGTGTGCACACACTGTAATATTTGCGACAGCGTGCAGCCAACACATGCGTTAACCGAAAAAAGCTCGTAAATTACTGAACAAAGTGGGGGAAGAGGTTGAAGAGGAATAGAGGGATAGAGCCTGCTCTCAAATATAAACATCAACGCAGGAGAGCAACAACAACAACAACAACAGTAACAATCATCGCTCATGTTGGTGATGATGCATTTTGCGGTCTGTCACACCAAATGCAATTTGACGGAGCTGTGCGAAAACAGTTTTTCAAGCTATCAACCAATTTGGCCACGGCTGCACGCCGGACAAAGGGAGGAATAGGGGAGGGATAGGGGGAGGGGGAGGTGGAGGATAGAGGGTGCCTGTGCTGTCCAGCACTGTGTGACATGTGAGTGCTACTGAATGCCATATCATGGCGAGGAGCTGCTGCATGACGAGCAACGGGACGAGCCAGTTGAGTCTGGCCTGGAGTGGCCTGGCTGTTGGACTACTACTATGTGTAGTTGCCCCTTACCCCATGACACTCCCTGCCCCCCTCAGCTGCTGCTTGTTGTTGTTGCTCTGCTTGTGCTGCATTTGTCCACGCACCCACTAAACACATTTTTCGCCTGGACTAGGAATTCCTCTTTTTTTTGTGTTTCTTGCCTGCTGTTGCCCTTTTGGCCATGTTTTTTCAGCAGCAGATCTAATATTTTGCCACGCCCCCTGCACTAAGCCCCCCTAGCTAGTCTGTCCTTGTGCGTCCTGGACGAGTGTTTATGTTGGCGGATTCATGTCGTCACTGCGTGAAATGTGTGTGGCAGATGAGGGGGAAGCACTGTCCTGTCTCCTTCTGCCCCTGCCCCTGCCCCTCTGCCCCTGTCTATGCGCAATGTCCTGGCTAGTTTTGAAATTTATGTAGCGCTCGTGAGTTGGTTTATTTTTTGGTGGCCACTGTTCACCAGCATGACCATTAACTGCCATTGTCCGAGTGTGTTCATGTCACTGGGACACGAATAGCGATGCGGAGGGGGAGGGAAGAGGAAGAGGTTCTACAGCCTCAGAGCCTGTTACCAGTTCCCGGCTCCATCTCATGGCGCTGTTGCTGCTGTTGATGCTCGTAAATGTCAGCTGCGCGTGTTCGCCTGGACACTAAATGTCTTCAGCTGCAATTACAGCTCGACACACTGAGAATAATCGTTGGGTTAGTTATTGTAGAAACTTAAAATAAAGGTTTCAATGCTTATCTTATAAGTAGCTTTGGCTATTGAGAAACTCCTATTAAGATCTTCCGATACAATTATTTATTCGAAATAATAATTTATAAAATATTTAAAAATATATATTAGAATTCCTTAAGAAGACAGATAAGAATTGCAAGTTAAGCTATTTATTATTTGACATATTTTAAATCAATTATACATTTGTTAAGCTATTTAATATTAAACATATTTTAAATTCTATTATAAATTAAATATTTGTATTATAATATAATATATATCTTATAATAGTAAATAGTAATAGTATCAAGATACTTCCTTCCGTGGGATTTGCCCAGTTTTTGAGCAGAAGTTGAAATCCCAAGAATTAATAGATTTTCATTTATATATTCTAAGTATTGCTAGCACCAATCTGCTGCTTTAACCAATCCCCTTCTTTATCTCATATGTATATCAATTCTCCCCCAACTCGAAAACCTTATTAAATGCCTGACAAACTGCTGTAACTGTTTAGCAGCTGAACAGCTGCTCTCATACCTTGCAACTCAAATCCGTCAAGAATTGCTTTTAGCGGATTCACACTCTTCTCCACCTTCCCCTCACACACACACACCTCTGGCACTCGTGACAGCGCAGGCCATCAATTTATTGCCGATCATCATGCGATGCGCCAACACCAACGATGATGCCTGCCTGCTATGGGGCTGGGCCTCGTTTTCAGGGTTCAGGTTCAATTTCAGGTTGAGCTTGCAGTTCGGTTTGGGTTGGGCTGCCTTGTGCATCAAACAAATCATGTCATGTCACAATATTGACGGTTCCTCAGATACGAGTGCTAAAAATACCATCGCAAACCTGTAATCAGAGCTGCATTTTTCTAGCCAGCTGCCTGTTGCTTTGATTTACAGAAATTCACGAATAAAAAACCATGAAAAATAAAGTGAAAAATATAAATTTTCCCACTGCATATCATCATCAACTTGTTAAGCGAGAAACGAATCAGAAAAAAATACACATCGAAAGAGAAAACTCTGATCTGATGAATATTTCATGTTGCATAAATTGCCCAAAAAGCGTTCTGCTTGAAAGGGGGATGAGGGAAGGAGCATTTCAGGGTTTCTCTGCTGCTGGCTCTGCCTCCTTCTGGTTAGACAAAAAGCGAATATGAATGCACTCGGAGAAGGAGTAGGGCTGCAAGTGAAATGCACGAATCGAATGAATGAACAAATTGACGTCATTTTGTTTGCATTGCAATGATTATTGTGATTATGTTTATGATTTGCTTTAATCTATCCCGAGCAGGGAGAGAGATAAAGTAGAAATGAGACTAGTAAGGTGCACGGTAACTCAAAAGGATTTCAATCTTTCATTACTGATCATGAAATAGTTGATTAGTAGGGAGTCTATAGACCATTATATCGGATGTAAGAAGTTCATTAACTGCAACAAACTGTACAAAGGCTGTTTAAAAGTACAATAGGTTTAATAAACCTAATTGAAAGCTTATATCTAACTCTGAATATTCATGACTGTGGTTATTTTCTTGTTCATTTTATTTTCTTTATTTTATTGCTATTGGATATGTTTTGTGTTTCAATCTCTCAGTGTCTATCAAACTGTTTAGTTCTTTTATAAATATTACAGATTTCTTAAAGAGCCCTAATCTGAAAAACTTCACCAATAACCAATCTTCAGAGACATCAAAAAGTATTACAATGGGTATGTTCCAGTCTGGCACCAAGCCACCAATCAACTGTTACCCTATCTTGCTCATAATATAAGAGCTTATCCATCCATCCAGAACCCGCTCTTCGCGCTCAAAGCAGTCTGTCCAGAGCAGAGAACTCCTTCGATTTAATTTTGTTATCAACTCTCCTATACAACAGAGCACAGAGCACATTGCCAACTGTGGTGAATGTTGCATTGTTTTTCTGGCAAAATTATCAAATTTCTTACAGCTGATTGACTGCACTTGTGATGAGAGTTGCCAGTTGCCAGTGAGAGTCTCTCTGTTAGTCAGGATGCCAAGCCCCCATCCGGCCAAGCAGATGCAGCTGCAGCAGTAGAGAGGTAGAGAGGAGTAGAGAGAGAGGCATGACTGTTGCTGCCTCACTGGTGTTACATGTGGGTTGTGTGCGGCACCTCAACGATCATTGGCAATGGCAATGACACTCCCCAATCCTCCACACCTTCACCCTCCCCGCTGTCTACTTTCCGCCTGGTCCGCTTTTTGGCTAATGGACTTTCGCAATCAGCTGTCAATGGCTGCGTGATTCGTGCTTCGAGCGGGCTATTTATTTTTGCGCACTGCCAAATGTCACCGACTTTGCGGCGATTCCATCAATCAATCGCCGCGAATTATAAATAACCAAAGAGAGCTAGAGCGAGACAGCAACACAGAGCTCTGCCTTGACCCGATACCAGTTCCCCGGCTCGATGACTCCGGTGACGATTTTGAAAAATTGCCAATCAAAGAAACCGCAAAGAGTTCCGAGAGTTGCAGTTGACATCAACATCAATTCGGGCCATGTGCCAAAAACAAAGAAAATTTCACGATTGCTGTTATTGCTGTTCCCCCCTCCCCCCTCCCTCCTTCCACCTTCCCTTCTTTCTACACTCCCCACTGGAATTTTGATGAATTACACGGCGAATTGTGCAGTGACAATTGTCCGTGTCCGTGTCAGCGGCAAATTGTTTTGTTGCTTTCCTTTGCGGGGCACTTAATTGCCCCGATTGTTGGCTCACACGATTCCATTTAATGCTCTCTCTCTCTCGAATTCATTAAGACTTTGTAGAACATTAGGATAGCTATAGGTAGAACAGCTCAGGGTGGATTCTACAGTTACAGCTGAATATAGCATGTAGTTTGGAAGTTTTCATTGTGTTTTGTCTGTTAAATGGTTCGAGTTGTCTTAGATTAGTTTGTTTATATCTGTAACTTCATCTTATCTGTATAAACATGTAATAGAAAGGTATATATACTTAATACCTAATTTGAAGTCTCTAGCTTTACTTGAAATCTTTGTGACTGACTTTGTTATTGAGATGTACTGCGACCTGGTAGATCTATTGTCCCTCTGCTGGGCTTAGAACTCCCTAGCCAGTGATGTTATTGTAAGGAATTTAATTATATTGCCTGGTCGACCTCATCGTGTTAATCCCGAGAAGGTGTTTGCCTAATGACACACTTATTTGAGAAGTCAATGCAATTAATCACACTGTGCTACGATATCTCGGTCTATAACTGACTTTAGTCTGACTGAACATCAGTATTCTTCGATTTACCAAAGGCAATAGGCGAGATCTTTGTTGCATACCATAGTATAGTAAATTTGTAATGTATTTTCTAATAGGAATAGCTGAAATTAAGAAACAATATTCAAGAGAGTACGATTTAAAGGAACTGTATACCAAATTACATAACTTCTATTCTTTCAGTTTAAGTGAAGTCTGATTTGCCTATTTGTAGTTTCTAATATACAATATGTTCCTTATCAGCTCTACAATAAATCAAGTCATCTATGCTTCACGCATTTTCCCATGTGAAAAATGCAACTAATTAAATTAATAATCTTCGTAAACAATCTCAAAACACTTTGAGATTAAAATGCAATTGTTCTCGATCTGGTCGAGTTATCAGTTTCATGTGAAACGAAGCAGTCACATCACTCGATGAGATACAATTGCGAGTACCCATTGTCGTTCGAGGGCTCGCACTCGCACTCACACTCACACTCGCAGAGAAGTATTACTAATAAATTTCCACTTGCTTTCACCACTTTGAAGTGGAGTCTCTCGTCGCATTGCGTCCTATTGCTGCTTATCGCTGTCAAGTGCAGCGAATCAATCAAACCAATTGAGAGCGCACTGCTGATGATGATGAGTGGGGGATGAGAACGACAAACTGAGCCAAGCTGAGTGAGTATCTGAAAGATACCCACGACTGCAAACAATTACAATGTGCTGCTCGCATTATCATTTACATGAGATGTGACTGAGAGTGTGCGAGTGTGTGTGTGTGTGTGTGTGTGCGTGTAGTACAATTTAAAGTGTCTCTCGATAATGTCAATATCATCATTCAACTTGAGTCGAAGCGAGAGCAGAAGAAACGCGGGGCACGATGATCATTTCCATCGAACTGTGCCGGATTTCGACAACGATTGACAGGCCCTAAGCGCGCCCGATCTTCGCTCTACGGTGTACGGTGTCCGATCAAAATCCGCGCAAACAATCGACTGCATTCGCACTCGAGAGACCGAAGATCGATACGAACATGGAGAAGAGTGAACGAGCTAGCAGCGATCGTCGAAGATCGTCGGGCACGAAGTCACATAGTCACTCAGTCGAACTCGATGCCATCAATGTCATTATCAATATCAACAACGTGATTGGACACAAAAAAAACCATGCTCAGGCAATGAAACGATCCATACTCCTCTCATTCTACTCTGCCCCTTCACCCTCTCTCTCTATCCTCTTCCACTGCGTGATCGTGTAAACACAGACGCACTAACTGCACTCAATCAAAATTTTGATTATTTTGATTTGGAGGTGCTTCAGACGCCGCTCTGCCTGCACCACGCTTGCCCATTGATAAAGCCCAAGAGCAGATCCCAGCAACAACATAAACACACACTCACACACATATACACACTACAAGTATTTACTCGGGACCAGGGACTCGGGCCTATAATAACAACGGCGGCCTAGGCGCAAATAGACGCAGCATGCGCAGTGTTCCTCTCTTTCTCTCTCTCTCTCTCTCTCTCTCTGTCTGTCTCTTTTGCTCTTGCCCAGCTGCAGCTGCATCTCAATCGGCTTGTCAGGGCAGTGTATCCATATCCATGATATTCGTGGAAGTTCCACTTGAGCGCCTCAATTGTAAGAGAATACGAATTTAATTGCAGAACACAAACATTGAGCCAGAAGAAGGAGGAGCAGGAGAAGGTAGCACAGGGAGAGGGTAGAACGCAGCACGCAGTGGGGATAGTTCTGGTGGCTGGGAGAATTCTGCAGAAAGAAAATATGTGGCAAGTGCGTGGCCAAATCAGAATCTTCAGGTTGAAGAATAATTGGATTAAATGTGAGAGAAAAGGAAGTGGCAGAGGAAATAAGGTAAGGTAATGGGAATAATATATATACCTATATATATTATATAAGGTATGATTTATATGATTTGATTAACCAACATATGAAAGATTATAAGGTCGTTTATAAAAGTAAAGAGCAGAAGATCATATAATAGGACTCAAGTTCCTTCTTGATAAGGAGCCAAAATAGAAATGTATTAGATAAACAATTTTTCAATATTGTCAGTTTAATAAGGAGCTTAAAATATAATAATATGATGGCGAAGAAGGAAAGCAAAAAATCATATGAAGATCATATATGAAAATAATGTAAATGGGAATACATTTTAAATATGATATAAAATAATATGTTTGTTTGTAGGTTATAGACGATATATTATTTACATAGAATTATATCATATAATAAAATATTAGATATATTAAGGTCACATTTTCAAGTAGATTACAACAGATTATGTAGATCATATGTAAATTTAAATATATGAAAGAAAAGGAATCTTAGAAACTGAAATTGAAATGTTACAATTTTATATATTTCGAATTGAATGAGATTTACAGAATATAATATGAGCTTGCAGAAAAATACTCAACCTTCTACAATCGATTTTTAAAAATCTTTATTCAAATCAATCTACATAAAATGGAAGTACGATATTTGAAATAATTATTTGTTGTTTTTTAATTATTATTTATTTGTTATAATAGATCACAGCTCATTACACTTCACTTCAGCAACAAATAGAAAAAAGTTATAGATAAACAAAAATAGAGTAAAATGGAAGGACAAGGTGGTGGGTGGGGGGGACAGGGGAGTGCTAGAAATAACAAGCAAAGAAAGAGGAAAACAAGAGGTGAGAAAAAGCTCATTAACCTTTATTTGTTCGCACTCGAAAAGGCGCATTTGTGCACTTGAAACACGAAACGACGAGACAAGAGACGAATAGAAACGAGTGGAGGGTCGCACTCAAGTGGGGTAAGGGGTATGTAGATCGGGATCGACTGTCCGATGATCTGTCATATGTGCGCCATTGTGAGAGGAAGCCAAACCCGTTCTTGGACTTTCGCAGAGACATGCAACGTGTGTTTGATCTGTTCGATTGTTTGATTGATTGATTGCTTCAAGACGGAGACGAAGCTGGTTCTCAAGTAATGATTTGTCGAATTTTGCGAGAGACACAGAGAGAGGGGGAGAGAGAGAGAACTCAGAGAACTGGCGTGATATACAAGTTTCTGGATTGGTTCCCACAAATGATGACATTGCAATAATTTCACGCAACATCGACGCGCTGGTGCTGGTGGGTTGTTGCCACATTGCGTTGCAAGAGCTGATTGACAACTTAGTTGAGATCGAAACAGAGGATCGCATTGGAAGCTGCTTCTGCGTGACTCTGGCGACTTAACTAACCCAAATATTTAGCATGCCAAACTTGCCAACTCTCTGTGAATCCTGTCTTGGCGACTAATCAACAATGCATCGATACTGTTCCCTTTTTGTGCCGTTTCTGTGAAACGCCGTCAGCTGATGCTACAGATATCCCCGTCGCCATGCTAAGTAATCCCTGAAGCTCATCCTCTCCACCTCTTCTGCTCTGTTTCTGCTTCTTCTTCTTCTTCTTCTTCATGCTCTGATGTGTCGTCGTCGTCGTCGTCGTCTGGCGCTATATCTTCAGCATCTTTGGCCATAAATAAGCGCAGACAGTAGAATGTATCGCGCCAAAAGGGCTTCCAGCAGCCTGCAGTGTTTCGCGACCCATGGCTTGACATACGAGTAACCAAGTAGGCAGCCAGCTTACCCGCTACCCTCCCCCTCCTCCTCCACCTTGGGTTACCGCTTTGCAAGTCACGTGCATTTTGTTTACCAAGGGGCAGGCGAAGCATTTCGCACTGTCGATGGCAGATTGGCCCAACTTTTGAAGTTGAGTATTTTAGTAGAATGCAAACTACTTAAAACACCTGAAGAAATACTACAACACAACTTTAGAACTTAATACACATTTGTAAGGCTTGTAAAGCTTACATAAATAAATGGAAGGCAGAGGAAAAAGTAAAATCCTATGTTTGCACTCAAGGATTAACAATGTAATACGTGATTAAGTCCTACTCATATTACTCTTGTTCCTATGTGGAACCTTCCCGGCAGCATTCGGGAACTAACTTAGTAAATACAGTATAGTAGATTTCTGTTTATTCCCTATTGAATTCCAAAGGGGAACTAACTACACAAATTCTGTATTGTATATATCTGTTTATTCCCTTTAACATTCCAGGCAACATTACTATTCGTTATAAGTAAAAGTTTTCTGCATATTTCACTACACTTTCTAGCTATGTTTTTACCACACTTTCACTACAGATCACATTTTTTCACACTGACTGTTAAATGTCAAAGTTGACTCTCGACAGCAACAACAAAAACAATGCCAATTAGACAACTCGTTAAGCGAATCCCCATGTACACAAATCGCAGTCCCTAAGTCAATCCTCGCGAAAAACGAAACTGAAGACGAACACGAAGACGGAGACAGAGACAGAGACCCGAAACAGAAACCGAAACCGTATCGGGAAGGCAGTGTCTGAAAAGCAAAGAAATATCGCGAAATGCCAAACAAAACTCGTGAACTGTCAACATCGACGCTGCATCGGAATCGGCATCGGAATCGGGATCGAGAGTTAGAGCTGTAGAAGAATGGAGAGTGTGGGAAGGGAGGGGTAACAGGGGAACAGGGCCGAAGACGAGGCTGGTTTGCGTGTATGTCGCTTGGCTCATATCAGTCAAGACGAATCTCTCTCTCTCTGGGCTGCGCAACAAGCAGACAAACACCCAGACGGACAGACAGACAGACAGACAGACAGAGAGACAGAGGGACAGACAGAGAGACAGAGGGACAGAAAGTGAGAAGCCGCAGAGAGATTTTAATTACAACTGCAATAGTCTGGGGAGGATTGTGGACTCTGTGTAGTCTGTACTGGGCGCTGGAGCGCTGGCAATTATTTACATTAACACGATCACAACTCAGAGACACTGCACATGCATCATCGTGTGCTGTTCAGTGCTGTGC
This sequence comes from Zaprionus lachaisei, assembly GCA_018901815.1. Taxonomy (NCBI): domain Eukaryota; kingdom Metazoa; phylum Arthropoda; class Insecta; order Diptera; family Drosophilidae; genus Zaprionus; species Zaprionus lachaisei. The sequence goes on from JAEIFI010000109.1 coordinate 2,707,066, forward strand.
TGCGATGTCGATCGCCGACAGAGATCGCCAAGCATACACAGACAGACAGAGAGAGAGAGAGAGAGAGAGCGGGACAGAGGGTTCTGCAGATGGCGACAGGCATCGTCAGTCGTCGTAGTCGGGTTCTGAGTCTGGGCTTGTATGCATATTAATTTATTGGAATCATGTTAGTGAGTCGATATTGATACAAATCCATTTTCGATCGCAGCGATGCGATACGCGAGTACGAGAACGAATAGTACCCCAACGAGTACCCGATGCATTGCGTTGCTAACCCAAGTAGGTAGCCGGGTAGCTGGGCGCCTGCTGTGGCACAGACAGCAGGCAGCAACATTGCACAACAACTCCTCGCACATCCCCTGCAAATCGCATGCACTGCGATCGTCTCGCGATGGGCGAACGCATCATGCGATGGCGGACAGAATGGACCAGATCGACCAGATTGGACAGCAACACGGGGAGCTGCAGCAGCAGCAGCAGCAGGAGCAACAGTTGCTGTAGGAGGAGCAGCTGCTGCATGCCACATTTGATGGTTGCCTGTTTTCTAATTAAATCCAATCGATTAGGCACTTGATTTACGGCTGCACACACGACTCACAGCAGAGCAAAGAGAAGAGGCAAGGGGAGGAGCTTAGATACATCTACTAACTCGGATGGCTTGTCTGGGAACGAGCAACTAAACTAAACATGACTGCTATGTAAGTCTCAACTATGGAGTGTGAACTTTGCATCTTCGACTGATCTTCACATCCAATTCAACTTATCGGTCAAGTGAAACTGAGTCTTATACAACATGACCCGCTTTAGAAGTCAGGCTGAAGTTCAGATCAAAGATATAATGGAATGAAGTAGAACTCCAGTTGTGTTACAGGTGTCTAACTCAGTATAAGATGAAGCTAACCAAACAAGATTTGGAACTCCTTGTAAGGTTCAATCTTCCAACCATGAAAAGAAAAAAACTTCTACTTATACTTTTGATGTAGCATGGCACTCCAAATTCATTGAATATAACTTCCTCAACTGATTCACGATAGTAAGAGTAATGCTAAAAGATCGTGTAGCTCTACCAGAAAAAATAGCGGACCAAAAGAAGCCTTAACCTACGAGAAAAGTTCTTCATTAAGATCACTATATCATTAACGTTTAAGAATTTTAGATACGTTCGCATCTGATGACTTAAAAAAACTTTTTGACTCAAGAATAGATATCTAAGGTTAGTTCTTTTGAAACTATGATGATCATAATGCTCAAACACAAAATCTTTTTAACAATTATTTATTTTATAACCACTCTGAACCCGCCTTACGATATTGATCTTCCCATATCTATGCTATATCTACCTTGTTACCCTATATTTTCTATTTGTACATCTTAAACCTTCAATTAGCGGTTTACCCGCATGTACAATATATTACAATATATAATATTACGCCTCTCTTTTTAAATCAATCTCCCTATAGACCTCTCATATCTCTCTCTCTCTCTCACACACAATTGCAGTGCTACTTCCTGTACCACATCTGTAGCGTCTTCATGCGCTTGACTTTCCTCTGCAGTTGAAGTATGGAATACATGAGTGCCTCCGCCGATGGTGGACACCCTGGGACGTAGACATCCACAGGAATAATGCGATCACAGCCGCGCACCACTGCGTACGAGTAATGATAATATCCACCTCCGTTGGCACAACTGCCCATCGAGATGACCCAACGTGGTTCGGGCATCTGATCGTAGACCTTACGCAGAGCAGGCGCCATTTTATTAGTCAAGGTACCAGCGACGATGAGCACATCAGTCTGACGAGGCGATGCACGGAAGACGACCCCAAAGCGATCCATGTCATAACGTGGCGCTGCAATGTGCATCATCTCCACAGCACAACAGGCCAGGCCAAAGGTCATAGGCCAAATAGAACCCTTGCGTCCCCAGTTCCATAAATCATCCAAGCGCGTCAGAGCCCACTCGCTCCAACCGACCTGATCTCTGCCAAACGGAGAGTAGCCCTTCCTCTTGGGCACTCCACATTTGTCCACGTCGTGCATTGTTTTCTGTTCTCGCACCTGCAGACAGTTCGTCAGCGGACCTAACTTGATGGGTAATGCTGTCTTGGTTAGAGCACCCCGCAACAGAACGGATAAGCCCAACATCTTGAGCTGAAATGGTAGTCAGAGTAGATAAAGATTGTTTTTTAACTATTTGAATAAGACTATTGTAAAATGTATTACTTCGATCTGTTTTTGAACTTCAATTGTGATACGTCACTCGAAATGGATGAGTGACATCTGTCTTTATATTATACCTGAAGTTATATGTATCGATAGCTTTGTTTAGAGTCAAGTTTTTGGGAATATATGTACATCATGAGTATTATGAATATTATGAATATTATTATTATATGTGTGTTATGCTTTATTTATATAGTATAGTGCTAGTAATTAAGCTACATACTTTTTAAGTCTTGCAACACTTTATATACCCCTGCAGAGGGAAGTTTACATCGCACATGTCCAACTTTATAAAGTATATGGTGTATATTCTGAATCAGCACAAACAGAAAATAAGTGTTTTCTGAATAAACATAAAACAAGTATTTACTGTTTTCTAAATAAAAAGAAAGAAAGTAGAATATTTTTGGTTAATTATAATTCAGAATGAATATACTTTATCTGTACCTGTCTCACTTAGATATTATTCGAGTCTATGTTAGTACTATCCATCTAGAAGGGATTTCTATTTATATTATATCTTCTTTCAAAAGAATGTTCTAAAGAATATAAATATTATATCTTATTTCTCAAGAATCTTCTTATCTTTTTCTGCATTTAATTGCTTAAATACCGTTCAATATACAAACTTTATCAACTTTCATTCAAAATCATATATATATATAGTAAGGATACTATATCCCCAGTCAGTTGTCTATAGATTCAACTTCTTGACATACATATATCATCATATAAGGTAAATAAGAGATTTTTAGGGTCTTATGGAGTCTGCAAGTTTTCCCCACCAGTTCAGAGGTCAAGTCATCATTAGTTCGCACACATCTAACACATTCTCGCAAGGCAGTTGACAAATGGACGCAACTCGAGCTGAAAGTTTTGCCAACTCTCTCGCTCTCTCTCACACTCTTTCGCCCTCTCACTCTCTTCTTTTTGGGGCAATTTTGTTGCGACTTTAATCATTCCAGTCGCGTCATGTCGCACTAATTGCGGCAATTAATTGTGCAACATGATGGAAACTTTCTACGGCGAATTGATTAAAGTGGGCGTGGCAGGGATAGGGAGAAGGGGCAGGGCGATCCATCAAATCGATTGAGAGAAAAGTGCTGAGCGAAGGCGAAGAAGAGGGACGGGGACAACAATGACAACGACACGTTGACGTCTGACTTCAAGTTGATGTTGCTGTTGTTGTAGTTGTTATTGTTGCTGCTGTTGTTGTAGTTGTTACTGTTGCTGCCTGCCTAAGCATGCTGGGCATGTCAACAAGACCTGCTCGATGCCTGCTCGAACCTGGCAAGCAGCAACAAGTCAACGCGCACTGACAGCAACATGAGCGCAACATCAGCAGCACCAGCAGCACCAGCAGCAACAGCAACAGCAACATCAGCATCAGCAATAGCAACAACAATAACAACAAGAACAAGAACAAACAAGAGCTGAACGATCGTCGATGATTGGGATTGAGATCGGCATCTCGGGATCGGCATCGGCAACTGTTGCTGTTGCTGTTGCTATTGCTCTGTTTGCTATATTGCTGTTGCTGTTGCTGCTGTTGCTCTGGAGCAAAGTTGCTCATCTTCATCTCGCGGAGCTGATCGCACGCACCGCATGGCACAAGGCAACCGCACCGCGTGTGTTTTTGTCGCAAATCGCCCGATTGCGATCTCATTAAAGCGAATTATTTGTGTTGTTGCTTATGTTCGGGCCTGTTGCATCTCTCACTCGCTCGCTCGCTCCAACTCTGCCTCTGCCTCGCTCAGAAATTCCAGATCTGCGATTCGGGAGCAGGCATTGCTCTCAGTCAGATTGCAGTTGTTGTTGCTGTTGTTGCTGTTGCATTCGTGATTGTTATCGCAGCAACAAAGTTGTTGCTGCTGCTGCTGCTGTTGCTGCGCATCGTTCGCATTCGCCGATTTGCCAATCGTTTAGGCTACCATTCCCCCAATTGCTATGTTGTTTTTGTTGTTGCTGTTAGCTGCTGCTGTTGCTGCGAGTAAAATGTGCGATTAACGCGCTGCCAGCTGCATAATTTATGCTCTGCCCGCTGTCAATAAGTTTTAGGGTTGTCACCATTCGTTGTGTCACACGATCGCCGAACGTAGTCAAATTTATGCACATGTGAAAGAGAAAGAGGGAGAGGGGGGAGGAAGAAAATGTAATGACTGTGGACACATTTTGTAGGGTTCTATATGGGATCAGCCTGAGTAATGGTTAAGATCCTGAAGGAGATAAAATTGGAGATAGAAGAGCTTGAAATAGCTGCAAGTACTGAGCTTGATTGGGTGGTTGGGGAATATAGATGAAGGATATGCATAAAAACAGTCTAAAAAATATTTATAATTTGTTATTTTGTAGAATTTGATTTGATTTTGGAAGAACTGTTAAAATAAACTTATGGAGTAAGGAAAGAGAATTATACTTATGAAACTATGTTTATATACCCTGATATAATGATATTTTAATACGAAAACACTTTAAAAGTGGAAAATGTATATTAATGACAAAAGTAATAAAACTAATGATTGAAGGAGGAGGTACATATTCAATGACATATAAAGATGATAAAGTATCAAAAACCAACTTTAAGAGGTTAAGTTGAGAAGTTATATTTGAAAAATTTTGGGAAAGGGGGCAAGGAGTTGAGATATATTGCAATTGCAAAACAACTCCATGTTTCAACTAGTATTTGTATATGTATTGGGACTAAAGACATTTATTATGTTTTATTTTTATATATTTTATAATTTAATTATTATATACTCGCAATACTACACTACAACACATGAACATTCAATGAGATATTCACGAAGAGATGGAAAAGCTAAGAGTGTGACCAAACTTCATATTAACATAAAATCACTAAGCAATGAACATGTGTTCATTGCTTAGTGATAAAATAGTTAATGTACTGTATACAATACTTAATGTAGTGTTGTATAATGATATTTTTGTATGTTTAAAGAGAGGAATTTCAACATGAACTCAGTCTATTTCCACCATACACACTCTTATGCTTCTAATGAGCTTACTTTATGCCCCATACTATTCCTCATATAGTTTAATACTGTTTAACCCATTTTAAGCATTCAATCAATGCCTGCTGACCGAAATAAAAAGGGTTGCCAGACCAATTTATTAATATACGCAACATTTCATTCTCTCGACTTGGTGACACTTGTTCAACTACCTGGAGAATAGGGTGAGCTATTAGAAGCGCCATAGAGCGCATCAATTCTGTCTGCTGCTGCTGCTGCTGCTGCTGCTGTTGCTGCCGCTGTCATGTTGCTCCCGTGTCAGCCACAACAGATGAGCTTGGTCGACAGCAGCAGCAACTGTAGCTTTTCCCACGAGTCTAATCAGTTGGTAATTTGAAGGGGCCCGACGAGTGATAGCTAAGCATCAGAGTTGCCACCGCGCTGACTTATTGCAGGTGACTTTTATTTTCAAGCAGGCAGGGGAACAAGGGTGCTCAGCCCTTTTCAGTCTGGTCATTTGTCCAGTCCCCAAAACGAATGACCAGCGATTTGAGGCGAAATGAATGAATTAGTTCCTTGGAGAATTCGCCGCATTCTGGCCGAGATTTCTCGCTGATGGATGAGCCAAGCAGGCGAAGCAACTTGCTGGCAAATTTGCTTTATTGGTAATAAATTTGATTTGCTTACGAAAGTTAAGTGCGAGAAGAAGCAACAGCTGCAGCAGGTGAAGAGGTTGCGTATTTAAATATTTATTTTAATTTGAAATTGAATTATTGCCTACAATGGGGAAGTGGAACAGGCACAAGGCATGGGGGGAAGGCACGAGGGGAACAGAAGTCGGCGGCGCGTTGAGAGATTCATGCGTTTGCATCAAACTGTGAGATAAATTGCGAGCAATTGAATGGAGACAGAGAGAGAGAGAGAGAGAGGTAGAGGAAGGGGAAGAGGAAGCAAGGGAGGGGCAAAACTGTTTACACTTGCAGGGCATAAATATTGATTCGCTCGGATCGGATCGGGAATGAGAAGCGGATTAAGATCGCTGTCTAATGAAATAAATTTAGTGTTGCTGTTGATTCCATGGTAGTTGCTGTTGCCGGTGCTGCTGCTGTTATCGTTGCTGTTTCCATTGCTGTTGTTTCCACAATAGTTGCTGTTGTTGTTTTGCCCTGCTATTATTTTGTTGCTTCCACCGCAGTTGCTGTTGTCGCTGCTGCTGTTGCTGAAGTCTTCGCAGCTGATGATGTCGTGTCTATTAGTGTTGCTGCTGCTGCTGCTGTTGTTGCTACTGTCATGGTAGTTACTGTTGCTGCTGCTGGTAATGTGCGTGCTGTTTCTGCTGCTCCTTTTGTTGCTGTTGCTGCTGCTGCTGTTGCCTTTGCTACTGAGGCTGTTGTTGGTAATGTTGCTGCTGTTGCTATTGGCCCTGTTGCAGTTTCTTCTGTTCCTGTTCCCAGGGATGCTACGTTTTTTCCTGTTGCTCATTCAGATTCCTGCTGGTAAAGCTACTGCTGAGGTTGTCGGGGTTACTGACGTTGCTGCTAAAGCGACTGTTCTTCCTTCTGCTGTTGCTATAGGTAAATCTGGTGTTTCAGCTGTTCATGCTGCTGCTACTGTTGCGGTTGTTGCTGATGCTGCTTCTATTAGTAATGCTGCTGCTATTACTGGAGGTATTGCTGTTATCTGTTGCTGATGATGTCGAGGAAGTTGCTATTGCCGCTGCTGCTGCTTCTGACACTGCTGCTTCTGACACTGCTGTTGCTGTTGCTGCTGCTACTATTGCTCTTGGTTGAACTACTCCCGCTGTTGCTACTCCCGCTGCTGCTACTCCCGCAGTTGTTATTCCCACTGTTCCCACTACTGTTGCTACTGCCAATGCTGTGGCATTTGCCGCATTCAATTGTAATTAGGCGCTAGATTTGGCTGTCTCTGCTGGCATCCATCCCAAAATGGAGCTGCGCGTACTCCATTTGAGTGCTCCGCCAAATTCCGTTGTCGCTGCACGTGTCTACCAAACCAGTTGTTGTTGTTGCTGCTGCTGCCGCAATGTTGCATGTTGCTGCTGTACGGTGGCTGCTGCTGCTGCTGCTGTTGTTGCTGTTGCGCATGCGTGGCTACTTTGACTTTGGCTAGTTTTCTATTAATTACTCTGATTTATGTGCTCATTGTCCATTGTTGTTGCCGCCGTGCACATTCGCTGCAGCAGCAACTGCACTGCCTACACTACCCCCCACCCTCCACCTCTCCTCCCTTCCTACCTTTTCCTCCTCCTACGCCCCTGTCTTTATGACAAAAAGAAATTCGGCAATCGAGTCTGAAGTCGAGTGGAGTCGAGTCGACTGACCATTGTTGTCGTCGTGGGCCGAGAAAGTCGTTCGCGATTACCCGTAAGTGAATACCCCTAACTAGTTGAGCAGATAAATTGGCATTGCGCTGGGGTTAGTCATAAGTTCATAGCAGCTTGAATTTGCATATGCTAACGTATTTAAGAGAACATATACAAATTTATTGGTCTGAAATTGGAAAAGTAAAGAATTTCTTTAAGTTCATATTATCTCTGAGGAATTTGTTTGGATTTTCAAGTAATCTTTTCTTGGGCTTATAGCTGACTATATATTACATTCACAATTTACTTTATTTCTTAAAGACATATGATTTACATTTATTATATTTTCTATATAGTTTTATTATTTTGTTCATTTCGAACATAATGTCTAAATTGATGTTTCAATATATATTTAATAATATAATATGTATTAATACGTTTCTTGGTTCTTCTTCCTTGGTAGTTTACAATTTTGTATCTGAATTTTTTCAAGTGGTTTATCATACATATTATACATACATATAATATTATATTTACAGAGGCTTAATATTAAGAAATGTTATTTTCATTTGAAGTCTCATTCCTTTTAAAGCTTCTTTAATAATTGATTTATTATTTTATGCATTATTACATCTAAGTTCTGCCCAAGTTCTGAAACTTTTAATAGTCTCTTTACAGCAATTATCTCAATTTCCACTGAAATTCCCGCTGTTTATTTGTTGAACTTGCCGAAATGCGTTGGCCATGCGTGGCCAAGTGGCGCAGATGATGATGATGATGATGATGCACTCGTCGCGCCGATTGTTTTGACGGATTGTAAACCCATCGACAGCGCATTACGCACACGCCATGCTGACAATCGATTGCGAGTGGAGAGGGAAGAGAGAGAGAGGGAATGGGAAGTGAGGGAAGAGGAGGTGCGACCACAATTGTGGCCAAAAGGCTGCCGTCAAAAGCGGCAACGCGAGGGAAATAATTCAAATATCGCACTCGAATGCCGCAGAATGCGTGCTCGCAGGCAGAAGATACAGATACAATTGTAGATGCGCAGATACAGTAGCAGCAACAGATACAGATACAATTCCAATTGCAGTTGCAGATACAAATCGGATGTTTATTTGTGGGCTGCGTTGAGTGGGAAATTTGTGACTAATTTCAAGTCATTCATTTCAAGGCAGCAAATTTGTCGAGTTTGAATTGAGCATGTTGAATTCAAATACGAGAGTTAAAGGTAATTTTAAATACTTGTGAAGTACCTTTTATGTATTATTGATTAATGTTTTAAATATTGTAATAGAAATATTGAATATATTATTAAGATTTATTTATAAATTATAAACAATAATATTCAAATGATCAGCCAAAAAGTTGGTCGAGTTTGTGTTGAAAATATTGAAATGTTTAAAGTATTTTGATGAGATTTTTGCAGTAATTTTTATGAAGATATCCCAGCATATTTATTCACATTAAATAAGAATGTTGAGTAAATCTATTAAATTTACTTTGCATAATATATACAGCTGGCAAATTAGCACAGTTTCATTTTTGAAAGTTTTTTCAAATTTTATCAATATTTTCTTTGCTTATTTTCAACTAAAAAATCTTTTAAAAACATTTGCTGTAAGTGTTTCTTTGCATTTTTGTCGCCTGTGCCTGCGACTTGTTGACTCAACGCGTAGCTGTATCTATTCGTGTGCACGTTGCTGTGTGTGTGTGGGTAGTTTGGCGGCCACTTTGGGCCAATAAATTGCATCTATTTTGCAAATCATAAAAATTATTATTTATAATGCGTTAATTTTTCGAGCTGCCTTTGCCGTGAAGCCATAAAGCAGTTGGACTCATAAATTGGCCCAGTCCACAGGCCCCTCGACTGTGCCTGGAGAGAGAGCTCTGGTGATGGAATCCATGAGATACAATTGTATCTGCCACAGCCACAGTGTTGGCTGAGATATTCCATGCACATCGTCTGCCGCGCAGTGCCGCAACGCCGACAACTTCGCCACCGCCAACAACAACAACGCATGAATTGTGCGCAAAATTATTTCTGTTGTTTTATTTATGTTTACAAACTGATTTATTCACGCGTCTGCGCTCGTTTGCCTCAAATTTATTTTGACAGACATGCAGATCGCAAGGATTGCGTACTGTAGCTGTATCTGTATCTGTATCTACATCTGCAACTGTATCTGCATCTTTAGCTGTGCATCGCATCGCTTTGCATCTACTGCATCCGCTTCAAAACTGTTTGGCATGTGATGCGCGAATGAATCAAGAAATCGCAATGCCGATGGGGCTTGATAAGATAGATGGATACAGATACTATTTATATATAGCGTATGCAAAGTAGGGAATTCATAATGCACTGGGGGTGTAGATACTTGAAGAAGTAGAAGGAGTTATAATAGGAGCATCGTGTCGAAGAGTGTCGAATGAGTTTAGTTGGGAATCAACACTTCTTGAAGGTGTTTTTCTCCCCACATCTTAACATAACATATACTTATCTAAATATAAACAGCACTTTAATTAGACATAATATGTATTCCTATACAGCATTAAAACTATAGAAGATTGGGGCTTATACATATATTTACATATACAACTTATGATTCAAATAATTTAAATATTTTGTCTTGAAACTGTTTCAAATATTTTATAATTTCATACTTGCAGATTGTGTCCCTGTCTCTTCCTACTCCTTACACTACCTCTCCCTCCCTGTTCTGCACCTCTTCCTCCTCCTCTTTTCTTCTGCTTTGTAATTGATGTCCCCATGGATCGCTCAGCCAATGAGCATAAACTCAGCCTCGCGGCCTCGTTCGCCCGGCCACGTAGCAGGAAGCCAATTGAAAAACCTGCTCTGCCAGCAGTAGCAGCAGCCAGAGGAGGCGGAGTAGGAGGAGCTGCAGCAGCAAGAGGCAAGAACAAGAAGGAGAAATGTAACAATGGTAGCAGCTATCAAACTTACAGCCTGGCCATGTATCAATGTCAAGTCGCAGAGAACGGGAGGCAGCTTCACGGGCTGCTGCTACTGCTGCCATTGGTGGAGCCTGCCATTGCCTGGCCATTGTCTGTGCAGGTTATGTGGAGGGAGGCGGGGGGGAGTGGTCGAGATCATTGCTGCCTGCTCCTGACCAGGCCCAGTCTGGCCGTGGTCAGATGTCAACTGCAGTAGCAGCTCATTGGTGGAACGCGGCTGCGCCATTGTTTATGCGCCGATCTCTCTCGGGTTCTCTCTCTCTATATGGACTCGACTTGTCGTCGCTGTCGATGTTGCTGCTGCTGTTGTTGTTGGTGCTGCTGCTGTCAGACTGTAATCGCATGCCAAACAAAAAACACTCCATAAGCAATAATAAACAAATCATTGCGGCAAGGCGTTGATTCCTAGACAAACATTTGCTGCAGACAACACCAGCAACACACAGCAGCAACACACATCAGCAACACACACATTGCTGGCCACCCGCACACGACGCGATATTGATTCGATCGCGCGAGCCTGTCATCCCAGCCACGAGGTAGGCTGCTTGCCAATCCCAATACCAATTGCAATCCCAATTGCCATTTGCGCATGTTGCTTGCCTCATGCCTCTCTCCAACTGCGAGCTGTCAAGCCACTTGATTTGAGTTTCCATAATTGCGCTGAAAATTGTACACTGAGAGGGGGATAGAATGAGAGGGGGGAGATTGTGGGAGAGAGAGAGAGAGAAGAGAAGAGTGGAAGCGAGAGGAACAGAGAGTGAGAGCGCGAGACACACATGTTTTGGTTAGCCAGCACGTATTCACATAATCAACTGAGATCTTGCGGTGGTGCGTACAGTGCAGGGCATTGCAGTGGGTTAGGCAGATATTATTCATCTGTTAATAAAGCACATACAAATGAGAAACATACCGGACGGTCAGAAGCTGTTTATTCTGAATATTCATACTGTATAGTAAATATATTTTAAAGGATCGGAGATGTCTCCTAAGATGCCTTATTAAATAAATCCTCTGCAAGGGTATAAATATATACTACAATATTATGAATTATGTGCTAAATTTCTAACATTTTTCAGATCGTGGGCTAGGCACAATCGAAGATTAAAAAACACATAAGCTTGGGTCTTATCAAATTATGTTTACCGCTTAGTCTCCACCACTGGGTACAATCTGAAGCCACGTATCCTAAGTGCGAATAGATGCATGTAGTAGCAATATTGACATAATACAGAAGATCAAATGGAACATACTAAGAACCATCATTTGGATACATCCAAAATCCGAACATTGAAAGGGACTTGAATTGCTTAACAAAATTATAAGTAAGTACTTGTTTAAATGTGCAAATTAGCCTCACAACTCTACCCTAACAATAATACAAAGGAATGTGTGGAACATATTAAGAATCATCACTAGGACACCTTTCTACATTCGACATGAGAACATGCTCACATACTTGAATATTCATCCGTTAGAGAGCAGCTAGCTCAACAACAGGAAAAGTTCATTAGTAATAAGAAATTATCCTTATAAAAGTAAAGCAGTTACATAACCTAACATATTTCGACCTATCCAAAGAATCATAACCTTTGCAAGTCAATCATAATAACAGAATATGCAAATGTAGAGCCTGAACTTTCTCTGCTTATAACCTGTCAAATTCATTCTAGAAAAACATGAAATAAATAAGCTCAGTTGATTCATATCATAAGTTAAGTATTCTACTTACATAACCCGCACTGTGCGCACTTTGGCAACTCTTCGCAATGTCTATCAGGCTGGCAGCAATGCCAACTGCTGTGCAGAAGACAGCAGAACTTGGCTCCCACAACACACACGGAGAGCAACAACAGCAACAACAACCACAACTAGATGAGAACAGCAACAGCTACAACAACAACAATAACAAGGGGTATTGCCTCGTCGCGCCTGTTGATTGCTCGAGTGCACATCGAGAGTATCGCAGCTGCTGCGCCGCCAATCGTCGCCGCTTGTACTCAACTTGGCCAAACTGTCAAAGATATCCCAGCTTGCCGCCTCGACCCTATCCACAACACCCCTTGACTCCCCTCCCCCATTCCTCACTCAGCGACGATCAACTGCTGCATGGTGATCGCCTGATTGATGATTTGTTTATTTTGATTGGGTGAAAATCTCTTTTAGCACTCGTGCAGCGCGTCGATTTCGCCAATGTGGCAGGTCCAAAGTAACAAGTCCGAGTAGGGGTATTCCTCTTCTTCTCCAGATAGTCTTTGTTGTTATTGTGCCACCCCGTTGCGCATTGTGTTTTTCTAATTTATGAATTATAATTTATTTTTTTCCAACTGTTTTCGGGGGAAAATATGAGGCCACATTTCACATACGCCCATCGAAATTTCCACAATTTGATATATCACCGCAATTAATTGAATCTTGCTAGATCTGCTGGAATGTTGTAGATAATACTCGAATTTGATTTTCCAGTTTATCAATCATGAAAATCTCTCGATGAAAGCTGTTGAGAGATGTGCATCATATGTGGGCAAATTTTCAAATTTTGAATTTTTTTGAAAGATTTGCGCCAGCTGATGAATCATTCATTCATTTTTAGAGAAATTAAATAATGAATGAACGAGATTTTGGCAATATTTGATAGTTGTATTTGTATTAGGATGTGTATGTATAGTTTTCTGGATTTCTGAAAGTAAAAATTATAATTTTAGAGTATTAAAGCTCAGATCATATGTTTCTGTGGTAAGTTAGGTACATTTATTCGAGAAAATATCTGCAAAATGAGGTTAGTAATAATAATAATTAAGGTTAATAATCTGTTATCTTACCTCAGTATATATGGCAATATTTTGGCTTTTTGCTAAAATCCGTTTACGTACGTAGTAAAAACTGAAACTTATAAGTTCCTAGAGTTTTCAAAGTTATATTTACTAAGTACCTAAGTATATTTTCAATATTTTCAAGCTGATATAATAACTTTAGTTCTTTTTGTAATTCCCCTTACTCCTACTTCAACTACAGTCCATTTTGACTGTTCCATTTGTTAGTCACCCTTCTGCAGGGCTAAAAATCCAGATCTGCATCCAAATCCGAGCAGACGTCTTGCGACACCCTGTGACCAGAAGCAGAGGCCTGCAGAAGGGACAGCGCCATGGTAATTGCTTGGGACACATTTCTTCTGTCTGTCGCTGACACTGACGCCCAGTGGCTATGCGGGCGTGGGGGAAGAGTCCACAGGATAAGGGGTAACCCAACGTGGAATGGGGCACTACGCGAACTGGGCAAGCTTTTATCAGCGGAATTTTAAAGCGCATCTTGCGCCGCAGCAGCATCTGAGGCGACTTGGGACATGGAAATGGACATGAACATGGACATGGGCAATTCATCGCTGTGGTCGACTCCGACTAGCGGCTTCGTCCGTCCCCTTATCCCACTGTCTTTGGTCTTGGCGCGCTGCTAATTCGCTGGCATTTTCTTTATTTTAGCCAAATGCGTCTGCGATAGTCTTCGTCGTCGTCTTCTTTGCTTCCTTTTCCTCTTCTTCTACTTCGTGCAGGCGTGTGTGTGTGTGTGTGGGAGTGCCAAGAAATGAAATTCCTGATATCTTTTGTTTGTTGTCACTGCCGCCTGCCTGTCCTGTCCTGTGCTGACGCATCTTTGTCCTTTTGCCGCGTCTCTAATTAAAAAAAAAAAGTCAAGAAATCCCAAAAAAGACTGTAAAAAAATACCAAAAAAGGGAGCCCGAGTGACCGCACTAATTAGCCTCAAAGCGGACGCGTTTGGTATGTGCCGCCTCCTTCTCTTGCTCGCAGTTGCTTTTGATTGGTAAAAGATTTGTGCTCTGTAAGCGAACCCGAATTACTTTCCCTCCACACCCCTTCTTCTGATAATTACACAGCATATTGCTGGGTAACCCCAGCTACCCTTCTCCAACTCCAGCGCTCTCTCTCTTTTTCCCCCTCTGCTGTTCCTGTCACTTGTGCAACAATTCGGCAAACATGTCACATGCAAGCGGAATCAATTTTCGCATCAATTCGTGGCACATTGTTCGAAATCGAATCGCATGACAACTGCTTGGCTCATGGAACATGTCTCGACATGTTCGACGACGAGTGCAGCATTTAAAAACTGACCATACCACACACAAGGCAGGCATCAAAAGTCGCCAAATATCCCAAGAACTAAAGACAAATAATGCGGGGAGAATTGAAATTGAAAATGGCAAGCAGTGGCGGTGATTGAGAAAGGGTGTAGCATATGAAAAAGTCAATATAGCAATGGGGGGTTAAGTGAAGTGGAGATTTAGGAAATATAAACTATGAGCCGTAACCTCTAATAGAAAATAGGCAGAAAGTAACCCTCCACCGTCTTGGCAGGTAACACCTCACCTTCTAATGCGATCTCAGCCAGAATCTGAGTGTTTCCCCTCACAATTCAAGAGTGCTATGCTCCACTTTCAAAAGAAAGCAGATAATCACAAACAGTCTAAGTGGTTAACCCCTTAGAGTCAAAGGGGTTAGGTCCTTATACTCAAAAGGGTTTATCACTCTAAGTCCATAGATTCCCATAGAGTCTTAGGAGGTAGCCTCTTCTTAGTTTTAAAATATATTCAGTCGATATTTAGCTATAATTTTCCCTTACTTATACCTAGACCCCCTCTCAAACTAAGCCCCTGTACACGAGCCAAGAAGGATAACAAGTTGCAGTGCGATTTCAGTTGCTGCTGCTGATGCAAGGATGACGCTGATGGGATGCCTTGCCTGGACTTGGCTTGCGTTGGCTTGTCTACTGTAATTAAAAGCAATGCACTAAACAGAGAAGAGAGTAGGAAAAACAGGGAGAGAGAGGGGGAGTTGTAGAGGGAGAGAGAAGGCGGAACTTGCAACTTGCACTTGTTTGCACACATCGAAATTGCGCAGACACTTGATGACAATTTCAGTTAAAAGAAAACTGAAGACGCAATACGATTGTCAGCTCGAGCAGTAACATGAGAAGAGGTGCAGAGGGTAGTGGGCAAGTCTATGGCCAGCTGGGGATGAACATTTTAATCAGCGTGTGCAGGCAGGGAAGGGGGTCAAAGAAGACGAATAACTTTGCTGTGTCTGCGTCTTTTCTCTAGTCACGAAATTAGCACGGGGCAAATAGAAATCACAGCGAACAATAATGTCGCCAAAAGGTCCTGCTAACGTTTGCTTTCCAACAAATGATGGGCTGTAACAGCGACTCCCTTCCTCCCCCCCTCACATCTACATCCCACAGCCTGGAATACGTGTGAAGCAACGCAACGAACAGGCAAAAGAATCGAAATCAATTAGCCAATTGCATTCGAAGATGCCCATCGCCTTTGACTTTGACTTTGACACAAGCCTTGCTAGAGACTCCAGTGTCCACCGTCTACGGTTGTGTACGGAGTGTCTTCTGACCACCTCCTGCTGTTGCTACTACTTCCACTCTCTCTCCTTTACACTGCCGCAATTGTTGTGTGGCCCCCGTCTGGTGCTTTGAACCGAGGGTTGCGACACAGAGTGTGTGAGTGTGAACGTGCCGTCGACAGGACCACAACAATTGAGGTGATTGTAAGCGAAATCCTTGGCTTCTTTTCTAAGCAGAGCGAGCAAAGGAAGGCAGAGGGAAGCAGAGGGCTGGACTCAAGGGGAGATTGACCTGGGCTCACTTTATGTTAGGGGCTATCATAACTATCGCCTCGCCTGGCCTCGGTACTGAAGCTCTTGACCGCATTGCGATGCAACCTTTATGCACAAATCGCAGACGAGGAGAGCAAAGACGAAGGAGAAGAGCAGCATCAGCAAACTGAAGCAACAACTACAAGGATAGACACCAACGAGGTGGTTGAAAAGGTGCTTGAATTATTGATGAATTTATCCCAGCTGGATTGAGTCCAGCTGAAATCACTCATGGCCAAAAACTACACAGCTAAGGTGTGAGCAGGAGGTGGAAGGAAAGCGAAGGTTGAGGCATACACGGAGAGAAATGGTTGTATTATAAATAATATTAGATAAACTAAGATTAGATAAAGAAGAACTAAATATAACTTTAAATCAAATGCAGGAAATACTTAGCACTTTAAAGAGATATTTAGAATACCTTAATAAAATCAAGAAACAATCTAAACAATATAGAAGAACCGTGAAGAAGAAGAAGACAATTTTAAGCCTATAATCATAGAAAATCTACAATATTTTGTGTTTAAAAGCGCGTTGAAAGAGTTTTCTATTTACCTTGAATACAAGCTCGAATTCTATAACCTACCCTACTCTTTTTCTCCGTGCACTCGAAAGGATTCGTGCAGTGTCCTTTGAGGTCTACGGCGCTCGACGCCGGCGTTCAATGGGAATGGATAATGTATTGCACATCATCATGAACAATGATTTCATGATTTTCTCGTTGTTGTTGTCGCTTTTGTTGTTGTTGTTATTTTTTTTTGGTTTTGTTTTCTCTGCGCTGGCAAGTCCAGTCCAGTTCTATTTCCATCCACACACAACTGAGCTGGTCAAGCGGGAGATGGAGAGGGTAGCGCGATGCCACCCGAGGGAGGCTTCTTCTACTTTGGGCATTCGACTAATGGGTCAAGCGTCACTCGGACGGACGTCAAAGTGTCTGTAAATCACCCACAACAACAACAGCAACCACAATACAGAGTGTACGCTACCCTTCACCCGCAAAGGGGGCAAAAAGTAAAATAAAACCAACGTCTGACAATGGGATATCCGAGTTTGAGGCAGAAGGCTTGAGGTGAGTCTCGACAACAAATACATCATGACAAGTCTCGGGACCGTCCAGAGAGCGCTCTACCTCATCTCTACATTCCTGTTTTTTTAGTTTTTTGTTTTTTGTTTGGTTTTTCGGCTGTCCTATCCCATTCAAGCTTCGCTGTGCATCTAATAAAGAAGGAAAGCACGTAAATTACTCTCGAAGGTATAATTTAGTTCCCCCTTTCCCCAGTCACCATTGCTCTTTCTGTTGTTGTTATTCAGTGTCCAGTCGAGAGCTTTTGATATCCCTGCGCATCAAACCCGTGTGACATGCAACACCATTTTTATACGAATTTTGCTTTAGTCTGAATGTGCTTTGACCTCCGACGAGAGTGGGTTGTTGTTGGACGTCTAAGGCCTTCTATTCATTATACATATAGAGCAGTGACTGACAGATTGATTGATAGGCATGAAGGGACTGTAAAAACGAGAGGAGGCAATGAAAATAGACAGAGTAAGAGCAAAAAAAATATAGAAAAGGGGTAAACTCAAATAAAGACACCACGGATATCTACAGATATGCAATGAGAAAGCCAATTATATAAAGGAAATTGTATGGTTGTTGAATATGAAAATAATTTTTAAATATACAAATTTTAGGCACAAAATGAGGTAGAAGGTGACCCTAACTTGTATTCTTCATAAGAAAAGGGATCATTGGGAATAAGTTTACAACATCTTCTGGCTTGTTGAAACAGTGTAAGGCTTAACGGGCTCAAAAATAATGATGATATCAACCAAAAGCAATACTTAACCATAGCTTATGCCGAACAATCGTAAAAGTGAAGTACATATATGTATGGAATTTTATTATAATACAACATAAGCCCACGTCAGTTTACCTAGAAAACGCCAAACTAATGAGGACATCAGTTTCGGCTTCTACTTTGGCTTCTTTCAACCCCACAAATATTAATAGCCAAAAGTAATATTCATTAAAATGACGATAAAAAGTGCCCACTTTGTGCTCTCTCCACACGAGAGTTTTGTGCACTTTTTTTTGTATTTTTGCTCACACAAATTTAATTCATGACTCGTCAAAGGGTTGGGAATGGGAATGGAATTGGAGTGGGAGTTGCAATGGGGGACTTGGGCCTAGACGATGACGATGAGCCGTTGGCAACGTTGTCGTTACTTGACTGTGTGAACATTTCATTTTAATGTGTGTGAGGGTGAGGTAGGGTAAGGGGTAGCGGGTAGGGTAGCTCACTGGAATGTGAGAAGAGTTGGGGTCCGCTTGGACCGTTTGGCTTCTTCATATTTCGTACTTGAAACGTAATTACTTTAGAAAATAATCGTTAAAAGTAATGGTCTGTATCAAATATATTAAAATATAACGCAGACGCTGGGACGACAAGAGCCGGCAGCACTACCAGCCAGGACCCTCGATGTTGGCAACGTCAGCAAGGATAGAAGAGGCAGAATGAAGAGAGAGGAAGGCAGAGCTACTAGTCCGAGTCCGACTGGGGCACTCGTCATGTCAGGAGTCGTCAAAGCGCACGCTGGAGTTCACAGTGGGCGCCATAACGCTTCATTGCATAGTCGAGCAGGGGAGGGGGGCGGTGCTAAAAGGGGGCTGAAGAGAAGGAGCTGCCCCCAGTTGAAATGAGTTTTTATCAACGTCTGTCTGGACTATCGCCCCGCACATTAGAGCGCAAAATTTTATTGCACCTCCGTTGCCAGCTCTGCAGAGAGGAATGTATAGGTGGTATATATACAGTATATGGTATATATATAGTATATATATACGATTCTCCCGTTGACATTAAAAAAAAACAGCGGAATGAAACGAGGCTATTCGCGCTGCAGAATAGTTTGTTGTCCGCGCAGCTTTCTAACTGAGACATCACTTTCATAATGCATAAGGCAATTTCCCTCAAACTCCCCTCGACTGGCCACAGGCCTCTCCTGTCAGAGAGGGGGAGGGGAGAGGGGAGAGGGGGTTAGCTTGTCCTTTTGTATGTTAAATTTAATTTCTTTTGTTTCGTTACTCGCACGTCATTTGCAAAATGAAATTATTACAAAATGTGTTTTTCTCTCTCGTTGCTTCATTTGGTTTCCCATCTTCCTTTTCATTTCTTCTCTTCTTCTGCTTCTTGTCTTTGCAGTTTGACTTTGGCAACGTCTTCTCTTGCCTGGTTTTCTTTGCTGTCTCTTGCCTTATACCATGTTCTTATTCTTGGCTTCATCTCGGCCAACGATTCCCGCGGGCATATCGTCTGCTCTATCAGAGGAGTCGACGGAGAAGGTATGGGGGGAAGGGAACTAGGGAGTGCGACGAGGGGATTAGCTTTGCCATTTTCCATTTCATTTTAGTTTTTTGGTTTTATGCTCATTTCTTTTATGCCCTCTTCACTCTCTCTCGCTCTCCTCCCCCTACGCATTTCTTTCCATTTGCCTTTTGTTTTTGCATTTCTTAATCATTTTTGAGTGTCTTAATTTAACTTGTATACTCCGCTTTTAATTTCAACTGTAGGTGTGCGAGTGTGTGTGGCTGCGAGAGACGGGGTGTGTATAGGAGTGCGTCTGCAGCTGGCCCTTAACTGGCCCTGATAGTACCATTAGTACCATTCATACCCATCCCCATAGAGAGCTTTCTCTCTTCCGTTCTGCGCACTTGCACAAATGGCTTGAGAAACTCAAAATTAAATTCGCAAATAAAATTTCAGTTCAGGAGGAAATGGGGTGGGGCAGGGGAAGGTGGAAGGTAAAGGAAAGTCTCAGTTGTATTAATATCGAAGCATTTCGAAAGAGAATATTTGCCCAATTGGGAATATATAATATACTTTATTTATTTCCGAGATTTGTTCATCAAAATGTTAATAAATTCTGTTCAACTTTTCTAATTTTTATTGAAATTTTAAGAAATATATATAGGAAAGTTAACTTATATCCCATACTTCAGCTTAACCTTGAATTTTTAAATGATTTTCAGAGATATATAGAAGCTGAGTATCTTCTGTCTTCAAAAATTGATCAATTCGTAAAGTGATTTCAGCATAAACCTTTTAATCAATGTTTAAAGAGAAAAAATATTTCCTCAACCTTAAAAATAACTTATTAGATATTTATAATTATGTATTAGATATATATTGATTATAAAAAATTATATATTAGATATAATACCTTATATATTTGATTCCAAAAAGAGTATTTTATTATAAATATGTGTAATATATACAATTCTTTTCTTGTATCAAGATCTCGTTTCTAATTTGTTATCACTTAAAATGAACTTCCATCTACTCAAGATGAATCTACTGTTATGCTCTATACACAATAACCTCTTCAGCATCATAGACTATGCTTTATAATACTCTGCAGAGCATAACTTTAGGGATCTTCTGGAATCCGACGCCCATCTAACAATCAAGTCGAGTTGAGTCGCGTCGCCTCGAGTTGTGTCCAGTCGACAAGCTGTGGGTTGGTATTAATTTCAATCATAATATCTCCGCCCCTTTCTTGCTGTCTCTCTCCCCGCACTCCGCACCCCCTGGCTGCTGCAGCTGATGCCGCAGTCCGGCTAAGTCGGCAACAAAAAGGTGACAAATGACATGGTCGACTCAAAGTAATTTCTTTCAATTAGGACGCTGCGCATGCGCTCTGCCTCAGGCGTCTGTCCCAGTGTCCAGTTTTTTTGTTGCCGCTGACATTGACATAGCGCGCATGTGCAACACACTCGCTCTCTGCCTCTCTCTGTCTCTCAGTCTCTGAGGCACGAATCAAATCGAGTCGAGTCGTGTCAGTTATTAATGTTGCACACTTTGAGCCTTAATGGCTAATTCAAGAGTTGACAGATGTGCGTAATTTATTCGCGTTTCTCTTTGCCAACTATGCCTCTCCCTCTCACACAGACTCTCTCTCTCACTTCCTCTCTCTCTATCTCTCTCTTTCTCTCTTTTCGTCTCACTGTGCAGCATCTGCTGATCCTGCACAGTGTCCTCTTGATAAACGACACAACGCATTGTGGTGTTGAAAAATGTTGCAAAAATATGATGAGGCCATCACGATGGCGGATACTGCAATAAAACTGAAAGAGGAAGAAGAGATAGAGGAAGAAGAGGGAGAGAGAGCTCTATTCTGTGTTCCCTGACAAAGATTTGTTTCCTGGCAGCTTGACAAACTGCTTAACATTTGACAGCTTTTGTGTGTTGGTAAATACAGTTTGAGGATCAGTTTCGAGACTATAAAGCTGCTAAAAGATCTTTGAAATAATCTCAGAAGAGTTGCAATTCTTAGGTATAAAGTGTTTCCATCTTTGAACTTGTTTTAAATAATTGGCAATTGCTGGAAAAAAATCGATCGTGGGAGATCCTAAATGGCTTTTCATATACTAAACATAATTAAAGATTTAACTTTTCAGTATTCTCTTAGATTTATATCAAAAATATCCTATGGCAACAGTGAGCACCCATGAAGGGTTTTAAACTCTTTTCAGCAAGTCTTTAAACTAATTCATTCCTTAGATATATCAACGAATTGTTCCTTCTTCAAAGAAACTGTTCTTTTAGTTTCTATCTCCTCCTATCTCTTCTTAAATTTCTTCTCAAATCCTTCAATTAACATATAAATTTCCCGTCGTAATCCATTTGAACTGCCACCATTTGAAATCCCCACCTCTTCACTCCCTTCCAATTTTAGGAAATCAAAATCTCAACTAAACTCAGTCGATGTGGCAATCAAAATTGTTGTTGCTGCTGTGCCCGCTGACGGCCTTGGCCTCGACAGCAACAACAGCAACAAGGGCGTAGCGTGTTGTGTGTAGAAGGGATCTTGGGGCTGAGGGGGGTTGGTATCGTTGGTTGGTTGGTGGCAACGTTTTGTGGTACATACAAATTGCCAGTGGTAGCCAAATCGTCAAACAGCAGCAGCAACAGCAGCAGCAACAACGGCAACAATGCAAATTGCTTAGATTTGCGTTGGACCACAAAGCGTCCCGACATGGTCGGACACCTGACTGCCCAGGGAGGGAGGGAGGAGGTTGGGGGGTGGCAGCAACAGGGCAACAGTCAACGGGGCAGCGAACGAGCGACTGTTGTTGAAGGATTCACGATGTGACAGTGTCCGTCCTTTGACATGCGGCATAATGTTGCTGATGTGGAGGCACCAACAGCAGCAGCAGCGACAGCGAGACAAAAACTACACACAAATACAGTGGGACAGATGAATGGACAGACAGAGCTTACAGAGAGAGCTCAAACTGTTGTTGACAGCGACAGCAACAAGGACAACAGCAGCAACAGCAGCAACAACAACAATGTCGCCAACAACAGCGGCAATAAACTTGAAGTTGACAATTGTAAAAAGCGAGGCACATGTGAGGCTGCCCCTGCCCCAGCAGCAGCAGCAACATGAACTGAAATGTTAGCAGCAACAACAGCAACAGCAGCAGCAACAGCTACAACAACAACAACAACAACGACAGCAGCTAACGGCAATCATAAAATCAACAACTATGAAATTCATCACCGGCAACTGGCGCTCGCCCTGCTCAGTGAAAGCCGCCTCGTTGACACTTCCGCCACATGCCACATGCTGGAGCCGATGTTGCTGCAAGCAGAGTGGAGTCAGTGGATCAGCAGCAGCAGCAGCAACGACAGCAGCAGCATCATCATTCACGGCGGCAACTGCGACGGGGGGCTAAGTGAAATTAATTGCATTGTTTTTGGCCAATGAATTCCTAGTTGCCAGTTTTTGTTGCTGCTCTTGCTGCTCATTGTTGTTGTTGTTTTTCGGCTTAAACGCCTTGACGCCTTTTTGCCAAAAATAACAACAACAACAACAACAACACAGCGGCCACAGCGTATTAGCCTCCCTGCCTCCTCCTCCCCCTCCCCTTGCTCCATTGCCGGCCTGGGTGTCCCTGCAGTTCATCACACGTGATTGCCGCAGTATGTTGCCAACCATTTTGGGCATAGTGCGCACAGTGGTGCAGCAGCTAGGAAAAGTGTGCTCAATCAATATGAGAAATGAATTGATATAGTAGAACTTTAAAGTAAAACAAAAGTACAGATCATTTTTGGAATGTTTGTATATAGAAAATGTTGTCATAAAACTGATTAAAATGTGTCATGAAAATCTCTTTTACGTATAATTTGTTGAACTCAAAATACAAACCTTAAAATTAGCTATGCATGTTCGTTTGTCTGTAACTTAACTTAGGATATCCTTCGACCTATGTTGTCGTATGTTAAATATAATAAATTCATTTTATAATTGTTAGTACTAATCAAAGTGGGGGAAATAAACAAGCATCATATTCGAGTGAAGTTCTTCTCTTGGGATTTAATATCAGAGCCTGCTATATGAGGGGTGCCAGAACTCCTTCCTCCTATAATCTTGTGCCTCTACTTTTTTTTTTTTATGCCGTATTGAAGGTTTTTGTTTGAAGAGCAGTTTTTATTTTAGAAATAACTAAGTTTATTAGTGCCAACCAAAGTGAAACATAATATTGCACATACACAATACCCTTCAATTCTGCACCATTATATATACTATTGGAATAATCGGAAGATATAAGAGCCTACAAGGGTATACAACTTTAGGCATACCGAATGTAGCCTTTCTTCCTCGATTTTTATTATTTTCACACTACCATTTTGTACATACTTAATACATAGTTTCAATAGTTATTTTCCGCAATAACACTTTCCTTTCACTCCTTGCCCAACGTTGCTTGTCCCACTGTGCAGCACTTTGAATGTGTTTAGAGTTGTTCGCTCTGCTGCCTGCCGAGTTTATATCGTCATCCAGCGCAGCCTGCCACGGCTGTCCTTCATCTCCTCTCTCTCTCTCCCTCTCACTCTCACTCCCTGTTTGGCCTTTGCATACTGGAGCTAACATTCAACATGCGCTGCCTCCACTCTCCCTCTCTTCTCCCTTCCACTCTCTTCTTCCCCCTGCCTGCCTGCCTGCCTGCCTGCCTGCGTTGTCCTCTCTCTTCCTCATCGTCGTCGTTTTATCGCGCTGCTCTAGTTAGTTGCCATCATCAACATGTTGACATGTCTATGACTGCAGCCCCACTGTGTCTGTGTGTGTGTCGGTGTGTGTGTAGTGGTAGTTGTTGTTGTTGTTGTTGTTGTTGTTGTTGCAATGCGCTAACCAACGCTCAACAGCGTTTATCACTCATGCTTATGGTCTTGTTTTTGCGGTGATATATCACACTTGACACTCATTCATTCAGTTTCAGTTTTGCGAGCTTAGGCAGCGCCACACCGCCCTGTATCCCCTGCCCCCCTCACTGTGCTGCCTTGCTCTATCTCTTTCCCATCCACTCTCCCTCTCAAACTTAGTTAACGTTCGCAACTTAGGCATGTTAGGATGCACCCTGTGTGTGCCTGTGCCAACCCATGCCCACCCTGTGCCGCCGGCAATAATTCGCCTGGCAACGCTGTCCTTGTTATTGTTGTTGTCTCTGTTAATTTGCTAGTGTGGTGCCACACACACACACACAGGGTGGTTACGCTTACAGGGCAATTCATCTGCCAGGCATCACTCAGCTGCATTTCGACACTTCTCTCTCTCTCTCCCTCTCTCTCTGTCTCTGTCTTTGTCTCTTTCACTTGTGTTTGTTTTTCAATTGCTTCACAAATGTTTATGCAGATGAATTTTGTATTTTGAGTTGTGTTTTTGTCTGGCGAGCAAGAGGGGAAGAGAGGGAAAGGGAAATAGGAATGGATAGAGAGTAAATGAGTGTGAGAGAGAGAGAGAGAGACAGATAGAGGGAGAGGGGTACTGCCTGTAAGGTCCTTCTGCAGTTTTGGAGTCCTTTTGCCGGTTTGATGAATGTGGCAACTGTTTGCTAAGCTATCCATAATGCGACTGTAAGTTGTGGCCCCACAATGGAGTGTGTGTAAGTGGGAGGGAGAGGGAGAGAGAGAGGGAGAGAAAGAGGGTGAACTGCTCTAAATTTGTCTGCATATCGATTCAGAAGATATACTTGTAGTACAAATAAATAAACTAGATGAAAAAGTAGGCAGCAAAAAAGTGAAAAATAATAAAAAGATCTTATGCTCTTATAAGGAATGAAATGTTAACTATGAAAAAGCTGCAGTCAATCTCAAGTTATGGGATTTATAAAGGTAGTACACAAATTGCTAGATCTTTTAAAAGTCTTAAGACACGATTAGAATTACTATAAGGAATGTTTTGACTATGAAATACTAAAGAAAATTCAAATTAATGAATGATATAAAAAAGTATGGCAGGTGAATTAGGTGAGGACTTCTTACTAGGAAAAATACTTGAGAAATAAGAAAATGCTAGCGAGAGTATAAGAATATATAATATGTATAAGAATATTAATAAAGACGCACCGTATGAATTAGATAATTAATCTAATAAGTAATAAAAATTAAAAAAATCAAATGTAAAACAAAAATAAGGAAATTCGGTAGTGTAATTAAACTTGTATCTAACAAATTCCTGGGAATACAAGAACATATATCACATCTCTGCATACATAGTATATCATAGGTATATGTATATATATATACATATATACATATATATATATATGTATATAGTTGAAATAAGAAAGAAAGAAGTTAAGTTTGATACTGTAAAATCAACTCAAGACAACTTAAAACATAAACCTAAAGATTTACCTAATAAAAATAATAGAAAATAAGTTCACTAACAAATAATTGGAAAATAAAAGAAGAAAATAAGAGGATAAATAGAAAAAATTGATGAATAAATAAATATATAGTATATATATTGTATATAATTAAGTATAAATATTTATTCGAAAAAGAACCTAGAGTATTTTGGCAGTGTAACTAAACTTTCACTTCGTTACAAAATCGTCTCACTTTATGGAGGAAATTCAAAAAATATCTTACAAATTGAAGAGTAAAACCTGAAGCTGTCGACAAGTTCCAATGCCCTAAGCTGAGTTATCAACAACATGTGTTAACTGGCCCCCTCCCTACCTTCCTGCTGCTCATTTGGTGCGGCATCTTGTGGGCAAATTAATTGGCAAAAACGTATCCGTAAAAATAAACAAACCCGCTGGGCTATCCAAATTTTCCAGAGTTGAGAAAAATAGAAAATCTGACAGATGCTTTTGCCACAACTCAAAAACAAATGCAGAAATTTTTGGAAAATTTTGTATCAAATTTTACAGCACGTGAGAGGAAGGTAGACAATTGTAATTGCAGGGGGAGGTGATAGTGACGTGGGGAGAGGGTGCTGCCATTTCAAATATGAAGTTATTGCCCCTTGCTCTCTGTCTCCCTCTCTCCCATGTACCCCATGGGTGCGTGAATTGTATCTGCAACTTGCAACTCTGGTTGTCTAAATTTAACTGCAACAACAACAACAACAGCAGCAACAGCAACAGCAACAACAGCAACAGCAACAAAAGTTGCAACAACGCAAAACAAATGTTTTTGACGCATTTTTCGTAACGTCAAAATGTTGAGGGCGTGCACGTGGGCGTGGCATTCTGGCGCCAAGCACAGTTGCACAGTTTTTATGACATTGCGTCGCCGCGACGGCGTCAGCAATCGGCGTCGGCGTCGGCGTCAGCGTCAGCGTTGCACGCGTCCGTCAACCGCAAAAGGTGTCAGAAATTGCATGCGGCAATTTTGCAGGCAGATTTGACAGATGGACAGTGGGACAGAGACGGGTGCAGACGGGGGCACAGATGAAAGATGAGGATGTCTGGCAAAGGGGGGGACAGTTGGGGGGACAGTTAGGGAACAGGCAGGGGTGGAATGTTGTGGAATGGAAACGCGCGTGTGATAAAATCGTGTGTCAATTCGATTTTTTGACGTTAACCGCTGCCTAAACAACAACAGCAACAAAAACAACAACGGCAACAACAACAACAGCAACAGCAGCAGCAGCAGCAGCAACAATTGTCACGTTTGTTTTTTATTGCCAGAGGGAAAGAGTGAGAAATTTATGGGCAGGGGGAGTGACGGGAGAGTGGGAAGTAAGGGGCTATTGGGGTTGCACACAGTTGTTGTTGCTGCCACAGTTTGTTGCAATAGAAACGGACGCGCAACATGACAGTTTGTGGCATTGAATTGGCAGCTGCTGCTGTTGTTGTTGTTGCCGCTACAACCTGCAACGCGCAACGTGGGCGAGCGAAATAAACCGTTAACCGGTTCGGCCTGAGAATCGCGAAACGGGCATCAACCGTTGCAAGTATTTGTTGATGGACAGATGGAGTACAGCGTGGAGAGGAGGAGGAGGGAGGAGAAAGAGAGGGAGAATGATGGCGAGGGCCTGAGGGTGTGTGTCAATTTATAAAAGCTGTTTAGTGAGGGACGCCACTGTATGCATGAGGTGTACTAATATTGCAGAACAACACTGTGGAAAGACGCTGACTGAAGAGGAAGAGGGTGAGGGAGAGGGAGAGGGAGAGTGAGAAAGAAGCACAAGGAGAGGTCGAGTTGAACGAGGTGTACTAATATTGCTGGACAGCAGTGTGGAAAAGGCGGTCATTGATAGTGATAAGAAGGGAAAAAAGGTAGGGACAAAATGTTAAGGGAACTATTAGTAGTAGAAATAGTTAAAAGGGAAACATGCACAAATATTTTAAGCCACCACTGTAAGCCTGCTGCGAGATGCGCTGGAAATGTTATCAAAAATTACAATTATCAATCATTTTGGATAAATAATTAACAATTTCAGTTATCAAGGTTCTATTCAGCTTCATTATAGCCTTGCAGAGAGTGTATTCATTCTGGCCAGAAGTTTAACTCCATTTTTATCTTATGATTATAAAAAAATGTCCTAAAAAATAAATTCAAAAAACGTACGTATTTTTTTTTAAACTGTCTTTATCAAATATTAGTAGTTTTCTAGATATAATTTAAAAATTTTAATGAAAAATGAAAAAAATATTCGCATTATAATTTGATCAAAGCATCTGCAGACTTTGTACTCCTTTCTCTTTCTCCAATACTATCCCATTGCCCCCTCTACTTCTCCGGTCATCAATGCAAACACAAAAAATGCATTGAAATCATTCTACAATGCGCGCGTTGAGGGAGGGGAGTAGAGTGGGAAAGGGGTGTGACAAAGGGGGGTTAATGGAGGGAGAGTTGGTAACATTCCGTTATGTCACATTTCTAGCCCACAAATATAAAAAATATCACAGCGAGAAAGAGAGAGAGAGAGAGAGAGAGAGAGAGGGGGGAAATATGTATAGCGAATCCAACTTTTGACGTCTGACAGCAGTTGGCGTTGCATTTTGGCCGCAATTGTCAGGTGCCGCGATATTCGAGGACCTGTCAATCCAATTTTCAGATATTTGAGCATACGACAGTGCGGTAAGGGGGGAGCTGGGAGGGAAAGAGAGGTCTATTCTCTACATGGCAAGCCTTTAATATGGCGAGTGTGAAACAAAAGAACGCCAGCTTAAAATATTTAAGTGTGAGTTATTTGATAATGGGAGAGAGCTTAAAAGTCAAAACCTCAAATGCAAGAGCTTAAAAATGTAAAATATTGTCAAATTTATGAAAGAGAAATCATCACAAAATTATATTCTACTAATTTTTAATTTAAAGAAACTTTTATTGACAGTTTCCAAAGAAAGTTTCGAGAAAAAAACGCGTGAATTTA
This sequence comes from Zaprionus lachaisei, assembly GCA_018901815.1. NCBI lineage: Eukaryota > Metazoa > Arthropoda > Insecta > Diptera > Drosophilidae > Zaprionus > Zaprionus lachaisei. The sequence continues at coordinate 2,735,906 of JAEIFI010000109.1, forward strand.
AAACATCTGATAACTTTTTTAAGCATAACATACATAAACACACATACAGATAATATATTTAATTTTATTTTTGATGATAGAATACCATAAGAAATAAATATATTTGACAAGGAAAACTATTCAAAGAAAGAGTTTTTGGTATTTGTATATAAATTTTTAATTTAAACAAACTTTATTTCAGATTTTAACAAGAATTTTTGCTAATACTAAACAGATTTGAAAAAAAAAACTTTAGCATTTTACCAAATAATATTAACATTAAATTATAAATCTTGAAAAAAAAATGCGATAAATTATAAATTTAGGTATCGTTAACATTTCTTTAAGAAAGTTACAGATACAAATTGAGAGTTTTCCAAAAGTTGTTAGAAAATAATAAATCCATATCGAAAATCCGTTAGTTTGGGTATTTCTGATTTTATTAATTAGTTTCTAGTGTCAAAGGATTCCATTATTAGCCTGGAAGCCACTTAAACCATCGCGTTCGCCTGGAAAGCAAAGTACAAAGAACTTTGCTTGTAGTGCGTCAAGCTTTCGTCAAGTTTGAGTCGAGTTCGAGGTTGGAAACGAACGAGAATAAGGGACAGAACAAAGTCATAAAGATGCGTAATGGATGCCTGCGCACAAGTATCGGAAAATAATTACAGAAAACTTAACGAAACGAACTTAACGTGGAGAATCGAATCGAGAAAATTATTATTAAATCGAAGCAAAGCAAAAGAAATTTGTATTTAACTCGTTTCCACTCGTAATTACCGTTTAAACTCAACTAAACGACATTATCACGTGCGAATGCTATTTCCCCCCTTCTACTGCATTTCTCCCATTGTCTCTGCCGCTGTCGCTGCTACGCACTGACTGCGGTCGCCAAAAGCAGCGCAGCGCATTCAACAATTGGGCTGCGTTGTTGTTGATAGAGTGGTGTGGGGAGTGGGGTGTGTTGTGCGTAGTGAGTTCGCGACTTGATTTAGCATTTTATTTTGCAGAAGTTACAAAACACTTAAAAGTAAAGCAAATTTTTGTTTTGATGCAGTCAGCAGAGCCAGCGGTAGCGGCAGAGGCAGCAGCAGCCGACTACAGTCCTCCTTCGCTTCATTTTCAATTTCAATAAATAACCTTGATTTAAGCGACTGCGACGCCAGCAGCGACGCCGCCGTCGCCGCCAACGCACTGTTTGGCACCCACCCCCACACACACAGTTGTTTGACCAGCTGCATTGCAAGAGAAAGACAGAGAGAGAGATGGCGGCCCAGACCGGCCCCCACACACAGACACCTGTCACTGCACTGCACACACAGTGAGAGAGGAGCAGTGCTCTGCCGCTCTCTCACACATACATATGTACATGCATATGTGTGCTCGGCACATGTGTGCTCTCTCATAGAGAGAGAGAGCGTTGTTGTTGTGCCGCTCTCCCTCCATTTGTCTCAGTTTCATTTCAAGTGTTTCGCCAAAGCTTTTCTCCTCCCAGAAGCAAAGCGGCGGCTCATAAATCAAAACAAAACTGCAGCCGCCGTCGACGCATGCGCAGGCAAAGGCAGCAACGCGTCGGCAGAGGCTGCTCTCGGTCTCTCTCGGAGCACGCGTACGCTCTCTTTCTGTCTGCTGCCGGCATATATCAAATTAATGGGGAAAACGTCGTCGGCTCTCTCGCACAATTCATTTTGATTGCCTTCGTCGTCGCTCTCAACGACGTCGGCTGCCTCTGCTGCTGCTGTTGCTGCTTCCTCTGCTGCTGCTGCTAATGCTGCTGCTGTTGCTGCTGTCAGCTCTCAACGTTGTCAGTGTCAAAAAGATGTTTTAGTCGACAACGGCAACGCTGAACGAAATCATGTCGCATATTTTCATTGTTGGATTTTTCGCAAGAAATTCAACGCCAGCGACGACGACACACGCAGTAGCAGCGCAGTAACGTAGTTGCGCAGTTGACGTCGCTGCCGGCAGCACAAACAAAATTGCAACGTGCGCGTGTCAATCTCAGTCGACGCTAATGAGTCGCCTAGCCCGGTTAACCGTTACAAGAAGTTTCGTCGAGTGAACGAGCGCCAAAAACAAACACAACGAAATACGCAAAACAGCAAAGTCGAGCAACGCAGGCAGCAGCAGAAGCAGCGACAGCGGCAGCAGCAAAAGAATAATAATAAATTTTGTGGCAAGCGTCAGTAAATCATTAAATTAATAGCCTTACACACACACTCACACATAGGGACGTACACAGCTGTTGTGGTGGTGTGTGTGTAGTGCGTGTGTGCCAGCAGAAGAAGGAGGAAGTGGAAGAGAGGGAGAGGAGGCAGCAGAACTCTGCCTTGGAAATTGGCGGCAGTTGACCGCAGCAGCGACGCTGCTTGCACTATACAAACACACACACAGAGAACATATTGAGCAACCGAGAGTTCGTCATCATCAGCAACGACAGCGACTGCGGCTGCGAGAGGGGGGCAGGAGGAGGAGTGTCGCCGTCCCGTTTCGTCCCGTTGTGACATTTGATTTATTTGACGTGTGTGTTTTTGATAGAAGCTCAACACGAAACTGACACGTTCACACACACGCACACACACGCGCGCGTACACACACACACACACACACGTAGACAGAGACACAGAGACGCCGCTCTTAAGAATTTCAACAGTGAAAACGAAAATAAAATAAAATAAAAATAAAATCAAATACATTTAATTTGTATTTGTATTCGCGTCTCTCTTCACACTCGTATTCGCGTGAGTGAGTTAAAGTGCAACAACAAAAACAACAACAATAATAAACGCAAATCGATGAGCGAAATTAATTAAGAGAGGCGAATCTAAGACATAAAGTGAAATTAGTAATAACAACAATAACAACTACAACAAAGAGAGTGACAAGGAGAGCAGACAAAATGATGCTACACGAGGCTGTCATGTTGGAGATCTATCGCCAGGCGCTGAGTGCAAGGTGAATTTACAGTTACTTACGATTATGCTGTATGTACATACACATATGCAAAGTGTTTGTTTGTGTTGGTGTACGTTATATTTTTGGCTTTTAGTAGTGTTGTAAGTTGCGTGCAACTCCTCTCCAGGGAGTGAGCAGGCAAAGCATAGTGAGCTGACTACAGTGGGAGTTAGGTGCAGAATTTGTCATTAATTTGAAGTGTTTTTTTATTTGATATGAAAGTTGGGAATTACTATATTGCAACTGGAAGTAGAATTCGCAGTAATTGTTTGTTTTTTTTTTAAATCTATATAAATTTGAACTTATTACATTTTATGGTGAATTCGTGTATTTTTAGAAAATTATCTAAAGTACAAATATTTGTTGATATTTTGGGTTATATGACTATTTATTAATAGAAATATGATTTATAAACATGATTGCTAGATTCATTATAGTTCCGGCTTGTTATTAAACGACATGTAAAGTATTTATTTTTATATGTCATATAAAATACAATATTTGGTAGTAAAGTTCTATATATTTTCTTATAATAGAATGGAAATAATAATAAAACTTGTACAATACATTGAAATATTATTGAACAGGCCTCATCTCCATAGCTTTATTCTTATCCCCATGACACTTGCGCTATGAAATTCAAATAATTATTTTAAAGTGCCTTTTTGACACACTTTCCTTATCAATTTGCCTTAAGTGAGGCTCATATTGCTAATGTTGATAATGGAAAACAAACTAAAATGTGAAATTGTACGTAGAAAGTGACACTGAAAGTCTTTTGTCATGATTCCATTGTATTACAAAAGTTAAAAAGACACCCTGGATGTGTCAATAAGATTGTCAGAGTATCTTCGCCTAAAAATACCTTAAAAATTTACAAAAAATAAAAATAAATGCAAATTTACAATCTAAAATGCAAAAATTGAATTAAAATAATTTTTGCTGTGAGTTATTTATATTTCAAGAATTGTATAATAATTAAAGTTGTAGTATTAGTGTTGATTATGTATTTAGAAGACGCTGCTGTCTATTGAGCAATATAATCTTTTTGTATAGTTATATTTTGGTACATGAATCGCCTTATCTCATAGAGTTCAATCGAGAACACCTGGCAATGGGAATATTTGTGATTAGAACTTTGGATTTCCAGTTTATTCCGGTTTAATGGGGCAGAATTGTTTTCAAACTGCAGATTATTCACACCTAAGCAGTTGGAATTGGTTTATTTTTGATAGTCGCTTAATCGTCGCTCAATATAGTTAAATATAATATTTTGATGTGATCATTTCTTAAAATGAATGAATAAATAAATGACTAAATGTATGAATAAAATAATGAATTGATCATAAAAATAAATAAATAACGAAATAAATTAAACACTGAAGAAATAAATAAATAAGCAAAATAAAAATAAAAAAATATGGATGAAGGACACTTGGAAATAGATAAGTTGCTATTGTATTAATTATGGCTTATTATTATAATCTTTGAATGTAATTTTAGTTAGTTTCTTTACTTACATCCTTTTTTTCTTATTCCATTTATATAAAACAACTATCATAGAGTGTTAAAGCTGAATATAATATGTAATATTTTAATTTTATAATAATATTAAATAATAAATATTATAATTAAGACAAGTAATAATATTCTAAAACTGATTATAGATACCATAATTAATTTCCATATATCATATAAATATCACTTCCCACATCTCTTAGCCCCACTGTAACTTGCCAAACTGACCTCTCTCTCTCTCTCTATCTCCCTCTTTCTTGCTGCAGTGAATTGGCCAGTCCGCGCTGTCAGTCGCGCGAGTCAAACGCTTCCGCTGCTGGCGCTGGCGGGGATGCTCGGTGTCCTTCAAATGAATCCCATTGCTCAGCCAACGACTGCTTAACGCCAGCGCCAACGCCGACGCCCTCGGCGAGCTCACCCCTTGGACTTCCCTTGACCGCAACACTGGCGCCGTCGGCAGCGGCAGCGCTGTTGCCACCGCAGTCGGCAGCGATGGCAGCGTATCTGGCAGCAGCGCAACAGAATCATTTGCTGCTGACAAATCCTCTAGCAGCAGCAGCGTCGCTGGTGCAGCAGGCCACAAATCCTCACCAGCACCAGCACCAGCACCAGCAGCAACAGCAGCAGCAGCTGAAGCGGGAGCAGGAGGAGGAAGAGGAGGAGGCACCCGCACTGGATTTCAGCAGGAAACGCGCGGCAAGCGTAGCCAGCGCGGATGAGGAGCAGGAAGAGGCAGCAGCAGCAGCGGCAGCTGAGCAGGAGCAGGAGCAACTGGATCAGGATGCGGCACCATTGGATCTATCGGTGAGCACGCGAAAGCGACAGACGCCCAGTCTAGAGCAGCAGGAGGCGCCACCACACAAGCTGCCACGTGCTGGAGGGGATTACAAGTCGCCACTGCCTCCAGGCAGTTGGGTGCCACCAATGAATCCCTATCTGGCTGCAGTGAGTGCGGCCAAGACGAGGCCCAGCGAGGCAAGCAAAGCGCTGGAGAAGATGAGCGAAATGAGTCGCCTGGAGACGCCGCCGCCGAGCAACAGAGGAGGGGCAGGACCAGGAGCAGGAGCAGGCGGTGCAGGAGGAGGAGGAGGAGGAGGAGGAGGAGGTCGTCACAGCGCCTGGCAATCGCATTGGCTGAACAAGGGCGCCGATGCTGCCAAAGATGTGTTCAAGTGCGTGTGGTGCAAGCAGAGCTTCGCCACGCTGGCCCTGCTCACCACCCACATGAAGGAGACGCAGCATTGTGGCGTCCAAGTGCCCTCGCCCACTGGTGGCTCGACAACATCCCGTAGTGCTGCCCCCAACTCGAGCTCCAGTTCAAACTCCACCTCCTCCACTAGTTCCTCCTCCACCACGAATTCCTCCTCGTCCGCCGCCAAGTCAGAGCTGAATATGCTCATCAAGGAGACAATGCCGTTGCCACGTAAGCTGGTGCGTGGTCAGGATGTCTGGCTGGGCAAGGGCGCCGAGCAGACGCGCCAGATCCTCAAGTGCATGTGGTGCGGCCAGAGCTTCCGTTCCCTGGCCGAGATGACCAGCCACATGCAGGAGACGCAGCATTATACGAATATCATATCCCAGGAGCAGATCATCTCATGGAAGTCGGGGGATGAGCGCCCTCCCAATGGCACAGCAGCTGGAGCTCCAGCTGTTGGTCAGTCCTCTTCAGCCACGCCCACCACTGCTGGCACGCCCAGCAGTGTGAGCGCTGTGTTGACCTGCAAGGTGTGTGATCAGGCCTTCTCCACGCTCAAGGAACTGAGCGCGCACATGGCGCAGCAGTCGCACTACAAGGATAACGGCTCCAGCTGCAGTTCCTCTGTGTCCCCACCAGCACAGCTGCCACCCAGCTCCGGGGGATCATCAACGGGAGCTGGCTCCAAGCGTGGCCGACAGCCGCGTCAGGAGAAGCGCAAGAAGTCGCTGCCAGTGCGCAAGTTACTCGAACTGGAACGCTCTGGTGGTGGCTCCGGCTCTGGTTGCATCTCCGGCTTGGACTCTGCGCTGAAGCCACTGCGAGATTTCGCTGCAGCCACCAAGATAACATGCGAGAAATGTGGCACAAAGATCGAGACGGCGCTGTTTGTGGAGCACATCAGGAAGTGCCTTGGCGAGTCGATTCCCATACCGCCAAGGAGGCAGCAGCAGCAGACCCAGCACACCCAGCATAGCCAGCAGGACAGCCCCAGCTCGAGTGGAGGCGGCTCCTCTTCCAGTGCTCCCTCTGTGCTCAATGCACTGGAGCAGCTCATCGAGAAGAGCTTCGAGTCGCGTGTGGGTCGCGGCCTTGCTACGGGTTACTCGGAGGCGGGCACGCCCCTTGGCGCCAGCATACTCAAGCGCTTGGGCATCGATGACAGCAGTGACTACACGAAGCCACTGATGGATGCCCAGGCCATGCAGATGCAGTTGCTCCGCTCCACGTATCCCAACAGGGATCGCAGTGCCAGCGAGTCGAGCTCAGCGAGCCGTGTGGAGTCCACCTACACCCCGGACAGGCAGCAACAGGCGCCAACGCCGCGTCGCACCCCAGAGACGACGGCCTCGCTGCCTCCGCCTCCAGCCACAGTCAAGTCGGAGCCCCTCGAGGCGGCAGATGTGGAGGAGTTGCAGCAGTCGCAGCCGGCGCATCAGATAAATCGTCATTTGATTCATGTCAAGAAGGAGTTCAGCATGGAGGCCAGCACGGCTAATCCTCGCGAGAGTCCTGGCGCGGGCAGTGAACGATCGAATACGTCGCCAGCAGGTGCAACTGCTGTGGCGCCATCGCTCACTGAGAGTGGCAGCTTGCTGGCTTTGAATTCCATGTTCGATCAGCTGAGCGGAGTGGAGCACAACAACAACAATTCAGGTGAGTTGCAGCAGAGGGAGGGAAGGATAGGAAAGGAAAGATGAAAGATGAAAGAGAAAATATAGATCTAATAGAGTTCTTAAGAATTTTTGGGTTATTTCATTTCTTAGTTAATATATGGCTCAAGGAACTTTAGCTATAAAAAGGCTAGATTTCAAAACAACTCTGCTGAGTCGGTAGAGTTGGCAAGGCCAAAGGGAATGGGAAAAGTGAAAGAGTAATGAAAGTTCTAATGGAATTCAATAGAAACTTAAATAAATTAATTTTATAAGCATGATATATTGCTTTAGGAACTTTGGCTATACAAATTAGTTTCTTATAAAATTCACTTGGTTAAGTTGGAGATGTAGATCCCGATAAGTAAGATACAATCTCTGGCAGACTTCCCTGCGAAATGTCCCTTTATTGTTAGTTCTTTTTTTGGCTTTTATAAGTTGTTAAAATACCAAAATAAATGTAATAAATATAATATAAATATAATACTTCTTAAGGGAGTTTTGTATAAGATTATCTCCCACCTAGAAAACATTCGTTATTTTTCGTTCAGAAAACCCTTATTGCAAATGAATTTAGGGAAATTATCGCCAGTTTCCTGGCCTTTAAGAATTATTTCCCTTTCTCTTTGCCACCCACACTAATCCTCTTCTTCCTTCTCTTTCCTCTTTCCCCCCGCAGGACATTGTTTCAACAACAATAACAACAACAATCAAGGCAGCTCGAAGAAGCCCAAGGCGCATCCCTTGGCAGCGCTGCAGAAGCTTTGCGAGACAACAGATCCGCCGGCATCGAATACACGCAGCGCTTCAGGTTCCTCTGCCAGCGGCGCTGCCACCTCGATAACTGCGGGCAGCGGCAGCGGCAGCGGCAGTGGCAGCGACATGGTTGCGTTCAGTTGGGCCTGCAATGAGGCAGTGCTGAGCGCCTCTGCCGGCGCAGCTGAGCTGATCATCAAGTGCTCGTTCTGTGATACTCCCTTTGGGTCAAAGGGCGCGTATCGCCATCACTTGTCCAAGGTGCATTTCGTCAAGGAGGCTGCTTCGGGGGGTGGGGAGGACACACCGCCGCTGCTTAAGTCGCCGGCAGCTGCGCAGTCACCGAAGACGCTGCCGTTTGCATCGCCAAAGCGCTCTGCGTCGCGTAGTCCGGCAACGCCGGCGGTGCAGCAACTGCAGGCGCAGGCAGCAGGGACAGCAACTGCGACGTCGACGTCGCTGTCGCCATACGATGAGAGTCCGCAGTCGAAATTCCTCAAGTACACGGAGCTGGCCAAGCAACTGTCCTCGAAGAATGCCTAAGGAGTGAGCGAGAGCGAGAGAGTGAGAGAGGCGAAGCTTTTGTCTGCATTGATTTCTGATCACAGCGGGAGAGAGCAAAGCACAAGAGAGATAGAGAGAGCGTAAGTAATCCATCTGCAAAGTTGGCGCTCTCTGTCGACGCTCACTCTCTGCGGACGCGCTCTCTCTTCCGTTCTCCCGCTCTCTGCAGCCAAATTTCCCCTACTTTGCTGACTCAGCACATTTCCCCAGTCTGCCTGGGGTAGCGCTGTGACGTCACGTCGTTTCGACTCTTCACTCATTTTTATTGTTTGCCAATTCGCCAGCATCGCAGCAACAGCATCACTCTCTCATACTGTTGCCTGCTCACTCGCACTCGCAGGCAACACACGAAATTCAATTACCACCACTTTGACGAACTGCTGTCCATCAAACGGCACATACACACAGACAACACACTCTACTCGCACGTACTCACCCGCAGTGCAATGCAATTGTGCATGCATGCGTGCAAGCGAGACAGCTATAGTGTGCGCCGCACACTTGACGAAAGGCGACGACAACAGTTCGTCAAACTGAACAAAGTAAAAAAAAAAAAAAACAAACACACAGAGCAAAGCAAAAACAAAATACAAAAGCAATCGGCTGACCCATGCGATTGGATGATGATGTGATGGGAGCAAGAGCAAAACAACAACAACAAATACACAGTGGGTGGGGGATATACGAAACTGAGCAGAAATTGAGCGCAAATCGAAGCAGGGTTCGAGCGCAAATTGAGTGAAATTGAATTAAATTGAATTGCGGTTCCTGGTCAAAAAGAGCGTGCCAAAAAATACAGAAATAAAAGAAGTAAGAATAATAAATTAATATAAATTATTATTAAGCCAATACAAATACAATGCAACGCAGTATACGTAAAGAATGAAAAACTTCGAAAAAAACACTCAAACTTAACCTCAATTTTAAAATTTAATTTTCAACTATTCGAACTAAGCTCAGAGGCAATATTGATGAATTAATTCAATAAATATTATTAATGTTAAATGTAAATAGCAATTAGAAATTAGCAATTTTCCTTCCAGAAGAAAATCAATAATAATATTACTTAATTATTAATTATTAAACTATTAACGGAAATCAAATCAAAAATTGTAATAACACGGCAACTCATGTATACGCGTAAATTATACAAATACGATATATATATATATATATATATATATATATGATATACTATATATAGTTATCTATATAGTGTACACACTTAAATCTCAACAACAATAACAAATGTATACCTACTATATACGATATGAAATATGTATGTAACCTAAGATTAAACCTAAGACTTCCAAAAACGCAAACTAAACTAGAGAAGAAAGAAAGTACGAAGAAGAAGGGAACGAAACAAAAACAACAACAACAAATGTCAAACATTTCATTTAGAAAGAGAAGAAAAAACAAAGAACATCATCATCATATTTTAATGAAGATCTAACTTACGATATACGATATATATATATACGATATACAATCAACTTTGTATATGATATATACGATTATGTATACGACTTGTATTTGAGTTTTTGTGATATTATTTTTAACAACTCCTTTTGCTTCCTTTTTCGCCTAGATCCTAAGTAAGGTTTAAACTGAACAACAAAGAAAAACTATGAAAACGCAATAAAAACTTCAATGCAAAAAGAAAAATATACTTGAATTTAATATGAATTTGTGTGGGGTATTTGAAATCTTGTAGATTTTACATTTACAACTTGGTTAGCACATATAGAACTCATCAGTTTGTTCAGACTTGGTTGATTTCAGTTTTATTTTCAACAAGGTTCTGAGCTCAGAATTTAACATTTCTTTGATTTAAAAAAACTGAAGGCTGTCTTTTATCTCTCGTTTCATCTCTAGTTTAGTTTTAAACAATTTTTAACATATATTTCAGATATATTTCAGCAGCTAGAGTACCCCTACTAGACAATTTGAGCGTCAGAAATTTGAAAGAACTCAGGGAATTTCATTAATATAATGGTATGACCAATAAATTGATTAAACATTCAAATTCTGCGAACTCAAAAATCATATTTTCACATTTTTATAAAATTAATAATTTTTTTTAAAATCGAATAATTAGGTTAAAATTATAGAAAAATCCTATTCTTAAAAAATTATTCTTTTAAATTGGGTTAAATAATAAAACAGTTGAGATCTTTAGGGCGTTAAGCATACCCCTTTGGCAGCTCACACTGTTTACAGGGTATGCAAAGAAAGCGCTGAAGTCTCGATAACTTTTCTTTGCATCTCCTTTAAGCAAGGCTTCTACCACAGTGCCTTCTCCACCAAGTAACAAGTAACTATGCAAGAGGGGGCGCTGGAGGCGTGGCACCTTATGAAATCCCGCTAAATTTGTGGGCCTGGCATCAAATTGTAAACTAATATTTGCTGCTAATAAACACGGCGAGTTAATTAAACCTGAATTATGTGTGCCACATGCCACATGCCGCATGCTTATGTAAGCTACGGTCCGAGTGGGGGCTGCAGACAGGGGCGTGGCAGAGGCAGGGGCACAGGCGAGAGCAGGACAAAACGTGAGCGAAATTCGCTGATTTATGGGCAACAAAGGATTAAGACGCGACACAGACACAGATACCAACTTTATATATACACACACACACACACACACAGATACGATATGCGTGTGTGCGTGTGCATGTGAATGTATGCGTGTGTGCCACGCTGATGACGATCCCAAAAATCTCCACGAAAACTTCAATTGCCAAAGGATTCATTTTCACTTAAAATTTATGACGTGTGCCCGCAGGGGGTGGGCGGAAGGAGGAAGTATGTGTGTGAGGAGGGGGGGGCGTGGTAAAATGAGGCGTGTGGTGTCACATTTGTGTTAAGAGATAATTTTGGGGCCACTGAAAAGTTTTCCGCCTCAGCGTCGGCTTCAGTTTTCGGCCTCATTGACGCGGTGCTTCTTCTGCTTCTGTCTCTCTCTCTCTCTTCCTTTTCTCCTTCTCTGTCTCTCTTTCTTGCTGCCACACGGCTACACCTTCGGGCAACCAATTCTGGAGCCTGCCCTTCCCCCTTTGCCTCGCCTAATGAGATACAAACACATAAATTGTGAAAGGTGTCAGGCATCGCACATAACGCTCGACGTTTTTTGCCTTTTCTCGCCGAGCTTGATAAGCCAACGAACAGTTTCACTCTCTCCTGCACTCGCCCCCTCTCCATCATACACTCCCACATATGTGTATGCCACGTGTGTGTGTGTGTGCGACAACAAAAGACGCCTCCAGGCGCTGACGGCGTTGTCAAATTTCGCATAGACCGAAATGTTTTTGTATTTTGCATTTTCCCAACTTCTTTTTACGTAGTATTTGTGGTACATCATGTCTTTGGAACAGTGACTGACAAAATTATGTGCTCACATCTCAAGTAGATATGTACTTATATATAATTGAGTATTCGCTATATATATATTTATTTTTTTATCATTTTGGAGGAAATAAAGAGTATCGAGCAATTTTACGACATGTATTTCAAATAGTTTTTGAATCATTTTTCTGTGAAGAGGCTAAAAAAGATATAGCTTCGAGTATTGAATCTTGTAATATATGTATATATTTCAAGAATATATAAAACTTTTTCTTTTTAATAAAATTACAAAAGGAATGCGTTGAAAACGCTTTAAACAGAATCCAGAATCCTATTTCTAATGATAATTTTATAAAAGATTAAAAGAAAACAAACTGCTATATTAAGTGGCTTTTCAGACAAGTTGGATGGTAACCAAATTTCAAAGATATTTTAAGCAGCTCTTAAGTTTTAGGTTAAGTCTATATATAGTTGCATAAGTGGTAATTTAGTCATATCAAAAGTTAATTAGAAACCTCAAAATTATATCAATATTCTACACAATTGTAGTTTCTTCTTTTGTGTAGATTTTGAGTTCTTCCTGAGAAATCTTTATAAAAGATGGTTATTTAAATATGTATATATGTATATGTATATGTAACTGTCTATTATTGTTTTCCACATTCTTCCAGTTCAATCTTTCTCAAAATCGAATACCATACAGTAATATCCTACGAGTTTTCATTAATACCCATGCTTAGTTACCTTTCTAAAACTTTTCAATTCTTTTCAAGCCGTTCTTTCCATAATGACTTGAATCTGTCGCCAAAGTCTGAGGAAAAAGTCTTAAAAACTTATCAGCGAGAAGAGGGAAGAGTGAGAAAAGGGAGAGAGGGAAAGAAGGGAAGAGGAACTGCTCGAGATAAATGTATATTCAGTATTTTCTTCAGAATATTTTCGTAATTCGCCACAAAAAACATACGCAGAGACGGACGGACAAAGCGAGGGAACCGCCTTCCATTAGCCGCCACCGGAGCGAGAGAACTAATGAGACTAACACACACACACACACACACACACACACACACACACATACATGCACAAAGAGGGGCAGCAGGGGTTGGGGAGGCGTGGCAGAGGGGCTGCAGAAGAAGCGCCTGCAGTGCGAACAGCAGAAACTTTTGCAAAGTGTCAGAAAATGTGAATGCGCTTGTAGGGTGCAAAAGAGGGTTGGGTAGGGGGAGGGGAAAGGGGCAACACAAGAGGGGTGTATGTGTGTGTGTCTGTGAATCCGGTGTGGGTAATGTGCCGAGGTAAACGCCACACAACGAGATGGATGATATCTAGACGAATGATGCATGAGTCGCACTGGGCCAGAGACGTGGGAGAGGGGGGGCTGCAAGAGGAGTGTGGGGAACGGGAAGAAAGGGAAGGGGGGGCAGCGCCATGTTGCCGTTGTGTCATGTGTTGCCGGCGTTGCCAGAGTTGTTGCCTGGCGGGTGGGCGAACGGTAAATTCCGACGCTTCATTCGCCGGATAGACTCGAGTCGTGGAGAATGCCTGGGGAGAGGAGGAGGGAAAGATGGAGGAAGGGGCCGGGGGGGGGAGGGAAGACATGGCTGCCATTGCCAGGCGAAGGATGACAGAGGACGCAGACGCAGGCAGCGTGTGTAAGCAGGCAGCGAATGAGCATGCGAAATGCACAAACATACACTCACACACACATACACACACACACTCATACACACACACACACACACAGAGACTGAGGCAGCGCATATCCAGCTCGAATCTTGTCTACAATAAATCAAATTTTATTACACTTTTCTTTATGCATGCCACAGGATATGGCAAGCGTATGGCGCACTGATGAGCACACACACACACACTTACACACACAGACACACAGACACTAGCTGAGATTTTCACATGCTCATTTAGCAAGTGGGAGTGGAGCAGGGGAAGTGGAAGGAGGGAGAAGGGTAAAGGGAAGTGGGTGGCATTACTGAGGACAATCCGGGATTGGCAGTGCGCGCAACGATTTCGATTTTAATGACAGAGGAAGAGAAAGAGAGGTAGAGAGAGGGAAGGAGGTAGAAACAGTGAATGAGTGAAAGAGAGCTGTAGAGCGATAAACGTAGTGACAGAGCGAAGGAGAAAGAGTGAGAGAGAGGGAGACAGAGACGCTTGCGTTGTAAGTTTTATTTTAAGTTATTTTTAAGTGCATGTTCTTGATGGAAACCCCTTTGTGCGTGCGTGTGTGTGTGTGTGTGTGTGTGGCCAAGGATAATCACTGCTATGGGAAGAACTGATTGCGATCCATTTGATTTATTTTCATGTAGTATTTACAGTCAAAGCAGTTGAAATTCCTTAGAAAGTATTATGAAATATAACTATTGTAGGATATGTAGAAGAAATGATAAAAAAAAACAAAAAATATGATTGATAGATTAATACAAAAATAAATGCCAAATTTATATAAGTATAATGCTAATACAAATAAAAATACATATAAAAAACAACAAAACAAAATTAATAAATAAATGAGTAAAATAAATATTTCCAAATACATTTGAATGTAATCCATAAATACACATAATTCATAAATAATACATGAATTTTAAAGCAATAAATACAAAATTAAAAGCAATTTAATAAAAATATTTAATTTCTTCGTTTGATTAGTTAACTTATTTAATTAACAGTTTAATTTTAATAATATAAATGTTTTATAAATTTTCAAGTGTTTGTAGCTTAATATCTAAGCTTCGATTAATTCATATCAACCAAATTAATATCGACCCGCCACCCCTTGCAATTAATCATCTAACAGGCAGTGTTGAGTAACCTGCAAATATCGTTAAAAAAACAAAGGCACAATCTAAATCAAAAAGTAATATATAAAGGGAAATAAATATATGTTATTAATAAATATAACTGTTTGTTTACTATACCATATAATAGTGTATTTTAAATGATGATTATTATTATTATTATAATTCTACTTATTTATTTATTCTTTTATAATATTTAGTCAAATATTTATTTTTTCTAGAAATATCTTACAAGAATTCTGTTTTCCATTTTGTGTAGATACTGAAAAGTTCAGAGAAAGTTTTAAAAGATATTTGAAGGAAGTAGGAAAAAGGTATATTCCTTACTATATAGAATGTATGAATATAATGTGTTTTATATTGTATATTTTGTATATAAAAAGAAATAAATAAATGTCTTTCGATTGCGCTCTCTATAAGCAATACATCTAGCCACCTGATCGCAATTCGCAATTAAATCATGCACTTATCGACATGTTCTCTCGCCCCATCAATATTGTGCAGGCATTACGTATACGTGCCGTGTTGCACAGCACGGAAGCGCGAGAAGAAAGGAGGAGTGGGAGAGAAGGGGGCTACAGATATCGGTCGAGGCATTATTTAAAAATTTCCAAGTGTTGGCCACGTTTATTGTGAGACAGAGAGAGAGAGTGAGAGAGAGAGAGAGAGAGAACTTTTGCATTATGCCGTTGTTGAGGCATAAATCAAAATTCCATTACGCCCGAAAGGTCCCGCCCATATCAGAGACAACCCATGCCGTGATTTATTAGAAAGCGAAAAAAAAAGAGAACTGCAGCAGCCAGAGACAGAGAGAGAGAGAGAGAGAGACAGAGTGAGAGAGAGAGGAAAATAGCAGCAGGAACGCGTTTCTTTTGATAAAAATTTTGAACTAAATCAAAACTTCATTTCACATCGGTGGCATTTCTTGCCGGAGCCAGCTTCAGTTTTCAGTTGAGCAGAGACGCCTCCTGGTGCCCCTGCTGCTGTTGCTGCACCCCTTGCCGGCCACGGCCACGCCCACCAATCTCGGGTTGCAGCAGCGGAGGCAGCAAAAAGTGTGGCGAGAAAAGTGCACAACATCGCAACAAGAAATGGCGGCAAAACTAGCAAGTGTAGCTGAAGTGGCAGGCGGGGCAAGGGCAGAGAAAGGCGTAGGGGTAGGGGCAGGAGGAGGTACAGGGGAGTTAGTGGAGTAGCAGCAGACGTCGACGGAGTCGTCCTTGTGCTCAACGGTGTCCCATGCAGCGAGCAACGTTCGTTGTCCTGCGACTTGACTCGACAAAATTCACTCGCTCTCGCCTCCTCTTCCTCGCAATCCTCCCTTCCCCTCGCACCTCCCTCTCCTCTTGCTCTCTCTCTTCTCGCTGTCAGTTCAATAAATCATTTGCGTTTTGACACGACGTCGACGACGACGACGACGGCGATGGCGCGCAGTCGCTGCTGGCGTCGCTGCCAACCAATGAAAATCCATAAATAGAAAAACAAAGCAAAAAGCGTCGGCGGCGTCTGCGACAAGGACAAGCGCCAGCTCCATGTGGGCTGCACATAAATTGCACTCGCAACACATACACACCCCAGCTCCCTCTCCCTGCCACAACTTGTGGCACCTCCACCTAGCCAGCCCGTCTCCAAGTGGAGGCAAAGGAGTCCATAGATCAGAGCATTCCTTGGCAGCAGAAGGCGCGCAAGGCGAGCAAGACGATGATGAGATTGTCCTCACTGGCATCAAGATGCAGCAGGGAGAGGGAGCGAGAAGGAGAGTGTGAGTGGGGGGGGGAGGTGGGTAATATATGGCACCTGGCATGGTGCATGCAGCACTGACACTGACACTGCCACAGCCACTCGAGCAGTTGCCCCCAGCGTCCATAAACAAAATGTGCAATAGAAAATGAGTGTGTGTGGGAGAGAGATAGAGAGTAGACTGTAGAAGAGAGTACAAGAGAGAGAGAAAAGTGTATGCAGCTTGAGTGTGGGCGCAGAGTTAATAGCGGGATCCTAGAAGCTTGGGAATTGACAGAAATCGAAGTATTGGCTTATAATTCCCAAGTGGTTTTAGTTGAAAAACTATATGGGTGCTAAGTTGGTTTGTGTCTTAGATACAATTGAAAATATGTTTATATATATGTTTATATATATATGTTTAAGTAAGTGTGTTAATAATGAAGATCTATATAAACTAGACCCGAATTCAGCTACACTCTTCAGCTGCAGATCCTACGCTAGAATTCAGATTTGACAGATAAATAGTCAAATTTTTAGTGTATGGTTAAACTTTCTAGACCCCCAGATTATTAGTGATAGTTAAAGTTGCTAGTTAGTAAAGATTTCTGCTGTTTTTCATAAAGTTATTCAAGATCTTAAATATAAAAAAGGCTTAAGCTTGACCACATCAAGCAAGGAGAAGGTTTATACCTGGTGAAGGTAGAGCAAGGTATCGAGCAAGATGTTTATTCCCAACTCTCTGGTTCTTTTTTAATAAGCTCATTCGATTCGATTATTTGTGATAATTTAGCTAAACAAATTTATGAAATAAAAAAAGAAGAAAGTATGAAAAGGCACTTTGACTTTCCAAATAGTTTTACCACAATAACTTACCTATTTTTTACGTAGATACGATCAACAAGTAATGAAATATGGATTGTACAAGGTTTGATCTTTACCTTTTCTAATATGAATAGTCAAAGGTATAGAAGACCTTCTCTAGTTCTATGCCTTAATAGTTTCATAAGCGCGGACAATAATTTGCTCACTTTGCTTACCACGATATGATCAAGAAATCTCTATAAAAGCATCGCGATGTAGGGTTGCAACCCCTTTAGGTTGTTTGCTGCGTATTATCAGCTCTTTGTTTATCTCTGTGCCTCCCTTCATGTATTTATGAATGACTCATGAATGAGTTGTGGCACATTATGTAGTGTTGCAAGATTTATGACATTTCCCAGTTATTTTTATAGTCAACAATCTGGCGAGGTCTCTTTAAACTGAACCCGAGCTTGAACTCGAATTCAAATTCGTCGTGAATTCGATGAGCCTAGAGAAGAGTTCAGGCGAGAGCGAGTTAACCACAGAGATTTTTGCGACGTAATTGTCAGGCAAGAAGAAGGAACAGAGGGCGGAGAAGGGAGTGAGGGGGGTGGAGGAAAACACAAAAGTTTGTGATATAAATCAAAGGCCCCTTCGGACATTTATGATCGTAAAGTTGAAAATAAAAATAACACATTATATGAGCGCGCTCTCATGGAAATCGGCATTAAAATGTGACCCTGTAATAAATTCGCCTGTATTCGCTGTGCTGTGAATAATGGAAACCCCAGACGAATGAATGAATGTATGGCCCGAAATGAATACACTCATACATTCACGAATATCAACCATACCATCTACCAGTTGTAGTCTGTCTTTCTCTTTGCCAAAGAATAGCAATTGCAACAGGCACTAGGGGCAGTGCAGGGGTCGAGGGGGATAATCAGTTTACCCGACCATATGAAGACATAATTTTCATCGTGGAAAATGCACACAAAGTAGTTAAATGAAAATATTGAAAATAATGAAAATGCGCAAGTGAATGAACGGCAGAGAGAAGTGAGAGATTAAAGGGGAGGAGGTAGAGAGGCGAGGAGAAGAAGGATGGAGCAGATATAGAGCTGAGAGATGGAGGATTTATTGACGATGCTGGCTAGCAAACGAGCTGATATACAGTGTGGGTCAGTGGCTTGGGGAAGCTCACTGGAAAATTGGCTTTGAGGTCAGCTTTGCTTTTTTATGTTTTTAAATTTTACTGTTATCTATATATAGTACCATAATTACCATACTATATAGATATATTATATACTTCGGCTTTAAGAAATTATACAATAATATGCCCAACACTTATTTGATATTATACAGCAGTGAGTATTTATTTATTGCATACTTTTTTGCGCTAAGGTATACTGTGAAATGTTCTCTAGCTAATCTAAAAAAATATATTCTAAATTAATTTTAATACTCTTCAGAAAAATACTACATATCCTAAAATTCATAGAGCATATTTAAGTTCTCATACTGACAATAAAACTCTACTGATTAAAGAAATTTTATTAACGCAAGTTGATCCTTAATTAACCTTTCCTTTATTTTTTTTCCTACTTATAAATTGTATTTTCCTATTTAATTATTATTTCATTTAAAAGAAATTATCTGAAAATTTCATCAAGATAATTTAACATTATCTTAATAAGTTTTCTTAATTGAAATCAGAAAAATTTATATGTAAGTTTGAGCTTTAAAATATCTTAACTCATGTCATGCCCTTTTCTTCGAATGTTTCCTTATAGTTATGTATATGTTCCTACTCCATCTAAAACTCTTTATATCTTAACATTTCTCTTCAAGCATTATTCTTAACATATGTAGCTCAGTCAGACTCATAAATACCTCACCTATCTCAAGGTTTTCCCTAACAAAATTCAAATTTCTCCTACTCCATCATTTTTTGTAATTAGAGAAATTTTCGGAGTTTTTGTCCTGTTAACTTGAATAAATTATTCAAGACAAGAAAAATCTGAAACTAACAAACAGCAAAATGAGTGAGGGGTGGAAGGGGGGAGATGGAAGGGAGAAGGGCAACCCCTCGCGAAAGGGGCGTCAAACAAACAGAATGAAATGCGCCAAGCGACAATTTCTAATTACAAATTCGCCACAGCATTTAACCCGTTTTTGCTGTTTGCAAAGGCAGTAGGAGGCAACACGGGTAGGGTGGCAGGGGCAGTGGATAAGGGGGTACTCAGGACATACGCGCACATACGTGGGTAATTTCCATTTGGGGCACAACACACACACACACACACACTGAGAAGTACACACACCTTTCGGACAACACTGCAAACAATTGAGGGGCAACATACTATGATATGAGAGAGAAAGGGGAAGGTGAAAAGAGAGGGAGCGAAGGGGCGTGGGGCGTGTCCGGTTGAAGAAAAAACGCTGGGTTGGAAAAAGCTCAGCTTGCAGCATTTTATGCTGATCCCTGTCAGGCAACAAAACACACATAATCTTCAAAAAGGAAAACAACGCAATGATGATAGAAGCGAATGCAGAGAGAGAGAGAAGGAGAGGGAACGGTAACGGGAGAGAGAGAGATAGCTAGAGCTGAAGGTGCGAAAAGCTGGTGTAGAGAGGAGGGAAAGGGAAAAGAGAGAGAGGGACGAGGGAGCTAAGCAAACAAAATATTTATGCCCCCCCAACTGTAGTCGAGGCAAGCGATAAACGTGGAACAGGACCAGGCAAATGTGTTGCTGCTTCTCTACCCCCTTCTCTCCCGTTCCTCTTTCCCCTCGCCTTCTTCTCTATGTTATGTAAAAAATGCACAACAACAGCAGCAACATCAACCAATAATGCAGACGCGATTATGTCCAGCTCGAGCTGCTACTGAGCAGAAGGACAACTCCGAATGTGAAGTTGATGCCACAGGCAGTTGCAGGGAAGAGTGAACGGGAGGGGCAGGTGCAGGGGCAGGAGGAAGTGAGGAGTAGAGGCAGTAGAGGGGTAAGACCGCAGCTACAACTGGGGGGGACGCACACAAATCGCCGGCGTGGCGCAAAAAGGACGTGCAAAAATTAAAAGCAAACAAAACACGATGAAAACGACAAATGGCACCTAAAATGAAAAAACAACAACATGAACAGCAACAAGAAATGCGAAGGCAGAAGAAGAGAGCGCAAAAAATAAAACAACAAGAGGAAAATGAAGCAAACAGAGAAGAGTGCAACAAAAAAATTGAAAGTGTTGCACAATGGGCGTTGCTACAAGTCCAGCGAGAACACACACAGAGGTAAAGACAGAGAGAGAGAGAGAGAGAGACGGAAAGACAGAAGAGAAAGATTCAGCTAGGACGAAGCTGTGTCCTGATTTATGTCACTGACGAACAGCAAAGTGCACTGCGCGAAAAAGAGATTGAGTTAAGAAACAATTGAAAGAAAATGAAATGATGAAACTGTAATAATAAAGTTTGAAAATTATAGGAATCAATTATTTTAGTTTAGCTATGGATTTAAATAAAAGAAGTGAACTGCACCATTTTATACCATACAAAAGCCAAGACAATATTAATTGTTATTATTATTATATTATAAAAGCATATCTGTACAGCGACCTTTGAGCTCTATTGTACCCCTATTGAGTCTAGAATTCTATAATCAGTGCAGTATTTCTTTTGAATATTTGGATTTTCTCTTTTATTTCGTAAATATTTTATTCACGCAGTCGACTGTTTAACAATTACAATTATAAAATAAAACTTAAATAATTAAAAATTTAAAATTAAATGTAGTTTATTATGAAAAAAATAATACATCTTTATTCCTGAGATAGTCTAGATAATTTGTTAAGGGTCAAATATAATGTAATAAAACATACATATCGTACATATAAAAATATATAACATAGATCGATCTTCACTTTCTCCTTTTAGTAGTTGAAGTATTTAATACTATAATAAATAATAATAATATAAATACAATTCTATAGTATGAATTTGCCGTGATTTGAGCACTTATAAAATATCAATAATAAATTGATTTATAGAGTTGATTTTCAAAGAAAGATCATTCAAACACTTCAACTGTTATACAAAATACTCATCTTAACTCATTTTATCTATTCTCAATTAATATCAGACCTTTCTCAACTTCCCTCAGATTGATCAACACTAGTTTGCAGTGCACTGTAATGCCAAAAAGTGCAAATAGATGTGCGCCTCAAAAATGGCAAAGAGAAACAGAAACAATAAAAAAGCAAAGCAAGTGACAAAAGGGACAACATGAAGAAGAAGGAGATGAAGAAGAAGAAGAAGAAGGCAGCGCAAACGAAACGAAAACTTACGATGACGACAGCAGCGACGATGGCGACGATGGCGACGATGTCCGGGATGTCGTGGATGTTGGCTCGTTTCCGGCTGGCGATGCAGGGGGAGACGAGGCAGCTGAGGCTGCTGTGATGCCACTGACGAACAGCAGTGACCAGAGATGGCAACAGGAGCGCAGAGAGGTGGAGGGGGGAGAAGGGGCAGCTGGGGTAGATTGGTCGCCTAAGCGTAGCCTCCACCAAGAGGAGCAGCAACTGAGCTGCGCATTCGTCGTCAGTGGTGAAGCGGAGGAAGTGGACGAGGGGGTTGAGGGGAGACCAGTGGAGTGTCCCGTGTCCTGTGTGCGTCCTGCGTCCTGTGTGTGTGTGTGTGTGTGCGCGGTTTTGTGTGCATTTTGGATTTCTTTTGTTTCCCTCGCTGGCTCGACAGCCAGTCAGCGGCGTCAGCAGCCACAGCTCCCTCCTCCTCACCCCCTCTGCCTACGCCCCTGGGGCACTACTCGCTTCTGTGTGTGTCTTCTCTGCTGCCTTCTCTTCTGCGCCGAAGGACATTTTGCGCCCTGGCCTGCAGGTCCTTCTAAATTTAATACTTATTGTTTTTGTTGTTGTTGCTGTTAGAGATGTTGCTGCTGTGCTGCTGCTGTAGTTGCTGTTGCTGCTGCTGATGTTGCTGCTGTTGTTGCTTTTGTTGCTGTAGCTGCATAAAGAAACGCAAACAGAATTTATGTTGTGACATTTTAAATTGCGCAATTTTTATGAAATCCTTTTCCCAGTTCGCCCCTTTCTTCCCTCTCCCTTCCCTCTGCCTTCACCATCAACCTCCCGCTTCTCCTGCCCTCCTATAGCTGCGTTTTGAGTGTGCGCGCCGCTCGTTTTGTGCTTCTGTTCGTGAAATACAACACAGCAGCAACATCAAACCCTTCTGTCCGCTGCACAACAGCGCCATCTCGCGGCAAACTCTTGAGCCAGAGAGGGAGAGAGAGAGTGAGAGAGAGAGGGATAGAGGGAAAAAATGCGACGGCGACCCAATGAAATTTTTGTGTGCTGCATTTCTCGCCGAGCTTCGCCGAGAACTGAAGCCGCTGTCAGGACAATGTTTATTTATTCTCATGTTTAGAGTCCTCCGTCGTTGTCCGAAAACCGAAATGTCCAAGCCGGGTCCAGCTTGAGTACCAGCAGCAAAAGCCCTGCCATGATTTACGATGATGATGTGCGAGCGAAGAATGCGCGCATTGCACTCAGAAGACATGGCGAGGACCTGGAGCTGGATTGCTCTTTGGATTCCGGAGAGGGACTTAAGTAAATTCTGCAGTTGACCCATTCCAATACAGGTGAGTTTATCTATGACAATGGGACATATGTGTATTTATACATACTATATATATGTAAGCACAAATAACTATAGATTAAAGTGAGTTTAGGCAAGTAAGAGATATTACACTCTTTTGACCAATAAAGCCCGTAAAAAAGGCACAATAGGCTTAATTTAATACAAATAACAAGTAGTTACCTATACTGACATTTACACCCGATATGTGTACATATGAATATGTATCGTATATTGACTGCTTTAGAATAATACCTTGTCTAATTACACAATTCATTCCACACATCTCTCTTTACACTCCGCCTCGGAACCAAACCTATTGGCATTACCGTGAAAGCCCGCATAGATGAAGGAAACACACTTCTTATTTTCCAAATCGTAGGAATACTTGGGGCCGTATTCCAAAGATACAACACCGGGTAATGAATGGCCAGCTTTACTATGGAGCAATCCACACACCGCTACATAATTGAAAATATACAATAGTCAAATATTTAGTAGATTAAACCTTAAATAAATTGCATCATCTGTCAGCTCACCATCTTTAAGTGCGTCAGAGCTGGACATCAAGTAGCACAGAATCAAAACTGATGTTAGAAAGAACCTCATTATGAAGTGGAACCGAGAAAGAGAGATTTGGAATGCACGGGATAGACGAGAGACCTTTTATTTATTGAGTCTCGGGTGCAACAAATGAAATTATAGCCTAAAATTGTATATCACATATGACAAATTAATTTGAATCGGTCGATCAAGGCATACACTTTCTTCTCGGTAATTTCAGATTATACATATGTATGTAAGATACATATCTAATTACACGTGTATCTAAATATTTCGTCTTTACAGAGATATATCCTATATATCCTATGACATTCTTTGAACTTTTATTCATAAGGAGTTTATTATGAATTTCTAAATATTTTCAATTCAACTCTTTTGCAAATCTAGATATAGAAAGTCTTTGATTTAGAAAATACATAAGAAAAAAATATATACAAATGTAAATTACCAGGTACCTCTGGGTTACTTCATTTATTATTATAACTAATTGGACCAAATAGCCGCTACAGGGTATTCAAATCACTGTCAAGCAAAGTATTTTCCTCATGCAATGCAAATCAATTGCAACTCCATAATGATTCAATGTGCAATTACAAATTGGGCAAGAGAAAATGGTACAGAGAGAGAGAGAGGAGAAAGACAGAGAGAGAGAGAGGGAGAGAGAGATAGAGAGAGAGAGAGAAAGAGAGAGGTAAAAAGAAAAAGAGAGAGTGAGTTTGGGAACATTTAATTGTGATTACTTTTTTGAGTGGAAACTGTCTGCGTTTGCTTTTTGGCAGTTGCCCTGCTTCTTCTGTCTGGTCTTCCACTTCTTCTGCCTGTCCCTCTTTCTCTTGTTGTTAATAAAAATTTATGATTATTGTTTTCACATTTTTCACGTTGTGTCAATATTAAAAACATTATTTTTCACGCGAATTCGTCGTCAAATGGCAACGAGGCGGATGGATAACAACGATGACAACGTGCAGGAGGAGGAAGAGGGGAAGAGGGAGAAGGCCTGGCCGAAATTCGTTATTGAAATTTGTTGATGGAATGCATGCTGAGCAGGGCTGTGGGTAAGGAGGGAGGGGAGAGAAAGATGAGAGTAGTGGAGAGGCGGAACAACGCGTATCCATTCAATCGGCTGTGCCAGTCATAACTCAGGCGAATGCAGGCGCCAGTGCAGGCCAGGCCTGGGAGGGGCCTGGCACTGGCCAGGACACAAATCCATTCCGTGCTCGGTATTGTTGCAGCGGAGGATTCGGGACAATTGTCAGGCAATAAATCGATGTGTGTCGCGTTGTAAATTTCACAGCGGATGGCAGCGATGAAAAAGTGCATATTATGCAATTCAACAATACGCCAAACATGTCGCAACCTACGCAACACACAGTCACTCACACACTCACACACACTGGCACACACACTCTCTCTCTCTCTCGCACACACTCGCACACGCAGTGCAGTCCGCAGCGGAAACGGAAACGCCGCCACACAAGCTCAGCCTCTTCTTCATCTTCAGCGGACCGCTCAGCGCTGCCCTCCCCCTCCCTCTTTTCCTCATCTTTCTTCCCCCTCCTTCCTCGCCTTCTGCATCCCCCCCTCGCTACTCCTGCTGCAGCGCTTTGCATATCAATGAAAATGCATAAATTTTTTTAACAGCGTTGATTTTTTCGCTGCACTCGTCGCTTGCATTTCCCCCTCTCCTGCCCCTCCTCCTTCCCTTGCGCACGTCCATCAAGGCGCATAAATCAGTTCGTGGACATGGCCAAAAAATTGGCCAACACGCCAGGCAAACTGCTCCGCCTCCTCCTACAACGCGCTCCACAGCACACAGGAAGCTTCACATTTGACAAAAAACGAAGCGCTCTCTCTCTTTCTCCCCCACTCAATCTCCCTCTCTTCCCTCTCTCCCTGGTCTCTTCAGTTACAGTTACATCCTCGTGCATACATTGACGAAACATAATCCCGCAACAGCAACAGAAAAACTGCAGCCGCACAAAAACATCGAAAATCCATAAAAATGCATCATAATCATCGTGCGCGCCTCGAACTGGAACTGGAACTGGATCAACATGAACCACCAAGGAAGTGCTCAGGCCTGTGACTTTTTCTCTTCCCTCTTTTTTTTTCACTAGGCCCAGAAGTTGTATGCAATATTGGGGGTAGGCAGTACTTGGAGTGGTAAAAAGAAAATTAACCTAATACAAATATTGTTCGATATGAAACAATTTTTAAAATTAATTGCGAGGCTCAGAATAATTATTTTTAAATGATAATTGATATTCATGATAATGGTTTGTAGATATACATATACTGAATATATTTTTATATTGTTAATTATAATATATAATAATAATAATAATAAATGGAACAAATATTCTTCAATTGTGATAATAATAAAGAAACTATATTTATTATTATATAAAATATAAGTATTCAACTTCTAGTGATTCAAATATGTATTAAATAAAACAAGTATTATTAAACTATGTTTTGTAAAGAGAATATTTTTATATTTTGATAATATTCTTATATTGTATATATAAAATATAGGATGTGATAAAATAAGTAAAGTGAACTTCAAACATTAAACTACTCTGTAAGTTTTATTATTTCGCTTTCGGTGGACATTTTCCAGTGTTAATGTTAGGACTTTATACTCAATTATAATATATAAAGATTTTTATAAGCACTTGGAGTATTTTATTTTTAAAAATCGAAAAGATATATGTAATACATAAATATTTTAAAATCCACACATACTGTAAAAATATTTATATATGAAGAAAATATTCTTGTTTTTTCAATTATCATTTATATATTATATTCAGAAATATATTACAAATATGTTACTTTCTGTTGTTGAATAAAGCAATTCCTGTCTCTATCAAGCTTTCACAACTCCATCACCTGACTACCCCTACTGCATACACCTGTTAGTATGCCTGCTATTCGTGGCATAACTGCCTTACCACCTTCCTCTCGCCCTGCACACCGGAACTGCTGGACATGAGGAACTGCCGCATGGCTCTGTGCAACTCCAGCGTGGTGTGTTGAGGTGCATGCGCAGCCTGCACTGTAGCTGGAGCTGCTGACGCGTGTCCTTGTGGCAAGGAGGACCTCACCGGACTGCCGTTAATAGATTTGCACTGATTCAGCTCTGCAGGTCGCAGTTGCTGCAGGCGCGAAACGTATTTCAGCGACAGTGGCATCTTTGCCACGCGAATGCATATAATCACCAGCACGCAGGACACGCAGGACACTCTCGCCCATGGCCACGCCCCTGCTAACCTGTGCCTCCCTTCTCACACTCAGCTGGATAGGCTTTTTGTTTTACTTAACGAATGGACGACCGTAAATTTTACTTCATTCATTCCGAAGGACATGCAGGCCTCGTCCACAGCCTCCTCTCCTCTGCTCGACCCGCGCTCGTGCAGCCGCAGCGCAGTTTTTCCTGTGCGCATTTGAGTGCATTCGCCGCGATATGTTGTCCCTTTCCACTGTCCCACTGTCCGCCTGTCTACGCGTCCGCATGTCATCCTTGCATTTATTTATTGAATTATGGCTCTGCTCTGCCTCCATGGCCAGGTGAAAGCCGGCAGAGAAAGCAGCCAGTGTCCAAGGAGGAGTTATGGCTTGTAAGCGAATCCCGGGTCCAATGCTCAATGCCTTTAATGCTGATTGATAATCGCCAGCAAAAGCACTGCAGACACATCTCTGTGTGTATCTGTGGCAGTTCTTTTGTTGGAGTAAACATATATCGGGTGTGAACTAAAAAAGCAAGCAAGAGAGAGAAGACAGTAGAGCCCTTCTTAAACTAAATAAACAAGATGTATTTTATGAAGTTTATTCTTTAAAATATAATAATATAACAGAGCGAAATACAAGAGAAGAAAGATGGTATGTCAGCAGATAGAGTATCACAAAAATAGCAGCGTGTGATGAGGCTGGTCAAGGACTCCCATATAAGTGTGGGGGAGTGTGGTTACATTAATACATACATTAAGGTGAATGAACCAAAAGATACTGATGCATCTTCAAGATTCTATTAAAACCTTAAGATACTTTGAAAACTCGAAGATACTCAATGAGTGAAAAAGAGATGCTTGTAAAATGTTTAAATCTAAATTGACGAGTGATGCAAGTGATACTTATTCATAAGTTCAGATACTATTTTATCCCTAAGATACTTTTGGTTAATATATAGATTTCCAGTTTAAATTATACGATATACATACATACATATTTCTCAATATCTTCTGTATTCGTCTCATTTCACTTTTAAATATTTTCACAATTTCACATTTGTTTATCTCTCCTTCCCCCTCTCCCAATTCTTCTACTGCATCTTCCACTTCTTCAGCAAACATTGCACTTAGACAAAGACAGCGCCTTGATGGAGCAGACGGGGGGAGGGAGCTGCGCGTAGACAAAGCAAGTTCTGACGCAGTTTCTAAGATTTTACACAACTCGCAAATATTTGGATACGTCGGCGTTGTCTTTTAATTGTTTCTAATTTCTGTGTTGACAGTTCGCTTACCCCACCCACTGTCACTCCCCTCACCCCCTGTCTCCCTACGAACACCTACAACCACTACTTCTTCGGGGCGGTAGCTGTATCTGTCGCTATCTGGTGTTGACAGACCCGTGTGGCAGCGCGCTCTATTTCCATTAGCCTCTTGTTGATTTTACCTACTAGAAGCCTCTACCTGCCTGCGCCTCGGCCCGTTTGAAGTTGAGAAACGCCGCACACGACATGCATCCACATTCTAATTAGGAATATGTGAAACTTGCCCCCTTCAACTCGGCCCTTCCCTTCTACTACTGAGCTGCCGTTGATGCTTCTTTGCTTTTCTTTGGTTTTTGCCGAAACTTTATGACTTTTCATTAGATATTCGCTTAACCTCTTTGACTCCATTCGCAAACACCGAACTACCCTAGCTTTCATCTTTTTCTTGTATTCTTTAATTTTTCGTCGACTTGAGTTATCAACTTGGGATCAGCTCTGTTTGCTTCTCGACTAACTGGCGGCGCTTTTCAATTAACGTTCCTTTATAGTAACTGTAAATTATGATACTATGATGTTTATCTTGTTAAGATCGTTTAATTGGTAGCACATCGTATATCTTATAATCCATTGATATCTTTATGAAATAAAACTACCAAAGAACGGTTTCAGCAATATAAAAGTAATCCCAATTTATGAGGAAATAGCTATAGAACTATAGAAATTTGTTATTCGGAAGAATTATTATTATTTTAATTAATTCAATCAATTTCTGTTATCTAGTGACCTCTGTTTACATAAAGCTGTTGCTTCAAATTTCAAATAGTCAAGGCACTACGACTTTATACAACTTTATAACGAACTGTTAACGGGGATTGATTGATCAGGTCCGTTAATTGGCGTGTGCAGGGTATACAGTACACTAGGGCCCCTAGCTGTTATTTATTTGGACAATTCAAGTCCTTAAGTAAAAACAAATACAATCAATTAAATACTTCTTACTTTTATTTAAGCAAAGTAATTAGAATGGGGGCCCAAAAAGTTTTGCATAAGATCCCAGATGACACTGCCACAGCAACGAACTATTTGTATTATTTAAATGTGGAATTTACTTTTATATTAATAGATCAGTTTAAGATCAGTTACTCAACTCACATTTAATTCTAAAAATTAGAACAAGATCTTCTAATTACGACAGTGAGTATATTATGCAACCGTCAATTCATATTTGAACTTTGACACGCTTCAGCTGTGTTCCAAATGTTGCGACACAGTTCGATGCGTAGATAAGATCCGAATTAGCTCATGCTGACTCCCAAAATTTGTTTCACCAACTGAGCGGATCAGTCATCGATACGAGTCGCGTCGAAGAACATGAACAATATACGCGTGTTGCGCTGGTCAAATCTGCTGCTGCTGTTGACGGGTTACCAGATGCACTGGTTCGACCGGAAGTCGCAGAGTTATCGTTTAGCCCTAAGTTGGGTTATCAATGTGCTCTGTCTCGCTTGCAGCTATGTCGGTTGCTTCGCGGAGCACTTCAAGACGTCTCCGGTGCTGAAGGTGATGCAGGATGCATCGCCATTTCTCTACGGGTTGATGAGGATGCAATTGTTTCTGGGATTGAAGGCATTCTGCTATGCCATCTATGCCTCATGGCGTACTGTGGGCGTGGCAAGTGAATTGACTGAGTCGCTTCCAATGACAAGTGGAGCTCGACGACGTTGGCCACTGGAGGAACTGGTTGCTTACTTTCTGCTCTTCTCCACCAACTTTACGCTCTTCTTCTTCTGCCTATACATTGGCTACGAAATGAACTTCGAACTGCCACCTCTGCAAGAGGCCATGATCGGCACAGCGCTCTTTATGCCTCACCTGATACTCGCTGGCTCTTTGCGCTTCTATTGCACCCTGGCTTGGATCACTCGCACTCGACTGAGGCAGTTAAGGAATGAACTGGAGGACCTGCTTAGTGGGAGTCAAGTGAAGAATGAGTTGGAACTGGTGGCAGGCACCTCGCTGGCCATCACATCTATAGCACCTTCTGGGACGGACAGTTTGAAGTGCCTCAGTGAGCAGCTGCAGCAGCTTGGGGCACGCTTCGGCGCCTGCTTCAACAGTCTGCAACGTTCTCTTCTACTGCTATTCGGCCTCAATGGTACTGCACTCCTCTTTGGGGTCTACGCCTATGTCTACTACAGCAGTACGTGGCACGTGATGTTTCCGGATCGCAAGCAACGCGTCTTTTACGCCAGCAATGCCTTAATCTATTCCTGCATTGCCTGCGATTATCTTTGCCTCCTGCTGGTGCAATCGTTCCTGGAGCGTCAGGTGGGTTTAATCACACAAGTATATCAAGTGTCGAGCTACTTTTGAGAGGCAGATGATGACATCAAATAAACCATAGAGAGAGAAGAAGTTCTTTGTATCCAGTTTCAGCTGAGATTTGAGCAATAACAAACATAACTCTTTATCAGGGCTGTTGATGCAGGTTTATAGATGAGCTTATGGTATAAGGCCAATTAAGCAAATTCTTTTTGAAAATAAGATAATTTGAGAAATTTAATAAGACTTGAAGAAGGCTAAAATATAACTACAGTGGGGCGTGACTCGACTGTTGGGTTAATGTATGTATTAACAAAGTATGTATGTATCTGTGGGGTCGGCCATGCCTCCTAATGTCTGTTACTTAACTGTCAGTTGGCTTAAAGTTTTAATACTCTTCTACCCTATGGGTAGTGGATATAAAAATGCCTTACATTCTCTAACCTCACTTTCTTTAATTTCTGACTCTTGTCTGCTTTTTCTTTAGCGGCAACACTTTCTGGACAAACTAAATGCCACACTAAGTCAAAGATCCTCTCTACCCAAACGTCTTCGAATAATACTAAAGGACATGCGCTGCACTCTATGGAATACTTTTCGGTGCAGATTCCTCTCGATTTGGCGATTTGAATTCGCCAACTTTTGGCTGGTAAGTGCCGGTATATAGCATTGTATGTAATCACTATATTCATTTGGTTATTTCCTCAGTTCATTGTGCTGAAATTGTTAGTTATTGCGCTCATCGTGATGTATCATTATCTGAACGATGCCATTATGCAGATAAACGATATTCTGGCTAGCTCCGATGATGAATAGAAAGAGAGAGAGCAGGAGAGTGAAAGAACAGAAGAGGGAGAGAGAGAGAGAGGTACGCCTGGATAGCTAGTTGCGAATACTAGTTTCCGATTGCAGTCATTGGCGTTGCATGGGTAACTCGACTCGTATTAATTAAATGCATATGAAAACTTAATCTATAAATTTATACGCTGCCCAAGACACAGCAAAATTGGCCACAAATCACGATTAAGATGCTAATAAAATTGTTCCCCAATCAAAGTAAAATTTTGTGTTGCTAGGGATGGGAGCAGTGTATGGGATAGGTCGAGCGTGACACGCGTGAGAGAAAGCTGCTGCAAAATAGTGATGGCAAAGTTAAGACTTTGCGTCACTAGAGATGACACTTAGAAGAAATTGCTATAAGGAACTCGATTGGAAAGTTATTGAATTCATAGAACAGTAATCAATAGAGATGAGGAATCTGTCTTCATATATGCAGATTCTATGCTATCTGCCTTCTCTCTTGGCAATTCTTGGCAGAACTTTATTAATCCGCCATAAATATAATCTCTGCACTACAAGTGCAGTGTGAACTTTTGCACAACTCGCATATTTTGCGGGCAGAGTCTGTTTCCATCCCTAAAAGTTATGGCTACTCAGGCTCAACGGAAACAGCTGCTTGTGGGTGGGATGAGAGTTGGACCCTTCTTGCCCCGCAACCCACGACAACATACAACGGGTTTTTCATAAAGTTCTCACTCAAGGCAGTCAGTGAAAGAGGATGAGGGAGTAGGGTAGCAGTCTTGTGCCTGGGATAACAACATGCAACGCCGGCAAATGAACATAATTCGTGTTAGGAAATCTACATAAAATTTACTATGACTCTCCCCAACCGACAGAGCCAACCAATACACACACATACAAGGAGTAACACGCGCCAGGACCCAAGCAGAGCACAGTGGAGATGCTGATGAGCAGATAAATTCATTAGGCAAAACCATGTAATTGTTCCACCAGGGCGACGCGACAGTAAGCACTGCCGGCGGGTTAAGACACGCAGTCGGAGCAAACAACAACAGTAGCAGCTACAGCAGGAGCTACTGCTCCAGCGGGCAGCAGCTGCCAGTGCAGCAGAAAGGAGAGAAGGGGAGAGAGAGAGGGAAAGGAAGAGAGACGAGCGACCGCAAGCAAATCTTAAGTTTGCGGAGGCACGTAGTGAGCGAGCGTAAGGAAGCGTTACTAAATACAAATTAAACAAATCCATAAATAATGTTTAATAATATTAACAAGGATATTAGCAGAAACCACACTCACACACACACACACACACCAATACACGCACTCATTGCAATCAGTGTGAGTGCACATTTTGCGGTAGCTTCCTTGGGGTTTACGGGGCTAGTAACGCCGTGCCGTGTATTCCCGCCGAGACATGGGCGCCAACACGAGTCGGGGATTTGTCCACAGCAGAGTAGCCAATCAATCGGAATCTAGCTATGGATTTTGTATTTTGGGGTGTTTCAAGAGGTGATAGTGCAGTTGGACACGTGTTTGGGCTATAAGAGAGGATGACTGTTACAAGGATTTATGCATTTAATAGAAGATATTTAATAATATTTATGTATGTATGTGTGGAACAGTCAATTATACTTTTGTTTATGTCTTACGTCTCTTATATATAACTAATTCAAATGTTATACAGATCTGAAAAACTAATACTACGAACTTCACGAAATGATTTATTTATTCTATTATTTTTTGTAGATAACAGCTTATAATACTTTTTGTTTATACATATGTATATTCTCACTTAAAACAAAATTTATATATATAACGAACTGTTAAAAAGGATTGATAAATTACACATAAAGTAATGTATAATAATACTCTGCCCGATGTCTTCTTTATTTCTATTCCTATTTTATTGTAAAACTATATTTAGATATTAAGCAGGACTGGAGAAGGGAAACTACACACATTAATAAAGGATTTATGTATATAAATTAATACATATATAAAGTAAAGTACACCAAATTCTAGTCTATGTATTCTTTATTAATTTATTCTCTCTAAAAAGATTTGGAAAACTAGATATACACACTTGATAAAATTCTGTAACTAAGCTTCACTGCTGCTCTCATCACATACGTCTCGCCCTCTTTCTATAGATCCTTTCCTCAATATATTTAAGCTTACTCTCTAGATGTTTGAGGCGTGTGAGTCTCCCGCGATTTGAAGTTCTAGAATATACTAAGGAACTTTCTGGATAACGTTTGTGCATCCTGCGTTTTCGATTGGAGTAGAAGCTCTGCTCTGAGGAGTGTGTGCTAGATGATTCACTGACGCAGGATGAGCTGCTGCTGAGTAAATGATGTTTGCCGTGACGGCTTCGTGGACGTTTGCGAGTTCTTTCCACAGATGAAGAAGAATTGGAGCTAAGCGAATTCGTTGTGGAGGAGTAATCGGGTGTGCTGCTGTCACTGTTGATATGCATCGTCACTTGTCGCTGCGGCTCCAAGGACCAACGTTGGGCAACTGCTTGTTGCGGTGGTGACTGTTGAGAGTAGTAAGGATCTGTGTCCAGATCGTTGAATTCATTGAAAGGTTTGGCGATGACTGCGGGTTTGGTAACATTGTAGCCAGCATAGTGCATCAGTTCCTTCAAGTCACTCAGGTTGTTGTCGAAGGAATCGTCCTGTTCAGTCGGCGCCAGCCAGGTCAGAAAAGGCGGCGGTGGTTCGTAGTAAGCACTGGGTATAGGTAATGGCTTTGGTAGCGCTAGTCGCTCGAACATGATGTAGTTGCCCTTGCTCTTATAGGGAGGATGCTTGAACCGGCAGACGTGACCCCACGTGCACCTGTTGCGCACAAAGAAGCGGCAAACGGGCAAAGGATTCTCCATGCTGCTGTTGCTACTCTCCTCGCCGGACACTTCACCTTCCTCCAGTTCTGTTTGTGCCTTGGGGCTTTTCTTGCAACATTTGGTTGCACGTGTCTGTTGATCATTCTCGACTGGTTTGCCATATTTTGCACTTTGTCGGTCAGTTTCTTTTCTTCCATTTCTGTTTCTCTCTCTACGCGGCGAAAGCATTGCGAATTTAACTTGGCAAAGCAAATTAAACTGTAAAATGAATTAGTTTTCAAATAAATTAATTATTTATGTAGTATTTAATTTAATATATTTTTGAATAGTTCTATTGTATTAACTTTAATCAATTTCTTCAAGTTGCAGCAGATGAAACTTAATTATCGAAAATCAATTTTCTTGTTGTGTTATCGAAGCTCGCCACATTTAAACGTGCTGGCGTTGCCAGACTGTTGCGTTGCTGGCCACTCATCGTTGCCTTTTTAATTGCAGTGATACCAATTAATCGCAATAGGTAATGAAATGGAAAGAGTTTCAAATTACACGCCGATTAAAACTAAAAATAAAATAATTAATTTCCGCAACAATATATATTTAATATATAAAAAAAAGCTAAATAGTAAATTAATTATGTAGAAACAAAGTAAGCAATACAAAATATATAAGTCAAATAAATTATGAAAATTTCTACACTTATATCTTAAAATTCTAAATTTCTATAATGCGTGCCCTGGATTTGGCGATGAACCTGGAAAGATATCTCTTCATGACAGTCGCCTTTGGGAGAGACTTGATGATATTACCGCTAGATACTGTGGTATTGGTGTTTACCACAATAATGCTGAAGATACTTCAAGAAGTTGTTCTCCTTACAATTTATGTTCTCATGCACACAGAGGAAGTATGCAAGAGAGGAGATGAACTATTTAGTTTTGTTTGGAATGGGGCTATTAAATATTATGTCTACTTTTTTGATTGCTTCTGCGTAGGTTTCCGATCTAATTGCATACAGGCTTAGGGGCATTCATTGTAATATTTAAAAAAAATTCGAAATTCAACTGGTTTTTTAATTTTAAGAATGTTATGGATGGTCTACAGTTCAGCTAATAAAAGGGTTTCTTTTGCTCTTTTAATGCATATTGAGCAAATTATAAAGCAACAAAGCGAACTGTGTAACCTTCCTGAGCAACCCCTGCTTCTGGCTGGCAATCTACTCCTTGCAGCATCAATTTCCGCAAAATTGCTCCACTAAATTACCATAACGGGAGGCAGGGCGCCCCCCTCCCCTTTCAACTTGCCCGAAAACTAACGGAAACATATTACGGCGAGTTGAGAAACCGAATGAGGACGAGACAGGGACACGACCCCGAAAAAAGCAAAACAAAGAAACAATCGCGAATAACGCAAACATCAGCAATGCGGCATTGAAGTTACCTGAGACTTGGCAGAAGAGGAGAAAGGTAGGAAGAGAAGTGGAAGGTGAGCAGGAAGGGCTGGTAGGGGGGGCAGGTCCCACAGGACTTGTAAATAGCAACACACAAACAAGTTAAAAAGTTCTGCTGCTGCTATGCTTCGCTTGGGCTCGGGCCCAACATAATCGTTTCTCATTTCAGTGCTCCCTTCAACCAACCCCCCTTCCCCTTGGCGAGGAGGGGCGCCCCTGGCACTGACACTGCTCACCTTTTGTGCCTTGGCCGCAATTTAGTTTTGAGCGTAATTTCTTTTAATAGCGCCAGTCGACAGATAAAATTCACCACACTGACGTCTGCATCTTGCCGAGAGATGTCTCGCGCCCAGTAAGAGACGGGGTCAGAGGTGAGGGAGTGAGGGGGTTCAGGGGTCAAGGGTGTGCGCCGCGGAACGCTGGCGGATATCGCAAGTAAATTGCTTAATTTGGCCATGTCTCAGCCCCAGGTCCGTCTCTCTTTCTCTCTCACACTCGCTTAGGCCCTGCCACTTGTTTTGTTTTATTGGACCTTCGGGTTGGGGTAGGGGGGTGGGAGGGAGGAGGTAGGTTAGGTAGCTGGGTCTGGGCCTCGACTCGAGGTTGACGTTTTCGGGCATGACGATTTCATTTGCATTTTATGATAATTGAACTTCATAAATATGTCAGGGCGGCATCTTAAAAGTGCCAACGGTAAGTACACACACCGTTTGTTGCCCGAGATAAATGCCGGGTCCTGCGGCCCGCCATTGTTAGAGCTGCTCCTGCTCCTTCTCTTCCTTTACTCCACTTCCCCAACCCCGTTCCGTTTCGTCGCGTTGCTCTCGTCCTTGTTCCGCTTCTCCTGCCTTGGCGGCATGTGCTTCATAATTATTTTGAAGTGTCCTCATTAATTTGAAATACTTATGGGCCGCACGGGCCGCCCCGTAAAGTGCTGAACCAAACTGGATTACGGTTACATTTTAAATATGCTAAATATACCGAGTGTATCCCGTATGCCATCGCATCGTATGCAGCAGATTGGACGCACATTATGAGAATGACAACACTCAGCTAGAGCCCTAAGTGTCAGGTGTAGTGTAATGTGAAGGGCCCGACTTGATATTAGTTTGTCAAGGGATGCAGATAGAGAGTTAGGGATAAGGCTGTGAGGCAGCAGCTGGACAAGCATGGACTTTGAAGGTCCTTCATACAATTCAATCCTCTCCTCACATAT
Organism: Zaprionus lachaisei; assembly: GCA_018901815.1. Classification (NCBI taxonomy): domain Eukaryota; kingdom Metazoa; phylum Arthropoda; class Insecta; order Diptera; family Drosophilidae; genus Zaprionus; species Zaprionus lachaisei. Next base: position 2,772,534 of record JAEIFI010000109.1, read on the forward strand.
ATCATTCATTCTGCGTGCCTTTTATATACAGTTGCTCAGCATTACATGTTCTTTGATTGAGAATGTTTCTACTACTCCTTCTTTTGCACACAATACTAAAACTTTCTCATGAAGATATAATATAGCTCCTTCTTTATGGTTTCAGCTTTTGGAAGAAATATATAAATCCCTTCTTTAACATGTTATAAAGGGAACATAAATGGATGATGTCTTTGCCATTTGTGTTTGTCTTTATCAATAAAGAATCTCTTCAATAAATCCTCACTGATCAAAACAATATTTCTACTCTTTCTTGAAAGTTTTCATACTTAAGCTAACATTCATATTACCTAAAAACGCATCATCATTCATCCTTTTTCTTTGTATGCAATAACAAAGGTTAGCCACACTAACCTAGATCTCCTCAGCTTTATAACGATTATAAGACTTCTTCTATAATAAATTGCTGTAGCAACACATTTATATGACCCCTTTACCATCATGTTCTCATTATTAATAAGGTATCTTGGTTTTAAATAGTCTCTGATCAGGAAAGTTTCTTCAACTCGTTCTTCTACGCTGGGGAACTCAAAAAGGTGCAAGATATATGGTTTTAAATTTATATTAATCATAAACTTATCATTCTCCCCTCTAGGTAAGCTCTATCATAATAAATCTATCACATTCCAAGTGTCTTCCATCATCTTCAACAACTCAATCACTTCATAGTTCATGATTTTCTCATCAACTGCACGGGCAACCCTCGACGTAGGGCAGTTTCAAACATTTTGGCATTTAACACCTCATTAGAATCAGGACAGGCTGGGACAAGCCAGGACATGCCACGACAGGACAACAACAACAACAATAACAACAGCTGTAACTATATTTGGCGCCGCCATGAATAAAGTCAGGCATAAACAGGATATATCGCCGCAAATCCCAGCGCCTTGCAGCGGCAATGAATATTAATGAGATGTCATCAGTCTTTCGTCAAATTAAAACGCACAGCGCAGCGGCCTAGAAAGAGACAGCAAGACGAGATGAGAGAGAGGGAGAGAGAAAGGGAAGTCTTGTTGTGCACATCCTGTGGTAACTTTTCTAATTGTTGCCAACACACAACACGAATAAATCAGCCGGAAAAGCGACAGGCAGAAGGGTGCGACTGCGTCTACAACTACGTCTAAGTCTTTCCCCCTCTCTCTCCCTTCTTACCCCTTCACTACCTTCCCTCATTGACTGCTTGAGGAATTTCAGCAATTTGTTTAGCCGTCGTTGAGCATTTCATCAGGCAAAAAGGGGAACCCTTTTCCTTCGGCATTTTCCTGCGGGAAAATCACCTTGAGCGCGTCACACGTCAGCGCACTATCATCACGCTTGTTTACACGCATAATTATGTGTGCCGCCGGATTCCGGGAAATGCTGTCGGCCCTCCCCACATCCTGTGGTTATCCTGTGGCTGCCTTCGTCTTCGTCCTGCTGCGACTGTAATGCCTCGTGACAGATTTGGCGTGCTCTGATGTGAGTCGCGTCACAACTTGAGGCTGATATTGTGGATAAAATATGTTAATGAGGTTTGTTCATTTGATTTATATTCCCCACGAAGGCGAACCCAACTCGGCTCAAAGTCAAGTGGAAGTTAATCGCCAGAGAAGGCGTCGATAGTTACGATACTTTGCCATGCCCCTGCTATCAGATATTTAGTAACTATTGCCTTGATACTCTCGTCAGATCATACAGAACTTTGTAAATTATGTGTCTGTATTTTCAAAAATTCAATTGAATAGTTTAAATATAAGCATCTAGAATTAAGTCTCCTCCATTAACTCCTTATCAGGTGAGTTCCCGACAATTCTATATATGCAATATCTTACAGTTAATCAGTTTCTTCTGTTTCAGTTCACAATGATACGCCTTAAGCAATTGGAACCGGATAGTATTGTGGAACGCGCCAAAGATGAGGTACGCGCCAATTTCATCGTTTTCGCTGTGCTTTGCGCCACCATACGATTTGTGCCCATTGTGCTGCGTAAGATCTTTGCATGAATGGACTGCACATACATACACACCATATGAATTTCCGCAATTTTGATCTTAGCAAACAAATTTTGGATTATGTTACGCAATGGACATTGAATTTATTGGCATTGTATTTTTTTGAAGTAGAATAAAATCATTTAAAAGGGTTTATATTTGTTCAGAGTTCTCCTTGGGCTGATTAAAAAATGCATTTATAGTTTAATTATTCAATTACGTAAACATTTTTCTATTTATGCATATCTCATTTAATTTGATTTCCTTTATAATTTGTCCGCTAAATATGTTTCATTTGCCCAGCACTACGCGCCGTATACGCAATGCACATTTTGTAGCATACTTTTTGGCGCAGTTGTGCCCTGCAAAGCAGCGAGCTAACCTCACTAACTGCTGGCTGGTGTAGCTGTTAGCTGGCTTTGAGTGGCCCTATAGCCCCATTAGTCGTTGCTGATTCTGCTGCACATTATTTCTGGCATGGCACGGCACGTGTTTGAACCGCAAACAGATGAATTTCTGCAGTGGCCAAGCCGACTCCAACAACAACGACGACGACGACGATGGCGACGAATTATGAGCCACTCAGCGCACAAGAGAGAGAGAGAGAGAGAGGAAGAGAGGGGCAGGAAGGAAGGGCAGTTGGAGGCTGGGCACGCCCAACAACGACTGCAATTCGTCCTCGGGGTCTTTTTTGTGTTAATAATAAATAAACGTGGCTCGACTGGGGCCAACTTGGTGTGCTTGTGTTTTGGACACACCACGGAGCGCATTTTAATGGACGAATGCAACGCTATCCATGGTCTCCCCTCTCTTCCCTCTCTACCGCCCCTCCCCCTCTTCTCTACCATCTACCTGTAGCACACCTTGCGCCGCTCCAGTTTCAGTTTCAGCTCGGGCTGCAGCTGCAGCGTGTGTGACACCCCATGCCCATTTCCGCAACCCCGCTCTCCTTGTCCCCTTCCCTCATGAAGCACGCTTGAAATACGGCATTTGCTCGTCCATCTTTTGATTTAGCACCGACATAAAAATGATTTATCAGTGACATTAAAATAATGCACACTGTGGCGCATTTTATGTGCGAATGGATTTTCGCGCCTTTTTGTTTGCCATACCCCAAGCAGATGCCGCACCAAGCCACTTGCCACGTACCCCTACCCTACCCTTCCTCCTCCTGTGTGGCTCTGCTGCATTTGAGCCTAGTCCATCCTGGAGCCCCGAGTTGCAGTGCCTCTATCCGCAAACAGCTGCCTGTCTGTCCCGCTGTCCGTCGTGCAGCTCCGTCAGTCTTTGTGCGCTGCCGTCAGGCGAATGTTTTACGGCCGAGGTGTTTGTGCTACCCTGCCCCCCCCACACACACACACACATACACATACATAATTGCTCTGCCAGTGCGTGCATGTGTGTGTGTCGGAGTGTGTGTGCCAAAGTGCTCTGCACCTATCCGAGTGAACCTAGCGGGAGCATCATAAATGTAAACTTTTATGCGATTATCGCGCTCTCTTTCTGCTGCTGCCAAGCTAGGCAAAATTTATGCACTGAGAGAAATTAAGGGATAGCTTAAGCATACTAATTATGTGAAAATACTTGCGGAATTTATGGCAAACAGTCAACATGACAAACTTAAGACTTTTGAAATCCTTTCAGTTTTTCTTAGCCAGAATTTTAATTATTATTATTATTATATTATTATTATTATTAATTTTTAATAATATAATACAAATACTATATTTAATTCAATATACAGAAGTTCCCCTAGTTTCTCTCAGTGCACTTGGGTGCTATGTATTTGAAATGTGCCATAATTTGCACCCAGATGTGTGACACAGCAGACGGGCCAGCGGGCTGGCAATCAACTGTGGATGCAGCGTGGCAGCCTCAGCAAGCACAAGAGTCCAGAGCAGGAGGAGAAGCAGGAGTAGAACTGAGGAAAGGATTCACCGTCCCGCAGCGAGCACAACATATGCCCTCGTGGGGCCTGGAACTCATTAGAGCGGGCGCTGGCTACCAAAGTGAGTGTGTGTGTGTGTGTGTGTTTAATGAGGAGTGCAGCCGGAGGAGGAGGGGAAGTGGGAGGAGGAGCGGCGCTGCTGGGCTGGCGCAGGCGCTGCAGCAGATACGAGATACGAGACAGATACGAAGGACATGAACGGACATGTGTGTGCATGCACAACTGCAGACGCCGCTGATTGCCCCGGCAAATGGCAGAGCAGAGCCCGGGAGGCGGTGCTCACTCCCAATCCTGACCAGACCAGGCCAGGCAGCGTCAGCATAATTTCCTGATGCTAAATGCCAAACGCAGAGCGAACGACGGGACGACGAAATGGAACGAGTCACAGTCATAGTCAGAGTCGCAGTCCCAGCTCCAACCCGATCCCGAGCAACAGCACGAGCACTTAAGCCCATCCGCCGTGCGCTGACCGACTGCCGACTGCAGTAGGAGGAGCTGGTGAGTGGGTGGACAGAGAGGGGGGAGGGGAGGAGCTGCTGTTGCGGCTCTGTGTCATTGTCTCGCGCTGGGTTCATGCTGCGGCGATGGAGCTGGAAGCAGCCCGGGCAATTTAGAGCAGCGCACACACACCTGTTTTTGGGTAATTTATCTCGAAGAATTATTATTTCAAATATTTTGGGCCAGCTCCGTTCCGTTGTACCCCCTATCCCTCCTCCCCTGACCCTCATCTCCTTCCACTTTCAGCTGCCTTGGCCCCTGCACAGTGCGACGCAACGAAATAAAAGGATTTTAAAATGGTCATTTGATATGAATTATGCGCGCTGGTGCAATTACAGTTACCACACCCGCCTGCTGCCCCCATCCCGTACCCTCTTCATCATAGCATGCCACGCCTCCCTCTCGCCATCTCCTCTTTGCCAAATGCCAACCGTTTTGATGCCTTTGTCTGACTCTGATGCGGTTGTCTGAAGCGCTTAGACGCAGTTCCCATTCCCACCCCCCTCTCTCTCTCTCTCTCTCTCTCTCTGTCTCTCTCTTGTTTGCTACTCTTGGACTTCATTGTTTTTAATAATTAAATCGACTGCGGGACTAATATATTTCGCTTAATTGCGAAACAGCCCCATTTCTGATTTATGCGCCTCCAAAAGCTGAACGCCTGACGTGCTGCATATGGCTGTGTGTGGCAAGTGCCACGTGGCATTATAAGAGAACAGAACGGCAATCAGCTAGTCTGTCTCTTTTTAGAGATTAACAAGTAAGATGTCGAATGAATTTCAGATTGTACAAAAACAAACAAAAAAAAATGTAATATCTCTTTTTGTATAGAATCTATATATATGGATAAGAAATGGATTGAATGTAAAAGATCATAGAAAGGCTTCTACGCTCTCAAGCATACCCAATGAAGTTACAGCTTAACATATTCTATATAGTACATTTGGATTAATCTGTCGCATAAGACATTAACATTCTTCACGGTTATTTAACAGATACATTTGTATGTAAAATCCAATTATAGCATGTAAACGGAACTTTTAGAAAGATTATTTCTATTTTATTTAGCATTCCATGTTCAACTTTCCTTGTGGAGCCTATTCCAGTTAAAATTTAACAATATAATATTGTTTATGAAAATATACGTTGTACATTATTATATCTACATATATCGTTTGTTTGGCAACAGAAAAATTCCTTCCATTTCATATATATTATATTTCATTGCGTGCTTAACAACATTGAACTTTATTCATGGAGCCTGTTCCAGCTTAAACTTAACAATGTTATCTTGTTTATAAACATTAGTACATTCATTGTTATTATCCGTAACATATCATCCTACACTGCTTATAGGATAAAAAATTTGCGTTGTTATAACAGCCTCCGTCTAATATAGCTATATATAGTAATAAATCTATTAATTAAAAAGAACTAAACATGTTATTCATTTGATAACTTACAATATTCAAATGCCTCAAAGCCGGACATCATATGGCAAAAAATCAAAGCTGATATGGATTCCTCAGAGTAACAATACATTAATTATTTCATCAACGTGCTGTCAAGCGTATTTAATGAAATTATAGCTTAACATTTATATAACCTATGGTAAATTAGATTATGTCTGTCCGTTAAGGTATCGGAATTCTTTTCGGTAATTTTACAGATTTAAATATGTATAGTATCTAAATATAAAGTAAATAAATATATAGTCTCAGAAAGTTTCTTGTTATTTTATTCAGCTTTCCATAATTAATTTTATTTAGAAGATTGTTCCAGTTCAAACGTTACAATATAGTCTTGCTTATGAAAATATATATTGTTTATTATCATTCATTCATTACATATCATCTTACACTGCTTCTCTGATAAGAAATTGTTATCGTTGCCCCCGCAGCCGCTATAAATGAACCCAACGCATTGCCTTTTCTGCCAATTGTAGGACCATAGAGCAATGTTTGCAAAACAATTCGGTTTTCTACCTGTAGTTTGACTATGGGGCTGTCTGCACCGAGCTAATTAAAGTAATTCATCTCATTGTATTATAACTCAACAATGTGTTCATCTTTTAAGAACTTACATTTATTATTCAGTGCGACAGATCCGGACATTATGACGCAAAATATTAAAACTGATATTATAAAGAACTTCATTTGCAACTTGAGCTGGAACGATGTTTATTACACCTGACAGACGGTACAAAAGCTTTATATAAAGAATCGTTTACGCTATCTTAGGCGAATCCAATGAAATTATTTATTATTCGGTTTATCTACCTTATACTATAAAAAGGCTTTGTCCAGATGAAAATTCCATTCAATATATGGCAAAAAGGGTTAAATCTATCGGCTAAGAATTCCGCGTGGTAACTTTACTTATACAGATTTGCTTCTAAATTTTACATTTTGTTTGGGACCTGAAACAGTAAGAAGACATTAAATTGCGAGCTTGGAACTTTTTCCAGCATAGGCTAAATAATAGCATCTCTTTGACATATGTATATACAATATTAAGGTACGAATCCAGATCTTTTCCAATCATATTTTGGTATAGCACAAAAATAACGACAAAGCGGCAACTGGTTTATGGGATTGTTGCAGCACGTTTCACACCACGCACCTATAAATAAAGTAGTTTATCTCTTCAGTAAATGTAACCCAAATGGTATTTATTTAATAACTCACGACTACCAACACCATAACTGTTTGGTTTCACACATCCAGCCGCTATATGGCAACAAATCAAAACTAATATTATCAGCAGCTTCATTTTGGACCTCAACAACGCAAAATTTGCATTGTACCTAATAAATCAAAGTAAAGCCTTATATATAATATATATATATATATATATATATATTATATTTTATATATGTTATTACTCTTGAGCAAATTGATTGGTTATAGCTTAAAATGAAGTAATTAATATGAAAAATTTGATTTAGTCTGTCGGTTAAAACTTCCGCATTCTTTTCGGTAGTTTTACTTATGCAAATGTGTTGATTTCTAAATATTTCCCTTAGCGACGGAAACGTTAAAATGAACTTTATTATTTATTCTTCCAGCTTCTCTAAACAGTAACTATACTTGCGACTTAGACCAATCAAGAGTTATGTAAATTACACCTGATTGACGACGGTGATGCTTATCATGTTGTCAACACTCTTCAGTGTATCAAACAAAGTGATTCTTTAAATCAGATATTTTATATGCTTATTTATGTTTAATCTTAGGGTTAAGACTTTTGCACCTTATCTGCGTAGCATCTGTGTGATTTGATCAGCCTCTATATATCCTAAGAAGGGCCGCAAACACCATGCAATAAAGTTAATCAGATAAATTTTAAACATCCTTTAGCAAGAGCAAGGACGTAGCGGGGTCTCGGGGCCATTGTGCTAAACTCGGGGTCCTCTACTGTAATTGGCTCACTTTAAAATCAATTATATATTGGAGTACGGTAGAATGTTTCTTTCTTTCTGATTTGCAGCAATGATGTTATTGATCTTTGTTCTCGGAACCGGTTCCACCTTAATAAACAATATCATCTTATTAATACATGTACACATATGTATGTATGTATGTAAGTATATTCCACGTTGTATTCATTAATTCCACCAACGACAAAGAGTTTCACACATCTTTTGAGATATCGGAACGTTCTTGGGCGGGGGCTGGCAACCTCTCATGCACCATGCTAAATAAAGTACATAATCTTTTTATTAAATAGATATCAAAAGCGTATTCATTTGACAACTTACGACGATCGATTACTATATTATTATAGACAGAAGTCATTTGACAAAAAATCAAAACTGATATTATCATAAATTTCATTTTTGACTCGGGCAAAAGGTAACAACTGAAAGACGCTCGAGAAGCTGTACTTATAGTATTTTCACAACTCTGTCATGTGAATCTAATGAAATCTTAGCGTATAGTAAATAATAAATTAAGACTTCGTTACCTGTTTCGATATGCTGCAAACCTATCAATCAACAACTAAAAACGACTCTTAAAAGAAACGATTTTAATGTTGAATTGTGTAATTCACAGATCAAGTCATGATAATGTTATGATATTTCAGGTGAACGTTGTTTGATTTTTAATGAGTTTTTTGTGATTATCAATCTGATTTTTGGTCCACATTGACAATGGACATACATCAAATACTTAACTGCATGTCCATTAACATTACTCAGATTTGTATGTGCAATCCATGGCACATCTGTCGTCACATTTGTTTTAGTTTCCCAAAAAGGTGTCACATGACAAGGCACAAGGTCAGCCATAGGATGGAAGGATGTTTGGGTGAGCAAAGGGAAACGTGAAATAATCAATGGAAAATCAACAAAAATGTTGAAAGTAATTGCGATGGCAGTCAGAAACAGCAATTGAGAGAGTGAGGGAAGGGGAGAGAGAGAGAGAGAGGAGAGGCACAGAAATTGAAAAAGAAATGTAAAAATAATCGGCAATAAATTTAGCAAAAGTGTCGAAAACGGTTCACAGAGCATGAGAATGAGAGCAGCAAAGAGGGAGAGGGAGGCGAACACACACGGAAATTTGGCCACGCCAGGAACTCATAGTTCAATGTCCTGTGCAGGCAAAGGGTAAAGGGTGTCAGCGAAAGGGGGAGGCAACTGTAAAGGGGGGAGGGTTGCATGCAGCGAACGAGCAACCGCATTTATAATAAATTGAATTGCAATAACTCAACTTCAATCAAAAATCATAATTCATGGAATTCGACAAGCTGCAGTGCCACAGCAGGAGTTGTGCCGCACCCCAGTTCACAGTTTACTCTTTCCATCCCTCCCCCAGATGCCCCTCTCTCCCTCTCTCTTTCTGCCTTTCTCTTTCTTGCCCTTTTTTTTGGCGTTGCATTGCTTTGGTCGTCGCCCGAAAATTATAAATCTACGCTTTGACATGAAGATGCAAGTGAGAGAAAGAGAGAGAGAAGGGAGGGGGTGTAGGGGGGTAGGAGGGTAGCAGGCCTCGCGAAGACATGGATTTATAGACGAAGACATAAATACAAACGGAGCCATCGAAGCAATCGCAGCAAGCAGCGGCCAAAGACAGCAAGAGGCAGCAGCGAAAACAGGAGAAAGAAGACGAAAGACGGATGGGGAAAAGTGCGCAAGGAGGCGGAACACGCTCAATGCCCATAAATATCCTTTGCCGCTGGAGTTGCAGCCGTTCCGGTCGAGCAAGGCAGAGACTGAGAGAGAGGGGGGCGGAGGGGGACTGGGGACTGACGCAGTTTAGGTGAAAATAATCACCGCTTCACATGAAATCATTTTGCGGCGCAAAATGCCAAAAGAGAATGCAAGCGCAAGGATACGCAAGGATACCCAATGCAGGCGATATATAGTCTATATATATATACACATACACACACTTACATATATATCTATTCTCTGCCTGTGAGTATGGCGATTGAAAGTTCTGTTCAGCCGTATCAAGGACAAACAAATCAAATGTGACAATTTTGCAAAACGTTTAAATGATTTTCAGCTTTGATTTCTGAAGAGGAAGAGAAAGAGGGAGAGGGAGAGAGAGAGAGAGAGAGGAGGTGAAAGAGGGGAAGGAGATAGCAAAAGACACATCGAGCAGAACTGAAAGAGAAAAATTGCAATGACAATTTAATGATAGTTTTGCAGTTAAGTGTATTTTTAACATTTGTGTGTGTGTTTTTGGCAGAGCTCAGATAAGTTAGATTTTTTGATGAATGATATGGAGGGTATTTCTAAGGGGTATCTAAAATGAAATCAGAAGAAAATTTAACAAATATCTAAATTGGTTTTTTATATCACTATTCATTTCGCTTATACTAAAGAACTTTTAAGAAAAGGTCCTTCATTCGTTTAACGGCAACATTGTTTTTGGTCATCAGTTTCATTCTTTAATTAAGTTATTGTATTGTCAATGCTTTGCGAGCAGACTTCAGCAGAAAGATGACAAAAAAGTTTTTTAAATAGTTGTATTTTCACAAATAACAAAAAAAACCACTCTATATTATTATAATGCAGAATAAAACAACTTCTGGTAAGTACAATAAAGCCTTGTCGGCGAATAAACACGGAAAGAAAATCACATAATTTTTTGCAAGTTTCCGTTGGCTTATTGAATAGAAAAGAAATGCGAGAGAAATGCAAAGAAACTACGATGAGAAAGAGAAGAGAAAGTGGGCAGAAGACGAAGTTGGAATACACTATAAAAGGTTTGACGAAACTCGATGGGAATCAAAAGAAGTAATATAATAAAGAATACTTTAGAATAGGTTGTCGAGGTGTTGAGGCAGGAAACTATAAAGTATTTGAAAATACTTACTGAAATTATTTATATACATTATATAATACTAAAACTATCGCATAAGCATTAAAGATTTGTAGAATTTGAGAATATGATGGATGAAATCATTTTTAAGAGTGATTCCTATTATGTCATTTATCTATCTATTATTCTGTAATTTCCACTATATCAAAATAGTTTTCTTATATTTTAAATTGTCACTTCTTCCCCAATTTAGTAGAATTCTAAAAACTTTCTCACTTTCGAAGAAGCAACTTCTCACAAGTCATTTATATGGTATATTATATATGTATATAATACCATATATAGATTTTTTATTTGTCTGGCATTGCAATTGGATATCGAAGGAGCAAAGGACTCCATCGCAATGTTTTGCACCTTTTTCGTCCAGCGTGATATTTTATTCTGCGCATTACCCACTCTCCCACCTTCCCTTCTGTGCGCGCCTTGCCTCTTCAGGATGTTCTCTTTTATTTCTTTCTCCCAAATATTTTAATGTTTATTTATATGTAGATTTTGTTTGGTTATTGTAAAAAGGGATCCGCGCAAAAAGGACTCGGCCGATTCGCGTGGACTTTAGCGGATGTTCGTCGCCGTTTGAGCGGGTCGAGCTCTTTTTTTTAATGTGTCTGCTGTCAATAAAAAAATAAAAAAAGCCAAACATGAACTTCACATAATGCTGAATGCAAAAGCGCAACACCTTTCGTACAATTCAAAAAAAAAAAGCATACTCGACAAAAGGTCGCGGAAGTAATTTACAATTTGGATGGACAAAAAAAAAAGAACGCACCCGTCCCCCCCTTAAAAGAAGCAGCAAGGCAAATAAACTTTGCCAGGATCGGGTACATAGACGATATCGGGGATCGAAGCTGAGCGGCAGAGCGGATGAGGGGGCAGGGCAGGGCCCTGGGACTGTGTCTGGTTTTGCGGCGCAAATTGACAAGAATTATTTTCAATTAAAAACGAACATAACGAGCGAAGGAGAGGGGGGAGGGAGATAGGCAGGAGGAGAGGGAAGCGAAGAGAATGGGGGGGGGGGGCAGAGGGGAGTGGGTTGCATTATCCTTTTTGTCGTGCGGGGCAGACATTCAACATTTTATTGGCAGCGTGTTTTATGTGTGATTCGCAGTTTGACAATAAATCAAAAGGCGGCCGTCGCATTTCCAGCATTTCCAAGAAAATTTTCACAATTTTCTCGTGGCAAGGCAACAGCAGAGGTAGGCAGGAGGGAGGGGATAGGGGGTAGCGGGGCTGAGGCAGAACTATTGTGGGCATGGCATGGACGAGGGCTGCCACCCTTAAGCCGCAGCGCATGCCGCGTTGATGAATGACGAAGGACGAAGTGCGACATGCAGTTCGGCACACACACACACACACACACACACACATACAGGGGCTGCACTGCAGTTGAAACACGCACACCGATTGGCTGCACACGTCGACGTGCAATAATTTTATGTGTCCTGCGAACACACATGAAAAATAAAAAGAAGAGTAACGGAAAGAGTGCTAGAGAGAGGGAGGAAGAGAGAGAGAGAGGAAGTGGGGGAGTGAGGAAGGTGAAGAGTAACCTGCCTCGCCAGGCGCTGTAGCCGCCTCATTGTTGTCCTGGTTATTTATGACCCATTAAGGCAAGCGGCAATTGCACATGTGTTCTTCACACAGTGCAACCCCTCTCCCCTCCCCCTGCCGTTCCCCTCACTGCCTTCACTCCCTGCCTAACCACCCCCCTTAACGCCCTCAAGGTGCTATGTGTGTCAGTTCGACCTCGACTGATGTCTGCTTTGCTTTTAATTGTCGTGCAGGACGAGGACAAATGTTAATAACTGCGACTCAGAAGATACTCCCCCATAGCTGCCCCTGCCCCTGCCCCCCTACTCCCACACACCCTGTGCCCTTACTCACACTGCTTTTTCTAATAATCATGGAGCATAATTCATTTTTAGATCGTGTTTGCCATTGAATTTACGACACTCTCTCTCTGTCTTTCATTTCCATTTACGCACGCAAAAAACAATTATGCCCCGTACCCTACCTCCTTCACCCCCCCCCCCAACACTCCCTGTGTGTGCAGATTTAATTGCCTGGCCAAAGGATTCGAATGGAGACATTAGAAAAATCTGTTGCCGCCAAACAGGACACACGTCGCTCGCAGTGGAAGTCGTTAAAATGCTACAGTTACTCGTATGTTATCTGCCGGGTGAGGGAAGAGAGGGGGAGGGGAAGAGAGAGGTAACTCAATGAGGGGAGAGTGAGAAGGGCTGTAGATACTTCTTGAAACATGTGTGCAGTTGCCCCGGGATCGTGCTCTTCTAGTTTATTGGCTGCGACAGTATTGTGTTTCCAATCTTAGTGGGCAAAGAACAGAGGAAGGAGGAGGGGGTAGGGGAAGGGGAGTGAGATGAGTTGCTTAGTAATTATTCGTTTGGCAACAACTTGCCTGAATGTGCAATGTGCGAACATGTCTTTGAAGAACACTCGCTCTATGACAATCCATTAATGAGAATGTGCTGCCTGTAAATGAAAACATTCTTATACTATAATTAAGAAAGAAATAAACGATGTTTTGAAATGGCAAACTGACGATGAAAGCATATATGTTTGTATATTCATATAATATGTATATAAAATACATAATTTCTTGCATTTTCTTGTATCTTGTAAATTGTATTAGCAATTTTAAACTGATAAGTCAATGGTTCACATTCATTTGAACATGTGTGTATGTATGTTGGAAAAAAATATAGCAGAAAGTAATGTTTGAATTTAATGATATAACAGTTAGTTAAAATATAAAGATAATATAAATCATATGCCATAAGTAATAGATAATTATTATATATTTATTTAATTTTCAAAGAATGCCCGCAAATATTTAAAACTTAAATACTATAAATGCTTTCCATTCAACTTATTCATTCGATCTATTCATTTAATTAATCCCTTCTTATATTTCTTCTCTAAAGTTTAAAAGTTTAAAAAGCTCAATGTTACTAGGCTGCTCCAATCTGCTCTCATTTTATTACGTTCTTTACTCAATCATTGTCTTTAATGTATCTCATTCTTGATATGAATCAATTGTATCATCTTACAGCTTTAGCTATGTTTCCTATAAATATATCACATTGTTATAATCTCTTTCTATCATATCACACTGTCATACCTTCTTTCTTCTTTATTCCCTAATCTAAATCAAAGATCAAACTAAACATTCAAAATCCATTATAGATTGTGCATAGATTTTTGACCCATACTAAATAATCCTCTTCATATTTTCTCCATAATCAATTCAGAGATGTGTCTAAATAAACAAACACTTATGTGATTTACACTAACCAACATTTGACTTTGATATCCTACTTTTTCTCAAAACAGCCCCGCCCCCTTCCTTCACACACTCCCACTCTTATACCTTTCCAGCATTAACCAATAGGAGTACTGAAAAACTTCAGCTCCTACTGCATTTTCTGCCCTCCCAAAACAAAAAGGATGCAGCTCACTGGAGAGAGGCGACTTCAAATCATTGCAAAGTGGCAAAATAAATAAGAAGGCAAATAAATTTTGAGCGTGCGCAGCCGAAGGACTTGCGTGTCAGTGCCAAAGGATGCCAAGAGCAGACAGGACATCGTAAGCCATTGCCTCCAGTTGCATTACGTACGCTCTGCTTTGCTCTGCTCTCTCTTTCCCTCTCTCCTTGTTGCATGCCACAAATTTATGCGACATCAAGTGGAAGTGGATTGCCGCCGTCCGTTGGGCGCCAGCTCCTCAAGCAGCAGCAGTATCCTGTACTGTCCTGTGCGTTATCCCTGTCAAGTTGGGGCAAACAACAGGAAAATCGCTTGACAAAAATGCAAAGAAAGTGACATTCTCACGGGACCAAGATGGGAAAGAGTATAAGAATAGAGAGGCAAGAAATGGAAGAATTGACGAAAATGTAAGTTAATAATTCCTGTATAATGATGGCTGTAATATCTAGAATCTATGGAGACTACCAAATAATATTCCCTGCCGTTTGTCAATTTAAATATCGATTCAATTTAAAAGAAGATAGAAATAAGATACTTATATATATGATATATATATATATTTATATATTGTATATAACATATGAATATCTTCATGGGTTTTAAAGTTATTTAGGAAAGAGTATTTCAACATTATCTTAGATTATATCAGAAAACTCAGAACTTAAGCCAGATCTTTTACCTATACCTTTCATCTTTATTTTAAGAGACGAGTATATTTGAGTATATTTGCCAAAACATTATAAATTATATTTACCAAGGATTTAATCTCCAGCATCTTTCCCACTGTAATATCAAGCATTATCGCATTACGTATACGCAACGTGGTGTTAACTTTCGAATTATTACAAACTGTTTGTGTGCTGCATATCAAATTGGCTGCCTTTGATGGCTGCAACATTGCTTCACCTGCTCTCTACTATCTCTCTTTCTTCTGTTTCTTCCACTTCGTTCACTTCTTCTTCTTCTTCTACCACGTAGCTAATGAGCTGTCCCTGTCGCAGCAGCCATATTCAGCTGCCTTGTTGTAGTGAAACTGAAAAATGCATAAATAGCATTTTAATTAGAAAATTAGCTGAAAATATGCAGCTCACGTTAATCGCAACGCGAAACGAAACTGACTCGTTCCAAAAGAGATAGAGAAAGGGGGTAGAGGGTAAAGGGGGATCTCATGCAATATCCAGGAGATGCGACAACAAACTGAGAGTGCAGCACGCTCCACTTTCAACGTGGTGCTGGTGCTGCCTGCCTCCTTGTGACACTCGGAAATCATTTGGCGACACCAGCAAGGACTACGCCAATTGCTGCGGCTCTTCGTCTCCCCCTGCTCCTGCCCCTGCAGCTGGTTGGGGACATTGGCTTTAGCTTTGACTGTGTGCAGGCCGACTCCGGGGATAGTTCGACTCTGGCCCGTTTTGTTGCGACAAATGCCGTTATAATTATTTATACCGTAAGCACATTTTATGGTGTCGCAATTTTAAAATGCAATTAGACGCGCAACTCTATGAAGCAGCGACAAAGCGGGAGTGGGATGCGAGAGTGACTGACTAGAACATACTCTGTAAATCTGCCTGATAGTTGACGAATGAAAGTTTTAGAGTTAAATATGGTAAAGTAGGTATTAAAAGAGTTTACTAGAAGAAGTGCCGTTATCACAAAAATAAAGGAAAATTATAAGCGACAGTATCATTCAAATACGATAAATTTTATGTATAATATACTCAATTAGAGGTTTAAAGTTGTTTATTCCAAGTATTTAGAATTCTTAGCTTGAAAATTATCTAACTTGTATAACATACATATTATATCATTACATCATTTAAAACAATAGCAGTTTGTATCGAATTTCAATGAACATTCTGAAAATAAACGTACATATAACATATTGTTCTCTTTAATAAATCAACAATTACACACAGTTGAGACTTTTTTATGAAATAGTTTATAATATTGAAAGATTTGTATTTTTTTGTATATTTTTATTTTAAACAAGTTAGAGAGAAAAAAACCTCAAAAATTCAAGCAAAATACCCCTTTTCACGTCACATTCACCTCTAAGGTATTAAAAAGCATTGAAATAACATGCAGAAAAGCACAATACTCGTTACAAGGACAGAAAGACAGACAGGCAGACAGAGTGATAAAGAAAGGGAGGGAGAAAGAGAGAGGACTAGAGAGCGAGAACTGAAATTTTAAATGTGGTTTTGTCATTTGTACCCCAAATATTCTATGAAAGCATCAACAGAATTGGCTTGCTAGCCAACCATCTCCCTAACCTTCTACATCACTCTCACTCCCCTCACTTAACTCCCAACCTCTTACTCTTCCTGCTCACCTGGCTTATTAGTTTTTTACACTTATTGAACAGCCGCGCACTCCTCAATATGAATTTCCTCCCATCTTCCCACATTCCCAACTAGCGTAACGAATCCAACCCGAATCAGAGCAACTGCAGGACGGAAACATCTGCTGTCATATTTTGATATTACAAAATTCATATACTCTTATTTTTGGTATTCGCTTATTTAGTTGCAGTTTCAAAGCCTCGCATATGTATTTGGTTGGCAAACTCTTGCATAATGAAAAGTTTTATCACGAAAAAATAAATTTGCATAAAACTTGATTTCATGTTTAGAGAATATGAAGAGAAAAATGCAATATGTGCCAACATGTGCTGGTTTCAATTCAGGGGAATTTACTGGAATATAAGAAACTAAATAAAAGGAAATGTATTTTATAGGTTAGGTAAGGTTTTTCTCTAACAATATTCCTAGGGACCTTCTTCATTAATTCTTCTATTGAATAATTCATTTTAATAATAATTAAATAATTACTTTTCTATAAATTGAAATAACTATAGGAATATCTAAATATAACATTTTAAAATTTGTATATTTATATTTAAGTTTCTTAAAATTGAAGTGCTTAATTGTTCAACACCAAATGAAGAAACCTCCCTTGCTCTCCAACTTCTGCTCTTTTCCTTATATTCCTCTTTACGGACTATCGCATTATCGGCTGTGGTCGTAAACTATTTGCAGCAATTATCTTGGTAAGTTCGCTCGACGCCTTCGGGGAAATATGCGGCGAATTAATACAAGTTTACAGGGTGGCCCAGGCACACAACCCTTTTTTGGCTCCCATTCGCCCGACGGCCGTCGCCGAGTGCGTTTGGGTAAGCGCAAGTTTGCGCTTAATTTATAACGAGGATTACAATAAACAAACTAATCTACGGCAATAAACACTAAAAATCCCCCAAAGTGTTTGGACATTCAAGGGTTACTACAGTGATGTAGAAGGGGGTGGGTAAAGGGTAATGGCAAACCTGGGCAATGTCTTTTTATAAGTTAAATCGCTGCAATCCTTTCGCCTTTTAAATATGCCATTTCCGCAGCGAGATTATTTTTCGATATCGCACCGAAAATGTATGATTCGATATGTTTACGAGTGCCCAGTGACCAGTAGCGGGTAACGGGTACCGCTTAGCGGACAGAGGGTAGCGGGTAACGAGAGAGCAGTACCGAAAATGCACAGCCGCCGGATGCGTTTGTCCAACCCGGCAGATAGGCATCGCGGCTCAGCTGTTCCCTCCTCCCTCCCCTCTCCCAGTGGATGTTGGGCGTGGTCACAGTGCGTGCCTTGGCTGCATCCGTTTGATCCTTTTTTCTATTAACAATAAATTTGTACGATTTTTATTTGACCGCAAATAACACGAAGAGACTCGTTGACATTCGAAAAGGTGAAGTGGTGAAGAGGGCCCTTAAGACTTTTATGTGACTATAAAGATGGTCAATAAGGGTTAGTTTTGGGGTGACACAAGTTGATGGCCAGATGAGACCAGCAAGTTACTAAAAGGAGTAGCAACTTGATAAACAGGAACGTATTTAACTTGCAGAGCTTGTTCTAAAGTAAGCTTAGACTCAATACAAGTTGATTACTGGATAAGTTCTTCAGATAACTTGATTACTTGAGAATATATAATGAGTAGAATATATATAAGAATCAATCTATAATAACATGCAAATGCCTTAAAATATATGTGTTTATTTTCATGAACAATCTGAACATTCTCATTTATTTCAAATTGAAAATTAAAAGATATTCCAAAGACGTCCCACCAACTTCTAATTACGTTAAGACTTGAGAGCAAGATGTATTTTAGTGTCTTGTACTTTCATCACAGATAATGTACTGGACACTAAGAGAGGGAAAGGCGGACAGAAAGAGCGTGGGAAGGGGGCACAACAAATCGGGCAAAACGGGATGCGCGTGATGCCCGAAAGGATGCCATTAAGGACAACGGTTACAATCGTTAGTGAAGCCATTAGTTGCCCAGCGCCAATATGCGAAAATCACACATAGCAAACACACACACATACACACCCGCACACACACACAGGCACATATGCAACCCTGCCACCAGGAAAGTGTCCAGTGTTGTATAATTGCAAGTGCGCAGCTTTTGGAAAAAGTCCGAGTTATAACATAAAATAAACCGAGCAGAGGACAGCCAAATGTCCATCTTCCACTAATGTGGCCCTGGCAGGCAGAGGGTGGCGAGAGGGAGAGTCCACAAAGTCACGAAGCTGCCGCCGTAAGGACATCAGGACAACAATAACAATAAAACAAAGGCCCGTTCCCGGTTGTCCTGGTTGCCCGTCGTCCTCATTGTACACGGGTAACTGAAAATAATTTCTGGGATATTATCGCATTGCCGGCGCTGCTGATGTCCCAGGCGCGATATGAGGTCACACAAGGCTGAATGGAGTCCGAGACGGAGTTGGGAGTGAGAAAGAGAGCTCGAGTCGGAGATTCGCATCAACATAATGTCTACTTTACAATGTGGATAAAGTCGCCCGGCTGCGCTCCAAGAAAACGAAATCACATCCATATCGACGAAACAACCATTCAGCCTGGCCCTCCCACCCTGTTTCCTTTTCTGCTCCCTGACGACCCACCTGACACCAGTGTCCTGTCTGGCTGACCAACCCCGCACCTCCCACTCCCCTTTGCCAGCTGCACATGCTCCAGCACGCCACGTTGCAATAAGTTACGGCTGGCGGCCATTACACCGCCATGGTGGCCAGTACTGAACTGGACCCAGCACAGCCGGAGACAAATCCGAAATCCATACTCGTAAACAAATGCAACTAATCGCCGTTCATGTCGAACGTGTTCACGGCCAGGCGAACCTAAACCTAAACCTAAACCTAAACTCAAAGCCAAAGCGAAAGCCAAAACCAAAATCCAAAACCTAACCTGAAATTGTGGCTGCCTTTCGCAGCGTGTCCAGCGCCGTCTCGCAATGATCATTGTTGCGGACTTAGTGCTGATTCGCAATCTGATGGCTATCGAAGATGGAAACGTTAGCAGAGGAGGTGGGCGAATGTACTCATAAGAAATGAGATGGAGCTGCACTTTCGTTAAAGATTGCTATAAATGAAAATCTTGAAAGGAAGTTGCGTAAGAAAGTTTCATTCTTTCTAACATTACTGTATTGGAATATTGATAAAATCTTATTCAAATAATCATATTTCTTATTTTTATATAATGTTGACAGAATGTGAAATCAATCTAGAAACCAATTAATCTAGAAATCTTACCATGACCGAAAATTAACTAAACTTTAGGATTTTTTGACCAAGCTGTTAGTCCTGGAAGACAATCAAAATGACTGAAGACTGTACAAAGACTTCAACTGTGAGGTTTCTTCAACAATATTGAATGTTTTCTGAGAATACAAGAGAAACTATGCAAGTTGCTTTTTGCAGATTAAAAACCAACAAAAACTTTACTATTTAAAGAAGAGTTAAGTTTTATCCAGGGTCATCGTTGGGGACTTGCCAAACCGCATTAGTATTTTTACAATTTATAGAAAATATATGAAATAAGTAGGCATAGAAATTAAACTTCAAAGCTACCGCCCGAAAATGAAGTACGTTGAGCAACGTCCGGCGTTTTTTGTTCTATTCATTGTGCTGGAATCTATCGTAGCACATAGAGCTCACACGGCGGATCATTTCAAAAAATAGTTTAACTTATTTCTAAGTTGTTTCGCGAGAGCGTGTATCAGATATAAATCAATAATATTTATCGAGAGAAGGTTTGTCAAGGATTGTTTTCTAGTTTCTTCTCTATATGTGAGAATATCATAACAACAAATTTCTTACTCTTAAGGCCAAGAAAAATCAAAATTTATCCTTTATTTTTTTTCTGTATTATAATCCCGATATATTCTGCAAAGGGTACGTCAAAATTAAGGAGTCATATTGTCCATAAGTCTGATGATTTTATGTTGCAGTTTGCGTCATGTTAACATTGCCTATGAAAAAGAGCCGTCACCTGGAGGATTTGGAAGATGGTGAGATGTCCGACAGCCGTCGGGATGTAAAGAGACCGAAGCTAGCTTCCATTGCCGATGGTTACGACGATAATTATCTGGGGGATGCAGGAGATCGAGCCCGGTTGGCCTCGTTGAACGAGTTGCAGAGAGAGTTAAAGCTTTACGAGCGAAGTGTGAGGCGTGCGGAGCTCTCCAACAAGTGGGACATCAAGTGCCTTATCCAGGCCAAGGAAAAGCAAGCAGAGGATGAGCAGGAGCCCATCAAGGATCGCAGTAGTGTGCGCCGCTTGGCACCAGAGGCGCAGCGTAAGGCAGAGAAACGACGCAATGCCATCGATCGCCTTGTGGCATGTCGCCAAACCAAGAAGCAAAAGGAAGAAGGCAATGATTTAGAGCTGGAAAGAATAATGGTGGCAGGTCCAGGTGATTCTCCCAAGAAAGCCAAGCTAAAGGCACGCGACATATACTCGGATGTCTCCAGTGAAGATACAGATGAAGAGCAGGAGCATTCCCAGGCTGGTGAGAGCAGCTCATCGAGTGATGCATCGGACACTCCAGTGACTTCCCTCATGGATCTCAGCAAGGCGCTGCTCACTCGCAATCAGCTGGAGGATTTTGTGGATAAGCCCATCTTCGACCAGAGCGTAGTGGGTTGCTTTGTGCGCATTTCTATTGGGCCTGCTCCTGGTCAGCTGTCCACGGTGTATCGCCTATCCCAGATTGTGGGTGTGGAGCAGACAGAGCACGAGTATCAGCTGGGAGGGCGTCGCACCAAGCGTCTGCTGCATTTGCAGCATGGAGGGCAGCGTTATAGATTCCAAATGCATCTGGTGTCCAATCATGCGGTCACTCCAGGGGAGTTCTACTTCTGGTTGGATGCCTGTGAAAGGGATAGCCAAACGCTGCCCACACTGCGTGGCATAGCCAAGAAGGCCAAGGACATCGAGCGGACTAGCAATTATTCCTTCACCGATGGCGATGTGGAGCTGATGGTGCAGACCAAGCGGCAAGCTGGACAGAAACCTGTCAGCGCTGCCTATCGCAAGATGTGTCTGATCATGGAACGGGACATGGCAGTGGACAGCAATAATCTGGAGAAGGCTAGTCAGTTGGAGCAGCAGATCAAACAGATCGATGAGCAATCCCCGAGCGAGCACAACCGGGAGAAGCGTGTGCAATATATGAATTCCTTTGTAGTAACGCCACCGCCGCCCTCTGCTCAGGAGGTGGTGACGAAGAAGCGTCCGTCCAAGCCGGGTGACAAGAAGTTCGACTGCCAGCAGTACATGAGGCGGAAGATTTCCGTGCTCAATCGGCCGCAGAGTGAGCAGGAGAAGTTGCCAAAAATAGTAGTTCCACCGGCAACTTTAGCAGCAATTGGGAAGCCTCTTGTAGCTCTTTCTCCTCCTTCCGGGAAGAAGCCCATCGCTGTGGTGGAGCCTCAAAGCAAGCCAAAGGCGCCGCCTGAGTCGATAGATGTGGATAAACTGGATCTCTATGAACTGAACAACTTTCAAATCAAATTGGATTTGAGCAAACTGTGTAAGTACCACAGACAGAGGATTGAGGAATTAAACATGGCGTATACTTAATATGCATCAATTCCTTTTCCCTCAGTAAAATTCAACGCGATATTCGCGGACAATCGGGACTCGACTGGGGGAGAGATAATCACTGCCAGAAACCAGAAACAATTCAGTTCTTGCAGGCAATCACAAAAATTGCCAAATTCAAAACAGTCCACGACGCCGACGCTGCCTAATTGCCCCCGGGGCTCGAAACGGGGCGCCCCCACTCCCGCCACCTTTCTCTTCAGCTCGAAAACTGGAACAGTTATGAACAGTTGCCGGGGCAGTAGCTGTGGCTGTGTGGCTGCGGCATGTCAACACTGTGTTGTGCACCGTGTGGCAACTGGGGATTCTAACTGGGGCTAGAGCTACCTCGCCACATGTTATACTCTAGACACCAGTCTGACGCGGGGGCAGCGAGGGGAAAGAGGATGCTTGTATTGGGCATCCAATTCCAATCAACCACAGCGGACACATCAACAATTCGTGCGCCGCCAAAAGCTTGTTCTAATCCAATCAAATCTCAAATGCGGTTGTTCCCCAATGCGTTGCGTGGAGGTGCCCAACTCTGCACAGTGGTCGCGATTCTATGTTGATGTGCTCAAAATTAATTAATTTAAACAAGAAGTCCTGTTTAATTTAATATTAAGTTAACGTATTTTAAATGACTCTAATTTAATTGTTGTATTTAAGAAATACTATAACTATTAAATATTTAATAAATTAATTTAAACACCTTAAATTTTGTAATTTTTAGGGCTTAGAAGCGGAACTTTGGAAAGCAAAGCTAAGAAAGGAATAATTTTTATAGGCTAAGCATAGTAAAATATATATAAAAGAATAAATAAATAATAAATTAAATATTATCAATACTTTAATCAGTGTTTAAATCATTTTATTTATACATTTCAATTTTTTTTATTTTGTTTTCAGGATTTTCCATTTTACTAAAACGCGTAATACTCAATTTTATAAAGTATCAAAATGTTCGTATTTTTAAATAAAATATTCTCTTATAGACTTTAAATTGTTGTTTCGTTCCACTGTGCCCGATATACATTCTCGATTAACAACTGTGTCCTGGGCAGAAAGCATTTATCTGACATGGAATTGTGGTTTATATCGCAGAGCGGGAACTGTATGCCTGAACAAGTTCGATAGGGTGTAGCACAGTGTGGTCAGTTCTATTTGAGTGAATTAAAAATAGACCGCGTTCTTCAATCTTTGAGTGCTCAGCAATGAATCATGTGAGTGAAGTGGAGCAACTAATGCGACAAAGTTCAGGTGGGAAAAGGAACAGTGAAGTATCATTAATAATACAAATAGAAGACTCATTCGTAGTCCGTGCATCAAAGTGCGAAGCATTCATAAGTATTCCAGAAGCATCACAGTGAAGAAGAGGAAGTAGAGGAAATGGAATCGAATCGAATTGAGGCGAGAACTGGTCATAATTGAAGCTCTGTGTGTGTGGCATAGATAGCAATTCACATAGGTGACAATAAAATAAATGCCATTTACTGATGACTCATCAACATAATTTTTACGATTCGTCCCCACATTCGATGAATAAACAAATAAAGGAGGCAGCAACAGGAGGAGAAAGAAGAGAAGCTGGAGTATCCTGACTAGTTTGAGCGTGTCACGAAAACATTTCGCATGCATTGACTTTTTATGGATGCCAAATGGAGAGAGAGAAGGGAAGAGTGTAAGCAAAGCAGAGCTAGATAAAGGAACAGAGAGAGAGAGTAGGCTAGGTAGTCCACAAATAATGCAAAATCATTTAGTGGAACTTCGACACAGCATCCTGGCCTGGACAGACACGACTCCCCCGCCTGAAAGTCATAAAAATCCGCACAGAATGAAATTCTCATCAAGTCGCCAGTTGGCACAATTTCATTTGGCGCTAAGCAACTGAACACGGCCAAAAATGACCCCGACTTCACTCCACTTACACTGTGTGTGTGTATGTGGTGTGCGTGTGTGTGTGTGTGCGTTGGTACTGGTCACGGAACCGCCAGCTCCGGCAATCGCGCGTGACTAACGTAATCAGCTCACGTAACGCTGAACGAGATGAGATGAAATCAGCATACACTCAGACTGCATAAATAGCGAATTTATACCAAATACCAAACTGATGCCCCGATTCCCTAGCAGCTTACTCTCCCTCCCAGACCCCCGACCCCTACTTATTCCCCGCCCACAGCTGAGTCCTTGTTGGGAATATCCCTGGCCAGCTGCTGTGGCATCTTTCTTTGTCGATCTGCCGCACGCGATGAAAACATTCTCGTTACTTACTGTTTAGTTATCGCCATAGATCGAGTGAATATATAAATTAAATTTTATCAGATAGCTGAAGTTACATAGTTAACTAATTCTATAACTTCTGGTCTCTTACACGAATTCAGTTTCCGGATGGATTTAATTTTTTTTCTATTGAAAAATTGAAAATAAATTCAACTAGATTTCACTATGTTATATGATGATTTCTTGAGTTTAGATTAATTTGTATTATTATTTATTTTTTAAGACATTAAAGCAAAAATAAAACAATGTTTCAGTGTATTAAAATACATATGTATTTAACATATATTCTATTCTGATTTCATGAGTTCCTTTTTTGGTTTGGTATTGTAAAAATAATTATTTTTGATAATTCGAGCCATAAAAATGTAGTTTTTTCAATTGTTTCAATACAATTCGAAAATATTAGAGAGTTTTAAAAATATAAACTTAAAATAGTATACATCAAAGCACTTATAAAATTTCAATTACCAATAATTTATGTGCTATAGAAATTGCTATAAAACTCCACATTGCTCTGACCCAATTTGACTGTCTATTCGAATGTAATTTCTATCATTAGTAATAGGAACAAGTGACTCGTGAGCCCCCATAACGTAAGCTGCAACCGCAGTGTGAACATAAAAAACAGTAGAATGAAAGAGAAGACAATCGAGAGAGAGGAAGAGAGAGAGAGAGAGAGAGAGTTCGTACAGCAAACCCAATGAGAAAACGCAAACATCACGCATAAGTTTCATTTTATTTTGATTTTTACGACTACCCGAGGCAGTGACAGTGTGCCACGCCCCCCCTCTACTCCACTGCCACACAACCCCTGTACAAACCTGAGCCCCAATCGGACCCGGACAGCGTGTGCATGTGTCCCACCTGGATCACTTGCTAAATAACCAAGCGAAAGGAAACAAAAATCAAGAAAAAGTAGTCACCAAATGGGCAGGACAAGCTCAACGAGAGAGGGGTGAGAGAGAAGGGAAAAGAGAAAAAGGGGGGAGGGGAGGGGGGTGGGAGGAAATGGAGGAGGGTAGGGGGAGGCAGCTGTTGTGTCCGGCTCGGAACTAAAGCAGAGAAAATGCCTATTTACGAGCTCGCATGCTGCCGGACACATGGTAATCATATATTTTGGTCATATCTGTGGACCATAAAACCAGAGTCCTTATGTGCCTGTCAATGAGTTGTTTCATGACATTTATTTCGCTTGTTCCTGCCCAGGGTTCAACATGCTGCTTGTGGGTGCTTTCCAAGGGTGTAGGGGAGTGAGCGGGGGGATGCTGCGTGCAGATGGAAAATATTTTAGTGTCCATTTAATGTCCAATCTAAGATGAGCTCGTAACTTTTGATCGAATAAACGAGCAAAAGACCGAGCTCACTCCCTGCTCTTCCTTCTTCCCTTACTCCTTACCTCTACAAAGGTAACCCGTATGTGTTTGCTTATGTATGTATCGGTAGCTGGATAACGGTCAACGGGGTTCGCGCACGGCACGCAATCCAGTCTCCTGGGATAATTCCTTAATTTTCTCACTGATGTGCTGTGAGTGATAAGTGGAAATTATTTGCCAGCTATTGCTTATTTTTTTAGTTAGCTCTCACTCTTTCCCTCTCTCACCCTCTCTCTTCCTTACTCTCCCTCTCTCCTCCCTCTCAACCTTCCATAAATATTTAACAAAAATCAAAATTAGATTTGCCTTCTTAATTTTCGTCGCGTAACTCTGGGAATTCCTTGCATAATGAAAAGCATTTGGTTTATTGTGTTTGGCCGTTTTTCTTTGGCCTTTTTTTAAGCGGTTTTTGCATCAAGCTGCGCCCTTTTAGAAATGTCAAGCTCCCCCAGGCCGATGCTAAAAATGTCATGAGGGGCAGTTGCAAACGAAACGCTTCGTTAAAAATTGAACAGGCTGCGCTCTGGTCTCTCTGGTCTCGCAGCCTCCTTCGAGCTCATTTGTGCCCTTTCTCTCTCCCCCTATCTCTCCAGTTCACAACCTCTTTTTGCCTCTCTTTCTGAGCTGTTCTCCGTACATTAACAGTAATTTAGTTGCGAATCACACGCTAAGCTCGCACTCTTTGAGACCAGAGCAACCTTATAAAATAGATTTGCATGCATCGGCCCCGAGACCCATGAAGATTAATAAAAGCATTAGGCAGTCGTATTGAACACGAAGGGAACTAAGTGATTCTCATGAAATTCTTGTAAGACATAGAACATAAGCTATGCAATTCAGGCCACTTTCACTAGAATAAATAACGCATACAGAATCAGACAAGAAAAGAAAAAAAGAAAATATACATTTTAACATTACATAACCCTAAGGCATGAATAATAATATTTTATAGGTTCTAATTTCATTGGTTACACTTCAGGGCATTGCTAAGTATAAATTGAGCCTAGCTATCGTCTTTTTAGTTAAAACCCACATTACTTTTATATTGTTCGGTTTCAAAATGAAGTTCTTGTTAATATCAGTTTTGATGTTATGTTTCATGGTGCTCGGATCTTTCGCACAAAAGAATAGTGAGTTGTCGGAAGTATAATTCCCCATTTTATTTTATTTACAGAATAAATATCGGCTGCGAAGAAGTGCGTTAAGTTCGATTATGGCGGCTGCAAAGGCAACGACAACAGATTTGAATCCGAACAAGAGTGTAAGAAGAAATGTGTGTAGTAAATAAAGTCATTAGACTTACAAATTTGCAATGAATTCAATTTGTATACTTCAGGTATTGCCTGATTAACCTAAACCATTTGACTTACAAATATAACTTATTTTATAACCTGGGAGAGATCAAAGAGAGAATATAAATTTAAACTAAGTATGGAAAGGATCCCATTTTTAAACCCATGCATATATACATAGCATATATATAGTATATAGTATATATTCTGAATCAACAGAGGAATTGAACTAGCCCTTTCCGTCTTTCTGTGTGCGTGTATCCGTGTGTCTGTCTGTTGCAACGAAATCTAGTCTCTCAGTTGTAAAGGTATCCTGATGAAACTTGGTACACACATGTACTTCTTGTTGCTGCACGCCATATATAAGTCGGAACGAGTCCGAATTGACCGATATATCGTATAGCTGCTATCGGCCGAAATTAAGGTTTTTGTATTAAGACTAGTTCTTATTTAAGAAATAACTTATCAGTGTCAATCAATGTGGGTATATAACTAGTATTGGAACGATTGGAGGATATAAGAACCTGCAAAGGTATAAAACTTTAGGCATGTTGAAAATAGCTTTCTTTCTTTCTTTCTTTAAAAATGTATCTGAAAATTACCGAGATTAATATACCATGGGATGATTACAAATTGTAGGCTCGAACTGAATTAGGTTCGCTTGAAAAAGCTTTATCAATCTTATAAAGAAAGCCTACCTATCTTTAGTTTACTAGTACCCACATCGCTTTTGTTATGTTCGGTTCCAAAATGAAGATCTTGTTAATATCTGCATTCATTTTTTCTCATATGATATCTGGAATTGTGGCTCTAAAAAACGGTGAGTTGTTAGGCGATGAATAATCTGTAGGCTTTCAACTTTTATTTTAAGAACGGATACTTTACACTATTTAGATTTGTGTATACTACGCCATAGTAAAAATGGAGAAGGAAAAGATAAATGTTTGGACAAATTACAGAGGTGGTCATACAATTTTCAAAAAGAAAAATGCGTTAAGTTTACGTATGGTGGCTGTCTGGGCAACGACAGAACAGAAATGTGTAGAGTGAATTTTCAATTATAAAATAATAAATATAAAAACTATGAATGATAGTTTAGTTTATTGAATTTATTAGGTTTTTACAAACCAATCAAACTTGGTATTCAGATTTTCAAAAGCTCATCCAGTACATACATACATACGGAACTGAGAAGTTATCGAAAAGACTGCAAATTGTAGGTTATAATTTCATTCGATTCGCTTGAGAAAGCGTGGACAATCCTATAAATAAAGCCTATCGTTTATAAGGTAGTATCCACATCAGTTTTATTTTTTCGGTGCTGAAATGAAGTTCTTGCTAGTATCTGCTTTAATTTGTTGTCATATGATGTGCAGCTCTGTGCCACTTAAGAATGGTGAGTTATTAGACGACAATTACCAGGTAGCCTGTCGACTTAAATTTATTGAACGGATAATTTACTCCATTTAGAGCTGTGTGAACTACCCCATAGTAAAAATGGACAAGGCAAAATGAAATGTTTACAAAAATTTAAAAGGTGGTCCTATGATTTGGAAAAAAATAAATGTTTTAAGTTTATATATGGTGGCTGCTTTGGCAATAAGAATAGATTTGATTCCGAGAGAAAGTGTGTAATGAAATGTGTGGAGTGAATTTTATAATATAAATTTACTTATAAATAGATAAAGTATGTAAAATTCAGTTTATCCTTACTTTTTTCAATTTACGTACACACTCAATTGATAGCAGTATACTAATAACATATTGTCTAGCTTACAGTGCCGCTTTAAAGGTATAACATATACGATATACAATAATATATTTTTGAATACACCAAGAAAAGTGTGGATGCCATAATTAACTTTTATTTCTATATACTAAGTACAATAACATACTTTTAGCGATAATTTAATTGGATAAATTATAAAATTCAAAATATGAAAGAATACTTTTCTTTCAATAAATATATTTCAATTGCAAATTTAAACATACAAAGAATTTTCCATTTATTTTATTTGATTCATTTTTACAAATTCCATTATTTTCACCAAATCCTCTAAGAAATAATAAGACTAACAATTAAGTTTACGAATCATATTGATGAATAGTGAGAAAATCGTTTGCAATAATTTTACAGACTTACAAAATTTTAATAGTAAAGGAAATACAATAGAAAAATGATAATAAAATATATAACCAATAAAAAACACTATGTTAAGAAACAAAAATACTAAATACCAAGAAATGTTTTCTTTCGAAAATGCATCTAAAAGCGAAAGTCCTTTGTGGTGCTTTGTAGGGCCCATTGTAGTTTCTTACACAGCCTGGTGCTGCCGCAGACGGTTTTGAATGGAACGCGGCCTCGCAGGCACCAGGCAATCGTGATGCGTGGATCCAGATAAGAGAACGTGGCCTGCACCAGTTGATGTGTTTGCTGAGCGATTTGCTGCAGACGACGCTCTTCAGGGGAGAATTGTTTAAACAGCCGGCGCGGCCGTCGAAACGAACTACGCCAAGATGGACTGTACCATGTGAGGATCCCCTTGAGCGCATGGTTGTATCCCTGCAGCTGCGTGTAAATGGATCCGCGTGGTGATATCAGATCAAGACTCTCTTGCAGTTTGCGCGATGCATTGCAGATGCGAAAGATTCGTGCCGTCAGCCCGTCCATGAGTTGCTCCAGATGATCCTCAAGCTGCTGTGCGCTGAGCTCATCAAATATCAGCTCATCTACTTGTCTGCCCGCCACGAAGGTAGTTAGATTGTAATGAATCTCCGGATGTACTGTGTATATGCGCTCTTTTCCATTCCCGAATTTAAATTTGAGCTTCCTCTCGCAGTTTTTGCCATATGCCACGTTCAGTAGCAGCTGCTTCACACGCAGTGCAAATAACTCCACTCCGTGACCAACTCCAGTTGTGCTCATTGCCAGACGATCGATGCAGTACAGTGCCACGCTACGTTGCCGCACTAGCCAATCATCTGCGTACCACATGCGACGATATTCGTAGCGAATCCTCTCCAGATGCTGCTGCAGTCGACGGGCCGTCTCCAGCTGCTCCCGACGTGGAGAAAAGTAGCCAATTTGTATACTAGGTCGCATATAACACATGCGTCCCGAGCCGACATCGACCCATGAGCACAGCCAGCTGACCCTACGATCATGCACCACCTGCTGCCAACGATGTCCAGGTGGCGGTGCTGGTTGCTCCGCAAACTCATCACAATTAATGGTGATATCTTCGGGCAGCACACGTGGACGAATCTTGCCCATTTTGGAGCGATTACTTAGATCAGCCAGTGGATAATAGAGACCCGGTCGACGTATGCGAAAATCTATAGCACGACGCTGCTCGCCATCCACAAAGCAATAGCCATAGTGCTCCTTCTCCTGCTCTTTCAAGGAGGCGTTTGCCCCATTGTCGTGCTGCCCCTGGAGATGCTCATAAATTGCCCAAAAATCGCATAATTCGAAATCGACTATGTGCAGACGCTGCTCCTCACTGAGGCAGCAGCGAAAGTTAGCAAAAAAAGTTTACATTAAAGTGATCTATCCTCACACAGTTCGTGTCCAGCAGAACAGCATATAAAGTGGCCACCTCCTCTGCCTGCTCGGTCAGCTCAATGGCACTGTTATCGTAGTAGAACTTCACATCGTTCGGTAAGCGCTGATAGGGAGGCGCAAAGAGTGGTCCATTATGTCGTAGGGTTTGCCATTTGACTCTAGGAGTTTCCTCGGCTTCCGAAGGGTCAGAGAGTTCGTCTGGCAGTGCAACTGGAGCTGAATGACATCGTGGGCGCAGACGATGTAACCAGCTCTCCTCGGCAACCTCGTTATTTATATCCGATGATTCATTATCTAATTTTGCATGCTTCTTATTCAAGTCGGATACTTCTTTATCTAGCTCTGTCTGCTCTACTGATTGAGCTGCGGTTTCGGTTCCCTCTAGTTCCTGAATGATTTCGGGCAATCTCCTATTTTGCGCAGATATAGGAATAAAAGGATATCCAAACATATTATTTTAATTTGTTTAGTTTCTTATTTTCTAGTATTTTGTAAAATAATTTTAATTCTGTAGCTTGTTTTGTATTTCTAAACAAGCCCTTATAATATTATGTTACATTATGTGGGATTTGTGGGTTTTCATTTCATTTACATGTCAACAAAAATATTGTGGGCGACCTTTTGAGCAGAACGCTTAAAATTATCGATTTTACTAACGATAAACACTATTGATAATCAAAACGATTATTATACAGTGAGTTGATGTTTTCTGGGCTTCATTAGGATCAATTCTTATTCATTATATCCACTACCCATGTAGTAGAAGGGTATAAAAACTTTGAGCTAACCAAAAATGTATGTAACAGACAGAAGGAGGCGATATTGGCATGTCCGTCTATCTGCTTGGCTGTCCGCCCTTATGAAAACCTACACCTCACTGACTATAAGACCAAGGGCTACCAAGTTTGGTGTCAATATGTGTTATTATTGCACGCAGATCAAGTTTATTTTAGATTTGGCCACACCCACTCTGCCCTCTTAAATTGCGAGCGTAATTTAAACGCAGGACAGCT
The DNA here is from genome assembly GCA_018901815.1 of Zaprionus lachaisei. Lineage (NCBI taxonomy): Eukaryota > Metazoa > Arthropoda > Insecta > Diptera > Drosophilidae > Zaprionus > Zaprionus lachaisei. The sequence goes on from JAEIFI010000109.1 coordinate 2,804,280, forward strand.
CATATTCGGTAAACACAATAACTATGAGCACGCAAATTCTTTCTACAAATTTTGTTGCGATCGGATTATTAAGATAGACTTAATTTAAGAAATTCAAAATATGTACTGATTTCGAAGCCCCTTCCTGAAAATATGCAATACAAAAATACAAAAATAAATATAGAAGTTGTATATTGAAGAAATTGTTTTGGTCAGTTTTGTAGGTATATCACACTCGACTGTAGCTTTTGTGCTTGTTTTTTATTCTACTTGGCACCCCTTATACAATATTTTGCAGAAATATGCCTAACCATCGCATACATATCGTAGATATACTATCGATATATGTAGCTGCAAGCGCCCAACAGAAAACCAGAAAGATTTGTTTGTCATTTCACAACACTTATCGTCGACCGATTAAAGATTTCGATACATATTCCCGGCGATGTTCAACTGTTGCGCATGGCTGCGACAGGTGCCATCGCAGGGTCGTAAAATCATGTGCGATCCCTGGTTGGGCATCAGTCAACCAGCCTGGCCGATGCTGCCGCGCAAGTTTTGTAGCAAGGACCAGTCTGGCAACAAACTTAGCGAAAAGAAGCAGAAAGCCAACTTAGTATCCAAGTTCAAGGCGAAATACGGTTGGCAGACGCTGGCTGCAAAGGTAACGAATAACACGTCCAGCAGCAAGGCAAACCTGGCCCAGAAAATCATGGAGCCCTTTGTAGGAGACAAGCAGGAGACTTTTCCTAAGAAGCGTTACGGATTTAAAATCTTTCTGGCCGGACTCTCTGGCTGCATCATGTGGGCCATTTACGAAATGGGCCAACCCGAACAGGATACCTTTGGCCGCCCCATCGAAGACGAGCTGAGCCCGCTGCCCATGCCCCAGCAGTATCTGCAACGTATGTGGCGCTCCCTGCACTATTACCAGCAGATGCTGAAGGAACCGTTGCCCACCAAGCTGTTGCCTGACGAACTGCAAGCACCGTACATACAACCACGCTACACACTTGTCCTGGAGATGAAGGATGTGCTGGTGCATCCAGACTGGACATATCAGACCGGTTGGCGCTTCAAAAAGCGACCCGGCGTCGATCATTTTCTGCGGCAATGCAGCAAAAACTTCGAGATCGTTGTTTACACATCGGAACAGGGCATGACCGCCTTCCCCATCCTGGATGCCTTGGATCCCAATGGATTCATCAGGTATCGCTTGGTGCGTGATGCCACTCAGTTGCTGGAGGGGCAGCATATGAAGAACCTTAACCGGCTCAATCGCAATCTGAAACGTGTCATCGTCATTGATTGGGATCGAGGTGCCATCCCCCTACACCAGGACAACATCTTTGCCATAGTCCGTTGGCTGGGCAATGATGACGATGTGCAGCTCTTTGATCTAGCCGCTTTTCTCGCATTGATAGCCGATCATAAGGTGAGTTCGTTGAGCTGTTGACGGATCAGTCTCAGTCAATTAAATCAAGATCTTACTTTAGAGACCTTTATCAAATTCAAACTATATGTTTCTCATTTCTTATAACAATCTTTATTTATTATTTGATACGATATCTTCTATATATCTCTCCACAGATGGAAGACGTCCGCGAGGTGCTGCAATATTATCGCCAGTTCGAGGATCCTATTGAACAGTTCAAGGAGAATCAACGATTACTGCTTGAAGCGAAGCAGGAGACAACAGATAAAAATTAGAATTGATTTCTAAATTAAAACGTTTAGAATCTAATGCGCAAATTATTTTTTACCAAATATGTTTTAGTATTGCTAAGTGTTTACAAAATTTGTACAGACTTTAAAATTATAAAATCTAAAAATTAAATAAATTATATGGGTATATTATATAACTTTCTTAAACTCGGAATAAGCATTATTAGCTGAAACCGAAAACCTTTAACTATTTACTCAACTCAATTAAGGCCTTCTCGAGAAATACTCATAAATACCGATTGGAAATACCAGAAATACCAATAACGTGTGGTGTATTATGCAAATTGTGTCGAAGCTTAAAAACACAAATTGCATTTGTTTCAACCAGTCACAGAGGCAGCAGCTGATGATGAGGTGAAGGTGGATAGGGGGAGGACCTTCTGCAAGCTTCTCTGGTGATTATTTAAATGGCGTATTATCAGTGGTTGGCAGCGGGTTGGCCAGTCAGGCTCGTCGTATTGTCATAAACAATCAAAATCCATTTAAAATCGCACATGCAATTTGACTCAGGCCTGACCACCTGACGAGGACCAACAGAAAGAGCAGGAGCAGAACGAACACGACATGCATGAAGTGGATGCTGATGCGCAGGCACCGACAGCATCAACGCCTTGTCAAGTGCGTGGGCAGTGGGTGGAAGGGGGTGGGAGGCGAATCATGTTGTCCTTCGACTCGCCCATTGGCAATTTGTGCATCTGCCTTCGCCACTTGTCGTGGCATCCGTGCATGTCCTGCCTGCCTCGTCCTGTGTGCGTATCGTTGATATGATAATTGGCATGAGGCAATAATCCACTTGGATACGTTTACGTTGACAATCGTTTATATCGCAATCAGTGTGTCAGCCAGTCCAACCTGCCTCCCTGCAGATACTGCCTGCATGCTGCGCATAAAGTATAATTTGCAGTTCCAGTTTGCGACTGGACAAGGACAACGACGTGAACGTGGACGAGGAAGAGCACGACGAGGACATATTAAATAACAATGAACTGCAATTGCCCGGCGAGTCTCGTAATTCGTGTGTAATGCGTGCAGACGCACAGATTTTGAGTAGCTCACTCCCTTCCTGCCACCACCACCTGATCTGGAGCCTGGTACCAGCGGATTACGCCCACTTGACGGCACCACCCTTCCCCTATTCCTTCTTCACACCGTCCGTCTGGTTCCTTTGTTTTGTTTTATGTCGGCAATTGCAACTCGCCTCGCATATAACTTCTGATTCGCAAGTTGAACTCGTCGCCTGTTAAATTTAATCACCGCTTGAGAACAATTCCACAACTCGATTGGTTACACTGCTGCACAAATCGCTTCACAACACTGGTCGGTGTGGGTAACGATTTGCAAACAATTTAGTTCATGCTGTATGAAAAAGTAAATTGCCTTTTCCCTATACAAATTATGAACAATTAAATAATTAGATGATGTTGTAAAAGGTTTAATATAATAAATTATAGACCAAACTGAAGATGTTTGATAGTGATACAAAACGAGAAACGTGCGTCAGCTATTTAAACCACTGTTGCCAAAAAGATAATAGCTAAAAAATCACCCTTTACAATATGATATTATATGAAACAAAGAGATATCGTATGAAATTCGTTATCATGAAAGAATATTACAAGGTATAGTATGATATGATAAAATATATGGATAAAATACTTATGAAATATTACTCTTTTAGTATTTTCAGTTATTTTTCTGATTTTTATCAATTGTAGTCCTTTGAGTTAGAAAGCTAAAATTTGGTATGCATCCTTAATGTTGGAGTTCAAATTGAAACCACAAGTAAGGATGTTAAACGCTGCTCTCTACATTCTATTTTAAAGTGTTTTCTTTTCTGTGTTTTCCATAATTAAGTTATGAATGTTATAATACTCTTTCCTCACTTAAGGCCCCCATTCTTAGAAATCTTTCTACCCGACTCCCTTCAGTTTAATACTTATTATCTTATTATATGTTCTTTCCACTTATGAAAGCTGTCAGCTCCTGAGCTGAATATATATAAAATATAATTAATATGCTGGACAAATCAGTTGAGATAAATCGCATTGGAAGTGTTGTAAAGCAATTGGGTTGAGTTAACGGTAAACTTGCTATGCGAGCGTATTAGGCGACACTCATGAAGCCGAAGCAGGAGCAGTTGGTGATCCCCAATCCCAATCCCGCAGTGCCCTCCCAACATGGATGGGATGACCATTTGGAGAACACTTTGCGAGGCAAAAAGTAAAATTTATGCGCAAAATGTTGCGGTGTGAGGTGCGAAAGAATGAGAAGGGGATAGAGTAGAGAGGGAGAGAAAGAGAGGTAGAAAGAGAGGAAGAGAGAGAGGGTCAGCTGTATATCCGACTGCAAGGAGCGGCACTTTCACGCTTGACCTCACTCACAGCGCGCAGCGGCGGCCTGCTTAGCCCCTTGACCACAGACCATATCCGAGTGTGTGTGTGTTGGTGTGTGTGTTGGTGTGTGTGTTGGTGTGTGTGTGTGTGTGTGTGTGTGTGTGTGTGTGTGTGTGTGTGTGTGTGTGTGTGTGTGTGTGTGTGTGTGTGCTACTCTTAGGTGAATCTGTGGGTGGGCGCTTTTTATGAGCGACGACACCACTTGCGATGAAAGCATTTCCGCATCCGCCCAGGCTTCCTCCCAGTCGTGGCCTGCAGCTTTGAGCTGCTTCGCACTCCACCACCCCCACCCCACCATCTCCACCCCACGTGTATCCACTTTAATTTTTGTTTTGTTTATAATTTACGCGACACAACATCAATTAAGTGCTTGGCCGGAAAAGCGCATACCTGCAGCTGAAAAAAGCAGCCATAAATTGTCGCCCTAAAGTGGCAAACGTGGCCCCGCTGCGGCACCCTCGACCCTTACCCCCCCTCTCTGTCCCACTCCCTCTTCTCTACGTAGCACTCCCTGTGCCCCTTTCTCTTTCATTCCTTCGCTTTATCCGTTCACCTGGCTGGCCGCAGTCCACCAGCTGCACTGGCCGTTTGCTTAAATAGCTGTTGCCACTTTATATGCGTGCTTCCTTGCGCGTAACCCCTGACCCCTTCCCACTCCACCTCACCTACTCCTTTCACACACAAATCATTTCATTGAACGCATGCAGAAAGAGGATTCTACGTAACTCCGGGTAGTAAAGTAAAGAAAGAGCTAGTTAAATAATGTGGATCGCTAAGGAACGTGAAATTTTCGTTTTATTGCTAGGCTTATAAAGAAAATTTTAATTGGAACTGATTTTATATCATAAATATTTTCTATTAAATTTCCCAAACAAAAAACTAGTAAATATTTGGCAATAGCATATACATATCATACAAAATTGTTTAATATCCTCCATTACAACAACAATTAGCTCAAAACTAAGCTAAAATGTCATGAAATCAACTGTTTAAGCTTAAAACTCATTAAGCCGTACAAGGTTTAAATATATTAAACAAAATTCTACAAATAATTATTATGAATATATTTTGAAAATATTTAAATCTATTCAAACTCTAATCAAGCATAAGAAATTCCCAAAAGCAAACTCATTGTCACAAAATCAGAACTTTACAAACAAGACGAGGACTTTAGCCCGTCCCCACTTGGGATTACTTCATGAAAAATCAATTATCGGCATTTACTCTTCTTCGTTTTGCAACACTGACAGACATGTTCTACCCTGTGTGCCTTCAGTGTGGAGCAGCAGGAGACAGCTGAGCGCCAGGCTGCCTAATTGGAATTAACAGAAGAATTTATGGGCCAAGTTGGTGTGATTTGTTGAAGTGACATTACGATGCGGTAAACGAGAGACAGCGGCAAGTGCGCCATAAAGTGGCAACTGGAAACTGGAAGATGTCCCTCTCCTTCCCAGCCTGTCCAGGCCAGGCCTTGCCACGCCTCCCAGGGCTCCCCCAAACTTCGCCTGCAAGTGAGTCACATTTGCAGACGCAATTTGTTACACCAAAAAAGGACCAAGAAGCCATTCTACACCAACATAAACAAAACTCCAGACGGACCCTCAAACACTTATACTCACTCACTCTCTCACACACACACACAGACACACACACTCGATTAGACGAGTGTATTCACAGCTGGCCCAACATTGGTCGGTAAATTAAGCTTGGAGGTGGAGGCAACACTTGCTTTAAGAACAATGACAATATCTTTGCTACTTTTCATCAATCGTTAGGGAACTATTAACCTTTATGTCTATAGAGTAATCTTCAGGTTTACTAAATTTATTTCTTAGATTGTATTAAGAGAATATTTACAAGTTTTGAATTTAGTATGAGATAATCGATTACACTCTAAATACATAAATAAACAAAAGATAATTAATTGATTCAAACAATTGTTAAATTAATTCTACTGAAAACCTCAAGAGCATTGACTTTTAACGGTCGAATTTCCCAATTGGGACTGCTAACATATTTATATGATATATCCTTCAAAGTATGGAAATCACGTCCTCCTTCCTTAAATAAAATACTATAAAAATAACCAATTCAATTGCACATTTCCAAATACAAAGAGAAATCGCTTGTAATCAAATGGATAAAGTAAGTTAAATACTCGATTTTGGTGGGAAGTATAGCGAGGGGTACAACTCTCCGATCAGATGAATGAACAAACATTTGTGTAATTAACTCATTTCGCTGGGATGCCGTTTTGTCTAGTCGCGGTAAGCGAATTGGCGACAATTATTCAGCTGGCAAATGGCATGCGAAAGTCTAAATAAATAATCCCCATCTGGATGTGGGAGAGCTCAATGGGATAATTCAAATATAGATGTATGTTATATATATCAGTATATGGATATGTAGCTGTAGTTGGTATTTGTTTATATTTGTACAGTGTTAGGTATTACTATTTAGCTGCAGCGCTGCGACAATCAAATGGTTAAATGAATGTTTTGCTGCACTCATCCATTTATTCACGCGCCATAAACTGAGGACGAATTTATTTCAAAGGACATGCGTTCGAACGTACCATAAAAATAATTAAATTAATGGCCAACAAACATACAAGTGAGGCAAGGCGCTTTGATGGGAGAGGTCTCTTTGCAGGTACTACAAACAGGAGCGCGTAAAGAACCAAATGAGTTAGGGAACGATAACTATGCGATGCTCTAACATTGAATACATGTATAACTAATCTATTTAGTATTTTATTGGGCAATACTTGTAAACTTTTGAGAACATTTCGAAAACAAAAGACTTTAAATGCCAAAGTTTTAAAACTTACTTGTTCATCATCTGTTTTGATTTTCAAAAGAGTGAAAGCATATTTAAACATTTTCTAAAATGCATAATAGGTTTTAGGTATATCTCAAACAATATAGAACATTTTCTCTCACTAAACTTGATAACAACAGAGATCTATAAGTATTGGCAAGTGTCTCAAAGCCTTCAAGCCATTAGCAATACCCCACTTCATGTGGTGCATCAGAATGGGTGTAACAACTGTGGTTATAGTGGTGCCTGAATTAAATATATACACAGATATAGCTGTATAGGAACCGACTATGTGTTGCCATTGCAAATTGAAGTCGCGGTCGAAAATAATTTCGGGCCATTTCGGGGCCAGATTTGCGCAGTTGCAGTTCCACTTCCACTTGTTGTTGTTGTTGTTGTTGTGTGGCGGAATGCTGCATAGATTTGCCCATTGTTATTTACGCGACAATTGCAATAAACATTAGTTCATTTGTACAGACGCAGGCATTGGCATTATTACGTCCCCCTTCCCTATACAGCTACGCCTGCCCTGCCTCAGTGCATTATACTGTCGCTGGCACATTAAATTAATTACTCATGTTATTATTCTGGCCGAAATGAAGTACGCAACAATTTATAATCGCGGCCAAACAAGATTAGAAGTACCTGCGGTATCCAATTCCCCGTACTCCCTCCCACAACTCGGCTCTGGTTGCTGCAGTCATTTTACTTTATTAGTCAAAATGCGCCAAATCAGAGTCAGAGAAGCGCATTCAAATAGTTAGCTCTGCTCGTAATAAACGTAAATTTATGACCGACCAAACTCAAACTGCACATAAAATAGCAATTATGGGTTCCTAAATGGTATGGGTTCACAAAATGAATCCTTTTCGATTAATCAAATGATTACAAAACACACAAATGAGAAAAAATGCTCAAAAATGTCTGTATGAACGCGCCGATCTCAGAAACTATAAGAACAATAGACACCAAATTTGGCAAGATACTTCCTGTATACTGTACGCAGCTAAAGTTTTGTATGAATTTTAAATGTCAAGCCCACCACTCACGTAAATCGATAATATTTGCCATTTTATTCGATAAGTCTTGAACGAAATTTAAAATTGAGTAAAGCGTATTCGCATTCATCACTTTTAGGATGTAGATGAAGTCCTATACTTATATATGTTAATAAATACACTCTATATAAATATAATAGACCCACAATTGTCGCAAGCAAAGAGCAGCTTTAATTGGGAAAGAGGGAAAGGAAAGGGGTGTAGCAAGGAACGGAATCAACAGGCGGCAGTTGCAACACAATCGTCGTCGCCTAATGCATCCGTGCGCATGCAGGCTGCAAGTGGCCCACAACACCCTATTCCTTCCCTTCCCTCACACACCCCCAACAACAAGTTGTGTCCAGCTCAGCATGCGGAAGGAAGCCTGCAGTTGGGTGTGTGTGTGTGTGCGCTTTGCCTAATGCATGATTATGTGCCTTAGCCTGGCTATGGCAGCACAGAGAGAGAGAGAGAGAGGGTTGCATGCTTGTCCCGGATTGGTGGCGCTACACACATGTAGTCTCACAACGAGCCACATCTCCTGCTCCTGCTCATTTATTTGCATGCCCAAATTTGCACATGTTCAAATCGAGATTTACGACACCGAGTGACATCATTAATCAAGCGTCTGATTGGTGATCCTGTTCCTGTTAATTAATACAATAATGGATTGCGTGGCGAGGCTCGAATCTCGACACGATAAGGAGGACTCTACCGAGAACTACCTAGGCGAGAAGCAGCAGCAGCAGCAGTTCCCCAGCTGGCGAAGAAGTGCGTTTAGACATGGAACAGAAAAATGTGCAGCAACCTGGCCAGGCCAGGCCAGACCAGGCAGCAGGACATTGATTTCAGATTTACAACGCATGGGACAAAGGTTGCCTCAACATGGCCATATGTTGCATTGATTTATCATTAGGAGCCCCCAAGCCTCCTCGATGGCCTGAATGGAAATGTTGTAGCAGCAGACTGAAAATAAATTTTGCAGCGCTCTCTCTCTCTCCCTCTGTGTTCCCCCCTCCTTCGCACTCACTCACTCACTCACTCACTCTCTGTCTCTCTCTGCCTGCACACACAAATTTCAATTAACAATTTTACCCTTAATTTGGCAAAAACAACAAAAGGTGACTAAGCAGCCGCTTCCGCTTTCCGCTAAATTACAATTTGAAATCCTCCCTCCCCTCCCCACAAAACCCCAACTAAACAAGCCCATCTACCTATCTCTTATACCCATCCCCCTCTTCCCACTCTCTCTCTCTCTTTCTTTATCTGCCTCCCTCATCAGAGGCCTGACCATGCCAATTTGGCAGTCGCTCTCGAGCATCAATTATGATTATCGTCACGTTTTATGAGACGTTTGCCCAACTTTATGACTAACCCAAGGTGTGCTGCACTCTTATAATGAATATTGACAAAGGATATACGCCATATATACATATTATGTACAAACATATATACAGGGCAGTCGATGGGGTTGTACTATTCGTCACAGGTAAATGTTTTTTCTTTGCCATATGTTTGCATTAGTTCGGCCAAGTTTGATGAGGTTTTCGGTTTGGGAATTATTTTCACAGATTTTTCACATACTAATTCTATATAATATAATATGATTTTACTTAGTATAGTCCTTGATTATTCCTACAGTCATAAGACAAAAAAATTATTAAGCCCCTTTTAGAGTATTTTCTTTAAACGAAATGAAATAAAAACCATGAAAGACGATCAAATGTACTTAATAAGCAATAATACTGTCTACTTTATATATATTACTGTATTATATTATATTTAGAGTTTTATGGACTACCCAGACTGTGTAAAGCGCGCATCTTAACATACTCATAACATATTCGCATATCTCAATATCCTATTCTTAAACAAGGAAAATAAGCTTAGATGTATTTTACTCAACAGTTTATTTTGTCCAGTTCGAAAAATGAGATAATGAGAAATGAAAGACATATTCTCAGGGTGTTGTTGCCATGGAAGTTATGTAATGGTTGTATAACATACACAGACCTCATTAAAATACCGGGAAGTCACATAGATACCTTGTCCAATTGATTTATTACGAAAAAACAAAGCCAGTTTAATGTCAAAAAGAAAAACAAAAAGAGTAAAAAACCCATTCTTTGTAAAATTATAATATAATATTATCATAATTACTAAGAAGACATGTCGATGCCTCGACAAATTGATTTACAATTTGTTTTCATATAATTTAATATACAATTTTAAGCATTAATTTCATTAGATTTGCTATAAATAATACGTTCTACTCGTCTACCAAGTGTAGTCCTTCTTCAACGTTATTTCACTGTTAAAGTCCATAATGAAGTTCTTGCCATTATCATTATTATTTAGTTGCTTCATGATCTCTTGTTCTGTTGAACGAAATTTCAGTAAGTCATCAAATGAATGCTTGAATTTACAGTAAATATAACGAATTTAATTCAGAGGCGTGTCGATTTGATATTATTGATCCTGGATTCTGTCTGTATCGCCTTGTCAAGTGGGTCCACGAATTGAAAAGCAACAAATGCATTGAGTTCCGTTATGGTGGCTGTCATCCCCACTACGAATTTGATACCGAGGAGGAGTGTAATCAGCACTGTGCAGAGTAACTTGTGTAATTGGCCAAGCTATTCATCAAAAGCAATCAATCAATATCAAATTGAAATATAAATATATATATACATACATTTTATGTACTTACATATAAATAATTACTTATTTCGGTGCTATCATTATGCTTATCCTTTTCGCAAATCGAGAGCCCAAACTTAGATCTAATCTCAAGCTGATTTCTAGTCTTGTTGCACAGTTGCTTTTAATTGTGTGTACCAAAAAATAATAAGCAGAAATTAAGCTAAGCTAATGACGAAGAGGGGGAAAGAAGACACCGTTCTTCCCCTTTTTCTCAAAAAAAAGGAGTTCAAGTCGTGGCGCAATTAAAAGCGGCAACAAACGAAATTTCAATTAGCAGCACTTAGCGTCAGCTGCCATTACCTAAAAAACCCAGCCCGTAAGAAGGAGAGAGAGAGCTACGAAAAAAATATCTAATAACAACTAAACGATATTAGAGAAGAAATTAGCCAAGTTCGGAAGGGGAAGTTGAGAGTAGATTTCCTAAAATTGCCTGGCAGAAAGTGCAGAAAAACCGCATTCAAAGTCTCTGTCGAAGGCGACACTTACCATAGAACTCGGCGATTTGGTTGTGCCGGCTCTCATATCCATTTCCGTTTCCCGTTTTGAGCAAAAAACAATTTAATTTTGCAAATTGTTGTGCTGCAATTCTGAGGGAAATCTTTTTGTGCATTACAAACTGATTTCTTTCTAATTGGTAGTACTTCTAACCCCCCCTCAATGTGTGTCTACCACTTGCCCAAATTGCAACTATGGAAATTCAAATAGTTTGCACTAATTGCAATTTACCGATTCGCAATCAGAAATGAACTGACTATAAAAAAACAAACATATTTGCTTCTAATTATCTGGTAAATTGGTTGGTTAAACCAATAGCTGAATAGTTACAGGAAATGGGTTTGACAATGCACTATAAAAACAAAACTACTTACAATTGAAGAAAATACTCTTTAGAAAACAATGGACAACTTGGGTTTTCTTATTATATACATATAAAGGAAAAAGAAACTGATTGATATTTGATATTATGACATATGCTATAAATATTGAAAGGTTATCTTATATTTAAAATATTTTACAATATTCTTGATACATAGCAAGTACAATACTTCCAGAAATTCCAGGTCAGTTCCTATCACACTTAAAGTATGCAATGGTTTTTTAAAACATTACATTACATTATCTTGAAGATGCCGAAGCAAGTAAAGAGTAAAGAAACTCACAATTTCCTTAACAAACTTCAAGATATAAATAGTTTCAAAATAAATGTGATTTAAATTTGATATTTATGATATAAGTTGATCCTCTAGCGCGATTTACTAGATAACCTCCCCCTCTCCATTCTTTTTGTTTTATTTCTAGATTTCTGGCCAACAAATAAAGTTTTTGGGCAAACATCAAAACATTCCGTTCCATTACACAGATCCAATGCAAACGCATCGTTTATGAGTGTTGCTTGGAGGATGCTCAAGGGAGCTGAGCCAGGGTTGGAGTGGCTGGGCAGGTGCAGAGTATTTGGATGATTGTCGAGCATGTGGAAACTTCTTGAAGATAATAATAATTTAGTGCTGTTGAAATGACTTTTGACCATCACACACAATTGATACGGGCAGCTAGAGTACGTAACCATAGCAAAGGCGGAGAGGGGGCGAGGCTGAATGGGAGGTACTTCCACACATGTCCTGCGCCTGCCCAGGAATGCAACTCGCTGGCAACAGCGACGTCGACTGAATGCAAACAAAGTCCAATGGAGTCGAGTAGTTTGCACAATCAAACACGTCGAGGGGGAAGAAAGGGAGAAGGAGCAAAGACTCTTCCAGTGGGTGCTGGCTTGGTACCCTATTCCATCTCAAAGAAATAAACAAAAGGCAGGTTCGGGCCGCGGGCTAAAATGCCGGAAAATCCACACATCCTTCGCTGCATCGAAGCCACTTTGCATGCAAAATGCGAGCAACTTTTGCACACAATTTATCCCCTCTCCCTAGTTAACCTTCCACTTCCCACACCCTCCTTTCTCACGAAAATGAATTTGTAAAAATGTAGTAATAATTTCTCGATTTTTGTGCAAATTATTTGATTACACACACGTGTGGAACGATGCGGAGTCCCGATCTGCTATCCATAAAATAAACTTCATCTTCAGTGCGCATAGAATAGAAGAGGAATAGCCGGAGAGAGAGTGAGAAGAACCCGAGGCCTGGGAAGAGCAACTCGTAGTGTGCATTCATTCGCGAAATTCCCAAACAAATAAAGTAGTTTCTTAGCTCAGTAGCTGTTGGAGGCGTGAGATAGATTGTAAGAAGAAACGGTAGAAGTAAACTTAAAGAGGGAGAGAGACAGTTAAATATCTCGTTTAGTCGATTGTAGGGAGCGCATTTTGAAAGGAAATGCAATAGTTTTCAATTTAATATTTATTGCGACAAAGAAATAAAATGAAGTCATAGATAGTGTGATCTTCATACATTTTTTTGGAGAATTTTTAAAACATATAATATAATCCAGTAATATTTGTATATCTTCCCCTTGTCTTTAGAATATTTATATTTATTCATTTATCTTTCATCATTTCTTTACGCACTTGTAAACTTAGGTCCTTTTTTTTTAAACCTCATCCTCACTTTTCTTCTCTCAATCCTCTTTAAGTTATTTTATTTTATTTACTTCAAATCTTCTCCCGGTTTCTTCTTAGTATCCCAAGTCAAAGTTGTCTCTCTGAACTCTAACCCTTAACAAGTTCTTCATCAGTTATTCCTCACAAAACAAACCTCTACCAAGCAATTGCGCTGCATGCTTCCTGCCTTGTTTTACAGGGTATATAACCACATAACATACCATCATTTTCAACCAGAATCTCCCCTTTGGCGCAACAACAAAAAAAAAAGAGAAACATAATTTGCATGTGCCAAGTCCAAAATGAACTAATAAACACACCGGAACCCGAGACCACAAATTGTCGATGTTTGCAACGCAAATCGCGTTACGCGGTGACCCCAACGACCCCCTAGTCTTAACCTGGCTAGATCTCTCTCTCGCTCTCTCTCTCTCTCTCTCTCTCTCTCTCGTTCTCTGAGGAAGCACTACTGGGGGCAGTCGACTCAAATTGAAAGTTATTTAATGCTGCCGGAGAGGGTAGAGAGTCGCGGCGGCCTACGAGGTTACGGAAATTGTTATGCGATGCTCGACCAGGCCAAGAAAAACCAAACCCCAACAACCAGAGACGGTGGGGATAGGAGGAAGGTGGAGGAGTAACTTGTGTTCTCTTTTTTTTACAAATAAGATTCAAAAACTTTATGCCGTTGGCTGTCAAGACCTGGCAAATGAGCAGCAACATGAGAAGGGGACAGGAGACAGACCAGGATGAGGGAGGTAGAGAGGGTATGCTGCGTGTGATTCGCATTCGCTGGAGGATTCCGTGCGGGGACACTGAATATTTAACAAGCGCCTGAAAGCGGAAGAGGAAACCAAATGGCGCAAGTGTTGCTCAGTTTAATCTATTTCCGGCACGGCTACAGCCTACGCAAAGTCTGTCTCGCTCTGTTTCCCCTCCTTCTACCCACTCTCCACCCGATCCGACCAATCCTTAAATATACGAATTTATCGTTTCATAAAAATGCACAACTTCAACTTAATTCCGCGAGACAACGCAAATTTGTCGACTTCGCCGCAAGTAAATTCATTTCGCCGTACAAATTTATACACTACGGCGAAACTTCATTTCGCAAATAGAGCGAGAGATTATGAAAACTTTTCGTAGAAAATATTAGATATAAAATATAAACAAGTAAACCGACATTGGAGTGTGCTCAACTGTGATATACCCTCTACTCCTATTGACCAAAGCTTTCCTTAATACTTATTTAAACTTTTCCTTATATTCAGCGTACTTTGTATTACATACTTTGCAGGGGGTGTCTTGAAATTCAGTAAAAAAATTTCTTTAAGAAATAAATTATTTTAAATTAAATTATATTAATATTGAGCTTGTAATTTGGTTTTTTTTTTTATTTTAATTTACTATGGTAGAAAGGGGAGTGGCAAAATTATGTTTTTGTGCGCAATATTAAGACATATTGTCAACAAATTTGATAGTGATAGATTAGCACTCATAGTTACTGAGTTCTAGATGTTTATACAGACGGACATGGCAATCGAGTTTCTTGTTAAGATTGATTAAGAATATAAATACTTTGCGAGGTCTGCCACACTTCATTCAGCCTGTATTCCTGTATCTGTATTCCGATCATGGGCATCAAGAAATCCAAAGTGATATTGTACAATATACAAACCAATTTTCTTAAAATATTTTTCATTAAATTTTCCAATACTATTTCTACCTTTTTTACATAGTTATACATAAACTGCCATAAACAAACTCTTAAGCTCTGCTGGCCCTGTCCAATTTTTCTTACAAATTTTCCCCCGAGAAATGAATGTTTATGTGTAAAATTAAAAATCTGAAAATTGTGGAACAGCGCGAGAAGAAAATACTCTTGCCGCAAAATTGTTTTCAAATTAAGATGGCAATTTTCGCCGCCAAAAGAAGAAGAAACACACCCCCAAAACGTACATGCAGGTCAAGTGAGGGTAGAACGAGAGAGAGAGAGGGGGAGAAAGAAGAAGTACGAGGAGGAAGGAGAGAGTCCCGGGCAGGTAAGAACTTATGCTTGAGAGCTTACGAACAAAATTTGATTATGTTCGCGGTTACACTTCATTCGTCTCCAACTCCTGGTTCCAGTTCCAATCTGTTTCACCGCAAATTGACATAAATTGTTGCATATACCTTGTTGTTGTTGTCTCTCTTTCTCTCCCTCTCTCTCTGCCTATTTCTCTTCCCGCCTGATTTGTTCTAACTGATGTTGGGGCCTCACTCAAACAATTTATGCGATCAATTAAATTGTTGCTCAAAATGACCAAAGCGTGGAAAAGTTTTGGTTTTTAATTTTCATAAATTTCACTTAAATGTTTTTATTTTTTTGGAGGAAAGATTGGGATGCTCTACAAATTTTACAATAGTAAATTCGTGCGCTTAATGTGTCAAGTTTTCTTTATGAAAATGATAACAAGATTTTATGATGATTAGAAAATTGAGAGATATTCGAAATTTACCGCATTAGAATTTATTGCAAATGAGCTAAAGTTTTGAGAACAATTTCGAGAAGGGATGGAGGTGCAGGGGGGCGGGAGAAGGTGCGGGGGGCGTCACATCAAATGTAAATCATCGACAAGCTGAGGATGCCGTCGTACCAAACTTTCATCTTTTGCAGAGAGTCCAGTCCAGTACAGGAAAATGATATACAACACATTTTCGAAGAGGGGGAGGAGACTGAGGGGGGAAGAGGATGGATGGAGGAGAACCTTTACAACTAAATGCGGATAATCTGTAAGTTTGCTTTTCGCCCCAAAATTTATGTGAAACGGGTGGAGTTTTCCCTTTGCTCCGAACGCTGCTTGTTGTTGTGCTTTTTCTTCTACGCTTCCCTGTATAGTTTTTCCAGCTACCCCTATCCCACTTCACCCCTTCCTAGGTACCCCTTGTATCTGCTGCCAAGCGCCCAAAACTAAAACATGCGCATTCAATGGGCGTCCGTCCCATCCGGCCAAGCCTTGCCCCGCTGTCCCCTTGTCCCCTTGCTCTGCTGTTGCTGCAATTCATTTCAAACAGACGGCTGTACTGGTGTGTGTGCCAGTGGGTGTGTGCTGCTCGGTATATGTGCGGAGATTTACCGTTTTATACTTGACATTTCCAAAAGTTTAAGTTTTAATTTATGACACCGCCACTTTCTATGCGGGGCGACAAGCTAAATATGAGCGAAAGGAGCACAGTAGGTGGAGGAGAGGGATGGGGGCAAAGAGGCACGTACTCCTCCCCAGCTAGGAGGTGTCCTTAAACAGGATATCTAACCATTGTCGTTAGTCTTGAGTCGCTCAACGTCCAGCTCATCTTTAGAATATGCTCAGCTTTCAAAGGCCAGCTTGCTAATTTAAAACTTAAGGTCGTATAAAGCTTTCTATATAACTGAAATATTCAAATACATATAGACATGTTTATATACTGAAGTTAAACAATAATATATTAACTTAATTTAAACCATGGATGAGTTATGGTACAATATTCAAAAAGCTCTCTGATGCTATACTATATGTTACTTTACCTTTTTAGATTTCTGCTCAACATATAGTGTTTTATAGAGTCGAAGGTCTAGCTATTAGTACACTTAGAAACCAAATACTATTAAAATTAATATTGTATGTTTTTCTTAATTTATAAATCAAATAATAAATAACTAAATATCATACAAATTAACTTATAATACCTGCAAACCCTAGTTAAACGATATAACTTTCGTTAAAGACTCAGTCACCTTTTGGAGAAAACAGATGTCGAGACCTTTATTCAATCATAGCTATCCAAGTATTTTTAGAATTTTATAAACCATTTGTATTTCCAGTAAAAATCATTTTCGTACCTGCTTTTGGACAACTAACTAATTTTCGGTTCTCAAAAAAAATAAAATAAAATTTAACCCTTTTTTCTATTGAAATTCCAAATTAAAGAGATGCAAACCTATGGCATGGCTAGTGTTGATGATGATCAAGAGATTGATGTAGGTTAGGACCTGTTCCCAGATTGAAATATCCTTCACCTTGTTTTTTTCTTTTCCTCATCTCTCACTTAAGTGTTATCATCAATATATTGCGCAAACTACCTATAGATGCGAAAGACCAGAGGATGGAGACCACATGAGAATACAAACGGTTGGATGTGATGCATATAGTCGATCAATCCCAAATCCAAATGTCAATCATCATTCTCATCATTCTAACAATTATGGTGACACGTCCTCTTCTTATCAAAACGTGTCATATAATCCGATGAGACCAAAACGAAACGCGCAAAGATATAATTACCAACGCAACGGACTTTATTAGTTAGTATCCAAGATCAGAAATCAATGTGGTGAACTAGTTTAATCCATTATGATCCTCCTTCTTCAGCAATGAACCAAGGGAGATGCGCGGAAGTGGCGATTGCTATAATCGTTTACCCGGTGGGCTACACGATCAATTGCATACATGGTATCCTTGAAGAGGTTGAATTAATCACCGGTTTCAAGGGCATTTGTGTGCAGAGTTCATGGTTCATAGTTCATAGTTGGAGAATTAGAAGAATTGAAGACTACAATTTTGGCAAGTATCTCCCATCCTGGCTCAATGTGATGAGTCTACTATGGATTAAATAACGGTTAGCTAATACTAATGTTTATGTAATTCTGGTTGTGAATTGGATTGGATCCAATTAAATTAACGGTTAATGTTATACGTGCGATTATTGTTCCAGTGCCCTTTTTAAGTCCGACAATAAATACTTTGCCAAAAATGATACTGAGTTCAGTTTTCCTACCATAGTCGATTTATTTTCACTAACGAGACTAACTTCATCTCTCATCCTCTTTCCTATTTGCAGGTATTATACAGGTCTTATACTATGTTCCACCTACAACCACGAGCACCGAAACCGATCTGTTAAAGTGATTGCTGGGATTTTACGCAGCATTTCCCATTTTGTATTATTGAATGTCGCCGATGTCGTAAATGTTAGTGCACCAAAACTTTAATGTCTTTTACCTCCATGATGAATATACATATAAATAGAACTGATATTATAAACCGTCAATTTGCTAATCATTTCGGGACGGGATTCTTACCCTAGGTAACGGCAATCCCAGTATCCAAGGCAAAGCTGCTTTGAGCCTGATGAATTCGGACGTTTTGTGTGTGCTGCGTAAAGTCGCCTGCTTAAAACTTGTCGGGGATTAAAAGAGTTGCGGCCAGGCAGGGTACGACGGCACACACACACACACATGCGTGTGTGGGTGTTTGTCGATGGGTGTGTACACACCTTTGGCGAAAAGTTTTGAAATTACTAAAAGGAAATCACTTTAGACGCTGCGAAGAAAGCGCAGTAAGCTAAGTTTCGGAACTACCCTCGCTACTCCCCCCTGCTTCACAGAGTGCTGTCCGCTGTCCGCTTTTAGGAAGTGTGAACGATTATGAGCTGCAATCCGGACACTTCTGATGCCAAACGGCAACTTTTGAGACATCTTAATTCCCTGTGAGATAAATCAAAATGGCGAAGGAGCATATACTTTGGGTCTGGGTCTCTTTCCAAAAATTTGTATTTTTATTTACAACATTTTTAACTTGTGCATTTTTATGAGCTGACTATATGTGTGTGTGGGTGTGTCTCGCTTCGTCTGTGTGTGTGTGTGTGTATGAGTGGTTTATCCTTTCATAAATGCGTCCAGCGGGCAACTGATTTATGCCACCACAAGCTGGCGCTGCTGCTGGTGTTGCTGCAACCAACCCACTTGCCACACGGACGCTTCCTGACGACGACGACAAAGTAACAAAACAGCAAACAAAAATTCCAGAAACAACATAAAACCGATTGATTTATTTTGACAATGCTCCAGTGCAGTCCTGGGCAGCGACGGCATCGGTGTCCTGCCCAGGGTTGCCATTGTTTGTGCAGGCGTCGTTGTCGTTGTCATCCCCCTCCTCCTCCTCCTCCTCTGCCACTTCCATCGACATGTTCCGTTCGCATTTCGGACCGTCACAAAAGCCCGGTCGCCTCTAGTATTTACCACACTCCCCCTCTCAGCAAAACTTGTCCTCGTTGTCCGTTTGCAAAATATTTTATTTGCACATCTTTCTTATTTTAATCCTTCATTGCATTCTGCGCCTGGTTGCGGGCGACTTCTGTCCTTCCCAGACGGGTTCGACCTGTGCTGCTACTGTAGCTGGTGTGGAGCAGGAGGTGCTCATGCGGCGACTGCGTACGGCAAATGGCCATAAAACACACGTTAATTACTCTGCAGCACATCCTCTCACATCCTCATTGAAATTTACCATATTTCTGTTTTATCTCTAACGCAAAAACATTTTTTGTGCTGCTAAACAACAAAAAATGATGGTAACTCACTCTAGCACTTATATAAACTACTGGTATTGCCAATTATTTATCGATATATCAATGCGATATGTTTCTGCATTGCAAGTTGCAATTTGCAGCCCTGATTTAAATGCACATGAAAAGTAAATAGCGCACAGTGGGCGATATAGCCGATCTGGCGGCGTTTAAATTCAATTCTCAATATGATAATTTCCGTCAAAATCGTTTTGAAATCGATTACTAAGATATTGAATAAAATATTATTTAAATCCATACATTTCCATTGCAGTGATACCAAACCATTCTTTTATCACACATTGCTACGAAAATGTTTAATTGAATGACTGATCTGTTTAAAGGCCAAAACAATTGAAACTAAAGGAATAAATAAAATTGTAATATTTTTTTAATGAATATACAAAAACTCATATACATTTTATGTTGAATGAATACTAAATTTGTAATTTATTTATGGAAATTTAAAATTTCGCGACAATAAATTGGATTAATTGACAATTAATTGGATTAAGTGACAATTAATTGGATTTAGTGACAATTAATTGGATTAAGTGAAATTACACAAGAAAATTGGCTACCTAAAATAATCGGCCGAGAAGAATTCACTTAACCAAAAAGAGACCTTGGCACAACAAGTAGACATGGAGACTACCAATAGACATGGAGACTACCAATAAGAGTTTCGACGATTTGGATAGGAAAAGTTATCTGAAAAAAATCATAGAATACATAATATGTATTTAATTGATTATCAGGGGGTGGAACAAACTTACCGCTATAAGTCGGAAACCCGTTGTGGTTGTTTTGGTTGCTATTGTTGCCATTTGGCTCGCTATAATCGTATATGATACAGTTATATACATTTATCATAAATAGGTCGAGAGTACTCACTATAAACCATTTCGTAAATTCATCTCTCGATTTTGGCGACAGTAATTGGACATGCTACGGTATGCCGTCGCGGATCCTAAAGGAACTGATGAACCAGACATACAATAATGTTGTGAACCGTAATTTATGATATGACTATCTCGACGGTTGTTCGATTGTTTAAAATCGCCGCCATCATAAAAATTATTGTGATCAACAGGAGACCTACTCCCACTACCAGTTCCGTTCTGTTTGAAATCTCCTCCATCGTAGAAATCATTTAAATCAACCGGAGCGAGATTTTGGACCTTACTATTTGACTTATCATTATAGTACTCTTCGTCGTATGGAATACAACTATCCGGCACCGACCCGGTGTTAAACATCTTCCCGCCATTCATCTGGACTCACAGAAGGAGGTCACTACGTATTGGAAGTTTGGTTTGAGTTATTAATGGCGACTTACTTACCTCGGGATAATATATCTGTACTGCTGGCATGGACTGGCTTGAAAAACCTCCAATTTGTGCAATATTATGAACATAATCCATTATTGGCTTGATCCTTATTCCGATGCTTTAGTAACAAAAACTAAAATAAAAAAAATTCGGCCAAAATATTACAATAACTAAAGTCTAAACAGTTGTATATAATTTTTGATCAAGTACTGAATTTTGATAACAGCTGCAAGTTTAAGGTAAACAGAAAAGTGTACTAGATAGAATTTTGTGTCAAATTTTGAGCTGAACAACGAATCCAATTGTCGACACTCCGAATGTCTGTAATATAATGTGTAGCTAAAAGGTTTTTTTATATCATTATAATGAATTAACTTTTCCATGCTTGCTATATCTCACTATTGCTGTTAGCTAAAGAAAAAAAAAAGTTAACAAATTACAAAATAAACGGAACAGTTTTAAAAAATTTCTGATCAGATACTGCAATTTGGAAACAGCTTCACATAAATTTGTAACAGAAACATTTTACTTTTGAAAATACTAATTATTTTTATAAATAACTCTTATAAGTATATATTATAATTATGCAGGAAATCATATGCATACATAAGAATATTTTCTCCACTACATCAAGATCGGATAACTATACGACAATATCTCCTATGAAGACTAAAAGATACTTATGATTTCACCAAAAGAAAGTTATTTTATCTACAAAAATTCGTATATAGAAATAAATTTAAAACATTTCAATAAATCATTGATATACACCGTAGATTTTAAATTATATTTATGAAAATATTACAAAATTGTAAGTATAATTTTTTGGGTACGTCAAAAATCCATAAATTTTAATCCGGCAAATAGTTCACGCCATTCATACCACATACGCAAGATATTTATTTTTACGACATTCATCTAGTAGTATTGTTGACCGCCATTGTCCCTAGGCTGATATCCCTGAGCCTCGTATCCACCAAGTCCTAAGAGGGGGGTCAAAAAAAACATTGAATCTGGAGATCCTGGGATACTTCACACAACTTACCGGGCAACGAATTGTAGTAATCGCCATTGCCACGACCATTGCGATCAGATGGTGCACTATATAGGGAAAAGAGAATTTAACAAAATCTATATATTTTGAATGATCGTATAAACCCACTAGAGACCGTTGCGAGAGTTCATCTCTCTTAGCGCCTTATTGTACCGCAACGGACTGCGGTAACCAGATCCCCCCAAAGATGCTGAATTACCGCCTCGTCCCTCATCGTATGAAGACTGCATTCCACTGCCGTAGGCTCGGGAATTATCGTAATCGTGGTTCATGTACTGGCTCTGGCCCTGTTCTCCACCGTGAGACGGCATGCCATAGCCGCCGTCCAACGGTGAATACTGTCCATATTCGCCTTTGCCGCCATACTCCATGATTAGATAAGTCAACTAAAATTTAGACAAATGAAAAATTAAACTATATTTTTTTAGGTTTTTTTTATTTTTTTGTTTTCAAATGCTGTTTGTCCGAAATGTTAAATGTAAGTGAGGACTATATGAAGGTGAAGCAACCAACTCATGTCGAATCGATTTCAATGAATATGTGATGTGATGAAAAGTTTCAAAAATTGGAGTGAAGTGTTTTAGAATGGAAGATCTCTCTGAAACTCAGCCGTTTCTTCTCCAATTGTGATGCAACTTTCAGCATATGACGACGTTATAATAATAATAATTATATAGATAATAGCTTATGTATATGCAGCATATCTCTCGGTATATCTCTTTCGTTTTCAGCTCTTCCTTCATTATGCCTTATAAGAATAGTTCCCAACCATCTTAAGATTTATGAGTTCATTTTCTTTTGAATCTTAACCCTTTTTTCCATTCGTTCAGCTTATCGTAGCGACCACATTGCAAGCCAGCAAAGTTTTTCACAACGGCGAACAAAATAAAAATGAATAGAAAATAATGAAAATCAAAACGAGGTACCCCTTTCTCCCCTTGGTTGCGCACCGTGCTGAACCAATGAATATGCAGCAGCATTGCCGAATAATTAAAATCGAGCAGCTCCTTGCGAGGGATTATTGCAGTGCCACCTAGTCCAGCTCCTTCCCTTGCAGATACGGAACACCGTCTTCGCCATCGCCGTCTTACGCGACAATTAAGTGCGGCCCCGTAATCTGTCTGTCGTAATTATGGCGCTGCGGCGTATTTATCTGCTGCAATTAGCGCTCTGCTCGAGTCGCATATTTCACAGATCCAGATAGATTGAATTGGCGCAGACAACATTTGCATGCGCTTAGAATGCTGTTTTCCAAGCACCCTCTCGACTTTATGTGCCTAATTAAAATGCACATTCACGTAAAAATCTAAGCCCCTAAAGAGAAGAAAGAGAAAGAAAGAGTGTGCAGAAAGATAAAGAGGGGGAAGCGCATAGAGGACACTTGAACTGCAAATTCCAATTAAGCTCCAAGTGCAGTTTATTGATCGAACTCAATGCTTTGGCTGGGAGGGGTCTCAAATATAATACATCAAACATATTTTACAACTTTTACAAAGATTTTTTTCGATTGTCGAGATCAATATTTTAATTTTATAGAATATTCTTTTTTTGTTTTCAATATTTTAAAGTCTTGAGAAGTCTTGAAATCCAAAAACTACGAAATTGAAGGACTAAAAGAAATATAAGGAAAGTTGCTGTAAAATAGGAATTTAAAAGAACTGATTTGTAAATATGTACCTATATTTATAAGCAGTATTTATAACAAGTTAATGATATTATAGTAGTACAAATTAGTGTATAATAGGATGGTTTAGGAAAGTTTAGTATGATATTTGTCATTTAATTTTTGGGATATCTTTTAACATAAAAGCGATATATTTTTTTTTTTGCTCTTTTGTCTTTCTCTCATTTATCATTAGTTTTTTAAAACGTTCTCCCTCTTCTTCATTTTCTATTTTATTTCTCACTTGAGGGAAACCTCTTTCTCACTTCTCTCTATATCTTTCCTCTCTCTCTCTCTTCTCTTTCCCTTTCTCACTTCACACTGCCTATTCTCTCTTACTTCTACTACCCTTTCTTTGCCCTACCCAATGCAAATGGATCGCTAGATGAAGTCTTCACATAGAAGATTCCAGCCTTCTCCACCGATGGTTCTCCGCCCATTAGCTGTGACTGCCGACGGCTCTGATCGCATTGCCACTTGCGATCCTCCCGCTTGCAGGGTGTGCCCCAGAAACCTTTGGGGGAGTTGATCGACTCGGCAAACATTTGATAGGCTCGAATGTGCGAGCAGCCCAAGTAGTAACAGCTGCGTTGATAGAGGCCGAAATTGGGATAAAAGGTGGCGCTGCCTGTGGGTCGCAGGAAACCAAAGTTACCGCTGGTGTGCATAGACTCCACATAGCGTGCATCGCTAGGATCAATGCGGAAGTCCACGCTGCGATGACGAAAAGTCGGTCCAGCCGGATCCAATGCGAAGATGGTGTTATACCGCTCCGGCTTGAGGCGTTTGCCCGCCGAGCCTGCGATCTGTGCACCCAACGAGTGTCCAATGAGATACATGTCATCATAGCTTGCACCCAGTTGACGATGCAGTTCCCGAGTGAACTGGACAAGCTGCGCTCCAAACTCTTCGATTAGTTTCACGACGGCAAAGTAATTCAAATTCGCTGAACTTGAACTCCAATCCGTGACAATGACATTATAATCTCCACGCTTCAGATAGGCATTCTTCACATCCCGATTGAATGAACCCCGTGACTGACTCATCCATCCGTGGATGATGATGCGTGTGGGCAGAGAACTATTGAATCCTGCGTGGCGCCATTTGTGCTCATTGGCAAAATCTATTTCCTTTCCACACTCGGACGAGGCTTGACGGAAGAGATAGAACTGCATGCGATTGCGTGGATTGGAGAAAGGATTGAGATTGTGTGCCAATTTCTTGAGGAAGGGTAGATCAAGGAAGCTGCCGATGCCATTAGATTCACTCATATCATTATCGCACTTGTTCCACTCACAGTGCTCGGCACCTTCGTACTCATCGTCCTGCAGACTGGTCAACTGCTCATCCGGCTCGGGTTGATCCTCACCAAAAGCCGAACGCGAATCGATGTCGACAGGTTCCGGATCTGCCAGACGGGACATGAACTCATTCATCTCTGTTTCATAGTTCTCCTCGCTGCTTTGGGCTGTAAGTGAATAAATGAGGGACACACTTTAGTTGAACTGAAAATATTATTACCTTTGCCTTGGACTTACCTTGGCAGCTGGCCAAGAGGAGCAGCATCAGCACGGCGAGCACCTGTGACGACATTGCGTTCTATTCTACTACGCAGACAGCTGTAATAAACGTCTCGAGCGTCTATTAAACTCTGTTTGAACTGTTCAACATTGTGCGATCTTTTATATACCATACGAGATCAATTAGAATTAGTTTAATATTGATTAAACCTATCCCAACCCCCAGTCCCATCTCCTCTCCTCCAACACCTGAGCTTAGTTCAACTCGGCATTACCCACTCGATCTATGCTTGGCACGCGTTTCCCACACGCTGCTGCTGCAGTTGATAACCGGTTACATTCTCGGCGCAACTCGTTATCGATGACGTATCGCGGGAATTTCTCTCACTATGTTCTACCGTCGACTTGCTCACAACTGAATCTAATTTATAATCATCACCTTTGTCAAATGTCAGGTGCAATGGGAAACAGTTTGTCTACGCAAAATTACGTTTGACATTACGTCTTTGAAAACGCCCAAGTTTTTAATTGACCTTACCATTCGTCATTTCGGAAATCTATAAAACATTTCCGGTTTAGCTAACTCTGCTTTATACAATTCAATAAACAATTAATTAACCTTGGCTACTTAATTAGTATGTTACCTTGCAGAGTCGTTCTACTTCTATTTAAAATAAATTATCAATTATCTGATATTTAGTTAAGATGTATCTACTTAATTTAATTACTTGTTACCTGATATTTAATTCGATTTTCAGATTTAATCTACTTGAATTAACGGCTCTGCATGGTTTCATGTCAATCAGCTTCGCGGCGTTAGCAATATTTCTATTTACACCCAAGTGGCAACTCTTTTTCAAGTTGGCAGCTTCGAAACTCAATGGATTGGCGCTTGAACACCCACGCAACTATCGATAACGTTTGTTATTGTTATCAATGATAAGTTAAGAAGAAGCAGACAATTTGCAAATATCAATTGCCTCTTCCATACAGCCAAGTTAGCCGCACACTGCGGCTACACAACCAAAAATCAATAGAAATGAGCCTTGACGACGTCATCTACGTAATCTGCCTGCTGGCCTGCATTGGCGCCGGCAGCTATGTTAAGAAAATCCGTGATGAATCGCAACGTAAATGCGTTTGCTCAATGTTGGGCATTATTGTTGTTGTTGTTGTCTCGGGCTTCCATAGCCTGCATTGTGTCATCTCAGCGGCACTGGGCACGGCCTCCGTGCTATTAACACATCCCAGGTGAGAGGAGTGTATAGATTAATCAATTATCTATTTTAATTACATTCAAATTGTATTCCCATAGCAAATGTCACCTGATTACATTTGGTATCATGTTTGGTTACCTTGTCTTCTTCCGACTTGCCTACGTCTTTGGACTGCCCGCTGTGCCTGGCCACACAAACATGATACAAATGTTGCTCACCCTAAAGGTTAGGTTAATACATTAGGGTAATAGTGACTGACCTTTAACTCACATCTAACTCCCCTTAGGTCTCTGGCATTGCGTTTGAGAAGACTGCGGCTTGGAAGCGCCTTCGCGGACGCGATGGCGACAGCAGCGAGATAACCGACTACGATAAGGAGCTAGAACAACTGACTGCCACCGAGATTATCCAATACAGCTTCAATTACGTAGGCGTGCTCACAGGTCAGTCGAGCGGGGGCTGTCTATATATATTTCTATATATATGCATTCAATCTGCATCAATTTGCTCGATTGCAGCGTGTGCCAAAGTCCATTTACACAATTGTCAGCGTATCTATCAATAGCTTCAAGTAATCGTAAACTATACGAGTTTATATGTCGCTTATCTGAACGCATTGTCAGCCTGGTCTGGTCTGGCTATTTACACACTCATCAATGATTTATTATCGCAACGAGTTAATTACTAAGATTATATTTTATTATGTTCTCTTCACCCTTTGTAGGTCCCTATTATCGCTATCGCACATATCGTGACTACTTTGAGATGCCCTTTAAGGATCATGCACCCTGCGTGGAGGCAACTATTGAGCAGCTCAAGTGGTCTGGCTTCTACTGCAGTCTGTATCTGCTGGCCAACTATATATGGCCACTGGATGTGAGTGCACCAAGATACTTCTTTATAACCCATCTAATAACTATCTTCAACTATTTACAGTACGCCCTCAGTGACGAGTTCTACAACGATCGCTCTGTGCTCTATCGCCTGCTGTATGTGTGGCCCACGTTCTTCATCTTCCGTGCACGCATCTACACCGGACTGACGCTGAGCGAGTGTGTCTGCACCATGGCAGGATTTGGTGCTTATCCAGACGATGCAGATGCCACCAATGGCGAGGGTCCACGCAAGCGTTACCAGCATTTGAAACGCAATGCCGACAAGCATAACTACAACTTCACCACAATTGTGAATACACGCGTCTGGGATGTGGAACGCTGCTGGACATTCCGCGAGGGCATGAAGCACTGGAATGTCTGTGTGCAGTACTGGTTGGCAGTCAATGTGTACAAATTGTTTCCCATCAAGAAGTACAGGTAAGAAACTTCGTATTCTTTATGAACTCTAATCTAAAAGTTTCCCAACATTCTTAGAACCGGTGGCACCTTTCTGGTCTCTGCCTACTGGCACGGCTTCCGTCCGGGACATTACTTGTGCATCATGGGTGCACCATTCTATGTGCCACTTGAAGATATGTGGCACAAGCTAGTACGCAAAGATGCCACCGGCCTGCGACGCAGGATTATCGATATCATCTTCTGGATTAGCAAGTGGTTTGCCTTCAGCTATTTGGGCACTGCCTTCCTGTTATCGTCTTTCGATAGCATCTGGCGCTTCTATAGTTCCGTCTATCACATTGGCTACATTAGCTGGGCAATTATGATTGGCCTAGGTATCTTCCAGACAAGGCAAAAGATGGCAGCAGAACGCAGAGCGAAACGTGGTCAGGACTCAGCTGCTGCTGGAGATGCAAGCGCACTTAAAGAAAAGGCGCAGTGAGAGCAAATTATCCTAATTAGATAGGGGTTTAACTTTCCATCTTATAACTACCGTTAGACAAATGCTTCTACTTACTTATGTCAGCCATAAGGATATTAACCAAATCTAAATTTAAGCGAAATGTTATGATTGATATTGAATTGAACAAATGAGTTCCAATTGATCCATGTACATTATTTAAAGATATAATTCATTACCGCAAATTGTCTTCTATAAATCCACCATAAATCATATCCAAGTTATTCCGCAATTAATTTGCTTTTATTTATATATTTTTTTATTGTCAAACTTAAACATCATTATCTTTTATTTCATTTAACAGCGACTTCTAAATATTTTATACAAAATGCTGAGTGTTTTTGAGATTGAGATTTAATTGAGCTAAATAGAGAAATTCGAGATGTAAATAAAATATGTATCTTTAAAATTTACAAGCAAATACGAAATATAATAAAATTCGAGTGCGAATGGGATTGATCTAATTTGTTTGTGTTTGTATGAATTGTGTATGCATTATATATATATAGTAAAGTATATGTGTATATATTCTCTAGACAAAGGAATACTTTTTCCAACCAATCGTTTGGTCTCCATAAGCTATATATGTATGTATGTGTATGTGAATTTGTTTAACGTTTCTTTTTGTGTTTGTTTTGTTTTAAATTATATTCGATACCAGCTCGAATTTGGTCTAAATTCAATGCGTTTCAATTTCCATCAGTTTCATAAATTTAGTTTCTTCAATTCTGGAGCATGGCAAGAGATTTCCTGTTCTGTTTTTCAATGTTTTGTAATGTAATGTTGTTGCCCGTTAAAAAGTAAAAGCCAAAGGCAACGTAAGAAAAGCGAATGTCAGGCCGTCGATGGTTCATCCGTGACCAGGGACAGACGACGCTTCACATCCTGCGTGGTGTTGTAGGCGCCACAGTGCACACACTTGAGTCCGATAAAATGGAATTTGGTTTTTGAAGTCTGTAAATGAGGGAGAAACATTAGGTAGGGTATAAGATGATGAGGGTATTGGTTGTTTAGGCCATAAGGTGTATAGGGTTTTAAGGGTAAAGGATGTTTGGGATATAGGGGGTACAGTATATAAGGTGTATAGGGTATAAAGCCTTTAGGGTATAGGGTCTTTAGTGCTAAGTGCCTTTGTACTTTCGATTGTGATGTGTAGGATGTATGGGGAATAGTGTGTAAAGGGCATCAAGTGTATGGGGTATAGAATAGGTTTCGAGGGTTTATAGAATATAAAAGGGTATACAGATAGGCCTACCTTGTGACAATCGTTGCAGAATATATGCACACGCTGATTCTCGTACTTGAGGGGAACGGGCATGCGCAATGCCTGCGCATCCAGGTACTCCCACAGTGCCGTCATATCAATCAGCGATGTCTGACAGGTGGGACAGGTGTAGTGGCCCGAGGCCAATAATTGATCGAAGCACATCTTGTGCAGCAAGTGTCCGCAGTCCGGAATGTGGCATGGAATACGCGAGGTGTGTATGTCGCCAAGACAAACCGGGCAATGCGATCGGGAAATGTTCTCCACACACTTAAGTAAAAAGATAAGAAAGGATAACATATATTTAATTCTGTATCTTCAACTAACATAGATTGATTGATGACTCTTTTAATTTCTTAGGCTGATCCCCTCTACCGGTTTCTTATCGCGGTGCCTGTTACCGACTTACACGCAAAACGTTTTAATATCTGTTATTCCAACTATCACCCATCAAATGTTTTCTTTTTTACCGAAACTGGATTTTCAATAGAGAAAAAAATTCAACTCAAATTCGAATACAAAATTCAAATACAAAAATCTGAAAGCAATAAATCTCAATATACTTAAGACTACGACATCTGCAAGTGATCCACAAGCTATTTATATATGCGCTCAACTTGCTCGCTCTCTCAGTGTCATGGTAACCAACATGCAAAACTAACTTTGAATGAAATGTTTACATTTAAATTTACTGAGAACTAATACAATCCATTATGATCTACACAACTATCTGATTTTCGAATACTTCACTTGCATTACTTTGATTATTCAGACATAATAAGTAAACATTCTTTATAAGTAACCATTCTTCTTCCTTTCATTCTTTATTCAAAATTCTCTATACTTCATTCATCATTTCTATGGTTTCTTCTCACACGAACTAAAACACTTTTCACTCATAGAAATTCTTAAATATTCCATAAACCTTAATTAGTACTGTAATATAAGTTTCCTTCTAACTAAACTTAATTTTTATTATACAGCTTCATTTAGGGTTTCTGCAAAGAATCGTTAGGCACGTGTAGATATCCATAAGTTGCTTTATAGCTGCTGTTTCAAACTGTTTTACTTTTATAGTGGAAATATTCAAAAAGGTTTACTGCAAAACGTGTTTTACTAAAAATTCAAGAACTAGAGAATATCGTTGTTAAACTAGTTTAGGATATACAGAAATGTTTCGCAGAAACTTTTAAGGTGCAGAAAAATTAGTTCTGCGCTTAAATTAATTCTAAACTTTATGAATGCTTGCCAATAAAAATGTTCTATCTTTATTATATTAACACTCCAAGTTGATAAACAAATAAAACCTTTTAAGCCTTTAGTGCTACAACATTTGAATAAGCTTCTAGATATCAACTAATAAAGTGTTATTTCTTAGTAAATAAATTAAATTTATATATATATATATATATAAATATATATGTTGCAATTACTTTATGGCACTACTTACTCTATGTCCATCGATCTTTAGCTGAATCGGCAGACACATGTTACAGACTTCGCAGTGGAAAAAATTGTGGGCTCCGCCGATGCGGCAGATGCCACAGCCATGACAATGATATTGCTGCTTGTCCGCATCATCGAACAGGTTGCAAATGAGGCACGTGTACTGCAAATAAAAAACATGTTAATATATGACAAAACTATAAAAAATCAAAGAAGAAACAGAAAGAGAGAAAGACTGATGGAACTTTACCTTGCCAAAACGCACGCCGCACTTCTCACACTGCTCCTGCACCTTCTGCCGCGTGTTGCACTCGGAGCAGATGAGTTCCGTGAGGGTTTTACGATCAAAGTGATGCGATTCGTTCTCGTCGTGGCAGTAACGACACTTGTAGAACTTGTTGCAGCAGGGCGTCTATAAAGAAACACAAAAGAGAGAAGTTAATTTCCAGGTACAGAAAGCTACCGATGGCCTGCGATCGACAGTCAGATACCCTTCACAGACAGCACTATTGGTTTCTTGAGTAACTTTTGTGTTGTCGAAAAGAATAGAATTCCATCTTGAAGGAGTTACTTTATAATTGCATCTAAT
The DNA here is from genome assembly GCA_018901815.1 of Zaprionus lachaisei. Classification (NCBI taxonomy): domain Eukaryota; kingdom Metazoa; phylum Arthropoda; class Insecta; order Diptera; family Drosophilidae; genus Zaprionus; species Zaprionus lachaisei. Next base: position 2,835,720 of record JAEIFI010000109.1, read on the forward strand.
GTTAATGATATAATCTGATGATATAAGATGCGTATTTTAAATACAAAATCTTCTTATCAAATCTAGTATATACATATGTACATATGTTACATATGTAGCTCAACTGAGATCGGCCCGTACATGAACAAAGTAAGCATACCTCTTATAGAGTATAGAAACTTTAAACTTCAAATTTCATCACACAAACTGGAGCTGCTAATGAAACACGACAAGGGAGATGGGAAAGATGGAAAGAGCTCCCGAAACAATTCCATTGACGGAGCACGAAATCGACATGCGAACCTTAGCGTAACCATAAACATTGCAGACACAATTCAATTAAGCCACCCATAAACCTTAATTAAATCAAACTGAAAACCAAACACTGAAAACTGAAGCCGAAGCCAATTTGCGGCAAACGCGAGAAAAACGCATCGGTTCATTACAGTTGCGCTAATTGTTTGACTACATACGCGTATTTAACAACTAGATGGATGTTTTTTAACTGCCGAAATATCGTTACAATAAAAAACGAAATAACAAAGTATCCAGTATGCAGTAGTATTGCCATCTCCGCTGACATTAAATCAGGTTTCGCGACCTCCCTCGTAGCACAGTAACCATATAATACTATAGTATACACGCACGTTCATATATCGATTGGAGACACGCCTATGCTGACCGTGAAACAAACTCTTATTTCTATATATAAACAATTATCAATATTCTCAATTGACGAGCTAACTTTTCCAATTAAGTCTTGTCAATATACAGACATATTTTATTCCAAATTCGTGATATTTTCCAAGATTTGTTTGCACTTGGCAACGGAAACTAAATTTTAACTTATACTATAAGATCTATGAAAACCGAGAGCTATTTCTAAATATCTTACGCATACATACATATGTATCTCATGTACAATCAAGAATATATCAACCCAAAAACCCAAAAAAAAAACATTACGAACATTTTATTAACATTGTAAACCGATTACTTGGCAGTGAGAAAAGGAAATACTTTGTACCCTAAACTTGGATTGTTATGCAATACGAGTATTCAAGAATCATCTTCAATAGCCCTAAATTAATTTTAATGAATTTTAATATGTACACATGCATGCAGATACACCCATATTTATACATAGAGTTATACATATCTTTCTAGCTGTCTTTCTTCATATGCCAGAGGAAGTTCTTCTTTTTGTTGTTTGATAAGAATGCCATAAATAATATTGACTGTAACAATGTCTATGACAACATATGCCGTAATAAGCTCTTAATTCTCAAACTATTAAATTCGAATTTTACCCCAATTGCTAACAATAGAAATAGAAAAAGTACCACGAAATGGAGTTACTTAACATATTTATGAGATTCGATATGCACAATTGCACTGCTAGATTGGATCAAGAATTAAGGTAATAGATATCAAAAATAGTATACAATTCTACATCTATTAAAATCTAGTTTTAATCTGATTATTTATTACAATACAATGTACTAAATATAGCAGAAAAAGTACCCCATAGCCCGATTACTTTGATAGTTTCTTCGAATCATAATATTCATAACCGTTGAAAAACCCCTCTTAATAGTATATTCTTTGGTGTTCGGAACTGTTTTGTTAAACACAAAATAAATTAACTATGCACTAAAAGGTAATGCTAACAATAATTATAAATCTGGCAAATTTTCAGAGCAAACAAAATAAAAACACGACTTTTGTGCTGCTTTTGTTCAGCTTTGAATTATTTAGCTATTTAAGTCAATGAAGATGGGAAAACTGCTCAAATTTGGCAGCGTGACACGAGTTTGCTTCGTTAAATTAGAATTAACAGAAGTATCTTTACTAAAGTATTCTATATCATTGTTGGGAAAACATTTTAAGATGTTTTCGAATTGCAGTTAAATGAGGTCTAGAAAAAATGGCATTCTTTAAGATATTTAACAACAAAGGCATCTGAAATTGTTATACTGTATACAATTTTAATCACTTTCTTTTCATTGATTTACTAAACTCAAAAAACGAAAATTCAACTGATATTGACATCCAAAATCGTCTAATAGTTAATAAATTTAAGAGTTTATATCGATAACATATATTCCAAATACATTTCTCACACTTTCATCTCTAGGTTACAACAACAGCTCAGCTGGAAGCGTGCCCAAAGGGCACTTTGAACGTCTAACCACACGACTACGCATACTAAGTTCAATTCACCTGATTCAATAGTCAATTTGTCTGTACAAATAGAGACCACCTCCCGCTCCTATAATAATAATTGAACGTGTACACACAATACGGAAACCCAAACGACCTTTTCTCCAGAAAGCGAGAGCAAAGAAACAGAAATAGAAACAGATCGAAAACACATATCAATTTGCGTGACATTTTTTCAATATTTCACAAACGAATGTTAAACCCGAACTGTGAGCTAGTCTGGGACTAATAAAGAGGGTATAATTAAGTACGAGTATAATTTTGAACATGTAAAATGAATACTGACATTCCCATTCATTATTCATTGACTTCATTGATGGGGCAGTAAATTTCAAAAGCGTGCAGTCGTGTTTATAATATATATAGAACATTTTAAATATTTCTTAAGAGAAAGTTCTTTAAATAGGGCACTTAATAGATATACGAATAAATATTTGACTTTGTCGAATATTTTCTTAAGAAACTTATTTCCCGATAGTGAATCTTATTTGTTCGATATTTCTTTACGCACTGAATACCAATGAACCGCACCCAAAGAGCACGTTCTTATCGATGGTATGTAGCAGACATTAAACCCTAAAAATTATTCCAACATGGTCTCGTTAAATCTTTCCGTTGCTCATTACAGACATAATTAGATTATTAACGGTAGAGATACGAGAATGCCAAAGATAAACGATAAAGTTTTGATTCAATAAGATAAAGATAAAGACTCGTAATTTGAAGGGGATCAATGAAGGTGTTAAATGTTTATTCGCTTGGAAAGAGTCGAAATTCCTGTGCTGAGTCAGCCGAGTGGGTTGAATGGGGGAGGGATAATTGCAAAGAAACAGAAGATATAAAGTACAATGCAAATTGTGTTTTTTCTTTATCTCGTATACTTGTTGTAGTTCTTGTTATTGTTGCCTTTGAAAGCACACACTACTAATTCTTCCAATTGAACTGAAATTATGCACACAAAAGAACAAGTGTGTGTGATTGAAGGAGAGAAGAATAGAGAGAGAGAGAAAGTGAGTTGATGTGTGTTTGTGTGTGCGTAATGGGAAGTGGCTATACTACGTTTTGTTTGTTTGTTTAGAAACGCATAAATAAGTTTAAATGTTCTTTTGAGCAGCGACTTCAGGAAGAAGCGCCCCGAATGAACGAACGACGAAAACCAGAAGCGCCGACAAAGGCGCCATCGTCACCGTCACCGGCTCCACCTCCTCGAGGTAGTGCCACGTGCTCATTGTAAGTTCATGGCGAACAAAGACCCAGAGACTCACAAGCAAAAATGTACACAAAATGGTCCAATCCCTTACAGATTTTAATGGAAATTTTTGACAAAAACTATTGTTACCAGGCAAGAAAGAGATCTCTTATATAAAAAGTATCTACGTATGGGTTTTATTCTGGTATAGTTGAAGAGAGACTACAATTTATGTATTCTTAATAAGCTCTTCTTGATATGAATACTTTTTATAAGCAGAAAATACTACTGCGACTACTATGACTCATAATTCATTTAATTATTACTACAACTTCTTCTTTTATTACTTCTACTACTATTTCCACTGCTAACTATGTAACTAAGTCTTCCACTACCTATACTTCTACTACCTATACTACTACCTATACTACTACCTTTACTACTACCTATACATATTATACTACGAATACTACCACCTATTCTGTTACTTATACATACTACCTCTACTACAACTTCTGCTACGTCTTCTTCCACTTCTAATACTTCTACTTATACTACTTCTACTTATACTACTTCTACTTCTACATCTTCTACCACTCCTACAACTACTACTACTACTCTCCTTGTCTTCTACAATTGCAATTGCTCTATAATTTACAGGGTATCTAATCTTACTCACCACAAACATAGCGCGTCGCTTGTAGTGCGTGCAACCAAAACGCAACGACTCCGGTGTAGTTGGTTGCGTTGCATCTATAGCATTGCACTTGTTGTTGTTGCTGTTGTTGTTGCTAGTGATGTTGCTGCTGCTGATGCAGTTGCCGTTGCAACTGTTGTCGTTGAGGCGTGAAAAGTGCTCAAACTGCTGCAATTGTTGCTGCTGTTGATGTTGCTGTCGCTTCAGGTGGGCGACAACAGCAACATCCTTAATGGCAATGTTGCTGGCCTCCATGCTGCACTTGTGAGAGGGTAATTTAGTATTGTTGTTGCTGCTAGTGATGCTGTTGCTGTTGTTGATGCTGTAATCATCCACAATGTTGCTGCTAACGTCGAATTTGAGTGCCGGTGTCGAATGAGATTTTCGCAAATTAACAGCAATTGTTGTTGTTGTTGTTGCGACGCGGGTGGAGACAGACGATGTTGCTGTTGATGACGCAGCAGCAGCAGCAGTCGCAACAGCAGCAGCGGGCGATGCCAGCGCTGTTGGCGACATAATCAGCTGTTGCTGCTGTAGTTGTTGCTGGTGTTGTTGGTGTTGCTGTTGCCACGCTATCTCAGTAACAGCAGCGGCAGAAGCTAAATATGATGATGATTTTATTGTTGCTGTAGTTGTTGTTGCTGTAGCTGTTGCTCTTGCTCTTGCTGTTGCTGTTCCTGTTGCTGCTGTAGTAGCTGCCTCCACTGAGGTCGCTAACGACGATTGCGACGACGACGACGGCGATGTTGTTGTCGTTGACGATGAATTTAAATTGACTTGATTGAGTTCTTTTGTATTGGTAAATGTTTGTACATCAATGTAGTTGTTGTTGTTGTTGTTGTTGTTATTATTGTTGTAGTTTTTGTTGCCGTTGCTGCTGTACGAGTATTTGTTGTTGTTGTCGCTGTCACTTGGTGATGTTCTGCGTTGCCTCAGCTGCTGCTTAAATTTGTTGCAGCTTATGTTGTTGTTGCTGATGCTGTTGTTGTTGTTATTTCTGTTGTTATTGTTGTTGTTGTTGTTGTTGTTGTTAATTGCTACCATCGACGAAGCCTGCTCAATTGCTTCAATATTTAAATGATTTGCGGTTGCTGCTGCGACATAAACTTTGCCTTTGTTCGTCGTCTTCGTTTTGGGCGACGTTGTTTCGTGCTCTGCCTCTGCCCCCTCCTCCTCCTTCTCCTTTCTCTCGTTCTCCGTGTTCTCCTTCACAAAGACAACCACAACGTGTGCTGCCTTAGACCCGGCAACAACAACAACTTCTTTGTTTTCGCTTTCTGTTGGTGTGGCTTTTTCTGTTGTCGTTTCTGTTGTTATTGTTGTTGTTGTTGTTGCTGGAGCTATTTTTGATTCCTTTTTATCGCCATTGCTGCATTTGCTTCCCCTTTGCAAACTTTCGTTTGTGTAACTTTTTATATTCATAGCGCGCGTCGTCCACGCCAGCAAATAACCGCTTCGAAAGCTTTAATACTTAGTAGGTAACAGTGGTTCAAAAATCATGTATTTCGTAGACAAAACACGACAGGAGTTTTGCGTGGGTATTTGCAGCTAGAGATGGGTGCGATAGGTAACTCGAACTCTTGCAGGAGATACTTTTTATTGTATCTTAAGTAATGCAAATAGGACTCTATACTAAATATTGCACTTCAATTGTAGCTAGAGAATTCAATTAATTTCATATTCTGATATTCTTTTGCGGTGTCTTTCCAAAGGTACAATAATATAGGGATAGACCTATATAAAATACAGTTTAAAAACCTTAATTAAAATTAGTTTTAACTTCAAAAGTATATTTTAAATATTTCTATTTTAATTTATATTTACTTGAAGTTAGATAATTATTTTAAATTGTATTTTTGAAAACCAAATTTAACTTTTAATTTCTATACGAGTTTCGGTTTCTTTATATACAATTTAAATAATGATTTGATTAATTTATATGTAGTAATTTATGTTTATAAAATCTATAAACCGATTTATTTTCAATTTCTTCACGCGTCCATCTCTATTTGCAATTCCATTTAGGCACCACATTTATTTACAGCATGCACTGATTTCTCCATTACAATATAGGTTGGTTCGTTTCGTTCGTTATCTTACAAGCACATTTTCATAATCTCTCTGTTTTTTACAGCCTACCCAGAGCAAACATTAAATAGTATAATTAAGATAAGTAAATAAAGATATAGTCAGATATTTTTGTATTTTCTGTGTCAAATAGACGTTGTCACAGTGTGCGCGGCAAGCGATGACGCGGCAGCAACTTGTTGCGATATACAAGAGAGGAGGCCAAGCCAATGAAGACTTTCGCTCGATACTTTAACTATCATTGAGGCCCCCGAATGGAGTTGAGCTTTTGACTAGGAATGAAGACACAATGTAAAGTTATTCACACGCACACACAGGCGATTATTTGCCAACTTCATTGTGTGTGTGTGTAATTTGACTATAAGATGCACGTAAAACGTATTTTTATTATCTCTCTCTCTCCGGGTACGGCAAGAAAAGGCCTGAGTCTTGTTTACTTTGTTTGTTGCTGTTACTTTTCACGATGTTGGTTTTGGTGCTGTTTTTTGCAATTATAAGGGTAACACGCCGACGACAATAAATATTGAAACTGTGCACAAATTAAATACGCGAATACGGCGAAACGATAAAAAGGCCAAGCAACCAGACGACACCCGACAGCAACAACAACAACGAGGGGCAACGACGACAGCCGAGCGACAATCAAACAGCCGAATGGGCAACGCGATAGGCAACAACAACAAACAAACACGTAAACAAACCCGAAATTCAGATTTTGATTAACTTTCCATCTTTACGCACGCACGCAGGCGCACACACACGCGCGCGGCATACATAAGCACACTCACGTACAAATACTTGCATACGTTGCATTTCATTTATTTTATTTCAAATTTTTGCCTATAATGTTTGAAATCCGTTTGCAACATGATTTACCCTTTATATGTGTTTGTGCATTCACTTTGTTTTTGTTTTCTTTATGCAATTTGTTGTTGAACGTGTTTTGTGCCACTCTTCTTCATCTTCTTCGTTCGTTTGCATGAGATGAAGATCATTTAATTTTTTTCGTTTCGTTTGGTTTTAAAGCTCTTATCATCTTTTTCTTTGTTGTATTTGCATATTTGTTAATTATAGTTTAATCATAAGACATATAGTAGTAGTAACAAAAAATATGAAATACACCAGCGGATACACTACCCAACAAAACACGACACACGACAAAAACAACAACAACAACAGGCGTCAATTAAATTAAAAATTGAGTGCACCGCGTAGCGCTTTTAACGTTGCGCCGCTCGCTTTCTCTCCGTCATACGTTGCGCTCGGCGCGGGCTTCAATTTTCAACTGACAACGACAACGCGGACGACGACGATGCCGAGCATCGAACTACACGTGTGGGAGCGATCAGATCAGAGCGCCTTGAGGTTTGTAGCAAACAGCTGAGTTGTCTTAGATAAATGTGAGATAAGCCAAACAGCAATCTTTATTTTGTATTCGAGTTTTTTACAGCTATTAAATAAAATTAATACCGCTAAGTTCTATATTTGTAATTTGTTAAAAAAAATTATTTATAGAAAGAATCAAAAATCAAAAAGTGTATGCCGTATAATTATGGTAAACACTGTAGGCCAATGAGTGGCATCCTCTCTTTCTGTCTTCATTATTACTCACGGCTTTGAACTTTTGTTGTAGTTAGTTCGTATAAACATTATCTGAAGCTTTCGCTTTTGGCGATATAAATGTACTTTCGGTAGAATCACCAATGTCAAGTCAATAAATAATACAAAAATACAGTTATTACAAAAATAACAATAACTATTTGTCGTGTCAAACTTTTTGTTAAAACTTTCCCATTTGATATCGTAATTTATTTCGAATTTAATGTCGATTAAATCGAATATATCGAACAAATTTAACGCGCGACTTCTGATTTTCGATATGTTTGATTTAAGTTACATTTATTGACTTCATCCTTTTTATTGTTGTACTGTCATTTTATTACGCATTGATTATGCATTTTATTACGTGTTGTCATAAAGTTTCATAACAAAAAAAAATCACATTGAATTTATTATTATTTGTATGTTCGTTTTAATAAATCACTTTCATCTTATCGATAGTTGTTGCTATATTTTAGATTTTACGAATTTGTAGCGATGTATCGACGTGTGAATTCATCGGGCTGAAAATAACAAAAAGTGCTTTGTCATCGATAAATTCATGTTTTTATGCTTTTTCATAGGAGGCAAGGTTAGTGTCAATTTAGAAAACTCGAGAAATATAACTTAAAAAATGTCAAGCGAAACGAACAAAATTGATATATCTGGAGATGGGGGGTGTCCTCAAAGAAATCTTGAAAGAGGGCACCGGTGACGCGACGCCAAACAACGGATGCAAGGTCTCGCTGCATTATACCGGCAGATTTGTCGATGGCACCGAATTCGATTCCAGCGTGGGTCGTGATGAGCCCTTCGAATTTGAATTGGGCAAAGGTAAATGATATTCGAAAAGTACGTAAGGTATATAAATATATAATATACATTTCCTTTAAGGACGCGTTATCAAGGCTTTCGACATGGGCATTGCCACAATGAAGCTTGGCGAGCGTTGCTATCTGACATGTGCGCCAAATTATGCTTATGGCGCTGCCGGCAGCCCGCCAAGTATACCCCCAGAATCGACTCTCATCTTTGAGGTATGTATATTAGGAAATTTAAGATATCAAAAAATATCTATATAATTTAACTTAATTTTACTTGTCATCAGTTGGAAATGATGGGTTGGAAGGGCGAGGATCTCAGTCCCAATCAGGATGGCAGCATTGAGCGTATTATTCTAGAACAAAGCGATAAAAAGCGAACACCCAGCGATGGTGCCTTTGTCAAAGGTTTGTTGCCTCGTCCCCTCATGTTATCTTCAGTTTGCGGTTAACTGAATTTATTCAAATTGTAGCTCACATTTCTGGAAGTCTCGATAGCAAAGTGTTTGAAGAGCGCGATGTAGAGTTCGATTATGGTGAGGGCTCTGCCATTGGTATTGTGGAGGGACTAGAGATTGCTTTGGAGAAAATGAACATTGGCGAAACATCCAAGTATGTAAATCCATCTCTATCTTGGTGATATACTTATCTAGTATTTATTATTTAATTGAGGTCATTTGTTTTTCTAGAATTAAAATTCAGTCAAAGTATGCATTCGGTAGCAAGGGCAATGAGGAGTTCAAAATTCCATCAAACTCCATTGTGGAATATACTGTAAAATTGATTGATTGCGGCAAAGGCCTAGAGGAGTGGAAGCTTAGCGATTTAGAGCGTGTCGCCGAGGCAAAGGTGTACAAGGAGAAAGGTACCAACTATTTCAAGAAGGAGAACTATACTCTCGCCATCAAGATGTACAACAAGTGCAAGAATCTGTTGCCAAGCCTTAAGGACAGCTCCACCGAGGAGTTGAAGACTCTCAAGGTGGCAACACATAGCAACATTGCGCTGTGCCATCAGAAATCCAACAGTCCCTTTGATGCCAAGCAGGAGGTAATTTGGAAGAGATATAGACTTATTATAGTCGTATTATAATCCTGTTCTCTATTATCCTCAGTGCAACGCTGTGCTCGAACTGGATGCCAATAATGTGAAGGCCTTGTATCGTCGCGGACAATGTAATATGATTATCAATGAGATAGACGATGCCTTGGCAGACTTCCTAAAGGTAAATACCCTAAGCTGCTTCGATAGGTCTGTGTCTTACAAGGTATATGGGGTTTACTCTTGTAGGTCATTGAACTGGAGCCAGGCAACAAAGCTGCCGCCAATCATGTTGTCATCTGCAAGCAGAAGATCAAGGTAAACAAGGAGAAGGAGAAGAAGCTCTATGCCAATATGTTCAGCAAGCTGGGTGCAGGCGAGAAAGAGGTACTAGAGAACATATAGTTAGATGATTCATTCGAAATAAATATTTATTTAATTAAATCTTTGTGTGTGTGTATGTGTGATTGTTTCGTTAGTCGGATCCTCCACGCGAAAACGACGTGCTCGATCAGTGTGGCGAATGGTCAGAGGAGGATGCTAAACGTGAAGCTGATTTGACGCTAGAACGCGACAATATAATCATGATTTAAACTCACATAATGTTCCATTATAACTCATGCCTATTAACACCATTATTAATCCTCACTTAAAGCCATCAAATTGATGGCGGATTCCGAACAGTCCCAACAAATGAATTAATTTGAATTGTAATAAAAAAGAACATAGATCTATACATACATATATTATACTATATACATAGTCGCTTAGGTGTTTAAATAATAAATACGTTTAGCATTGCAAATTCCAGCACAGTCTTATCTACATATTTTTCCGTAATAGTTTAAAATTCGGCTTGGGTTCCTTGTCCCGCAGCCAGAGCGGTGTTGTTGGCACCTGTGACTTGATATATTCGGATGCCTTGAAACAATGGCCGGAGCAGAATTTCTTACGCTCAGTTAGATCATATACCTTGTTTTTGGTGGGGCAGATTTGATACTTCTGAGTGGGTACTCTACAATGTAAGATTGGATTAGAAAATTGACCAAATTAAAAATTTTTTATCTTACTTTTCTACAACAACATTGCATAGTGGATAACCGCATAATTTGATAATATGCCGCTCGTCAACAATATCTACATAATTGTGCGCGCCAATTTCTGTAAGCTAGAGGATACGATGTCATCTATTGATAAAGAATCACCTTTAATTATAAACATTTCATTTATTTACCAAAGCTAGAAACATTGACTCTTCTATGTTTGGCTCCAGCAGTGTGACAACTATTTGTTGAGCCCGTGCAAGCGCTGCACGTTTCTTTACCACAGCTGCAATTAACTGCTCACTGTAAAACATTAAAAAATATGCTAAATATTCTATTTTTTTGTAAATATCCCAACCAATTAAATTTACCGCAATTTTTCGTTGCTTTTGGTCGTCATATTTTGTTTATTAGAGATGTGGACATGCAAAACTTGCTACCATCGATAAGAAATGTACTGGCTGAAAACGCTGCAATCGATAGCAAATGTCAGTCACATCACGCTTATCGTGAGTGCACTATCGATAAGGTCGGGATAGAATATCGTTAAGGAATTCAAGTCTTCTGGACTATCGATATTGTAGTCACATCTCTACCTCCGATAGCTTTAATCGTAATTTTTATAAACAATAATAAATAAACAAACAAAATGGTTTGCGAGAAATGTGAAGCCAAACTTTCGAAAGTTTCGGCACCAAATCCCTGGCGAACAAGCAACGCAGCAGCCGGCGGACGTAAAATCAATGAAAACAAAGCCTTATCCTCAGCAAAGGAACGATTCAATCCCATGGGCAGCAGCTTGGCGCCCTGTCGGTATGTGTGGATAATAATAACAATAATGAATAATATTACTAATTGTATTTACTTGCAGCATCTGCAGACAGAAGGTGCATCAAATGGGTGCGCACTACTGCCAGGCATGCTCCTACAAAAAGGCAATTTGTGCCATGTGCGGCAAAAAGATTCTCAATACAAAGAACTATAAACAAAGTGCCACATAACGAACCAGGGAATCCAAAGAAACAATAGAAAACTAGGCTTAAACAAATAGTTTAACATTTTATAACTTAGATACCGACAACAAATTAAGTTTTAATACAGCAAACTTTGCACTCAAGTCTCGTTTGGTGATGTCTCTTTGTCCTTGTCGCGCCTTCGCTTGGCGCTCTGCAACGAAGTGGAGTAGCTGAGCGCATCCTTGTCAAACTCCAGTGGCATAATGCCCAGATCTCCAGTGTATCGATTCTTGGCAATCTGCAAATACTTCTTGCCACGCACCGAAGTCAGACGTTTGTCTTGAATGATCAGTACATTGTCCGCTTCCTGCGTTGCCTTTGCTGTGCCAAATACGGAACTGGTGGTCAGCTCATCCTCCTGCCGTTCCTTACGCGGATGCATCACTAGTGTCACATGCACATTGTGCTTGGTGGCAAAGCCACGAAATGCCGCTATGATCGCATCCTGTTCCCAGAACTTATCACCTGCACGATGAGATGAGACACCCATCATAAACTGAAGATTGTCAATGATCACATGGGATATATCATGAACATATTGTGCATGCTCAATGGTCTCCAACACCGGTTTGAGTGGTTGCTGTCCGTGGAAGGTCATAAAGTACAAGGGAAGCCTCTCAAACTCCGTCGCCCAATGATCGAACTCCTGCAGCTTATCATCCAGTGGATAACCCACAAATTGGCGAAGCAGCGTTGAGGCCAAACGTGTATTTCGTATCTCAAAGGATCCCCAGAGCGTGGTCACACCCTGCATGGCCAGATCCAGTGAGTACTCACTGGTAAAGGTTGTCTTGCCACTTCCAGTTGGTCCAGTGAGAATGGTCAGTTCACCCTTGCGATGTCCCTTCAACAGCTTGTTGAGCACTGGAAATCTCTTCCATTTCACGCCGTTCACCTTCTCAATGTTTTGCAGCTCACTGAGAATATCATTGCGCAGCGCATTGAAGGTGGTGATTGCTCTATGCCGCACCGGCGTCGCCTTGGCCAAAATGTGGCGGAGATTAAGACGACGTCGCAGTGCCACATGTGGCGGCGGCTCCGTCTCTGTAGGTCTTATAAGAAGGCAACGTTTCTCATCCATTTTCTGTGCAAACGTCCGCGCTGCATCCCAACTGTGTGTGGCATAGTAGTGCAGCCAGAAGACTAGTTCCTTAAAGCGCTCCAACGCCGGCAGACATTCCTGGGGCAGCTGCTGCAGTGCGTAGGGCAGACAAATGATACAGTGCGTCTCAATATGCTGCGTGGCCAGCACGATGAAGTCCAACAGATTGCTAACTAACACCGCCTTTGTCTTGTTGCCACTCCCAGTCCCACAGTGTATGAGGAGGCCTGAGCTACAGCTACCTTGCTGATAGGTCTGTTCACTGCGGTCACTCAGCTGGAGCACCTTCTCGCCCACGACTTTCTGCGCCGCATTGCGCAGCTTGAAGTGGAGAAGATGCTGCTCGGATTCATATTGTGCTCCAATTGCATTCAGCTGTGACTCCTTTATACCTTTCAGTCCCAGAGCCTCGCATGCTTCCGCCGGCACCGATGTGAGATTATTAAAGCGGGATTTATATTCGTCCAGCTCCGATTTGACTGGAATACGCTTTAAGCCTGCAGGGGGAGGTACCTGATAAGCTGCCAGTGCATTTGTTAGCGTTGTTTTTATATCACAATTGGGACAAATAAAAGCGCCTGTAAGAATTACAAAATACAAAATTAATTTTTATTTGCATTTCGATAAAATAAAATAATTTACATCACCAACAGACCCCATAGACCTGGTACAAATACAATCCACACACTCAAACTCACCCGTTCGTTTATTTATGTACGCCTGTGGACCTTGTGGACGCAATGTGGATGATGTTGCGGCTGTTACTCCTGCAACTGCTACCGGTTGATTGTTGTTGTTGAAGTTACGCTCACACAGCCGGCATTCCAATTGCAGGCACGTGTGTCCATCCTTATTGAATAGATTCCTCTGTCGCAATTGTTTCTTAAAGTCAATATAATCTTTGGTGTCCAGTGCATAGTCCTCAGTCTCAACACTTGTTGCATAATTATTAACATTAAGCCGGCATTTGTTTTTATTTACGCGCAGCAGCAGCGGTTTTATGAAACCAGAGAGTCTCATCGCACAAGGTGACTCATGAGCACTGCACTCTCACACAGGGTGAGTCGCAAGTATAAATAGGGCGCTTTTTTTGAACTGCGTACGTTTTATTTATATACAACAAAGTACTAAGGGCTATGTTTATCGATAAATTAAGGGTTACGAACATCAAAATTTTGATTTTTAAATACACATGCATTTAAATTTGCATTAACTCAGATGAATTTTACTTTTCGTCATACGTAGCTCTCAATATTTTAACAGATCTACGAACGGTTATTATGTACATAAGTACAGAAATAACCTACCAAAAGCTTCTCCCAAAATAGAGTATAGAACAAATTCCCAGTATATTTTTATTTCTTAAATAGCTTCCTTCTCCTTTCCCGGAAAACATAAACTTAACTCGCCACTTAATTACTTTTAAACAAAAAACAATATATTTCATATATATTTTTTAATCAATTTATTGTCAGGCATATGTTGAGTTTCATATAGACTTTAACCCATCTTGTGTTGAATAGCGCCCTGTATGGCAATCTGTAAAAACAAAGAAAAACCTTATTAAGTATAAATGCAACAGAACAGTTTTAATACAAATAAAACGATTAAAGTGCTTGAATCAGACACCTAAGCCCGTCTTTAAGCGCGTTAACGCTTTCCGGTGGAAACCGCAAAAGGAAGTAAAATATTCATCAGTTGAGCACTTTTCATTTTATATCTAAACACGTGGATATGGAAATTTAGAGTAATGGAATGCTTACTTTTCATGATATCTGGAAAACATAGTGCAGAGGTCTGCCGTAACCTCAATTTAGGCATCCCAGCCCACGTTTTCATGTGGCAGCCATTTTGTTCAGCTTATGTGCTTGCAATTTCAAGACATTTCTAAAATGAATAAATTGAAATCATTTATTAGTAAAAACTAATTTTAGTATGCACAGTATATTAAATACTGATTGAATCAGTTTACAATTCTTCCACATGAGTCTAGTCTCAGTACAGGTCTGTGTAAAAGCTCATCATATAAAACTGACCACAAACAGTTATTAAATAACGCTTACCTTTATATTTTTGTTCAATCCCAATGTGTTTCCACATCATTTGAGTGCAACGTGTTCAACCCTGAAAATAAGCACATGAAAATTTAGTTTATGACTTTAAATATTGGAAATGTGTAATGTTAATTGTGCCATCAGACTGCCGAATCATCCTAAATGAACAAATTATATACGAAATTACATTGAAAGATACAATGCAAATCGAGAAAATGTTCCTTCAGTCTCGTCATCTATTTTCCTCACTTTGTGGCAACATTTACTTAATTCATTTTGCACTTTATTCACTACTTCAAAAACTTACCATTCTTGACGAAATGTCCACATAAAATGAGCTCTTGTGTGCACGTGGTCTAGTGAAGAAAGTTCTTTGCTAGCTATCGATTACGTTTCCCAGGTAATCATCGATTGACAAATTGCAGGGCTGCTACTAAATGACGCCGGTGCCAGAGTTGATTTGATAAAATTTACAACTGATTATCGATAGCAGCTCTACGTAAACAGCTGGTAGCCAAGTATGAAAATAATCAACACGTGCAATTGCGGAATTTAAAATAATTGTTTACATTTGATTTAAATAACAAGCATATACAATGGTAAATAAATTTATAACATATTCATATCGCAGCATTAAAATTGCATTTATTCGTAGGCCAAGCAAAAGAAGACTCGTAAGATACAGAAACAGAAAAATAGTCAACTGAAGCGTTTGATGAAGCCAACCGATTCCCGTATAAAGGAGCAAAAACGACAAATACGAAAGAAAGCCGAAAATCCTCATGAAATCAAGATCCATGAGGCAACACAACAGAGCTCGGCCCTCTTTTTCCAGTACAACACACAGCTGGGGCCACCTTACCACATAGTGCTCGATACGAACTTCATCAACTTTAGCATCAAAAACAAACTAGATATTGTGCAGAATATGATGGATTGTTTGTACGCCAAATGCATACCCTATATATCGGATTGTGTTCGAGCCGAGTTGGAAAAACTGGGCAATAAATATAAGCTAGCCCTACGCATTATATCGGATCCTCGTTTCGAACGTTTACCCTGCCTCCACAAGGGCACCTATGCCGATGACTGCCTGGTGGAGCGTGTGCGTCAGCACAAGTGCTATATTGTGGCCACCAACGACAAAGACCTGAAGAACCGCATACGCAAAATACCCGGAGTGCCCATTATGTATGTTGCAGGCCATAAATACGCTATAGAACGTATGCCTGAGGCCTACGGTGTGAAGTCGTAGTTACCTTTTAGAATTAGGATTATAATGTATTGAATTATCGATATTTGTAACCAGTTTAAATAAATGTACGTTAAGGTTGATAAAACACTGTACTTGAAAATATATAAAAATAATATTAACTATTTCCCATTGATTTTCCCTAATCCAAAACCCTTCACCACAATCTCAAAGAAAACTCGACTGCATTTAAGTATATAGATGTTGTTTTTGCTGTTTATTCAAAGTGAATCAGCTTCGCGATGGTGTTTAAGCATCGGCGTTCAGACGAGCGGTAGGCTTGGACAGGAAGTCCGAGTATGCCTGGTAGGGTGTGGAGCCCAGAGGCATCTCCTTCCACAAGTCTGGGGTCAGGTAGGCGTATGTCTTGGCAATGGCAGCATAGGTAGCCTTGGCGAAGTTACCTAGAGTACCGGTGGAGCCACGAGCCGAGGTGTAACAATCCTCAATACCAGCCATGGTCAACAGCTTCTTGGGAACTGGGGCCGAGACAATGCCGGTACCACGGGGAGCGGGGATCAGACGCACAGAGACTGAACCGCACTTGCCGGTGACCTTGCAGGGCACGGTATGGGGCTTACCGATCTTGTTACCCCAGTAGCCACGACGCACGGGTACAACCGACAGCTTGGCCAAGATGATGGCACCACGGATAGCGGTTGCCACTTCCTTGCTGCACTTAACACCCAGACCAATGTGGCCGTTGTTGTCACCAATGGCAACGAAGGCCTTGAAACGGGTACGCTGACCGGCACGGGTCTGCTTCTGCACAGGCATGATCTTGAGGACCTCATCGCGCAGAGCTGATCCCAAGAAGAAATCGATGATCTCGAACTCTTTGATGGGAAGAGAGTAAAGGTAGATCTCCTCCAGAGACTTGATCTTGCCTTCACGGACCAGACGGCCTAGCTTGGTGACTGGAACCCACTCCTTGGAGTCCTCCTTGCCACCGCGACCTCCACGTCCGCGTCCACGGCCACGACCGCGACCGCCACGGCCACCACGAGAGCCAAAACCACCTCGGAATCCACTGCGCTGGGCTGGAGCTGCGTCCGCCATTCTGTAAATTGCAATAAAAAGAAAATTTCATTAGTTTTATTGTTAGGTTAAGTACGAACAATCGATCTAAGCAAAATGTATTTAAAGTGTTTATATCAGACGCCTTTGGCCATCTTTAAGCGGGTTAACGCTTTCTGGTGGAAACCGCAAAAGGAATTAAGGTAATCATCATTTAAACACATTTAAAATAGTTTTTCACAATGTGCATATGCGTCAGTACGCAACGTCGCCATTTTGAAACACGTGTCTGGCAGAGAAAATACTATTCTTTAATTCAATATTATATATTAAGAAGTGGATAATATATTAATTTATATTTGCAATTAATATCATATTACGCATAAGCACATTGAAATATTTTATTTTTAATATTATTATATATTAATTAATACGAATCCAAATTTATCTTACTTGTTTTATGGAATGAAGACAAAAACCAAATGAGCGAGAAATTCCAAGAGCAGCAGCCACGAACCCCACAACGGGCTGCTTGGAGTAATATCGATTAATCGAATATGCATGACTATCGATGTTTGCTCGTTGGTTTTGAATTGTGGAAAATTCCGCAACGATAGTTTAAGCAAACTCACCACACAACGTAAGAAGCGCAAACAAATTAAAATTTAAATAAAACATTGTTTTTTGACTAGCGTAGTTTTTATTATACATAATTAATATGGGTTTACATCATTAAAATTGAGCCGTATAAATGTAGAATCATAAATTCTACCAGATGCGGAAAGATTAATCGAGCCGCTTTACCTGTTAAAGAAAGTAATTTGGCCTAAGGGTCATGATAACTGTTGTTTGTGTGGGGGGACTTGTAATGTGCATGTATGTATATAATTTATGCCTGGGTTAGTCATCTATCTATGAATCCAAAAATAAATATTGCTTACCGACTATATGTACCATTCAAAGTACGATAAATAGTTGCGTTTTGTTGCATGAGGACAGGCCTAAATGCAATTCACCCACAATAATAATGTCTGCTTATTGCACAAATTGCCTATGTGCCCGACTATCGATACCCGATTAATTTCCCCGACATTAGTTGATCAATTGTTGGTGTGGGTGTAATAGAGCACTGTATTGCCGGGTAGCTGCCAGTGCGAGGCCTTCAGCTCGATCAATTGCAGCAGGGTGCGACGTATGGAGGCGGCAGCATCGCCGGCATTAAGGAAAGCATCGCGCACCAAGGACATAAGCAGCTCCAGCTGCTGCGGCAATTGCTGCTCCATATCCTGGCCAATGCAGGTCAAAACATAGAACAGGCACTCAATCTGGAAGGAGAAACACAAAGAGAAAGCTTAGTTTGGGGCCTGAGGAGAGTATATAGTAAATTGATTCCCACCTCGGATAGTGAACGCACGGGGGGACGCACACAATCCTCGCAGCACTTGGACAGCAGACTGAGCAACACCAGTGGGGGCGGGGTGCCCTCGCTGTGGGTGCGCAGCTGCAGCTGGCGACGTTTAAGCTGGCAAAACATTTCCGTTAGAAATGCCATGAAGGCTGTAAAACGTACGCGTGATGGTGACTTCATGCCCTGGATGACAAAGAGAAGCTAGTGAAGAGAGAAGAACAGGGAGAGCTATTAATGAAACAAGTCGAGCTTGAAGGTGAAGTAGGACAGGGCTATGGCGATACTCTCAAGTTAATCGATATACAAAACAAATAAATGAATGAAAGAACATTGACAGGGCTACTGGTTCTCACCTTCTCCCTCTCCTGGTACCATTGACGGCATGTGTTGAGCAATGCCTCCAGAAACGTTTCCTTCTGCTCCTTGGCTATTATGTTCAGACAGAGCCGCGATATGGGCAAAGCAAAGCGTCGACTCTCCACGGCGCGCTTAATGAACTGCGATGTCAGCTCCATGAGGCAACGTGAATTGAGTTTATTGGGATCCTCCAGTGCTGTGTCGATTAGACTTTGTATTTCCGGCGTAAATTGTCCAATGTCGGCAACCTCATTTCCCAAACCGAGTCCCAACCCGGCCATTCCACGTGTGAGTGCATCAGCCGAGGACAGGGACTTGGAGCGCTGTAGGGCAGTTCCATTTAGATATGGATCGATGCCATTTAGTTGATAAGCTTGTCCATTGCTGTTGTTGTTGTAGTGATTGTTGCTGCCGCCAAATTGCGCAGACTTTTGGCCACGTGGCTCCGGCGCAAATTTTACGCGATTTGTCGACTAAAAGGGAAAATAAATGTATTTAAAATCAATCCCAAACGTACATAGCTTCGATTTTTGTGTGCTGAATTATTGAATTTGAGTTTGAATGAAGAAATCTACCACAAGGAAAACGATACTCGTATTAAAAATACATATCGGAACTTGCATCATTGGAAGGTGAACGCAACTCGGACCGAACTAGTTATCGGACACATTTTTGCCCTTTAAGTTTCCGATAACTAATCCGAAATTTGATATTGAAATTTAAATATTGTATTTAGCAGTGAAAAATTCGAACTACTATTAAATAATGTAAATAAATAATGTAATATGCGTTGGAGGAGACACAAAACTGTGCTTACATGAAGTATATTCCCACTGGAGGGTGAATTCATTAGGGGCAGCTGCCCAGCATTCAAGGCGCCAATGGGATGTGTTACCAATATGGAGCGATGATGATTGCCCAGCGAAAGGCCCGCCTGACGTCGATTCAAAATAGCATTGGAGGCAGCCGCATATTGTTGCTGTTGTTGCAAGATGCCTGGGAAGACCAGAGACGAACTGGAAGAATGTTGTAGATTGTGGTTTAGCTCTGCAAGAGAACGGGGGGAGGCAAGAGGGATAAAGTTTGGCATTAAGTTTTGGTTGAATTTACCGATTACTGTTCAGTGTGTCCGCCGGTGGCGTTGCACGTGAGTTGTTGTTGTTGCTATTGTTGTTGTTGCTCATTGTGAACTCCTGGGCATTAATGTTCAGTTTGTTTGTCATACCCCCACCAGCACCACCAGAGGTACCACCTGAGCTAGCACCACTGCCATCACCAACACCACCACCACCACCACGCACATCTGCACAAGGTTCGTTTTGTGTTTTGTATTTTTGTTCGGGATTAAAGACACACAAATGAATAAACAACATGAATTGATGGGAATATTTATATATATTCAGATTATGAGAGATAGACATACATACATATATGAAAAGAAGAAGAGAGAAGATGGACAAAAATAATTATAGTGGAAGGAATTTTGGAGTTTCGATTAGGTGAAAAGGCTGAGCGAAGGTTAGGCAGAATCTTGTGGCAGGCCGAAAAGCACTTCGATAGATGAATTTTAAAAATACCATAATATGCGTAGGTGCTACAGTTAACCATACACAATAACAATTATAGATCTATCTGCTATAATAACAGAGATTTGCTATTAACAAGTACAAAGATTGTGAGGAGAGAGAGAGAGAGTAGCGTGTGTTAGCAGGGCTAAGCTAAGCTCAAAGTGGTGCTGAGGTATTAGTTTCTATAGTTTATAGACAATAGTTTCGACTTACTCGGAGGTCTGTATATATCCATAGCTGGCTTGCCGCGCATCTGTCCGCTCTGGTTTCCCGGCACATTGAATGCCAGACTGCGCCTTTTATTTATGTTCTACAATCAGAAGAATTGCCTTAATTTAAAACAGACTCAATTAGTTGGCGGAACTCACCTGCTGATTGGAGGTGCGCACAAAGCTGCGCTCTCTCGATATAACGCCAGGTATAATCGGTTGATAATCGGGCGATTTGCGAGACACCTTTCGAGTATCATTCTGTTGATTGTTGTTGTTGTTGTTGTTGCTGTTACCATATGTGGCTGCTGAGATTTCCACTTTCTCTGCCATTTTGTTGTTCTCTCTTCTTCTTCTTCTTCTTCTTTTGCTTAACCTTTAAACTATTTGAAAAACCTAATCTTTGGTTTTTTGAAAAAACGTTGGATTATTCTTGCGCGATTGTGTAATTAATCGCTCTTGCTATATATGTTTTTTCAGTTTCAGTATTTGAGTAAAGTTGTACATATCACAATTCTTGTTTTTTTTTCCTTTTGTTTCTTCTTTTTTTGTTTGCTTTTAATACGTTTTGACTATAAGTATAATTTGCTTTCGTAGTCTTGGGCACAAGACAAAAAGTATTCCTTCTTTTATAGGTCTGAAAGCAGAGATCAGAGAGATTGTTATGAGTATTTTTATGATTCTTTATATACAGCCCAATTTCTTGTAGTGGAAAGCTGAGATAAAAGACTTATTATTAATCTTTAATATTTAAAGAGAATTTTGTAAACCAATTTCTATCAGTGTAAAGAAGAGATAGTATATCTTTAGAAAATGTCTTCTTATTTCTTAAATATTAAAGAGATTAGAAAGTAATAAGAGAGAAAGTAATTCTATGAAATTTAAAGAATATTTCCTTATATGCAGCCTTATTTCGTACAGTGTACAGAGCTTGTTGCCATGCACCAACCCATCCCCAATAATACATATACAGATGCTACATAAATTCAATAAATTGAGTGGGCTTGCACTCAAGTTTTGAACGGGGAGACTGTCGCAGCTCGTGAAGAAAGAACGCGAGAGAGAGAGAGAGAGAGAGAAAAGCATAAACTATTTACGCTCAGAGTGTACTTAACTCATACATCTTTATAGTGTTTATGTATATATATTGCTATTCATACATTAAACGTCTGTTTAACCGGCTTTGCGACTGCGCGTAGGAGTGCATCTGGTTTCTTTTAAGACCGCACTTTGAAGCGACCAAAACACGATCGAATGACATCAGCTTTGAGCAATTTTTTGTCTAATTTTGTAGCGCTTGAAGTACTCATAATATGCCAGAGTGTGTGTGTGTGTGTGTGTATGTGCGTGCGTGTGTTTTCTAGCTATTTGCGACTTGTCGAAATTTACATACTCTAAACAAAACAGCTAAACAACAACAATAACAATCTAACATTTAGGATTGTTAATAATAGGCAAACACTATTAAGCAAGATACAGTGGAAACTGCCTTGAATGATTTGTATTTTATAGAAGAGAAATATTTGTATATAAAGAGATATAAATGTATCTAATGTTTCTTATGTTTTATAGAAAAGAGCACTGAATTAATCATAATCAAGTCACGATAAGCTCACGTCTCTTTTAATTTAATTTCTTTGATAAACTTAAGCAGATTTTCATTGAGTTCCCTTCTAGTATGCATATTTCAATAGAAATTATGAAGAATTTCAAAGAAATTCCGACAGATTAGATTAATAGATTAGCTTAGCTATTTATTTGTAGTATACAATAGTTTCTGTCTCTTAAATCTCTTTGACAAGTTTATGATTATTAAAGATTTCTTTTCGAAATGATTAAAATTGCAAGTATGCAAATATTCATTGGGTTCTCTAGTTTTTCAATCATATTTTAATTGATAAGCTTGACAGTCTGACAAAACTTAGCTAATCTTTTATTTTTACACGATTTTTTCTGTATTTTAAATATAATTGATGATTTTATATTGCATATAGATTAAGATATCTTTCTCTCTTCTAGCTAAAATCATAGACAATTTCTTAATTGTTTCATAGTTTAAACTGTTAACTTTCCTTGTAAGTTCTTTGAGATAAACTTTGTAGCACTAAATAGATTGAAATTACTTCTGCATATAATACGGTGTGTGCCACTGTATATATAACTTGCCATATTACAAATATTGCATTGGGTTTCCTTTCTATTATAGCATATTTTGGAAGAATTGCTGATAGATTAGCTGGACAATCTGACCAAGCTAGGCCCAATATATTATTATATTAAATATTTTATGTATCTATAACATCTCTCTTTCTTCTTGCATAAATGATTTATCTTTTTCAAATATCTTTCTTTCAACTAAGCTGACTTATCATTTCCTAATAGTTTTCTTGTTTTTCACTCACCTTTTAATGCAAATAAAAATTGATCCAATAATTTGTGTTTGGGTTGTTGTCGTTGCTTTTAATAGCTTTGTTTACACGCTTCTTTCTCTCGAGTACTCTCACTTACTCGCTCTTTCTTTCTTTTACTCTCTCTCTCTCTCTCTCTTTGCTGCTTTCCTAGTTCTTTAGATTAAAGAATTGTCGTTGTGGATCGTCTTTGTCGTCGTCGTTATTGCGCTTCGTATGTGTTGTTGTGAGGTTGCTCTATGTGCTATTTCCTCTTTTACTTCTGCTTCTTCTTCGCGTCGTTCTTGGCGTCTTACTCGCTTAGTTATGCTCGGCACACTTGGCTAACAATAATAATACAAATTTTTGTTTAATTATATATTTTTTTTTGCGCGAACCTTATAGAAACGACTGCGACTATGGTGACTAAATGGTGTTGCTCTTTAGTTTTTTGGATCGTCATGCACACACGCGCACACACACACACATGCACAGACTGCTTCTCGCATCAGATACAAAAACAATTGATGATTGTCTTGTTATTCTTCGCAGTTGTTGTTGCTGTTTCTGTTTTGCTGCGAGCAGCTGTTTCTGCTTAGCATGAGTCAGTGGAGGGGTGTGTAGGAGGGGGATCGACTGCGACGTCGACTGTGTCTGCTGCTGCCCCTGCTACTGCTGTGTTAAGTATACGCACCGTTGACGCTGACGTCGGCTGCGGCTTCTTAGTTTGCTCTGCTCTTGTCTATTTTTGGTTTGTTGCTTTGCGCTTTCTATTCTTTATACGTTCGTCGTTCTTTCGCGTAATTTTCGTTCGTTGTGTTGATCGCTCGCTCGCGCACGCACACACACACACACAGAGACAGAGAGACAGACACACCTACACTATGTATGAGTGTGTATGCAAGCATAGATATTAATTTATTTTTATGTTTTGTTGCTCTTCGCACGCGCTTCCTTTGCTACTAAATTCTTGCTCGATATTTTTGTTTGCAAATTGTTCACATGTGCAAAATATATATACATACATATATGTATATTCAGTATATATAGTATATCGATCTCAATCTATTTGCGCGCTTGATTTGTGTTCTTCCGTTTCCGTCTGCCTTGGCTGTGGGGATGACGTCGTCTGCTTTTCCTTATTTATCTAATATTTTGCATGGATAGTACCAATATTATTATGATATTTCCGTTTGACTTAGCGCTCTTCTATTTATAACGAAGAACAGTCTCTGTGTATGTATGTATGTATGTACTCGATATATGAATCACATAATAGCAAACGATAGAAATTTAGCTACTAAAAGTGCTGCACATTCCATTTACCTATGTATATACATATGCTTGTATGTATGTGTGTATATATTATATTATCTTATTTCGAGAATTATTCACATATATAACTTTCGATTCTGGTTAATTTTTCGTTCGTTATTTATTTCTTTTTTGTTTTGTTTTCCTCTATTCGATTTGCACACTCTCGTAATTATGGTTGATGGTTAATGGTATATCGTATATATATGGCGTATATATGTATATATTATATGTATCTTTCTATTTATGCATGTATATTGTGTGGATAGTGCGAGTATCGTTCGGTCACTTGCTGCGTTTATATATTTTATTTTGTGAAACTTAAAAATTAAATCATCGGCGCGAGCGATCTGTTTAAGACTGAAACTCTGATGAATCGGCGACGCTGTATAAAGCTCTGCGGAAGAGACTTTCCCGGCCCGGCCCTGTGTGTGATCTCACGCGGTAAGAGATAGAGACAAAGAGAGCAACGCAGCTCTCTGCTTACTCATTTGTAGGGTTGTCGAGTTGCCTAATGATAAACAAACTAAATATCAAGCAATTTTAATGTTTTCAATTATCATATATCTTTTTTGTTTAATTGTAATCAAATTGTATAACTTATAAAATTATCAAGCAATAAAAATCAATAATATTATATATATTGTATATTAGATTTTATCAAAATAAAAATTTCATAAGAAAATCTTCATTAATTTAAACAAATTCTAGAAAATCTACAACAATATGGAATTTAGAAAAAATATAAAAATCATTTGTTATAAAGGTTTATAGATCATTATTGTATTAGTTCCAATGCACCCTAGTTAGTTTTGCTAGCCAACTTTAGTTAAAAGACAAGATTGTCTTTCTGTTTCCCCCTTTTCCATTCATAAAACATTCGCACGCTCTGCACTTAAATGTGAATATATTATAATATATAATTTAATACAATATCGATTCTTAAGCTTAGACGAAAATGATCAACGAGCAAAATAATCTCGATAATAATTGTCGCTCTTTAAATTATAAAATAATATATACGCTACACCGACAAAACAGCATTCTCTCGGGGAAATATAAATGGAAAGTGAGTCGCGTGCTCGATAAATGAATCCTCCGTTTACTGCTTCTTTGTTGGCGTTCCCAAGGAGTGGTTCAACGAATTGTTCAGGCGCTCCTCCTCGGCCTCGTCCAGGCCCAATGCCATGGTTAATAATTTAACTACACAGCGCTGCTCGTGCACTTCGCCCTTCTCCGTTGACGTAATATCCTTTTCCAATTTTAGCTTCTCTTCGGCAGCCATTAAAATGCCCTCCTCAATGGTACTCTCTGATATCAGACGATAGATGGTCACCGGACGACTCTGTCCCATGCGATGACAACGATCCTCGGCCTGCTTATCATTGTATGGATTGAAATCGATGTCGTGTATGATGCAGGTATCTGCTGCTGTCAAATTGATGCCCACCCCGCCAGCCTTGGTCGATAGCAAGAAAATAAAGATATTATCATCGACATTAAAGTCAGTGATAAGATCCTGACGCTCCTTAACGGCGGTGGCACCATCCAAGCGACAGAAACCATGCTTTCGTATTTTCAAATATTCCTCCACAACGTCCAGCATCATGGTAAACTGACTGAACAACAGCACACGATGTCCCTCGGCCTTCAGTTTGGGCAGTAATGTGTCCAGATAAAGCAATTTGCCTGAATCACATATTAGGTTATCGGGTATCTTCACATCGTACAGTTCCTGCAAGAGAGAACATTTTTATTAATATATATATTAAGCCCGATCCAACAGAGGACTGGGTAAATCTCAGAAAACCCCAAACAGATTGGTGGATTCATGTGAAGACTTAAGTTAATACCATAAAAGAAGGAATCTAAGTTAAAAACTCTAAATAATCTATTGAAAGAACTTAAATTCCTCAATAGAGAAGAGTACTCTCAACTTACGTATTTATTGCAGAGCTGATACACCTGAAAGTCAGACATGATGGCCAGATCCTCGAATATGTATTGTTCATTTGTCTTCTTATAGGAATTGCCGCGCGCCAGTCGCTTTGCGAAGCCACGCAGCTGTTCATCCGAGAAATAATGACGCATTAGCAGTGGATGATTTGCCATCCGACGCATTTCCATCATAATTGCAACGCCAGCACGATCGCTGCTGCCACAGACCTCGCCCTTGTTGTTCGAATAGTATTCGACCATCTCCTTATAGTACTGCTTTTGTAATGCACTCATGGGAACTTTTTCCTAATGAAGAGGGGAATATTACTACCAGTTCGAAGACAGGATATACATCTCCTGATACTTACAACAATGCTGTGTTTGGTGGGCAAATTGTTGAGCACATCCATTTTGAGACGCCTCAGCACAAAAGGTTTCATAATTCGCTTGGCGCGTTGCACTTGCGTCTCCTGGAACTGTGATACCTCCTCTTGATCAGCGTCGGTTTTGTTTTTCTATAGAGTAGAAGGAAATATCATTATTATTAACAAGTTTATCTTATATAGATCATGCTTCACTAACCCTTACGAACAGGCTTTTAATATCCTCAATACTCTTGGCAAAGAACTTAGGCATGACAAAGCACAGCAGGGAGATCAACTCAAGCAGATTGTTTTGGAGGGGCGTGCCAGTTAGCAGGATACGCATTTCAGCGTTTATAGTGATCAAATTGATATAACGCTGTGTTGTCATATTCTTAAGCATGTGCGCCTCATCGAAGATGACATAGTGCAGCTTGCAAACACGGAACATTTTACGCTCCTCGGGTGTGGAGCCAACTATGTGGTATGTGGTGAGCAGCACATCGAATCCAGTGAAGCCATCCTTAGCGAACCGAACACGCATTCTCCGGCGTTCATCCTGAGAGCCATGATACTTTTCCACAATAAGACTTGGACACCATTTGGCAATCTCCGCCTCCCAATTGTCCAGCGTAGACGAAGGCACCACAATCAGATGTGCACCCTTGCTTAGGCCATTCTCTTTGAGATACGCCAGGAAGGCTATAACCTGTATAGTCTTGCCCAGACCCATCTCATCTGCGAGAATGCCATTCATTTCCTGCTTGTGCATCACCGTCAACCAATTGAGACCGATTACCTGATAGTCTGCCAGGTGTAGGCTGTAAAAAAAGATCGCGTAGCCATTAGAATTTTATGGATAAAGAAAGTATAGAGCTCCTACTTGCTGCTTAGTATTCTCGGCTGTTCCACAATGCCAGATCCATTGGCTATAGCTGTTTCCAAGCGGGTAACCATCCCTTTGCATTTGCTCAGAATGGTGGCCACCGTATTCTGTTTGTTAATCAGATCTTGTGTATAGTTAAGTAGATCTGCCGATAATCGATTTGATTCGAGTTTTTGTCGCAAATCTGACCAATCCTTGAATGGACGCAATTCAATAAGTACCGTTGCCTTCTTCTCCGACAATGTCTTCACTGATTGCAGTTCCACAATGCTGGCATCGTTCATAAACTGGAATACTTTCTTACGCTGTCCCGTCATTTTCGATGACATTTCTGTGTCACTATCATCGCTGTCGTAAACCTGATCCTTGGATTGTTTAACATCGTCATCGTCGGAATTATCATAGTCTGAGTAGTTGCCACTCGATTTGCCTGGCTTGCTAGAGGCGCCTGAGGCACTGCCATTTGAACTGGACTTGAGTTTAGGTCGATCCACGGGACCATTTTGTTGCTTAGGCTTACAGTGTTCCTTAAGATAACGTATAGACGCGGCAACATCCCAATCTGTTCGCGCCAGCGAGTCCTGAATAGCCTGAAGAACATAAAGTTATCGATTAATCGATTGATAGTAATATTTGCTATTAATTATGAATAATTTAAATGTACTTATTTAATAAATTAGAATCAATATTATTTTTACTATGCGTGACCTATAAATGATTTTTTTTTCTTATTCGTTAACCATCCCTTTTAGTGGACGCCACTGTTTGGAACAGCTGTTCACAATGCCGGGCCCGAATCGCCATATTCCGAACACATGTAAGCGTCGCGCGCGCTCTCCCCCCACTACCAACGAGTAACTCCTGCTCTCCAGAAACACCGACTACATACCATTGTATCGTAATGGGGCATTATTTTCGCTGCCGCCATGTAACGTTCTTCTTTTTCTTTTACAGTTAATATCACTTTCTGTTTCTTGGGCGTCTGACAGTCTGCGCTGTCGCTGTCACTGTCGGCCATCACCTGGATGCGTTTCTTGCCAGGCACACGTTCTAGAAATTTAATTAGAATAAGAAGTTGATATTTTCCACACACAACAATGCACACAATGCGTACCAGTTCTCCCCGGGCTGGCTACGGCAACTGCTGCTGTCTTATTTATACGAAATTGACGCAAATCATTTAGACTGGATTTGGAGACTGATGGATTTTGGCTTTCCGACATTGTTGGGCGAGGCGAATTGTAAATAGTTGTTGACGTTTAATTTATAAATACTTATTTGCAATTAACTTTACAAATTTAACATTTAATGGAGTAAATTTTCCTACAACACTTTTTGCATTCACAATTCACACAAAAAATAATCACTAATCTGAATTGCAAACGATAATCGCAATCGATAAATGCAGCTGTTGTTTTGTCGGCGTCATATCGCGTAGCCCTCACCTTATTAATTTTGCACTCGCAATCGATAAGCGCCGGCTTCTTTATCGATGTATCTGCAACCCTGTGCATAAATCGAATTTTCGCGACGCTTTTGCAGCCCTCGTCAGATTTTTTCCATTTGTGTGAGGTTAATTGAAAATATTTTTGTCGCTGAAAAATTTACAAATTTTACCCGAATTTATTGCAAAAAAAAAAGCAAGTATAACAAGGCAAAAATGGCGGGCGGCAATACACCGCGTGTCATACAGGTGACCAATATTGCGCCGCAAGCCACCAAGGACCAAATGCAAACGTTATTCGGGAACATTGGCAAAATCGAAGAGATTCGACTGTACCCCACCATCCGGGACGTGTCCTGTCCCGTCCAATCACGTATCTGTTATGTGAAATACACGGAGACAAGCAGTGTGCCGGTGGCCCAACACCTGACCAATACCGTATTCATTGACCGGGCCCTCATAGTCATACCCGTGCTGGCCATACCGGAAGAGTATCGCGCCCTGGAGATGCTGAAGAATGGCACCATTGTGCCGGGTCTTCAGAAACCGGATTCCAAGTTGCCGCCGGAGGTGATCAATCGCATAGAGGGTCAACTGCCGCAGCAAGTAATCAAGACATACGATCCCAAGTTGGTGGAATTCAATCTGCCGGAGTATCCAGCTCTGCCCTCGTACTATGAGGCCCGTAAAATTGAAGAGATCCGTCGCACCATTATCGTATGTGATGTGCGCAACGAGTGGCGCCTAGACGACCTTATGGAGTGTTTCCAGCGTGCCGGCGAGGTTAAGTATGCACGCTGGGCGGAGAAGGACAACAAGACATACTGCATGATTGAATTCTGCGAACAGACAAGCGTCATTCACGCCCTCCGCCTCCAGGGACAGGAGTTCAAGGGTGGCAATTTGAGTGTCTATCACTCAACGTATTCGATCACCAAACCGGAGGCCAAGTCCAATGAGGCGGCGCAGGCGGAGATCGAGGAGGCAATGACCATTGTTAAGGAGGCACAGAGCATGATTTCGGCTGCCATAGA
Source organism: Zaprionus lachaisei (assembly GCA_018901815.1). Lineage (NCBI taxonomy): Eukaryota > Metazoa > Arthropoda > Insecta > Diptera > Drosophilidae > Zaprionus > Zaprionus lachaisei. The sequence continues at coordinate 2,865,748 of JAEIFI010000109.1, forward strand.
TCCCGTCATCGGCATGTTGGCCAAGGACAAACGACGCCGATCGCGATCACGTTCCCGCTCGCGAGAGCGTCACACCAGCACCAGCCGATCCCGTTCGCATCGGTCCACGTCGAGGCGACGACGTCGTTCAGGCTCTCGGGAGCGTCGCAGCGTGTCGAGGTCACGTCGCTCACGCTCGCGTGGCAAACACTCCTCACGCTCGCGCAGTAAACGCTCTCGATCCCGTCATCGTCGCAGCACTTCCCGATCCCGACGTTCACGTTCGCGAGGAGGAAAACACTCGCGCTCGTCTAGATCACGTGGCAAGCGCTCCCGATCCCGTCATCGTCGCAGCACATCGCGTAGTAATCGTCGTTCCCGCTCGCATGGTGTTGCTGGTGGTGCTGGCAGCGGAGGTGGTGGTGGAAGCAGTGGAAATGGCAAACGCTCTAGATCCCGTGAGCGTAGCAAGAAATCGCATCGCGCTCGTTCGCCACGTTCGCGTAGTAAACGCAGCTCCCCATCCCCGCCACCTGTGAGCAGTCACAGCAGCAGCAGCAAGTCACGTTCCAGTCGCAGCAAAGATATCGCACCTGTGCTCTCCAAATCCTCCTCATCTTCATCCTCCCGAAGACGTTCCCGCACCCCGGAGTCCCGAAAACTCAAGTCCATCTCGGAAGATATTGAGGCAAAGAGTACCCGCAAATCGGTTAGCGTTGAGAAATCGGACAACATGGATATATCAAATTCACCCTAGAAAGAGATAGGGTTATTCAGATGATAATCTCCCGATTCATACATTGCACACCAACACACACACATTAATATTTTGATAAGAAATACAAGAGAACATTAAAGAACCTACCTATAAAATATGATCTAACTAACTTTTGCTATTTGAATCGACATTGCTTTGAGATTTATATTGCTACGATCTGTCCTAGATGCAAGTATAAAGTATATTTATAAAGATTTTAATTAAAAGAACTCTGCATTTACATTCTGTATCTTTATTTAAGAAGGACTATTCAATACATATACAATTTATAGATTAAGTTCCTAGAACTGACTGTCTTTTTCAATTAACAAGTATTTTCGGCTATAGATATGGTAACTGCAGTAAAAGACTGTAGATACAGTACTGCAAGGGGTTTTTTGTATTAGAATGATTCGAAACAATTCATTGAAATTTGCAATTTTAATGAGAATTTTTCATATGGTTTTTGTTTTATTTTGAATTTATCTAAATCTTAAAAAGTTCGCAATTTTTTACATATGCAACTTCATTCATAAGTTTCCGCAACTTTCTCTCAGTGCACTTGAACAGCTGTGTAATCGGTTTGTTTGTTTTCTCTATCGCAGAAAAGCTTTCTTTTGCCGGCGTAGGCGAAGAGCTTTTTGTTGCGCTCTTTAACAAAATGTCGACGAGCCGCGAGCTTCGTTTGAGTTGCTATCGAGTGTTCATCGTCTTCAGTTGTACGAAGAGAGAAGGAGAGAAAATCGAGAGAGTGAATTACTTTGCCCTTTTTACTTGTTTTATTCATATTTTTATACTTTGTTAATTCGTTTGATAAAACAACTTTTAATTTGTGCAAACATGTCTGCAGCAACTAAAGGTAATTGAAATGGAATTTGATTCCTGGTTCTTTCGATTGTTGTCTCGCGCAGTGATTGATCAACTTGAACTTTGGACTTGTTGATGTCTAATCTGCTCTCTCTGTCTCCCCTTTGCCCCCCGCCACGCACAGTTGGCACAGCATAAACGCCGGCAAAGGGGGACTGTGCACTTTGGACCTGTTGAACAAGCAACAAGATTTGCTTTCGTTTACAGCGACTAATTTGAATAATTGCGATAACGCAATACATACTAATATATATGTTAAATATTATATACTACAGGTATCTACATTGTGGCCGCCAAGCGTACAGCCTTTGGCACCTTCGGTGGAGCACTAAAGAATGTGAACCAGACACAGCTGCAGACCACAGCAGCCAAGGCGGCACTGGAAGCGGCAGGACTGAAGGGCGAACAAGTGGACACGGTGATCGTGGGCAATGTGATTGCGGTGAGTTAAGTTAGCGGGAGCTGGAATAAATATCCTGTCTACAGCAATTGGGACATAAATTGGGAAATTTCCTTCTTCCATATTTGAGCATTCTCAATAGAATTTGTATATGGGAGTTTTATTATTTAAAAGTTGGCGACTAACAATTGGAATAAATTACCTGCCTACTTTAATTCCCTTTATTTCAAAATAGTGAAATTACCTATTCCATTTCCCATTTCCATTGGGGACATTAATGATAACCTATTGCAGAGCGAGAACAGTTTCCATAACATTTCAAATAATTCTTCATTTATTTTATTTGTTTCTTCATTATTTTCCCCTTCTACCACAGTCCTCCTCAACCGATGGCATTTATGTTCCCCGTCATGTGGGTCTCAATTGTGGCGTGCCCATCGAGAAACCCGCCTTGGGAATTAATCGCCTGTGCGGTTCCGGTTTCCAGTCGATTGTGAATGGCGCCCAGGATATTCTGGTGGGTGGTGCCAAGGTCGCCCTCACGGGTGGTGTGGAGAGCATGTCACAGACGCCATTCATTGCACGCAACATGCGCTTCGGTACCACCTTGGGAGCCAACTACAATCTGGAGGATGCACTGTGGGCGGGACTTACTGATACCCACTGCAAGCTGCCCATGGCTCTGACCGCTGAGAACTTGGCTGAGCAGTACAAGATTACACGCGAGCGTGTGGATGAGTTTTCACTGCGCTCACAAAAGAACTGGGAGCGGGCACAGGCTGAGGGCGTCTTCAATGCAGAGATTGCACCCACCAAGCTGAAAGTCAAGGGCAAGGAAGTGGACTTCGTTGTAGATGAGCATCCACGTCCCAAGACCACGCTGGAGGGTCTGGCCAAGCTGCCCTCGCTGTTCAAAAAGAACGGCATCGTCACTGCGGGCACAGCCTCGGGCATTTGTGATGGTGCTGGTGCTGTGATCATTGCCTCCGAGGAGGCACTCAAGGAGTACAACCTAAAGCCACTTGCCCGCCTGGTTGCCTTCTCCTTTGTCGGTGTCAAGCCAGAGATTATGGGCATTGGTCCCGTGCCTGCCATACAGAATGTGCTGCGCGTAGCGGGCAAGAAACTGGAGGACATTGACCTAATTGAGGTAGGCCTGGGAAGGGAGAGATCTCTATACATATATATCGATAACTAATCTTCTCATCCTGCAGATTAACGAAGCCTTCGCCGCACAGACACTGGCTTGTGCCGATGCCCTCAAGCTGGATACCTCCAAGTTGAATGTGAATGGTGGCGCCATCGCTCTGGGTCATCCTCTGGGAGCCAGTGGCTCTCGCATCACAGGACACTTGGTGCATGAGTTGCAGTAAGTAGAAGGGGAATCCTCTCTGGATGAGGTGTTTAATCAAATTCTTTATCTTTGCAGGCGCAAGAAACTAAAGTACGGCATCGGCTCCGCCTGCATTGGTGGTGGTCAGGGCATTGCTCTGCTGCTGGAATCCGTTTAGGATCGTGAGACCGAATCCCTTCAGCATTTACGATAACCTTAGCATCGATGATCGATATAAATAAAATTTACTTTATGGACTGATAACAATTTGTTGGTTTTTATCTGTGTATTTTTCTATTTTTATTACAAATTTATTGAAACATTTTGTTGCAAACGGAAGGTAGTTTCATTTTAATAGATGCGCTTTCTACAAGAAAGACAACATATTGTTAAAAAATTGATCGATATCGATTTGATGAATGGAATCGCTCTCCTTAAAGGTTTATCGAAATAGAATCTCTTAATGGGCACCTAAACATTACGAGTACATGTGTGGATGTGTTCAGTTCGTTTGGGCGCTGGTGGAGAATAACGCCAGGACACCACTGGCCACGCCAATAGAGAAGATGTAGTTGACGAAGGGCGTAGCGTTCTTCAGCAGGAAGAAGCTAATGAAGATGATGATGGCCAAGTAGATGGCATTGTTGTAGAAAATCGAGAAGGTAGTGGCCTCGTAATCAGCAACCTCGTTTTTCTTCCACAGAATACGTTCGTCCTTCTCCTTGCGCGTGACCTTCTTGTCATCGCCCAACTGGCGGTTCACTTCACGGGTCACTGCATCCTCGCGACGCACTGCAATCTTGTGCTTCAGCTGGAACTTGATGTTCTTGTATGCGGTGGCCATCAGGTAGGTGCTAGCTGCGGTGACAAGCACAAACAGGATGGAGCTGGGCCACAGATCCATGTTATGGATGCGCCAGAAGAGCCCTAAATAGAGGGAAAAAGAAAACATTTTTAGCACGGTGGGTGGAGGGGGAGGGTAAACCAACAACGTGTCACTATTTTTGTTAGTGTTGCTCTTCACTTACAGATTGGCAAAGCGGAGACGATGAAAGCGTTGCCGTAAAAGATTGTCGCCGATTTGGTGGTCACATTGCGACTGAAATCCTGCAGCAGCAGCTCCTCCTCCTTGGTGAAACCAGACGATTGCACTTTTTGTTGCTTGCCAGAACCCATTTTTTTTAATTTTTATGTGTTTTTGTGTCTTTAGTGAAAGTTACCGCAACTCAGCCAGTCGAAGAATAAGAGTAAAGCGTACACGAAGGCAGTCCAATCGGCAAAGTGACAGCGCTGCGACGTAGTGACGTGTAAAGTAAACGTCAAAAAGCGATGTTGTGGTGTCGATAGGTTCAATTCACGGAACTGGTTCATTAAATTGTACAATGTACGCACAAAATACAAGTTTATTGCTAGAATAACTATTCTAAAAATTAAAACAATTTTTTTAATGCTGTGCTTAATTCATTTCATCGTATATTTTAATATATTTGTATTATTATGTGAACCATTTGAACGAGTTTGATTCCAACAGCTAAGGTAGTGCAGCCCAGTTGTTATCAACAACAATAATCGATAGATTTTAAACAACAGAAGTGCAACAGGTACTGTAACAGCTGTTTAGATAAAATATTTAAATATTTGGGTAAATAGATTAAATATTTAGCGCTTTTATCTTATTAAATTACAGTTAAATATGCTCCTTTTTATTTAAAAAAATTGCATACATAAATATATTTCTTTTAAAGTAGTAATAACCAATTTATACTGCTACTAACCGATCGCGTCCAAAGGTCACTTCAGTTTTAAAAACTTTATGTTGAATTTTTAAGCAAAATGATGCGAACAAAGATCTTGACCCTGCTGCCCCGTGCCAGAGGAGTTGTACGACACTTGTCCAGTGCAACCAAGTTGACTACAGTGGAAGTAAATGATAAGACTGGAATTGCTACGCTGACCATGAACCGGCCACCGGTAAATGGACTCAACTTGGAGCTGCTGACTTCGATTAATCAGTCCATACAAGAAATCGAGGGCAACAAGAGTCGTGGACTGATACTGACATCGGTAAGAAGCATAAATGTCTGTCATGTATTATTTAATTCTATTTGGTCACTCTTGCAGTCAAATCCCACAATCTTCTCAGCAGGATTGGACATACTGGAAATGTATAAGCCCGATAAGGAGCGGATTCGCGCATTTTGGACTGCACTCCAAGACACATGGTTGGCCCTTTACGGCAGCAGTGTGCCCACAGCAGCTGCCATTAATGTAGGTCCACATCGATGAATGTATATTCCTTATATTAATATCGATTACCACACAGGGTCATTCCCCTGCCGGCGGCTGCTTGCTGGCCGCATCATGCGAGTATCGTGTAATGCTGCCGAAATTCACAATAGGGCTGAATGAAACTAAATTGGGAATTGTTGCACCCCAATGGTTTATGTCCACGTTTCTGAGTGTTCTGCCCCGTCTCGAAGCGGAACGTGCCCTAAATCAGGGCCGCATGTTCACCACAGAGGAGGCACTGCAAGTGGGCCTGATCGATGAAGTGGCTAACAGCAAGGAGGAGGCTGTGGCCAAGTGTGTAGAATTTATTGGTTCCTTTGCCAAGGTGAATCCGCTGGCACGTTCACTCACCAAGACACAGTTGAGGGCTGCAGAGCTGCAGGAATTGGAAGATGGACGTCAAAAGGATCTGGAAAAATTCATATTCTTTATTAACCAGCCTGCTGTGCAGAAAGGACTGGGCATTTATATAGAGAGTCTCAAAAAGAAGGCAAAGTAAATACACTGCCTTGTATATTGTTTTACTTTTTTAAAATAATAAAAATACAAATTGAAGTTTCATAAAACATTCAAAAATTATCTGTGGTTTTTCCGTCTCTTTCTGATATCTTGCTTATCGTTTGGCCTATCGAAATAGGGAATGAAACGGCTGCATGATCAAAACATGGTATAAAATCGATACAGATATCATGCGCAGTGACGATTGTGATGTCACAAGTATACAGGCACTCAGACAAGTTGTGACGTTTGCGCATAGCTTATGAAGTGTAAATTAAAGAAAGACAACCTTTTATTGCTTGTATCATGTGATCAACAGTTTCCAAAATGCTGCGTAGCCAAACAAGACTCTTGGATCTGGCCAGGCGCCAATTAAGGTGGCCTTGCCTAAGGAGATTCTTCTCTTCCAAAACCAACAGTCTGAACCTTGTAGAAGTGGATGATAAAACGGGAATTGCCACAGTAACAATGAACAGGCCTCCTGTCAACAGTTTTAACTTGGAGCTGCTGAAGGATTTGCATGAGTCTATCAAACAGGTGGAGTGCAACAAGAGTCGTGGTCTCATACTGACCTCGGTAAGTCTTCCAATTGTTAGATAGATACACTTAATACAGTTCCTATAATTTAACAGTCCAACGAAAAAGTCTTCTCCTCCGGCCTGGATCTCAACGAACTATATAACCCGGATAAAGAGAGATTGGTAGCATTTTGGACTGAGCTGCAGGATATGTGGTTGTCGCTCTATCAGAGCAGTATGCCCACAGCAGCGGCCATCAATGTAGGTTCGCTTGTGATTTATATTTACTAATTAATAAGCATATATTTGCTCTCTCTAGGGACACGCACTGGCTGTGGGTTGTGTTATTTCAGCAGCCTGCGAGTATCGAGTGATGTTGCCAGGTTTCAATATCGGCATCCATGCTACCAAATTTGGCTATGTGGTGCCGCCTTTTATCTACCTAAGCTACTTCAGTGTCTTGCCACGTCCCGTGGCAGAGCGTGCACTGCTACAAGGAAAATTGTTTAGTACCGAAGAAGCCCTCGAAGTGCATTTAGTCGATGAGGTGGCAGTCAACAAAGAGGAGGCACTGTGTAAATGTATCAAGTTTATTGACAGCTTTGCAGGCACGCAACCTGAGGCTCGTGCCCTGACTAAGCGACAATTGCGTGCGGCAGATGTGAAACCATTGCTAGAAGATCCACAGGGTCAACTGCGTGAGAGTTTGGAATATATAAATACGCCACAGTTTCAGCAAGGCCTAGAGGTATATCTCACTCAACTGAAGAACAAAGTGAAGAAGTGATAAGCCCCAAGGTCAGAGGGCATTTTACAATTGCATTTACTGTGTTCATCTCAACACATTCTTCTAGGGTTGTGGGCTTCGGGTTTTTTTTAGAAGTGCTATATATACATATATACATTAAAATAAAATATATTTGTTGTTGTTTTTATTGAAAAAATTATAAAATAAATATAACTTACAAGTTTGAATCAAAGGCGTTGCAGCAAGTGCGATGACAGCCCTGGTCAAAGTATTCAAATTAAATTTATCGATAATCGATTAACACTGCAACAGGTTCTGTATTTTGTGTTTACTAATCGTTTGGTGTAGAGGTTTATTTTATTAGAATTTGCTCAAGTAAATTGCTTAAGATAGAGAATTCTTTATATGTGCGTTAAAATAATCTTTAATTATCTCTATTTCATTAAACGGTCACATTGCCTGTAAGGAAAAAAATAGGATGAGCCAAAAGATCTTAAGTTTATTGCCCCGTACAGTGGTTATCAGTAGGCAGTTGTCTTCTGCATCCAAACTCACCACAGTTGAAGTCAATGATAAGACTGGAATCGCTACACTTACCATGAACCGACCGCCCATAAATGCACTCAATGTGGAACTGTTGCAGGATCTGCATAAATCTATTCGGGATATCGAAAGCAATAAGAGTCGTGGTCTTATTTTGACCTCGGTGAGACCTTTAATATAGCTTTATTTGATTTACATACATAATTTACTAATGTACTCAACCCTCAGGCGCTAACTAAAGTGTTCTCAGCCGGCGTGGACATACATGAAATGTACAAGCCCGATAAGGAGCGCGTACGCCTGCTATGGAGCACCCTTCAGGATGTCTGGGTGTCCCTCTACGGCAGCAATATACCCACTGCAGCAGCAATTAATGTAAATTTCTAATTACCAATCTATATAAATATATTTAACTTTAATCTACCATCTTAGGGGGTCTGGTCCAGCCGGAGGCTGCCTTCTGGCTACATCCTGTGAGTACCGCGTAATGCTGCCAAATTTCTCTATCGGTCTCAATGAAACCCAGCTTGGTCTTGTGCCTCCGATCTTTGCGGTATTTAACTACTTAAGTGTTTTGCCACGTCGTCTCACAGAGCGTTCACTGACTCAAGGACGCATGTTCACCACAGAGGAGTCTCTACAGATTGGGCTGATCGATGATGTGGCCAACAGCAAGGAAGAGGCTCTGGCCAAGTGTGCTGAATTTATAGGCACCTTTGCCAAAGTAAATCCCCTCGCCCGTTCACTTACCAAGCTACAGTTGCGAGCTGCCGATTTGACGCAGTTTGAAAACGAACGCTCTAAAGACTTAGACGCCTTTATGTCCTTTGTTAATGATGACAACATGCAAGAACAGTTGGGTCAATATCTTCAGAGTCTGAGCAAAAGGTCTAAGCCTAAAAACTAGTTCCATTTTACATTGAACGTAGGCAACGTTAATTCGCTTTTATTAGTTAAGCAACGTGTTTAAATACAATAAATGTTGTGCAATGAAATATTGACTATCATTATTTAAATTAATATTTTAATAGACTGCAAAACATAAAATATTGCAGAACAGACACTATATATATCTCAGATAGTGCGTGCACAGCACTAAACAAACATTAGTAATCATATTATGCATCGATAATAGATTTCTGTTGCAATAGGCTTGACGTTTTGTGATTACATAATAGACCCGACAAGGAGTGCGTGCGGTTACTGTTTACGACCTTCCAAGAACTCTGCCTTTCTCTCTTTAACAGCGACTTATCCACAAAAGTGGCATTTAATGTAAATATTTGCATTATAAGCTTCATCTTCAATATTTTATAAAGATTCCTCCTGGCGGACGTTGGGACCACAGCAAAAAGAGAATTAAGTAAATTTTCAACCAACACAGACACGTTTTTATAAAGACTTTATTCAAAAGGATTTCAGTTCTCTTTCATTTTCACCTGCTGATGAATCTCCTCGGGCAGATTGGCCAGCGCTTTGTTCATCATCTCCATAAACGAATTGATTTCCAATATTTTAGCACGATAACGCTCGTTTTCCTCTCTGTAAAGAAGGGAATGTAGAACGTGGATCATGATTGTGTATTCTGTTGCTCACTTCGATAATTTCTGCATCATATTATCTATGAACTCCTTGCTGCGACTGGCCATCCGATCCTCACGTTCCTCAATGCGACTTGTATGCGTTGACTTCATGTTGCCCACAATATCCAGCACAGCATTCCGATCATCCAGACAGCTGCGCAGTTCTTGGGGCACTGCATTCAACTGTTGGAGTTGTAACTTCTGTGATAGGAAACGAGAAACCGCATCTATCATGTTATCTGCAAAGTACGAGGAAGCCTCGCGTAGCTGCAGGAAGAAGGTCTGAGCCTCCTCCACGAAACTGGTCATCAAACGGGAGATACTGCGCTCGAAGTTTAGAGTAGCTTCCTGCGAACGAAAACCTTATAACAGAGTGAAGACCAGAAATATTGCTGCACTTCACCTCAACTGCCTCGTGAAGGTGCAACTCTTGCTCCATTAGGTCCTGCCACATTTCGTTGAGTGCATCATCGAACTTATCCCTAATCGCGTCCATTGCCTCACAGAGTTCCGAGTTCTCCTGTGAGTTTTCCTCACTCTGTTCCATTTTGCGCAAGATTTCCGAAGCCTCTTCGAAGGTCTTGTCTCTGTATTGAAGAAAATCTTCGATTTTCTGCTGGCCAAGCTTCTGGTAATGCTGTTGACCCTCCTCTAGACTACTCGTGAATGCCTTGACCTCCTCTTCGCGCTCACTGAAACGCTCCAGTCCCAGTTTGTAGATACGTTGGGTTAACTCATACACATCCTTTTCATATTCTTCAGTAAGTTCCAGTGCTGATGCCCCTATTAGCATCAATACTTTGCCACTCTCATCACCTTGCCACATGCTCTCGTACAACTGATCTCCATCTAGATGCTCTACGAAACTGGAGGCCAATCGCTCCGCCTCGGCGTGCTCCCTTGCTGCTGTCTCACGTGCCTGTATCTCTTTCTCCTGACGACCCTCGATATCACGCAGCTCCCGACTGGTAAAAGAAAGGAGGTGGGTAACTAACAAATAAGACTTATTTCATGATTTATCCCTAAGTTCTTACTAAAATCTCTTCTGCGCGGCTTCTCGCATTTCATTCTTGATAAATACATATTCATAATAATTCAATTGGGGTAACATTGCGGTTATATACTCGGAGAGTGGAAAGTCGGGTTGCTTGGCTACGGGATTACCCTCCAGATTCAACACCTTTAAGCTGCTCACAAAGCGCAGTCGTTCAATCTGTATATAGATATGATAGATATAGATAGTATATAGATAGTATATAAAACATTGAAAGAGTATAAACGAAGTTAAACTTACGCCATCCAAAGCTTCAATAAGGTTGTTGCCTATACTAAGTATAACCAACTTCTCCAGTGTTTGTAAGTTCTCAATTTTTGTAATGTGATTACTGAACAAAGAGAGAACTTCCAGATTAACCAGAGTTTCAAGATTCTCAATTTTGGTGATGTAGTTAAAGCTCAGATTGAGTTCCTTGAGAGCAGTTAGCATCTCAATATGTTCGATCACCTCGATTTTATTGCAATTCAAACACAGCTTGGTCAGATTAGGGAGAACCCACAAGTGATCTATGCGTAGAATATCTGTGAATGGGAAGTAAACATAATTATAGCACTAAGTAATGAGCACATAGAGACCTCAAACAGCGTCGAGCCGTCCCAGAGCCCGAAGCATTGGGAATAGAGACTTCGGCTGCACGCTCGGCTGGGGCGGCTGCGTGTTCGGCTGGGCGGCTGCATGTTCGACTCTCAGTACAATTAGCGCATAGCATCAAAACTATAGTACTTCAGTCGCACAACGACAGCGAAACGATAAGCATGTGTATACTTTTTGCGCTGTGCGATCGTTTCAATGTGTGCGTGTATGTATGCAATGCGAGCTTGTGACGTTTGACAAGGGGCAAATGCTTCGGCCGTTCCTGTGAGCTAATTCATTTGTCACTCACGTTTGAACTCCAGTCGCAACTCTTCAATGCGCTCCAGTACGACTGGTTCCAGTTGATGTAAGCGACGCGCCTCGCCGCGCTGTCCCTCCTCTAGATAGGAGTTCCTTATCATCTCCAGATTAATAATTCCCGGCTCGGGATAATTAACCACCTGAAGAAAGTCATGATTGGGTTCCCTGCTCTGCTCGCTGTTCACCGTCGTATCGTCGTCCATTTCGTGCGATGAGTATGGAACATATGAGCCGGGTATCGCTGCCGGGTTGCTCTACGATGACTGACCAACGCATGCCCCGTTGCCCTGACAACGCACAAACACAACATGGACTTAGTTACCGTACGGACGAAGGAACGGACAGACCGATGAAAGGAACTCTCTTGTGAGTCTCTTGCGGTTCTTAGTTGCCGAAATATTGTGAAAGCTTCAACCCCGTAGCGGGATATCTTGAAACAGGTGCAATCGGTACGCGCGCTCTCTCCCTGTTCTTCTCCCTCTCTTCCTTTCTCCCCCTGGCTCGTGGTGTGTTTTGTTGACAACGGTCGTAGGAGGGGCAGTTGGTCTAGTTAGGGTTGCGGTTGTTGTGGATATCGTACGTATCGTAGTTGTTAATGCTCGCTTATAAAATAGACCTCGGCTCGCTATAGAACTCGCTACGATAACGCCAAAAAAATATTAAAAAACACTACTATTAATCTATAAAATAATATAAATCTTTCGCATAAACTTCATCCGATTTGAAACAACGTTTTAGGTAAAGTTTGCAAAGCTCATTATTCAGAAATAAAGCCTAATCGATAAAGTGAACACTGTCGAATAACTGAAAGTTGCAGTTGGTTAAAGTAATATATAATATAAGAAGTTAGCCATATATATATTATATATATTAATTCCGTTTTGATGGCTGTGCGTGTGTGAAAAAAGCAATTGGAGAAAATGAAATTATAAATGTGTTTCAAGGCTGTGGCACAACATTCAAAAGAAAGCCAAAACAAACCTGTGCTGACTCAAGCATTAGCTATCCTACTTCATACACAACACCCTCTCCCACTCCTGCCCACACACATGTCGCCACCAGAAGGTTTTTTGACTTGGAACATTCAACGTAGAACGTCTTTATAGCTTTATAATTTGACTTGGTGTCCCCATGAATAAATAATACCTGAAAACTCGTTTTCAGCTTTCAATCGTAACGCCTTACTGCCCACACAGGGTGCTTCATAAGAAAAATATCTGTTTTTTGCTATTGTTTTAGTTGGACAACTCTTGGCTAAAAAATTTAACATCATTTCATTTTTTCAAGGCTTGAATTTTAATTGAAATCATGAATTTTCATATGAATATGTTAAATTATATACCACAAAGTAACACCTTGTTAAAGCGATGAGTATCCTATTTCATATAACAACGATTATATACCACAAAGAAACACCCTGTTAAAGCAACCACTAAAGAGTATTCCATTTCAATATAATATATTCCAAATTTACATATGTACATATGTCACTTGAGCGAAAAGGTCAAGTGAACATTTTTATTATTATATTCTACAAGGAAAAACTTACATATCATTCATATAGTCATAGATTACAGGGTATACAAATTAAACCCTCATACTAAATGCCAGTTGATGATATAGGGCTAACTATACGTATAAATGCCACCATTCAAATACTCAACCTGAATGTTATCACACAAACAGTAAACAATTGCTCCTACTTTCCCGACGTGTCTGACGCAACGACCTTGATATTCTGGGTGTTATTTACCTCTAGACCCAAAAAATAATAATAAACAAAATATATTGGTCAAGTTCCCGAAAATATAATATGATTAAAGCTTTTGGTAGCCTTAAGTTTCGAAATCAATATATTGATTGATTCTAAACGAATTGATGGTGTTCAAGAAAAATAAGTAAAAGCAGCTGAGCCGTGTAATTAATTGGGTTAATTAACAGTTACTCAGCCTTTGATGATGATAAAGCACTTTTTAGACCGACTGATTTGATTCGATTTTAAGTGCTTCCATTTGTTTTAACGACCTATTTAACAGGTCCCAATGGGAGGCGTTATTCACTTATTTCATTCATCCTTCTCCCACTACGAATATCTAAGGACTTTGGACTGTAATTCATAAGTTGTAAATTTATTGAAATTGGGTATATGCGTGACGATATTTATTTCATTGCTTGTAATTCAAATACAACTTAATTAGGTTTATTTATATTTATTTTATTTCATATATTTTTAAAGAGCTCTCGCGTGACTTAAATAAGGCTTTAAAGGTGTTTATACCTTTTGATCATTGAAAATGGCCAAAAAAGGGTATACTTACGTTGTGCAAATGTATGTAACAGGCAGAAGGAGGCGTGACAGACCCCATAAAGTATACATATTCTTGCTCAGTCTATCTGTCGGTGTGAACACACAGATCTCAGCTATTATAAAAGCTAGAGTCACCAAATTTGGCAGGAAGACTCTTGTGTATTATACGCTGATCAAGTTTATTTCAAATGTTAGGTGCCACGCCCACCGCCCCAGCAAATCAATGATTTAATTTTTAAAGTCGATTTGTAAGCGGCGTATAAATGATATAACTTTCCTACTTACTAAATAATCAGCTAATAAAAATATCAACGTATCCTACAAATCTTCTATTTGATCGGACAATTAATACAGAAGTTATTCAAGAAAGTATGAGCATAACAAGGGAAACCGGCGAGCGCCATCTGTCGAGTATAATTAGAAAGCACGTACATATGTTTACACCGGAACATAGGTCGAAGGGAAGGGTATCAAACTGTCGCGTGTGGCTCGACTGTTGCTCTCGTTTTATTTTATATACTGCTTTTGGGCAAAAAACACCTAAGGGCGTATTGAGCTTCTTTAAACGAAGTATAACAGAGATGATATATATAAATTAGGATCTTTAACCATTTTGTTAACTATTTTATACAATATTTGCCATGCAACCTATCAAAAACAACAAAATGTATTTAAATACTGCAACATAATAGGTTTTAGAACAAAAATCTCCAGATTGTTTTTTTACTTACATCTGCGAGGTATTATTCCCTAAAACAGCATTGGGTACATTTTCTTTTCTACCACAAATTTTAACTTTAATCATGTTTTATCCTTATGTTTCATCTTAAATCTGTGACTTGCAGAAAGTATGTGATGAGCGTTTCCATGCCGCTTGTATCATGAATCGCTATATAACACTGACCCAGCTGGGTGATGGAACCTATGGAACTGTCGTATTGGGCCAGCGCAAGGACACTGGCGAAAAGGTGGCAATAAAACGGATGAAAAGGAAATACTATTCCTGGGAGGAGGCGATGAATCTGCGTGAAGTGAAGGTGAGCGAGGGTAACTACCCTCCATCGTTTAGTTAGTAATTGAATTCTAAACCTTCTTCTTCTTCTCCGTGCAGTCACTGAAGAAATTGTCGCATCCGAATATAGTGAAGCTCAAAGAGGTTATCAGGGAGAACGATACATTGTATTTTGTGTTCGAGTACATGAAAGAGAATCTCTACCAGATGATCAAAGATCGCGATACACATTTGCCGGAGCCAGAGCTGAAGAGTATTCTCTTTCAGGTGAGTTGAAGGGGGTGTGGGGGGGGATAAGCATAGGCATATATTATAATTATTCCTTTCTTACAGGTCTTAACGGGCTTAGCCTTCATGCATCGCCATGGATTCTTTCATCGCGATCTCAAGCCGGAAAATCTGCTCTGCTCTGGGCCAGAGTTGATAAAGATTGCCGACTTTGGATTGGCGCGAGAGATACGTTCACGGCCCCCATTCACGGACTATGTGTCGACGCGTTGGTATCGTGCCCCAGAGGTGTTGCTGCACTCTACTAATTATGGCAGCACCATCGATCTCTGGGCCATGGGCTGCATCATGGCGGAGTTGTATACGTTTCGTCCGCTTTTCCCTGGCAGCAGCGAGGTGGATCAGCTCTACAAGATTTGCTCAGTGCTGGGTACACCCGGCAAGGTGAGGCAGTATGATATATAAACAAAGAGCCTCTCTTTCAACAGTTCTGTTTTGTTTTTGCCATTGCAGAACGACTGGCCCGATGGCTATCGACTGGCGGCCATGATACATTTCCGCTACCCGGACTGTGTGAAGGTGCCGTTGAGCAGCATCGTCAGTCGTTGCAGCCAAAACGGACTCGATCTACTGGAGGATATGCTGGCCTATGATCCAGAGAAGCGACCAACGGCACAGCAGAGCCTCAAGTATCCTTATTTCCACGCGCTCAAACGCATCTCGCCAACGGCGGCGGCCAAGGCCAATGTGAGGCTCAGTACCAAAGCCCATCATCATCAACTTGTGTCAAATAATGTGCTTCCGGTGCAGGAGAAGCTGCAGGCCGTGACTGAGCTCATACACCAGAGCAACAATAATAACAACAACAACAACAACAACAACAATAATGGCATGGCGAATAACAACAACAACAACAACAACAGTAACAAGTCGCTGTACAATGGGCAGGTGAACAAAAACGTGAGCAAATATCAACCGCAGCTGAGCTTCCTCTCCAACAAAGACATGGCAGCCAACACCACTGACTCCTTGTCGCAGCTGTCGGGTCGAGAGTCTATCAATGATATATATCTCAATCGCAACATTTCGCAGCTGTTTGGCTTACCACTCGCAGCCGGCGGTGCACCTTCACATGCTCCTGCTGCTGCTGCCCCCGTTGCAGCACCTGGATTGCAGGCCACAATTGCTTCGCATCCGAATGTTTCGTTCAGCAACACCTCGACACGCAATGGTGGAGCCATCTATGTAAATGGCAGTCAACTGAGCTACGAGACGGCCAACAAGAATGCCAAGAATCATCGAGGATTGGGTCTACCCGTCGGCGGTTACTATGTCCAGACACGCCAACCTGCAACACATCTGCTGCAGCCAGATGCCAAGGTCTACAATCTATTCTCCAAAGTAAGCGCATCACAAGTGCCGCCCAGCATCATTGTGCGGCAACAACAG
The DNA here is from genome assembly GCA_018901815.1 of Zaprionus lachaisei. NCBI lineage: Eukaryota > Metazoa > Arthropoda > Insecta > Diptera > Drosophilidae > Zaprionus > Zaprionus lachaisei. The sequence goes on from JAEIFI010000109.1 coordinate 2,882,211, forward strand.
CAGCTGCCGCAGCACCATCACCAGCCGAATGCCTTTGAGGCCACGCCTCTGCTCAATGGAGCCGCTACACAACTCTCGGCACGCTCGCAGGCTCCACCGGCACAGGGTGGCATGAAGGCAGATGATTTGGATCTTATATTGGGGTAAGTTATGCATGAAGTTGGTGCTGAAATATAACAAATGTCAAACTTATTATATCAAGTTTATAAGCTAGATTATAAGCAAGATAACTGCAAGATTTATTGAAATGATATTTGGGAATGGTATTTACTTAAAAATACCAAATAAACATCTTATTATATGTTTATTATTGGGTGTTCATAGGTTAGGCAAACGAAAACTTCAAAAATTCAGTTTTAACTAATATAATTCTGATTTCTTTTTGCCTTTTAGTAAGGGAATGAGAGTAACTGAAATTAAATAAGAAAAGCCTTTATAGTTTGGTTATTTATTTTATCTTTATTATTTATTTAGTCTCTCTATAAGGTATATAGTATAAACGAATGGTATTACTCAATGTTTCTGCTTTATACGTTAAACTTTCTTATTGTTCTTTGGCTGTACTTGATTTGTTGTTTTCAATCTCGTTATATGTATTTATGTGCACTATATAACGTCCTTAACTGTACGATCTTTCTTGAGTTTATAGCTTTAGTTTTTCTATTACTCTCTCTACCACATTCTGCAGCTCAAAACTGAAAACCTCAGCGAAACGACAGCGCAATGCCAAAGCGAGTATATTGCTCGAGGATCTGTTTGGTCACCTTTCAATGGACTCGGATAGCGATGGAAAGTATCCACATACAGTGCCTCCCACACAGCAAGCGAAGAGTGGGCAAGCAGGGACGACGAGTTCGCACAATGGACGCGACTTCTTTGGGGAGAACTACAAGAGGCCGCCCAAGAAGCGAAGTCCCAACAGTCTCGAGGTGAATCGGGGCAGTCGCAGCGATTCGTTGTCCACGTAAGTAATCGAGCAATCGATGTGGCATGAGTATACTCTATATACAGATACATATGCATACATATTTGATACGTGATCATTGATCTTCATGTCTGTGCTTTGTTTGAGTGTCTCTCTCTTACTTTGTGTCTACTGTAACTGTCTTCTGTACTCTCTCTTTGCTTTTCTTTTACCTTCCTCCCCCCTTTTGTGCCTTGTTTTTGCGTTCCTTGTGTCTATTCTCTTTTATGATTTGCTTCTCATTGAAACTCACTGAACATTTTGTGCGTGCCCCAAGCGAGAACCAAAACGACTCCTCGAACGATGACGAGCGTCGCTTTTGGCCCATAAGGTAAACATTATCAGCATCTTCGTAAAATGTTGTAAATACATAATACTAGTATATTCCATATATGTATGTACTGTAGTTTCAGTAGTATGCCTGTATTTATCATATAATTTTCATATTTTATTTTGCACAATTCTCAACTGAAAGTTGTAATTTGGGCATGGCTAGAAAGTAATTGTTCTATTTAAAAACATCTGTAGAGGCTATTCAGTTGTGTAGTAAGGAATTGGATAGATTAAAAATAAATTCAAAAGCTAGAACTGAAACTAACAATTATCTGGACCAGTTGATATATAATTTCGATTAAATTAAATCTATCCTAACATAAAGTATGTATATGCCTTAACCCACGAGTCTGCATGCTAGCTATAAACATAATCATAATGCTAAAACATATCGTATCTTAAAAAGTTTTTAATTCCGCAATCAACCAATTTCAGAGTGCAAAAGACGCTCAAGGAGAAGGCGGCTACATTCCCATGGGATGAGACGAACAAGACGGAAGACGAGAAACTAACAGCGTGGATGGTAGCCGAGAACGGTAACTTGAATTTGGGTAATCAACCGCAAGCGTAGAAGTCGGCAGCACCACAGTAACATATATATATATAGCTATATAATCAGCACCCGACAACAGATTCGATATGTCATAATTACAATTGGGTGCACCTAACGGAATTCGGAAATATAAACGATACGCAAAACTCGCAACATAATTCCCAAGTTAATCTAATTTTCAATGATATTTTCTGCTATATTTGTTCATCGCCAGGATCTTTGTTGGAGAACAAGTTTTGAAACGGGCAGAAGGGATCGAATGCCCACAACAAATTGTCGTCGTACCTGAAACTTCTGAAACCTTAAGAAATACTTAAAATATACAAACATATAGTAAATATATGTATAGAGTATATTTGATTGCGTGACCCTCTATGTTTTCATCGAACTGAATATAGTTCCATAAATATAAATTAAATATCTTTTAAGCCGTCTTTGTACATTAACCCTAGAACTTACTGTAAGCTCAATTAGATGTGTTTATGAAATCCATTAATTTTAACGCTGTGATAAAAAATAAGCTAAACTCAAGTCTTTATAGACTTTATAATGTTAATGGTTAACTTAAGTCGCAAATAAATTGTGTAAAATTCTGAAATTGACTTTGGAAACTAATTGACAGCAAGTAATTCTTGAAGAATCTTAAGAATATTTATAGATTTCATTATATTACTTTTCTAATTTGTTGCCATTATTTTTATTGCCTTATTTTTATATATAAAACTTAAGAGCAAATTGAGTTTTTTTGCTGTTAACGTACTTACGATAAGTCGCTCGTATTAGGTTTCATTTCCTTTACGCAAACTTGCGGGAGACACCTTGCATAACCAACTGCAATCTCTTGAGGTGTATTCGGTTTCATTGCTGCAACTCTTCATAACTTGGCCACTGCGACAATGGGCCATGCGTGTCGTCAGTATGTGGGTTAGTTCAAGATGCCAGTGTGGTATAAAAGAAAACCCCAACATTGTCTAGACACATTAGTCTGCGGCAGACTCTCAAAGAAAAACCATGAATTCCATGGTAAGTTAGGGTAACCATATTATAATTTATAATTTTCATTATATATATTTTTTTTTCTGTTTATTCAAGATCTTTTCCCTCCTCTTCGCTGTGATCCTGTGCGCTGGCGTCGCTGAGTGTGGTCTGATTACCGGCCATGAGGATGAACTGATTTCGGTGCCGGCTCAGTATGAGTTCCATTACTCGGTCCATGATACGCACACGGGCGATGTGAAGGATCAGTTCGAGCATCGACGCGGTGGCTATGTCACGGGTCGATACTCTCTTATTGAACCCGACGGACATCGTCGCATTGTGGACTACAGTGCCGATCCCTTGCTGGGCTTCAATGCTCAAGTTCGTCGAGAACCCATTGGCCTATTGACGCGTCATTAAAACGAACGGGGAATAAGATTGCAAACGGAAATATATATCAATTGATTTGCTGGCGATTTAACCTAACTATTAAAAGGCTGTTAAAACTTACTTATGTATCTATTTTCTGTACCTCAATCAGAGTTTTAAACAGTGCTGTCAACTTTTAATGAGAAAAAGCAAAGAGAAAGACAACGTTGTCGGTAATGTTGTTGACGTCAATCCTGTTAGCTCCTTTTTGAAAACGCAATATGAAGCAGTGCACTTAAATGGCAGTGGACTTAAAAGGCAGTGCACTGCTTGACAATGCCCCCTAGCGAGTTGGCAGCGAAACAAACTTACTTTGCTTACCATGTTTTCAAACCAATTTGGCTATCTTAGCTTTTTTCCGTATAGTTGTATTCGGGTTTCAACTACTTAGCCTGTTTTTATACCCTAGCAGGGCCTATATTTATTTTGTCCAGTAGTTTAGGTGCACCTACAAGATAACTCCGATCATATATGTGGGGTTTGATTACAATAGTATTAACTTTATTTGTGTTTTAGAACAAATAATAAAGGATATGGTAATTATCAGTCGTCGTCGTCTCACGGTTACGTCTTTATTGTCACCTTTATCGTCATCTTGTTGTCGCTCGCGCACAACTTACTTAGGTATGAACAATTTCAGAACAGTCGAATAGTCTCAGGGAGTTAATCTTATCTCATTTATTTGCCATCTGCATTATTATTGGTGATTTACAAATGTACTTATTTATTTCGATACGGACTCAATTGATTCGTGGACGAATCAACATCTTTATTGTTTTGAGAGAATAATGTATAAGCCAGTTATTAGATTGTTTGTCGTTAGTCTCCTGCTGATAGTATTTCCCATTTGAGTTGCTAAAAAACAAATCGTAATTAGTTCGACAGATACTTGTTACAATTAACCAATTACTTACCAAAAGTAGCAGGCATTGTACCGCCAGCCAGCCTTAAATTGTTCTGCACAATTTTGGACCTCATAGCTGTCGTTATCATTATCGAAAGTGGAGAACGGACGCTGTAAGCAATCTCTCATTCTGTCCCCGTTTGCATTTCCAGAGTATGTTCCCAGGCCACCTGTGTACTCGCAGGCCACCTGGTAGCGGATGCTACCACCACGTAGTCCCCTTAAGCTCTTCGTTTAAATTAACATGGTTTTCTTTATTTCTTATCGCACTTATCCTAATAACTTGGTCCTTGTCTTCCTGCCTACCTCGCACCATACGTTGCTCGTAACAGAGCTTTCATTATTTTCTTTCTTACTGCTTACCTAGCTTGTCCTGCGACAGGATTCATTTCTCCAGGGGGGGGTCCTTGGGCTGGCACTGGACTTGTAAGACTTTTCACTTTCACTTTTTAAGAGCTTGCGACTGGCTCACTTGCCTGCTCACGATCGACTGTCCTGTGACCTAGTTTCGCAGCTCGCAATTCGCTGCTTGCCTGGCGCCGCTGCCTGTCTATGCACACGGTCTGGGTACCGAGCCACCGTTACATGGGTGCGCACTAGGCTCACGGTCTGGGTACCGAGGTACCGTAACTTGTGTGTGCGCTAGGCATGAGCGCCGAACGACTAGAGTTTTGCTTGTGTCGTGCACCCTGTTCGCTGTTTTTGCCCATGCCCTTGTCTAATACCTTGCTGCCTACGTTTTCTTTACTATACTACGGGGTATATTAGACATAAAGATACCTTATATTAATTTTTAAAAAAATGTGCAGCGCTTCATGCAGCGTCATAATAAGTATATAAAGCATTATTAAACCTGGAAGGTCCCTCTTATTTTGCATGCTATGATGAGGATCCTTCCAGGATTAAATTTGAAAAGCCTATATATGTGAAGTGAAATATTTAATGTTTCCATTGAAACTTTCCTCACTTAATTGCAACATTATATTGTATGTTTCTACACTTTGGCAATAGTCTTTTGCAGTTTCAGATCACTTACCTCTTCGCTGTCTGTAGCTGAAGAGCCGCCATTCAGGATGAGAATCCACAAAAAGAGGAAAGAAATGTTCATATTGTCGTTTTATATTTTATAAAGCACATATAATTTTATTGAACCACACTTGACTTGATGAAAATTCCAACTGATCTCACATTGATTCGAACTACGCAAGTAGAAAAACATTCGAAGTTCTGAGAATATTTAAAACACTGACAGTAATATGGCTTAAGTCAAGTTCAAAGCATTCGGGTTTCTCCCATTCAGTTCATTTCAAAATAAAGCCAACACGTAGTAAAGATTCGAAATCGAAAATTTGTCATGCTCATCGTTATCAGTGGTAATTTGGGCTTAGCAACCGACCCAATAGATTGGGTGCATATTTCCTCTGTGCTATTTTGTTTATATTTCTGAAACATAGAAGGTGCTTTATGCAATGCAATGATGAATAAACTATTACTAGTCTCTTGAGATTATAATCCAATTACACTATGAATATATTTCATATAATTATATAGAAAACCCCTTTTGTATTTGATGTACGGTATCTTACTGCCGGGTATACTTGACTGTACTCACTTTACTTATTTTTGTCTGTCACTATCAAAAGCAGGCACAAAATACTCTCGTTCTCCCTCACTCTCTTATTCTAACGCTCTCTCTCTCTCTCTTAATTTTCCTCGCTCTGTGTCTCTCTGTCTGTCTTTTTTTCACACACACACACACCTGACTTTGCGGCACACAGTTAAAGATTCCGACGATTCCAAAATGTATGCGAAATAAATTGGAAGCAAGAGGTAAAGTAGGACAGAAGAAGAAGTGTAGACGTTGAAAGGGGAGTAAAAGGAGAAAGGGGGACTGGGAGTGGGATGCGAAACAGACGCAAAACTAAAACGGACTCATTTATCATCATTTTCGGGGCATGCGATTGCAATTGGGATATTTTGCTGCCAATTGGCAATTGTTGTGATTGCAAGCAAACACACGCAGGCACACACACACACCCGCACACCCTCATGGCCACACACATTGATTGGCACACACACATACACACGCACAGAGACAGAGACAGGCTTTCATATGTAAGTGCATGATTGTTCATGCATAAAGCAAATGGCGCCAGTTGTCGAACATTTTCATTGGCAATTGGGCAAACAGAGTTGCAACTGCAACAAGTTGTTGCCAATTTGCAGCAGCAAACCCAGGGGGGAGGGGGGAGGCTTGGCAAGTTGAGCTGCCTGCAGGCAGCAACGGTTTTTCGAAGCAGAAAATTGCACAAGTAAAGTGCAAAATTAGACACAGCCGCCGTCTCAAAGAAATGTGCAGTGCGCACACACACATACACATGCGCATGTTCCTCTCACTCGCACATGTCTGACAGACATTTGTAATTTACTTTTGTTTGTTAATTGTGTGGGACAACCAGAGGGAGAATAAGGAGGAGTAGCAGAAGAGGGGGCAGTTGCACAGCGTTGCCTTTTTAGTGTATCCAATGAAGCGTTCCCTGGCATCCTTTAACAGCTTTCCCCACATCCTCATCATCTTTAGCAAGTTGCATTGCAATTACAAATTTCAACAGACTTCGATTTATGCAACAACGACAACGTTTAATTAGCACAATTACGGAGATATAGAGAGAGAGACGGCAACAGTAACAGATTTATTTAAGCTTAACTAAATACAAAGAGATAAACTTAACATGCTCACTGAGTTGTCTGCACAGTGTGTGTGTGTTTACAATTAATCTGTTCTATTTCCCTGCGAGAGTAAATGCCTGCGCTGCTTGTGAATTCATTGCTTTGTTATTGTTATTGCCAGATGTGATTCTATTTGAGTGCAGCAAAAGAGATTATAGCTTTAATATTCCACTGTAAGGAGTAACAAGATGCCTGCAGTACAACAGATTTATTAAGTCTAACTTAAATGCCATAAACCAAGACTGTCAACAGAGAGTTGCCACACTCACAGAATACAGACGCATATTAATTTATTTTCTTCATAACTCTCTCATTCCAAGGTGCGCTCTCATAAATTCTGCGAGAGGCACTCTCACACACTGTTCTGCTTTGCATGTGTATATTGTTGCCCACATACAAATATTAATCTATTCTCTTGACGCTTTCCTTCTCACGCGCTCTACACTCTCCTTCTAAGGCGCTCTCTTATTTCAAAACATTCTCTCATTTTTGCGAGAGAGTGAGCTTGCACTGGTTTGCATGTGTTTTTGTTGTCAGATGTGATCACTTTTAGCTCAACTCAAGGGATAAGTGCATGAAAGAGATAACAGCATTTACATTTCACACCAGGGAATAACATAAGCTGCTCAAATAACATACAGCCTTGGTCAGAGCGAGTTAGCGAGTGTACACAAGTGAATGGAATAATTGCATAACAATTAAGGATACAAATATTATTATTAGTAAAACGAGGTATTACTTAATTCTTAAATTAAATACTAAAATGTGCAATACATAAGAAGTATATTAAATAGTGTTAAGGACTCATTGAAACTTGACTTCCGCCAACGGCCAACTCTGTTGTTGACACTGGGGTCAACTGTCGGCTGATTATTTGGCACATAACGCTTGCCACTCAGTACCGTTACACTATTATCGGGTTTCAATAAATATTTGCAAATTGAAATGTGAATTAAATGCAAACGTGTGCATGTTTGTGCCTGTCAATTGCATTTATCAGTTAATACTGTAAATCGTGAAATCTGTCAGTAGACTGCTCCTCTCTCTCTCCCTGTCTCCCCCTCTCTTCCACTTTCTCTCATTCTGTCTATATCATTTGCGCATATTTTTTTCATTTAATGCGCTTACGTCGCGAACTGAAGCTGAGCAAATATTTATGTAATGCCGCGCGTTACTCAATTAATTGATATAAATATAGACATCTGGGCAGAAATACGCTATTTATATAGACACCACATACCGTATATATGTATATAAAAATGTATATGTCTGTGTATGTGTGTGCACACATTAATGCAATTAATTTGCAGCATATCAAAAAATAACAACAACAGAACATAATTAAATGAGCCGCATTTAGCGCATTTTCAATTTCCCGTTTACCAATTGTCCCAAAGGGAAGCAGAGATCACATTATTTCTCTCCTTGTTTATTGTCGCAGTGGTCTATAATACCCTGTAAACGGAACGGGAGTAGAGTTGCTTTTTAATGCACCAAGAGAGTCGCTTTGGAAATATATAATAAAAATATGAAGTCGATATATTTAGCAAATATACTACAAATAGTACCTATACTTATATGTCATTTAAATTTGTTTAAATTAAAATTTAAGTATATGAATATTTAATTTATTTGTATATATGTATGTATATTCAATTTAATAAATACATATGCATAAACACTATATATGTATATGCAAATACGATTTAGGAGCATATTCAATGTTCGGCTTTCATGCCAGTCTTGCAATGTGTCTTTAATTTTTATCATAGTTTGTTTATTTGCATTTAAATCGTGTTTCTGGCAGTTAATTATATTTTACAGCTAATGCAAAATGTCAAAATAATTAAAATGCGCGTTGCAGCTAAAGTTATACGCCAACTGTACGTGTGTGTGAGGTGTGCGTGTGTATGTGTGTGTGAGTATGTGTGTGTGAGGTGTGAATCAACCGGAAAATCGTAGTGCATTTAATTGACAGGCGGTTGCCAACTGTCAGCGCCGATTAAGGTGCAAAGCCGATTAATTATACATTTAATACGACTGAGAGTCGCGTGCATGCAACGAACAAAAAATGATTAGCTAAAAAATGGCTAAAATACATTTCCAGACAGACGTGGCTCATTAAAATGTTTATGGGTCGCTTTAAATCGGCTCATTAAATGAGATTTTCGTTTTATTCACTTGTTTTTCAACAATTTGAAATTGCATCGTCCATTAACTCGTCGCATTTCGCAAAGGTCATTACACATTAGCTCTTTCTGTGTCTGCGAGGGTGTGCGAATTCGTGTGTGTGTGTGAGCTGCAATTTAATTTTGCACAAAACAATCATTTAAACTCTCTAATTACGCGGCCAGTCGAGGTTGCATTGCGTCGCCAAATGAAGCGCCTAAAGTTATGCAACAAAATACGCAGCCAATTTATTATTGATTGAATGCAGTATGGGCGCATCTAAAGTAGGCGTAACCCATTTAAACATTTTGTAATTAGCCGCATGGAATGACGAAAAAATAAGCAACTCTGTGTGGAACGAGCACTTGCACGACTAGAAGAATACCCTGGAAGAGAAGAGAGAGGGTGACAGAAATAAACAAAGTATGTATTTATTTATCCTATTAATTGTTGCATTCTGTATAACTTTATTTAAACATTTCTTTTTATTTAAATAATATAGTTATATTAAATGAATTATGAACAATTTAATATTAATATATTAATATTAAATGAATTATGAACAATTTAATATTAATATATTAATATTAAATGAATTATGAACAATTAAAAACAAAACGTTAAACGCTGCTCTTAAAATTATGCTCTTAAATTGCATATTAAAGCCATGCGGATCTCATTAATTTTACACTCCTTTCAGCCTATTTAGGTTTATTTATGTACATATGTACATATTATTTAGAAATAAGATTTACCCTATAGTATAAGTTATTAAATATAGTAACAGTAAGCTATAAATAAAATTTAAAATTTAAATTAAAAAAAAACAAATTAATTTTACACTGCGCTTAAGAGTATGCTACAAAAAAGTATTTAGGTTAAATTATCTACAAAACTCAATGTAAAACAAGAATAGATCCATTAAATCTGCAGTTAACAAGTTTAAAAAATTTACTTTTTAATTTAATTCTACTCAATTAGCATACTCTATAGTAGACCATACACAGGGTATCCGTATACCGTATATAATTATAAATTTAAATCTAATTAAATTAGCGGCCTGTCAGACAATTGACAAAACGGACGCATGCTCAGATGAGTGAATAAATGACTGAATGCCTGAATTAATGGCTGCAATATGCGAGCAGAAAAACTAGAATGAGAGAGAGAGAGGGGTGGAAAGGGGGGGCAGGTCATGACTAAGGCTAATGCACGCTCAATCAGGCAGAGGGCAGCGTGTTAAGCGCAGCGTCACGCGTCAATGGCGACGCATAAACAATTTAATAATTGAATAAAAGGTGCAGGCAGCTTAGCATGTATGTGTGTGTGTGCATCTGTGCATGTGTGCTTGTGTTCGTGTGTGTGTGTGCATTCAGCATTTGCTTTTAGCTGGCACTGCAATTTGCCACAGCGAGTTCATTACCAACTTGGCTTGGCCAACGCATTTGTATCTTGTATCTTTGCATCTCGTCGTCGTCTTGCTAGGATGCAATGTATCTGAGAGGTTGCCAGGCTGCCATGCTGCCAGTCTGCTAGTCTCATTAGCATAGTGATATTGATTTTCCGGTTAACCATCAATCAACAGAACGCCATACACAAAATGAGATTGCAATGCAATTGAGGCTTCAAACCGCAGCACACGCCATGCTCGAATGCCTTAAAGCGTCTGCTTGGTATGCAACAATTTATGTGCGCACACACACACACACACTCTCGCACACACACATGCCGAGCAAGAGCAGCACACAAGCAAAGATAAACATACGTTGCATAGCAGCAGCAGCAGCAGCCTGAACTCGCCTAGACTCAACTAAGAGAAAGAGCAGGAGGCATAGACAGTATTGTGGGCGGGGTAGAGGGAAGAGCAGGTTGTCTTTGCGCGGTCATTTGGCTACGATAAACAATTATGGCCACAGCAAGTGCAAGAGTGAGAGAGAGAGAGAGAGAGAGAGAGAGGGACAGTCCCCCGACGACAAGAACAATTAACAACAATAGCAAATGGCACTAATTAACTATTAAAGTGGAAATACGCTTTCATCGACATTGAACTTATGAGCAAACCCATGCCGGGCCTCACTTAATGGCATGACAAATGGCCCTAGACAATGCCAATTGAATTTATGATATATGAGATGGCCGTTCTCCCACATGCGCCTAACAAACATGCACTTTAAATGCCCGACAGCAACTCACAACTGCCCAAGCTTTATAGAATCAAATTTGCTTTGTGCGTCTAAACGGTTTATACTCTCTCTTTTTATAGCGGCGTGCTTTGGTTTCTTTAGAAATTCAACAGATCTGGGGAATATTATTGATATTTTTAGAAAGAAGTTAAGTTAGGAAAGAAGTTAATGGGAAAGAACTTTAATGGTTTACAAACAGTCTAAATAGTCAGTGAAAAACAAATGAAATTACTTAAATTTGTGTAATATATACATATATATATATATGTATATATATATGTTATATTATATCTGATTGATTTTCTTATTACAATATTGTTGTAGCAGCAGAGCACCCTAGCACACTGCAATAACCATATCTGTTAAATAACATACTCTGTAAACATTATACATATATAACAATCTCTGTAAATATTAGCCATAAGAAACATATGAACATATCTGTTAACATTAACATACACTGTAAAAGGAGAATAAGAACAAGAAGAATAAATGTCAGTCTAGAACATAAAGCGAGAGAGACGAGACCTACATTGTGTAATTATAAATCGTTAAAATAACTTTATCATCTTTAAATACAACCAAATTAATTCCTTATAATCAATCGAGTTTGTTTAAGTGTTAAAATAAGATGAAATAAATGAAGAAACCTTTTTATTAAGTTATTTCAACCTTAAAATTTGTAAAAATATATGAATTTAATTTTAAGTTCTTTAGTTCTTAAGATACTGATCAAACAAAAAATCAATCAAATATTGATAAATACCAAGATAAAACCCGCATTGATATAAAGCAGAAGATCAGCTGAAGATCAATAAAGCAAGCCATGAATACAATCAAATTTGATAAACCTCTTACTTGGTAAATCTGCTACTTTTTAAATCTCCACCAAAATCCTATCACACGTGACTTGACCTCAAAAAAAGAAATGCAGGCAACCCAATGGAACAAATGGAACAACTCGCATGGGCGTCAGGGGGCACGCCGCGACTAACTTCCTTTTGTGCTGCCACGCCTCCATCTGCTGGGTATACAACGCCCATAGACATGACACAATCAAGTGGCTGCCTGGGGCTACCCAGGGTTGCATTCGTTGACTGACTTCCGCTCTATTTGCTGCGACAAAGTAATAGGAAAATTTCATACTTCCGCAAATCTTTGTTAAGGCCGCACAATGCGCTGCAGCTGCTGCTCAAGTAACCACGCTGTGGGCCAGAAGGGGAGTGGGGGCTTACCCCCTCAGCGGTGGCTGCAATTCCTACGGTGCCACGCCCACAGCAGACGCCCAAGCAGTTGTCGCTTGTCGCATATTTTGTGCGCGCGCTCAATTATACGCTGAAATGAAGCTCATCCAGTGGTGCCCCCCGGGCAGAAAGCGCCCCTCCCTTGACGCGTCTACCCGTTGCTCAACTCCCTGTCCCTCCCTTCCTCAGCGATTTAGCTATTTGGGTTTGTTGGCATTTCATTTAAGTGCAGCCCCCCCTGCGAGTGCAGCAGCATATTTTGTTGTCATTGTTTGCGCTCTGTCCGCGTTGTTTTTGTTGCATTCCTCCCACGTACTTCCTTTCCACTCTTGCACCCCCCCTTGCAGTCTGGCATTCTATTTGGGGTTTCTTCCGATGCTGCAACTGCTCGCTTAGGAGTCTTCTGTGCTGCTTCAGCGCAAATGTAAATCAGTTATTGATAGTCAAAATAATGAACGATTTGCATGGACTGCCCCAGAGCTGCACAGCTCCTTCTCTCTGTCTCTCTCTCTTTCCCTTCTACTCTCTCCCTCGCGTTCCTTCCTTCGCCTGCTTGGGGACTTTCTCTGGCATTGCGGCTGCCTTGGGGGCATCTAATCTCGACTACTTGCACAATTGCTTGGCAGTTGGCAATCTGTGCAAAGAGTTGAAGTTTTGCAGCTTAAAGTTATCGGCTTATAGCTAAATTTTGCATCAATAAACTCTTGCTATAATCTTTATAGCAGCACATATTTAATAGCTATGAAATGACAAATGAAATGGCAACATTTTAAGGCAAGTTTACGATTCTGCAATTATTCGATGCAGTTTTCAGTTTAAATTTATGTCAAATATCCTGTAAAAATGTTGTAAAAATACCCTGTAAGATTGACTTTTTGTTATCTATAAGTTTTATAAGTTATTTCTCTGCAACTTTGCAATAAATATTCTACAAAAACAGGCAATTTACAATTAATTGCTGCGCAGAAAAATAGGCTAAGAAAAGGCATTTGTGCTGCATTCATTTCTATAGCGCAAACTATAGTTAGCCGGCGCGCCCAAATGGGCTGACTAAATAGATGACAAGGGCACAAAGGGGTTAATGGATTTCCCCGTTTGATTTAATAAATAAATAAATATATCTGATAAAAAAATGCCGAACCCTGTAGATGAGTCGTCTGAGGCGTTTGACTATTATTATATTATATTATTATATATATTATATTTGACTAACCGGGCATGGTTTTTAAAAAATACAGATTTAACATAAAAATAAAGTAGATAACGCTAACTATAGTTAGTTTAGCCGGCGCGCCTTAAATGGGCAGAATATTGGATTTTCCCCGTATGACTTAATAATTAAAATAAAGATAAAAGAAAAATATATTTAAAAAGATAAACAAAATGCATATCTAATTTCAGCTGCGCTGTAAAGACTACTAAGAAATAATATATTTAGTTTACAAAATAAAAATAATAATATCATAATAAAATATGTGTACATATATTATATGTATTTGCAATTACTATGATAATCATTTCATATTCTTAGAAAATACATGAAAATTGTCTACAATTTGTTTTCGTGTTTACTTTATTTTCTTTTTATTTTCCTTTACTTCTTTCAATTGTGCTAAAATGTTTTCTTAATCCATTAGAGCATATGCTTATTTATATATGCATCCCTTGTTTATGCACCCATATTTTACGAACTGCATATCCCCAACTTACCTTCCACTTGGCTTTCCAGCCAGTGCTAATCTTCATCTCATTACGAAATCCGTTTAAACAGAGGAAACTGGCAAAAGCAGCTGCGACAACTGCAGCTGCAACAAAATGTGTCAGCTCATAGTGACAGCAGGACAGACAAACGGACAGATAAATAGATAGGGAGCGGGAGAGAGATAGATAGAGAGAGGAACAAAGTGACAGGTGGACACGTAAACATATGAACTGCACGTTCATAAAAAGCTAAGCAACCGCAGCCGGCAAATAGCGAAAGTGTGCAAAATGTAGTGCTAAAACTACGAAAAACTCCAGATGATGTATGCCCAAAGGAGAAGGATCAGAAGGATGAGCAGGGAAGGGAGGAGATGGGGAGAGGGGAGGGTCAACTGTAATATGGCAAACAGAAGTCGCAGCCAGTGGCTCCTCCAGCTCAGAGCCATTGCATATGCAGGACGAACACAAAAAAAGCATCATGTAGCAGACCCCTTCGAGTGTGTAGCCATGTGTGTGTGTGCAAATATGTCTGTCTGTGTGTGTGTGTGTGTGTGATAAAGTGAAAGCACAGCAGAGCAGCATAAAAAACTTTAACTACTTTTTCAATTGTTTGTAAAATGCAAATGCAAATGCGAAGCCGTCGCTGGCTCGTTTGGACCCCAGCGAGAACCGAGGCCAAACTGAAGCTGAGAGAGAGCTGCGTCCTCCTGCCAACTGTCTGCCATTTTGCTTGTACGTTATGCATACAATATTTTTGTGCTCTCCCTCTTCTACACTCTGTGTCTCTCTCTCTCTCTCATCTATGCTCCTTCTCTATTCCGCTTTCGACTGACGCTTAGCAATAAGGAAAAACATAAAGAAATGATAACGCTTTTAAGCCATTCGAATGACATTATAAGTTATGTGTGTGACCATCCCTTTATGTATCTGTGTGTGTGTGTGTGCGAGTATGGGCGTCACATTTGCTTATGGCTTATTCAATTAGAAATTTATTAGCAGACGTTGTGTGCGTTGGCTGCGAACCCTTTTAGCGTTCCACTTCTACGAGTTTCTACTTGCGAACAAAAGTATGCAACAATTTGTTGTCTGCTGCAGGCAGAGAAGGCCCGAGAAGGCTTAGTGGAATTGAGGCAAAGAGAGAGTGTTAGTAATATTTAATTTAGCAATGAAATGCTAAAAACAATATCTGATATCTGCTTTTACTTTTGCAGCATGTTTCTTTACTACAGTCTGCTGTGATTAAGGATAAATGCACAAAGAACATTGTTTGTTTTGAGTAGAAAACTTGCAGGAAAGTTATCGTTATAACAGCCGCTAAAGCAGTCTCTTAAGCATCTTAGCCATATAGATAAGTGGATAAATTAGTAGATATATATAATATATATTGTGAACCACCACCAAGTTACCCTTTTCCAAGACTCCGCTACAGGGTATGCTTGACTTCATGAATTTGTAAGTGTATTTGCCAGAGTTATTGGCGCTGTTAGGCGGAGTTAGCACGCTTTGTTTGCACAAATCCCACAGGCCAGTCGTGCAGCAGACCACTGTCCGCTGACCTCTGACCCCGCCACGACCAACAGCTTTTGCATGCACGAGTCGAACACAGGAAATGCAACTGCAAGTGGCGCGAGTTGTAATTAGTTTCTGGCGTGTTGTTAAGTCATTTTTGTTTCAAATTTCTTATTTAATACAAGAGGAAGAGGGACAGAGAGTGAGGAATAGAGAGAGAGAGATAGAGAGAGAGAGAGACAGAGAGAAAGGGACAGAGACAGTGGGCGACAGAGCGAGAGGGGAAGCGAGAGGGGGAGTGTGTCATGACTCTGTCGATGCAGTTTGGAATGCGCTGTGCTCTCATGACGCGTTGCGCCTAATTGCAGGCAATCATATTTTGTTTGCCCAAAAAGGCAGACGAGCTTCAAGTGTGGGTGGTTGTGGGCGTTGCTGTACATGAAGTGTAGGTGTGCGGACATATGCATGCAATCAAGCCAAAGCTGTCAGTGGCACACACACACACACACACAATCGAGCACTTTCAGCGACCGCTTAGCGCCGCCTGGGCAAATCAATCAATTTAAAAGCAATTGCCGTTAATGTGCAACGCTTGTTTGGCAGCTGTCAAAAGTACGCTCACATACACATACACACACACACACTGAAATGTCTTGGTTTATTAGCCCAAAAATTGAAGCTTCGCTGAGCTTCGAGTTCGCTTTGCATTTGAGCCGTTGCGACTTTGGGTCACTCTCTGTCTCCCTTTCTCTCTCTCTCTCTCTCTCTCTCTCTGTCTCTCTCCCCCCACTCTCTGCTCCCTCATTGTTGATTGATGTCTTTGCAGATCATGCCTGTTCTTGAATACTTATTTACTCTCGCACACTCGCATACACAAACGATATGGCGTATGTTTGTTGCCTACTTTTCAGCTGCTGCTGATTGATGTTCCTCGTTGCAGCATTCGGCTTCGTCTAGACCGGCTCCTAATTATAACGCCTAACTATCTGTGGCCGCAAGCACTCAATACTCTCAGGCAGCCTTAAATTGACAGATGAATAAGTTTGGCAAATTGAATCAATTTGTAGAGGCAGATACAGTAAATATAGTGATTCATTGTGCAAGGTTGTTGAACTGAAAGAATATGAAGAGCGGGTAAACTAAAGTTATTGTAGTGATGTTTGCTAACTTTTTACTGGAGACTTCACCAGAAAAATCATAACTATGCTTTAGAGTTTGAACTTCATTTAAGGTAAAAGTATAACTAAAATATTTGAGCACTTTTATAATGAATTTATTTCTTAGTCAATGTCCTTTCTTTTTCTCTTCACAATTCTTTCATTCTAATCCCTTTAACTTTATACTTTTCCCACTTCTTCACGTTATCCACTTCATTGTTAAGCTTTTTTGCCACTTCTTCTTTTTCTCCTCCTGCTGGTACTAAAATTATTTGCATCGTTATTTCATCATTTTTGTGCCTGGAAAACAATGGCAAATAGTTTTCGGCAATTATTTCAATTTTCATTTACATTTTTGGCCATAATATTTGAAAAGTTGCCTTGTGTTTTATCACTTTTTTATGCGCAGCTTTTTATGCATTTTTTATTTGCCGATTTTATGCAACATTTTCAGCTGAGGGGGGAGTGGGGCTGGCAAAGTTTTGGGCAAAACAAACAAAGTTGCGTGCAGCGGCAGCGGCAAAAAAAGCAACCAGCAAAGCCGAAAGCGGAAGCTGGCAATAACAAGCTACACTAGCAGCAACATCAACTGGAGTAACAACAACAACAACAACAACAACAACAACAACAACAACAACAACAACAACAACAACAACAACAACAACAACAACAACAACAACAACAGCAGGAGTAGCTACAACAACAACTGCAGGGAAACAATCATTGTAGATCGTCGTTTTGGCCCTTCCTGCCCCCCCTTCCGCGCGTTTCGAGGCTCTTAAAACTGTTCATTTACGAGTGGTTCAAAAGAGTTTTAAACGCTTTCGTTAAGCGCAGACATACAGTGCACACACACGCACACACACACACAAACCTGCACACACACACACACACATACCTGGCACACAGTTGTTGGTGCTACTGCCTCTGCTTGCCTGTGCGGCATTTAAGAGCTACCGCGACGCGGCGCTCTGGCTCGCTCTCAATTTTAGTTAAGCAGCCTTTTAATCAACAAACTGTTGAGGCAGCCGGCAGGCGGGGCCACGCCCACTTTTTGACGCCAAACGCCACAGCAAATTGGCAATTTTGCCAGATCGGCAGTTTTGTGAGCAATCAATTTGGATGCAAATGCACTTGTACTTGACGACTAAATGAATGAAGAGGTGCGGGCGGAGAAGGGGGAGACAGAGATTGGGGAACTGGCGATGCAAGTGCAGTCGCGGCAAGCGAGGCGGATGAGTAATGTTGCAGGCAACAGACAACAGACGGTGGCAGGCAAATGCAGGCACTGAATGTGGCGAGGATGAGAATGAACGCGATGCAATGCAAGCAACAACAGTAGCAATAACAGAGCAGTAACAGACACTGTTAACAGAGACTCTGCTAACGACTATTGCCTTTGACAGAGTGAGTGTTATAGCAGGCAGCTTCACTAGAATTTAGAATAAAGAATAGAATTGGAATGTATTAATTATAAATAAACTATTAACTGTTAATTCATTTAATATAAGAACTATTCAATATTAATTAATTTGTTTATTAATAATATTAATAAAATATTAATAAAATATTGTAAAATATTTTATTTTAAATATAAATGTCTCTTGAGTTGCATAACTTGTTGGCTTCTTTCAAGCTGAATAACATTTATTTTTGATCGAAATACCTCCAAATAACTTTGTTAAAATGCCTCTCAAAAACACATTTCACAATCTTCAACTTTTGTGTGCTTCCCTGAACAGAATTCCACATTAAATTCCATTCGGCAGCTAGAGGTCATCAAATATATTGTGTTTAACGCACTCGACTCTTTCGCTTCGACTGGTTTAATGGGCATATTTTCAGCTCGTTACGCGTTTTATTTAAATTGAGCGCACAAAATAAATGATATATTAATAGTGCAAATTATGTATAGACTAGTTGATACCCTAAGAATAAATATATATTTATTTATACATTATTATATATATTACAAATAATTTGCACTTCTTTTTTATGTAGTTAAATGTATAGTTATGCAAAATAAACAAATAAAATAAAATTGTTATAGTTTTGTTCAATAATATTGTCAAATATGTGTGCAATTTGAAGCACAGAAAGCTGAACTTAATTGTTTTTGATATGAATTCGAATTTGATTTGTATAAATTAAATAATCGCGTCGGACAGCTTAAGAAATGTCTGCTGATGAATTAATTGAAGGCCTCTCATAGTTTACTCAATTACATTAATACTCAAGTGTTGTCTGCAGCACACATATACCCTTTAATGGCACTATTAAGTGTGCAGGGTATGCAAAAAAACAGAGCCAACAAGTTGAACAGGCGACCAAATAAATGAGTTAACCGCATGCGTTCTGTAAATTGATTTTTAACAATTAATTGTCAGTTGTTATTGCTGTTGTTGTTGTTGTGTGGCGTGTGCGCTCTTGGTGTAGCTCGTGTTATTGTTGTTATTGTTGTTGTCTCATCAAAAATGCTTTCAAAAAAATGCGAAATATTTCAACAAATTTGCACAAGCATTTTTCATATTTTTATGGCACTCGAAAGTAAAACCGCACACCAATGCCACGCCCCCAACACGCACAGCACGCACACACCTGCACTTACGGCAGAGAGGGAGAAGGCGGGGAAGAGCGTAAGCCGTTTGCGTTTAATTATTTTATAAGCCTATTATTTAAAAACAAAAATTAATTTCCAACAATTGTTTATTACGTTTGTTGCTTTGTCGGTTGAGCTGAGGTCGGTGTTTGTGTGTGTGCGTCTATAAGTGCATATAGGTGTGTGCTGTGCATGTGTGCATATTTGTGTGCTGCATTTGTGTGTGTGTATGTGTTCTTTGTGTGTGTGAATTGCATTAAACTTATGCGCATTGATTTCATGCCTTGTGCGTTGAGTGTTGGCATTTTAAATGCGCTTTAACTTAATTTTTATTGTTGTCGTGATTTACCCGCACTCATCATCATTATACCACTCCCTTCCTCAAACCTCCCATCCTCTCCCCTCCCCAACAACCAGCCACAACCTCAGCCACGCCCCCCTTACTGCTGCGCCTTGTGCGTGTGAGTGTTGCATTTTTATTTTAATTAAAAAGTCGTCGGGCACAAAGCGAACCTAAAGGATGCGGCCGCAGTGGGCAGAGGATGAGTGGTAGTGGGACTGGAGGAGAGGGCAAGGAATGTAGGGGGTGTAGGATTGGGGGGTTGGAGCAGCATGTGGCGACCATTGAAGTGGCCATCAGTCGATGCCAAATGTATTTATGGCTTCATTTCGTTGTTGTTTACGCAGCTCTTGTTCTTATTGCTGTTGTTTCTGTTTGCCATGTTGTCGGTCTGTTGATTTGCAGTTCCTTTGAGACGCCGCAGCGTTAGCCAACTGCATGTGCATATAAAGAGAAGTTAAGTAGGCTCTATGATACCCTATAAACAATTTAAATGGATGATCCAATCAATGAGGCAGAGAAGCTTAAGAGAGGAAGAGAACTTCATAGGTTGAAAGGATATCGTTAATATTATAAGTACTATAGTCTATTTTGTGAGTCTTATATAGCCCTTCGTCATGTGTGCCAGGATATACTAGCTTTCAGTGCAATTTCAGATCATCATAAGCCAACCACATCACTTTCAACTGCTTTACAATAAGTCGTTCATTGATAAAGCTCATTTCGTTATTTATTTATTGTTTATTGCAGTGTATTTATTAATTACTTTACGTATTATTTAGAGTAATACAATAATTTAGATTTAAAGCTGAATGTCTTGATTATTAATTAGAATTATTTGTTCATAACATTTTGAATAGTATTTGATTATTATTTAAAACATTATTCATTTCAATTGCTACTCAGTTCGCAAACTAAACTCAGTCAATGCAAGCTCAAATGCCACTCAAACAGTAACTCATTCACTCTGAGTACCTTTTCTGTTCTCTTAAACATAATTTGAGTACCCACTCAATGCACTTTAGCTAAGAGAACTACGCATTGAGTGCGCTCAAACAGCAATAAATTTGCTCAAAAGAGTAAACAAATCTAGGCAAGCTCTCTTGAGCCACAGCTACAGGCACTCAACTGCTCTTAAACAAGCCACAGAGCAGACTCACTCAATGCAAAGCACTTAACTAAGAGTATTCTACAGAAACACTCACAGTTGCTCTTTATTTGTAACTCTCACTGCAGCTCGACTCGATTGAGCTTCACCCAGCCTGCCTGCAGCATTTTTCATTGCATACTTTTCAGCGCCAGCTTGCAAATATGCGAATTTACTGCTTGTATTGAGAAATTATTACACACGCACACACTTGCATCTGCAGACACACACACTAGCAGATGCACACGCATATATATACATTCATACACACACACAGACCCTTGCACACACACATAAAAGAAATGGCAGCAATTTGCAATGATTTATGATTTTGATAAATTTTCTTCAGGTGACTTTATTATTTTTCCTAATAATGATCTATTGCCACGACACGCAGTCAGCCAGCCCAGCATAGAATAAAGAATATGAAAATCATTCATGTAAATGGCACCAACGCCTTGGGGACAATTGCAAGATATTCGCAGGCTGAAAGTTTATTTTCAATTTGCTGACAATTGAATGCAATTTGATACCAAATATTGCAAAACAATCACAATGGATGAGTGTGTGCATATATAAGGATAATATTGCAGAGCTAAAGATGCCCCAAAGGTAAGACTAGCAGAGGTTTAAGTGGCACTTTTGATAGTGGCATGTGCGGGAAGTATAAAACAATTGATTGAAAACTGCATTTATAAGATGAGATTATCTAAGGTATATGTGATTTAATATATTTTCAGAAATTATTTCAAATACTACAAAATATATATAAAACTTTAAATAAATATTTGTTAACTTTTAAATAATATTCTTTTAAATTTAAAATATTAATTATTGCAAAAGTTAAACGCCAATATTTGTAGTTTTGTTTCATTAAATGTAAGGTATATATATTAATAAATATATATTTATATATATATTTTAAATACATTCCTATTAGACTCCTTAATTTATCATAAAAAAATGCAATATGGACACCAAATAATTGCAATAAATTGTACTTCATTTAACGTAAAACTTTAATGCGATCAACTTTTGCATGCGATTAAACAAATTCAAATAATTAGTTTAATCGCAATCGGCTTAGGCAACAATTAAAGCGGCATAAAACTTATATATTTTATGGCCCAAAAAAGCGACAGCAAATTCAACGAATTTCAATTCATTTTGTGCCCAGAAAATGCATTTGGTATTAAAAGTCAATTTATTCAAAATGCACAGAACACAAAACATTTAAAGCTCCATGTGAGCATAAATTATTTGCAATAAAATTATAAGAAATTTATGGCAAGGACGCTGAAAACGCATACAGAATAAAAAGCAAAGTGGGAAATGACTAAAAAAAGAAGAGGGAGAGCGAAAACTTGCAATTTTAATGCAGCTTTCGCACAGGCAGTTCACACGTAAAAACAACAACAATTTGCAACAATAATAAATGCATTTTCATGTAATTGCCTTGCCACACTTCACAGTGCTGACCTCAAAGCAACAAACAAACATCTCCCCCCTCTCCCAACCAGCCCCTGCCTACCATAATTTTGGCCAGAAACTCGCCCAAAATCAAAACTTCATTGAGGCAAAAACTTTTGGCATGTCAGCTGAAAATGTTTTTTGGGGGCGAGCGACTAAAACGCATAAATAATAAAACATTTAAGCCATAGCCTGGACGACAGGGGAGAACTATAGTGAAGGGGTGGGGGTGGCATACATACGAGTGCACACTGTACAGGCAAAGGAACGCAGCGAAAAAAAAAAAACTTGCCGCGTCAGAACGACAAATTACGACGCGACAAAAAACCGCAACAAAAAACACACACACACACACACACATACATAGTACCTTACACCCACACAATACGTGGGCGCACTGCGTCAATGTGGGCGTGGCAGTAACAAAACAAACTCGCTTCGATTTCCAAAAATCAAACTAACTGTGAAAACAAACGAAATTATTGCAGAGAAATTCAAGCCAAAAATTGTATCGAATCGACGCTCAAATTTCAAATTCGAATTCGAATACAAATTTATAGGTAAATTATACGCGTGCCCGCGTAGCCAGCAATGCTTGGGGTCAAAAGTCAATTGGGCAAATAATTCAAAAACTCACGCATTACCAGCCTGATAAAGGGAGTGAAGGAGGGGAGAGAAAAGAAGGCGAAAGGGATGAATGGAGGGGGGGAAAGGAAAGAGAGGGAATGGGGGAAAGGGAAGAGGAGAGGAAGAGGAAGAGGAAGGGAGAGAGGGGGCAACTCCATGCCTGTTGTGATGGCCTGTTGCCAGGAACTGTACGGTAGCCTGGACTATCGTACGTTGGGGCTTCTGGACATTTGGCATGTCAACATAATTGCCTCGAATTAACTTTTAGTTTTTGCAGCTCCCCAACAACAACAATAACAACTGCAATCTGGCAATGGAGTCTGTGTGTGTGTGTGCGTGCCTGCGTGTTTTCTGTCTCTGCATCGCAGCCAACAAATTTTACATGTTGCAAATAATTTGCCAAACGTTTGTACACATTTTTTGTGTGTTGCCCAAAAACAACAATAACAACAACAACAACAACATTTTTCCAGCATTTTCCTCGGCACGGGATTCTTCTGCAGCAGCAAATGAAAAATAACATTGCACATTGTAAATTTAATTAACGTTTGTGCTTCTCATTTCATTATTTCAATTCATTTAAATTTGTGTAAATTGTGCTGCGCTTGAAAGTTGTAAATATACTTTTTGAATTGCTTCTATTTGTTTATGCAAAAATATTTAAATATTTAAACAAACAATGTTTAAACCACTGTGACAATCGATAATGAATTAAAATATTATTTAATTTAAGAATATTATTTATTGCATTTTGCAAGTTTACACATTCTTGTTTAAATATAACTTTTCCTATTAAAAAATGCTATACAACATTTTTTTTTATTTCTATTCAATATAATACTAATTACATGTAATGTTTTTATTTAACTTTACAAATAACTTTTTGTAAATAAATGAATTATCTTGTAAAATAAATACTATTCAATAAAATCGTCATCCCCAAATTATTGTTATTGATATTAACATAAATAGTCACTTAATATTTCATAATTTACTTAATCATTAATTAACCAACATTTAATTTAGAAATAAATACAGCAGCAAATGCAGTTCAGATTTCAATGCTGTCCTTAACTATTTTTGCCTTCATTTCAGTTCAACTTTTCATTTTGTGTGACTTTAATGAACCGATTTCAATAATAAAAGCCAACGCACACAAAACTATTTAATGAAGCGTCATTCAAACGGAGTGCGTTCACATATACGCACACGCATTTCTACATGCGTGTGTGTGTGTGTGTTTGTATGCTGCACCTGAGCCACAGATCCAGCGAAATACCAATCCACACACACTGAATATTACTATACACACGCTCACTTGCGTATATGTATGTATGTGTGTGTATCTGTTTGCATATGTATAAAGGCCTATCACGGGCTGAACAGACGCATTTGCTGCTCATGGTGAGGTGTGGTCGCAGGGGGGGCGGGGTACGGCGAGGCTCAGCTGAACGGCGAGTGGACTGTGGGCTGATTAAAAGTGATTTATTGCTTTAAATGCAATTTACATGCACGAAAATCGGACAGAATGAAAGAAGAAGCAGCAGCGGCAGAAGACGAAAAGGCCGAGAAGAATAACGCATTTGGTTTTTAAGTCGTAAATATGCAGTATTATTCGAATACATACATACGCATATGATACGTACATGTGTATGTATGTAATTATGTGTGTGTAAGTATGCGAGTGTGTGTACTTAAACCAAATATGTAATTAAAACGATACATATATGAGGAATATGCAGGAAACTGAATACGCTTTGTTATCCTTGAAAGAGAGAAAATGTTAAAGTATTATTCAATTATTTAACAATTATATAATTGAAGATAACAAGTTAATTGTTAGGCGTTTATTTAGTTAACAGATGCATTTCATTTTTAAGTTAAACCTCTTGTCTTCTTTTCATCTATTTGCGCTCTGGCATTCTTGTTTTATCGGCTCACCGCCACTTTTGATAAATCGTGCATCAAGTTTAACAATAAGTGTTGAGTAATTTACAAATGATAATTAATTTGTTAATATCAGCTCATCGCCACGTTCGATAAATTATTGATCAAGATTAACATTAAGTGTTGAGTAAGTTTTGAATAATAAATAAACAATTGAACAAAACAATGAAATTAAAAATTTCACAATAAAATTTAAATAAAAAATAAATAAAATAAATAAATATGTATTGTGTGAAAATAATATAGGAATCATTAAGTCACTCTTTTCGCAATGAAACGTAACTTCCCTCTCAGCTTGGCAGTGTATCACACACACACAGGGAATGCAATGAATGCGTGCGCCGCGCAACTGAAATGTCAAGCATACGCAGTGTGCGCAACACGCGCAATTCACATTATCAACATTATCCGTATTATCAACATTATCGGCGTTAGCAACTTCATTTTGTTGTTAAAGTTGTTGTTGTTGTTGGTGTTGTTATTGCTGTTGCTATAGCATGGCTGACCAGAGTTTAATTAAATAAATTACTTGGGCCGTCGATTCAATTTAGTGTTGCATTTTTAATGTATTTTCAATGCCAACATCGAAGTGCGAAACGTTTACGAATACCAATGAGAAGGGGGGAAAGGAGGAGAATGGGGTGTGGAGAAGGACTGGCGAGAGCTTATGCGGCTGGCCGCATATGTGGGCCAACTTAGTGGCAATAAGTTAAATTAGCATAAACTTAATTAGCATAAAAGTGCTGGGCCGCAGTGCCATGCGGGAATCTAACCAGATACGGGCACACAGTCCCTCTCCCTGTGTGTATGTGTGTGTGTGTGTCTCTCTGTGCTGGCATATTTCACTGCAAATCCGCAGCGCATTAAAGGAAAATACGTGGGGAAAAAATAAAACGAAGAAACAACAAAAAAATGTGGAAGAAGGTGTGCGAAAGCAGAGCAAAACAATGAAACCAACCAAGCAGCCCGTGTCGGGGGATTGTGCCAATGAAGTAAAGAGCACAGAGACAGAGAGAGAGAGAGAGAGGGAGAGTGAGCAGAGGGATAGAGAGGGGGAGGTGCGCTAAGTGACTGCTGTTACACATTTAGCACTCGCCGAGACTGAAGCGAAGCTTGCAACTCGCCTGCGGATGGGGGATTGCCAGGCAATACAGTTGGCATTTTCATATGTACAAATGTTGCTGCCACTCGTACCTGCTACTGCTGCTGCTTGATCCCCAAGTGCAACACACACAGTCACACACACACACGTGCGCAGTGCGAGAGTGAGCACGCGACAAGATAAAAAGCCGAGCACACTAAATCTGCCTCATGTGCGCCAGGGGGCAACTGCACTGGCAACGCGTCGTATGAGCAACGCGTCCTTTTGCTCCTGCTTATCCCATGGCCAAGCATAGGTTTTAGATTTGTACTGTTTGTACTGGCATGGGCATTGGCTTGCCTTTTTGCACAGCCCGATACACTGCCACATCCACTCATCTCCATATGCCCCGCATGCCCCGCTTGCCTCTTGGCATATGCAAAATAATGCACACCAAAATTTTTACTGTTCGCTGAATTCAGTTAGATTCCTATGAAAATAATTCTGTGGAAATCTCTGCACGCGTTTCACTCGCATTTTTATGATGGGCTTTTAAATTAGTGTTTATGGCAGGTGTAGAAAGTGCCAAGTAAATATTATAGACTAGCAGTTACCCTGTAATAAAAGAAAATATATATATAACATATATAATTATATAAATCATGGTACATTTACATTTTAAAACTCATTTAATAAATAAAACATTAACTAAACAATTAAAACCTGAACATATAATAAAATATCAAAATAAAAACTGAAATAAAATTCAATTTACACTCGATGATTCAAATTAACAATTATATTTAACAATTTATAACAATATTCTGTTGAATTATTCAAATTAACAACTATTTTTAATAGTTTATAACAATATTCTGTTCAGTAATTTTTCTTCCGTTTGCTCCCTTCTTTTTAGTTTATTAATACTGGGTAAACTGGGTATACTCAACTGATGCCTACTGGGCATTGCTGCTTGCCCCGTAATGCGTATGCACTACCTGAAGCGGCTGGTGCAAGCAGGCTAAGCTGCCACACTCAGGCTGCTTAAGTGATTGAGTGTGCGCCAAGGCGACTGTCAGTCGGGAATTGAAGCGAATTTTGCGCTGATTCAAATGCTTTTTATGATCGCAAAATGTGTATAAATATGAAATAAATACTTGGCCCAACACACATTACTGATAAACCTGTCGATTTTGTGCCTTATTTAGTTTGTCGTATTCAAAGTGAATGATAAAGCTGTTTGGCGAAATAAAGTTACGCCGTTGGCTAAGCAGCGAATGTAAAGGTTAACAGCGTATGTTTATTTTACATATAAAGGGAACATAATCGATAACTACAGCCACGAAGCTTGCTAACGAGAACACATATCGATATGTTGATTAACTGATAACCGTTGGCTGTCATCCATCCGTTTACATTTAAATTAATGTTACATAATAAACAGTTTAATTTACTTTGCATTAACATAAAAGAAACATAAGAAATATTCATAATTCTCAATTCATATGCTATCAATCACTTTTAAATGCACTAAATGCACTCGCTAACTGCCGCGCATTCATTTTCTGCTCTCACTTTACTCGACAGCGTATCGCGCTTATAAACGCGCACAGTTTTTTAACAATTTTATCTGTGCTGGGCATAAAAAGTGCTAGTTAATTTCACACACACAACACTTTATGTGCAGCAACAACAACCAAAACAACAAGAACAACAACAACAATGCATTTGGTGTGCAATAAATTGAAGAAGCGCGGCCACCTACTTTAAAAGCATTTGCAACACTGCAAGCCGCAGCCTCACGATACCCTGCCACGCCCCTCCACCTCCACCTATACTCTTCGGCCTCTTCTTCCTTGCTGCTGGCCACGACGAGGTTGCTAAAAAGATACCGGAAATGTTACAGGAAACAAAATGACTTAATGGCCGCGATTGCCACGCCATGGGGCAGCAGCATCAGCACTCGGGCTTGGGCTGCCTTTCATTGCATATATCCCGCCACCCCCTTCCATGTTCCTTTCCCCGCGCATCCATTTCCATTCCGGAGCCATTCTGGCTCCACTCGATTCATTGCAGACACTGAGGTCAGCACAAAAAAAGTGCGAAACATAAAAGGATGTGCGGCATGGAGGCGAGGCGCGGCTGAGGTGCACTTAGACCGAGGGACTCGCAGCAGATTCCTTACGAGCGCGCGAGAAAAAATAACGGACCCGCTATGAGCCAAACACGGCCAATTGAACCGCTTGAAAAGTATCAATTCGTATTTGACTTCTTCAACAGCTTTTAAATTAAATAAAAGCTCGAGTTTCCTTGAATAATTGAAAATAATTGGAAATTTCATTGATTACCAAATATCATTGATTGCAAATAAGGTTTTATAATTGATTTAAATGTATATACAAAATATTATGCATGTAAAATACAGTTGAATAATAATATTTATTATTATTTCTATACAACTTTGAATTTATTTTGCAAATACAATGAAGCCAGCCAAAATAAGTATTGCATATACATTGTATGTATATTAAAAACTGAAACAGACTTTTGTGCCCAATTGATTTATTGTTTACATTGAAATGTTAAATTTAAAAATGTATATATAAATAAAATAATAAAATATGCGTTATTTCTTTGGGAGCACATTTGAATATAAGGCTGATCATATTACAAAGTATTTATTGCAAGCATGAACACTTTTTTTAAAATAAAAAATTGGTCTTTTACCTTGCATTCAATCCTTTCTTTAATCTGAACTTACCAGCAAGCGTGCAATATACAGCTAATTATCCTCTGCAGTTAACGCAATCACACACAGACACGCAGTGAGTTTCTTTGTTTGCAAAACATATTTCTAATTAAATTAATTAAGCGTAGCGGGAATGCAAAGCGGGTATGCAAGCCAATTAGTGCAAAATGCAAATTAAATGTCTGGCCGAGAGTGACCAAGTAGACCGCGATAGAGATGTGGCAGGGACGGTCAGAGAAACAGACATGACACCCATGCACCCCCCTCTTCCCCTGACTTCCTTCACTTCCTTCTTATCTACCCACATTAGGAGAGTAATGTACAGAGAGTGCCACAGTCTGATGACTGTCTCCATCTCTCTGTCTTTCTTCTTTGTTACTCTCTCTCTCTCTCTCTCTCTTTGTCTCTCTTTGTCTCCTCTCTACCTTCCATAATTGTGTTTAGACATGTAAGCTTTTGTTGTTTTTTCATACTACATACCCTGTAGAAAGCTTAAGGTGGGAGTATTCCTATTGATATAGTTTTACAACAACAATAAAACTGCTACTGTTGTTTTTTGTTTGTTTTAAATTATTGAAATATGAAAATTAACACACCAAAAGCCCTTAATTGAATTACAATTTGAATTAATTTATGATTTCTATGTTTTCATTGAAATTTTAATGCATTCAAGGTGAGCAACAAAAAACAAATGTACAAAGCATTTAATTAAGAAAAACATTATGCAAAATTATATATATAAATATTGTATTGTACATTAACATTCTCTTTAATTTCTGTATAAACATATTTGCCATTTGCTTATTAGCTTTCAATAAAACTGATATAAAATAGTTTTATAAATGTCTGTTTATATTTTTTGTTGATACATTTTGCCTTCTCTCTCACTCTCTTTCTCTTGTTCTATATCAATATCTTTAAACTAATGCTGTATATTTAATCCTTATCATTCTATCTTCTTTATTCTCTTTATCACTGTGCATATATATTTCTCAATTTGTATTCTATCTCTCTTTGTCTCCCTCTTTCCTTTCCCCCCTTACACTACTCTTTGTGCTCATCCTGCGTATATCCTCGTCTGGCACGCTCTACTTCCGCCTTTTTTACTTGCAGTTCACAGTTGTCCTTGTCTTTGCGTGTCTCTCGGAGTGTGCGTGTGTATGCGTGTGTGTGCTCTACTACGTGTGTGTGTGACAAAGTTAATGACAGCATAATTAAACAAAACAAACAGCAGACTAATAAAATGCTTATGCTGCATGTCGCTCACGGCTACCTTGAAACGCAACTGCACAACCTCCCCTCGCTTCTGCACACGCCCGCTTCCGCCACCTCCCACCCCCCACCCTGCACCTCACTTCATGCTTTCCTCTCTAACTGCTCCCTCGTGCACATCTGCCTTCTCTCTCGCTCTGCAAGCAGCAATTAAAGTCATGATAAAAGCCTGACGTAAGACAACAATTTACAAGCATATGCTTGTATTATCTACCCCTACCCCCCAATCCCCCACCTTCCTTCCGTTCATTCCGTCTCCTACACTCCCACATACCTTCAGTTGTTCGCATACATCTGTGATTCTTCGAATTCCGTGCATGTCGATTTAGTTATTTATGCACAAAGTTCAGGCACAAAGGGTGAACACACATTACGTTTGAGGGTCAGGGGTCTACCTTATATACAAACACATACATACATATTTATAAGTATCTCAGCATGTACATATGCATATACATTTCAAAATTAAAGTAAACTTTGTCTTTGTCTTTGTCTTTGTGATTGTCTTTGTCTTGGTTCCTGTGAGTGCCCGCATTCACTTTATATTCTTAAATTGGCTAAAATTAAATCAATTCAGACAAGGCAAATAATCAACAAAGTCGTTCCAAATTTGGCATGTAATATGATCCTAATGAGACCTAAGAAAATATTGCAGAATAGAACATCAATAGAGACATTTTTTATTAGACTTTGCTAATTGATGGAGTATTGATAGATATAACAAACCTTTAAAACTAACAGGATTTGCTGCGGATGTCACTCAGTTCGACAGCTACCTAGAGATAAGAGAATTAAATTAAATCTACCAAATGATCAGATATGATTGGAGATTGAATTGACAAAGTATTTTAAAGATTCTTTACCATTAAAGAAATTGCTTTAACTTAATAAAATTTAAAAGATTCTTTACCATTAAAGAAATTTCTTTAACTTAATAACTTAATAAACAATTTAAATTTTAGCTTGGGTACGGAGATCATATGGCTTGTGATGAATGAAGAAAAGCAGAATAAAGATATATAAAATACTTATTCATAAATAGAAAATGTATCGATAATAATATTGTAGTGATATCTTGTCATATACCTGTATTTTGAAAACCCCACAAGTTTTCTATAGTTAAAACTTGAATAGACTAGAAATAGAAATAGAAACCTGAATAGAAAAACTTGAACTTCTTAAACTTCTTACACAAATTAAGCGCAATTTAGCTTTAGTATAGAATAATCGTAATTAAAATTTATGCACAAGCTTTGCCATGCGGGCATAAATGCATATGCCCCACCCCAATTGCCCCTGCCTGCCGTCTGACCAGCTCCACAGAGTTGCCCCATTCCCGACGCAATGCTCGCAAATATCGAGAGCAGCTGCTAAAATATTTGACAATATAAAACGAATAGAAATGAAAATGGAAATGCGCTAATATTGAATTAACGTGGAGAACGTATGTATGTATGTATGCGCAGTGCGAGTGTCTCTGGGGTGCAATTGGATCGATATAAAAGTGGCTGCGTGGACAGAGAGTGTGTTGCATTAGAATCTCATTCCGGAACGATGCAGTTGACCAAGCGAACCCCCCAGCTCGTGCTCCTCTTGACGCTCGCTCTGAGCTGCGTCAGCGTGATCCAAGCCAAGCCCAGCCCAGGCTTCTGGGATGATCTGTGGAAGAACGCAGGTGATGCCGGCAAGACAATTGTCGATGGTCTAACCAATGCCACCAAGGACGGCATCGATGCGGGCAAGACAATTGTCGATGGTCTAACCAATGCCACCAAGGACGGCATCGATACAGGCAAGAATATTGCCGATGGCCTGGCGGATGCGGCCAAGGGAGGTGCCGAGGCGTCCAAGGATGCTGTGGATGGTCTGATCGATACGAAACATCAGTTCCTTGACGATGTCAAGCAGATTAGCGACAACCTGACGCAAGCCATCGCCAGTTCGGTGAAGAACAGCTTCAGCAACCTGACCTCGACTCTGTCTTCGTCCATCAAGAAGCTCGAGTCCGTGGCAGCCAATGAGAAGAACTTCGTCAAGCGCATCGCATTAAACAATGGTTTAAATGCCCTCAAGGGACTCGCCTCGCAGGCTGCTCAACTGGGCTTGCAATTGGCTGATCTGAAGGCCAAGATTGCAGGATCGGCTGTCGAGGATGTGAACGACACACTGAAAGATCTCAAGCAATGGGGAGAGGATCAGTTGGGACGTGTGGCAAACCTGACAGAGGGAGCAGCACTCGACCTGGCAAAGGGACTGATCAATGACCTCATTGATGGCTTCAGCAACAGTGTAGAAGACCTCAAGCAGCTGGAGAAAGTCAAGCTGGAGTTCCTTGAGGGACTGATCGACAACATTCAGAACTATCAAATTGCAGCTGAGGATCTGATCAACTCGCTGAGCCTCTGCAAGGGACGCACAGCCGTCGTCTGCAAGCTGAACATCGATCATTGTGTAAACAAGCTTCCATCTGGCGCCAGCCTGAAGGCTCTGATCCAGAAGGGCGAGGAATTGGCCAAGACCGCAGTTGTAATCAATGCACGTGTCGCTCAGCTTCTGCTGCAATTGGAGAAGGACAAGCTCGCATTGGCGGCCAAGATTGCCCAAATCATTGCCGATCTTCTGGCCGGTGACAGATCTGCTGCCAGCTCTAGCGCTGCTCCCGATAGCGATGGCTCCAGCTCTAGTGCTCCCGACAGCTCTAGCCCTAGCTCTGATGACTCTGCCTCCAGCTCTGATGACTCTGCCTCCAGCTCTGATGCTCCTGCGAGCTCCAGCCCTGGCCCTGATGACTCTGGTGCCAGCTCCAGTGAACCAGAGAGCACAAGCGA
The DNA here is from genome assembly GCA_018901815.1 of Zaprionus lachaisei. Taxonomy (NCBI): domain Eukaryota; kingdom Metazoa; phylum Arthropoda; class Insecta; order Diptera; family Drosophilidae; genus Zaprionus; species Zaprionus lachaisei. Next base: position 2,915,125 of record JAEIFI010000109.1, read on the forward strand.
GGCTCCCGAAGAGAGCACAACCGAGGAGGAGGAGAGCACAAGCGATGAGTCTACAACGAAGGAGGACAGTACCACCAGTGAAGATAACTCCAGCTCAGCTGGCGAAGAGGAGAGCTCCACTGCTGGCAATCAGGCTCAAGGCTCTAGCGCAACTGAAGCATCTCGTTCCGGTTGCTAAGCCACATTCCGATGACAGCAACATCAGTAGCAACAACAACAACAGCTATGAGACGACCTTGAATCTCCTAGTGGGTTTCAATGCAAACAACTTTAACTTACTCCCGGTGGCGGATGAGTAAAAATCAGCAGAAATAAAAAAAACAATTTTCAATGCAAAAATCAATCCATGAAATTAACTTTAACCTCCTTTTCCTCCTCCTCCTCCTCCTCCTCCACCTCCTCCTCCTCCTCCTTCTCCTCCTCCCTCCTCCTCCTCCTCCTCCCTCCTCCTCCTCCCTCCTCCTCCTCCTCCTCCTCCTCCTCCTCCCTCCTCCTCCTCCTACTCCTCCTCCTCCTTCATTTACGCTGCCATTTTGCCTGGCAATTATGATGCCATTCATAGTGTATGCCAGTGTGTGTGTATGCCAGTGTGTGTGTATGCATGTGTGTGTATGCATGTGTGGATGTGTGTGTTTGCAACATTCTCGCTTTTTCGCTGAGCCAAGCGGAATGTGCCACGTGCATCGCCTGCTTAAGTGCAACGGCGCCTCGCAGCGGAACGTTGCTGTTGCCGGGGTCCATTGCCAATCGCCGTGCATTAAGTCATTTTGTTTCCTGTTACATTTCCGGTATCTTCTCTTAGAACCACCACCACCATTGAGATGGCAATTCTCCTTCCACGCCCCCAACCCAGTATCGTCTGCCAAGCATCCCAGGTGCGCTATAGATTGAGCAGCCTTTCCGTTTCGCATCGGGGTTTGTGGTGTAGGAGTAGGTACGCCTGCTCTTGCTCCTACTTCTGCTCTGGGTCCTGGTCCACTCATATATCCCCCTGCTGCGGGGTCAGCTTCCATTCTCTCTCTGCTCTGTTCCTACTCCAACCTATGCTGCTGCTTCCCTGCATTCTCCTGCTTCCTCCCCAGCTCTGTCTCTATTCAACTCTGCCTCTACTCCTGCCTCTTCCATGCTCTCATCTGCTATGCCCTGCTTACCTCTGCCCTAGCTTCTGACCTCGCCCTGCTCCTTCCCTGCTCCTGGGCTGCTCCATATTTTGTTCGAAATTTATTAGCCAACAAAAATGTTTTCTCCTTTCAAACAAATACAAATAACATTCTATTAGACTTTATTATCCATATAGTTCGGGTGTAACTGGTCGGTCGGTATACTCTGCCTCGGGCCACGCCCTTTCAAGCGCTTTCTAAATATGCTAAACTGCATCTGATTTATTTCGCTTGCCCCAACAACATTTGCCAATTTTGTGTTAGGCTCTTAGCAAACACTGCAAAGCGATTGGAACTTTGTTGAAGCGGCAACAAACTTCAATGCTTTATGGTAAACATATTCATATTTGGCTTACATAAATATATTATGTACATATATTATAATAAATGAAATGATTTGTATATAATACAATAAATATATTCAATATATAACATAATAACATTATAGGTATGGGAAATGTGTTATATAAAGGAACTAGTACTCGAACGTGGTGATTTTATAATAAATTTGCATATTTTTGCTACTTTTCTGTATGGCAGACACTTTTATATCTGCTCATCTCTGCTGGATTTCAAATGAGGTGATTTTGTGATAAATTTGTATGATTAAACACTTTTGTATGAATAAGATACCTTTGTAGTTATTCTTTAACATTACTTGAATGAGCCTTAGCTCGTCTAAAGTATCTTTCTTGTTCCCAGACACTCAACGTCAGATCTATCCAGATATGCCCAGATCTGTCCAGCTGTCTGTATAGATTCTTTATAGAAAACGCGCCCATTATCAAACATTTATTCCTCATACCAGAGTTACACGCGTTCAGTTGTTGTTTAATTGATTTTCGCATTTCGCAATTATTTACATATTTGCACATGTCTGCAAATATGTAATGAAATTAACTGACGTATTTGTTAGGTCAACAAAATTATACAATATTATTGTTATACAACTATACAACACTGTTTTTATTAATCTAACAGTTGCACAATAATATTGTTACATCGTTTTTTAATAGAATAAGCCTGTTCATAGAATGAATACCCCTCCAATTGTAGCTTGAGTTGCTCTCAACGTTCCCTCTTTGAGTTATTTTTGTCAATTCTACACAATACGCACATGCCATAATATTTGCCATAAAAGGTTTGTGTACAGAATGTATATTTATAACAATCGGGTAAGGAATGCTTTTATTTGAAACTCATATAATACAATGTTGCCATAACAGTTCACTATGCTAAAGTATAACTTTCTTTAGTTGTTTCTTTCTTATACAAAATTTAGAAGAACTTTAGCTATACGAATAAAACAGCGGCAGAAATATGTAACCAAATAAACTAAATCTTACTGTGCTAATGTCAGGACTTAGAACAGTTTATAACAATTATCAATCTCAAAATTGTTTTACAGGATGCAGCTTCTGTTATACCAAGATTTTGCAAGAGCTTTATCTGTACGAAAACAAGAGGGACTGTTAAATTTTTTGAATAAGCAAAATATAATTGTACTACTGACAGAAAGTATAAAAGTTTATAACAGCGAACAACCTTAAAGTTTTCATTAAGCGAAACAGCTTATGTTTTGCCAGTTCATTAGAATAGCTTTATCCTTACGAATATAACAACGGCAGTTATATTCATTCTTATATTATTGGGGTACAGACAGAAATGAATATGGTTTATAATAGAAAGTTACCGTTTAGAAGAGCCTTTTTGCAAGTTATTGATTGCTATAAAAACATTTAACTGAGTGAGGTTTCCTGCTGCAGAAAAGTCTACAATGTGTAGGGGCAATATATAAGACTTATAGAAACCTTTCAATTCGTTTCTCCTGCTTTATCCCATAATACCGTATAAAATAAACATCTCTGTTAAGTTTTCTTTAGTTTGCTCACATGCATTTTTTATTGACTGTATGGTAATATTCTTCTTTGAAAACAACTTGCCCCGTGCATATTATTGGGTGGCATTGCAATCGCTTACAAACTACTGAGCACTATGACTAGTTATACATTATTCGCTTTGTATACATAATATATATATTATATATTTATCTTTCGAATGGTGTTTTATAGTGTTTGCCGCTAGCAGATAAAGCCGAAAAAATATATAATATGCGTTCTGTTGTAGCATTTAAAATTCGTTTCTATTTTATCGTTAGTTTATTATTTGGTATATGTAATCTCATCATCGGGACTAGCTAAGTGCCTAAATATAGTTACTAATAGTATTAGCTTTTCGTTTGCTTAGCTCGAATGTTTTCAATTTGCGGGGTGTGGTGGAAAATCAATGCCAAAGTTAAGCAAGTCAAAAAGAATACTTCATCATATCTGCGTAATACTAACAGTACTTGGGGTATTATCTTTTGAGAGACTTAGATCTAAACTTACACTAAACAGTTTGACTTTCTTTCGTTTTTTTTTTTTTTTTTAGGAATTTTGAGAATTTTGCATAGGAATAATTTCTGTTTTCAAGAGATAAGTTCATATCTATCTTAGGATGACCAAAAAACGGACCAATTTAAATGCTTTTCTTGTTGCGTTTCTTAACCAAATTTTAATTGTCATTAAAGGAGCTACGAGAGTTGGTTTCACTTACTCTGGGTTCTCTTTAGAGTTCTGTTCTGCAACTCCTCCTATCTCTCTCTCTCCCACTCTCTCTCAGCTTGTTCCTCCTGTGTTTTGATATGACATTGAGCAATTTGTAATGCAACAACCAACGCTGTGAAGCACAACCGAAATACTAGAATCTAGAATACTATTCAAACTCTATTCAAACTATACATTCAATCCTATATCATATGAAGCTCTGCTTACTCATCTCTTCTTGCTACACTCGACCGATATTGGCACAAAAAACACAAATATTGTTAACCGATCTCTAGTCTATATAATATCGCCAATTGTCTGCCATACTCAATGGTATTCCACGCGTGCAATGGGTACCCCCATATCATCTGATTCAAAGACGATCATCTTGCGTTTCTTGCGCACAGGTGACACAGGAGCCTCGGCTCCGTTGCCGGTTCCAGGTCCTACTTTGGTTGTCTTTGTCGTTGTTGCCTTGGCCTCTTTGAGGGTTCTTTGCTGTTGCGGCTTAGCCGCTGCTGTCGTTGTTGTTGTGGTTGTTGTTGTTGTTGTTTTGGTTGCAGTTGCAGTTGCTGCCTTAGTCGTTGCCTTTGCCTGTTGTTGCTTCGTTGTACCTGCCCCCCCCTTGACCTGTGGTGCATTCAATTCTCTCATTTGTTGTAGTAACTTTGGTTTCTCGTTGTGTTGCTGCTCTGCCTGTGCATTCGCTCGCTTCGGTAGAGTTGGCAATGCGGGCAAATCGCAGCGCTGACGCAGATGACGATAGACCGCATCGACGCGTTGCACCAAACGATTCACATACTTTGTGGTAGTGCGATCCATGATGGAAGGTGCCTTGATGCAATCGTTGCCCCCAAACTCGCAGACCTGCAGGCAGAGATAAAGAATGAAGTTAGAGGTTTCTCAACTCGTTGGCAATTCTCTTCCACCTACCCGATAATGCTGCAATATGGCCTCCTTGGGCGGCACATTCAACGATCCCATGCCCGGTGAGAATTCCCAGACAAAATGATTGCCAGCCTCAACAACCGCTTCGGGTTTGCAAATGTATTTGGAGCGTTGCTTCTGAGGATGCAGTTTATAGCGTCTAGAGGGGGGGATGGGCTATGAATCAGTATAATTAACATTTAAAGATTGCTTACCTGCGCGTCTTGCGCTGCGTCACCAAGGAGGCACGCACGCTGCCCAGCTGATCGTTGCCTCCAGCTATGCCAGAACTGGCCAGCTGATCGTCTGGGAACTGTAGATAGTAGAATGCGTTCTGGAACGAGTAGGCGCCAGTGTTGCGATTGCGAAAACGTTGATTGAGAGAGCTGTAAAGAGAAATATTTGGAGAAGGTTAGTCGAAAAGGTTCCAAACAGAAGATTGAAATTGTTAAGATTTCGTAACTGTTAGAAATATTATTATTGTATGTAAAACTGAATTAAAAGACAATCAACTAATTCCTTAAACATAAACTATAGCTTAAACTGAAACCAAAGATTAAAGGTCAAGATTTAAAGGTAAAGGCAATTGGAACTAACTACTACATTTGTATATAATTTGAACATAAGTTCAACTGAAGCTACAAACCAGAACTAGATCTACAATTTGAACTATAACTGAAATTTGTATCGGAACTAAAACCGAACATTTAAACAGGAAATCAAACTGGAACTATTAGTAAAGAACTTGCAATGAAAACTAGTTCTGAACCGTTCCTTACATGATTCTGGTTCTGGTTCCAGTTTTATGTTAGGTAAAAGTTGAGATTTTAACATTTACTTAACATAGTAACAAAACCAGTAACAGAATCATGTAAGAAACGAATCTAAAACGAGAACCGTCTAATTTAATCCATCTTAACTAATTTCAAAACTAAACTAACTAAATTAGGAACTTGAACTGGTACTAAAACTAATCTGTTGCTCTCTCCACCGTATCTGGTATATCAAATCGTTCAAGCATTCGTTAAACTGAACTTAAACCACACAATATAACAACATGAAACATAACTAAAATTTAAATTAAAATTTGACATCAAATCTTTTAAATTTAAAGACTAAGCTGGCATTAAGTAACAAAGGGACTTTAACCGGAAATCAATTCCTCCATCAATCAGTTCCCCCTCTCTTTCTACTATTCCAGCACTCACCTCAAGAGCTCATTGAGCGTGTCTGTGTAGCGTGGCACGATGAACTCGTCCAGATCGACCAGCGCCAAATACTTGTAACGATACATGGTGCGATAGAGACAATCGTTGAGCGCAGCAAAGAGTCCCTCAGTCCGAATCTCCTTCTGTGAACGCATGCGAAGATTCCATGGCAAAATGCTGACCGTGGGTCGTTGATAGTGCAGCGATTTGAGCACACGAGGCGTGGCATTCTGGGCCTGCTCCAATGGTTGCAATGGTTCGAGATCGAATGCAGTCAGGTTGCCCGGCACAAGGCCACGTTGATAGCTGTCCAGCACGCAGGAGGCACGCGGTCCCAGTGTGTGATTGTAGAACGTGAAGTGCGAGACCCCCAAGAGTGCGTAGAACTCCAGATATTCCATCAGATAAAGCGCCTGATCGTAGCTGAAGTGGAAAGGTTTCACGCACACCGCCATGCGATCGGGTATCTGCTCGCCACTCGGTGGTGCATGTGGCAACGAAGTCGCACCTCGACGTGCCTCGCCAGTTGCATTACCCTTTGGCGTTGGCTGTGCAAAGTCCGCATCCTGATCAGTGTTGCGTAGCGTCAACAGATTTCCTGGCGGAGCACGCAAACGTGACACAACACTGACAAATTGCGGCACATCCAGAGGGGGAGCACGCACTGGACATAGCACAAAGCAGGCGCTGTACTTGAGGTTCCAGTTCTCGCGAATGATCTGCGTGAAAGATTGGGAAGAATATAAATTGATTGTACATTGATAGCTCTAGATTACCCTGTAATACTACTTCTAATGCACTAATAAAGGTTCTCTGCAAATCGACAACATTAATAAACTTTATATAATGTTAAATACACTGTTAAATAAACTATTCTAAACTTTGTAAATCATTAGAAATGGTCTTTAAATACTAGAAATAGTCATAAAATAAAATCATAAGTACTGCAGATTATTACGAGTAGTATCTATCGAAACTATGGAATACCCTGCACTTCTAGCTAGTTAAAGCTGACTATTATCTCCCTCTCTTTCCTTTCATTAGAATACCCTGCACTTTTAGCTAGTTAAAGCTGCCTATTTCATATCTCCCTCTCTTTCAGCTCTCTCAAGTGCTCATGCCACACTCCAGGCCGCAACCAGCACTTATTAAAATGACCACCCAACACCCCTTATATTCCTTAAATGACCCAACTCACCTTAACGCGTGCCATAACAGTAGCCGAGGTGTATTTGGCGCGCATGGAGTTTGAGGAGGATGAGGATGCCTCGCTGTGGTTATGTGATGTCGTTGTCGGCCCGTACCAGAATCTGCACCAGACACGCTCTGGTCCACGTGTTTTGGTTGCGCCAATGACGCGCACCAGACGTGCTCCATCGCGTCGATCAAAGTAGGCGGAGTAGACAAAGAATTTGAACCGGGTGCCGTTGACAACCTGCCAAGCGCCGTCGCTGGGCGCGGTGCCAAATGGGAAATGGGGCAGCGTCTCCTCCACTTTGGCGGGCAGCAGTTGGCCCCAGGGTATCAATGGCATGTTCATACCGTTGGCAACGCCAAATGCCCCGCCGCCGCCACCGACTCCGACAGCGACAGCGCCGCCAGCTGCAGCTCCTGCTCCTGCTCCTGCAGCGCTGTTGAGCAACATGCCCGCATAACGTTGTCGTTGTTGACCGTCGCCAGCGCCAGCGGCCTCTGTGAAATGTGCGGAATTGCATTAGAGACACGCGGCGTATACGTAATGTCGCTGCCATTCTTATCTATTGTGTTGTGTACCCCACGCCCCCTTCATCTTCTCCTCCTTCTTCGTACTGTACTTGATTGCCTTTCGCCCTGTTTGGCTACTCACCTTGAATTTTAAGTTTATTGTCACGAAACTGTATAAAACCTAATTTATTATCACTCAGAATGCTGTCGTCCAGTTCGTAGTCATCCTGGGGAAGAAACAGTAAAGATTTGATGGCCAATCAGTAAGGGAGTTCAATAAGCGATAACGGAATTCAATAAACGATAAGGCACAGTCGCACAAGAGCAGCTGAACTTGACTATCAGAAGATAAAATCAACAATTGACAATTGACAGGATTATTGACCTCCATTTTTGGTTTAAATATTGCAAGATTTAAGTTAAATAAATCTTAAATATTCTCTTCTGAAATCTGAACCATTAAACATCTTTATTACTCAAAAGCTAAATTCAAAATACGTATTGAACAAGGAAAGTGAGATTTGTGCCTTAAAAGAGCTTAAGAGCTTAGTGCTTAATTAAAACAAATTTAACCAAATACTTAACGAAGAGTGACAAAGTAACGAAATTCGAAATAGGTCTTCACAACTTCTATTTGTACCTCCCTTATTACTAATAACAGCACTATCTGCAACATTTCTAAAGCTCTATAAAGTGTTTATTGATATTCATTAAGTTTTATTAATAATTTATCTAATTTAAAATCTTTTATTATATAATTTACTATTAATTTATTATTTAAATACTTCCAACCCACAGCTTTACCTCGTCACTGTGAAAAGTATTTGACTAACATACCGGATTAATATTTTATATTGTTTAATATTTCCACTTCAGAATGTGCATTTATTTCAGCTTAACTGTCAGTTTATAGCCCTTAAGGGGCTGCAGGGAATGTGGCGGGGGGGGGGTCGGTGGCGTGGCTGTTGGGTTTTTCGAGACTTAACTTAGTGCATTGCGGTGCGCTTGGTTGCAAATAAATCAGCTTTTTGTTTGCATTTCACAAAAAAAGTAAATCATATGCATTATGCGCTGTATATTCCACAGTACTCTGCTGCAACAACCCCCCCTCTCCCCCACGCCCCCTCTCCCACTGTAAGCCCTCCCTTGGTGCTACCATGCACTGCTTGCTCTTCTGCTCTGCTTAAATATGCAAATCTCTTTGCCTCGCACGCAGCGAAATATGGCGAACGGCAACATCTTTTGTTTTCCCACGGTCCCGCAACGAGTTGAGACCATAAAAATGGGCGCAATAGTTAAGCTGTCACGCCCCCATCCCCCGTCCCCCACAGCTAGCACCATGGCAAACCAAAGCACAGGGCGTTATGGCAGGTGCAATAACAAAAACAATTGTTGACCATTTTTGGCACACACACCAAGAGAGGATGAGGTTGGCCAAAGAGAGGGAAAGAGGGGATAGTTGGGTAGAGCTTCTCGTGCATTTGCATAACAAAACTTACCTTAACATTATCATAATCCGGCATCGAGTCGCCCATGCGACCACCCAAGCTGACGCCGCCACCGCCGCCCGCGCGCATTGCCATCAAACCACTGTGCGAGCGTTCGTCGATCATGAAGACCTGCATGCGGTGTGAGAGACAGAAAGAGAGAGATAGAGAGCGAGAGACACAGATTAGTTTGAGTTGAATTGTGATAAAAATTTAAATATAATAAAACCTTATTGTTGTTATAATATAAAACAATAATAAACAATAAATCAATGCAATAATTAATAATAATTAATTATTAATATAAGTAATTAATTAAAGAATAAAACTTAAATTAAATATTTCATAATATGAAATCAATTAAATTAACTTTTTTGAATAGTATTTCACTCAATTCTTAAATTTTTATTCTAAAAATAATTATGAAGACTACATAATTGTTTATATAAAATATTATATTATATTTTTAATTTAATCTGTAAATTCTCTTAAGGTTAGAAAACCATGTAGTATTTTCTAGTGTATACAAATAGAAACAAAACAAAAGAAATTGCCATAATTTTAATATCATTTAATATGTATTTTATATTTTGTATTGATGGCGTCTAGATAGTATGCGATAGTTTTCCATCACTCGTCCATCGCTAACGCGAAACCAAAGCAGTTAAGACCCGCAGACCCTTCGCTTGATTTTTAAGCTAATTTCTATGGCATGCGCTTTTTGCATTTTAATCAGCGTCTGCTCTTGTAATTAATTGCACGCTGCATTTTTAATGCAACTTAATTGCAATTATAAATCCTCGTGCTGTGCGCACAGATAAAGCAAAAACAAATTTTATAATTGTTTAATGCATATTTTATGAGCCCTGCGTCAATCAAAGCAAGAACTTGAGCAAAGGCTCTGAAATTTGGTTTTTACACAATTTAAGGTAAAGGAATAAAATTATATGGAAATATAATGAAATATAGAAACACAAAATAAAATGTAATAAACGAGAGCATCAGGCGAGCGCACTGGACTTAAGCTTACGATAAAGACAGATCGATTACGAAGGATTGATATCCCTTCCTTGTTAACTGATACATTCACTTAGGGTTATGCTCATACTTTCTTGAATAACTTATGAGTTTACTGTCCGAGAATATTTATATTTCATTCAGCTTAGTATATGGTAAAGTCAGAAAGTTGTATCTTTTATTCAGCGCTTACAAATTGATTTCAAAAATTAAATCATTAATTTGCGGGAGCGGTGGGCGTGGCATCCAACATTTGAAATAAACTTGATGTGCGCCTAGTACAGAAAAACCTTCATTCCACTTTTTGGTGTCTCTAGGCTATAGTTGAGATCTGTGTGTTTATCTGGTCATTCAGACATCCGGACATATGGACAGACATGGCTTAATTGACTCGGCTTGTGATCATGAGCAAGAATATATATACTTTATGCCACGCCTCTTTCTGTCTGTCACATACATTTCCACAAAGTTAGTATAATTTTTTTTGCCCATTTTCAATAGTCGAAAAGTAGAAATAGAAAAACAAACATACTTTTAAACTACTCACAAATCATAAAACCAAATTATTATTATTATAATATTATTATCATTATATTACTCATTCTTATTCCTTTTAAATAATTGCCCTTCCTCACTTGACTCACCTCAGTCAATATGATCAACCCGAAGACAGCAAAGAAGAGAATGACAATGAGGAAACTCATGCTGGATCGTTCGCGACTGCCCCAGTTCTTCTTGCCGCGCTTCATGGTGGGCGTCAGGGAGGTGCGGCTGCCGTGCGAGTGACTATGATGATGATGATGTTGCACCTGTTGCACCTGCTGCTGCTGCTGCTGCTGATGGTGATGGTAGCAGGCGTGCGAGTGACCCACGTAGGCCTGCTGATAATGATGTCCGCTCAGTGAGCAACCCTTGGATCCGGAGCCGGAACTGGATGCGTTGCTGCCGTGTTTGGCCGAGTTGGAGCCCCCCGTTCCCGTTACGAGTTGCTTGTACGCTGGGGGGCTCCTGCTGCCTAACATTGCGGCGTGCAGGAGTAGGAGTTGGGGTGAGTTTAGGCTGGGTTAGTTTTGGACACTTGTTGTTGGTTGATAGCGTGTGATGCGACTTGGCTTGAATTGGCTCGAATTTTGGCTATTTTAACTCTACGTTTTTGGCATGTTTGTTGTGGCAACTGAAAAAGATGAGAATTCGATTTGCGACATGAAAATGAGTAGCAAAACAAAACGAAAAGCGGCATAAGCGCATCCGGCAACAGCAAGAGAGCAATACAAACAGACACCTAAAAGAGAGAGAAAGTGACAGAGAGAGAGAGCGCGCGCCTGTTGCCAGAGAGAGCGCCTGTCTGACGCTTTTTCTTGTTGGCCAATTAAAAAGGAAAAATCAATAAAAAATCCGTGATGCACTTTGCTTTGATTGTGAAATATATTTTGATTTGATTTCCGGGTCTCTGCTTAAGCAATTTACAAGTTTTTTATGTTTTCTTTTAAGCTTTTTATTCGAGTGTTGGAAAATTTAACTTTTTCAGTTTCCAATTTTCCCTGGTGCAATTTTCTTGCTTTCCTTGCGGCTTTACTTTGTTTAGTCCTTCACTTCACACCATGACAACTTTCACCTTTCTAACACAGTACGCGGAAAACGGAGTTTTCTTTTTTAATTTCAGCTTAGATTAATTTAGTAACTTTTCACTTTTTGGCTTTTGATTTGAGTTTTTAGAAAACTTTTCATGCGATTTGCTGCATTCGACTGGTTGGTTGAGCCAACTGTCAAAACACTCAAGTTCCCACTTGACAGTCGCACTCTCTCTCTCTCTCCCGCTCTCGCTTCCCACTCTTTGTAAGGGGAGCACAACACGACGCAGCTGAGCCTTGCGTTAAGGACATGCGCAGGACGAGGCAGCAGCTGTTCCAGAATATTGCCAGCTGTTTTCAAATTTTACTATAACAAAGCGCCAATTTTGTAGGGTAAGAAATTATGGCACACATTGGATACTTTAATCTTCTCAGTTATTTATAACACAAGTTTAAATTATGAATTTAAGCTAGTAATATTAATAAGTTTAAATAGTTTTACGGTGTAAGATTTATGGCAATAACCTAGAATATTGTACAAATAAAATATGTGAAATTTCATATTAAAGAATTATTACATAAAACACAATTGAACAAAAAGTATTATTATTATTATTTATTAAAGCGCATTCCTAACACTACAAATATTAATATAAATAAATAAATATATTGCATAAAATAGAATTGTGGAATTAGTAAAGTAATTCTCAAATATTTAAATCAATAAATTTCTATACAGAATATATAGAAATTATACCTTTGTTATAAGTATTCTTCATATATAGTTATAATATAAACTCATTTATATGTTGAGTCATAAAATTGAAATATGTTTATTAAGTTTTACAAATTCGATAATGTTTGCCAACTTCGAAACGCAGTGCCTAGGAATAAGACTCAAAGAAAAATATTCAAAAGAGACAACTTATATCATACATATATAACTTTACTTAACTGTAAAGATATTAATCATAATAATTGTATAATAGATAATTATATATTATATCATAGTGGCTATTGATTTCACTAGTCAAAGTAGTTTTAGTGAAAACGGAATGCCCTAAATATAATATTATTTTTACTTTAAAAATTATACATATAAAAATAATATATCTACAGTAAAAATAATATTTATAGATACGAATTTATAAAACTAATTTCAAAATTCACATTTAAATAGATTTACTTAATATATTTATAGAACTATTATAAATGCTATTAATTTTCTCAGCTTTCTTTAATAGTAAAGTGAATGTCACAAGCACCATATGCATTCATTGAAGCATACCAAGCCGCTCGTATGCACTCACAAACACACTTCCTCTCACACACACATGTACTTTTACCTACACACACACTCACACTTTAAAAACTAATGCTACTTAATACCCAATCCTGAGTATCTAAAAGTGCTTCATTTCTATGACTTTCATATCCGGACCAACTTTGCTGCATATATCTTTTGGCCATTTTCATAGCTGAAAGCATGCACAGGATGCACAGTATCGAAGCGGGTCCTGCACCTCTCTACCCCCTCCCCTTCCCGACCGCTTCTTGCCAACTGACTGTTGAATGTGGGACTGTCTGGACTGTTTGGCTGTCTAGCTGGAGGTTTGTCTGCTGAGCTGTTCGACTGGACAAAAGAAGAATTAGCGGAAACAATAAAATTCGCAAAGTTTTTGAAAACCAATAAATTTGAAGTGTTCGAAATCAATTGGGAACAAATTGCAAAAGGCAAAAACGAACAGAGCACAAATGAGAGCCCAAAAATGGAAAAAGGACAACAGAATTCTGTGAGACGACACTTCTACTATGTGAAGAGTATACCAAAGTTTCTCCAGCTCTCTCTCCCTCTCTTTCATTGCTCCTCGTGTCTCTCGCTTTGTTTGTGCGAAAATTCAGCAAGCAATTGAAAAGTTTGCAAAACAAATATGCAAAGAAAAAGGTGCTCCAACGCCTTGTCTAAGTGGAAGAGAGAAGTGTAGAGGAGAAGAGTGGGAATGGCACTGAAGAATAGGGGGGAAACAGAAGCGGAAACGAAGTGGAATCGACCCATAGCCTCTGGGCAAGAGAAATAACAGTTTTGTTTGCTAAACTTTTGTCATTGCAACAATGGCAAAGTAATAGCCAAAGTTCTATGTGCAAAAATGATACGAGAGCAAAGCATAACTCAACTCGGACTCGACGACAAACCGAGTTTGTCTCTAATTAATTTGCTTGTAGAAAAAACAAGGAAAATTAACCAATGTGGTAGATAAAGCAAAAGGAAACGCAACAGTGCATCAACAGTACACATTGTAAGGGAAATGGGGACAGAGGAGGTAAAATATAAAACTTCTTGAAATATAACTAACATAGATATACATAGAATGAATAGTAGAAGCCCTAAGGAGTTTGTGTAAAGGAGTATAAATAAATAGAATAGTAAGTAGAAATAGGAATGGGAATACAATATGCACAGCAGTGGAAATGGAAGCAGAAAGGCACAAGAAGGGAAATTGGATTAGAAATATAGTAGCATAAGTAGGAAAAGGAAGGACAGTAAAATTAATTTGGAAAGGGAAATATATATATATATATGTATATTTATTGTAAAATAGGAGTGGAGACAGTAAGGAAGAAAATGAAATTAGTAAAGAAAGGTAAGCAGAGTAAGGAATAGGAATAGAATAAAGAGTAAAGATTGTAAAGAACGACTAAGACAATAAAGGATAAGTTAATTTGATAGTTTAAAAGTTATTGATAGTAAGAAATAGGAAAATAAATATAAGTAAAGAAATTTAAGACGGCAAAACAAGAAGAATAGAAGCAAGAATAAAAGAAAGGTGATATTTATTTAAGAAGAATAGAAGTAGGAAAAATTTACCACCACCAAGAGTAGAATAAATAAATACTAATAAAATAAATAAGCGTAGTTAGTAAAACAAGAACAGTAAGTAAATTATATAGAAAACAAATATAAACATGTAAAGGAAGAAAAGGAATAAAACTAAGGAAATATGAAGAATAGATTGAATTGGTAGAAGAAAAACAAAATGAGTAGAAGTAGAAAATATTAGAAATGTAAGTACAAGAAGCAGTAGCAGGGGAGTAGAGGCTCAAGAAACATATGAATATGAGTAAAGATACTACAAATTGGATTAGTAGTAAGAAGTAGCAATAAAACTAGTAGCCAAATTAAGATTGCAGCTTCCTGCACTTTACATAGTAGAAGCACAATTATACTTCCAAACTCCAACTGACTGTGCCAACTGTGCCGGCTCTAACCGCAAAGCCAGTTGCCTTCGCCTCCTTTCCACACCAACAGCCTTCCATGCCATGCCCACTTCTACCGCTTTGCTACTCCGTCAAGGTAAACACTCGAATGCACCTGAAGTGAGATTAAATAAAACTGCAGCAGAAGAAAATTGAAATGAAAATTCAGCAGGGCAAACAAATTCGAGACAACTTATAGCATTTCTCAAGTGCTTCCCCACCTCCATCCCTTCACCTTATCCCTCTCACTGTCTACGCCTGCCAAAAATATTTCATTTATATACAGATACGTTAGCTAGATATATATCTATATATAAAATACATATGAGTACAGATGTATCTGCCTCCTATTCCTGCACTGTTTTACTACTTAACTTTGATGAGTTTGCCGAGCTGAGGATTTCAGTGCTGCGCTAGAAATCTTCTACCTTTCTGCTACTTGGCCTCCTTCTCGGCTTCTTCGTGCAGTCGACTGTATTTGAAATTATGATTAAAGTAACTAAAATGATGAGCCGCATAACGAGCAAAGCGCACAACAATTGAGTTCGCAATAGCAAACAGCATTCTTCGAGTGGGTTTATCAGTGCTTTGCTCTGCGTGTTATCTGTGCAACAAGTTTGCAGATTAATACCCCCTAATTGTCTGATATATTCACATATAGATATAGATGCAGATATCTGTAGTGCTTGTTGAAATATTTAATAAAAGAGAGAGCAATGACGCAGCGCAAATTAGTCATAAATGCTAAACACTTTATATGATCAGCAAGAATTTAATATACTCGACCAAATTTGGATTCTGTAATGCTTTAATTGAAAGTGAAATAAATATATCTATTGCTCGTTGAGGTAGTAATTAAATCAAACAACCAAAGCAATTTAGTTATAAATGTGGAAAATTATAAATAGTTTAATAGTCAATATTTTAATACCCGGCAATAGTGTAAATATGTAAATTAATAAAAACAATCTTATGTTTATATTCATATTTTTATTTAATTATTATGCGTCATTACTAATGCTTTAATAATGAATTCAATTTATTTAAAAATCATTTAATTTTGTATGAGAAAAGTAAAAATAAAATATAAAAATTTTGTTTATTTTTTATCAAATAAAGTAATACACATTGACAATATATGTCCTCATATATTTTCTTATTTAAATATAATCAAATCCAGCTAAGACCCATTTTTGTACACCAGCGTATCTCCACATTTAATAAAAAATTCCCACTTGTACCAAAAAAAAAAACAAAAATTGATTATTATCCAATCAAAGCACTTTCAGTTTGCCTCGGGCTCGATTGCCTCGATTCTGTGCGTTGTGCACCGTAACAAACAAAAGCTCAATGGCTCGTTGCAGCTTGGGGGCAACAATTAAAAGTGTGTTCCTAATTTAAGTCAACATTTGTGGCAAATGAATTGTGGCAGGCCTGAATAAAACATACTGTGAAAAAAGCATAGCATGCTCTTAGGCATTTCATTAATTTCACTTCAGCCAGCAGGAGAGAGACTGCATAAAAGATCGTAGTAGGGGGCAGGAGAAGGCAAACGGCAGCCGGCAAACGTCGACGTCGACGTCCAGAGGCGGCGCCATATCTGCCGGATGCGCGCGTTGTTTGGCAATTTCCTTAACGGAAGCGCATGCAGTCAGTTGCAGTTGAGGCCAGGAGAGGAGATCAGACACAGTCAGGGGAGGCACCATTGTGTGTCTGCTCTCTGACCGCGTCGGGTCAGACTTACATTATGTGCTGCATATGAGAATGGATAAAGCATGAAAAAAAGCTTCACAATATTGTTGCAAAGAACACAAAACACACGAAGCTCTTCGTGTGTGGGCGCGCTTTAAAGGCGTCGCGAGCAGAACAGTGCAGAACTGGCCCTTTTCCAATTGATTAAGCACTTTGGCCATACAAAACCGCAAAAGCAGCACAGCCAGCAGCGGCCAAAGCCTCTTCAGATGTTGAAACAAAAAAACAAACTGAAGAAGAATGAGAAACGGAGCGAGCTCTCATGGCATCAAATCGAATCCTATCGCAGCGTACGTAACCGTCCCTGGGGGTAACCAAATGCAGTGAAATGCGAAACAAACCGTTGGCCATGTTAACGCCATGCCTCGTCGCCGTTTTAACTGCATTTGAGCAGACCCAAAGAGAGAACAGGAGCAGGAGAAGAAGTCAGAGCAGACAAGGGGGCTGCTGCCCGCAACTGGACTCCACTCGAATCGAATCGAACCTTAAAATGCACTTTGGGGGGCTTTTTCATTTAGTGTGCCATAAATTAGGCAACTGACTTTTTGCCGCTCTGGCAAAGGGTAAAACGCGGCGACAGTTTGCCCTTCCCTCCTGCCTGCACGAACCTCGTAGAACTGTGCAAATCCCCATGCAGGCCAGGCAATTAATCTGCCCGAGTCACGTCGGCGCCAGCTAAGTTAAAAATTCAAAAGTCATCGGTGCAACAGAAAAAAACACAAATAAATGGGCTAACTCGGCAATTTATAATCAATGTGATCGTCGAACTCAGCTAGATAAACAGCATATGGAAATGCAGATACTCTGTAAAGGCTAAAACGATGCACATTCCATAAGAACATATTCAGAACTAGAATACCAAGTGTATAAATGGAAGAATGAAATAAACTAAATTATTGATTTATTGCTGTTAATCTAGAGGGATTTCGTAGATAAATGAGATTAAAATAGAATTTATAATCAAACATAAACAGTGACATGGCACTACTATAAATAAAAAGCGTTTTTAAATATTTTACTTTTAGTGTGAGAGCTAAGCGATAAGCCTTTGGATGTGATAAGACAAGGGAGATATGAGAAAGTACGTTTTAACTTCAGAGCTAGTTTATTATTTTTTCCTTTTCAAATAAAATATTTGTATATAAAAAAGTATTGTAACTTTGTGCCAACTAAATATGTATGTAATATGTAAATATGTAATGTAATATATGACAGAGGCGTGGCAGATCCCATAAATTATTTATATTCTTTATCACCATCAAGCACCGAGTCCATCTGTCTGTCTGTCTATCTGTTCATCTTTATGATAATCTATATCGCAGAGACTATTAGAGCATACTCAACTGTAGCTTTCGGGTTTGTTTCTTCCCTCAAACAATACCCTTTCACTATAAAACAATATAACATAACAAGGCAGACCCGAACATACATGTACATTCATACATACATTCTATATTCAAAGAGCTAAACATATTCTATAATAAAAGAGATATTTGGTTTTTAGCAAAGAGCTGAAAGATACGGAATATATGGAAGACATCTGGAATTGAGAGATAAGCTACCCTCATTAGAATTTATTTAAAAGTCGACTACATTTTTGAAAATTCTCTTTATGTATTTTTATCAAGAGAGTTATCTTCTGCCAATACAAAAATTACACTCAGTTTTTAGTACATAATTACCATATTGCATGGAATTGATCTAGACTTTAAATATATGTATAGAGTAATATTAACTTTGTCATTTGATCGAAATCTGGCAACTACATATGTAAGTGTGTTTAAGTGTGCTGTACAACGACCCTAAACTGTAAAGGTTACCAAATGTAAAAAGCTTTTTAATGAGAATATATTTGGACAAATCAATTCAAAATTAAACACAAATATATTTATTTAGTAAAGTAGTTAAACCAGTGGCCCATCGAAGTATTGCACAAGGGGCCGTAAGACTCTCTAAGACGGCCCTGGCTATATCCTAAAGCTTTTATAATCAGCTTGTCTTTCTGGTTTTCATTGCAGTGTTTGAAATTATCATCTACTTAGAGCATTATATCATGGTCCTAAGTATTTTAAAGAGTTTTAAGTTACCTTATTTATATTTATTTATTGTCACTATTGCAAGTAA
Organism: Zaprionus lachaisei; assembly: GCA_018901815.1. NCBI lineage: Eukaryota > Metazoa > Arthropoda > Insecta > Diptera > Drosophilidae > Zaprionus > Zaprionus lachaisei. The sequence continues at coordinate 2,933,915 of JAEIFI010000109.1, forward strand.
GATAACATTATTAGTTTCAATAAATAAAATCAATAACAAAAAATAAAACTAAAAAGGTACTTTCCACAACGAGTCGATTGAAAGATATTTCTAGCTAGGCAAATACTGCCAACGTAGTTTATTTTCTTTTACTTTTTCTCTTGTTGGTTTTATTGGTCAAGTGCGAAGTTTAAATGCAGCAACGGAAACACAATTAGGCTGAGTGCTGGACACATGTCCAACTTTGGCCGCAAAAGTTGTCTTAAATTGCTGCAGTGGTGACTTACCATAGACAGAGAAGCTCGACAAGCAGCCAGAGAAGCAAGTACCAAGTGCCGAATGCCGAGTACCCGCTGACCAAGTACCAAGAGCAAAACCAAAACCGAGAAGGAGTTGGAGTCAGAGACGTTTGCCACATAAATTCAATAGCCATGGCAATAAGTGCATTAGCAGCATATTTCACAGATTGGCAGACACGTCGCTTCACGGGTCTACGTTTTGCTGGCCAAACCAAACAGGACCAAGGACCGAAAGAAGGACAGTCGCTTGCCAGCCAAAGGGGCAGTCAAAGGGGCAGACTGAGAGACAGACCAGCCCAGACGGACACTCTCTGGACCAAAAGTAAGCCACAAATTGCATGAGATCATAAATATTTCAAGCATAAACTACAAAATATGCAAAAAGTTTTCCATTTTCTTTTGCGCTTTTCGCTCTTCCAGTTGCCATTTGCCATTTGCCATTTGCCATTGCAAGTTGCAGTTGCCGCCTCTTCTTCTGTTTCCACATAGAACTGAGAGACTGCAAAACGAAATAAGTACAGAATGGTATAGTTTACTTTTCGAGTGCTGGCCAATTTGATACGCTTATGAGATAATTTTACAAATATTTTTACTGAAATAAGAAAAATGAAAAAACCTTTTAGTTTGTAGGTAAATTTGAATAGTAACATTTATTTAAAGTGTATTCTAGAGTAGTTTATAGAGATACACATATCACAGATATATTAAACTTATATGTACACATATAATATATATTCACAATATATTTGATAAACAATTACATTGGCAGAATGATTATGATAAAAGATCATTTATAAAAATAAAAAGAAATTTGTATATACTTAAAGAGATAATTCAACTACATAATTTAATGCCTATTCTCAAATAGTTGATAGACATATTATATATATATTATTGACCATATTATTACTCGATTATGTGTAGAAAAAGATCAAGATGAATGAGAATGTCCAAGTACAGATATAGTTATAAATACAGTAAGCTTATAACTTTTTATTAAACATTCATACAAGATTTCTATCTATATCGAATTCTTGAGTTTGTCATTAGGATGCTGTTAAGTGCCCGTATACCCAGTCGCTGCTAGTGTAACAGACTATAGACTATATTGCTAAATTCTCCAGCACAGGAAGGAGCTGCAACAACAACAACTACAACAGCAGCTGCCGCAGCAGGAGGAGCAGGAGAGCAGCATCAAACAGGCAAGACTCCTCATCGTCATCGGTCTCGCTCTCTCGTTCTTGGCCCGGACTTGACGGCACGTGCAACGCCAAATGTCGAACGGAAGTTCGAAAAGCGCAAAGAGCGTGTAACAGCACAGGCCGGGGGCGGGCCGTGTGCGGGGGCTATGGCAACTACGGTGCGATACAGCCACAGAGAGGCGCTGGGCGCATCACCCGCTACTGTGTATGGTCAGCCGATTGTGGCAACAAATTGCAATAAGCAATTTTTCAATTTTCAATTTAGGCAGCGCGGGTGGACATGCAAAGCACCGAAAACGGTAAACCGAAAGCAGAAAAGCAGAGAACAGTGAACAGTGAACGGAGAACGAAAAACGTGAAGCATAAAACCGTTGGGTCATAATTCAAAGACTCACACTCTCTCTCTCTCACTCTCTCTCTCTTTCTGTCCCATCGAGCTCTGTCCGAGTCCAGGATGTCAGATTGCAGTTACAGACAGTCAAACGGCGGCACGAGAAGACAAATGTGCGGCCAAAAAATTGGGATACCTCCTGTCCTAGCCTGAATTGGCCTGGTTTGGGGGGCAGTTGACACACAATTGCCCCATGTGCACAATTAATAAGTAATCTGCAGGATTTGACGGAGCAACTTCGCTAACTTTCTGCCACTTCTTAAATAAGGGGAGAGAGAGACAGGGAGCAAAAGAAAAACAGTCAAATGGGCTTAGGAGAGCGTTTGCTAAATGAAAATTCATTAGCGCTTACCTGTTATTACTTTTTACATGCATATTTAATACTTATATCAGCGCTCATTTGTTGTTTGATTTTATTTGCGTTTATAAAACTTTACTTTTTTATATTTTTGCAGTAACTTATTGTTGAGTAAACATTTGTCTTTTGTTATTAGTTGGCAACTCTAATATTAATGCGCTCTCTCATTTAGAAATGCAGAGAAAGAGAGAGCGAGAGGAATGCACTAGACTTTGCAGACTTAGTGGTCACTGTTATTGTAGGCGTAGGAGATCACTGTAAAGTTTACAGAGTTTGATTCTAACATTAGTTCGAAAGAGACTGTGCAATGCAGCCCATTTAAAGTAAACTCAAGCAACAACAATGATTGGTGCATTTGCACTAAATCAATGTAAGAGTATATGGAAGAAAAGGCTGATTCTGAGGCTTAGCCAGTGCTGCCAAGTTCGCCTTTACTATCTTAATTAATAAATGCAAAACAATTTGCTAGGTTCCGGCCTTCTGCCATTTTTAATTGTTTTATTTTGCGTTTTTCTCATTTTTGTAGTAGTATAAACATTTTGTATTAAATATCTAAACTTTTTTGGCATTATATTATTATTATATGTAAATTCATTTACTTTATTTACAAGTTTTGACACACTCAGTTCCTTTTGCGCCATCGCTGTAGCATAATCAGAATACCCAAACAGAACCACATGATCAGGACGAACACGGAATAGATTGAGATGACGGTCTGTTCTCCGCTATCAGAGAGTAGAAACACCATATTGCGGAAATTGTGCTCGCAATTCTTGCAATCGGCTAAGTCCACTTCGACAAAATCATCCTCGTTGGGTTCTCTAAAAAAAGAGATTTGCGCACGCACAAAGAATACAAAGCTAAGCAAAGATATCCAGAGACCGGAGAGAAACATTTCCCCTCTTAATGGAGAAATGTATTTCAACTGAGCAGCTGGTCAAGCAGTCAAAGCGCTTTTATACTAGCTACGAGTAGAATGTTTGAAGTAAATTCTCAGAACCACAAACGGTTTGCAAATACTATAAACAAGTAATTTTAAATCGCATTCACCGAATTTGAGAAAGTGTAATATTACCGGCTACATTTTTAGTATTAAATTTCAACGGAAACGGAATTAAAAGCGATATCGCAAGTAATTCAATAGCAAATGATCAAACTATCAGTATTTCTAGATCTATCTGTAGCATAAAAAATCTAAAGAATTATTTTAAATAGTGAAATAAAAATAAAAAATCGGAAACATAATCATCAACAATTTCGAAAGTAGATAATATATGATCATTTAGTTTCAGTATTACTAGACCTAACTGAGATACAAAATACATATATGAAAGGATTTATTTCAAGTAATCCACAAAGAGTAATCAAGTAATCTGCCTTGTTTCTTTAGACCATATACTGCCTGATGTCCAAGTCGCACTCCCTGAGCTTGTGATCGATCCAGCGTCTGTATAGTTTAACATTCGTATAGATGCCCAGCAGCTGAGGTCCATCGCAGCGTGCTGCACGAGCAAGGAGGCCGGCAAGAACGAAACGATCATCAGTTCCAGGCAGGGGACACATGAGGGGAATCCCGCCGAGATCACTGCATACAAAATCATCCTTATCGCCGCCAATGCAAAGCAGGGTATCATTCACTGCATAACGCCTGCCCAGTATGGAGAGACGCAACTTCGCAGCACACTGATCCCGAGGCAGAACATACAGCGCAGATCGTTTGGGTAACGTTTCATTGGCCAGAAAATCACGTTTCCGCCAGCCAGCCACATAGCACTGGCTGTAGTTATAGACAAGTTGAGGGGGTGGCAAACAGATACCCTGTATGTGCGGTGCCAGCTGGAAGGGTTGCTCTGGCGGCAGCAGCAGCAGCGCCACATTGTGAGCTGCAGGGGATTGCGTGTAATTGGGATGCATCAGCAGCTCATTTACTGGACGCTCTTGATGTGCCAATGGCTCCAACTCCACTGCTGCATCCCACTCACCTGCAAGCACGCGCAGCTCGGATGCATTCCTGCCCTGCACACAGTGGGCGGCGGTGAGCAGCGCCAGTGAAGTAATCAATGCACCGCTGCAGAGATAATCCTCGCCAGCAAAAATGCCCACCAGCCAAGGGAACTCGCCAAACTTGGACTCCTGCTTCTTGTAGCCCCAAGGACGTAAGTGAAACCACAGATCCAGGCGGGTACCGCAGGTGTAGGGAATTTCCGAGTCGTTGGAACTAGGGACAACTAACAGCTACAGAAGGAGGGACTTTAAAGTGATCTGCAGTCTGTCTCTCTCTCTTTCTTACCGTCTCATTTACATTACAACACTTCTCCATGTAGTGACAATGTTGCTCATCCTGCAACGTGCGACTACGGTCGGGATAGAAGTGTCCATCTAGCACGAGACCCTCATTGCAGAGTCCATATGGCACACAGTGCTTATCCGCTGCACAGGACTTGTACTCCACACAGCTGCCAAGACACATTAGCGGCGGCATCCAGACCAGCATTATCCACAACAGTTTCACTTTGTCCATTTCCACTTTTGTCCGAGCTTAAGTGCTCGCCTGGGCACCTTTTATAGCCTCTTTTAGGGGGTCACACAAAACGATTACGATCCCACTCTGATTGGGTTAAATATAACTGCAAGTTTCTAAAAATAGTTGCGGAAAAATCACTTGATGGACGAGCAATCAAAGCTGCCGCCTTAAAAGTCCAAACAAATGCAATCTTATACTCTATAAAGAGGAAAGAGTTATGCGACTTTTGAATGTGGTTTGAATTATGTAGAGTGATTACTATATTTTATAAAATTCCTGAAAGGGCAATTAACTCTCCAAAACAATTAGTTTTAAAACTTGTTGGATTGATTAATTGATTGATTCTTATATAAAATATATGGTATATTGCCCCGATTCGGTTCATATTATGTTATTTATGTAAATATAATCCTAGTTTAATCTTTCAAAGTTCTAAACATATTACATTTCACAAACATGCATTACATTTTCAGTTAAACTCGGCTCATGATCAAGAATTTTACATATATATCTATGTTATTTATATTTGTTAAATATGTTATGTTATATATTTGTTACATATTATATGTTCTATTGGAGAAAGAGTATTACTAGAGCAAGCTATTGTCTCTTGTAAAGTATTTCCCTCTTCTTTCTATGCTCTTTTGTTGTTATTGTCTGTTTTCTTTGCGCAGCGACATCAACACGTATTCGGATATGTATCTGTATCTGTTACATTAAATGCAACTTGTGCGTCATAGTAGAGCAAATATGTGCTATACACATATACAAATATATATATAGTATATACTGTGTGGTAAATGGATATATATAGAACAGTATCTTAATGCACAATCGTCGCTTAAGTGCACGTAAATTGAATAAAATTTCGACAAGTTTTAATACACAAGATGTGCATAGAACATGCCAGACAGTCAGGCGGCAGAGAAAGAGACAGCAATAGACTGAGAGTAAAAGAGACAGAGATAGCTGACTGACTGTTTGGGGGCCGCCTGGTGAATGTGAATCTGGATCTGAATGCGAATGCGCTCGATAGACACACAACTCAAGTGAGTTAGCTTCGGTTTGGTTCATTTCGGTCTGGAGAATGTATTTTGTATTTGTTCTCGAGCTACTGTTGTCGTCGTTGTTGTTGTACTTGGGGGCAGGTGACAACGTCTTCGAGACAAAGTTACGTCAATTTTGCCGTCTTCGTTTGTGTAAAACTTAATTTGCTAAATCGTGTTTGAAAACACTTTCAACAACAGATGTTATCCTCGAGGAAATTAAATGTTATGGCACAAGTGGTGAAAATTTGAAAACACGACCGCAGACACAAACATAATGTTCAGCCATGCCCCTACCCGCCTCCCACTTTGTCTTGTTTTCAATTAATATGAAAATTTATTATGTACTTTTGTCGGAAAGTTGGAAAAAAACAAAACAGAAACTCATCCATTTTATCGTAAATTTACAAACCGTTTCCCGTTGTATGACCTATGGCGAGAAAAAAAACAGTTAGCACATTTTGTTATAAAAGTGAATTATGCAAATGACATCAAGAATAAATTGAAGTGTTGAAATATCGGAAATGCACAGAGATGCAATATAGTCAATGTGATATAGGTGGTCGGTGGTCTACAATAACAGTAAAGTTTTTATAAATAGTGCAAATTTTTTCAGATCTGGCATATTTTGTTATTTTTGTAATTATCTCGATTAATTAATACACTGCCCAAAGCCAAACAAAAAGTGTTTAGTTTAATTTACATGAGAAAACATAAATTAACATCAGTTTTTTTCTGGCCCACAAAGATAAACATTTATTATTAACTTGTCAAAAAATTGACCTCGATTTCAACCCATAATTTAAGCTGATTAACTGCAGAGAGATTTCAGTTTAGGATAAGAGATTTATATTATATTAAAGATAAAAACTAAAAAGAATATTATATAACGATTTAGATTTATTAAAAATGTAATAAAATGTATATAAAATATATAATTTTTTAATTTTCAAATAAAAAAATATTTTAAGGTGCGTTTTATATTGTTTCATATTTTTTGAGCATCTTTCTATGAGCCACAGCCTGAGCTGCACTTTCAAATAATTCTCTGCTTCAACCGTTACTCGAGTGCATTTGAGATTGAGCAAAAAGCCAATTCAAGCTCAATTTACACTTTCTCTCTTGCTCATGCTCAGCTACTTTCTCTTAAGTGCAGTTAACGCAAAACTCACTCGACTCGACTCGAGTGGAGTGCAATATTTATACTGCAGTGAACAACTCAACCCTCTCTTAAGGGCAAACAGACTCCACTCTAAAGCGCTTAAGAGAAATAATCGCATGGTTGGATGCAATTTGAGCCGAGTAAAAGGGAAGTTGGGTTGAATGAGTCAATTGGGGCTCTTGCTAAAATAAGTTGAGCTGACTCAGATATAAAGCTCTCAGAAATTACGCTCTTTAGTGTCTTACTTGTGAAATCTATCTAAAAGAAGCAGTATATTGTACAGATTTTGAAAATGTTATCAATGTGGGCTAAATCACCTAGTATTAAATATAAATATTAAATAATATGAAATACATAGTAAAATCAACAATTGAAACAAGAAAACAATTTCAATTTCAACAAAAATGTTTGTTGCCGAGTATTCAATATTTGTATGTACGCGAATTAAATTGAAAAATAATAAACTGTGATAGGGGAGGCTTATAAAACTATTTATTCTAAAACTTCGGTTCTTGACAGTTACAAATGTGAAAAGAAAGAATTGGATTCTTTAAAAGATAAGCACAATATTGATGAAAATCTTAAGGCTTGCCCAGTACGACGACATTTATTTTGAACACACTCCGAACACACTTGAAAGAATTTTAGATTAAAATCTAATTATGGTAAATAATATATATATTTATAGTTACTAAGCTGAACATTTTCGTTTTTTTTTTTATGAGTTCAAAATTCAAGTTAACACATACTTACTTAGCATGCCCAGATCAGGATTCTATATGTTTTAAGGGATATTAACGGCTTTTTAGTTTTTTGATGTTAAGTTCAAAAGCAAATTCCAGATTTGGGTTCAGCGACCCAAAGGCATGACCAATTTTTTGTAAGTTTCTTTTGTCTGTAAAGATGAGCGCAGAAAGATGTTCATTTTTAAAAAGTTTCAGAACTTTCGCTATTTTTGATTGTTTCCCATTATGAAGTTCAGAAAGAGCCAGATTTGTTCGTGAAAAAGCTAACTATTTTAGCTGTTTATCACTGTTCGGTTGCATCTTGCTTCTTACAATACATGACATACCCTTTCTGCACGCCCAATAATGTTGAAATAACTCACACAACTCAATATTTAACATAGGTATTTTACTTTTATTCCGTTTCAAATGTGAATCAAAAGAATCTGCCGCATGTGGAACAAAAAGGGGAAAAGGAAACTACAAGCAAAAGTATATGGAAACAATAGAGAAGCATATCTGTAAAAATATCCGATACATGAAATATGTATATGTATGTACGTATATATATATAGTATTTACTATGCCACATCATAATCGATCAGCTAAACTATCCAATAAAAGCGCTTCATCATCGGCTTCAGTTCGGAGGAGGAGCGAGCATCTATCTATGCGGACCAGTTGAATCCACTGGTGACCCAACCAACGCAACGTCACAGCGTGTCATTGAAGAGTCGCTTTGCCTTCTTATAGTTCGGATTAATCGGTCCAGGTAGGACATGTGGCTTGAGGGCACTCTTGCCTGGCAACCGATTCGCATCGTAGGGCAGCTGTGGCGACAACTTCAGCTGACGGTAGTAATCGCTCTTCGGGTAGGCGCTGTTGCACTTGGTTACGATTCGCACCTTCTTGCTGGCACTGCCTGTTAGTGGCGTGCCCAACTGCCTTAGACGCTGTGCTGGATTCTTGGGCGTTGCCTGAGCATTGGCCAGCGGATTGAGCAGCAGCTTGCTGTTAGCCTGCTTCACTTGCACCTTGCGTGCGGCAACAAAGAATTCCTCTTCCCCGGCCTGCAGTGGCTCTGACCAACCACCGTTGCTCGACTTTGATGAAATCTCAGCAGGTGCTGGAGCAGGTTCTGCTGCTGCTACTGCTGTTGCTGGTTCTGGAGCAGGTTCTGTTGCTGAAGCTGCTGCTGCTGCTTGTACAGGGGCTGCTTCTTTCTCGACTGTCGCCTTTGCCTTGGCTTGTGTCTTGGACTTCTTAGATTGCACCTGTGGCTTCTCTTCTGTCTTTTTTTCCTGCTTCTGTTTGGGTTCCTTCTTAGCTCTCTTGGCTGGTTTGGGCTTTTCACTTGCCTCCTCTTCCAGCTCTGGCTCCGCCTGCTGTTCATCGGCCTCGACATCTTCGACTACCCAAGCATCATTGATACTGGAACGCAGCTTCTCATTGCGCTTCACTTGCTTCTGCAGCTTGCTGGACATTGCCTTGTTCAGGACCTCATCGAAATTCTGCTCGTCCACCTCGTCAAAGTTAATGGAGCTGAGTATACGCTTGCGCTTGGATTTGCTCAGCTTCTTCAGATTACGTCCAGTGGCGAAGCTGGACTCCTCGAACTCATCGGCCTCGGCGATCTTCTGCTCGACCAGCTCAGAGAGAGGTATGCCCTCCGGCTTGGGCATGTTGCGTACACCCAGCGGGAATTCACCGGCTGCATAAGTCTCGAAGATGTGCATCAATTTGCGCAATCCCTTACGGCGTTTGCTGTTGTATTCCTGTGTGCGCAACAGTGTTTGTAGCTCGCCCAGCACACAGTCTGCATTCAATGGCAGCTCTGGCATAAGCACATCCACATTGCCTGCACGTGGATCAAGGGATGTAGTCTCCTGCTGCTGTGATTGCTGTTTGTCTTCCTCCTCCTCTTCTTCCTCATCGAAGCCAGAGTCAAGCTTCTCCACATCATCAATCGAGGCACTGGGAAAGCCCATTTCCTTCCATGCCTTGTACTTCTCACTGTACTCACGTCCCAGCTCGCTCTGATATAGCAAGTGATAGAAAACTCGTGTCCGACACTGTGCCACCAGCTTTGCATCCCGCTGTGTGCCCAAATAGTGTACAAACGGTAGCAGGAAGAGATTAACCTGTGCAGCAGTGATCTCTTCATTAGCCGCCTTTGCCAACTCCTCGAAGAAAACGTCCATGTAGTGCATGGTAAGTCCGCGCGACTTGGGCTGTTCGGACAGCACCGATTGTTGCATGGTCTCATTGAATGTCTGTATAAGCTCTGGTGACCATTTGCTCTTCTTCAGCAGGCGTAACATGTAGCGCACCATGCGACGCACAAGCATCAAGAATTTGTCCATACGCCACTGGTCGATGCCAAACCACTCATTGCACATGGTGCGCATAAAGGCGCTGAAATATGCCACACTGCAGGCTGTGTTTCCACCAAAGCTGTCGATCAGCTGGGCGAGTTGCTCTGCGAGATCCTCCTGCACCAATGGCTTGTCCGACATCCAAACATTGTAGTACAAACCCTTCCATATTCGCATAAAATCATCCTCTGTGAATGGAAACGAACTTTGTGCGCGCAGCTGGAACCATTTTTTTAGCTTGCGCAGTTGTCGATTGCGCTTTGTTAAGTCATTGCACGCGAGAGCACGCACAATTTTCACCTCCTGTGCAATTACCAACAGCTCCTTGGGCACCTTGGCCTCTGGGACGCCGCCGCTTTCCTGATTTTGACTGTTATTATCATCCTCGTCAATGGCAGCCACCTGTGCGCTGCGTTTGTTTGGCCTTTTTCTCGTTACCATTATTGATGAATTTGTAAAACGGTCGGAACTTTTTGCAAAAAAATTCCTTCGGTGTGTATTGAATGCGAGAGAGGAGGGCGCACGTGTTGTGCGGTCTCGTACAAATCGATTAATATTTGATTCCACGCTTCCGACCTTTTCCAACACTTGTTATCTTCACGTAAACGATAGTTGCATAAGGTGGTGTATGACAACTTTTGTAAAATACTTGCATGTCTTATACTCGATAGATTGAACAATAATATTTAATAAACAAAATAAAAAGTTACTTGCTGACATTATAAATTGCACTTCTTTAAATATGCACCAAGGAAATTTTATATTAATAAGTACGATAGTTGAACTATCGTTTTAAAGACTTATTAATTTTCTATCGATGCTGATATTTACTTTGTTTTAAAATAATATTTTCTGTACGTTATGTATTTTATATTTTTAATGTAATATATATTGTATTTTCTATTTTCAAAAGAAACTCAATTTAGAAATTTATTGATAGACTTTCAACACTGTATATCGAAACAAGTTGGCAGCTCTTTTCGCCAGCTGACATTCTAAATAGTAATTTCAACTCGATTGACTAAAAAAAAGTTAACATTTTACAAATTTAATCTTCGAAATGTCTGTGTTAACTGTAGAAACTCCTGAAGAATACCAAAAATATATATGTGCAGACAAAACAACTGTTGCACTCTTCTCTGCCGAGTGGGCCGAACAATGTGCTCAGGTTATTGATGTGCTCAAGGAGCTGGCGCACATTTTAGGAGACAAACTGCAGTTTATTACGCTTAATGCCGAGAAATTCCCTGAGATTTCTATGAAACATCAGGTAATGAGCACATAGCAGGGCAATATAAATGATGAAAACTTTAATGAAATGTTTCGGCAGATCGAAGCAGTGCCCACAGTAATATTCTTCAGTAAGGGCTCTGCTGTGGATCGTGTGGATGGTGTCGATGTTGCCGCCATCACCAGCAAATCCAAGAAATTGGCTGAAAGCGCGAGCAGTGCCGCTGCAACGGGACAGAGCTTGGAGGATCGTTTGAAGGCGCTTATAAACAAGGCGCCACTTATGATATTCATGAAGGGCGATCGAAATGCACCTCGGTGTGGCTTCTCGAAGCAGCTGATCGCAATTGTTAACGAGACTAAGTGAGTTAATTGCATCATCGTTTATTATAAGAATTCTTATTATCTTGCAATCTATTATAGAATACCATACGAAACTTTTGACATTCTATCAGATGAAGAAGTACGCCAGGGTCTTAAGACCTATTCAGACTGGCCCACATATCCCCAAGTTTATGTTAAAGGCGAACTAATTGGTGGTTTAGATATTATCAAGGAGCTCTTGGCCAATAATGAGCTGGAGTCTTCGCTTAAGGGTTAAACTTCCAGAACCGACCAGGAACCAAAACATCGCTTCTCACAAATTTACAATGACTTTTATATAACAAAATAAAAATAAACTAAAATTAAACTGAACAGGTGTTTTTAATGAGCTTGTTAAGTTAAAGCAGATTTTTAAATTAAAATATAAAGAAACAATGAGTAGAGTAATTATAATTACATTAACATTACCCTTATGTTGTTATGATTAGTTGCTGTTATAATTTAAAATATAATATTTTCCACATTAATATTTTATTGTAGTTTGCAATTATTTTAACCGGCCGCATACCGTGCAAAATATGAGCTGCATACCAGCACTAAGCAATGAACAATGTTCGATGCTTAGTGATACCAGGCTAAGCCGAATCATCTAGAACGTTCTCCAACACTGTATAATATTATTGCTTTGCAGCACTTTTCATATAAAACAGCTGTTACAAGCCGCTTGTAAATAGTTCTGAAACTTAAACGTACATAAAATACACAAAATTCTGAAATGGCTGAAGCCAATGCTACTGTAGAATCAAACGGAGAAGAGAAGAAACTAACTGATATATTTCTAAATGGCTGGAATCTCCTTGATGAGCTCGAAGTTACTGAGCTGCCCTTCAATGGCACCGAATTTCAGGTACAAAGAAAAAAGAATATATTTACATTTAATAAATATAACAAATTGTTTACTGTAGGGCAAAGTGAAGGACGCCATGGGACACTTTGAGCAGGCGACTGTGATTGTCAATCAAGTGAGCATGTTCAGTCCGAATGAACAAATCGACGAGGTCTCCACAGAATCGCTGCCCTTCATGCTACTTCCATATTTTCTGGGCAAGCTCACGACCAAAGTGAACAAACCGAATAGCACAGAAATGCTCGATCTGGGTGAAATCTATTTTAACGATCATCTGCAACGCTGTCAGGAGTACGAGCTCTGTGATGCACCCAATAAGAAGGCAGACCAAGATAACAAAAGGGATGCAGCGCAGCAGAAGAGCGAGCAGCGTGAACTAATTGAGGCCGCTTACAATCGCAATGATAAGATCGCTCAGTATCGCAAGATGAAGGAAATCGACGAGTATATGGCCAAGATGCGCACTGCGGTCAAGAACAAAACAGCCGATGAAGAAGTGCGTCGTGAATTCTTTTTGAAATATCTACAGAAGAGCATCATAGATTCCAAGCAGGAGCTGGAGAGTCTGCGCGTCATGAAGCAAATGGTTCAGATGCGTCTTGACCGTCTGAGTGCTGGAGAAAGTGCACCCTCCTTTAATCCGGCTGCAGTGCAACAACCAAGACAAGCTGTTCCCGAGCGCGGACATAGTCATGGAGGAGGCCACAACCACGATCATCATCATCATCACCATCAAGCTCCACCCAAACCGAAACCGTTGCAACCATTTATTATAACTCGCAATGCCACACAGAAGGCGGTCTTTGGCTTGGGATACCCCAGTTTGCCAGTGATGAGCGTGGATGAGTTCTATCAGCAACGCGTCGACGAAGGCATCTTTCCGGACGCACAAAAGATGGCTAAAATCAATCAAGAGAAAGCAATTGCCGCTGCACGTGATCCCAATGAGCAGGAGGATGAGGAGAAGGCGGCCGAGGAGTTGCAGCAGGAAGCAGATGATCCCGAGTACTTGGCACGCAGTCGGCGTATGGATGAGTACAAGGATGTGGTTCGTCGTGGAGATGGTAATCGGCATAATCGTAGTTAGACTACGTACTCATTTTTTATATACAAATTCAATAAAGTATTTGCTTTTTAACAAAAAATATATTTATTTATTTACATTAAGAACAAACTAATTTTTCCAGTAATTTCAAATACTGCGCGTTTGGTTAGCAAGTATACTGTGAGAGTTTAAGGTATTTTCAGGAATATTTTTTGGTATTTCTCAACAAACAGCTGTGAGGTCACACTTTCTGTCTAAAGAAATCAACAACAACATAAGAAATAGTATAAAGGCAAGGCAGATACTTAAAATTAACTTTTGTTTCAAGAGCACTAGCTATCTGAGACGTAAAATAAATATTGAAAGCACAATTATAATTAATTAACAATTGACGAATCGAACGCACAACTAGTTGTACTTGCTATTGGTCTTTGCGTAGCTATAATTGTAATTTGTATATTGGAAACATCGATACCATAGCAACCAGCACGAGCTTCACCACCCACGGTTAATACAGCGACAACTACAACAAGCACAAACATGTCTGTCAGTGACTTTATGAAAGGGTTACCCATTCATGATTCGAAAAACTTTACCCACCTGAGCAATGATCATGGCATACGAACATCGCAGAAACGTGCATCCGTTTATTTGCCCACCGAAGATGTGCCCGAGCAGGCGCAACTTATTGTGATGGACAAGAGATGCGTTCTACTGCGATATCTAACACAACAGTGGGACAAAAAGACGCTGCAGCGAAAACGTGAACATGGCAACGATGGCAACAATGGCAACAACGCAAACAGCACAACAAATGGCAGCAATAGCAGTAGCAAAAAGCGCCCACGTTACGATGGCAACGAGCTCTTGTAGGAGGGAAGAATCAGAGCTATATAGCCGGAGACGAGCAGCAGGAAACGGAAGACACAAATGCCTACTTACACACACACACATACTGCAAAATACAAACACATCAGCAAAACCAACTACCATTATAAGCATAAGTTTTTTTCCCATATTTGTTTTAATAAATTGTATAAGTTAAAAACTAAATTCAATGGCAATTTATTAAACAACAAACTGGACGATCATCCTCTTTAATTTCTCAATTCATTTATAATTTCACTTTAAGCTGCGCAATTTCGGAACTTTTCGAATTCATCTCGCTGCAAGGTAAGGCTTTAACAATGTGGCAACTCTGGCGTTGAATTTGTAAACAATGCACAACAGCTGCGGACAACCTTTTAACTTGCAATTTATTATACAAGTTCAGTTGGACGATCATCGTTTTTTAAATTTTCAATTAATTTGTAATTACACTTTGAAATTTACCACGCTGCAAGGAGGCGCTTTCATGCAATCTATGAACTTGCGAACCGAGTTAACAGTTGAATTATTTATTCTTGATAAATCTTTTCTGTTATGATAAACCAAAAAGATACATCTGCCGTGTCCAATTGTTTTTATTTTTACTTCGATAACAATTATTGGATTTGACAACAATAGTTTAAAGGCTAGTTTCAATGATGTCCCAAATCCTTGGGATCTGGCTTGCCCCACTGCTTCTCCCACCAGGTAACGAATTCCTTCTTGCGCTGCTCGCGCTTGGCAAAGTACTCGGGATATTGTGCCTTTTCTAGCGGATGCCAGTAGTCCATCACCCAATCTGGTGGAATCACTTCACGTTCGAAGGCGCAACCGCCGGCGCTGTTGGCGACTGTAAGAGACCAAGGAAGAGAATGACTTGGTACTAACTTAAGAGATGTGCTAATGAGAACTTACAAGTACGGGGCTGGCCATGCTTCGTCTCGAAGAGTTCCCGTTGCCCCTGGGCCAGCAGACGAACACCTTCTGAAATATCCTTGCATTTGTTTTGATCGAAACGGGCACGCATCAGCACCGCCCTGTAGCGGAACACCTCACTGCACCCAACCAAAATGTGAATAGAGAACCAAAACAATTCATTATATAATTCAACCGTGTTCATGAGGATTGCAATCGAGATGGTGCCCGAGAGTACTTACCGGCGATCATACCAAGCCTCTAGGTTGCGCACTGCACGTTTGTATAAGCTGCACACTTGGCGCTTGTGCGAAGTAATGGCTATGGGCACTTGAGCCATGTTTCGTTGCGGTAATTGTATAAACTCTGCAATTTGCTTTGCTCCAACAACAACAGACTATGAGAGCTGTCAAAAAATGTGTGTTGCAAAACGAAGGCACTTAAATTATTTTTAACACAGACAACACAGCGTTGCCAGATCTATACATTAAGTTGACAACCAACTAGTCATAAAATTTAAAAATTATAACTTTATTTGCCTAATAAATTATATGTTAAAAATATGATTAGATTTATCAAAATGCGTTATTAAAAAATTAAATACAAATCTCCAATTTAACTCATAACATTCAATATTGACTGAACAATATGCTCAGGTATTTGCAGCGGTTGTTCACACAATTCGCCTGTATCCTTGTCGTACATGTAAATTTCATTTACAACGCGATCCTCATGCTCGGCATCCAGGGAGGACACCAGCACCAAGGAGCCCTCGGCCAGCTCCGTTAATATTTGTTCGATGTCATGTTCACTTACAGATCCCGCTGGCGTGCCAATTGACGACGCAGCATCATCGATAAAGTCAACAGTATATACAGTATCGTCTTGGGATAGAGTATCTGTATTGTCGGTGTCTGGAGCGGTGCCATCCACATCACTCACATAATTGAGGGTGGTACCGTCTTCCAGATCAATGCGCAATACTTTCTTTTCACTGTTTTCGCCAGTCGTTTGGGGCTGTGATCCGCCTTCGTCCAGCAATGAGTTTAGTTCCTCCTGCAATTGCTCTCCTCGATTCTCCACGAATGCTTCCCGTTTAATATTGGGTAGCAAGCTAGTTTGTTCTTGTTGCAGTTCCTCCAGTTGCTCCTCCAGACGCTGTTGCACTTGCAAATGTTCCTCCAGCAGCTGCTCCTGGTGCTGATGTGGTTTTAGCGGACGACGCCTTCGTTTTGCTGGTTTGCTTGTTTCTCCATTCTGCTGCTCCTGATCTGCTCGTCGCTTTGCCAGAGCATGCTTGCCCAGCTTCTGCTTGGTCACGCCCTCGTTCTCATACACCAAGTCGCCATCGCTGAGCACGCGTGCTGCTTTGCTATGCTGCGATTTGGGACGCTAAAAAAGAGACATTTAAAAAGAGTTGGAATGAAAGGAGTTTAAGGAATTCATAGATTCACTGACCTTTTTGGTATTCTCTGCTTGAGTGGCCACTATCTCCTGCCACTGGCGATCTGCCTCCGCACGTTCTTGGTCCTCCTTCTCCAGCTGCTCCTTGAGTTCCTGAATGTTGAATGCCTTCGGGTAGAGCAATGCCTTATTGATCAGTTGGCCATTGATGCGCTCCTCGCGTTTGTACTTGAGCTTCAGATCACGCCGCGTGCGTTTGGGAAACATTTGACACATTAGCGAGAAATCTGTGCCAATAATCTGCAGGCTACGATAGAAACGGACGGTATCATCGGCGGACCAGGTGGGTGTGCGCTTGTGGCGTTTGTAGAAACCATTGTCCCCCGTTGTCTCATCCATGAGAATCAGCGATGAATTGGCCAGCACTTTGCGGGCCTCTACCTCGGCTGTTGTCTCAATCTCAAGAGTTTTCTCATCGATTATCATCTCTCCATTGGCGTCCAGCTTTAACTGTGGCACGGGCATGGCTGATGCTCCGTTTGACTCGGCCTGTTCTTCTAGCAATTCTGTTTTTGTTGGCTTGGCGTCATCTGAACCAGTAAGACTGCTAGTTTCCGCCTTGATAGTGGTCACCAATGGCTTCTGCTCCATAGGATTACTGTCGGGATTGTAGAAGATCATGTCGAACATTTTGAACGTAGCCTTATCGGGCACGCCCTTGTTAAAGCGTGTCTCAAAGTCACGCTTCGCATTCACGCGTTGTGCCTGTGACTTTTCGCCGTCTCCTCCTTTACGCTGTTTCCCACTCCCACCACCGACACCGCCACTGTCGGAAAAGACAGAGCAACTGGATTCGGTGCGAATGCGACCCATGCCGGCAGGACTCATGACACTACCCAAGTATTTGGGAGATGCCTGAGTTTGTTGTGGTGTTCCTCCCCCTGCGCCACTTGCCGAGGATCCACTCAGGTAACGCTCGCGTCTTGTAGGCGTGCCCGGCGAAGGGTAATCCCCGTCAAAGTCTGCCGCAAGGGGAGAACCCACAAAGCTGTTGCGACGCTGACCAAAGACCGGAGTGGGACGGACTCGTTGACGAGCCTGTGCCTTAGTCGGGGACATGGGGAATCCATTTGCCGTCTTCTGCAGATCCATTTGTATGACATTGTCTTCGATGTCGGAGTGAAAAACATCATCGAATTGCCCACTGGCAGCCGGCATTTTAAATGCAACCTCCTCCTGCAATGCATCATACTCTGTGTGTTCTTTCTTGGTAATTGGGAGGGGCTCGGGATCTGCTGCTGCTTGTGGAGGCGGTGGTTCAACATCTTCCTTACGCACCTTCCGCTTGATCTGACTTAAATTGGCAGCTGCTTTTATACGTTGCCGTCGCGCGGACATAGCGTAATTTTTGTTCTTGTATTTCTCACATGAAATTGGGCAAATTAAATGCGAAATAGTCCAGTACAAAAAAAACAACAACAACAGCGACTATGTGCAGCACGAGTTTCTTCTTCTCAGTGTTGGGCAACGTTCAAATATATGTAAGCTATTCAGGACAGTATGCTGTTAAATGCGCACTGAAACGAGTATGCTGGTAACGTACAAGGCAAAAAATACGATTGTTCACTATTATTGTAACAATTAGCAGTAAATGTTATCAATTATTTTTCAATATTAAAAATCAACCAAAACTTCACTTATTTTCATTATATGAACAAATAGTAAATAATGATAAATCCATCATTTTTATACATGCATAATGATGTCCTTCTAATGAATGATGCCTACTACATGGTTGCAAGGTGATAGCAAAAACTAAACTACAAATGGAAATAAAATGAATCAATGTTATACAATTGTCAAAATATTGTTACAGCAAATAATTTTAGTGAACACACATTAATAGGTTCATAGGTTATTTTTACTAAATGGACCGCTGAAATGCTGTTGTAAGCTATGTACCCAGCTTAGACAAGTGCCAGAGATATTGCGGAGCTTTGCAACACTGAGAACAAAGTAACAGCAACAACAACAACAAGGGAAATTGCAAGTTGCACGTTTTGAACAAAAATGTGAGCGCCTTGATAACACAAACGAAAAAAAAATACGACACATTATATATATACAGATATATAGTAGATATATACATAAGAAAAATTGTCAACAACAAAGGGCTTCAAAACAAAATTCTAGAAGTTGAGAAAGGCAAAGGCTACAAATGTGACAGGTGGTGTAAAACGAAATTTCTTGGCGGAGGAACTAGCAATATATATTAATAACAGTACAGCCGCTGCCGCGCCGTGTAGAACGATTGTGTGTCTGTTATGCAAGCAGCAGCAGCACCAACAGCAGCCGCAGCAGCAACAACTAAAACTAGCCGGTCATCATGCTGGTAAATCGCATACTGTTTACCATTAAAAATCAATCGAAGGAAACATTGCGCGCCTGGACCTATCAATGTGAATCGATATTGGCTCAACGTTCACGCCGGGTGCAGCAGCTGTTTAGCTTCTATCAATCCGTCTATGGCACACAGGGATTGAAGCAGCTATGGCGTGCCTACTATCAAAGCGAACTGCGGCCTCCCATACGTGGCATGATGCTGAGTGCTGTTGGTGTCCTTGGGCTGAATATGAAAAGATTAGGCAACGATGGGTTCGACTGGACAAGGGAACGTTTGGCATTGGGTAACTTCGATTTGTGCCAACGGGATGTGGAATTCATCAATACTTTGACCATGAATAAGCTCTGCAATCGTTGTCAGGATAAAAAGATGAAATATTGCTACTGTTCCCTGGGCAATCA
This sequence comes from Zaprionus lachaisei, assembly GCA_018901815.1. NCBI lineage: Eukaryota > Metazoa > Arthropoda > Insecta > Diptera > Drosophilidae > Zaprionus > Zaprionus lachaisei. Next base: position 2,953,473 of record JAEIFI010000109.1, read on the forward strand.
GCGTAAAAAGACCTGCCACCATCCGCCGCCCACCTCGTCCAGCAGCAGCAGCAGCAGCGGCAGCACGACCAGCGATACCAACAACACAATCGATGAGAAGGCGAGTATAAGCCGTAGTAGCCAGCCTGCGGTTCCATCGATTCAACTGGACACGCGCAGTACTCCAGTGGGACAGATGCGCATACAGGCGAAGGAGGATAGCACCTGGGAACCGTATTTCAGCAAGAATGAGTTTAGCATATGGCGCCGTGAGGAGCGTGCCTCCCTCTACTCCTACAAGGTGTACGCACGCTTCGATGACATTACGGCAGATGATTTTTTGCATGTTCAAACGGATCTGGACTATCGCCGGCAATGGGATGACACAGCGTTGCGGCTAGAACTGATCAGTGAGGATCCGCAGCCGGGAAGCAATTCGCATCTGATCTACTGGGAGATGCAGTGGCCACGATTGTTCGCGAATCGGGATTATGTGTACACGCGACGTTATCACAAGGATGATGGAAAGAAGTTAATATTCATTTGCAGTCGGGCCGCCCAACATGCAACATATCCAACGATATCGGGTAAAGTGCGCGTCACTGACTACTGGAGCCTGATGGTCATTAAGCCATTCCGTGGATTCCATGAGCCGGGACTGCATTTTGTGCTCACCTACTATGACGATCCGGGGATATCTATACCGCACAACATCAAGTCGTGGGTAACGCAAAAACAAATGCCCGAATTTCTTACGAAAATGTATGTGGCCACCAAGAACTATGCCTGCTCGCGGGCCATCAAGATGAAGGACATGTTCAATAGCTTCACTCTGATCAATGATGATTATACGGCCAATGAACAGCGCGGCAGCTGGCTGGGAAGCCTGAGTCGCCATCGTCGGCCCAAACTAAACAATGAAAGAGATCGATAGATAGAGATGCAGTTCCTTCCGTGAGATCGGTATACCAGAGAACAAAATACAATGCAGTAACAACAGCAGAAAAAAAAAATAATAATAATATTATTCACCTTTCATCTTATGTTGTAATTTCATTTCTTTTAGTATAAATATATCGATTACTAATTAGGGTTCCATTAGTTCTCGTGCACTCTTCACTATGCTATCTATATTCCCGTTAGTTCTTTTGCTTTCTTCCCCACACCCATTTGACAACAAAATGTGCAATTGTATAACAGACTTGAAGGCATTTAAAATGGATTGGAAGTACAGTCAAGCTTCGCTAAAAATAATTTTTAAAGGTTTTCAACAATTTTATGGTTATTATATATTCAACTGTTTATTTTTCTTTCGAATTCTTTTTAGAACTGAGCTCGACTGTACGAAAACACTTGCATGAAACACATATACACACAGATATATACACAGATATAGTATATATATATACACCCACATATGTTACAATTAAAATAAAACTGTTTAAGTTTGAACGCCACTGAAATTATACAAAGAGAAAAACAATAAATACAAAACGAAATCCACATTTGCCAAAGGAAATAATCAATCACACATATAACAAATTAATCCCTCTGATAATGAGAGTTTTAAAAGTACTATCAATTTTGTATAGATGGAAATGTGGTCTCTAAAACTTTATAAAGCAATTTGCGTGACTCTTTTTTAATAAAGACGAACCCACAAAAGCTATACAAAGTATTTTCAAATATCAAAAGCTTGAAGTTTTTAAAGCCTTTAAATTATTACTTCTTGATTCAGCTCGAAGTTGATGATTTTGAATTAGAAATTCTTTGGAGAAGCTTGGAGTTGTTGCTTTGGAATTAAAAATTCAGTGAAGGAACTTAAAATTTTAAATTAACAATTCTCTAAGAGTTTGAACATCTCTCTTTGAAGAAAAGAATTAAAAGAACAAAACAAACCGAAATTTATTTTAAATTTGTTATGCATTCACACTGAATTAACACATTTTACTCAATCGAAAAGCAAAGGCAAAATTCGTTTGTGAATAAATCAAGTTGAGTTCGGACTCGATAAAGTAAACAGTCGAATGACGATCTATGTAAGTTAAGCGTAATAGTAGTAGTAATATTTTTTATTTATAAATCGCATTCGGCACTCCGAAGCTTACATAAATCCTTGCAATTTAAAGTAATTTGTAAGTTATTCGAGTTATTCACTTTGCAAGGATTCTGTGGGATAGATGTAAATACAAATGGTTAATACAGTTGAGATTTTGAAGAGATTCTATATCAGTAGATGAGCTCCAGCTCACAGTTCCTCCTTAGCACTGGGAGGATTCTTCATGTAGGCAATGAAGTCTTTGCTCGTCCTGCCACCATTGTACTCCAGTTTTGTTTTGAGGTAGGAGAAATATAAAATGGTAGGATATCCTCGCACATTATACTTGCCACATAGCGTGGTGTGTTTAGTGCAATCAATGGCTACAAACACGGCACGTGGATCATCTTGTAGAGCATTTGCCGCCGCCGTAAACTCGGGTTTTGTGTGCTTACAGTGGCCACACCCTGGAAGGGGAAGGAATCTTAATAGATTACACCGATTTTAGATCTGTTAATTCCACTTACATGGCGCATAGAACATGACCAGCGCATGCTTCTTCCGCTTCAGTGTCGTGCTGAAGGTTTCATCGTTCAGGAAGAGCACCTCACTGCCCACGTCCTCTTCCTCCCAGCTCTTCTCTGGCGGCGGTGGTGGTGGCGGTTCCTTGGGATCACGCATAAATTCCACAATTTTAGATGCCTCTCGGACATTCACATCGAATTTGTAGACACCATTCGAAAAGTATTTTACAGTGGGATAACCTTTGACCTTGTACTTCTCTCCAATGCTGGGCTCCTTGGTGGCATCCAGCGCAGCCAGCACGCCAGGCACATTCTTCTGCTTCATCTCCAGTGCAGCCTTCTCGTACTCAGGTTTCATTCGCTTGCAGTGACCACACCAGGGTGCATAGAACATAACCAGCACCGACTTCTCATCCTTCAGAGCCGGCTCGAAGCCCTGCGTGGTTAGATGCACAATTTCAGAGCTTGTATCCGCTGACCAATCTGGTTCCTTTGGTTTGGCCGTCGGTTTCACATTCGGATTGAGCATAAATGCAACCAAAGCATCCTTGGTATTTTCACCCTCGTAGGTGAACCGCTGTTTACCGTTCTCAAAGTAAATCAAGGTGGGGAAGCCTGGAGAGGATTAGGAAATATGAATTAGTATTATATACGTATATAAAATAACAAATATTCTACTCACCAGTTATGTTGAAGAGCTTGCGAACTGGCGCATTCTCTTGGCGCTCGACATTCATGGCAGCCAGCAGGTAACCGCCCTGTGCTTTCAGCTCCGTTGCGGCTTTGCTGTAGTCCGGCTTCATGCGCTTGCAGAAGCCACACCAGGGCACATGGAACATGACGAGCATAGGTCGTATATCCTTCCGCAGGTGCTTGGCAAATGTGGCGGCGTCATTAAAATGCAATACATCCGCTCCCGCTGGATCTTCTTCCCAGGGCAAATCTCCCGAGGGATCACGCATAAATGTGACCATTGATCCGACGCTCAATTGACGATCATAATCCTTATGGAAATCACCATCCTTGTAGTGACGCAGTGCATATGGTTCCGGCGTCACTTTCAACTTCTTGCAGAGTTTCTTGCGCTCTTGCTGGCTGCAATCCATAAACAACATGGTTCCAGTGCCACGAATCGCTTGGGCCGCTTCGCGAAATACCTTTACCTCGTTGGCTGCCTCTTTGGCACTGGATACATAGAGGGCCAGCACATTATTCTTTGTTCGCAGCAGCTTCTTAAAGTCCTTGTAGTCTGTTATATCTTCCTGTACAGCGGATAGTTTCGTCTTTGCGGCAACAAGTGCTACCAGAAGCAGCAAAAGGGGCAATATAAACTGTCGTTGGCTAATCATTTTGTGTTGCTTTGCACTTTATACTTAATTCGAGTAACTAACTAATTTAACAAATGCGTCTAATTTGATTAGCTAATATAATAAATTCATTTTTCTTCTTTTCCTTATCAATTCTCAACAATTGCAACTAAAAATGCCGATGGAGACGTCAGCTTTTAGTCGACACTAGCGTTGCCAGATCGCAGCATAAGCTGTTGATTCAAACTTGAGTACATTTACACAGAATGGTAAACGTTGGTTTGTGTTAATTTGTATGATTGCATTAAATATTTTCATTATGCCCATTATATACATTATTTAAAGTCATTTATATTTAAAGCAGAGCGATAATGCGTTGTTATTAGATATATGTTTATATATAAATTAAAGAAAAATTACCTCAATTTCCTGTAAAGTATCGAAAAGTATCGAAGTTAGTTCGAAATGCAGCGCTGTTAAATAGACGTGGCAGTTGGCAACTCTGGTCGCTCAACTCTGACACATTAACAAGAGGCAAAAGAAGAAGAAGCAGCAGCAGAGCAGCAATTTTTTTACATCTTGCCGCAGTGGATATAATTTTACTGTAACTGGATATATATTATTATTAAACGCTAAGCGCTGACTGGTTAAAGATGCCCCTCAAATTGGACATCAAACGTCGTCTGACGTCACGGTCAGACCGTGTCAAGTGCGTCGATCTGCATCCGGCCGAACCGTGGATGTTGTGTGCCCTATACAATGGCCACGTACACATCATGAACTATGAGAACCAGCAATTGGTGAAAGATTTCGAGGTCTGCGATGTCCCTGTGCGTTCTGCTCGTTTTGTGGCACGTAAGAATTGGATTATAACCGGATCCGATGATATGCAAATACGTATTTTCAACTACAACACACTGGAGAAGGTTCATTCCTACGAGGCTCACTCGGATTACCTGCGCTGTATTGCCGTGCATCCCACACAGCCGTTGGTGTTGACCAGTAGTGGTATGTATTCTTCCCCAGATCTTCAGTATGGAAAGTCCAGACTATACCAATGCCTTTTAATTAGTGAAATTAGGGTTAGTTTCTTGTAAAATCATCATAAACAAACATTGTGATGACCTCAATTTATAAGAGTTATAGGGAAACATTTTTGTTATCTATCATGTACAATTAAAACAAACAATTCTTGAGTCTTTGACCTAGTGGTTCTAGTGAACGTGTATTAGTGAACGTATTAGTGAACGTGGCATTAGTTCCAGTTAAAATATCAACACAATTTCATCAAACATTAAACTTCACATAGAAGAAAGTTCTACTCATACCGATATAAAATGTAATTGGTCTTTTATCTCTTTGATTTTCCACACTTATCGCAAAATAGGTTTTATATCTATATTGATAATATACATATGTTCTTTCTTCAGATGATATGCTTATCAAATTGTGGAACTGGGAGAAACTGTGGGCCTGTCAACGTGTCTTTGAGGGCCATACGCACTACGTCATGCAGATTGTATTTAATCCGAAGGATAATAACACCTTTGCCTCGGCATCTTTGGATCGCACTGTGAAGGTTTGGCAACTTGGCTCAAATTTGGCCAATTTCACCCTCGAGGGACACGAAAAGGGTGTAAATTGTGTGGATTATTATCATGGTGGTGATAAGCCATATTTGATTTCTGGTGCCGATGATCGTCTGGTCAAGATTTGGGATTATCAGAACAAGACGTGTGTACAGACCCTAGAGGGACATGCACAAAACATCTCTGCTGTGTGTTTCCATCCTGAACTACCCATTGTGCTGACCGGTTCGGAGGATGGCACTGTTCGTATTTGGCATTCGGGTACTTATCGCCTGGAGACTTGTTTGAACTATGGTTTCGAACGGGTGTGGACTATTTCCAGCATGCGTGGCACCAACAACGTTGCTTTGGGCTATGACGAAGGCTCCATTATCATCAAGGTTGGACGTGAGGAGCCAGCGATGTCGATGGATGTTGTGGGCGGTAAAATCGTGTGGGCTAAACATTCTGAAATGCAGCAGGTAAATGAATGATTTAATATTGATTGATTTGGTATTGATTTGTACTCTTCATTTCTACAGGTCAATCTGAAAACCATTGCAGATGGCACTGAGATTAAGGATGGAGAACGTTTGCCCGTCGCAGTTAAAGATATGGGCGCCTGTGAGATCTATCCACAGACCATATCGCATAATCCCAATGGACGTTTTGTAGTGGTTTGTGGCGATGGCGAATACATCATTTATACATCGATGGCATTGCGTAATAAAGCTTTCGGATCCGCTCAAGAGTTCGTCTGGGCCCCAGAAAGCAATGAGTATGCGATACGTGAGAATAATGGAACTGTGCGTCTGTTCCGTAACTTCAAGGAACGCAAGAGTTTCACACCTGAATATGGAGCTGAGAATGTCTATGGGGGTTACTATTTTGGCGTGAAGACTTCTTCGGGTTTGGCCTTTTATGATTGGGAATCACTGCAGCTAGTGCGACGCATCGAAGTGCAACCACGTAATGTATTATGGAATGAGAGCGGTAGCCTCGTCTGCCTGGCCACCGATGATTCGTACTTCATCCTTGGCGTGGATACAGCACAAATTGCCAATACACTGGAGACTAAGGAAGGACTAGAGGATGATGGTGTCGAGGCGGCGTTCAATGTACTCGGTAAATTATCATAAAGCCTATTATCAATCTATCCCTAATCCAATTCCCTTTTCAGGTGAATTCAACGAGTCTGTCAAGACCGGACTGTGGGTTGGCGATTGCTTCATCTACACCAATTCGGTGAATCGCATCAATTATTATGTGGGTGGAGAGATTGTGACCATTTCCCACTTGGATCGCACCATGTACTTGCTGGGCTATGTGCCCAAGGACAATCGCCTCTACTTGGGCGACAAGGAGCTGAATGTGATCAGCTTCTGTCTGCACTTGTCGGTGTTGGAATATCAAACTGCCGTCATGCGACGTGACTTTGAACGTGCTGATCTGGTGCTGCCCACCATACCGAAAGAGCATCGCACTCGTGTTGCCCACTTCCTGGAGAAGCAAGGTTTCAAGGAGCAGGCACTGCAGGTCTCTACGGATGCTGATCATAGATTCGACTTGGCACTGCAAATTGGTGAACTTGAGGTGGCACTAAAGCTGGCACGCGAGGCAGAAAACTCACAGAAATGGTCACAGCTGGCGGATGTGGCGGCACGCAAGAATAACATGGCTCTGGTGAAGGAGTGTATGCAGAAGGCTAACGATTTCAGTGGATTGCTGCTGCTCTCGACGGCGTCGGGTGATGCACAAATGCTGGAGGAATTGGGCACCACAAGTTCCGCCCAGGGACGTCATAATATTGCATTCCTCTCAGCATTCCTACGCTCGGATGTGGAGCGTTGCCTGGAGATTCTCATCGAGACCAATCGTCTGCCCGAGGCGGCGTTCTTTGCACGCACTTACATGCCCAGCCAGATGTCGCGTGTGGTGGAGCTGTGGCGCGAGGAGTTGGGCAAGGTTAACGAGAAGGCTGGCCAATCGTTGGCCGATCCAACGCAATACACAAATCTCTTTCCTGGTCTGGGCGATGCGCTACGCGTAGAGCAGCATCTACAGGCGGAGCGTGCTCGCAAGGCACCTGCGCGCTTGGCCGGACAATTGCCATTGAATAGCGAACGCAATCCCCTGGAGGAACTGCATGCGGCCGAACAGCAAAGCGGTGCCGACCAATTGGAAGACAAAGAAAAGCCAGCATTTGTGCCAACTCTGGCACCCGCTAGCACCATCACCGGAGCAGCAGCCGCCACAACAATAGTGAGCAGCACAACTGCAGCGGCTGTGGCAGCTGGAGTCAGCGAGGAGGACGATGATGATGACGATCTAGATTTGGAGATCGATGGCATTACGCTGGATGACAATATCGATACGACAGATGTCAATCTGGATGATGATTTTCTCAGCGATGATTAGATGCAATGCGATTGCCCAAAGCACACACGCTGTATTCGATAATATGAATAGGAATACCGTAAATTTATTTGTTGATTTCTTCAAAATGCTAAAAATTCCACAAACACACGAGCCTGCAAGCCCCCACATACATACATACAAAGAAACGCATTCACTTTTGATTTGATTGAATGAATGTTTAACGTGCATTAATTATACAAATCGAAAAAAAACCTATATATATATATTATGTAAAACAATTATGCAGCAACAGCAAATTGCAATAAAAATACTATATTTAAAAATAAATTTGAATTTCTTGAATAATACAATAGGCAATTGAATCGCAATTTAAAACCATGAAATGAATGAAAACATGCATGAATTATGCTTCTTCTTCCGTTTCTGTCATTCAGATTTGAAAATACATAGCCAGTATTGCCACAGTGTCAACTGTCAGTTAATAACAATACGGCAACACCGCATCATCACTTATACATATATACGCAGATATTGTGTGTGCGTCTGGATTTTGCTGTATTTTTTATTTAAGAATGAATTATTAATAAACGGTTAATAAATTATTATTAAATAAAAAACAGTACAAAACCACCAATCAACCGTAAGTATGACAGTTTAATTGACTGACAACAGGGGGGTACAACAAATAATTGTGTGTAAGACTCCTACGTAAATTGTATTGATTTTTCAAGCAACGTTGCAACGTCTTTTTTTCATTGTATTTGCAGATACACAAAGTTTATAATTATTTACGTTTAATATGGAACCGAAAAAATATCATAACCGTGGACAACAGTCGGCGCAGCAGCAGCCGTCCTCGATGCTGCCAAATTCGCATGAGCAGCAGCAGCAGAATTTGCAACAACAACAGGCACAGCCGATTGGTGGTTTCGCACCACGTCGCCAGTACGACAACATGGGCAATTCACCGGCTACCCAGGCAGCTGTCTGTTTGGCAAATGGTGCCACCACTGGTGGCGGCAAAACAACAGCGATGCAACGTCCAAAGATTAAGAAAGAGAAACAGCTGCACGCACTGCAGCAGCAACAGCAGCAGCAGAACCAGCAGCAGCAACCACAACAACAGCAACAGATGTCTGAGCTGAGCAATGCAGGTAGCGGCGGCAGCATGTTGCCAACTGACGATGCGCTCAAGTTCGTTAGCGAAACGGATGCCAACGGGCTGGCCATGAAGACACCCGTAAGCATTCTGCAAGAGCTGCTGAGCCGACGCGGCATAACGCCGGGTTATGAATTGGTACAGATTGAGGGTGCCATACACGAACCGACTTTCCGGTTTCGGGTCTCGTTCAAAGACAAGGATACACCATTTACGGCCATGGGCGCTGGACGCTCTAAGAAGGAGGCTAAACACGCGGCGGCTCGTGCACTAATCGACAAGCTAATTGGCGTGCAGCTTGAATCCCAAGGCAATATATCGGTTTCGGCATCCACAGTGGGCTGCTCCATGTCGGGTGGCAGCGGCAGCGATGGAAATGCCAACATCTCGGGCAGTGGCGAGTAAGTATGACCCAACGCAAAGTTTCTTTTTGATGATTCATTTTCCCCCATCTTTGTTCTAGCGGTGACAAGATCGTGGGCAATCCCATTGGTTGGCTGCAGGAGATGTGCATGCAACGTCGTTGGCCGCCACCATCTTATGAAACCGAAACGGAAGTGGGCCTACCCCACGAGCGTCTCTTTACCATTGCTTGTACCATCTTGAATTACCATGAGGTGGGCAAGGGGAAAAGCAAGAAGGTTGCCAAACGTTTGGCCGCCCACAAGATGTGGACGCGGCTGCAGGAGACGCCCATCGATGCTGCCAAAATCAATGACAGCATCTGCAGCGAACTGGAGGGCGATGTGAGTAAATTATCGCTAGTAAATGCCGTGCAGCTGCCGGCCAAAACGAATATCTCGCCGACTCCGAGTCGATTTTACAAGCGCGTCTCAACTGAACTAAACATAATCGACATTTAAGTTTCTTCTTTTTTTTCTATTCTTTTTTTTACAAAATTCTCATTGATTATGGTTATTAACGTTTCTACTATTTATTATCATCAACTAACGCAATGCACCGTTTTCTTTTTTTTTTTTTGCACAGTAGTCTTGTACTAAAACAAACGTATATATAGAATATATTTAGAAGCGCTTAGTGCCTTGCTGTGTAAATTTCTTGTTATTATTGTTGCCTTCCATTCTAATCTTGAAACTTGTCTTAGCTACAGTTAAATTGTTAACACATGTTTTACTAATTTTCGTGCAGCTTTCGGACAGTTGAACAAATTTAAAAAAAAACTCACTTGCTTATGCCAATAAAAAAAAGACATAAATTCTTAAAGTATTTCCTTTATTACTAACTATTTTCAAAATTAATATTTGTATTTACTAAAACATTTTATAATGATGATAATTTTTTAATTTTATTATAATATATAGCACATTTTATCATTATTAATGTGTTTTTCTAAATGATACAAATATTTTTATGTTTTAAAAAGTATTTGTCATAAAATTTATTTTGAATGAAGTGAAATTTAAAACATCTAAAACTTGTGAGTTTTTTTTATTTATTTCAATTTTAACAATTTTCAAAATTGATTGATTTATTACTTTAAATCAAAACTCATACAATTTAAAAAAAAACCATAAGTAAATTAAGCTTTCTAATTTGAAAAACATCAACATGTGTTTGAGTTTAACTCACAAGTGACAGATATCTGACCCAAAGGTGACCATGGAGGACGTATCTCATGTCGTATTTGCCCTGGCCTAAGGTGTGGCAGATATCTGGCATGGAATAATGTGTGCTGAAGCTCAGTAGAACTACTTCTTGTATGCGTTTCCTTCTTTGTTGATTGTGTGTGTTGAGTTTAAAAAAACATTCAATTTTAAGTAAACCTACCTCAATTCGTGATATGTTTCAACTCACCATTCTTGGGTGGCACAAAATGCAAATCGCGTTGATTGACAAAATGTTGCGCTTTTATTTTACAGCCCCGCATTAGTGATAATTATTATGGTGATTTGAAAGATATCACTGTGCCAACACTGACCACGCAGCACAGTAATAAAGTGTCGCAGTTCCATAAGACCTTGAAAAATGCAACGGGCAAAAAACTGCTCAAATTACAGGTAAATTTCAAAAAACAATACACAAATTTCATAACTCTAGAGAGGCAAGAATCGTAAAAAAAAATACACAACTGAATTGAATTAAAGATCGTAATAAATCTGTGATATGGTCCACTTTATGTTTGTCTCTGTTGTTTTTTCTCTCTTCCTCTCATGCTTTCTTTTTTTCGGCTCCAGAAGACTTGTCTCAAGAGCTCTAAGATCGATTATATCAAGCTGCTCGGTGAGATAGGAGTGGAGAATCAGTTTGAGGTGACCTATGTGGACATCGAGGAGCGAACGTTCAGTGGCCAATGTCAATGTCTGGTTCAGTTGTCCACATTGCCCGTGGGTGTCTGTCATGGCAGCGGATTATCGGCCGCCGAGGCACAACGACATGCTGCCCAAAATGCCTTGGAGTATCTGAAGATCATGACCAAAAAATAAGGCGAACAAAATATGAAAAAATGTATGAATAGCAAAATCTGAACGCACATCGAAGACGACAACACGACTACGAGAGATACCGGATAAATTGCTACGTTCTATTCGCTACACCCAGTTCCCCACCCACTTTGCATAGTTGGAGACCCACAGAATCGACCCGTGTATACCTTATTTTGTACGCCCTATTTTTACTTTTATATGGAAACATGCTTTAGTTTTCTTTTTTTTTTATTTAGTTGAGCTTACTGAACCTTGTACGACTTGATAGAGAATCCTTAACTACAATTTTGAAAACGTAGATACTAAACAAAAACAAAATAGAGAATAAATGAAAAAGAATTTGGATTATAATTATATATGATTATATAAATTAAGCCAGAGAGAAAAATAAAAAATGAAATTTATCAAATTAAGCAATGACCAGGGAAAAACGGGCATGATAAGAAAACTCTCACCCCTCTGTATTTTCACCATATTCAAGCATTTCAAAAATGTTTTGTAAAGTGCGTTAGTTATATCACATAGATCTTTAATATGTTTCGAATTTGAATTCGAAGAGTGTTCACAATATTTCACATTGTGCTAAGATGAAAATGGTTAAGTTCCAACAACAGAAAATATTATATATTATATTTATATTAAATATTTATATTAAATTATACTAAACTATTATTAAATAAAAATAATTATAAACGGATTGGTCCTGGTACTCAAAACTGTGTGTTCTCTCTGATTTTTAGATGGAAAGTTCAAAATGAAAGGAAACTATGTTAATTATAAGTTCGTAACAAAATTGACAGATATCATTTGGATGGTGATAGTCATTAAAAATAAATCCTCAAACCTTTAATTTGCAAACTGGCATGAGTTTCATTGATTTACGGTGGCGGAAGAAGGTGTTACAAATTTTAAGACAAGTTTTTTTCTGCGTGGCATTAACAGACATGTCATCAAATTTGGTAGTCTTAGCTCTTATAGTCTTTGGCTCTGTCAACTCGGCTATTGATGCTGATTAGGAATGCACAAACTAAGTGGTGTCAGAGATGCCACTTCCGATTTATTTTGTTGACACTAAGTTATAATACCCTAGCGGGTATAATTACAGGAATAAACACTTCTTCCTAATGTTTGCAGAATATTTTTATTTCAAGTACGCAAAGCTTAGCCTAATTTTACTATATACTATGCGGTTCTAAAAAATATATAAGATATATGTACATTAACGGACAAAAATGGAACGCAAATGCTTGTCATGATTCTATTTCTTTTTACGATCCTGCGTGCATTTGGGACAAAACCATTTGCCCTTCGGTTTTGTGGTAAGGCCAACACAAGCGAAGTGGAACCACTCAATGGGGCACTAAACAAGGAGAAGAAATAACATAAATTTATTGAGTTTAAAGAGATAACATAATAATATGGAGCTCACATCTGGATTGTCGCAGCCAATCATCTCGCCATAGGATACCTGGTGGCACAAGCAATACGTGGGCTCATTGGGATCCACCGGCATGTCCATGACATCGCTAGGGTGTGTTGCAGCAGTGTGACATGATTCCTTCTCAGAGTCATCCAACTCAACTGCCTTCTATTATATAGAGAGGAGGAATAGAGAAAGATTGAATTAAGAAGGGTTTGCAGCTGTTTATAATGTCCATAATGGCACATGCATGAAATGAAAATGAAGATGTCCAAATGCAAACACTGAATACACTCAAAATACAAACTAAAATCCGATAAATCCAATTATTTATATATTCAGCGTTCATTCTACCAGGCAAGCAAACTAAATAGTTTAAGTTACATATGTGATAATTATGTGAATGCTGATGAAGATGATTTACCTTTTGTGCGCCCCCCTTGCGTGTTTCTTTTTCTTGATTTACCTTGGACTTTTTCTTTTTGCTACCCTGGCCACCGCCACTACTGCTTGCATTAAGATTAGCCCCGCTGGCGGTGTTCGAATGTGTGCCGCCACGCCCAGTTTCCTCGTCGGAAGAGGCTGGCTTTTTCTTTTTACCCGTTGCTTTGCCATCCTTCGTTTTCTTGCGCCCACCACCTTCTATATAAAGGAAATCATGATCAATCGAGGTTCAATTCGATATAATTTTAACCCACTTTTGGCAACCGCTTCCTCGGATTTGGCGCGCGTAGATGATGCCTTCTCTTGTATCTCACCCTCGAAGCGAGCCAAATCGTTGTCCAGTCTACGTATTTGTTTATCCACCAGCTCGTACGTCTGTATGGCCAGTTGAACTTTATCATCGCTATATTCCTTGGCCTTGCCGAACAGCGCCTTTATGTTCTCCAATCGTTCCTTGCGCTCCTCCTCACTCATTGTGCCATTGTCTGCCGCCAGTTTTCGCATGAAATCCTTAGCATGACTGTCGATACTTTTCATTGCCGTCTGTGCTCGATCATCTAATTTTCTCATTAGCTTAAAGTTCCGCTCCAGTTCGGTGGGCAATGATTCCAGCCCTAATGGCAAATGTAGCATATTCATACATTGTATTCCTTGTGTACTTTTTTGGTTTTTTTTACATACCATCTAAATAATTTTCCAAATATATTGCTGATGACATTTTATTTGCTTGTTGAGTGATTTATTTACAATTTTTACATCAATTGCAGTTTACTAACAACAAAAAAACAAGCGTCTATTTACGACTTTCCAACAGCTGTTTTTATGTGTATGTGCAGAAGTGTATCAACAGTTATCGATTAACTGAAAGTGCGATAATTATGTTTAATTATTTTTGATACACACGCCTCAGGTGGCTGTCTAAGCAGAGTACGCTACGCTGCTGTTATATTTTGAGTTAAATTTACAGACATGTTCACATAATTAAAAAATTACGATCTAGTAATCAGTATAATTCTTACCATAAACATTATATATTTAAAATCTATAGATTCCTCTATGTAATTACAAATGTCTTTAGTGTTTTAAGTTATTTTTAATAATCTGTTAAGACAGGCGCCAACTTATCATTATGTGGTAGAATTCGCCTGTTTCTGTTAAACGTTTTGCAGCACTGCCAGCACAGCTGTTTCTTTGCCAGCAAGAAAAAATAGTAGTAAACTAAAATGCAACAGAATAGAGCAAATAGTGGATGAAACAAATGTAGTAAACATGTGCTGTAGCAGTGGAGAACATTGAACCACAAAACGGATTCAAGCAACAGCAGCACCAGCCACAGCACTATGTATAAGAAATTGCGAAAAATGCTGCCAATACTGCGTCCGGTGCACTGGCTGTTCATAATCGTCATCATCTGTGTTGTCACCTGTTATTGGTTACTCGAGAATCGATTGGATTACGGTAAATATGCACGTATATATATATATGGACATATATCTAAGTAACATAACATATTTACAGCTGGATTTAAGCCTCTTACGAAGTTAACTACCAGAGATCAGTTGCCGCTGCAGGTTGATCCTTCTGAACTGGAACGTGTCACTCCCAGCGAGGATAACTTCGACTATGAGGAGCAGCTGGTGGTGCTGTACAATCGTGTGCCAAAGACTGGCTCAACCAGTTTCGTGAACATTGCCTACGATCTCTGCAAACTGAACAGATTTCATGTCTTGCATATTAATGTAACTGCCAACATGCACGTGCTTTCGCTGCCCAACCAGGTGAGGCTCCTCTCCAACATATCCACTTAACTTGAGTTAATCATCTTTCTCGTTTAGATCTCCCTTGTCCGCAATGTAACCAAATGGCATGAAATGAAGCCGGCGCTTTATCATGGGCACATGGCATTCCTGGATTTCTCCAAGTAACTAAACATTGTGTACCTCTTGATACACTCATCTAATCTTTGTTCATGTTCTCTCCTGTAGATTCCAAATAGCACACAAACCCATTTACATAAATCTAGTGCGTAAGCCGCTGGATCGGCTTGTTTCCTATTATTATTTTCTGCGCTATGGCGATAATTATAGACCCAACTTGGTGCGCAAGAAGGCGGGCAATAAAATTGTGCGTATATAGAATTATATAGAATCATTATACCCTTGCAGAGAATAATATTATATAACAAATAATTTACATACATATATTTATATATATCTAAGTGGAGAAAAACGGAGGAGATTGATGCCACAAACACCTGCAAGGGTATATAACCTTCGGCAAGCCGGAGTTAGCTTTCATTTCTGGTTTGAAAATTTATATTAATTCACACACCCATTGCAGACCTTCGATGAGTGCGTGGTGCAGAAGCAACCCGACTGTGATCCCAGAAATATGTGGCTACAGATACCCTTCTTTTGCGGCCATGCTGCCGAGTGCTGGGAGCCTGGCAGCGATTGGGCCCTCAAACAGGCCAAACGTAATTTGGTTAATGAGTATTTTCTAGTCGGTGTCACAGAACAGATGTACGAATTTGTCGATCTGCTGGAGCGATCACTTCCTAGGTAAATATAGAAAACGATGTATATATATGTTGATTATAATTCCCCCCTCTCTTTACAGAATCTTCCAGGGTTTTCGTGAACATTATCAAAACTCAAATAAATCTCATTTACGTGTAACTTCCTCAAAAATTCCGCCCAGCGAAGCGACGATAACGACCATACAGCGCTCAAAGATATGGCAAATGGAAAATGAACTATATGAATTTGCACTGGAACAATTTGAATTTACCAAGAAGAAGCTAATGCAGCCCGATAACAAACATTTGCAGCAGTTTATGTACGAGAAGATACGACCCAAATGATTGCAGATGCGATTGAAATGCAAAGGAAGGTTAAAGGGCAGAGGCAAAAGCAAGAAAGCGAACAGAAAGAGTGCTGGCTGTAGTAGTAGTATAACAGTTTAATTTAATCGTGTATATATATGATATATCTTAACTAGCTCCTATGTAGACTTGATAAGGTACTTAAAATCCAAGCACACTAAAGACTTTAGCATTGAATATCGTTGACATATATAAATGTAATTACTTTGATTTTATTTATGTGTATCTATATAGTAGTTACATAATAAGTCATAAGAGATACCCCTAAGCGAGGTACTTAAGCAATATCTAGCAACAATTGTATCAAACTCAATACGAAGCACAATGTACGTATGCATTAATGCCCTCGTCTTAATCTTTATATAAGTATATTTGACAATACCGTAATATTAATATTAATCTAGGAATTATATTCTATATTTTAAGTGCAATGATATTACTGAACTGTCTCTCACATATGTATGTATATCAGTCATAACAAGTCAAACATCATAGACGTACTCAATATAGATGATTATAAATACAATATATACTGATGTAAATATTAATGAATATATCAACAGTTGTCGGGGCCTCTGATTAGCTGCATGCAATGGCGAAATTGATTAGGTCGGGAGACTTCCTTAGATCTTGCTATAAATACATACAAGTTAAACTTTGTCTTAGTTTAGGTACGATATTTCATTGAACTTTATAAAGCTGACGTAGCTCGAGCATTGACTGACGGATTGATCGACTGACTGAGTGACAGACAATCGGACAGACTGAATTGTATTTCGGTTACACATGCGAAATACTTAATTAATTGCTCGAGCTCGAGCAAAAGCAAAGAGACAATGAGTTTGCATTATCACCAGTTGAACATTTGAACGTAGACACGCAAGTTGAGTTGAGCTGAATCGTCGCTCGATCGCTGGAACGTTCGACTTGGGCCCGATTTTTGTGTTGGGGGTTTAAGGTTTTTAGGCAGTTAATTTCAAGTGGAGCAGGCAACATTAAAAGTGGGCAATACAAAGTGCGAAGCCCTCACTGACTTTGTATCATTAAAACTCAACCAACTTTGCGGCGCGTGTGCGAAACTAACACCACTATATAGACAATATATGTACATGTATAACTCTGTAGACCTATAAAAATGGACCTGCGTAACTCCTCTTGACTTTGATAAAACTAATAATGATCTGATGATGCTGGGCAGATTTGTAATTAAGCGTTCAAAAGATCAAGCACAATTACAGAGTGCACTGCAAAAAATGTATGGTGAATTGGTGGTTGTGAGTGAAAGTGTTATATCTAGTGCAATAAAGAGTGTTTACAAATTTATAAACACTGCGTATGCCAGTCAATAAAGTGCAAAGGTGTATAACATTTGTGCGTGGAAGTGTTATATTAAGTGCAGTAATGCGTGCATAAACTTGAATAACTGTGGGTAAAATGGATTATCAAGTTCAAAGATGTATAATATTGAGAAGATAAGTTTTGTTAAGTAATAAGTCGTATAACAGTATCCTGGTGTACCACCATATTCAAAACTGAAACGGTAACCGTAATTTAACGATAACAATGTTAAAAGATGTGTATAACACTCGCCTACAACTGTAATTTGAAGAAATATTAAGCCGTATAACGCTTTCAGGGTACACTATTGTATTAAAACACATAACTATAACAGAAATCGATTAAAAAAAGACTATTCTTAGTGTACATATGAATAACACTTTGCTTAGATAATTTGGTATAGAAAGCGCCTATCAAGCAAAAATCGCACGATTCTCATCGACCTTAACCCCTGGCACTGTCTCTTTTAACGTGTAGTATTTTTTCCCTTGGTAAACAGACGTAAAGACGAAAACGAGCTAAGAAATTTCAATGCAACGCGCTGTATAACAGCTCGCCGAACCATGCACTTTTTCCAAGCTTGCTGACAGGCCACATTTAATCGCTTTTGCATCGGTGCTTCACTTTCAGTGTATGTGTAATTGTTAATATAAATAAACTACATATGAATATGTATGTATGTGCACACACACACAGTCATAAGCAGGTACGTTAATATGCGCATTACTTCTTAACTACTGCTCGCTATAACTAGTTGCGAGAAGTATAAAATTGTTGAATTAAAAGCATTATATTTTCAGTCAGTAAACGTGTCGAGATCGCGATAGACCTGTGCAAACAAAACTAGTGAAAAAGGATATAAACGTCACGTACATTTTTGGATTAGCTGATTCTACATTTGTTATACATCCGGTAAGTTATACAGATGTGTTATACATTGTTTTCGATCATTTATTTCGATTGCAAATCAATTAAGAATGTTTCTCTTTGACTGTTCCTATACTCATGTGCGTGCGAGAGTCTTGCATTTTTTTTTTACGTTTACTTTGTTGTCTCTTGATTTCTTTTGTTCTCGTTCTTTTGCATAATGAAGAGAGTAATATTTCACTGTGTAAATTCGCAACAACAACTTGTTGCCAACACTGTTAAGTGGCAGTTTATGTTAATGTTAACACAAATGGAAACGCACCTACATACATACATATGTACGTACATATGCATGTAGTTCTGTCCCTTTGCCGTTCACTTTTTGCCGCGCTGCAAAAAGGGTCAGTGTAATTGTGTCGCTTGTGTGAGACAGAAATCACAAGGAGAACTTGTCGAAAAGGTGGACAATTTGCATATTAAGTTCAATAAACAGTTGACATTGACCCAAATAACGTGTTCCTGTTCAGATTTGAACTGTATTTAAATTGATATCGACCGTGCGAATTTTGAAAATATCAAATAATCATGGCGACTGCAACCAGCTGCATGCCTAGGACAAACTCTGTCGTCGTCGGCAGCGGCAGTGCAGTAGGCGTCTCTGCTGCAGCGGCGGCGCTCGTTGATGCAGGTAAGAGAAAGAAGAGACGTTGCAAATTCACACACACACACGCACGCACAATAAAGTGAGAAGCCAATTCTACGTGTGTGTGCGTGTGTTCTCTTATTTACCTTTTATAAGTTTTTGGCACGTAAGGTCAAAGCACTTTTTACATTGGACTTGGGTTTGCCCTTGTCACTTGTCATAGTCGCACACACACATAGGTACAAATGTACCTACTTATGTATGTATGTAGTACAGTTAACTGCTTTTAACCTTTTTGTGCCCGGACACTGGCGACCTCGAAAACTACTTTTACGATCAACGTGGAAATTGTACTTTGTCATTTTGTCTTTGTTGCTTCTTCTTTATCCTTTTTATACATTATACATTTGCATATCAAATAATGATTGCCATAAAAATGTATAACAACATGATGGCTGCAAAATCATAGAGTCTACAGTGGTCACTAGTTAATTGCCACATTGTGAAATTATTCTCATGTTATTCTCATGTTGAAACATAACCTTAATTGAATTGTATTCCAGTTTTGAATTTACTGAATAATATGATAATTACTTCAATCAATAATTGACTTCCATTGTATTCCATGTGACAACAATAAACTGGAACTTGTTGTTAATTAGCATTTTCTCAATGCATTCTATATTTTTATGAGTATTAAACAATTTTATATATAAAAATATATTTTTTTTTAAATATGTACTGACTTTCGAATAGAATATTAATATTATATATATATATTCTTAATGTTCTTTTTTGTTTTTATTACTCCATTCTTCAATTTCAAACCTCCAAGCAAAAGTTTTCGGTCACTTCAAAGGCTTCAAATCTGTAGCAAAATTAACAAAGAAAATCAAAGCTCGCTTCGGCACCTAACGAAATCGAGAGTTGTAAACCAAAATTCGAATAAAATAATGAATGGACGTGTTGTTTATGAAGAAGGTGCGCTTCGACAAGCTCGTTTCGCACGTGTTCAGATCGAAATCGGCAAACTCGAACAGCTCATCCAGTTATGGGCTAAGGTGTCTGTGGGGGTTGTTTGAAAACGTGTTAGCCGAATTGTTGTCAAACAGGTGTAATTACCTGGTAATTGCTAATTAACGTGCATCGCATACTGGGCGCAGCAATATTGAACCGACGGTACAAAGCTTCAGGGTCAAAAGAGCGAGAGAGAGAGAGAGAGAGAAACAAAGAAAGAGCGACCCCTTTAATAATGCCCAAGATGATGTTGACCATCTTCCCACACACACACTTGGAATACCCAATCATCATCATCTGTAAAACCAACCGCAATGAAAACCAGCTTTCAGTGGCATCATTTCCCAGATGCACTCGCCATGCATCTCTCAGTAGCCTCTCTCTTTCAGTCGGATTGTTCAAAGCGTGAGCAAGAGAGTGTCACTTTTGATACCCTTCGAAGGGAGATATCAGTTTTAGTAGGTGATTTTGCATTAATATGGATGAAAGTTCTTTTAAAGACTTAAAAATATCTAAAATCTACAATTAAAATAAGTTTAATTTACTATTATTTGTATATTATGCAGAATATTTACACAGGGTGATTTTTTAAGTTTTTCAAAAAAACAAAACACATAAAATTCAGAGAAATGCATGAAATCTTTAGTTGAATCGATAATACGGTCGATATAATTTGTTTGAAGATTATTTCATGCAAATGTTGACCGTAACTGCGCCTTAAATGGTCCATCCGCTTAGTCCAATTTTGGCATACTCTTTCCAACATTTCGGCCGGTATATAACAAATAAATGCTTCAATGTTGTCCTGCAATGCGTCAATTAAAGCGGGCTTGTCTGTATACACATTCGATTTAACCCAACAAAAAAGAGTCTAAAGATGTTAAATCGCACGATCTAGGTCCCGAACTTCAAATAAAATATTCACCGAAAAATAACCCTTTATAATCGAACAAACAATATGTTATAAGACCTTAAATTTTTGAAAATAAAGTTTTATAGATTTTCTTCTTGAAAAGTCTGAGATTCATAGTCAATAGATTCATTAGAATATTTCGAGAGTGTTTTCATACTCATCTATTTTTTTCTACATTAAATTTTTTTTAGAAAATTCTATTACAAATTATTTAGTTTTGTTATATATTATAAGAAAATGTTCAATATAAATGTTGATTAATTAATTAGTTATTTCTTTAGTTTCAAAAATCCTTCAATATATTATATTTAGAATAAGTCGACAGTGTTTCCAATCTTCATTAAATTTAACATAAATTTTATTTACAATTTTAGAGTATCAAATCAGCATGATTTAATGAAACTTGCTCTCTCTCTCTCTCTCTCTTCTGCTAGCACGTGAATGTCATGCTCAAGTTCAGCTTCGGCTTCAGCTTCCCATTGAATCTCCCGTGCGATTTTTTTTGTATTGTATTATTCGTGAGACTCGGACTTACCAGTTTTTGATTCTTGGCCGAGTATAAAATCGCCGTAACGCGCTTTTGGCCGTAACAGTTTCGTCAGCTCTTTCGGCTTCGTTGCACGCCTCATCGTCGTTGTCGTTGTCTGTTGTCCGTCAGCTGTGACTTTCAGTTTCAGCTTTTTCTCCATTCAGTTTTATTTGGCGGACTCAAAAAAACGAGTTTTACGTTTTCGGTTTCGGTTTCAGTTCAACTTTGGTGTATGTGTGTGTGTCGTGTGTGTATGTGTTGTGCCGAGTGTGTACTACTTATTTAGATTATAGTATTTCGATTAATATTATTACTATTATTATTATGTTGTGTTAATGTTGATGTGGTTGCCAAAACATTAACAATTCATAAGTCTCGCTTCAATCTGTTTATCTGCTTTGGCATCTTGTGCATCTTTTTGGGTTTTGCCAAATCAATCGAATCATCTCGTGGGTTTTTTTCTACAGGCCTACACGCATTTAATACTGTTTGTGGGAGTTGCTCATTGTACGAGTATTGGCATTGTAATTTAGGAAATTATTAAAAGATCATCTTTCAGCTAATCAATGTCAATCAATGTCGCTCAGTTCCGGTTCGTTGGCATTGTCTCAGATTTAACTGCGATTGTTCTCTCTGTTTAAGTCCAATCAAATTATAAACGCTGTTGCATATCATTTTCCTCGAACCAAAGTTGTTGTTCAACAAGTGTTTCCGTTTTAGCTTTGAGATCTTAAAAATCACACAACGAATTGTATTTATACATTTGTATATACATATATGAATTAAACATATATTTCTTTTTACGTACAATTCTTTATATAGAAAGATTTAAAAGACTTAATGCATGAGAATCTATAAATAACTTAACCTACAATTCATAGTTATAAATATTCAATATATAACTATTTAGTAATTATAAAGCTACAGTCTTGACTGCCAGCAGTTAACCTTAGTTCTAATTAACCTGCAATTTTTTATTCATATACGATATATGTACATACATATATCATATATCAGATGTTTAACAAAAATTACAAATTTGAAATTGAAAACCGTGAAAGAAACTTGTTTGAATCTGAAACTGGAAATTATTGAAGTAGAACACGTTGAGCTCGAGAATTCAGCTCAAGTTCCAACTAAAACATACCGATATACTTATTTATATAGTCCTATATATACATATATATATCTTTTTCATAACAGTTTCATTGAACTGCAAAAAGATGCGAAAAACAACCAATAATCAATACGGTTTTGCATGTTTTGTTAATTTGCTTAATTTGGCAGACAAAAAACGAATGTCAAGGTTAAGTTTATGGCTAAAAAAAAAGCCGAAAGATGTGAAGATTTCAGGTTAAACTTCCTAATAAAATGCACAATTTGTACTAAAGCACGTCGAAAAGTGAAGATCAAAATAATTGAAGTTTAATTACAAACAAATTATCAAACTAAGTACAAAAGAATTAAAAGAGAAACACAACAAAAAGTGCCGCCAACTGCTTCAAAATGAGTAAGTACTCAATTAAGAGTCGATTTGCACAGAGTTCTTAAATAATCATATAATTGACAGTAATTTTATTTGTTGATCGCTAGTTACAAGTCCAAGTATTGCCGGACAAAGTGCAGTCTCTAGTTACGTCAACTAATTGCCTTTTTATTAACAACTTCTCTCTCTTTTCCTCAATCTTTTCTTTAGGAGTACCCACCATGTTGTCGGACATTGATCAACTGCCCTCCATTCAACTGGGCGATTTTATGCTACAGTTTGAATTGGGAGAGGCTAGCGCAGCTGCCAAAGAAGTCGCTATCCGAGAGTTACGGGAGTCTCCAGAACGTCAGAAAGAAGCCACACAGGAGCTGAAACGTCTGCTGGAGGGTAAGTGTTATATGGAAACTGATCTGTCTATAATTATCATCAGTAAGGGCACAGCGAGATCAGGGACAAGTACCTGAAATGATTCACACCCGAACTTGTTTGACAAGTTTTAGCTTCTAGTCTCAATTAATGAATTAATCATATATCATTTCGAGTTGAACTTGGAAAACGTTTTAAGAAACTTGTGAAATACTTAAGCTCAGCAAACAATTACTTATGTATACGGAATTTTACAGTTAAAGTTTAAAAAGCTTCATAAAGTTCTATAGATTCTAATTAAAGAAAAACTCTTTTATTGTCATATTTTACTGAATATTGAAGCTTAAAGTTGTCCCTACTTGAAGTTTTCTCTACTCTTAGAATGCATCTTTCTCGATTTCTCTTTAATCTTTAAAGTCTCTTAAGAATTTACTTACTACTTATCTTACATAATATAACTCGCTTACGACATCTAAGGTTAGCTAAGCAAAGAGTCTTAAGTGTGAAAGCTTCTTCAAACTGATTCTATACTTAGCTTTAAAACTTTCGACCTTTAGTTATGAAGTCAATTCGTAGCATGTTGTTAATCATATAGTAGACGTGGCTGCTTTGCTTGTCTTTTAAATTACATGGGGGTATGCGGTGGGGTAAAAGTCGATTTCCTAGCCTGTCAAAGGCGACCCCTTCATCAAATAAGCTTACGTTGATTAGCGCGACTATTAAGCACAACAAAATAACTAGCATTAACTTACAAAAAGTATAGTCAATATTAGAGAAAGGTTAAATCGATGATCGAATGCGTTGCCTTTGAAATGATGATAATAGAAGCAAAGGTTATAGAATAGTATTGAATAGAATAGAATATTATAGAATTATGAATGTTTTCTATTAATTTTGATAGAATTAAGATATTTTTAAAACGGAAACTTTACCTTTAATCTTTGCTTTAATCTATCTTTAATTTGTTTCTACAGCCGAAACGGATTTGCTGTGCCCCAAGGACAATGAAGAATGGCTTATCCGTTTTCTGCGTCCCTGCAAGTATTATCCAGAGAGTGCGCGCGATTTGGTAAGGTTAAGACTTAAAACTGTAATACAGAGAGCTATAATTCGAATTCTTTTTGCAGATCAAGCGCTACTACTCCTTCAAGGTAAAACATGCAGATGTCTACAACGATCTGAAACCGACCAAGGAGGCCAACATATTTCAGAACAACATATTGACGGTATTTCCCAATCGTGATCAACTGGGACGTCGCATTTTGTTGCTGGAGCTGGGCAGTAAGTTGCCATATATATACCAGAAGAACTATAGAGGTAACTTTTCTATATCCCTCGTAGAGCGCTGGAAGCATAAACAGGTCTCACTGGATGAGGTCTTCAAGGGCGCTGTCATCTTTCTGGAGGCTGCCATGTTGGAGCCAGAGACACAGATTAATGGTGCCGTTGTCATCTTTGACATGGATGGGCTGAGTTTGCAGCAGACCTGGCAATTTACTCCGCCATTTGCCAAGCGCATTGTGGACTGGCTGCAGGATTCGGTGCCGTTGCGTATCAAGGCGATTCACATTGTCAATCAGCCAAAGATCTTTAACATTGTCTTTGCACTCTTCAAGCCTTTCTTGCGTGAGAAGCTGCGAAGTCGTATCATCTTTCATGGCACCGATCGGGACTCGCTGCACAAGTACATGTCCCCCAAGGTGCTGCCCTCGTGCTATGGCGGCATCTTGGAGTTGCCACGCATTGATGGCGATCAATGGTATAAGTTGCTATTGATGTGCGATACCGAATACGAGGCCATCAATTCTTATGGCTACAAGAAGAAGAAGTAGACAGGCACAGGAAGTCGTTAGGGGCAGCAGCAAGTGATATGTACTTATATACTCTATCGTAACTAAAGCTAACACTAAACTGTTGTTACAAGCTTGCGATAGTCACCTTAGTTCTTCACCTTAGTCTTAGTGCCCACAACTTTGCCTTAGTCAAATAAGCACATTCGAATCTGGCATTAAGTGTTATACTAGCTGTACTACCTATATCAAGATATATACTATACCTATAAATAATAAATGTATATTTAAATGGGAATAAGCGTTACTTATAGCAAGGATTATAACATGTACAATATAGTAATTTATAATTGTCATATTATCATTATAATCTTTGCTTTTAGCTTGTTATTACTTAATTAAAATAAAACAATATAATTTGTATACTGAAACACAAACACATTCAATTTATTTGTTCATTTGTATAACAGTTGAGTGTTATATTGTCTTGCAGACCATTTTATAAAGCAAATTCCATTATTTTCACACAAAGTTTACAAATATTGTTAAATTGTTCTGAGACATGCGCTTAAATGTATTGGTATTTGTATAACAGCTGCCGGCATTGCTGTTATACTGGTTTTGGCATACTTTTATCTTTATTTGTATAGTGACTAAATGAGTATAAATATATATTATAAATTATATTATAATTTTTCGTATAAAGAAACTGTTTGCTTAGGCTATGGTCAAATCAATTGATTTGTTCGTGAAGGCACAAATGTTATACAAACATATATATATTGTAAATTCAGTTATACCAAAGATTATAGACAACAACATTATATAATCCTTAGTTATGTACTATATAAGTAGTAATATCTGTTATACAATGCACGACTTGGTCGATTGTTATACACTGTATATAGTATAATTTTTAAAATGTCTTTTAAGCCTCTCAGGACTCTTCTAATCTCAAACTGTTTTCACTTCTACATCTATACTGTATAAGTCCCTTTAATCCGAATGGAATGTACAGAGATTGGCTCCGAGACAGCGCAGTAAACAACAACAACAATGAGGTGGCCATGTCTGCTCAGAGCCTGTAATTGCTCGCTGGCGCCTTGGGGGAACTGCGCGCCTTGCCAAACAGCTTTCGCGTGGCAGGAGAACCCACCATCGATGCGTCCGTAACATCATCATCATTGTCCGCATCGACTACATCCCGACCACCAAAGTTGCCCCCACCCGAGCAGCAATTACGTCGCTGCATCAGGCTGATGGGACGCGTCAAATCGATGGTGTCGCCATGTTGACGCTGCTCCGCCTCAGCGACGCACTCCATGCGCTTCCACTGTCGCAAGCCCAGAACAAAGGCATCTGTCACATTGTTTGCCATCTTGGATGAGGTCTGTATGTGGCACGCAATCGATTGTTCCGTGCACCACTGTTGCACATCCTCTTCACGTACCTGACGACGTTCAGGGCGTATGTCGCTCTATAGATTGGAGGCGAATTAGTTGAGTTCCTGAAGTGATATTATAGATATATAGATACGCACCTTATTTCCCACCACAATGAAAGGGAATCTATCTGCCTGCACATCGGCATAGTTGACAAACTCATTGCGCCACAATCGCAATCCTCGCAAGCTGTCGCGATCGTCCATCGCATAGCACAGCAGACAGATGTCCGCACCCCGATAGAAAGGCGTGCGTAGCGCCCGAAATCTCTCCTGTCCAGCTGTATCCCATATCTGCAAAACATAATTGAACAATTATCAGTTATTCTATATATAGCAGATCAATACTATATAGTACATAAGTCTCTCGACAATAAGCTTGATTGATATTCAATGAAAGTTTCTGGAAAATTTGCATACTCTGATTGGGTAAGGTAGCATCGAAGGTAGGTAGCAATATATATTATTAAATAGAATATCATTTAAATATTATAATATATATATATATATATGTATATGGTATATACTGCGTGGAATTGGAATATCATTTGTTTTCTTAAGTTTGTAAAGATAATTTATGAGGAATCTTGAGGAATTTGAGTAAAATATTAAAAAAATTTGAGTAAAATGTTTAAAAAGTAAAAAGTTATACCATATACACCAATTCATTATCATATAATATCAACAATATTAAGCCTTCACCCCTAATAAACATGTACTATAGATAATAAACAAAGTTTAGACAACATTTTCATGACACTCGTCATCTGTAAGCAAGGTAACCCGCAACAGCTGATAAGGTTGCCCAAGTAGTATAGGTGATAATGCAGGGGAAAAGCAAATATAGATAAACAGTCGCAAAATAATAAATAAATAAAGGTGCAATAAATGCAAAACTATTGTATAACAAACCAATTTGGCTTTATTTGTTTTAAATTAGTTAAAACGTATAAGGGAACCAATTGTTTAACCAATTCAATAATTACAAAACAATATTTATATTTATATTGAAAAATTAAGTAATTATATTAAATAATGTATAAATAGTTTACTTACTTTGGTCGATACAATTTAGGTCTTAGTAAAGGTTAAAAAAAAAAAAAACCTTTAAGTTCACAGGGTATATAAATTTGACTAAATAATCCCACTGGGCCCCCATTCTTAGACAAGTGTGAGTCAGTTTCACTTGTTGTTCGATTGTTTTCTCTTCAGTTGTGAAGCTCTTGTTAACTTTTTAAGCCCAAACTCAGCAGAGCGTTAACAAAAAACTTGTTGTTATACCCTCTGACCATACTGGTCATACAAGGGTATGCTTGCCCTTGACTATTTGTAAGACTTGACATTTTGAAGTAGAAGCAGACAGTTTAGACACTACAAAATAAATATCTCAGAATTAGAGACTTAAAATTTGACAATTAACATTTCTAATTATTAGAAGGGTACCTTACGTTCGCTTTGTCTTTACTTGTTATGTTGTTGTTGCTGTTTTAATAGGGGTGCGTTGCTGTGGAGGGCTACAACAGTGGTTAAGTAATACAATTTGTATGTTCGTAAAATAAAAGAAAGAGCAGACTTAACTAACATTGAAGCTGTCTTGGCTCAAAGGGTACTGCAAAGAAGTACTGTAAATATACCATACATACAATACATACATATGAATATCCTTCGTAGAAATTCATATGTACATATATACTTCATACGTACATATATACTTCATATGTACATATATACTTCATACTTCATAGTTCCTATAGCAACTATTGACAATACATTTATATTTATTTTGGTTGGTAGGCAAAATGTCTCAAGTATGATTTTCCTTTTATTGGTTTTAAGATGCAGAAAAGAAACATGTTAGATTTCTGTTCCAATATGTTTATCGTAACATTAATACTGTATTTATTAACAGCTGCGTTTCATATCAAAATAGTTTTCATATTTCTTGTTATTTTTATCAGTTTTAGTAACTAATTTCCTCAATGATTTCGCAAAACAATTTCTATAAATTAAATGGCATCCTGTAGCAAATTTCTTAGTCATGGCATCCGCCAGTCCATATCCCCCCTTCCCGACCACAAGCATCTACTGCACCCCATCTCACCCCTTTGCAGCATGTAGTAACACACACAGACATGCATATTCATGAGCTTTTGCTTTCGAGAATAATCGGACTGTGAAAATGTAAAGCAAAATGGCAGCTGAGACAGTGACTGAGCGTAATTAGAAGTGCATCAGAGAAAAGGGCGGAGGGAAACGGGGGAGTACAGTTAAAAGACGCGCGTCGGGAATTTCCTCGACCCACGAAGACTTTGTGTGTGAACGTAAATTCCCTTGTTATCTCTCTCACTCACACAACTAAAGCGAAACAAAGTCTTCTCATTGTATTTGTTTTTATTGTGGATTCTGTTTGCGCTTTGCTGCTACCTAACTGTACGTTAATTGAGCTCTGAATTGATATACATATGGGTGTACGTGTGTGTGTGAGATCTAGTGGGGGCAGCTGGAACAGATACCGCAACAGATAATAGTAGGCCGGGTACGCTGTGTACTCTGTCTGTAAACAAAGTTGTTGGAAAATCATAAAACCAAGCACGTTTCAAAATCAGGACTCGACGATGTCAGATGTGGAACATATGGAACGTGTTGTGGTTATCAAGTAACGACACAACTTTCAACATGATATAAAAATGCACACAAGTCACGATATATTGAGAACACGAGACGTTGTCATTAAAGTGCCGATCATTAGTCAATTTTATACTATACGCAAAGTTAAATTGCACTTAGATTCTCAACAGGTTGAGGCAAAGGCACTTGTGGATTTTATTTATATTTGCTTTTAATATTCAGTTGAGGCAGAATTCGATCAAAATACGCAATAACTGATTATTATCAAATAATCTTAGTTAATATTTAAACGTGTTCACAATTTACTGTATATTACTCATATGTATGCATCCATGCAGGACAATAGTTCAAATTAGTTGAAAAAAATACTAATGTTACCATTGAAATAAAGTAATCACTATTTCAAATTGGAGTTATCTTCCATATTCCAATTAGAGTAAGCAGAACGAGTCTGGAACTACTTAAAGCTAAAGTTGAAGCGGAACGAAGCCATGACTAAGCTTGTGATTTGGAAATAATCCCCCGTCTAATCGGATTAATCGTACCTGTAGCCACCTCCCCTCCACCACTGACTCTCTTATCCCTCTACCCACCTGCAGTGTGTACTTCTCGCCATCCACCACAATGTCCTTGTTCATGAATTCCACACCAATCGTATGGAAATTGTTTTCATCATAGCGATTCGACACAAAGCGCGTGAGAAGCGCCGATTTGCCCACACCTCCGTCGCCAAGTATGACGACCTTGAGTAGTTTTGTCTTTTGCGGTGGTCGCATGCTTGTCATTTTGCTATGCTCCTCTCTCTCTTTACGAAAATAACAGTTAAAAACGTAATGTAAGTAATAATAACAGTAGTGAAACTGCGTAATTGAAGCTAATTTTCACGTAGAATTCTCATTCGCGGCACTGTTTGAAATTGACACACCGGTGTGTATGATTGTGTTATCAGTCGCGTTTTTTATTATACTGCAATTGTTTCATTTAATTTTGTTAATTACAACAAATTGCACTGTTTTGTTTTTATCTTTTGTCTCTTTCTATTTCCGATTAAAATTGAACACACGACAGAAACGCGCGGCGCGGTGCGTCTGATTGGAACAAGCGACAGCTGTCAAATGTGCCGAATGAGCGAATGAGAGCAGTCGCTAGAGTACTGTTCACGGAACCATTGCACTGTTAAAAATGTAAACAAATGTAAAGTGCGAAAAGTTGGTTGTGGCGGTAACAGTTGAAGTTACTTAATAAATGACTACAATGTGTAATACAAATAATTCTAATTTTGTTTAATTAAAATACACTAATTGTTATCAATTAAATGTAAAAACTAAGTTTGTTTATTTAATATATAAATTAATTAAGCGCAATACAATTTCTACAAGTTGTTTAACAGCGCTGTAAACTTTGCTAAATAGTTTCTGTTAAGTAAGCACAATTCCAGGCAAGTATGCAGCACGTAGGGACAGTGCATAAAATACTAAAGAAATATTAATTATTTGCATTATTACAGCAAAAAAGTAAAGCGCACAAAATTACTTAATAAATGCTCTTCATTTATTGCAATCACATGTTCAACAATAATCGACTATATAAATACACTTGTTCAGCCTTTGATCACTGCAATGGGTCGCATTTTAATGCACTTCTTGCTAATGCCCGCCGCATGGCAGGTATCCACAACATCAGTGACATCCTTGTACGCCTCGGGTGCCTCCTCCATAACCAGCTTGGGACTGGCCACCCGAATAGCAATGCCTATTTGCTCCAGCTTGTCCAGCACCTCCTTGTAGTCCAAATTACGACGCGACTTGGCGCGTGACAAGGCGCGACCCTAAAAGAATGATAAGGATTAACACAAAATTGATAAATTTGAGCTCTCTCATGCTTACTGCGCCATGACAGGTGCTGCCAAAGGTCTCCTGCATGCCTTGCTCAGTACCTGTTAGCACGTAGCTGCATGTGCCCATGGTACCGCCAACGAGCACAGGTTGCCCCGTCAGTTGATAGTCTACTGGGATGAGGGGATGATGTGGAGGGAAGGCACGCGTGGAACCCTTGCGATGGACTAGCAGCTTACGCTCCTTCCCGTCCACAATGTGATTCTCCACCTTGGCAATGTTGTGCGAGACATCGTAGATCACATGCATGTCCAGATCATCGGGCGTTGTGTTGAACATCTTTGCAAAGGCCTGACGGGTGAGGAACGTCATTGAGCTGCGGTTGACCCAGGCGAAATTGGCCGCCGCCGCCATGGCCTTAAGGTAATCCTGACCCTCGACCGAATTGATGCGGGCACAGGCCAATTGACGATCATTGGTCTCTATCTTGTCGCGCTTCATTGCCTTCTCCATCTGGACCAGAGCATCGGTGGCTACCTGATGACCAAAGCCACGACTACCCGAGTGTATCATGATCACCACTTGACCCTTCTCCTCAATGCCCATCTTCGAAGCGCTCCACTTGTCATAGATCTCGTCAACGACTTGAATCTCCGCATAGTGATTGCCTGCACCCAGTGTGCCCAGCTGAGGTAGACCACGCTTCTTAGCGCGCATACTCACCTTGGCCGGATCGGCGTTTAGCATGCGCCCGTATTCCTCGCAATGCTCCTTGTCCTCGGCCCATACGTAGCCCTCGCGCAGTGACCAATCCATGCCCATTTCCAGTGCCTCCTCCAGATCGCGTGCATTCATCGGAATGATGCCCTTAGAGCCAACGCCCACAGGTATGTGATCGAACAGTGACTGCGCTAGCTGTTCCTTAACAGGCTGTACATCTTTCTCGTAGAGATTCGTGCGTAGCAAGCGTACACCACAATTGATATCAAAGCCCACACCGCCTGGACTGACAACCGACAGCGGATCATCCATATCGAAGGCTGCCATATTACCAATTGCAAAGCCATAGCCGGAATGGATGTCCGGCAACCCGATGGACCGCCCCACAATGCCGGGCAATGCGGCTACATTGGCAATCTGCTTGACACCCGGCAGAAAGCCACCAACGACTCCAGGACGGCATGAGTTCTTCAGCTCCTCCAGCATAAGTTTCTCCAGGCGACTGTTCACATAGAAGCAGCCCTCCACATTCATGTTGGGCTGGAAGCCCTTCTTTATGCGCCAGCAGTGATCATTGATCTTCTCCAAATACTTCAGTTCGTCGTTGTAAGTGCGCACCACCATTTTGTATCGCAAGTGCGCAGTTAAATATCAGTTACTATTGTAAATCAATGTATTTCGTGAGTTTATATATCAATTGCAATAGTATTAATAGCTATTTCGTCAGTATTTGCAATGTAATTTCCCAATCTGCCGGCAATGACAGAATGCATATATAAAAACAAACCAGCTGCGATTATCGAATGCGTTTCTGCACTTTAAATTGTCATCGACAGACCACCACAAAAGTATTGTCGGGTTGAAGTGTTACCAGCTCAGCTTTCTTTCCAAATAAAATCAGTTTATTTTTAACATATTGCGATTTATGTAAATCATCAAATCAATATTTATTTATACACTACATTGACAAATACGAAATTATATATCGGGATTAATGCGTTTATTCATTTATTTATTCAATAACCAATTGCAAAGAACCATTAAAAGTGCTACCAAACAAATTTGTGAACTGTTGCAGGATCCTCAAAAATAGGTTATAGTCTATGTAATTTGACACATCGATGTAGAGGCTCTGAAGATGTCAGCCCAGTGCCTGCAATTGTTCATCATTGTTTGAAGGTGGACAGGACATACGGACCTCGAAGTTAGGAAATCTGTGCAATTGTCGCTCAATGGCCGCATCAAAACGAGGATGCACACTTCCAATCAAAGGAAGTAGCTCCATGCTCTTCTTGAAATATTGGAATACATGATCCAGACAATCGTCGTTAAGAATTAAGATCGTGTTGGCATCCATTGTGAATGACTGTAGCGTAAAATTTGAAAGGATCAGTAATCTGCCAGAGTTACTTATCGTATTTCGTGTGTTTATATGGGTCTCAATTGCCATCTTATGAATAGCTTTTCGTCAGTATTTGCAATGCATATTATAAACAAACATATGTACAAATATACAAACAAACCGGTTGTATTATCGAGTGCACGACTGCTCATTGAAATGTTATCGACAATCAATCGCAAATGTATAGTCCAATTGGCGCTCGGCTATGCGTTTTCCTTAATCGTCATGCCACCACATTAATTCCTAAACAGATGTTTCTGTCAGCACAGTATTTAAAAAATAGATATGTTGCTGCATTTTTAACATTTATTTAAATTGTTAATATTTATTTAACAGGACCGTAAATAACACATCGATCCGACTGATAAACATAAATGCTTAGGCTAGGGTACTGTTGGCTTAATTGGTTGACATCAAACAAATCTGTCCCAATCACCCAATTGATTTTTAAAATTTTTAGGCGACTAAGAACGATGTTCTCCAGAATATATTCCGCATCGATGTTAAACACGTAGAATTCTTTCAATTGCGCTGACTCCCGTAAGAGCAGCTTGAATAAATGACTGTCCTTTATTTCGCAGTTGCTGACATCTAATTCAATCAATGACGGAGCAACCATCTCCAGAATTTTTACGATTTCTGTATATATGTATGTATGTTTTATTTTCAACCGACGCAGTCTTCCAGTTTCGGCTGCTCCGATTAACAACTGTTGCAAGATTCTTGAAAATAGATTCGAGTTAGCGGAGTAACCTACGTTAATGTTGAGGCTCTGAAGATGTCGGCCCAGTGCCTGCAATTGTGCATTAGTGTATTCAGGGGGAAATCGCATACAAAACTCGAAATTTGGAAATCTATGCAATTGTTGTTCAATGGCCGCATCAAAACGAGAATGAACATTTCCAAGCAGTAAAAGTAGCTCTTGCAGTTTGAAATATTGGAAAATATAGTCTAGACAATCGTCGTTGAGTATTAACAGCGTATTGGCATCCATTGTGAATAAGGAATAAGACTGTAACGTAAAATTTAAACAGATTAATAAATAGCCAGAGCTACTTATCGTACATCGTAACTATCGATAAAAACACACACACGCAACAAGCAGCTGTTAGCACACGGTACTGTTTATGCGTATGTATTTTGTTTATATCTTCACCGCTGCGTGTGTGTGTGAGTATGTGTTCGACGCCGCTCCAAAATTAAAGTGAATCATATAAAACTCGTCTCCAACTTGCGCGAAACTCACGAGGCAACAGTATTCACTGCCAGTTCAGCAAAAATATTTCCAATTCCAAACGCGAACGTCGCCGCAAGTCGCGACGGATAAAACTTCGACCAGTCTCAGTCGCGTCACTGACGTCGTCGTCGCTGCCCCCCGTTGACAAACTCTCGTCGTCGTCGACTCAAAATTGTATGTTCTCTCTAGTTTTTTTTGTTATTGTCGTTGTCGTCGTGGAACAGGAGAAAAAACTGTTTGCGTGGATTAAAATTTGAAGTCAATTAACTACGTTACGTTGTATGTGTGTCGTATTCCAATTGTAAATATTGTTTGTTTTTTAAATAAGTGTATGTACGAGGCGTGGCAGTGTTGGTGAAAAAGCTAATTGGGAAGTTGAACGCACACACACACACTGAGACAAACACATACACGCATCTCTACCTGAACTAGAATAACTCAAACGTCGCGATGGATGATTTAGGTGAGTGTGCATAGATTTCCTGTTCTTGTTGGCACCCTGTGATTATAGGGTGCACCCGTACAGCAGTTAATTATGTTCAAGCAATTTCAAGGTCATTTGTTGTTAGCAACATACATACATAGCTAATTAACATTCAATATGGGGCTCTGTGTGTTGCCGGCAACAGCCTCTAGAGGGCGAACACATGCATACATAACTCGCCGTAAATGCTGAGTCTCTCTCTCTCTTTCACTTTTATCACCTTTGTTTGCCTGATTAATCATGTTGTATGATTAGCTCATTGTGGGTTTATCAAATTTCGTCGATTGTATCTTCCTTTGCTTATCTATTCATGAATGTATTAAGTTATTTATATACGGTCCCCACCCCAATCTTATCTTACACATTGTGCATCCTTTGCGGACGATGCATTCCAATGTGAATTTATGATTTATACGCATTCCTGGAAATCAAAGCGAATTCAGCAAGGGCAACAATAACAACAATTCGCTGTTGACGTTGCAATTATTCATTCACACGGCGGGAGTTAAAATGCCGAAGTGGCTGTGTCACACACCTCTTGGTGTGGTAAATGATGAACCTTCGTTGAGTTGGTCCAACCTTTAATTGGGCTTACTGTTGATTTGTTTTTATTTGCACACACACTAACAGACAGACAGATACACACACACTCGCACACTCTTTAGTCATCATCAGCAGAAGTTCGCTCATTCGTGTATCGTCATCTCTCTTCCTCTTCTTGTATGGCAGCTGCCTATGTTGTTGTTGTGTTGTTTTGTCTTTCTACTTTATTTTCTTTATGACACAATTTCGCGGCTGCTTTGCCGCCTGTTGCGCTTGTTCTTACTGCTTTTGATAAACAATCATACACACATATAAATATATAAGTATGAGAGAGTGGAACATTCCTAAGAGTTGACTAAAGGCCACTCACTCACACTCACACACACATACACACAAGTCAACTGAGTAAGTTGACAGCTTCAACTTCGCCGCCCAGCAGACTGCATCATTGCACTGCGCCCACGCACAGTGGAGTACTTAGGGCGAAATATCATTTGTGAATGAACTCAAAGGGAAATGATGAAAACTGTCTCCAGTGCAGTCTGTGCCTGCCCACTTTAGTGATCGCTCCTGTCAAAGAGATTGCCCACTCGACACACGCAACGTCCGGAGTACGATTGCGTGTGTGCAGCAAGAGTTGTTTACGCGTGTGTATGTATGTGTGTGTGTGTGATATTGAGAGCATAGCAAATCATCACTGTGAAAGCACAGTGGGAATGAATTGAGGAATTATTTGACATATCAAAGCAAATTAAATTAAGCAGTTAATTGATTACATTTAATGCTATACATTACTATTATTATTACATTTTTATTATTTTTATACCCTTATTATAATTATTATATTATTTTAAATATTTTAAGTGTTTATTCTTTTTAAATTCAAATTCTATATTATATTATTATTTGATGGCATTTACTTTTCACGCACTTACGCACCACTGTACACTGTGTTTGACAAACTTTGTTCGTCTGCTAATTCTTTCTTTTGCCTCCCACTTGCGGCTTTCGCTTTGCGGTTTTGTTGTTGCTGTCGCCGTCGCGTAGTTGTCATCACGACTTGCAGCCGCAGCGAAGCAGCAGCAAAGATGCAGCCAGACAAACGTTGGCAGCGACGTTGACAGAGCGATAAGCAGCAGCAGCAGACTGAACACAGTGAGTAAAGCGAAACAACTGAAATGAACAA
This sequence comes from Zaprionus lachaisei, assembly GCA_018901815.1. Classification (NCBI taxonomy): domain Eukaryota; kingdom Metazoa; phylum Arthropoda; class Insecta; order Diptera; family Drosophilidae; genus Zaprionus; species Zaprionus lachaisei. The sequence goes on from JAEIFI010000109.1 coordinate 2,990,047, forward strand.
CGCGTTACGTTTGTTTATGCAGCGCAGAGCACTCTCTCTCCTTCTTTTTCTCTCTCTCTTCAATTGGCTCTCTTCGCTGTGCTCTCTCAATGCGCACAGCACTCGTGAGCACACTGTTGTTGTTTTTGTAATGAAGCTCCCCATTGACGCCGCTGTGTTTGGGGTTTCGTTTCACTTCGTTCCCCATTCGTAGTCAGTCGTTTGCGACGCGCCGCGACACATATGCACGCACGCGTCTATCGGCATACGAAATGAGGAATAACAACAAAATATGAGAGATGAGACAGACATTGAAAAAAAGCGCACTCTAGTCAAAAGTTCAATAAATATCGCCCAACATTATACCGGTTAATCGCTCAATCGATCATACAACAAAAAGTGTCAATCAATCAATCGATCAAAGTGTGTGTGTTCAGTATAAAAACAAATCGAAATTGCACAAAAAAAAAGAAAAAAGTCAATGAAAAATCGGATTGAGGCAGGTGGTGGCGCCGTAGCGTGGGAAAATTGTTTACGTAGATAAAATGAGAGCTTATTACACTTGCGAGTAAATAAGAGATAATAGAAATACGTGAGATAAACCAAGAGAGCACATAAATGAGGAATTTCAGTAGCCCCTAAGCTGATAACACAGCGAAGCAGAAAACATCACAGAAATCTAGAAACAAATATGAACTTAGTATTTATATTTTTAGGGGATGGACAATAGATTAATGATTCCACTGTCACTTCGTGAATCCCGTGAACATAATTTGCAGATTATTTTGAGTATTTTAATTTTCTACTAATTATACAGCTAATTTTCAAAAATGAAATCAAACAACACTCTAAGAAATATAAATAACGTGAAATATGCCTAAATGTGACAGAAAATAACAGCATTTTCAGCTAGCTGCCATTAATTTTCAATATGCAAGCGGATTATGAGCGATATTAAAAAAAAAAAAAACCAAAAATACCCCGACAAAAAATTACGAGAAATTCTCGTAGGCGTGCAGGGAAATTGAAATGTTGCTGGTGACTGGAAAATGGGAGCAAAACAAAACAGACAATTAAAATTACGATGCTGTGACACTTATCATTTCCATTTGTAAACAAAGTTGTGATCGTTAAAAACAGTTTCTCGGATTACGAGAGAGTGCACCCTCTACAAAGTACTTGATATATTGATATATATACGATATAGCGCTTATCCCATTGCATGCACTTAGTGCAATTGCTTTCGATTTGCCGCCAAACGACTTTTCAATTAGACACAAGATACATATCTTTATCGTTGTACCATTTGTATCTGTATCGAATGTGCCACAGCTGTGCCAGCAGAGAGCCCTCGAAATGGCATCACCCACACGCATGCGTGACGAGGAATAGGGCAACTCTAACGGCTTACAGTGCCTAACAAAAGTGCTTAGCTTGAAAGCAGACAGAGAGCAGTTAGCACCTTCCCCTTCCTTTCTTACTTCCATCGTCTCTCTCATCACTCTTTGCAATGAGTTCATCATCGTACATTTTGTTAGCGCATTTTTCGAGTATATAGCAAGTTTTTTGTCTTCAATCAGCGAACAGATTCTTATCTCCAAGTGCCAACTCATAAAATTTCGATTAGTTTGTGTTGTTTTTCTGTTTGCGATTGAAAGGGAGAACACACTCTCTCTCTCTTTCTCTTGCTCTATTTTCTATACCTTTAGACTAGAATAAGGCTTCTCTTATATCATTTCTGACATTTACCTCAGGTTTATTTGATGTCTAATCCAACTTTTTTGCTTAGATCAATCAAAGTTATATCTTTATAGATGTTAACCCAAAGTATAGTTCATATTTTGAAATGTTGTCGGCATAAGTATTTATAGTTTTCAGCTACCTACATATGTACCCCTTATTTACTATTCGAAATATCAACATTTTCTACTTCAGTTTTTAGTACTTAAATCTAAAAGGAATTTCATTGAATTCTAGCATAAGTTCAAAGTTACCATACACTTCCTAATGAAGATATCTCAATTTGAATGGAAATATTTCCCCAGGTCACCCACAAAGTTTGGACAATATGTAAAAGCATTTTACAACAGCATAAACTGGAGAAATTTATGTGAACATTTTGGGCCATAAAGAGCGCGGCCGGTGTAGTCAGTCAGTCAGTCAGTCAGTCAGTTGAATCAGTTGAACACCCACGTGAATGCTCTATAGCTCTCTGCATCTCTGCTCGTTTCTCACCTTTGGCGCTTTCAACAAGGTCAGCCCCCTTCCTTCTTCACACACACACATACACACACACAGGCACACATTTTATGTATTTACCAATAAAATATGTATATATTATAATATTTATGTAGCGATCGGTCAGCGAGAGTCCAAGTCCATCGAGCACTGCCTCTAGTTTGTGGAATTTCCTTTCGAGTAAGAAAAAACATGTGCAAATTGTCTATACGATGCTGAGATACCTCGTAAAACTATTGAACTATGTATGTCGGTAAATCAGTAATTTATAACTTAATTGTGCTCAAATTTAGTTAAAATAGGTTAAGACTTCTATGTAGTCAAAATCTTTATAAGGTTTGTGAACTCTTTAAAGTTTTGCCATGATAGTTTTGATGTTAAACAGTCTAAATTTGTATTTCAATTCCTATAAACAAAGCATCCTATTATACCCCAAGTACCTCGCATCTACTGCGTATAAGAAAAACAACAAATTATTGTGCCTTTGACTTTTAAATTTAGAAACTTGCAAACACGAAAAGTTTGTTGCTTTCATTGTTGTTGTATTGCCTTTTTTTAGTTTCACTTTCGAGACCTGGAAAAACCGTATGCATGGTTACTTAGGGACTGCACACAGCTTTCCCCATGGGCGCTACCTTTTTGGCAATGCACTACGGAAATGTTGCGGTTCGTCGTCTTCGTCTCGGTCTCCTCACTTTTATTTGCATTTCTTATTTTTTTTTTTTTTTTTTTTAATTTTAAATTAATTTTTGGCCGTTAGGTGAATTTGTTTGCGGCGAGACGAAAACGAAAACGTCGCCTCTGATTTGCCAGAACTTTTATTTTTAGTTCTCGATCATGGCTGTTGACGTAATTTGGCAACCTTGATTCCCTCCCGAGCGCGAGCATCTTCTCCAACAAGATATACTTATAAACCTGATGCTAAAGCTGATGCGTTTCTTTTCTTTTCATTTCATTGTTGTTTCTTTCTATTACTGTTTTTTTTGTTGTTGTAGTTTTTTCTAATTTATGTTTATTATTTGTTACCTTTTCCAATGTGTCGTTATTTGTTTTAGACACATGTTAGGATGTAGTATTTTTTTTCTTTTTGGTATTTTAATGGCTAATAAATCTGTTATTATGGGCACGACGCATCGAGATCAGCCTGATCCCAGTGTGCACTTCCACGCGTGTGGATGAACATAAATTTCGCAGTATTCATATATCAAGTATCATTGTTGGATTTATATTTTTGGACGCGTCCCACGATTGATTATGAATGGACAGTAAATGGAGATAAATGTTGTTTTGTTTAGACTTTTATATTGGAAACAAATGTCACAGTTTGATATATGAAATGTATTATTATATTGAATTAAAAGTAAGCTTCCTACGGGTCTTGTAATAATACAAATTATCTTCACGATTTTTCTTAGTTTTCTCTGCCATTTCTTTGAAAATGTTTTCAGTTGTTCTCTCATCTATTGTTCTCTATTTTGTGTTCCAGTTCTTTACTTATTTTCCCTTTAAAACATTTGATTCTATATGATTCTTTCCCAATAAGGTTTCATTCCATTTATCATAATGAAATTTCAAACATTTCTTTTATAAGTTCTAGTTTGATTTGTTTGTAAACCAAAGAACTTTCCCCAATAAACGCCAGTCTCCAGGGCAGAACAAATTCAGTCAGTTGATTAACAAATGTTTCGGGCAATTAGAATCCATTTCAGATGCCCCCAGTAGAAAATCAGAAAATTTTATCATTAAGTCAATGTTTTTCGATTGGTAGTTGGGGCGGATAAAACTATGACAGACAAGCGGATACCGAGTGACAGGCAGAACTCAACACAACAAACAAAGCGACAAATCCGTCGACGAAAAGGCCAAAAATAAAATTGTACGCTTATAAATAATTCAACTAGACTGTGAGGCCAAAGGCAGGGCAGACTGTAAAAAAAAATAAAGAGAAAATAAAAGATTCACTCCCGGCAAAGCTTTTAAATAAATCAACAAAATTTACCGTTTGTCTTGAAAGAAATGAGAATAGTTTGAACTTTAGACAGATTTATGATGATCTTTCATTGGTTTTTTTTTGTGTGTATTCTCGAATGCAGTTAAAGATCAAAGTGTGAAAGTTAAAAAACATTTAAAATGGATAGAACAATGTATGGTAAAATAGATCCAGGAGCGCGACAACCCTATCGAACGGTGCGCAGCAAGGGTATTCAGCCGGGCTGTAAGTATTATGCATGAAAGAAAAATATTCTTAAGTTAACTGTGTAAATGGTTTAAATATAATAGATAGGGTGTCACTGTAACTATCGATAAAAAACGGGCACTCGATATATTGTCATCGACCGCGCACGATCGAGGAAGTGCGATGACTCTCTTGAGACAGCGCCAGACGTGAAAGAATAAAATGAAGAAAATATAAGTTTTACAACTGTTATAATTATTTAGTTAAAAAGTTTTATTTGCCTTAAATAATTTGTTATGTAAACGATACAAAATGAAATCATATTGATATCGTATGTTATGTGAAAGAAAACGATGTATTCTAACGATCGTGTACATACCATAACTATTATTATTATAATTCATCAACAACATGATTAATTTGTTTAAGTTTTACATATCTCAATTTGACAAACAAAGAACAACTTTGTCTCGCACTGCACATCGTTCATTTGAAATGAATTAGTTGATCTCCATAGTTCCACACAATGTTCTACTCCACCAGTATTATCGGGTTGTCCAGCGGACCAATTCAAATATTCCGCTGATCTTCCTGTAGCTTGGGAAGTGTATACACCCTGTTCTCCAAGATCATTCAAGGATATCCAATAGGTATGTGCAGGATGAAGATGGGAACTTATCTCCAGCAATTGTGTTTGGTTCTTTAGATCCAGCAGAAATCCGTCGTGCTGGCGACACTCGTTGCACGCCTGAAACCAGCTGGTGCGAAGCGATTGTTCTATATAGTAGGATCTATTTCCGATGTGCACAAGCTTGCCTTCGGTAACTAGAGAACCATTTAAATATTATTTATTTGTAATTTAAAATATTTATTCTACATTTTACCTGTTCCATTAATGGGTTTAGCTGGCATTGAGTGAATTCCGCACAATAATATCAGCAACAATTTCAACATTTTGTTTTGCGTGTGTACCTTTGGAAAGTGAATTGCTGACTGTTGCTAAAAACGCTTCCTGCTGGCCTCAGATAGTTGCCGAGATAAGTGTAGAATCATGATAAAGCGTGAAGCATTAATGAGCTTATCACTCAACGATTGCCTATCAGCTGTCTTGTGGCAACCACTCTACGTTTACTTTATTAGATTTTTTGGCAGAACGGTACTTCCCGTAAAAAGAAACGCCTACAAAGTAAAGATAAGGCCAGATATGATAGATATATATACAGGAGGGTATTTTCTTTCAATTATTTTTATTATTATATTAATATATTTACATTATTTTAGGTTTTTATTGTAAATTTTCAATGAAAAAAATTTCGCGCGCCATCTAGTGTTCGTTTTACTCTTAAATACACAAATTCTGTTGCATACTTTTGAGCGCACTTGATTTATGCTTGACAGTGGCATGTAAACACGCATTTTTGGCACGTGCACGGCGCCCACTGTGGCGTTTTTCAAACGGTTTTTTCCATTAAAAATTGGGGTTAACTGCAAAAAATGGAAAAAAATTGTCGCTTTCTGCAGGTTGGAAATTCGCATGCTGGTAAATGTGGAAAACAGAACAAATTTGAAAAAACCGCATGTCCTTAGGTTCTCCGGTTTTGCTGAAATACCAATTTGAAAAACAATAAAAACTGCTTGTTTTTGCGTTAACAGATAAGTAAGCAGTGTACTGCTTGCGCTGCTTGCACGACACCCTGCAAAGATGAAGCCACGTCGGCTCTTTTTGTGCACAAAATCATCTGCGAGCCACTGTAGTACGTATTAATCGATTTCTAAATTCAACAAATAGAAAAAATTAATAAAGTGTAATAATATAAATCAAATTTAATTGATCGATTGTAGAGATGATTGAGTTAATTCGATATTTAGTTTTTCTTGCTCAATTTTAAACAAAACGTAGGGAAATGATTTCCTACTTTTATTTTGTTGTGTCTGGGTGTTGCATACGCAACGTAAACACTTCTGTAGCACACACAGACAACAAATTATGACGTAACACGCACACACCCACACGAATGCATACACAAACACAGACAAAGTTTATTGCAACTGTACGTTTATATGGAGAGAGGGCAAAGTCAAATTTCAGGCCACCGAATCGATTCGGAATCGGAAAAGATCGAAAGAAGAGCCATAACAACAAGTTGCCCCAGTGCTGATCTTTTCAGTTTACCCTGCAAATGCTTGCTGGAGTAAGAGGTATAATTAATTCAACGATTTATTATAGAAAATATAAATAAATTAAAAAAACAGAAAACTATTAATATTCAAATTTGAATATGTGATATTACAAATTTACAGGATTAGAAATTATATTATTTTGATAAACTGAACTTTATCTGATTTCAAATTCATATATTAAAAGTATCATAAGGTTTTGTTTGATTTAAGTTTAATTAATCTGAAGTAAAATATAATGTAAAAGTGAAAGAAATTAGGTGAATTCTTAAAAGAAAACAAGTGCTATAATTATATTATTTTGTGAAAATAATTTGAATACATCTTTGCAAATTCAAAACCAAATAGAGAGTACTAAAGAGAAGAAAGTACTAAAGAGAAGAAAGTACTATAGAGTACCTTCACGTCAAACACTTTCAAGCAAAGCTCTCACTTGTTTTCGCTTGTTTTGTTTACACTGCTCTTCGTAATTACACACAAACACACGCACACATATATATATATATAGATTTGTGTAAAAAAACAAACACCTCAACAATTGCGAGATTGCATCGAAAATGAAGTCTCCGCGCACTTGTCAGACATCGATTTGAATATGTTTTTTCGAATTCAGTTTGTAATTAGACGCCGCCGCGAGAGTTTCAACGTTGTGTCAGATACAGAAATTGTTGTGGAAAAACTATGAAAATCGGTAAGCTGCAATTTTAGCATACAGTACCCGGCGGGTTTTTTCTACTACTACGTCAACCCCCACGATGGTAGAGTGAGAGAGGAAGGAATGGAGAGAGAGACGTACTTCATTCATTAGATCATTTCATTCACGCGACGCTCGCAGCGACAACTTGAAAAGTGTTATAAATATTCGCTTCGTGGGCGTCGCACAGTTTGGGGCACTGTACTATAGTATCGATAGATATAATACTATATAGTATGCGTATGAGTGAGTGTGTGTGTGTATGTTGGAGTGTATTTACCTGTATTGTGTAAGCGCTATTAATTGGTTAAGGTTTTTTTGTAGTTGATTCAATGTTATGACAATAAGCCTTGGGAAAACCAGTAGGATAGCTAGATCTAGAAAGGGGGTGTACGACGAGCTACGCTGTGAACAGGTTGAGAATGTTTGATAATGTCTATAATGCGAGTACTTTATATGTATAATTGGTACCCTAAAGCTTTACTTAACCTTACTTAACTTAACCTATTAATACCATACATATAAGTTATCTCAAGGCCTTTTGTAACCTAACTTATAACCAAATCTAAAGCCTTTAAGTCGTTTATAACCTACCAAACTTAATATTAATACTTTTAATAATCTAAAATGTGATTAAGAATCTTTGACAATATATGTATGTACATATACATATAATACCCCTAGCAATACTATGCATAATAGGCACTTTAAACTCTTTTATCAATTCTAAGATTCATAAAATTAATTTTTAATAATCTGATCTTAACCCTAACAAAAGTGATAACGTTGACCCCCTCAACAGCTTTGTTTGCAGGGTATTATTAATTCAAATTTGTGTTATTGCAACGCTTTGGGATTAGCATCTACCGAGCCATTGCTGTCAGACCGGAAGTTTGTTTTCAAAACTGAATTCTTGTTGTAAACCAGTTTATAGAGATTTCTCCTTAGCTCAGCTATGGTTTACTGTAAAATAAGCATCAAAACTAAAATATTTTTGACATGTTTTCATCTTGCAGAATTTTAATTCCACACTTGTTAACCTCTTTAAACTCTGCCTGAAGAAACAAATAATCTGGGCAATCAATTCTGTCGGCATCGGACAATAAGACAAGAGAGAAGAGACAATAAAATTGAAGAAACAAACATACAGTGTGTCCAATTAATACGAAATACTCAACATTTAATTCGTTGCCCATTTTGCTATTGTTGTTGCTTTTTGTTTTTGTTTGTTTTGTTGTTGCATACTAATTTTAGTTTTGGTCAAAGTCAAGTGAGTCACCCACTGTGCGGCGGCGGTTGCCCAAACAACAACAAATCCGACGCAAACAGTGTTTGCGGCTGCTGTGCGACAGGTGGCGCCCCTTGCGACAAACGCCCACAACACCAAAAGGCAACAAATGGCAACGTATGCTCAATACTTTATGCTGTTGTTGCCGTGTTGTTGTTGTTGCTGTACAAATGTTGTAATCAACAGCATAAGCAGCGGCAACAACAACACGTCGTACACCCATTTGAGTTTGAGCGAGTTTTCCCACCCTCTCTTGAGTGAGTTATGTGCGGGGCACAGTGGTGTGGCAAAATAGAAATGGGCGCAAGAAATATATGAAAGAAAATTAAAAGTTTAATATTTAAAACGACAATAAATAAACGATGATTGAACAAACTGAAGGTATGGGATAAATTAAAATAAATAATGATTAGAATATTTAAAGTATTCAAATAAATTAAATTTATATCCCAATAATGTATTTAAAATAATAATGAATAAAAATATAAATAATAATCAGAAAATAAATAAATAATAAATAAACTACAATAAAATAATTGTATTCCATAATTTGGAATTCAATTAAATAATGAATAAAACAACGAACAATGTAATAAACAAAATAATTATTCAAATAATGAGTACATAAAGTAATTCAGAATTAAATAATAAATTGTATAATAAGTAAAATAAACATCTACAACACACTGTAATAATCTATAAATTGTTCCTAAATTGTTGATTTTTTTTTTAAATTAAAATATAAATTGATTAACCATTGCCGTCAAGTATTAACTAATTTGCAATAAAACAAATCGACAAGACGCCACTGTGCGCTGCCGCTGTTTGTCTCGCCGCCGCCTCAGCTTCAGCGACGGTTTCGTGCTCGCGTCTTGTTCAGTTGCTTTTAAGATTTTGCCGAGCGAAAATAATTTTCGGTGCTCTCCTCCGTCGTGTCTGTCTGTCGCCTGTCGATTGCGAGTTGTTTGTGTATTTAACGCGTGCGTGCGTGAGTGAGTGTCAGTGTGTCTGTGCGTGAGCCATAATAATTGTACTAAATTTTGGCTGTTTGTGTGAGTGAAGAACTTAATTATGGCAACTGAGATTCGATTGAAACAAGAGAAACAACAACAAGAGCATAATCAATATGAGCAACAACAGCAAGAGCAACAACAATAATAGCAAATTCAACAACAACAACAACACCAAATGAATCAGTTGAGCTAAAAACGAAAGTGACAGACGCAGCCTGCAAAAATATGTAACAATGTCAACAGCAATTGCGCGAACTAAATGAAAAGGAGAAGAAGAAACACAGAAGAGCAACATCGGCAGCACAGCAGCAGCGGCAGCGACTGCGGCGGCAGTAGTCAAGAGCATAACAATAACAACAACACTGGCAATATGCGCGTGTCTTGCTTGACCTGCTCTACACTATGCGTTCACCCACGCTCTCCTACTCCTCTCTCAGGCATCTCACTCCTCCTCTCTCTTTCTTTTTGTGTTGCTCTCTCAGTGCATTGTGCAAACCATTTTGAACAGCTGTCATGTGTTTTCGGTCTTCGACTCTGACTTTAACGCCGACTGCGACGGCGACTGCGACTGCGACTATTGTGAACTGCAGCTGTTTGCGCAGTTGACTCCCTTCCCACACCCTCTCTCTCTCTCTTACTGATTAACTGCATCACTGGAACTTCGAAGTGTTGTTCACTCAATTGATGCTTGTCACTCTCTGTCTCTCTTCCTCATTTTGAGTTGTCATGGCGGCGGCATTTAATTGATTTTAATTGCGCTTTGATGAACGCAACTTGACGAAATAAATATTTACCAATAGTTAAAACTTAAATTGTCATCTTGACTGCATTTTGTCCCCCAGTGACTTTTTTGATGGCATTTTAATGAATCTCTCACATTGTCGATATGGCGCGTACACTTGAAAAAAAATGTCATTTCAATTTTGCATTCATTAAGCAAATTAATGAAAACAATTGAAAATTGGAGATAAAAGATAAACTGAAGATTGTTATTTAACATATTTATGTCACGTTATAAATTTCGATTCATCCTTTATATTTATAGTGAATAACCAAAGAAAACAAAAATGTTTTGTTCATTTTATTTACCAAATTTGGTAATTGAAAACATCTTAGCATTGAGCTAAATCAAGCTAGGCAACGGATTAAATTTGATGAATCATACAGATAATGAATTATATTCTATATTTATGTGTGTGATTGTAAAAGGTATTAAACATCTAAAACGAAACTTTATTAAAGGCATCCTTTCATTATTTCTTTTTATATATTTTCGATATATAAAAATCTATAAATTTCACTAATTAATATCCCATTTTCCAGAGAACTTTCGAATATTCCAGCATAGGTTTATTTAAAGCCTTCTCAGCAAAAAACTGATGTTCTTTTATCTCATTATTAAGAACTTTCACTTTGGGTATTAAATTTAATTCCGTTACGCCACTCAAAACAAATCATTCACAGCATAAAGAATAAATAACCTAGAAGATTTGTCACTTTCCGAGGCATTTCCTACTGTATCCCCCTATATACATGAACACAGATCTCATCATAATTCTTTGTCCCAATCTTGACGTTGACCCACTGAAGCGCGACGCTCTGATAACCCTGCCAGTTCTATTTATAGTTACTCCTCACCCCACCCCATCTCACCATAGCTCAGAGTACACACCATAGCAATTACCATATGGTAGAATACTACACATACCATACATATATAAAATATGGACACATACATACATAGGTATGTAGACACTCCAAAGAGTCAACGAGTCCAACCACATGTTCCTCTGCTCCACTGTAGGCTTGAGTTTTATTTGTTTTACTTTTTTGGTTCCTTGTGATGATTTTGGTTTATTTTCGAACAAATTGCGAAACGATTTGCCATTTGCCAACTTGCCTGATGTTTTCCAAAACACCGAAAAGGCCTTTTTAAATATAGATCATGGTTCAGCGATCCATCCGTCGTCGTCGTCGTCGTCGTCCGATCCCATATACTGTATATGCTCCTCTTTTTCTCCCTCCTCCTCCTCCTTCTCCTTTTCCTACTCTTTGGCGTTTTTATTATATTTATATTTTTCACTATAAATTGGTTGCCAAAAATTGGCGTCACCTCTTGTTTTGCACTCATCCTCGCGCCTTATATAACTCAAAGTTCTCACTCAATTTTGTTTGAGTGATATTCTCGATTTGCCTTTCGCCATTCTCCTCATTCTGGCATTGGCCCAGATGCAGGTGTTTATGGGGTATGGCACAACTTCTGAACCTACCCTGAGCATGATTGCCAAGAAATAATAGCATAAAAGCGGGGAATGATAAAGTAAAGTATACCCTGTAATGAATTAATAAAGTAAAAAAAAATAAATATAAAAGTAAACACATAAATAAATTAATAAAGGTTATAAAATTAATGAAAATCCAGACAAAGCAAAGGTCATTAAATAAAAAAAAGGGAAACAAGAAAAATATAGAATAATTAAAATAAAAAGTAAAGTAGTCAAGTAATCAAAAAATAAATTCAAAAATAAATACAGAAACGAATTTTAAGAGAATTAAAATAGTTTCTTATATGAAACGATTTAAACAGGGTATACAAAAAGAAAGTACTTGCCTGACTTCAATATTACAATTGTTTTTCGCAAATTATAACCTATTTTTATCATACACAGTCTCTTTACGAGTGAAGCATATATCAAAATGAGGAGTGTTTCGATTCTATTCATCTCTTTTACTTGCATTCATCATATACCTCTCTAAACATTCTATGATTTACAGGGTATACTTGCTGATTTGTTTGATTTATTTCGGGCCTTTCTTTAGTGATGCCTTAATCGCCAGCTGTCATGTTGCGTGTTGTTGGTTTTGTGTTTCTTCGATTCTATACTTCGCTTTGGATTGAGTGACAGTTCCTATAGATATTCAAATGCCTAATACCGTCTACTATACCTTATGTATTCCCTCTGTCAGCTGTGTTGTCATGTTCTTCCTCAATTAGAGGCTGATTTCTGAATTTCATTTGCGCCTTGCCCCGCATATGATGTTGGCATTGTTTGTGTTGCTTTTAGCCAAATTATAGTCAGAAGGCAGAATGCAAACAGCATTAATTTGATCAAATATAAATATTTTCAACTAGCCAAACACACACACACAAACATACACACATGTTAACTTTACTTATATCATCTTATATGCGATATTTCATGGTGTGGTGTGAAATTTTCAGCTTGTTCGACTAGTTCGTCCCACGAAAAACATATTAAATATGTTGTGTGTGTAGAGAGAGACCTCGTCTACTGTCGACACCCCTCCTGCACTAATTCCCCCTTGTCTACGTTCCTGCTTTATGACTGCTTTTGGACACGGTTGTGTGGGAGTCCCTTTGACTTTTCATTCAACTTTTTTTCGGTCAGTTGGCAACCAACCTAACTCGAATTGTTGTAGTTTCTTGCTGCTCTTGTTGTTGTTGCTGTTGTTTCAAGCACTATTTAAAGACTTAAAGACTTGATAAACTAATAGAAACCAATTCGTATATGTACCTTCGTTCAGCGTCTTCATCGATTTTGGCCTTATTTAGTTCTTGGGGGCTAAGAAATGTCTTCGAAACTGATATCATCGTCGTTCCACAGCACGCCCCTCAACGACTGCTTCAAAGTGGGCGCGTTTGAGCGACGTTTAGGTAAGTCAATGTGGAGTGTATGACGTGTGAGACGAGACAGACGTCAAGTCTGTGGGGGAATATGATGAATGCCAAGGTCAAGTGCAAGTAATAACCTCAAGGGGGGGCATGGAACTGAGTTCTCTAGAGATGGGGCTGATGTTATAAGCAACGGATCTATTTAATCTATCGATTTAAGGCTGAAAAGGTTTATGAATCAGTAGTGGAATGAAAGCTCAAATAAAAGTATCTCTTTTCTTCAGCTTTGAGCTTAAAATATGCAATAATCTTTATATTTTATAACTTAATTAGTTTTAACTGTTGAATTAAAATCAATTTAAACTAACTCAAAAAAGGAAACTTTATAGAAAAATAGTAAGGTTAAGAAATCGAAATCTTTAACTGTATAAGTATTTAAAAATCGATTTTCATTTCATTTTTATGTGAATCTTAATTAACATAGTCTTTCTTTTGCACAATATCAATATCAGCATCTCTAAAGCTATCTAGAATTCCTTATTAATCGAATCTTTTAACTATTTATATACTATATTGTTAGTTCTACATATAAGTTTTAATCGATTCAAAGCCTTATAAACGTTTTGATTAAGTACTTCGCTTTTGGTCTTGCTACAACATATTAAAGACCTAAAGCTTTCCTGTACTCTATAACTTAACCACAAGTTAAGACACAAACCCGTAGAAACTATACATCGAAGCCTGCCATGGAAACCCTAAAGTTATCTTCTTAACTTTGTTTTGATAATGCCACAGGTGAAATGCAAACAAAATTTGACATACTCACAGGTATTTCTGTTATCTCAAAGTTTTGTCGACAGATATGCAGTAGAAACCGATGAAAACTTTAGGTTGGACGACAGTTATCAGTGGGTTATGCGTCAGTGTAGCTGGCTAGCATTCGATTTTCCGCTTTCAACTGAGTGTTGAACTCTATGACTCTATGGGCCATGGCTAACTATGGCGATTACGACAATCTGGGTAGCCTGAAGATAAATGAAAGATATTCTGGTACTCAACTAATCCTCTCTCTCTCTCTCTCTCTCTCTCTTTCTTTCTCTGCAGATGCTCTCCTTGCCGATTTGCAGAACAGCGTGCCGGGACAGGCACAACAGCCGCAACCGCAGTATGGAACGGTGCAGCCCAAGCAGCAACATTTGCAGCAACAGCTGCAACCACAACCACAACAACAACAACAACACTTTGTGGATAACACGCCTGGCTACGGCAGTCTGAGGGGCAAAGCGCAGCCAAAAGTGGTAAGTGGCAATGTGGAATACACTAATGCAAAGAGAATATAGGATACAGAAACAATTTAATTCCGGTAATACTAGTAAGAACTGAATAAAGAGCAGAAGGAGCACGAAATGTTAGGGATTTGTAAGAATTTGTCGAGTGCATAACTATTATAGTTGATCACCAGTTTGTTCACCTTATAATATTTCTTAAATAACTTCCACTTCTATTTTCCGAGCGTAAACGAATAATCAAATATCATTTAAAGTATGATAATAATTCTGCACACCCGAAGTGAATGTTCTAGCTTGAGAACTATGCTTACAAATCGATTTTCATTGATTTCTAGAGGCGAAAGGGGGTGTGGCTAAATAAGTTATATTGTTACCAAATTTGGTAGTCGTAGATCTCATTGTCTCTGAGCATTAGGATTTTGTACAGATGAACAGGCGGACAGACAGGCAGACGAACAGGCAGACAGACGGACAGACTGGAAGATAGATAGACCGTAAGGTAGACAGAAAAACAAACAAACAAACAGATTGCAGTCAATGATATGATATTGAAAGAATGTTAAGTTTCACTCATTAGTTTCTATGTTCAACGATACATTGTTCCTGTTCGGTCAATCCGGTTTACTTATACTCTCTTTCTCTGCAAATGAACCTCTTCTAACCTGTACCTTCTCAACAGTATCAGGAGCATTACAGCGTGGAGACACGTTCACCAACCACTGCCGCCGGCGACTTTAATGGTGCAATTCCTAGCCCGAGTAATGGCTATGGAACCGGTTCGCTGCCACGTACCAACACTGGCTACAATAATGGTCAGGCTGTTGGTGCACAGAATACTTCAGGATTGTCAGAGTTGGATTCACTGCTGCAGGATTTGCAGAATGCGCGTTATCACAATGGCGAGCGAAAAGGTAAGAAGAAGAAACCCCTCAAAAATAACTAAATGGAATAATAATATAAATCTTTATTGTAGATATCGATGTGCCAGTTAACTATAGCACGCCGGTGTCTAAGTACAATACGTACAACAACTATGCAACTGTTGAGGAGCGACCCACTGTGGATAGTCTGTTGAATGAGCTGGACAATGCGCACATCTATGCGGTGCCAAATGGGTGAGTAGGCAGTGTGAAGGCAACACATAGGAACTCTTGTAAAGATTTTCTATATACCTCTTAGATCTGCACACAAATCTCCAACACCGGGCAGACATGTAACCATTACTGTGCGTGAGACCAAGACCGAGAAACTCTCGGGTCCCGATGGACCAGGTACTGTGCAAGCTAACCATATTAATTTAGTGATAATTGTTTAATTTTGTGTGTATTCAATTTACAGTTGGTTCCATTGAGGAGCGAGTTGTGCAGCAAAAGGATTCGTATTCACCAAATCTTGCAGCAGCGCCAGCACAACATCAGACACATCAGTACACATCACAGGCCACTAAGGAATTGGATGATTTGATGGCTTCACTCTCCGATTTTAAGGTGAGAGAACTAGTAATTGTAGAAGGTAAACTGTAGAAATAGGAGACATGGTTTTTGTAGAGAAAAGAGAAGTAAAGTGTAGGCAGAACCGTTTAAATATGAACTTAGTACTGGCCCCCAAAAGTATGCAATACATTTTCTTACTTGAAAAGAACCTATTCGCAAAGAAGAAAGACAGAACCTATTCAAAGAAAGGAAATCAGTCCCTTCAAATTAAGGCGATATACAAATAAAGTAAGGTAATCTCTAGGTTTTTATAACTTCTGATTAAGTTTGAGAGTTATAAGCCTATTCTTTTTATAGAAATCGCATTTTTAACAACTCAACTAGCTATATTCAAGTATGTATACGCACAGATAACCCGATAAAACTAATGATAAGAACAATGTTCTATACTGAATGCAGTCTGAGCTTTCCAAGGTCGTATAAAAAGCTAGATCTTTTGAGTTTTAAGTTTAAGTAAAAGCTTTAAAAGCATTTAAACGTTTTGTCTGTGTTGTTCTTTGATCTTGCAAGATAATCTTCACGCAACTGAAATTTCTTATGATTTATTTGCCATATGTTTGTGCTTCATTCATTAAATTGAGACAGTCTGTTGAGTTATTATTAAAATAATAAACAATGTTGCTATAATTCATTCACTTAAATCGATTTATTAATATAAAACATAATGATTTATGTGCATTACTTAAATATAATAATTAATTTAATAGAAAGAATATTCTTCATTATATGCGAAAGCTAAACAGAATATTGAGTTAAGATTTGATTTCGTTTTAGGTTTCACTCATTTTAAATGATTATTTTTAACTGTCTGTTAGATATAGTGAAAGTTTACTGTAATTATGTTTGCGTAGAAAGCTAAAAATATACAATTGCTCAAGTTCATTTTTATGATGCTTGCCTGGCATCAAGTTTTCTTATTTTCACCTGTTGTCTATCGCAAATTGCTTAACTAAATTTAGCTTTCTTTCCTTTCTGGTTGCGTTCTTCCCAATTCTTCTCTCGCAAAATGGTAATAAAAACTAAACTATAAAATGAAAATGAACAAATTTATCATGTCAAATCGTTTGACGCATGTCGCTCAAGCAGATCCAATGACGAACTATCCCCATATCTGCCTGGCACCATGTTGGAGATCCGCGACAAGTTCTTGACTTTGACTTTTGTTAACGTGAGAGAATTTAAGGTGGAACATTTTAATGGGTGAATAAAATCGTCTATTTTATGATTGCATTTAGGAACTCATATATGAGTTGATAACTAATGATCACATTTATGCGATTTATTGCACACGGCGCCATAAAATGAAAGGCATCCATATATATATATATATATATATATGTATATATTGTTGCTATTAATAGTCAAACTCAAGTTCGTCGTCGTGTGGAACTCTCTAGGTCCATAAAACAATCAATCTATCAGGGCATAAAGTAAACAAAAGTATATACCATATTTGCATACGATTTTCGAGGATTATATGAGGTATTATTGGATGTTCATTGTGCTTAGCTGTTCTTTTTCGACTCATGCGCGATTTCTGATATTTGTTTTTAGAACTGTTTTCTGACATGCCGTACACAAGACGCATGGATGATGATGATATATCTGGGCAGATGTGTGCTCGGGGCATTTCTCCCTTGTCACTTTTCTGTATTTCACTTGTTTGTTTTTTGGGCCTTGTCTTCTCTTCTTGTTGTTATTCTCCTCAGAGCACGCGCTTCTTTCACATGTCCATAGTCAATGAATTGGGATTGTGATTCGTTTTCTCCCTCTCTACCCTGTATTTGGGTCAAGGCTGTCAGTTCCATTCCCTTTATACTTTATAGTTTCGAATCAAGTTGAGTGCAGTGTAAAGTAGGATAATTAATCAATCGATTGCCAAATTGAGTGTGTATAGGGAAGTGATGACAGATTTGTGTTGTGTTTTATAGAGTGTTTAATGTTAGCGAATAAACCTCGAGTATTTTAAGCATTGTACACATTATTTTCTTTGAATTCTACACTGTTTCATGCGTATACTCTATAGACGATACTTTGCTTTTAAATATATTTCTTTTGATCGAGTACCTTTCAAATTGAAGGTCCTTTTATGATATATTTTTGTCACTACCAATATCTGAGATGATAATATATATTTAAACACTGCGCCTTGAGACTTTTTACTTGTGTATTCAATATATATTTCTTGAGCCTTGTTATCTGACATTATATTCTTAATTCCATTTCTTTTCAATTTATCAAATGATTTTTTGACTTTAAAGAGGAATCTTGGCTGAAATTTTAATTCATATATTCTGATAATAAAAGTAATCTTTCGCTTGTTATAAGAATAATCCCGAAGCTTTTGTTAAGCCGTATCCAAATTGGCTGCAAATGGCCTTGAATATTATATTTATAATCTGTTTATAATACTGTATGTAAAGAAGAGGAAATTTTTCAGGTTGTTTTGGAAATTTATGTGGAATATTTTAAATACTTTTTAAAGTTTTTTCATCCATTTAGAAGGGAATGTTTGATGGCCTTGTGTCATGGAAATGCATAGAACAAGTGTACGGAGGTTATCAGTTATTAGAATGTACTTCAATGAATTGAAAATTTAAATAATCTAGATATCTTTCTATATATAAATATATATCCATATGTTATGTACATAAAGACAGATGGATAGATAGGTACAATAGACATATAGGAAATCTAGGTAACTTAATAACAAATACACTAAGAACTGAGAGCTATTGGAGGCTTTTCCACAAGAACTATAAAGCATAGTTAAGCTGTTTGTCTTATGTTGTCGGGTTCTTTAGGATTCCGTCTGCTTATAGATCCAAGGAAACAGTAATGATATAGTCTGATTTTATTAAAAATACTGAATGGTATAAAAATGGATTCAAAAGTAAAATGAATACACTGTATTATGAACATATAAGATTAAAATCTTGAGGTAATTTCTTTAGTCAGTCATTAAGTTTTGTCGATAATTATCGATAAATATGAACAGCCTTAGCTGTGTATAACATTTCAAGTTGGCAGCCTCATAGCTAAATTCTTGTTAATTAGTTGGCATTCCTTGGCTGTCGCTTCGATTACTGAATCCAATTAATTAATAATTAATTACTAAGTGCAGAATAATTTCTTGGCAATTGTCGATGGTCACGAATGAAGAAGAAGGAGAAGCAGAAAGAGGGTGGAGGAGGTGGAGATGAAAGAGAAGGGGAAAGAGATTTCCCAGAGATTGCAATTCAATGTCATTGAAAGAAAATGCAAATGTATATTGTGTGGGTGGGTGTGCCTGCCTGTGTACTGTATGTATATGACTGTATGTATATACATATATATGTGTGTGTGTATGTATGTGTATTAGTGTGCGTGGCCATGTCTGTTAATTATTTAATATCATTTTCAATTTTTCGCCGTCGTGTCCGTGACTTTTGTTGATATGCCGCAAAGAGATGATAAATATGAAAATGAAATTGGCCTGCTCAGCCCGTGTGTATGTGTGTTTGCGAGTGTGTGTGTGGAAAGCGCAAAAAATAAATACACGAAAAATATATAAACAATATTGCACACGGCACTAACGATTTGGTGGAACGAGGCGCTTTGGGTTCTTCTTTTTTTTTGGAGGAGGGGGCGCCCACACGAGACAGCCGCACGCCCCCGCACTGGCTTCCTGCCCTGCCCACCGTCCCCCCTCTCGGGTCAACACTGTCAACACTTTCATACATAGACACCCGTTATAGTTTTTGTTGTTCGCATTTTGTTCAACATCTTTTTCTGTTTCATTGCAAATCATTTGCATGTCTATTTTTGAACACGTTTTTTAATATCCGAATCGACTTATTTACACACACACACACGATAGATACATATATGTATCTCTGTGTATACCCTTAAAGATTTTTCTATAATTTAAAAAAGAAAATTGACGGCAATCTGCGGTTTATCTCTGGCAACAGTTGCTAATGCACATAAACCCCCTGACCACCTACCATTCATAAAACCTCCGCTCTCATTGATCGCCATTTCCTCTTTGGCTTCTTCCTGCCTGCCTGCCCGCCTGTTTGCCACGCCCACTGTCCGCTCAAACACTAACGTCGTGTGCCAAGAAAATCGTGTGTGTGTGGTTTCGAATGCGCTTTTTATGGGGAAATCCTGTTGGCCAGCCGTTTTGCTTTCGGTTTTATAGCGCCGCAACAAGCTTCGCCGGATCGTTCACTTATAGTAGTATTATCTTTGCTTTCGTATATGAATTATATATCTGAAAATAGCATCAAAAAGCCGCCAACAACAACGACAATACAAATATAAACCAAAAGCCAATTTTTAATTTCCAGTAGCGGAGTGCGGGCAACTTTTTTTGACTTGGGCCCCACAAATCCATTTTGTTTATATCATTTTGTATACTGTATGTTCGATTTGATTGGATTTCGATGCCAATTTTGACATTTACGATGGGTTTTTCATGTCATTGTTTGTCTAGGGTTAACCCCAAGGCTGCTTGCCAAGTATATCTAGTAAATCAAAGCAAATTTCTCGTAAATAAACCAAGAAATTATTCCCAGAAGTGCTTTACGAGTAATAGTCGTCGTTACGTTAAAAAGATGATTACTCAATTTGTATACAAATTAATCATAAATAAACCTCTCCTTGTAGAATTGCCTTGAAATTGAAAGCATTTTTTGCTTATGTTAAAAAATTTGTTGATTGATAATTATATTTAGGGAAATATCAAGTTAAAAGCTTCACATATTACAGCTATACTCGTAGAGTGTACTATATGTTGGTACAATTTTAATTAATTCGTGTGTAATTTTACAATTTTGCAAATTTTTTAAGTTGGTCATATAAACAGCTCTTGAATTTAACATTTAAAATGCAAAACTAACAGCTCTGTAGGATAATTTAGCATAACATGTTGAGCCTTACAGAGTACTGTAAACTAACAAATGTTATGCTTAACATTGTGCGCCCTTTTCCTTTTGCGTTGCTAAAACGTCACCGAAATTTACCAAAAATACGCACACAAATGCAAGGAAAATAGCAAACAAGAGCGACTGAGAGAGAGAGAGAGAGAGAGAGAGAGAGAGAGTAAGAGAGAGAGATGAAGACAGAGAAAGAAGGAGAGAGGGAGAGCAGAATAAGTAAAGCACTCAATTAGGCGTCTAGGTTAGTTTAGGAAGCTGCGCGCGCAGCAAATGAGACAAAAAACGAAATAAAATGAAATGTAAATGCAAAGTTTATGAAAGAAATTTGTATGTTGAAATGGAAACTCGCGCACGACACGCTGAGAACAAGAAACAAGAAACAGAACGGCAGACAGACAGACAAGACAAGACAACACAACAAAAAGAAGAGCAAAATATAATAAAGCCCCCGAAGATTTTTCGTATTTTTGGCAATGAACGAAAACTACGTCAACTAGAAATCGTATTTATGAGGAGAGCGTCGTGCGCAACGAAGCAGCCACAGCAGCAGCCGCTACAATAAAAGCAACAACAATAATAATAACAACAACAACCTCGACGAAGAAGAAAAATCTTTCTTTCCACACTGGGTGGAAAAAGGCAAAAAGCAAAAGTTTTGCTTTAGGCGCGCGCATAAAATTAAAATCAGTCGAGCCAAGCAGATCGCGCACGGAACGACGTAAGGCGTGTGAGGATAAAGACAGATAGTCAAAAAAACTAACAGACAGACAGACAAGTAGATAGAGGAATAAACAGAGAGACAGACGGTGAGATAAACAGACAGATATACGAATGAAAAGAGTGCGAAAAATATAATATAAAAATATACAGAAAATATTGTAGAAATATTGTAGAAAACTCCCTTGAAGTTCTACAATCTTTGTCTACTGGAGGAATCTTCTAGGTACAGTCAGAAGAACAGATAGATAGATAAGCAGACAGTAAAATTGAGTGGGTACTGCAGACAATTTGTAGCAAACTAACTTAAAGTTCTACGATCTTTATCTACTAAGTATCTTCATCAAAACAGGCAGACAAAATAAGGAGAATATAGAAGAAAACTTGTAGAAAGCAACCTTAACGTTCTACTATCTCTTTCTACTAAGCAACCTTTATAAAACAAGCAGACAGACCGGCAGACAGTTAGACAGCCCAAACCAGCTGAAAATTATATGCAAATATAATAGAAAACTTAAAGAAATCACACTAAATGTACAACAATCTTTCTCTACCGTCCATTCTGTAGGTTGAAGGAGTTGGTAGTGGCAACGGACCCGAACAACAATTGCAACATCATCGTCAGCAACATCAGCAGACAACAACTGTAACGGATTACGCGCAACCCACAAGGGGCACACAGCAGGCACATCTGACACAGACTATTGAGGAGACAACAATCGTTCACGAGGAGGAGGACGATAATCGCGAAGATCAATTGGATTCTATGCTTGGCAATTTACAGGCCAATATGAGTCGTCAAGGTGTTAACACAGTACAGAAGGGTTGCTGCAATGCATGCGAGAAGCCGATTGTGGGCCAAGTGATTACCGCACTGGGCAAGACTTGGCATCCGGAGCACTTTACATGCAATCATTGCAGTCAGGAGTTGGGCACACGTAACTTCTTTGAGCGTGATGGATTCCCCTATTGTGAGCCAGATTATCATAATCTCTTCAGTCCACGTTGTGCGTACTGTAATGGTGCCATATTGGATAAGTGTGTGACCGCACTGGATAAGACCTGGCATACGGAGCATTTCTTCTGTGCCCAGTGTGGCCAGCAGTTTGGTGAGGATGGTTTCCATGAGCGTGATGGCAAACCCTATTGCCGCACCGATTACTTTGAGATGTTTGCACCCAAGTGCAATGGCTGCAATCGTGCCATCATGGAGAACTATATCTCTGCACTGAACTCGCAGTGGCATCCCGATTGCTTTGTCTGCAGGGTAAGTAGAGGGCTCCATAGAGCTCCACTCAGATCTTCTTAACTCCTTTCTATATCTACTCTATATCATATATGTGCAATATATAATCTATAATATTATAAATTTAGGACTGCAAGAAGGCTGTGCGCGGCAAGTCCTTCTATGCCATGGAGGGCAAGCCTGTTTGTCCGCAGTGTGTGGGCGTTGATGAGGAGGAATAAACTCAACAACAACAACAGCAAAAACAACATCAACAACTTGTTGAAGTTCAGCACCAACAACAGCAGCAACAGCAACAGCAACAGCAACAGCAACACAGAAATAGCTCAGCCTCAGTTGTGCCATATTTCGTTGTCGCTTTTGTGGCTATTTTTGTCTTTAATTTGTGTTACTTTTTGTCGGGGACACACAACAACGCGAGGAGCAAACACACCACAATACACCACACCACAGTACACCACAATACACCACTTAGCAAGCTACCACACAAACTCAACTCAACTTAACTCAACCCAAAACTCAACTCTGCGTGGCTGCAAACAGGCCGAAGCTGACCACCAGTTTCCAACACTGGGCGTGTCTCTGAGGTTCTGGCGCCCCCCTCTATGATGCCCCCCTTCGACTACGCCCCTGCCCCTCTCTGTCTCTGCTACACGCCCCTGTTATACTCCCCCCTCATCCCTGCAGACTTGTTGAACTTTTTTCTATCTATGAAAAATTTAGTTTTAAGATTTCTTAGGTATTTTTTAAATTTAAAAATATTTATGAAGCAATATTGTAATTTGTTTTTGTAAATAAAATTTAATAATTACATATAAAACACAACAAAAAAAAAACAAAACAAAACACAAGAAAAGCAACAAAATTGTGGCTTGTTGGGGTTGTGAATTCTATCACCTCCCCTGCCTGCCACGCCCCTGCTGGCTTTGAGTTCAAGATCAGTGTCAAGGGGAACTCTGACCTTGCGTCGGGGTCGCCTTCCTCTTTGGGGGCGGTCTACAATTGTTGCTCTACTTGTTGTTGCTGTTGTTGTCTACTACAAATTACAATATTGCTTTAGTATTAGTTCAGTGTCGTGTCCCTGTGCCCCGCCCGCTCTTGACCAGCTTGATTAATGAGGTCTCAGGTCGTTCATGGGGGGGGGGTGGGTGGTCTTAACTATATATAAACTATTTTGGTTGCTGACGTTTCTTGTGTTCGCAGCAATAAAACACAAACAAATGTAGCAAATTATTTTATATATCTTCGTATAGATCGACTGCCCCCATGTGTCTATATATTTGTATATGCTGCTCTGCTTGTACTCACGAGAGTACTTTCGCATAGACGTGTCTATAGGTCGATGTATATATTATTAGATTCCCTGTTATGGGCTGGCAAAGAACACGCGATTGTTTTCATACGTTTCATCGATTTGTTTATGACCGGCGCTTCTAAGCCCAACGTCTGCTTATTTATAGGGTCTGAAAGGGGCCGGAACTTAATACTAAACTTGCAAGCAGTCTTTAAATTCTTTATAAAGGTTTTGTAGTTCAACATTTGGAGCTTTTCCTGGTTATTAGTTCTGTTCTATTTCATATTTTCATATGCCATGTACATACATTATACATTTAGTTCACTATTGAAAGCTTTAACTTTTCTATACCTTCTTGGAATTCTTTTCCACATTTCAAGTTTCTAAATTATATTCCCAAGTTAAAAGACCAAAGTTAAGAATCATAACTTATCCTGAAGTTCCCTTTATTTCGTTTCCCTACGGTACCTTCTTGGGTTTCTTTCTCCATTCTTTGCCGGATCTTCTGACCCGAATTCATAAAATAAAATATAAGAATTTCTTGAATATTTTTTCAAATACACAAAGTCAAAAGTTTTGACACTCAGAAATGCGAATAGATTCGCGTGATTCGCTTGTTTATTGAATAATATTTTTTGGGGGCAACACGTTGCACGATCTTTGAGTATGTGGAACGAAAACAATTTGAAAAGAATAAAGAGAACTATGCACCTGTTGTTTTCAGATGATCTATAGCCTAGAAGAGGCAGAAGAATCATCACACAGCGAGAATATGTGTTATTCTTTTGTTACAATGTTTGGAAGTTTACTTTGAAAATAAACCAAAAATTTAGTGTGGGATTTTCCAGTTCAATGAGTTCATGCACATGAAATATTGTGGGGATGGGAGGAAGATTTTGTATTATTTTAAATCAAAAGGATGCGAAGTTCCTCCAGGAATATTACCTTAAAGAACAGCACATTATTATCTCATTTGTTTCGTGCAGCTGTTTCTCTGTTATTTAATTGTTGCCAGTTGTATATTTAATATTATCTATAAGTATTAATATCCATTCATAGTATATATCAAAAATCATTTCTATATCTCTTTCTTTTCTTTTGCTCTCAACTCTTGTCGCACCTTGGAACGCGGCCAAAAGCGTGCGCAAAATGTTATTGTTCAAATGTATCTGTATCTTTGTATCTGTTTGTTGTTGTTGTCACTGCTGCTGTTGTTGTTGGCTTGGATATGTTTTTCCAAAAACACAAAAAGACGTTGTGCCAAAATGTGCCAAAAAATTGATCAATTTGCGACTTTTTGTTGCCTCTTTTTTATTCAATTAGCCCCAAGCGAATAGAATTGCCTGTTGCGCACTGTGCCCCACAGTGCACAGTGGTGCAGAAGCTCTTGAAACATTTAAACTAAAAGTGTTATTTGATTTTCTTATTTATTTACCAGAAAAAAAAACTAATTTAACACATTTTAAAATTAAATTTTTGTGCAAATTTTCGAGAAATTTCTCTTTTAATTCTTTGAGTTTTTGGGGCCTTTCGGTCTGACTACACGGTCATGCTATATGGTCGCTAATTTATAGTTGTAATTAGCATTAGTTGGCAAAACTTTTGGTGAATTCTAAACACATTTGGCTTGAAATAGATCATCCAAAATGTTTTTCGCTAATTTTATTACGATTTTCGTTGGGGACACTGTGGCGCAGTAATACTATATAGATTGCTGAACTGTGGATTAAGTGGCAAATGACGTGATAATAAAAACTCAAATATATTTTACAGATATTTTATATATTTCAGTATTGAAACATATTCAAGAAATTGCCAAAACTAATCTATGATATGTTTATTTACAGGACTGTCGACAACCTTTCCAGGGTGGTTCGTTCTTTGATCACGAGGGTCTGCCCTATTGTGAGACGCATTATCATGCCAAGCGTGGATCCCTCTGTGCGGGCTGTTCGAAACCCATAACGGGACGTTGTATTACGGCCATGTTTAAGAAATTCCATCCGGAACATTTCGTATGCGCCTTCTGTCTGAAGCAACTGAACAAGGGCACGTTCAAGGAGCAGAAGGATAAACCCTATTGCCACACCTGCTTCGACAAGATATTCGGTTGAGCAACGTGTGTGTGCCCCCTATATCATCCCCATATAGATATACATGCATATACATACGAGCAATACCCGATTTGAACTAGCCATGAGCTCCAAACTATATATACATATAGTAACGATATGTAATGCTGTTTTTTGTACGATTTATGTCTTTTTATCAATATTTACTACTACAAATAATAATAATAGATTTGTGCTTTGTATAACCGAGTCAAATTAGTAATATAATTAACACAGAAACACACACACACACACATAATGAAAATGTGGAACAAAAATAATATGTTATATGATTAATAATGCTGTTAATCAGTTAGATGACACTAATACCAATCGAACGATATTTCTGCCCTATACAAATAAAAACATTGCAACGATAAATCAATTTTTCAAAATATTTTTTTTGGTTTTTTATTTTGCACTGAAATTCTGTTTTAGTTCAAATAACACATGCCAAAAAAAGTCTCTTGCCAATATTTTCGACTTTTTATCCACAGTGCACAGTCACGTTCAGTTGAGCCAAGACAACAACCTGCTCGCACACACAGTTTGAGCGGCGTATGCAAAAAGTAACCTACACACATGTGTGAGAGCTTATGTGATTGCTCTGCCACATTCTCTTACTTGCACACACACAAACAGATTCTTTTCAGTGATTATTTTATCACAGCAAAAGATGCCGGCCGGCTGACCATTCCCACTCTCTCTCTCACTCACACATGCCACACTTGACATTGAGTTTATCCATCCGCTCTCACGCCTCACTAACTTGTTAAGGTATTTGTGTGTGTGTGTTTGTGCCTATTCCAGTAAGAAGAGTACACCCGCATGTTGCTCTCTCTGTGTGCGTGTGTGTGCTTGTGTGTGTGTGTGTGTGTGAGTCTCTCCCCTATAAACGTCGTAGGGTTCGCAGCGAAAAACGTTTGTTATGAATCAGTCGCTCTCATTCACTGTTCATCCGTTGACCGTGCCGGGTGTTGTTGCCTCTCGGTCCTGTTGCTCTCGTGTCGCCGGCGGCGTTTCTTCTAAAAAAAAACAGAACAAAATAAACTTTTAGTGTTTCAATTGCCTAATTCATTTGCATGCACACGCCTACGCTCTCGGCAACAGAAACAACAAAGTGCGCTCATTCACAATTTACTCAGGGCGAATTGAGTGGAGTCAACATTGAAATTAGAGCAAAGCCAAGGCGGCAACAGGCGGAGTCAATAAGGAAGCAACGCTACAGGTTGGTGGAAAAAAGGAAAGAAACACACAAGCACAAAGAATGTACACAAATTCTAAACACACAAACACATACACACTCAACGCGTAAACAAGTAGGCGCAATTTGTATCATTTCACTCTCTTCTTGGCATGCAATACTTGTGTTTGTTCTTGTTATTGTGGTGATGTAATAGGAGCTTACACTAACATCCTTACACATAACAGTGCGTCGCTGTTGCGGTCGACGTCGCCGTCAGCACAGGGTGTACATGCAACTCATGATATCATGTGCCGCAGAATATGGCGCAAGTAGAGCTTCGAATTGAGAGCCAAACTCAGAGAGAGCGCAAGAGAGGTTCTCTCTCTCTCTCTCTCGTAAGAGAGCAGCAGGAGGCGAAACCAAAACACAAATAGGTTTATTGTTGCTATAGACACACACAAACACACACACACGCACAACAAGCACAACTGCTGTCTGGGATATGTAAATAAATGTGAAATTAAGAGTTGCAGTTCTTGTTGTTGTTTTCACTTTAACTTTAACTCATGTTTAATTCAATCTCCATTGTAAATTAATCAAAGAGAACGAAAGCGTGCAGTCAGTGCTATCAAAACTGTATCAAGGTTAGCATAGGTGACTGCCAAACTGTGTCGCCAAAACAAATTCGCCGATTGTGTGAGCCATACATGTGTATATATGTGTTATAGCTACTATATATGCGTGATTGATATGTTCGTTAATTCTATTTAATGTGATGCAATTTGTCAATACACGCGAGCTCCCAAAAGGGGTGCGCACTGATAAATTGCCTCTTAATAGCCTCTTTAACAGGCGCATGCGAGCACAGTTGGGCAAGCACAGACGGTGTACAGTTTTACAGCCATGCGACAGTAGTCATAAAACTACTGGGGCAATCAGATTGTTTATCAGATTCAGTCAACAATGATTCAATTGTTGAGTTAGCAAGAATCTTCAAGTACTTTCACACGGGATATGCGAAGTGCTGTATACCCTATATAGTTCATACATAAAAGGGGTAACTTTCGCTCTGTTAAATCTATATTCCCTTATACACCTTATAACAATTAATTTCATTCTATTATGAAAGGTTTTTATAATCATTATTACATGTGTAACGTATATACCCTGTATACAGGGTAATACCCTTTATATATATAATATATATATAACTTACTCTATCCACCCTATCACAACTAATTTCGTTCTATTATGAAAAGCTCATATAATCATTATTATCAACTATAAATCCTACTTATGTATGTAGTATAGTATTAATTCTTCATACAGTTTATTTATATATATTCTAAATATAAACTAGTAACCTTAAACTCCTTTTACATCCATTAATAAGAATGTTATAACCTAATGTTCATTTAATATTTATAATGCGCCACCTTTCCTACCCCAATTAATATCGAATTGACCTATGCGTAATTATCTTGAACTCCAACTTGGGTTGCCTGCGTGCAACTCACCCTCGGGAACTTACCAAAGTTCCATGTCTGGCATGACGACAATAAAATTTCCAAAAAACAAATTAAAGCTAAACCTAAAAAAACGTGAAAGAAATAAAATGAATAACACTCTACGTTGTTAATCAGAAACGTGGAGAAATAGGTCGAATTTATTGTTTATGCACTTCCTAGAAAAGGAAATGCTTAATTGGTAGCAAAGTTTTATATATCAATAACTAATTGAATTTCAATAGCTTAGATAAATAAAAAATGCCATATTCTTACTTCTTGAGAAAAATAATTTTAAAAGCAATTTCCTATTATAGATATGAAAACAGCGTATTAAGTGATTTTCATATCTGGAATAATTAAAAGTCTAGAAAATATTCGATATGCCAAAAAGGAAATACTTCCCGTGTTTCATTCGCATTTCAAACTTATCGCTATATCCGGATTTGCATTGAACTTCAACCAGACAGATAAGATTGTCTTTATAGCAAGAGAAAAGGGAAGTAGCTTTTAATCCGATACTAAATCCACTTGTAGCTTATCCCTTCTAGATAAGATATAATGAATAATTTCTTTAGAAATTCCTTATCATTAGATACAAAATTAAATGATATAGAGAGTGTATAGAACATGTGGGATCAAGGTACAGTAGACAGTAGTAGGGCATTACAAAGTCGAGGTAGATTTTTTTGTTATGCATAATTTCGATTTCCACTGACGCACGCCCCTTTTTCATTGCATTGCTATTGTGGTTTGTTTGGTCTTCTGGGCAATCGGTTGCTTGGTTGAGTCTGCTCTGCTGTGAGTGCATATATATGAGTGCGTGTATGGGTACTCGTCTACTCGCTTTATTCACTTCATAATCATTGCTTGCTCTTCGCTTTGCTCTCACGAGTCCAAGTAAACAATTTATCGGGGCATAAAAAGCACTATAAATACGTGTGTAAATATCTCCAAACTGTGTTTGAATTTACATAGAAGAGTGGGAAAGAGAGGCAGCATACCCATACAGCATACCCCATTGAATAAGTGCTAATTAAAAGTTTTAGTTTTGGAAACAAATTTAAGTTTATTACTTGTCACAGGTTATAAAAAATGACGATGCTTCTCGATGCTCTCGCGGCGTCTTTTCTGTGCTAATTGATAGCTAAATTTGATCTTGATATAGCTCTGAATATGTTTAAGGGGTACAGTGGAATGGGTTGATCAAATATAAAGTAGTTTTTGTATCTCTTAGTTAATTATATCTTCGGACAATTTGGTAATTATTTCTTGCATAACACATCTAACTTTAAACTGATCTTAAGTTATTATGACTACCCCAAAAAAAACAAAATGATTAAAAAGAAATGAACCATAATAACAGTATATATCAGCACATATATAAAAACTTATGTTTAAAGATTGTTAGATATACTATAAGTAGGATATAATATTGTTCTGTGATCACATTATACTCTATCTAACTATCTACATCTACGAAATCTTCTAGATTTGATCACAAACTGCGGCCATGCCATCCATAAAAATTGCAAACTTTCGTAGATTGAGCTTTATTGTGGTTATTAAAATTATATTTCGTTTCGAGTGCATGATTAAAGTGAAGTACTGCAGGCTTGTGACCGATCAATAATATGCATTGTGTTCACAAGTGCTGATTACACTAATTTCAAGTTAATCTGAACTTTGGATATTGATTTCGTATTAGATCTAAATTGTATAAAGTATAACAGCGTGATATACTATATACTTTATTAGGCACTAACAATGCGATACGAGATTTGTTTGTCAAGTGCTCGAGTACTTTTTCGTCACGCTGATTACATTCTGCGCTTATCTTCTATGATTTTGCACTTGACGAACGAAAAGAATGATATGTCGGGGTTCTTAACTTTTGGCTTGTTCGAGGCGTGTGCCATGCTCGCCTTGTGGGCTATTTTAATAGTGTCTGATAGGGTTATGGAATTTAGATTAGTTTCGTCTCTGTTGCGAGGCGGAATTGTGTAGATGGTGACCTTGTGCTGGCTGTGACTGTAAAGGGGTTCAGGAGTTAAGCAGTGAACAATGCATATAAAACTATCAATTGAAAGGCATACTTAACAGAGAGTTAAATCAGCAAGACTGTTACTTAACAGTGTGTGAGAGTCGTCTATGTTATGGAGCTGAGTTTCTGTTACTGTTGCTGCACATCTGCAACTGCGAGCAACGGCTCACAAACTGTAGACTGCCGTAATGCACTAAACTGTAGCTTATGTTAAGTACTGTTGCTGTTAGCAGCAGGGCTGAGTGACTCTCAAACGGCCTACTTCAGTTAATTCCCAGCTCAATGTGCTCTAAACTGTAGCCTACGTAAAGCACATAAACGGTGAACTGTAATTTTTAGCAGTGCACAGTTCCCCCACAACTGTAAGCTGCACTTTGTACGCACTACAATTGCTCTGGAACTGCACATTAATTGGTTTTTACAACTGTCTCGCGACTTTTGTCTCGTGACGTTGCACAAAATGCGAGTGTTGACTGTACTATGGCTTCATCCACTCGTAGCTGAAGTGCTCCACTTTAGTGTAATAAAAACCAAATGCAAACAAATTCAACATTTCATTGCGAGTCGAGAACGTGAAGCTAACAGAATATTAACATCTTATAATGATAGAGAGGAAGTACAACATGACGCAGGTGGACACAAGTTTCATACCCGATTTGCCGGCAACGGGACCGTTAACGGTTTATCGCAAACGCGCCAACTTTGACTGGAAGGTGTTGCGTTTGATACTGGAAACTGAGCAGGGATTGCGAATCAAGGTGAGTGTAATAAAAATATGTGTGCATATTCGATATATATTATATATGGATAGCAATGATACGAGCTGAAAGTGAAAGAAGTTTAAAACAAGCTAAAAATGTGTATAGATTGCATTTACCATAGACAGGTTTTAAGTGCACTGCAAGCATTTGGAAAGGTTTTAAATGCACTGCAAGCACTTGGAGTTTACTCAATATCCTCTCTCATGCATGTATTAAGAAAGGTTTTAAGTGCACTGCAAGCACTTGGAGTTTACTCAACAGTCTTCTCTGCTACTCTCAGCTGGTGTTAATGACTCCCAAACTGTGACCAATATCCTCTCTCCTGCTGAGACTGTTAATAATGGCTGCTCTCTCTCTCTCTCTCTCTCTGTGCAGTACAAAGTATGGCGCCGCCTGGAAAGCGATCCTCTCTTTGCGCACCCCTCCACCACACTTCCCACCGATGAACAGAAGCATCTGGCCGCGATGCAAATGAATCGCATGAAGCAACTTGATTTGATACCCAAAGAAATCGATGATTTAAGCTTTACGGCCAAGATAAAGTATCTGATGCACATCAATGAGGCCATGGCCTCATACTCTCCAAGTTTATCCGTGAAAATTGCACTCGGTGTTGGCCTGTTCAACAATGCCATACGTGCCATGGGCACCGAGAGGCATCAGAAGTATATTGATGCCGCATGGAATCGTGAGATTATCACGTGTCTTGCTGTCACGGAACTATCGCATGGAAGTAATACAAAGCGTATAAGGACTACGGCCACATACGATCCAAGTACACAGGAATTTGTCATTAATACACCCGACTTTGAGGCCGCCAAGTGTTGGGTAGGAAATCTGGGCAAGATGGCAACGATAGCGATGACCTTTGCCAATTTGAGAACAGCAGATGGACAGAGTCATGGACTACATGGATTTATTATACCCATAAGGGATCCTCAGACACTGATCGCCTATCCCGGCGTACTTGTCGGGGATATCGGTGAGAAGTCCGGGCTGAATGGCATCGATAATGGCTTTGTGGTCTTCACCAATTATCGTATACCACGTGAGAATCTGCTTAATCAAACGGGAGATGTCACCCCAGAGGGTGCCTACGAGAGTGTCTTCACTGATCCCACTCAAGCGTTGGGCGCCGCTCTGGAGAGTTTCTCTGCAGGACGCATTGGTATCATGCAGGAATCGGCGAATACATTGTGCAGTGCCGCTGTAATTGCTGTGCGTTATGCTGCAGTGCGGAAGCAGTTCGGACCCGAGCGACAAGGAGAGGAGGTTGCCATCCTGGAGTATCAACTGCATGTAAGCGTGGGAGAAGCAGTTAAAGGGAACGCAAGAAGGAAGAGTGCAAGACTGAAAGCTATTCATGAATATCTTTATATAACGATAGGGAATTTGAAAGTATCAAGCTTGGATCAAGCTTAATTTCAAATACTCTTCTTCTATGCGCAACTAAGATATTTTCCTGCATATCCAAATCAGTCTTGTGCTCTTCTTCTGTATATTTATCATGATTATAATTAAATTTTCCTCTCACTTCCACGCATATCCTAGCAATATCGCATCTTTCCCTACTTGGCTGCCGCTTGTGTGCAGAAGATTGCCGTGGAGGAGTTGACCAACACATATCTGGACATATTGACGCGTTCCCAGGCTGATTCCAATGGATTCGATGTGCTGGTAGGTTAGGGCAACTGAAGAAGAAGAGGCTATATAGTTAATGGCGAATTCTAGAAATTCTAGTAGCACGAATGACTTGCAACAAACAATCAAGTTCATATTCAAGTGTGTGGGGAAAACCTTTTGCAAGTAAGAAGTTAGATTAAGGGTTTGAAATCGTATTGGAAATGGTATGTATATCATGTACAAATTTAGATGCAAAATCGTGATCATATAAATAGGGATATCACAACTATTTTTATTCATATATAGCATATAATATATATGTGGATATTCGCAGGTTTTTATTTATACTTTGTGCCCATTATCTGTCCGTCCGTACAAATACCTAGATCTCAAAGACTATAATAGCTAGAGCAGATCAGTTGATTTTTGGTATATACAATAAGTATCAACGCCCTAATGATTTCTGTGAATTTGGTGAAGATCGGATAGTTAACATAGAAATTAATTATGAAATTATTTGAAGAGTTAGTGGTTTCCAAACTGCTCGCTAAAGTATGCAACGCAAAATATAGTAAAAATATAATATAAGTAATATCACAGTCCAGCACACTCGATTCTTCTGTGCTTGAAGTGAAGATCAGAAGAACAATTAAAATACTTTTTCATGAGAATTTTGTGAATAAATTCCAAAAGTATTTTAAATGTTAGCTATCAAATATCATCTATAGCTGATGTTAAAGAACACTCTATATTATTATAGGTAGCTCTATTTATATCTATAAATTTTTTATCTGAAGTAATTCTTATTGTATTTATACATAATTCTTATCATACGAAGTCTTATTTATAATGCAGGAATCCACAGAAATTCTATTTAAAATAATCTAAAATCAATCTATAATGTTCTTTAACATATTCTTCATAGCTATTTCAAGTCTATAATATCTATCTTTATCTAAAGTATCCAATCGATTTCTATAAGTATATTGGTGTACCTCTATCATATATATCTATGTTACCTATCCGTTTATCTCTGTACACATTGTCGGCTTTATTTATCCTTCTATTAATCTCTCCAGCAGTCTATCTATAGATCATTGTATAGCATTTATATGAGCAGATATATTATATTTTTATCTATCCTAATCTTAATCCTAATCTATCCTATATCGTATTTATTATACATTATCAACTAATCTTCAATCACTTCACTTCCTTCCCTTTCAGACACACTATGCCGCCGAAATACATGCAATCATCTCGGCCTCCAAGCCGCGCATCACATGGTTCGCACGTGATGCCATTGTGGAGGCACGTGAGGCATGTGGCGGACATGGGTATCTACAGGCCTCCAAGCTGGGACAGATGCGCAGCGATCACGATCCACTGTGCACGTACGAGGGCGACAACAATGTGCTGGGCCAGCAAGCCTCCAATTGGTTGCTGCGTCAGTGGAGCGCCAAAGAGCTGGAGTCACCCATTGGCAGCGTGAAGTTTCTGGAGCGGCGCAAGCAGCTGCTGCAGTTGCAGTACACGCAGCTGGTGCAGCAGCATCCGCTAGAGAGTTGGGAGTGTAAGTAGAACTAAGGCTTGAAAGGGATAAACTGTTACTTATACCACTCTCTCTCTCCCTCTTTCTCTGCCTCTCCAGTTGCCCTCAGCTGCTATGAATGGTTGCTCTGCTATTTGATGAAGCGCACCCAAGATCACATCGAGGCAGAGGTGGCAGCAGGTGCGCATAGCTTTGAGGCACGCAACAGGTCGCAGGTCACGGGAGCTAAGGAACTCACATTGGCCTATGCGGAGTACTTTGCACTGCGTAGCTTCATTACGCATGTGCAGCAGTTGAAGGTGGAGCAGCAGTATACACAGGTGCTACGACTGATGTACGATGTCTACTCCCTGTGGCTGCTGGAGAAGCACATGACTGCCTTCTATGTGGGCAACTTTGCTGTGGGTGGAGACTTTGCCAACTCGGTGCAGCAGCGTCTCTTGCACTGCTGTGCCCAGTTGAAGGATGTCGCTGTGAGTGTGGCCGATGCCATTGCTCCGCCGGACTTCGCTCTCAACTCCGTGATCGCAAGAGCCGATGGACTCCTCTATGAGAATCTACGCAACCAATTTATGACCAATGTAGGTGCATTCCAGCGTCCAGCTTGGTGGCGCGACGTCATCATTCCACAGACCCAGGAGAAGTCGAAGCTGTAAGGGAGAAGGAGAAGAAGGAGCAGGGGAAGGAGAAGGGGGAAATTGGAAAAGGATAAATGGAAATTGGACAAGTGCCTGGGGCAGATCTATCGATCCCAATAGATTGTTGTTATATCAGATGTCACTATATTCCCTGTATATCGATAGTATTTCCATAGCATTAATATCGGTTATAAGTATTGCACTTTTTGGGATAAAAAGAACTATAAAGATCTTGTGTGTCATCATTAGTATTCCGATTAATAGTATTCCGACATTGTGTTATC
Organism: Zaprionus lachaisei; assembly: GCA_018901815.1. Taxonomy (NCBI): domain Eukaryota; kingdom Metazoa; phylum Arthropoda; class Insecta; order Diptera; family Drosophilidae; genus Zaprionus; species Zaprionus lachaisei. Next base: position 3,025,912 of record JAEIFI010000109.1, read on the forward strand.
GATAGTATTTCGATTGTTAATGCATTTTACTATATATACTATACTACTATATATATATAATACATATAAAGCCCGCCTTGTTGAATTAGACTAAACAGCTAAACAGGGAAGTAGTTTGATATATTATATTGCATTATTTTTAAACAGTTCACATTAAATTGTTATTATCAAATCTATCGACTATCGATATCGTTGCGATTCTTAGCTTGAACTGTTTTATTTTGTTCCTTACATTATATTTTATTGTAACTTATAAGAAACCCAGTTTTGTTTCAAGAGCAATTTGTTATAAACATGTATTTGTATGTGTATTTTCCATTGTTATCTATAAGATATTTGTACCATACATACTTGTATAAGCAAAATATTATGCACCTTTAATATACATAAACATATAATATATTTTTTACACCCATTAAGGCTAATGCGTCTTTCACTTACTTGACGGTTGATTCAGAAGAAGAAAATATTTAATCTAATCTAATTTTATAAGCACTGACAACTGGTACCTTTAGCTTAGCACAAAGTACATTGATTCAGGATTACTTTCTAATATAATGGGGCAATTTCTATTCAAACTTTTTATTCAAAAGATGTTCCAAAACTTCTTTGGTTCTTCTAATATTAAACCTATTGCGATATTTATTTGTAGCTGAATTTCAAAATTAGTTAACATAACATTCGGCTCATCTTTTGTGTCTGATCGAAGGAAGTAGTTCTAGTACTACCTTACATTCCGTTGTATTTAGCTTATATTAATCTTTTTGTCTCTTTTATCTGGCATTCAGGGACTTCGTATACATATAATGAATATATTAAATTTACTTAAGAATATCATTTTGAGTTCCCCTTTTGGTTGATGGAAATAAGACTTCAGTTATATTGAAGTTTATTTTGCACGTATTTTCAATCTGATTGTCTTATATCTACTGTACTGCAGTAGTTATCCAAATGCGATGTAGCGAAAAATCTAAATTGTTAAAATCAAAAATCTTTATTAGGAAGTTCTAAAAGAAAGTTTCATGCTATAGTTAGAATCTGCACTTAACTTACAATTCATTCATCATCGTGAAAAAGACTTGAAGTTGAGAACAAAGATATTCTTATTACTCAACTATAGCGAAGCTGTCGGGCAGAAGCTACAAATTACAAGCCAGGCAACCATACACATACATAGACACTCCTGCTACATATGTATGTATGTGGGGAGTATATTATAATTTTATAGTATATGCACGCGTGTGTGAGTCGAGTAGAGTCATCATCGGCAGAGGCGTCCAAAGGTGTCTGTCATCGTCAGTGCGGCTCGGCTTGAGCCGCGTTTATAAGAAGACCCGCGCTTACCTGTTTCGGTTCAGACGTTGCAAAGTTGCCGCACAGCGAAGACGATCAAGTGAGTGTGCGGCGAATTAGGCGAAGAGAGGCAGAGATCGGTGCCAAGTGGGAGAGAGGGTGCCGAGTAGGAGAGAGGGAGGCGCACGAGTAGGGCTACTGAAAAACAAATCAATTAGATTTTGCACGAGCTGCCGTCAAAACAAACCTAGTGTATAGAGAGAGAGAGAGAGAGAGGTAGATCGGGAGAGAGGAAGATCGGGAGAGCGGAAGATCAGAAGAGCGTAACCAACTGAGAGCGCGACTTGTAAATAGATGAGGCGAGGCGAGTTTGTTCTATGCCTTTGTTGGCTTTGCGAATTTGTGGCGCAGTTTCAGTTCGTTTTTGGCCAGTTCGAGTATGTGGAAGGCAACTTGGGAAGGGAATTCTATGTGGATTTTATTGATACGACATAGAATAGGCGTGGCTTATCAGCAGCAACAGAAAACTAAGAAAACAATAACAAAAAGCAAAACAAGCTGTCATTGTCATAATTACGAAACAAAACTATAAAAAAAGAAACAATTCTATAATATAAATACTAAAATGTGAAGTCAAAATTCAATTGCAATATATTATAGTCAATAATATATCCTTAATATAAACTTCGATTTCTAAGCCGCAAACCTGTGTGAATTTCGGCAAAATAAAAAAAAAATATGCTAATCTTGTAGCTGGTTTTTTCGAAAGAAAGTGTATCGCGAGTTAAGATTGAAGATGATGACTTAATATGGAAATCCTGAAATGCGAAATAAAAGAAATACCCATAATAAATGTCGAGTGCAATAATGAAATAATACGAATAATTTGTCAAGTACAAAAACTGAATTTCAACAAGTCCAATGATAATAAAGTAAAATAACAAAATGCGCACCAAAAAGTTAAATGATTAAAAAGAACAACAACATTTCGTTAATTTGCCGAGAGTCGGGCAACAAAATAAATGAATAATGGACAAAGATCAACCAATTAGCAGAACCGGTTTAGAAATCTCTATAACACAAACAAAAATATAGAAAAAAAAAAAACTAAACGAAATCGTTTGCCATATTATAAAGAAATCCATTAATTTACATTTCGGGGATTTCCGCTACGAATTCGGTTATTTTCCTCTGCCTCTTCTAGTGGCGCACCCTCACATTGCGGTTTACTGCCCCGCCCACTTATCGATAATAATTTTTGCAATTTCATAATTGATAAATCGTGTAAAAACAATTAAACGAAGTCCGTGTAACAATTGCTCTGCTCACCCATTAAAGGGGGCGAGATGGGGCTTAAGGTATCTCCGGTTTCGGGGGATGTTCACAGAGAAAAAGAGTGAGACAGAGTATTAATCTGTCGGCTTTAGCGGATTATCTAAGCGTTTAATTGATTCTTCCGTGAGAAGGCAATAGAACAATGAAAACTCTAGGCTACATTTTAAATTTACATACATAGTTATAGGATAATTAATACGCGATGCACCCTTTACATAAGCCAAAGTCAACTTATCTATACTCAAATCTTGTAATTTATGCGATTTCAAGATGAGCAACTCCCGTTGCGAAACCGGATCGCTTACACTTCATTTGAGACCAGTTTCGTTTAACATTTTAATTAATATTATCTTTCTTATTTTGTTTTTCAGCAAGAATCAACTGAATTTTGGAATATAAATGCAAATCTAAGTAAGATGTGGAAATTTTTAATAATCTGTGTCGTAATGAGCGCATTCAATAGCGAAGCTGATGCCGCATCGGGTAAGTACAGGAATCTTTTGGCATCCCAGTTTAAGATTTTGATAATTTATTTATTTGTATTTAATTAGTTTATAGTCGGACTAAGGTCAGTCGACTGTTTAAAAGTAATGAAAAAAAACAATTAATAGTTATAATTAATAATTTTAAGTTAAAAGTAAAATCTTATCTGTGAGAAAAGAAAGAAAAAAGAAATTAATTGAATTGAGTTTACATTGGGATCAAGAAATGAAAGAGCCGATCCAACATTTGTTGCAGAGGATTGGGGAAAACCCAGAAAAACCTAATCAGATCAGGAGAGTGTTAGTGTTAGTAAGCAAAACCTAATCAAACATGCAGTTAGTTAAAAAGTACTACTGTTACTAGAAAGAAGATAAGTATATGATATATTTAACTAGTTACTAGAAAGGTGGGTAAGGATTTGTACTTTTAAGCAAGATACAGAATTATTGTTGTTGTTAATCATCAAGATCATCACAGTTTCAAGATTTCCTAAAGTTCAATAACCTAAACATGTTTCTTAAATTGTAAAAACGCTCTTGAAAATTTAAATATTCTTATCAGTTTGGCTGAAATAGAAGACAAAATAGATGAGACAAAAAAAAATGCTTGGAGAATATGCAATACTCTTGTAGAAAAACTGTAGATAGATGAAGTATGTTTAATTTTATTCCCATTTCTTTAATATAAGTCTTAATAAAAAGTTTCGATCAGTTAAGAACATATCTTGAACTTAACAAGGAAATTCTTTGATTAATATGGGTTTCTAAATATAAACAAACATATGTTATGTATGTTAACAAAGAGGTTCCCTTATGAATTTCCGGATTTAATTTGAAAGAATGAGTTGTCTCTGTTACTTTAATGATCGGATCGTGTAATACGTCGACTTTGATGGATTTCACTTACGCTTTTAAAATGTAAATATACCACTTAAAATACTTGCTGTATTTCATGGGATTAAGTCGCACATTATTCACTCACTCATTATAACTGCTTGTATTGGGTGTATTTATATGCAGGTTCAGATCGACCAGGCAATTCTTTATATAGTTAATGAATAATCTGAATGTGAGAAGCACTTACTGTAGGTATTGACCAGTCTGTTTGTGTTACTAGAGTATTTTATTTATATCTACATACGAAGGTTTTGAAGATCGATATTATATCATGCGATTTTCAGGATATGCTGAATAGCATTCTCTCTCTGTCTGTGTCTCTTACTCAACACCTTCCCTCGTCTCTACTTTGCAGGTCAATCTCAATCTCGTCGTCGTCGTGGCTACGCAGGTAGCTACGCAAGCAGCGGCGCAGGTGCCGGTGGTGGCTACACTGGTGGCTACAATGACTATGATGACTACGGCGATGGTGGCCACTACGTATCGAACTTTGGCATCACGGATCCCTATCTGTTCCATCAGCAACTGACGAACCAAATACTGGCACAGAACTATGCAAACCAACAGTGAGCAACAGATATTATGATACATGCTTATTAAGTTTACTTTGGCATTGGGGGTGCTTTGTTACTGGTGGTACTGGTTATACATAATGCTTGCGATCTATTCTTGTAGAGCTGTTACGGGTCTGGCCACATCTGGCAATGCTTTTGCGTCCGCGGATGCGACCATAAGCAACGACGACACGTAAATACCCTTTCGCTTCTACTAACTGACTTTCCACTACTAACACACAATTTTACAGGGTATTTCTGGCTTCTACTAAACAGTTCTTTTGTTCTCTCTTTCGCAGCCGCATTCAGCAGCAAATTGCAGCTCAACAGGCCTTCCACGATAATGTGGTGCGTCAGAACAGTTATCGCGGTGGTTCTGCAGGTGGCTATAGTGGTGGCTCTAACTCCTACAACTCGCATCGCTATGCACCCAGCTATGCTGCAGCTGCGGGATCCATTGGTCCCAATGGACACAGACAGACGGCCTACATCAGTCCAGCTAATCCGGTAGGATCTTAGCTATAGCTATCTATTTAGAAAGTATACTGTATATACTCTACATATGCTATACTCTATATACACTATATACTCTATATACTCCATATACTCTATATACTCTATATACTCCATATACTCTATATACTCTATATACTCTATATACTCTATATACTCTACAAACCCTATATACTCTAATACTCTAAATACTCAAAATACTCTATTTACTCTATATACTCTAAAAACTCTATATAGTCTATATACTCTATATATTCTATATAGTCTTTATACTCTATATAGTCTATATACTCTAAAGAATCTATATACTCTAAGCACTCTATATACTCTATTTACTTCATTTACTCTATATATTGTATCTTTTAGCTCTTTGTACTCTACACACTCTTAATACTCTATTTATTCTTAACAATTGATATACTCGTACTAATTCGTATACCCTATTCTTTCAGGCCACACCCAACATTGTGAACCGCTTTGGTGGTGGCTCCAGCTCCAGCACCAGTTCCAGCAGCGGAGGTGATGGCGGCAGTGGCGGTGGCTTCAAGGGCGTCTCTGTCTCCTCGTTCAGCTCTAGCAATGGCGATGGCACCAGTCGACGTGGCGCTCAGACCACCATCAATGATAATGGCAAAGTGACGTCGTATTCCGTCCACTCCTAAGTCGATTTCTCTAGCCTCAACTCTACTGAATTCAAGCTTTTTGTCGTGTGCTTAGCATATTGAACACTTTGTAATCAAGCTGTATTTATATATGTTGCAAGCACAAATATATACTTAACACATATTATACCATATATATTTCCATATATGTATACACAAAACCTGCCCGACTTTCTCATTTAATGGATCTTCACTGTGCGAGCTTTCGTTTTTATTTAGAAAGTTTTATTTTGTATTTTTTGCTAACTTTTGATAATGCAAATCTTCTGCTTTTGACCTTGATATTGGATGCTGTCATGGCACTATGTTTAGTTCTATATACCGATTAGTATATAGATAGGTGTGTATATGTTTGACTCGCAAGAGTTTGACCGATAGGAACATAGCTTATCAGGTGCCACAGGAAATTGTCTATGTTTAGTTCGTTAAATTTGTCTCATTAAAAATACATTCCATTCTATATACACTGCGAATCTTATATACCTATAAAGAGGCATCAGGCTAGATGGAGCGCTGTTAGTCTAGGTTCAAGTTATAAAGAAGAAGAATAGTAGAATTAAAAAATTAATATTAAAAAGACTGTGTACGAATTTTGTTAAATTTTTATTATCCTGAACATTAAAATTGTAACTGTTTTCTTTCTTAAATGGTTTTATAACTGTCAGATTAGGAATTATACCTTAATGACTTATTGAAGTGGGTATTGTGTTTCTTTAGTTACTTCTAAATAATATAGTTCATTATTATATTTTTAGAATTCTTTTCAATTTCCTATAGAGCATTCAAAAACCCCGTTAGATTCCCCTACGTGCTCTAATCATTCAAAGGTTACACTCATTAGTATTCGACGGAAGTAATAAAAACCGAAACTTTTGTTTGTAAACATCTTACATTCTATTCATGAACTTATATTGTTTTTGTATTTGTTTTTGATTTTGTTCTTTGTTTTGTTATTTACAAATCAACAAACATTAATTCCGGGAAGCGTCAGTCAAAGTCAAAATTCAAATCAAGAACGAATGCGCAAAAGTTTCCCAGGCGCAATGACTGACAACCGACAACAGGTTCAAGTGATTCCCGATCGTTTTAACCCATTAACTTATGTTAATTGGAATTTAAATGTTTATAAATATATCGGATAATTATTCAGTATTTCATTTTGAGTGTAAAGTACTGAATACTATTAAAATCCTTTCGAATCTTGTCAACAGTTTAGGTGACTTTATTGCACAATTTGCTGTACTGAAAGTTTATTAAAAACTCGCTATATTTATGAAAATTTCCAATATATTTGAAATATATAATTATTACTAGACTTTTACACTAGAGCTCTCAGCACATAGTCACTATGTATGTCTGAAATTTTCCTCACTTTACCCACCACCCTAAATGTATGCTCTAAGTTGATAAAGTAACTCTCGTAGAATTACTAACTAGTATAGTTAAGTAACAAAGGTTAAAAGTTCTAAGTATCGGAATGATTTGCATTATCACAAACTAAATTTAAATTGCAATATTAATGAAGCTTTTAAGAGCATTAGCTAAATATATTAAATAATGCTGGCGAATCATACTTCTATCAGTGAATTGTTCATGAATATATATGTATGTATATGAGTGAATATGTGTGTGTGTGCCTGACCGTACATGGCAACTATATACATTGAATTCGGTCTCCAAGGTTTCAACACGAAAACAATTGCTATCAGCTGTCGCTCTATATAGCAGTTCTACGTATTTATATATATGTCGCAATTACTTTCATCATTGATTGTCAAGAATTTCTGCACCAATTCCGAGTTTAATAGTACAGACAAATACATTTAAATCCGTATACACGTCGACTATCTGCTGCTCCCAATGGCATCCTCTCTAGGTCAAGTAGCGATTGGTTCAAGAACGATTTGAGCTCTCATCCCTCAATCGTTATCAATTGAATTATATTTCGTCTGGGCGAATCGTTTGGTTTTTAAAACAGCAACCGATCGCTTCAAATCATTAGTTCAATTTCAAGCGCGAGTCTCGCACGGTTAAAGCGGAGCGAGAGTAAATCTAAAGAAAAAGGAAATCCCCTTTTAAAATTCTATTCAAAATGAAATCATTTTTGCTGTTGGCCCTGTGTCTGGGTGTGGTCTGTGCAGGTAATGAGAGCCCCTAGAAGAATTCATCAAAAGTGCCAGAAAAGTGTTGCAAAAATAAATTACAAATTTTAAAAACTTTCAAAGTTTTTGAATACAGAGTGGAGTATATAAATTAATGTAATTTAATTTATTGATGAAAGTGATTAATTTATCAATCATGATCAATTTTAAATTATAATTTGAATTTTCTAAAACCGAAAATCTAAGAAATTAATGTTTTTTGCATATTGAAAATGTTCCTATTTTTTAAAATCATTCCCCTCTTACTTTATCAATTGCATAATCAATTATATTCGAGCTAATTTCCCGGAATACTCACATGTTGATACGTGCTTTAGCTCGTTTTTGTCATCTATTTTCCCTGAATGAACTTTTTACACAACACAAGTTGTGCAATGTCTCGTGGCGCATGTGTCGCGATAAGACAGCAGATTGATAGTTTCCCAACTATGTAGAATCTTTTCAATAGTCAACAAAAATGCTAATATTTTTTTTGCTTGTTTGTTTTTTACAGATTTCCATGCTAGGTAAGTGTTCCTTTCCCCTGTTGCAATTTATTTGGCAATTTATTTAAATACAGTATTTCTATATTCATGTTGGTATTTTCGGTTTGATCGAGTAGACAACGACGATCGGATGAATTTCATAGTCGGTAAGTGCCGTGTGGCAATATTGAAGAGCTCATTTTGTAATTAACGAAATTGAAATTTCCAATTGGCATCATGGTACAAAACCGTTACGAAACAAAATTCGTTTTAATACGTATACGAATATGAACACTATGCAACAAGTTTGTGGGTAAAAAATATTTACTGATTTAGAGAAACAGCGAGAGATTGAAAAATATCAATAATATTGATTAAAGTTATTTATATCTATAAATATTTTTAATTCATTAATTTCTTTTGCTATTTTCTTTTAATATATTGTTGAAGGTTCTTTCTGGTATGAATATTTGATCGTATGTATGAGGTAATCAGAATCCTGCAATAAGAAATATTGAATGAACAGGCAAGAAAACGGCGGATTTCAATAAAGTTCAGCGAGGTGTTCTTTTTATAAAATTAAACTTTGTATAAGCCTTCTTAGAATATATTGTTTAACCTTAATGACTTTTTTAAAGTTATGTATTGCTAAATTTTTTTTATTTATACTGTAGTTCTGTAAATCAAATCGCCAGGCTTTTTTCAAATTTCTGGCTAATTAATTTTTGAAAAGAAACTATAATGAATTTAAATTGGAAATTTAATAGTACAAAATAATAGATTAATAAGAGTACAAAGAGCCAGATACAAAAAGTCAATCTTATACTGATCAAGAATATATATGAATACATCTATTTCAAAATTCAATCAAGTATAAGTTTGGATAAAATACAAAATATATATGATCTATATTATGTATGCTTATATATTTATATAAGTTTTTATATATATATTGATATATATTCTATATCATATATATAATATATATATATCTATTTGCATTCTACTCAAATTTATCGCCTTTAGTTTTCCAAACCCTGTTGTATAGTGTAATTATGAAAGCTTCTTATATAGTCAGAAATGCTCCAACTCAACTCTAACCTCTTCTCCTGCTCCCCCTTTAGCCACTACAATGCACATCAGCAGGCGATAGAGCAGGCACGTCGCAACAGTGGCTACAGTGGCTACAGCTCTGGTGGCTCGAGCAGCGGCTATGGCGCTGGTGGCTCCAACAGCTTGGGCCTAGGCGGCTCAGCTGATCTGTCTGTGGGCGCTGGTCTCGGTGGTGGCCTTAGCGGTGTCTCCGGCTCCTCCCTAGGCAACCTGGAGAGCTCATACGATTCAGTTGGTGCAACAGAGGGCAGCGAGAGCAGCGGCTTCGATGCCAACAATGCTGGCTCCTTCGGTGCCAACAGCGGTTCTGCCTTCGGTGCTAACAGCGGTTCCGCTTTTGGTGCTAACAGTGGCTCCTCCTTCGGGGCCCAGTCTGACTCCTCTTTCGGTGCGAACAGCGCCTTCTCCTCCAACTTCCAGACCAGCTCCAAATTCAACGCTGCCAGCTCCCACAATGCGGCCAGCAATTTGGAGTTTGCCGATAACAACAACGCCGGCACTGAGGTGAACTTCGGCGGCGTTGGTGGTGGCCTGGTCAACTCTGAGTCCCTGCTCCAGTCCAGCAACACCCAACAACAAGTCCCTCTGACTTTCACTCAGCCCGGTGGCGAGAATGTTGAGTACTTGCACCACGAGCGCGTCGTCTCCAGTGCCCCACAGCAGATTGTGTACACTGTGCCCGGTGGTTCTCAGCAGTATGTGCAGCATGTTGAACGTGTGGTGGAGCAGAAGCCAACCGTGCAGGTCGTTCAGGTACCACAGCCCAGTGGCAGCTCGGAGCAATACTACCAACGTCGTGTGACAACCACCTCGACAGTGCCACAGGTCATAACTCGCCCCGCAGCCAGTTACACCTCCGGCTACGGCGCCAACGCCGGCTCTACCTTCGGTGCTCAAACCGGCTCCAGCTTTGGTGCCCAAACCGGCACCTCCTTCGGCACCAACTCTGCCTTCAAGGTTAACCAGGACTTGCACAACCAGTTCGCCAGCAACCATGGCAGCAACTTCAATGCTGGTCAACGCGTCGGCTCTCAGGTTCAATGGGGATCTCAGGGCTCCAGCCAATTGGGTCACCTAATCAATCAGGTTCATCAGACAGCTCGTCAGCAGGCCGCCGCTGGTGGTAGTATCAATACCGGATCTGGACTAGCCAGCGGTAGCCAGGTGCAGTACGGTGCCAGCAATGGGTTCAACAGCAACTCCAACTTCGGCTTCAACTCGGGCAGCTCACTGAACTCGGCCTCCTCCCTGAACTCTGCCAGTGCCTTGAACTCGGGCAGCTCCTTGAACAGTGCCTCTCTGTTGGGCGGCTCAGGCTCTCTGCTTAGCGGTTCCCTTCTGAATGGTCAGGCCAATGCTGGTCTGGGTTTGGGTCTGGGTCTCTCGGGTAATCAGCAGGTGCAGAGCGCAGGCAACCTTGCTGGTGCCGGCGGTGCTGGCAGCAACTACCAGACCAAGTCCTGGGAGAAGCAGTCCAAGTGGTCATCCCAGTCGGAGGTGAGTTACAAGTGGCTGCAACTGCCTAAGCACTTTAGTAAATTTACACTCCTCCCTTCCAGTTCGACTCCAATGGGCAGGTGAAGACCTACAAGGATCTGGCCACCGGTGAGAGTGAGAACCAGAATGTGAACGGCAAGCAGTTCGGCTACAACGCAGCCACCGCTTCCGTCGACGACAACGGCAAGTTCAGTACATACAGTGTGCACTCCTAAGCGGCGACTACAGTCCACCAGCCACCAGCCAACTCGGACTGCGCACCCTACGCAACAAGCACACAAATTTAGTTATTAAACATTTTCATAGCTGCCGCATTTTGTAGACCAGTCAATACGATCAACATAATAAAACGATTTTAGAAATATTACAAAACTTGGGATGAATTCTTTACCTCAAATTTGTATATTTTCATTGATCATTTTATAATAAAGCTAATCTTGAAATATTACTCAACTTTAGCAGGATTCATTAAAGAGCTGTTCTTGTTTAATCTCTTAGAAAAGACTTCAACTAGAAAAGGTTTTACAAAAGAATATAAAGCAGTATCTCAATAAGTTGTTATGGATTTTCAAAATAAAAATCCAATTTTCTATAAGAATTTCTGGCCTAAGGGGTTTGCACCTTGTTCCTAAATTTATTTAAAAAACATTAGAAATAAATTAAAGATATAAGCTGTCTGATTTTAACATTGTTTGAAGAAAGATTATAGTACACAAGGATTACAGAAGTTTGTCTAAAAGTAGCTGGAACTAATCCTAGCATAGAGATTCTTTTAAAGAGGCATCAATAAACGACTCAAATATACCATCGAAATAGGTACAAGATATTCTTTAGCAATGTTAAGCGAGATGGAGTAATATAAATTGGTATAGAGATTATTTAAACTCATTAAAATAATTTTAAACTCTTCAAAAAAAGCCCATAATATCTTTTGAGTTATATATAATTTCAAATATGTTTCAGTATAGCAAAATTTACTTATATATTTAATGTTTTCCTGTTATATCTGCATTTGATGTGTATATAACTAGATGCTTCATTTATAGGTTCATTCTGTCAAGTAATTTACAGGGTTTTTACTTTATACTGATTTAAACTTTGTCAGCACACTGAAAACCAGTGATTCTTGTCTGTCACTTCATTCAATTAATCACTTACAATTACAATTAGTGAAAATTCCCCAATTAACCGGAGGTTAACTTATGGGAAATCCTGGTTTTGATTTAAAATAGATATAATTGAACGACTCATCTAAATTTTGACTAACTCAATTTTACATGAATCATTTTCGCAGGAACAGAATATCAGCAGAGTCATGTTGTGCTTTTTTATAGAGATAGTCAGTCTAGATAAATATATAACTCAAATTTAGATTTGAATATAAGAAAATATCCCCTAAAGTTCCCAATTTAATATATTACTTTACAATTCATTATATTTTTGCTATTTCAGCAACAATCAAAGTCAGTTTACATCAGTAACAGAATCGAAAGTTATTCAGGAAAATGGTTGATCAAGTTTGCCATTTACGTGCACTGTGTTGCCTCTGACCACGCCCTTGTGCCCCGCCTTATTGTCACGCCGTCTTCTGTAGTCTGTGCCATAGGAGGACATGCAGTAGCAGGGCTTCCAGCTGGGCTGTCTCTGGAGCTGGCTCTGCTCATGCGGTGCCCGCTCTGTGGTCCACACGGGCACGTAGTGTGTCCAGGTCTCGCCATTGCGATAAATGCTGCCCGCCACGGCGCCACTTGAGCTGGTGTAGACATGCTCGGGATAATACTGTGGGTAGTAGACGTCCGATCCGGAACCAGATCGTGGACTGTAGCGTATACCACCACCATGCTCGCTGGAGAAATTGGGATTCCACTGTGACTTCGGATCGTAGGGCTGGCGGGACTTGTGTCGCGAGTCGCTGCCACCGCTGCTACCTCTGTTGCTGCTGCGACCCTTGTAGATGGGCACACTGGCGTCCTCTGGCGGTAGAAAGAGGGAAGGGAATGTATGTGAAAGAAGTTTAAAGTAAGAAACCTTTGTCTTTGTATTTAAAGTAAGAAACCTTTGCCTTTGTATTTAATACTCATAAGTATACAGAACTATTTGAGCTATTAATTATTATGTTATTATTATTAATTATTCTAAATTTATGTTCAGTATTATAATACAAAATATAGCACCTTAATGGTATTGTTCTTGCAATACTCAAGTATATTTATTTGTATATCAAACTAAGCTTATCAAATTTGTAATTTCTTTACAACTTTCTCGCTTAACTTAAAAGAACTAAAAGAACCTTAGTGCTTTTAGTTGTGATCAGTAATGACAGTTATTTATTTGGTATTTCTATACTCTGCATATATATATTATATATATACATATATATAATATTATACTGTTTATTCTTTAGTTCAAATCCATATTCCATTCTATTCTACTTACTTTCTTTTGTTTACCCAGTGGCATTCGCAATTACCTTCCAGTTCCCCCTCAATTCGAATATAATCCAAAATAGTAATGATTTTTGCAAGCCCTTGATTACTTACCCTTCTCCCCTTGCTGCTGTGCAGAACTGGTCTCATTGCCTTCCCCCTCGGCGGTTATTTCGAACGTGATGTCAGTGTGGATGCCCACGCGCTTCTTGTGCTTGCCCAGGTCGGTGATTTCGACGCTCTCCTTTGACTCTGCTTAGGAGTTGCAGTTGGCTTTTAGTTTGAGGTCGAGCACCTTTCCCCTTCTACCACACTCCCTTCTCTTGGAATACTCATTTAATTACCTTTCGTTTGGTGTTGTCCATCGCCCGTGTCGACAGTGACACGCACGCCGTGTATCTTGGGTCGATTACCAGTTCCGGTGGCAGTTCCTCCACTGCCAGCGGCAGTACCTTGTGCTCCTCCACCGGCACGTCCTGTACCCTCGCCAGTACCTTGCTGTCCCTGTCCCTGGCCAATGAGTACGGGCACTCCTGTCTGGTTGTTGTTGTTGCTGTTCTCCGTGTCATCGAAATCCAACTTGCCCGACACTTTATTCGCCTGACCTGGTTACGTTGGACAGCAGCCACGTTCGGGTTGTTTGTTTTTGGTTTAGCATAGAAATTAGATTGAAGCATAGAAATTTCATTTAAGTTATGCAAACACTTCGAGCTGCCCTCGCCCCGTCCAGCAGCCTCGCACGAATTGGAGCGTGTCGAATCTGAAGCCTCTGAAAGTGGCGCAATTAGCGCACGTTGACTTATTTATGGATACGTCTCTCCCTCTCTCTTTCAGTCTCCCTCTCTAATCCCTTGCCACATACAGTCGACTGCCTTCAGAGTGGACTCTGACCAATTTTAATTGCATCTCACTATGCAAAGTTTGCATTAGCAAACCCACTGAGTGCTTTATAAGCCTCTACGAATACTTCTGTCTCTGGGTTTGTGGTCTCAATTTCTGCTCTATATTCGTGAAGAACGGAGAACGGAGAGTGCAAGTGACGCGATTAAACAGTAGGAAAATATCTTATTAATTAAATTGCGAAATGTGCAGGAAAGTGGTGGAGATTATATCACCAAATAGGGGGGATTATCAGGCAGGCAGACTATTTTGTAGACATTGCCATAAATCCGCAATACAAAGAAACAATCTGTCGAAATTAGAACGGAGATTCGGTAGAGCATTGGGCTTAGCTTTGTTCATGGTTTGTATATATATTTATTCTCATGGGTGTTGTTATATAATTTTGATATTGTTCTAAGTATTATAATGGTATAGCAATAATCCAGCTTTTATAAGGGATAATGAAAAGAAAAAGTTTACTTGTTTACACGTTGTTAGATGATTGAGAAATCCTACTTAGGGAAACTGCAGCGCAGGAAGATTTTAGGCAGTATATTATATGTATTATTTTATACTTGAAAAGGGAAGCTAAAAGATCTATTGTAGCCCTGCTGAGCTTAGAGCTTCATTATCAGTTCAGTGTTTCTTATGAATACTAGGATTTTCCTGGACAAAAGAATAGAATCTATTAGCAATCCAAGAGCTGGTCTATCATTAGAACTTTGTAATGTATATTCATATTATACATAATCCATATTGGATCCTTTGCTTACGGTAAAGTAATTCAAGGTACTGCCCAGGGCCTTCTTCAGTTTGACAGTGTTGATATAATTTCCTTATAATATATGTATTTATTTTATTCTTGAGAAAATCAAATATCTAATTAAAATATTTTCTTCACATTTCATTTACAAATTCCCACTTTCTCACTTCATGCGCCATTACTCATCTTCCCCTGACTCAAGTTCTATACTTTTTGCCCTAGTTTAGAGTCTTCAACTCTTTTCTTGTTTGGGGGATTTCTGTATTTTTTCTAATACTGAAAAATTCCCTAATTATGGGAAAAACCCGCACACTCTCTCTCCACACACACACACACAAGTCTCGTGCGTGGGTAGTAAACAAAAAAGTAATTCAAAATTGGAAATTGACAGCTGTCTCTGATTACTCAATCGAGTATTAAGTATTCAATTTGTGGAACAACCTTGTGCGCCATGATGAGTCAGCATAAAGGAACATAACAACAACAAATAGAACGAAGATAATATCGCGTACATGATCACAAGAAGAACACACAAAAAATTGTTTATCGATTTGTAATTGAAATTTGATTTCTTCTACACGATTTCGATAATTTTAGAACACGTTGATTAATTGGGATTTTACGGTGTTGAGTTGAGGATCGAAGCGCGTTTGAGGTGCGCACTTGAAAACCGCCGACAAACGACTGCAAAAAACGAAGCTGACTACGACTTTGAATATCCGACGCGATTCATTAAAAATTAACTAACTTGTAGAAGTGAGAATTGAGAAACGTTAGAACGGTAGGGGAGGGGAGGGGAGGGTAAAACTGCTTGTTCAGTTTCTCAATTGTTCAGTTTGTCTGTTTAGGTTTCAGTTTCTATTTCAGATTCTGTTTCAGTTTCAGTTTCTGTTCTTGATGTGGATAAGATCTCGACTGGGTCCATAGGTGAGTCGTCGTCGTCGTTGTCGTCGCTGGACTGCACTTGCAGTAGCTAATGCGTATAACGAGGTACCCTCCTTTCTTGCCCCTCTTCTTCTCCTACACAATCTCTCAGTAAATTGGCCATAATCGGTTGGCTGGCATCTTTTGTTATTGTTTCTACTGAAGTTTCCGCTGTACTGCGAGTGTGTGTGCGTGTGTATCTCGCAGATTCTATTGTGTCTGATGAAGTTTTTAATGCCAAGCAGTTATAAACTGAGTAGTTAAAGGTAGCTTAGCTCCCGTGAGTTTTGGGAGGTTATGCCTAGCAATGACATTATGAAATTTGAAAAATGTGAATTTTCCTATATTTCGAAAAATAATTCTTAAATTTCTGAAAGAGACATTTGAGAAAGAACTTAGAGTGCTAGATTCTAAATGAGTTTTCTATACTCGAAGCTTGAAATTAACTTTTGTTATTATCATTACTGAATTTAGTTTCGGTTTTTATTATACGACCCAACTTTTTCTAGGGTATCTGGCCGCATTTCTCACAGTTTTTTCTTCTTTTTAAGATTTCTGAAATCGGAAACTTTTTGTTTTTGGTCTTTTTCATAACGCTCTCATCGTTAATCATTGGGCGGCGATTCCCGCAACGATCGCAATTATATTTTGCGGCAATTTTGACAGCGCCAACGATTATCTTCATTAGCCCGACGAATTAAGTTGGATTCAAGTTCAAGTTCAGCTCAAGCTGGAGGTCTATTGCGTTGGCAGAACCAACGAGCTGATCCCCCTCAACATTAATGAACTATGCGAACCACAGACATTTGTCCAAGTACGCCCAATTCAGGGGGGAGACGAAGTTTGCACATGCTGGAATAATAATGTCAAGCCAAACAAATGTGAGGACCATAAATTCTTTCTTTCTTTTATCCCCGGGCCAAGGGTTCTCTATAGTTCTTCCATTCTGTTCCCTTCTGCAGGACAATTAATTAGCAATTGCATTTGCCGCTGTCATTACGTGTGATAATTAAAAGGGCGCACGACTCTCTCTCTCTCTCTCGGTCTCGAGTGGGCGGGAAGAAATTTTGGCAAATGTATTGCCATAAATTTGATGACCCGAGCCGAGTTCGGTTCAGTTCGGTTAAGTTTTGGTTTGGTTCGGCTTGGCTTGGTACGTTTTTGCTGCCCCCTTGTCAGGGGCTCAACTGCAAATGCACTTTAATCTCGAATTTATCAAGTGTAATAGTTCTGGGCCTGGGGTTGGGTCTGGGCAGGGTCTCTCGTCTAATGGGGTTGAGATTATTGCTGCCCGGGGCAGGCAGCCACATGCCACAGCTCCAACACTTGCACCGCACACACACTTTTGTAATCTAGCGGATTAGAGGCAAGCACACCCACATCTCAGTCAGAGTTGGGCTTGGGCCTGTCTTGGGCTACGTGCGGACCCATTAAACAGATGGATTCCGATGTCAACATTTTTAATATACTTTTACCAGTCTGCCTTGGCCTGCCAGGCTGACTGACTTCAAGTCTCATCTGGCTGTCTGTCTGTCCGTCTTCTCCTTCTCATCTCATCTTGTGCGTCTTCTTCTTCTGGTATTTACATAAACTTTTGTTTGCAACAACTTAATTTTCATTGTTTCTATGCATTTATGTTGCACTTGGACAGCAAGACAGAGTGGACTCACTCAACTGTAGCTGATAAGTTCAAGTGCGGCGTTGTTGTCGTCTTCCACTCAACTTACTTACAGCATCATCATCAGCTCTTTTCATTTTCAACTCACTCTCAGTTGGCTCTTCAAATATTTTGTAGCATACTTTTGCGGTTGTGCAGAAAATGAGCTGCATTAAGCCGCCTGTCAGCCTGATGGATGGAAATATGGAAAGTTATGTCTAAAACTGAATAAAATGTGAGTGAAATCAAGAAGAGAATGATTGGTCAGCTTTGCATAAATGCTTAGTCGCCTGAGTACTTGTGTTGATCATCAGGCAATTGCGTTGCCTACTTTTTTGGGGCAAGCAATAAATAATACGTATGAATAAAGATGATTGGATAGTCATGTTTGAGAAATTTGCACCTTCCGCACCAAAAAACATTGCCTGTTTGCTCGTTTTTATTAACACTTAGTAAGCATGGCTAAACAATATTTACTTGTTCTATGCAGCGAGTCAGCGTAATATTTGTGTAGCCTGCTCTTAAGTGCAAATCGAATTATGATTGAGTGCGAATGTGCTTGCACATCAGTGGCTTTTATTTACTTATGATAAGCAAACAAATTGAATAAATGTGATATGTAATTTTTAAATATATGTATATAATGTGCAAAAGTATAATCTTATTTGTTACAAGTTTAATTGTATAATTGTACATGCAAATGTTGCGGTTCAGCCTGTTGTCAGAATATATTCATAGCATAACTTTGCTCTGAACCACAAAAAGAAATACAATTGATTGCAAACAGAAGACAAATTCAAGTAAATATTTTATTTAACAATTACCCTTTTTCGTGGTTCTCTCCAATTAAATCAATATCAATAACATTGAGCAAAAATAGTAGCAATAATATTCATAGCATATTTTTCTGTGTAGCAACAGAATTAATTAAATGGAAAGAAACGTTTCTTGTAAATATTTTATGAAATATTGTACATTTACACTTTTTGTGGCTTAATATCAACTACATATAGTCAAATATTTTATCAGTTTCTAATTGCGGTTTCGACATACATTTTTTATGCAAATTCAAGCCAAGTCGGTGCCTTATCGAAACAAAGCACAGTTTGCACTGATTGGTCTAATATCTTAAGTTTTTGCCCATAAATGTTAATTGCACACACGCAAAGAGAGGCCTTTCTATTGTTGAAAGGCTGCACACATTTGCAGATGCAAAGATACAACATGTTTGGCCAACAAAAGACAATGCAGACAGAAAGAGAGAGAGACCGAGAGACAGACAGAGACAGACAGACGGGGGCAGACAATGGAGCAACTGGCTGAGCTGGCTGAGCATGTGGCCAGTTTACCGAACAATTAAAATGGCAAAATCAAAATCGAAATACACAAATTTATGCGTCTAGCTGCCAGGGCCATTTTACAAATATTACAATACTGTAAATAAATTGCACAAATTTTGAGAAGGGTGTGTGGAGGGGGAAGGGAAGGGGCAGGCAGGACTGGCGAGCTGCTAATGAAATAATGGGCCAGCTGTATTAAATTATGGCCGAACAAGTCCCTGGAGTGCGTTGCCAAAGAACTTGCAACACCTCCCCCCTCTGATCTTCACCCTTCACAGCAGCCTCCCCCTCACTCTAATTCCCTCTGCCCACCCTCGTCTAGACAATAACTAAATTTGCAGGCGAAAAGGTGAAGGAAAAGTAAAATTTTGATTGCATTGTTGGCGTTTGATTTCCAACCCCCCTGTAACCGCAGTCGCAAGCAGCACTCACCCCCCGCACCCTGCACCCCCTCTGCCTGCTCTCCTCCCTAGAGAGAACACACTCATTGACTATTCACACTCGTGTTATTCATATTCACACTACAGCCAACTACAACTGGCGCATTATATCGCATTGCTACCATTATTATTATATTTTAGATTATTTCTTCTTCCCCCTCTACCTTCTCTACCTCCTCCCCGCACTCCTCTTATCATATAAAATTTTTATTATTTGCTCGTTTACTCTGATGCGCTTCGCAATCGCCGCTCGCTTTATCGTTTCTCGTTCGCCTCTTGCTAAATCCTCTGTAGAGAACGCATTGAATTTGCTTTTATTGTTGTCGCACTTCCACCCTCGTTGTCGTCCCCCGTCCCCCTCTCTTTCTCGCTGCAAATGCAGCGGAAGCAAATGTGAAGCCAACGGCTGCTGGCATCGCCTCTGCTTCCTCTCCACCTCCCCCTCCTCCTCCTACCCAGCGTCTACGTCGTCTTATCGTTTCCTTTGTTGAGTGTACCCAACCTCAGCCCAGCTCAGTTCAGCCACCGCTGCTGCCGACGTCGACGCTCTTGTTGCTGCGGTTGCTGCGTAACGGGTGGCGCAGACACAAGCACAGTGGGTGCAGTTCGATTGAAAACTGTTTGCAAAGTTGGGTTAAGAAACATTTCATGTGCAGGTTAATTAAACAATTGCTTATTGGGATATTATATTATATATTATATTATATTATAGTCATATTTTTCCCCTTCATCATAATAAATTGTTATGGAACGCAGTTGAATTCTGGTCATATATAAGCAAAATAAATAATAATAAAATAAATAATAAATAATAAATAACATTATAAATAAAAATTCGGATAGAAAATTAAGGCAATCATTACTCACTGAAAATATAAAAAAAAAACAAGAA
Organism: Zaprionus lachaisei; assembly: GCA_018901815.1. NCBI lineage: Eukaryota > Metazoa > Arthropoda > Insecta > Diptera > Drosophilidae > Zaprionus > Zaprionus lachaisei. The sequence continues at coordinate 3,046,208 of JAEIFI010000109.1, forward strand.
AATCATCGATTTTATAACCTTGCATATCTTAACTTCAGTCTAAAGTAATTGTTCTTATGCTAATCATATTCAATTCTTAAGTACTGTAGGAATTCTTACTGCTTTACACACATGTTCATACAAGGTTTTTTACTGAAAGTCTCAGTTTTCAACTGATTATATGCAACAATTTTATATAAGTTACTTAACAGCTTTAATGGGTGTTGATAAGAAGAGTTATCTTTTAAAAAATACAGTTTTTTATTTAAATCTCTTCGAACAAAGAAATAATCTAAAGTAGGTAGAATTTATGATCTGTAATAGATCGACGACCTTACATAGTCTAGTTGCAATATATTATAAAACAATAAAAATCAGGCGATAAGGTCTTTGTTCTGACTATACAAAGTACAGCAATAGGAAGTATTTGTAGCAAGCTTGTGTGTACGACTTGCTTGCCTTCCCTGTTGATGCTGATTTGGAATGCATAAACCCTATAGTGTCTATATATTTTATGCCATCAAATTCGAGCACAACTAACTTTTGCTTATTTTGCTCCACTGTGCATGCGGGGTCTCTTTTTGCCACCTTTTCTCATTGTGTTAAGCAGGTTGCGTTAAGAGCAAAAAATTTGTTTTAGGGCCCTTGAAAATGAAAATGGGCTCTGCCGTCGTCGTCGTCGCAGTCGCTGCGGCTTGTTGACCGTAGTCAGGGCAGTCGGGGAACATCCGAATGAGCAAACTGTCGACGTGACCCTCCCCCTCTCTTGCTTGCCCCGTTGCAGCTATCAACTCCGCCCACAGTTGTGCCCGGCACTTAGCTGACAATGAGCAGTGACAGCTTCGAGATGGTCGGGGTGTTGCTCCGGTCGTATCCTCTTCTCTCTATTCTCTCTTCTCTCTCCTCTCTCTCTCCCGTTTCAAGAGCCGCTTGTGGTTTCGTTTGTCCTGCCTTGTCCGGCCAAGCCGGGCCGGGGCTGCACGTCTGTTGCATCTGTCGCATGCCGGAACTAAACAACAACAGTGGCACCCACGAGACGCCGCACTCCCCCCTCCCCCTGCCCCCCTTCCCGCAGGCACTGGCAATCCTCCCCTGCCTTGGCTGGAAAAACTGCGAGTACATTCGCCGATAATGATGCGTACGCGTTGGCGATTATGATGGGTTTGATAGAGACGACAACTACTCGACTTGACATGCATGATTTAGTGCGTCCTCCTTCCCCTCCCCCATTTGCAACTGCTGCTGCTGCAGCTTCAACCTGCTGCCTGCCTGCTTCAGGGTTACAAGCCAACACCCGCCAGGCATCCCCTGCACCTTCTGCCTCTTCTCGCCTCTCCTCGTGTCGTTTTTCATTTCGCAAATTGCAAATAAGTCGACGGGGCAGTCCCCGTATATGCCGTGTGCCGTGTGACATTTCTCGCAAATTATGTTTTTGCCCGCGACCTCCGTACCCCGACCGCTGCCCCTTCCTTCCCCTCTTGTACCCAGAGCTGCCAACCTAATCCGATTATTGTCTGGCTAGCACCGCAGATCTGCAGTTTGGTAGCGAAGCAAGCATATGGCACACACACACACACATGCACACACACGTATACACACACAGTTGCATTGATGTATGTGCTCAGCATTTAGCCAAAGCATTGTCCTGTGCCCTGAACTCGGGGTTACACACTCACACACACGTTCCATAATTGGATTCCGATGACTGCAAATTGGTGATAATTTCGATTCGCTTCCGCACGTGATTCGAGGCGGCTTCGCGAAATTCGAGCATCTGCGTCCGAAACAGAAGCCAGACCCGGATCGGGGCTGAGCTAGGAACAATACTCTTTATGTCCGCTCGTGACTGGATGAACAGGGATTCACATATTGACAGTAAACGAGGTTGCAAATCCAGGCGAAACTAGAAACGGAAGGAAATGAGAAGAAACAAAGAGAGAGGGAGACGGTCAGAGAGAGAGAAACAAGGGCATGTAGAGAAATACAGGAGAAAGAAAGAGAGACAGAAGAAAGGGAGAAAAAGGAAGAGTCTACCTATATTTTGGAGAGAGATAGAGACGAAGAGAGAAAGTCTTAGGGCTAACGAAATACACAGAAATTACTATACATAAATCTCTATATACTTCTTTATATTTCTATATTTTACTATATATTTCTATATACTATATTTCAGTCTGGCAACAACTGTATAGCTATATTCTATTCGAGAATTCAATGTAGAACAATAAGGTACTTGAATATTAAGAAAGTTTTGTCAACATGTCGAGATTTTACTGATCTGATTCGAAAAACCTTAAAACCTATTGGAAAATGTAGACTTCATCTTTTTTTTTATATATCACTTTACTCTACATTATATTTACATAACTGCAGAAAAAAATCGACAATATGAAAATTAGGCAGTATTAAACAGAATTTAGTTTAGAGATGTCGATCAACAACAAAGGTATTCAATGCAGACTAAATGATAAGCGAACTAACCACAACTTATTTAATTACTAAATCGAGTTAAATGTTTAATGTAAATCCACTGCATATTTAATCATTTGGGAGATTAAAGACAACGTAATCTTAGTGTAGATTCAATCAATGAATCTGCTTACTTAATTAGAAAGAACATTATGGGATATATTAAAAAGTAATTTATTAATCCTAAGAACTAAAACTTTGATACGTGTAATGGAAAGCATAATAACCCACTTAAATAATTCCAATAGATTTGTAGTTAAAAGGTTCCAGTATACAAATTTTTAATTTTAACTCAGACATTTACTCGGACAACATAAACTGAAGTTATACAATGCACTATTAGTGTGCCATCCTGCCTGTATATAATCTATTTAGACTTCCTGGCTATATCTGACGCGATTAATAATAATCTCAGTCTGCGCAAAATGAGTAGTTTTGTTAAAAATAAGCGTGACGATGACCAATGCTTGTGATAAGATAAGTATTACTAATTCTTATCTCTTAAACTGAACTTTTATTCGAAAAAAATGCTCCATTCTTATCTTGAAAGCTCTTAGCTCACTTGAATTAATCATTGTTTTTGGCTTGAGATTGAGAAGCAATAGGAAACAAATTAACTATAATTTCTGAATGATTTCTTAAAATTTGGTTGTGATCGGATAATTGAGATAAGAGCTATTTAAGAAATTATAAATATGTAATGATTTCGAAGCCTCTGCCTGAAAGTAGGAAGAAGTTAACTTCTGTTTCCTCCCACTCTATCCCCTTCGTTCTGTATTACTTGCGCCCCCATGGACTATCCAATAAATGCACCCCCGCACACACACTTAGATGCATACATATACTCACTCACATATACACAGTGGCAACACTTTCGTTTTCTCCTCTTTGGCCACACTGATGTCTGGGCCTCATTACATTGGATTGCGCCCACGGGGCGTTTTGTGTCAATTTATGCAACTCTCCTGCAATTTCCGGTGTATTAAAGCAATTTCCAGTCCAGCAGATCTCTGGACACGGTCATGACTTAATGCATATGAATATGTGTATGTGAGTAAGTGAGTGTGTGTGTGAGTGTAGCGGAAATGCTCCCCTGAGTATTAGGGTAAACCCACGCGTGCCTCCTCATGGCGATGGTGTCCAGATTCAATTTCAAGCTGCGTTGCGTGCGTGACACGAACAGGTTGAGAAGGTGCAGTAGTAACTGCAGATATAAAATGCTATATAGATATGTATGTATATGCTAGTTCCCTTCTTGTTGAAAGATTCAAGTTATATTTTTATTATAAATAAAAAGACAAATTTATGATATAAAAGTTCAACATAATTTTATCATTATAATTATTTTTTTCATTTTAATGTTTTACTTTATTATTGAAAACTATTTTTCAATGATTAATAATGTTCTAATAATCTTCTAAATTTTCAACTATTTTCTAAGTTAAATAAATACTAACTTGAATACAATCCTTACAATTATTAATATTTTCATATTTTTTTAAACCTACAATTAACTCTGCAATTTTAGAATAGAACAAAAGTAACAAAAAATTTAAATATATACGAAGATTCTACTTTGAACTAAAATAAAAAAAATACATTAAAAATCATTAAAAAAAGCCTAAAGATATATATGAAGAAGGAAGAATGAACCTTAAAAAACGAACTTTAAAAAAAAAAAAGATTGAATCTAGTTAAGATTCTATTTTCAAATCGGATTCTCTTTTGCTACTATATTTATACATTAGACTTATTTATTTTACAATATTTTCGATATTCTCCCTTGTTGTAATAATATTTTGAACATTCTATTCACACTTCAAATTTCCTTCAACTCTCAAAGTGACAAATGATGTGTTTTATGTACTCTCTCAAATAGAATTTCAATCGTTTTCAACAATTTGCGGGCTAAATCAAAGTTCGGCGCCCCGCGGTGAATCCTTTTACCCTTTGCCCTCCCGCGGGCAGTGAGATCGAACTTGGCAAGACGAGAAGACGCAGTTAAGGAAAAAGAGAGAGAGAGAGAAAAAGGTTAAAAAAAACTGCATAAAAATGTCAAAACGTTTTTGAGAGCACAATAAAAATGAAAATGAAAATGAGAATTCGCCAAGCAGCAGCCAAATGCAATTTATCTGCCTTGAGGAGGGGGTTGCCGTGGAGGTGGGAGAGGGGGAGGAGAAGGCAGGGTTGGGCCCTGGGCTGGGGGTGTCTCTCGTCAAGTGACGCTGCACCCAGGGGGGACTGTTTGATTTACCGTCAACAGGAGATTAAAAAAAACGCAAGAGAGAGACAGAGAGAGAGTGGGAGAAAAGGAAAGAGAGAGGGGAGGCAGAAATTTGAACGTTATATCCAAAAAGTGAATTAAGAACTTGTGTGGTGGAACGAAGCAACCAATCGAAGGGTGGTTCATTGCCCCGGGCGGGGGTGGGACAGTGGCAGGGGTTGGGCCATGGCTTTGGGTTTACCAAATTGAGTTGCAACACTTGGCAGGTTTTTATCTACGCACCACAATCAGAGAGCCAGAGAGAGGAAGTGTAATGGAAGGGGGGAGGAGGGGATGAGGTAGACCACTAGCAGGTCGGGTGGGTTGACTGGACCTTCAACGGGAGCTCGCACAGTGCGTTGGCTCGCGTTGATAACAAGATTTGTTTTTGAAAATTATGCTGGGTCGTTGCTTAATTACGCTGAAAAGCGCAATGCAAGAGAGAGAGAGAGAGAGAGAGAGAGAGGGGAGAGAGAGAGAGAGAATAAGTTAGAGCCCAGTGGAAGTCTGCGGCAATTTAGCTAAATTAATTTTAGAGTGTGCTCCTGCTTCGATTACTGTAAACTGCCAGCGGCAGCAAGTTCAGGAGTCAATGCTTGATTTTGGCCAGAAACAGGGCGCGTAGACAGAGAACAGACAGAGATAGAAGAGATAGAAGGAAAGGGCAGATACCCAGATCGCACACACCCCTCGCTGTACACGCATCCTTAGACAAATGTGTCTGTCTGGCGGACTGACAGCGCCTGTTAGCGTCGTAGAGTCCCGTTACAGTCCCTGCCAGACCCTGTTTTGAGCCCTTCCACAGACTACTCTACATGCATATTCCATTAAGCCAGGCGGCGAATTGAACAATTTTCACTTTATGATTTATCGTAACGAGCTTTTTATTTACGTAACGCGCCGTCTGCATTGTTCAACTCGAAGTTTGTTTAGAAAATTAAAAATTAATTAGGCATTTATCATTGGCCTACCTATCCCCCTGCTACCTCCTTGTCTACCCTCAGCAAGTGATAAAAATCGAGTATAGCTAACAGATGGCCCGACTTGCCGGGGAGTTGAAATAAAACAATTGCATGTTCAAAGAAAGGAGGAGCGAGAGAGAGGAAGGGGAAAGTAATATAGAAAGAAATGTCGAAACATTTGCTTTAAAGTGCGCTTTACAATTCCCGCATAAAATTCCTTGTTGAAGTTGAAAATTAAATAAATTACTATGATATTGTAGATTAATTTAAAAACTCAAAATGAAGGTTTTGAATATATTCAGACAACGTAGAAGAACTACAAGACTAAGTTTGATATATCTTAAACTAGAATACTGTAAATTTCCAAAAGGAAAATATTCCATTTCCATCAATCATTGCAAGAATTCTTTTCATTAACCTTACTCCATCTCATTTTCAATCGAAACATAAGTACCATACTAATGATCCTTCAGTCAATCTTAAAATACTTAAATAAGGCTACGCCTATTATTAAACCTTTCCTTGAATAATATCATATGAAAGTTCTTCTGGTTTCCTTGCAAAGCGCACTTAATTTAACTTCACACTTTCCTCGAACATCTGTGCTAAGTAAAACCTATTAAAATTGTCTCTAACGTTACTAATGTTAAACCCCTTCTCAGAATTCCTCATAGAATCTTAGATTTTTAATACGATACTTAAACACGTTCATGGATAGTTTTATACCTTCCATTGAGTTATTCCTTTCACATTCACAAGAAATAGTCGGTAGTACTTATCTTTAATATCCATTAATTTCGAACCAAACTGATATTAATTTGTTGTTAGTTACAGTAGCAAACCAATCAAGCTTTTAAGTAACTTCAAACTGTGTTTAATGCTTGGGTGGCGGCTCATCGGTCGACTGGCAGCGCGGGAAGACGGCACTCTCGTAAGTGGGCACCATGTACTTGATGTTAATGAAGGCATTGGGGCCACCACAGAACTCCAGCAGTTTCAGTGTGTCCTCGATAACGTCGCCAATGCGCTTGCTGCGATCCGGATCCACACCCTCGCCGAGATTCACATTGATATTCTTGTAGAGGTTGCAAACGGCCAACAGTTGGCGATAGAATGGTACCAGAGCCTGCCCCACACAAGGACCTAGTGAAGATGGAGATTAATATACAGTCAGGTAGTTACATTTCTTAAGTTCTACTTACCCAATCGAACCATTAATTGCAACACCTGTAAAGCCGAAATAATAATACGCTTGTCGCGCGTCTGGAATGCACGTTTGAGGGGCAGTACCATTTTGGGCAGTACCGGCAGCACCTTGTGTGGCTGCCGTATGATCAGATCGACAGCAGCATTCAATGCCAACATACGTGTATCACTGTCAATGTCCGCCAGCCCGTCAAGAAAGATGGGCAGATAGTAACAATAATCGAGATCCTCCGGAGTGCAGTGCCAGCGCAATGGACGATCCTTGGTGGGGTCCTGCTTGTTACTACGACCGGAGAGGGCAACCGGAATATCGCCACGCAGAAAGTAAATCTTGAACACGGTCTCCTTAACCGGACATCGCTTAAATATGTTGATTCTGTGGAAAGTTTAAAGAGTATTAAGTTGGGATTGTATGTATGAAGGAGATTAGGTGGCGGTGGTGGTACCCTATCTATGGGGTTAAGTTTCTTGGTACTTTTTGGGTATACCTTATATATGCTATGTTGCTTTAAGCAGAGCACCTCAACATGAAGAATGTATCTTAAGATTCACTGTCAAAGAACATAAGTAGTGTAGCAAAAGGGTATTACATTTGAGAGAAGGTACCTTTAGATTTACGTTGTCTATAGTTATATTTACTGTTACAACATACTCTTCATTCAGAGGGTACTCAATAGTATATGGTATAGCAGTTAGGAATTACAAATTACAATATAAGATCGTAAAATCCCAAGTTCTCAGTGTCAACTTACTTTTTTGGTGGCTTGACAATGGTACCCTTTTGCAGTGCTTGATAGGTAAAGGCTGGGACCTCACGTAAGGCCTGTAGAATCAATAGATACTTTCTTGTTTCTTCTAACATATAGGACTACTTACGGTAACACTGTTTATATAGAGGGTCTCACGACAGACTCGGCCCGGTTCGTGTCTACGCTTGGCACGCTCGTGCAAATCGGGGCAATGGGGGAGGCTTGGCGCCATTATAATTGATCGATTATCGATTGGATATGTGGAAAGGTATTAAAACATAAATATTGATTTCTTGAAACAAAACTGGGGACTTTCACAGACTATTCACACTGAACGAGAGACGTTTGCGAGACAGAGACCGAAATGTAGTATGAATGTGCTGCTTTTGAGAAATGCCAGTGGGAAATCTATCCCAAGGTGTTTCCTCCAGGCCTGCTTTGATAAGAAATAAATAAAACCTACCACTAAATTGTTAGGTAAATAAATTAGACGTTAAATTATACAAAATATTTATGTTTTCTGAAATAATATTTGCTTATCATGGCGTCGACATGCCGACACTGAGAGTAGAGTGTGAAAAGTCGCAGGAAAATCGCATTGGGGGGAAACCCAGTGGGGGGTGCTCGGTAGTGTCGTCTCTAAAGAGTCGTAAAGGGAAAGTGCAAACATTTTGCGCACTTTATCATCTTTTTCCATTTCCATGTTACGGTAACTGTAAATATTTTGTAACGTCAGCAATTACGGTGTCTGTCGGAGTTCCCCCCTCCCAGTTTCTCCCCACATTTCCCTCCTCTCGCACTTCACACACATTTTGCAGTCGCATTAACCTACTTTGGTCTCTGGGCGCAAACGAGACACGTGACTTACCCAACTGTCTATGACTTCCTTCTTTCCTTTCCCCCTCTCCTTCCCTGTCTCTGTCTCCCTCTCTGTATACACTCTTAATTAATTAAAATTCAAGATGCGAGTTAGGTTTTCATCCGTGTGCGTGGGCGTGACTCCGCCTTCCCACGTCCCGTTGACTTTTTAATTACCCACGCACAGCTTTTCACTTTCATTCCACGTCGCGATTTATCCGTTTTAATAATCCGGCACTACCGTCGTCACCGCCCTCATACACCTCAGCCACGCCACCCCCCCCGACCCATGCTATGTAAATTGAGTTAAAAGCATTTAAGATAATGGCGCACATAAGCCGTAGGCAACAAAGATCTGAGCCGTGAGATACGCCAAGCTTGTTAATTGCCGAAATTGGCGCGATAATATGACAAAAAGGTCCAGAAGAATCGCTGAAATCGCAGCTCAGCTCTCTAAATTTACTCATTATTCGAGGGTTGAGTTAAGTTCAGTTCTTACAAAAAAATAATTGGTTCGAAAATAGTTCGATCTACTCTTGAAATCGTGGCAAATAAACTAGAAACTTAGTTACTTAAAGATTTAAGTTAAAACAACCTTCTGCAAATAATAAGTCCATTTTTTGGTGTAAAAAAGAAAAAAATAATGTTAAAATTGAATATAAAACTAAACAAAATTCTGAACAAGTTTTAAAAGTAATAGAAATTTAAACTTATTTAATGTCTGTATGAACACACAGATCTCAGTTATGATACAAGCTAGAGACACTAAATTTGGCATGAAGGTATCTATAATTCCGGGACAGATAAAGTACATATTCAATATGGGCTACCACGCCACTGCAAATAAATAATTTAGTCGTTTGATTCGATTCGACGAAGAAGAGATACCACCTTTTGACTTTGACATATATGTTACTTAGCAGACTTAAATGTCAACCTTTCTTACAAATTTGAAGTAGCCTGCCGGTATGCTCTAATGTTTTGACTTTTAACTGGTAAATGACTTATAGAATTCGAAATTCTTTAATTTTATTTCTGCCATGAAACATTTCATATGAGACCACACATATTTGTATCTGTAAACCAACCTCAGAGTCCCCAATAGACGTCGCTTAAATCGCATTAAATCAGTTCGCTTAGGCAAATGGAAATTTCGAATTGAAAAACTTTCTGTTTGGAATCACATCATGGTTAGTTGACCCGGAATGGCGTTTGGCAGGCGAAATACCTGTGGATTACCACACAATCAGTTCGCCAATTCGAGGTATTTTATCAACAGTGCAGAAAGTTAAACAAAAGGACCACATGCAGAGAGCCGAGAGAGAGTTTTAAATCAGCCTGATCATAATTTATTGGCCAAAATGGAAAGCATTTTCACAGCCAGCAACGACAAAAAAACACAAAAGCAAAAAGGCTAAACAAAGCGCATGTTGGTTAAGGGTTAAGTGGGAGAAGGGGTTGGCCAAGGGGGAAGGAGGGGAGTTCGACTGGTTTGGGTGCGTTTGTCTAGCTGACACTTTCATTAACAAAAAGTCAGAGAGCGATGACAATCGGCTCTGTTGTTCCTCTCGTGTTGGTTTTGCATTGTTGCAAAGTGCATTTACAGGGCGACAGCTTGAGGGGGGAAGGGAAAGGAGAATGGGAGCAGCGGGGGTTGCTGTCACACCTCTTGATGCGCTGTCTGTCCCGTTGTAGGTCTGACATCGCTGCACTGCGGCACGTAAATCTAAACAGGCTCTGACAGCCCCCATACACTCTCAACCACGCACGCCCTCGTTTCAGTTTTGGCCACACACCGTAAGCGCCTTTTTATGTAGCTGACAATCGCTGGGCGGTTGTCACATCTTGAGCACCCACCCCCCGGACACACACACACCGAACACACACACAGCAATACACATACCCAGTCTGTATCTATATCCGGCACATATATCAATATATATACTCGTAAACGAGAGAGTTTTGCATATAGTCGTCGGGTTGTTTGTCTGAAATTGACATCGCTTGTTGCTGGTCATCAGCATCAACTACCGCCTATACTCCCTTCCCGTCCCCCTTTCCCACCACCCCTCCCTCTACTGTTTGTCGTGCCTTTGTTTTGTCGCCATCCTCGTCTGGCCGAGATTTTATGTATTCTCGCATACATTTTGAGCGCTTTATTGTTTGCTCAAACACAGACAACAGCAACAACGACAACAACAACGACATATAGATAGGATACTCCCTAACTAAACGAGTAATCGAGTAGTCGACTATCCCGTCGAGCAGCCCGATGAGGACGTGTAGGTGTTAATCTAATAACTGTCAAATGCAGGACGTGGATACTTCACACTGTAAAGGTCTGGCAAGGATACATATTGGTCGTATGGCCTTTGTATTACGACCAAATTGCTCTGCAAATTGATCGGGGTGTGTCAATCCATGTGTGTGTGTGTGTGTGTGTTGTGTGTCCCTACTATAAAAGGGTTAGTCAACAAGGAGAGAGGCGGATTAAGTAGGGACGAGAAGTATTTAAAATATTGTCTCATTGTCTTTACGCTGTTTCGCCTAGTTTAATATAAATCAAGAATGAAATACAAATTATATTATAGAATATTATAAAGGGGTTTCTATTTATTTATATAATATATTAATATTAATATGTATTTTATTAATATGTTTGAAATCTATATTTAAACTGTTTAAATGTTTTTATGTTTGCTTGACTTTCTATTTTATTATAATGTTTATTGATTTATAAAGTATTATAATGTGGCATCTAAATTAAATTCTTTATATGTATAAAATAAAATAATAATAGTAAAAAATATATTAATGTATAATATAACTTTATATTATATTCATTATTATATAATGTTCATTATATTTACGTTCATTATAATATTTTATTTAATTTTAACAATTATCGTATCTGTTTTAAAATTGTTAAGTTATGTATAAATATTATTAAGCAATTTTTATTATTTTCTTAAATCTATAGCTAAACTACAAAATATTTTTACCACGCCCCCTTGATTATATGCTGTTCAAGTTTTTAAATTCCCAGTTTTTATTTGATTTTATGCTCCTTTATATCTCCATTTAAATAATTTGATTTATTTATTGAATACAATAAACTCTTTGTGTTAATTTTTGTGCAGAGATAATTAAAATATATGCAAAAAAAATCAACAATAGATTTATTTCATAGTTTTTTTGACTAGAGATATACATATGTACATATGTGTATGTATGTTATATATGTTTATGTATGTTATATGGTTATGGACAGTATTCTGTTTTTAGCACAGTTCGCAGGATATTTCATTAAGATTTGGGTCGTAAATCACAGTTCAGTTTCGATTTCCACAACCTTTTCACACATTTTCGTTGCGTTTTGTTTATTTTGTTCGAATAATTTCTGCCTCAGTAAGTGCCCATAAAAATCAACTATAAATATGTATGAACGAGTATAGCAGATATATTCGTGTGTAAAGACATTCATGCAACAAACTACTCTGCAGACAGAATGACAGTGGGAAAGAGGGAGGAGGGGGGAGCAAGGTTGATGGGGGACAGAGGCCAAAAAGGCATTCGAGCATAAAATCGCAAAAACAGCACTGAGAATGTCAGCATAGACACAAAAACCCCCAGAACGCAAACCAGACAGGAAGAACAGAGGATTGAGAAATAAAGACAGCGAAAGAGGGAAAGAGAGAGAGAGAATATAATAGAATGTGATTGTAAGTGAAGAGTCTTATGGTAAACGATACCCTAGAAAGCTTAAGTTTAATTGAAGATGGAACATTCAACGTAGAGAGATAGACAAGAGAGAACCTGAAAAAAGAGAGGGAGATAATAATGAAAGGAATAAGAAAGGAATAAGACTATATAAGAAAAGACATTGTTTATTAATGTAACTTAAATAACATTGAAAACTATTTATAATTTAATAAATTATCGAGGAGATATAAATGAAAAGAATTAAATAGATATTGCAAAATATGAAGAGAAATGAATCTAGAAATAAACGAAAAGGAAAAGAAAGACATCTTGTATTTAAGAAAATTCGAATTACAATTGAAAGAAATAAATAAAGATTTGAATGGAAAAAAATAAAAGACTAAAAAATAGAAACCCCTTGCAGATAAGAAAATGTTGTACAATCTTCATTATTTTAAAAACTTCTAAAACTTATAGAAATTTTTCTTTTATATAAAAGATTCCTCTTTTGTTTATTGAACTTCTTAACCGAAAGTGCTACAGTTCGCTTAACTATAAATAACTATTGTATATATTTTCATGGATTATAAGAATATTTAGTTTATATTCATCTTTAGCTCTTCTCTCTATATATGATACCCTCTCCTCTTAAATTCGACTTTACAGGGTATGCGAAAAAAACAGTTACGATGCTTGGTGCATCTATGTATAAAGTCGCTAGAAGTTTTATGAGTCGTAAATCGAAGCGATAAAATCACACGACCAAAACAGAGCCAAGCCGTCTGCGCCAGCCTGGACAGATTAGAGAACAGAGACAGATACAAAGAGAGTGAAGGAGACAGAGTGAGAGGAAGATAGAGAGACTGTGGGAATGAGAGAGGAAGCGTCTGTCCAAGCTGTTCGTCTCATAAGTCACACGATAAATTTTGCAACATTGCGCTAATGACAGCAAGCAGAGGGGCATACCCCAAAGGGGGGAAGAGGAGGCGGAGAGAAAAGGAAGCAAGAGGGAAGTGATGGAGGGGAACGCAACAGTTGCAATCGTAGCTAAGTTCGAAATTCGAATCCAAAGTCGGCGTCATTTTGCAGGGATTACAAGCGACGGAAGTTCATTATTGTCGGTGATTAATGACAAAACAGACAGTGAAGTAGGGGGACGGTGAGGGGTTCGAAGGGTTGTTATTGTTGTTGCTGTTGCTGTTGCTGCCACTGCGGATGCCACATAAGTTAGCCAAGCAAATACGCTGACAACGTACCAACATTTGCCTTTGCTGCTGTTGCTCTTCCATCTCTATCTCCTTCTCCCTCTCCTTCTCTTTGTCTCCTCTTCCTCTTTTGCCACTTGCGACATTTATGGGTTTCCTAGTTCCGGCAAAAAAATATCTGCTGCTGCTGCTGCTGTTGAAGCATCGTTGACATCCGCCATGGCCAGGCCAGGACAGGACAGGACATTGCCTGCATTGCCTGCTGCATCGACTGTTGGCCAAGTGATTAGCGCGTTGATTTGCCCAGCATCAGCTCGGGCAATTGGGCTAAGTCAGGCCTGGCGAACCTGGCGCAGCACAAGTACACAGCAAGAGGAGCAGCTGGTGGGGGGATTGGGGAAGTGGTAGAAGGGGGTGAAGGGACTGTACACCCTACAACACTCAACTGAAGTCGACTTGCTGCCAACTTTGTCCTTGGCTTCGGCGTTTCAACTATGCAGCGCTGAGCGCCATTGACAACGGCACGCACAACGATTGTTTAAGGGGGGCAGACGGGGGAGTGGGGTTGGAGGAGGAGGAAGGGAAGCGAAGAGTAGTGCCTGCTGACGAGGCGCACGTCGCCGGGACTGAGGTAGGTCTGCGGTGCACTGCGAGAAAATGAGTGTGCGAAATAAATAAAATATATTTTAAGGCATTTATTAAATTAAGTAAGTGAATTTTATTTTTATTTTTAAATAAATAAATAAAAGGAATGTATATTGTTAAGTGATTAAAACTATGAAAAGAAAAAACAAAGTAACTAAAATTAATTAAAACAATTGTACATATATATATTTTTACCAGAAATTTAGTGAAATCTGTGACCTTTTAAAAAAGAAGATATACAAAACAATAAATTTATTTAAGTCAGCGGTTCTTGCCTGGAATGAATTTAATTAAAACCGAAAATAAATTAATGTATTTTTAAACAAAAAGACAGTTTTATTACCAAACTAATAATCATAGTTGGTTTGCGCTATATTCACACTTCTTTCCTTAAAAATAAAAATATTACCAAATAATCGTAAGAGAAAATATTCTTAACTTATAAAAAAATACTCAAAATGTTGTGTTATGATAAATGAAATATATAAAAAAACTAAAACTTTAAATAAAGTATACAAAAAAATATTGAAAATAAATACTAAAAAATGTAATATAATTTGAAAAAATTTTAAAAAAAAGACATGTATTTTATTTCCTGGTCTTCTTTAAGAAGTTCCCTTGGAAATTATTTCTGTCAGTGCATGATAGGGTTTCCTGATGCTTCCCGATGGTTTTCAACGACAAGTGAAATTAATTTCAAACAATGCAGCAAACAGAAGACAACAGACGGCAGACAGAAAGCAACAGCAGACAGAGAGACAGACAGACGAGAGTGAGTACGAGAGGAGCAGACAAAGGCAGAAGAAAGAGAGGGGAAGACAGTAGAGAAAGACAACAGCAGCAGCAGTAGCGGCAGCGATGACAGGCAGGCAGGCAAATTAAATAAAAATTCCGACACGCCGAGCACACAAACACAGGCACACACTCACACATACACATACACACAGGCACACACTGAGTGAGAGCAGACAGTGAACAGAAGCTGGCAGAGCTGAACTTGCCCCCAAAGTTTCCATCATATGGCAGACGGTCTAACTGCCGTTACGTGCCACAAGGAAATTGGTGGAAAGCGACAAGCAACGACAACGTTCGATGCAAATAGCTGGCGAAAAGCTGTTAAGAGCCAAGCTTCCTTCCCTCTCTCTCCTTCTTCCCTCTCCCTCCATCCTTCTGAAAACAAGAGGCAACTTGTCGAAAATTATTTCATTTTAATTATGCCAAAGGGCGCACACACAAACAACTTCGAACCCGAAGTGAACCTCTCCTGCCTGCCACTACCAACTCCCTACCCCCTTCCCTTACACCCCCCCTCTTCCACCGTCCACGCACAGTGTGTGTGTGTGTGTGTTGTATAATGCTGCAGGACGTGCCGAAATGTGGCGCCATTTTGTATGCACAAATGAAATCACGTCACAGCCAGCAGGCGCCTTTTTACTTCATCACTTACCCCCCTCGCACTTCACCTTCCGCCCCCCTCGCCAACATTCCCTGCCTCCCCTAGGCCACGCCCACTCTGGCAGTCACCTACAACTTGAGTCGTCATTATCAATTTGACTTAATTGTCGACGCCTTGTCGCCTCTCATCGTGAGTGGCTCGTGAGTTTGTCACGCACCTCCTGGGGTCGTGTCACGCCGATTATCTCCCTTACCCATGTGGCATAGACCCTCTTGAATTATTAAATTAGGCACTTGCTAAATTTTATCATCAAATTTGTTGCAACATTCGTTGGGAAAGGAATGTGTCAAATTCCACTGCAATAAGTGGCGGCAAGGTTATGACAGCTTGATGTACTGACTGGGGGAGAGAAAGTGTAACATTTTACGAAGAAATACCCAGTGTATTTCGTAACCAGCGGATGGTCAATACTCTGCTGCACTGCACGCGATTAATCCGGCTAGGCTTCTTCTGAGAGATATGGGGGGGGTTTCATTATAAAAGGGTGCTGCAAGTATATGCTGGCTCAGCTAACAGAAATATAAATTGATTTCGCGTGCATGGATAGTTCTAGTTTTAAATGCATATGTGAGGGCGAAGAAAGACAGCTAAAGATAAGAGGAAGTAAATAAATATATAAGAGGAAGGCGAAAGGAAAATAAAAGCTAGCTAAAACGACTCGGCTCGATCATGTGTTGTTGCTCAGCTCTTTTTGTTTGCCCGCCCTAAAGCATAAAGCAATTGGCGGACGAAGATATTATCATTATTATTTATTCTATATACGATAATTACACCTATCGACAGTCAGCTCTAAAACGGCTTCTCACAGGCAAATGCCATCAGCTCTTTGCAATGAGCCGACTTCATGATAAGCTCAGATCCAGCAGCCTCTAAGTATAGGCAGAAACCAGCTGCAAAACGTCGATTTGTTGCTTTCGTAGATGATTCCTTGCGAAAATTGTAATAATTCATCGGCTTGGTATCGTTGTGCCAGTAGAAATACTTGAGGGATTCCTTGTCCACCTGCTTGGCAGCTACATTGCCACGATGGCCACCACTCCAGAAGATCGGGTGTGTCTTGGTGTGGGCATATCTGGTCAGATAGAGGGCCAGCTGTTGCATCTCCTGGGCCGAGTCGATAGTCACCAGACGCGCAGACTCATCGGTTTCGCAAGCGAAGCCCGCACGCATCCAGTCGAGCTGCGAATGAAGATTGCAAGAGATATCCAGGAAATGCGTACAATGGACTCACCATGGCAGGCACACTGTAGTCGCGACCCTTGTACGATACCTTATAGTACTCGTAGGTGGGCTGCAAGCAGGTAAGGATAATCTAGTTTATGCAGTATATAAAGAATATAGTGTTGCTATACTCACTGCTTGGTTGGTCGAGAAGAAGTAGCAACTATTTCCAATCTCCACAAAGGGTTTGTGACAACGTGCTACAGACATATCCATTATAGACTTCTCTATAGCTTCTCTCTATATGGAACTTACGTTGACTGAACTTTATGGCGATGATTGCTTATCCATGCATTTGCCGATGAATGGAAAGCGTTATGCAGACGTGGAGGGCATTCAAAAGGCTTGCACCGGCATACTGGCGGCATACATACCGGGCAACGAGCTAAAACACTCCTTCGACAAACTTTTGGACCGTGCAAAAAGCTGTATTGAAGCGGAAGGAGACTATTTTGAATAAAATTAATTGATTTTGCCGATAAAACCATTTGTTCTGTCTATTTTTTAAACGTCCTCTTTACAAATTGGGAAATTAGGTTAACGTTTCATTTTAAAAACTTACATGATTATTATAAGTTTGGAAAACCTTATATTAACAAAGAAGGATTAGAATTACTCCATGGCGAATGTGGACTTCTTTTTAACTTGAATGGGTTATGGGAGATATATGTACCCTAAACTTTTTAAACTATCCACATCCTTTGGCTTTTTATTTCTTCTACGGGGCACAAGAATAATGAGGGCACACAAGACTAACATACAGACGACAAACACACTGGTGCGATTAAAGAAGATCCAGACACGTCGCCAATTTGTTCTATATTCACATATATAGTATTGATCGAAATCCCACGTACGTATCATATACAGCACACCATCTATTAATTGTAGACTTAAATTACAATCGTCGGGTGGTTCTTGTCCCGGCAGCCACTTGCTGTAGGTCAAAGGTTGTCCCAGCGTTGACCAGCGAAACGAACTGATTGAGTTGTGACTGTAGCCCGCAGTGGCAAATACGCTGCCATTCGCATAGCCCTTCTCTAGCATATAGCTCTCCAGACTCATCATTTTATCAGCAGTCAGTCCATAGATTAATTCTCCGTGATAATCCCAGCAAATTTGACGTTGCTCGAACCAGTCAAAGTAATGTGATTCCTAAACAATATTGAAATTTAATGAATTCTGGGTAAAATGTCACAATGATGCGCACAGTGTCCTACAAGCGATTATTTCAATAATGATAATTATAGCCCTATCAGTAAAAAAATTTAAACAATCTGTGAAGTAGCAACCTATTTAACCCTTACCAAATTGTACTTCCCAAACAATATTGATTTATTGATAATTTATTTGAATTTCACTCAATCTTTGTATTGGTTGACTTACGTTCTCTCCTTTTCCAATAAAGTAGTATGTATCACCAACTAAATCGTATGTATAAACTGCCGACTGAGCCGTTCCCACCCAATTTGCGCCAATAATAATTGCTATAAAATATTTGACATCCATTTCGATCAAGCTTCGCAGATTAACTGACTCACTTGAAAACTTGAACATTCAATTACCAGGCACTTGACGAGTGCAACCGATAAGCATCCCTAGATTACTTTACAGCTGTATTCTACAGTTAATGCTTATATTATACTTTATATATAGTGTATACTATAGATCTATTGTATCCCCTTCGGAGCTAAACGGTCCTTTCCATATCCACATCCACATCCTGGACAGGTTGTCCTTGTCTCCCTATATATATATACTATACAAAGTTTAAATATACTTTTTGGGGTAGCCGAAATCTACAGTTGTGCTTTGCAAGTATATCTGCCCTCTGCAAGGGTATACCAGTTCGCACCCTTATAAAAACCCCAATGCAATCTATGGACTTCACATTCTAAGAAAATTATCAGGTTTAATTTTATACTTGTCGCAACATTGGCGGAAATAACAGTTTGATATAACACAAAGAGCTGTGGTTCGTTGTGGTTCACATAGCACATATTTATACAACAATTTCATTCAGTGTATTGTGAAACGTTGTACTGCACTCATTAAAGAGAGAGAGAGAGAGAGGGTGATAAAGACAGAGAGAGAGAGAGCGGATGACTGTAATCGTTCGAGATTTCTGACTGACCCGATGGAACTCAAATGGATCAGACTTGATTCGACTTTGCTCAGTGCATGATAGTCGGCTCGTTGGTCAGCGTCTGTTCGCATATATCAGCAGCGGGAGTGCGACACGAGGCGCTCTCCATGAAGAGCTGACCGAACTGCAGTCGCAGCAACATGCAGTTCCTGCCCATGCCCGGCGTGGGCTCATTCCCCAGCCAGTTGGTATAGTTGATCGCCCTCGCGCGCCCAAAGTAATTCCAATAGAATCGCATATCGCCCGGCCAGCGATGACCTGCGCTCCAGAACTGTGTGCCATTGCGGTATCCACTTGCATAGAGATGATCGGCCAGGATGTGCATCTCCTCGGCGCTGTCTAGGCACACACGCGATGTACGCTTGTCCTGGTAGCACAGGTTGCTGAAGGAGGTCACCTGGGAATGGGGAGAAGGCGTTAAGGCATCACAAAGAATGGCAAACTTCACTCACATTCACATCGGATATGTAGTAGCAATAGTTCTGTTGCACCTTCTCGTAGGGCACCCTGCAACGCATTGCCGTCGCCAGCTGGAGCTGGAGCAACTGAGGTAGCAGCCCCAGGCAGAGCAGTGGCAAGAAACGTTCTACAAATTTACAGCTTGACATGTCTAGCTCTGTCTTCCTCAGCACAAACTATAGTTAGCCGTGTGCTTATCGGGTCTAGTGGGTTTTTGCGCCTGATAAGGCTGAGGGACAAGCACGAAAGAGAGCTCCGAAACTTTACTAGACTCTCCTAACAAAGCAAGGTATATGCAGGGTAGACTGTTGCATACCCTGCAATCAATTTGAGAAATAGCGACATGTTTCTCTACTCAACAAGTCGCCAAACTAAATATATCTTTCTAACAGGAACTTATTTCTAGTTAATTACTTGTTAATTACTTAGTAATTAAAATAGATTTATGAGGCCAGTGGGAGTGGCAGAGCAAATTTCAAATATACATTAGCTTCATTTCATCAAGGAATCAAGAATCAAGGAACCAGCATATCAAATTTGATATATTTAGCTCTGTTAAAAGTTAAGATCTTGGTATTTTTACATTTAGGCAATAAGCAAATGCATTAATTTTCAATATAATAAGTTAGGACAACATATATCTATATACTCAATAGACTCTTTCAAAGATCCCTGCCCTTTTAAAATTCAATAACAAAACGAATTCTTATCAGTTTGTCGTGATTTACGGTTAACACAAGGTTTTGTTTACAAATGTAGATCGCAAAAGCTTAGTTCTCTCTCTCTCTCTCTCTCTCCCTATCACTCTTTCTCTTTCTCAACTATCTCGCACACTTACTAAATAACAACATATTCAACTGATAAGGACCCTGACATTCGACGATTTCAGCGAGTGTGAGAACATATGTAGGTCGATTCCATTGTGGCCTAAGTAACTCAAGGTGAATTTGATAGTTGGAATATTTATAAATAATAGGGGTATTATTCAATCTAGTATACGTTAATATAAACACTGACAAATATAGGCAAGATTTTTGTAAGTTGATCTTATTCGTATATTTGCTTTCTATCACCAGTTGTTCTATTATATATCAAACTTAAATTTAAAGCATTTCAAGTTTGATTTGTAAATGATTTGTATTGTATATGATGATTGTATATGAGTTTGAAGAAATCTTAGTTAATTATATTTTCCTCTATAAATGATCTACCCGACATTCAATTGGTTATCCCTGTACTTCGATCTTTTAAACCTCATCGAAGGTAGCGATCTGTGCCCGTTCACAGATCTGATAGGCCTGTGAGTAGTGGCAGGCAATTCCTCTCCTCACCCCCCGTCATAGTTATAATATTGGTCGGCTCCTCTGGCAGATTCGAAGTGACGCTGGCGAAGGGATAGTCCCAGATTAAGTCCACCTGCCGAGGATGTGGCAATTCGTCGCTGTCCAAAGGGAGCTGCCCTCGGGTAGACCCAGCGCCTTAACCAACTTCGTTAGGCCCTGCAACTCTTCGGCACTTTCGATGCTCACGCGATCCGTTGTGGGTCACAGATACATGCAGGGTATTTGAAAGAAGTTGTTCTACATGTGGAGATCGAATTGGATAATACACTATATGGCAGATGTAGGCAATCCGTCCATTCACATAGGACATGGGCGCCTGGCACTGCTTGGGACACTATCTTGTGAATAATAGTATTGAAATGATCAACAAACATGCGATGAATACGATCGGGAATATGATCATTAGCTTTTGGTGAATACTTTTGCGTTTTGTTGCCATTTTGCGCGTTTCTAATGTGAGTCTTACGTTCTCCATGACGATTTATTCTCTGATCTTGAGCTTAGGTGGAAGAATCTAGTCTTTAATTTCATTACAGTGATCTCTCGAGAAGTAGAAATACAGCGATTGATTTTTAGAATATACACATATCTGAGTAGTCTCTCTCTCTATTTAAAACGGGTGCACACTGTACTGCGCTACCTCCGTAAACATGTGTAGTTCTCTAACTAAATTTATATAGTATTAAAATCTGGTTATTATAAATAGATATGCAAAATTAAATACAAAAAGCTTTGACGTAAATCTGCATTAATAAAAAACCAATCAATTCTATTTAAAGAACAAATGAAAAGTCCAATTTCTTCTAGACCATGTAATTTCCCCTCACGATCTTCATATGTTATTCAAATAACCCACAATCCACATTGCACAACAATTCCCCTAGTAAGAAAACTGTGCTACGGCGCTTGAATTCTTGTTGTTTTTGTGTGGGACCTGTTTACACGACGCCAGATGGCGCGTTCAACATTTGTCCACTCTGTCTTTTACATACATGCAGCAGCGCTGTTAAGATAACAGCTGGAGAAGGAGAAGGCAGAGCAAGTGCTGTAAAGGCTTAACAGAGGCGTGTCTCTTTGCAAAGCATGTTGGCTCATTTTTCAATTTTTCTACTGCCACATATTCTAATAAAACCATATTTTAAATTCACTTTATTTTATAAATTTATTATGAACACATTAAGCGCGTTTTATATGTAATTTCCTAACACTCTGTTCAAATGCAGCGCGCCAAGTGAGCGCGATCAGCTGTTCGAACAGCCGCTTAGCGGTGTAATAACATTTTAAGTACGCGCCGCTGTTAGCTTATAAATTATGCGTTAACAGGCCTGTTATTCATGAATTTTCTGCTGAAGAGTGTGGTTGTTGCGGCCGGCGGTAAATGCGATGAAAAAGACGAAAATAGACAAAACTCGCGTTGGAAATTGTGTTTAATTAAATCGGTTAACAAATAAATAAGTAGTGTATAGTGTATAGAATGTTGTGAGCCGCGTAAATGTTAAGAACTTAGCACTTTTTCGGTTTTGTTTATTGCGAGACGCCACTGTTATTGCTCTGCGCTCTCTACGCTGTGTATTTCTGCGCGTGTGCTTTGCCCTCCATATTCGTTGCTTTGTCGATTGTTTACGAATTTGTGTGTGTGCTAATAAATGTGCAAAAACTAGCGGAAAACTACAATTATTGAATGAAAATGCCAATCAAGGAAGGCAAATCCAAAAGAAATATGTTTAATAATAATAATAATGGAGTGTTGACTGCTCTGCTGACGCTGGCAGCGCTGTTGCTTCGCCAAAGCAGCGGCGTCGCAGCGCATTTGAATGTTTTTCTAAATTCCGAGGAGGTGATGCGTTTGCTGGGTAAGTTTCTTTTCCCTTTCTTCGTTATTCCCTTTGTTATTGATTTCTCCCAATAACAACAACAACAATAGTAATAGTAAAACAATTGAATAATTAGCGACGTTCCATTTGTGTCAATTTTAAACAATTTCGAATGAATGAATGAACTGAAAAATGCTTTTATTCAAAATTCAAAATAATGTTGATTTGTTTGCTTTAGCTTAATTTTAGACGCGAGCACTCTCCCTCTCTCTTTCGCACGCACACGCTGTTGCTGCAGGTGTTGTTAAACAGTTAAACAAATAAACAAACAACAAGCTAAAGCAAAAGCAACAGCAACAACAAAGTGTTTCTTCTATGTACATAACTTTCAGTTGCTTCGTTAAGAAATTTTACGCTTCGTCAAAAGAAGCAGCAGAAGCAGCAGCAACAACAACAACAACAACAACAACAAGAAAAACAACAACAGATAAATTTACAAGCAGCATTAAATTTATTTCACTGCCAGGGAATATTTTTGAATATTTCTTGGAATTGAAATTCCTCTACCAAAAAATAAAAGACCAAATAACAACAACAACAAGTTGAAAACACACAAGAGACACGCAAACGAGATGACAACGCAAAGGAGGAAGCAGCAACAACAACTGCAACAACTAAGGCAAAGGCAAAACGTGACTTGGAGCAGCCGCAAAGAGATGAGAGGGGCAGGTTGAGAGGGAGGCGAGGTGAAAGAGAATCTGCCAGAGCAGCGTAACAAGGCAGGGCTAAGAGAGCAGGAGTAGGAGGGAGTGTGGGACAGAGCAGGAGGAGAGCGCCAACGTCAGCTGTGCGTGTGTGTGTGTGTGTGTGTGTGTGTCTTTGCATTGTTGTTGTCGGTATGGGGTGCAACACAGTGCACAGTGGGCGTTAAAGGACATGCACAAGATAAAATGAATTTAATTAGATTTTATATTGGATATACAAAGAAAAGATTTGTAATGTTGTACGAATATAAAAAAACAATATACAGATGGAAAATGGAATACATTGAGTATATTATAAGGATATCAAAGAGTCTTTTAATGAAAATGTAATAAACGATTAGTTTAATAATACAAAATCTTAAATGTAATTAACGTACATAAAAGTAAACCTTTCAATTGTAGTTTAATTATCATTAAATTGGTATTCCTTATAATTATTTCAAATACTCTCTAGTTATGTCTAAAAATATTTTCTTCAATAACCTTTTTCGACGCTACCTGACTGTCATAGAAATTCCGAACGCTGCACCTGCCATTACCTTTCCCTTGGGTCACTTCATTTCCCAAGAAAAATCTTCGAAAACCGTTTTTATTGCTGTGACACCTTAGAAATATTTAGGAACAAGTCAACAATAGATGAAAGAACATATTCAACTTTCTAAATATGTAGTTACATTTTAAGGAATTATGACAGTTCACAATTTTAGTTTTACGTTTATATTCTTATGTTCCTTAGATTATTGTATAATTTCATGTTGCGTATCGGTATGGGCAAATTCAATTACATTTCTGGATAAATAACTTTTTACTTTATAATTTGATCTCAATTTTTGAAATTTTTCCATTGTGTTTTCCACATCCCACTGTACACGACGCCTGCTGCTTTGGTTGGCAGCTCTGGTATTTTTGGCAAGTCTGAAACTTTTCACCTCCCACTGCATTTACTTAGGCCCTGCTGTAGTTGTTGTTATTGTTGTTGTTTTGGCATGTTGCCTGCTTGTTAAGTTTAGCTAGAGTTTTTTCTTTTGAACCACTTTTGTGTGTGTGTGTGTGGGTGCAGAAGCATTTTTTGTCGCCGCCAACGACGATGCGCATAATTTGCGTATGCATTTTGAATTTTGGGGCGTGAAATCAAATATGCAAAATATCGTATGTTTGAATTTGGATACGTATTCGGATTTTGATTCTTTGGGGGCGCTCTGCGTGAGTACAGTGGGCGCATTCAAGCGGATTTTGCTTTGCTTGAAACCTGGCGACTAATTAAGACTAAGCTGAAAAGTTTTACTCAGTTTTTTCCCTCTTCTCGGTTGGTTTGTTCCTTTTCTGCTGTTTCTTTTACGTGTTCTTGATATATGCGTGCAATAAAGAAATGCGCTATACCATAAATCAATTAGGCAGCATAATTTGCATTTGATTTGTGTGACTTTTGGCGAACTGAAGAAAAAAGGGGTTGCTTTATCCAAGCTGAAGTTCGTCCGAGAGGAAGACTTGAATAAATTTATATTTGCATTGCATTTTTATTAGCAACAGGAGAGCAACAACATGAAAAATAACCCATCCCAACGGGGAGTCGCCGCGCAGCCTTCTGGGTATCATTTTTAAGCATTTAGTCATAAAAACCGGCATATGAAATATAATCGGGAGAGAACTCTGCGCCCCGTACCCCGGACCCGACTGAAAACTGGGCTGGGCCGTGCAGAAGGAGAAGGAGAAGGAGGAGGAGGGCGGGCCAACACGATCAATCGGTTCTGTCACTTGAGAAATATTTCATTTTCCCCCTTCCCCGGACTCCTGAAATTTTATGTTGTATGTTTCTCGTTTGACACGCGCTGTGCATTTTATTTAAATTGAATTTTAATGTCATTTTATTTTCATACAATTTTCGTAGTTTCCCAACGTTCTTTTACGACTTTGACGCTTTGGAATTTTCTTTTTGTCTATTTCAAATGATTATTTTTATTGTCCCATTGTGCGCTGTTAAATTTCGTTGTCTCTGTGTGCTTTGCTTTAATTTTATTGCTCATTTGCTGCATTTAAAGAAAACTTCTACTGTAAAAGTTTGGCTGCATAGTTTTTACAGTTTTTGGCACTGCACTTGTACCCACTGCAAGCTCGACTTGCATTATGTTAAGCAAGCTTAGCAGTTTGCTGTTAAGCAACTGTATTTGCTAATTAACACTTACGCGTGCTCATGTTAAATTTCACATAATGTTAAAAGCATAAGAAGAGAGAGATAGAGAGAAGAGACTCGAGCCTGTAATTGTTTTTGTTAATTAATATCGGGAGAGCCGATCTCCCCTTATTTGCTCTCCCTCTCTGGCAACTGCTGATGTAGAACGGCATCTACACGTTTCTCTGCCTTGGAATGCGGCTGCGCGGCTGCTGCTGCTGCTGCTGCTGCTGGTGCTAAAAGCGACACGCCCACTGAGCAACGCCTCCCGCTTACAGTGATCGATTGGCGCAGATGTTAAGCAGGCATGACTACAACAACAACAGTAACAACAACAGCAACACGAATGTGTTAAATTTACCACCAACTGCGTGAAATAAATTAAGCTCAGCTCGAACGAGGCTTGAAATATGTTTAACCATCTTTGTATATTCCCTATTATTCTCTTCTTTCTTTCTCTACCCTTCTTCAATTTCTATGCGAGCTGCAAAATTTGCATAAATATTGAAATTGTTTTGAACTAAGCCGCTGCAAACAAGCTTAAAGTATCTGCAAGATACACAAAACAGCAGAAGGCACAACAACAACAACGGCAGCAGCAGCTGCTACCACATTTAGCACCTAAGTATCTTGGATATCTCGCTATTCGTATCCGTATCTTTTCATCGCTATCTGCCGTTTTTGACCATAACAAGCACAACAATATTATCGTCTCAGGTTTATGGCTTGTTTCTTTTCGCGCAGCTTCTGCTGCCACCTCTTCTGCTGTTGCTGCTTCCTCTTCTTCTTCTTCTTCTACTTCTTCATTCTTCTCGACTTGCCCCGAACCGTGTCTTGCTAAATGCCTTCCACGAACTGACTGCCTGCCTGCCTGCCACAATCTCTTGGGGGCCAAAGTTGTATTAACGGTTTGTGCATTGCCCACACGATCCCAATCTCTCTCTCTCCCCCTCTCTCTCTGTCTACTCTTCTTGCCTGGCATGATCTATATTTTAATTGGCCTGTGCCTCTTGCCGGCATCTTGTGGCTGTACTTGCTGCTTGCTCTCTTCGCGCCTAATGAAGTGGCCATTAACTAATGAAGCTATATGGGCGATAAGAGTGTGCTACGAACACGGAATTTACGATCATCTCGTGACACTCGGCAGTCATGTCTTCTCTCGCCAGCTAGATGTGAGATAATTAACAGCTCATGCAGTTGCTTTATAGCGAAGGTGTTGCCAAAAGCAGCTCATCAAATTTCAACTTTCCTTTTATGCTTCGCTGTAATTGAAACATAACTTCAGCTATAAGGAACTTGCCTTATCTTCGGAGTATTACTGAGGTAGGAAGTACTTAAATTTAACTCTGCAAGTCTTCAATCTGTAAAAGAACTTGCCCTTATCTTCGGAGTAAAGTTGAGTCTTCCAACTTTAGAGCCTTTAAAGCATGACATGATCTATAGAAAACTTGGCTTATCTTGGAAGAAAACCTGTGAATTGATGAATAAATCTTCAAATTTCAAGTCTTACAACTTTAAATCTTCAATTTAATTTCTTTATAACTCAGTCATAGTTTGATCTACGTGATCTGTCTTATCTTGAAAGTGAATGACAGAAACAAAGGTACAAAACTCTATTCATTCTTCCCGTCTTCAATCTTTAGATTCTTTAAAACTTGCTGTGTCTTTGAAGTAAATCTGAGAAATGAGGAACTAAAATTGAACTTTATAGCTCTCAATTTTAAGTTCCTTAAAACATCTATATAGAACATGCACTTAACTTAAGAGTTAACCTAAAAAATCTTTAAATCTCTTTCAGTCTTCAATGTAATTCTTCAAACTGAATTCTTATCTCTCGACTTTCCACTAATTATGTTAATAAGTCTCAACATACGCACACTTTTTGTGCTTCCTAATTAATTCTAATTGAGATCTCGTTTAACCACCTTGACTAAAGATCGATCGACGATTGGCGGCGTCGATGGGATGACAATCGTTATCGGCTTTACGCTTTATATTCATTCATGAACGTGACTTATGGAGGTTGTCTAAACACAGCGCAGATTGTCATCCCATTTGCGCTTCATTATGATTATTTTATAATATTTCCCCTTTGTCAACTCGCATCGTTTGCGGCCTCGAATAGGTTATCGATTACAGTTTGATGGGCAACTGACAGGTCATAAAGAGTGTCGCGGCTATTTCGAGTTGTCTCCGATTACACTTGGATTTTGTAATGAGCCGAGGGCCATTTCGTGTATTGCGGGTCCCATGTGCCCGCAGCGGATCGCAGACTGAGTCTCTCTCTGTCTGTCTTTCTCTTTCTCTCTCTGTCTCTGTCTGTCTGGCCATAAACCGTCATAAACTTGACTAAGCCCAAGCTTAAACTGATTCTGTATATATTGTTTGCCGCATACAAAAACTATTAACAAACGTGTACATTGGCGACTGATGCAGGCCAGTGAGGTAAGCTGCACTTGCAGATGCCCTGCAGTGATGATATTATACAATAGATATAAAGATAAGCACTTGGGAATTCGTTGATCATTCATTTAAATCTTCAATGACTTTACTGAAATTGGGGTATATGAAATTAAGAGAAAGAACTGTGCGTATAGTCAGATTCATTATTATAGGCTTATGCATAACGAATATATATTATTTTAAGCAAATTTCAAACCTTATTTCTTCATTGATTTTGCTGTAATTTATAGCACAGCAATATTATGGCAACAGTTGTGCAAATGCTAAGAAAACACACTAGAGCTCAAGGTATCAGGAAACTATTATATTTTTCAGTAAATTTAAATGCAATTTCTCTATCGATTCTACTGAAACTAACAGCATGACAAGAACTAAGCACATACCGAGCATCACAGCCAGGAACAGCGGGTCTACACTCTTAATAATAATATAATATACATATATTATATATATAATATAACAAAATTGTAGTTCCAATTTCTCTTTAGTTCTGAAATTTACAGAATATGGAAATGATGACAAGAACTAAGCACATGACAAAAATGAGAACTGTGGCGCCAGTTGAAAATGATTCTATTCATACTTTTAGTTAGGGAACTTTTATCATTTTGAAACATTTAAATAAATGAAAATCGGATAAACCGCTTGGCGGCCAATGATGAAACAAATCGAATCAAATAAACTTGAAATTTCACTGTCAAAGGCTTAAAACGAGAGAGAGAGAGAAGCGTCTGCTTTACTTGTAAAAGAGGCTTACAAGAGGGAGAGGCAGAGAAGGAGACAGACGGAGGGAGAGAGAGTAGAGAGGGAGGTGGGGTAGCTGTGGTTATCAGTGCGCACAGAGGCAACTTTTACTACTGTCAACTGATAACCCCGACAGGCAGAGAGGCTGCCCCCGCTGCACGTTGCACGTTGCACGCTGCACGGCGTGTTGCTGCATGTCAATAATAAATAAATTCCATTGTTTGCCAGCCACGCACAGTGTGCTACATAAACCGTTATACGCACACACACTAGCGATGCATGTGTGTGTGTGTATATGGTGCAAAAAGGAATAATCATATTTACATTAAACAACAACAATGACAGTGTGCAATGAATGAAATTGCAACGTGGCACAGTGGGGCAAATGCATACAAAACATGAACATATTATTAATGAAAAGCAAACTGTAAAAAGAAACTTAAAAAGAATATAAAATAATAAACTATAAATAAAAAAATGAAATATAAATAAAAAAATACACAAATAATAAGAAGAGAGGAGAGTGGACAAGAGAGTGAGAGAATGAAAGAAAGAAAGAAATAAGAAATGGGCAAAAAGAAGGAGGAAAATATGCATATATAAACATAGAGAGAGAGGAAGAATGAAAATGAAACATATAGAGTGGGAGAGAGGCAAAACGACAGAGAGAGAGAGAGGGAGGGAAAAAGAGTGACAAAAAACATTTAAAATTCCTTTACCATACATTGTTATGCTTGCCACACTGTGCGCTGTCATTCGCTGTCGAGTTTATTTCCATCATGATGGCATGCCGACGAGGTGGCAGGGGCGGTGTAGGCGTGGCAAGGCGGGCTGGCTGACAAGAGCGCGAATCCGCTTGCAAGTAACAACTGCAACAGCAACTGCAACTGTAAAAGGGGCATAAAAGTCGCCCTCACTCTTCTCTCTCCCCTCTCCTTCCCAACCCCTCTCTCCATTCTCCCTGTGGCAGCTGCATCTCTCAGTTGTTATGTTTATTGAGCTGTGCGAGCAGAGAGAGAGAGATGTTTATTTGGGCCATGCACTGTGGGAATGTGCCAAGCAAAGCGTAACAAGTACAATGAATACACTCACAGTGTGCAAGTGAGTGCAGTGAGTGAATGAAGTGAATAAATTAAGTCAAAATGAAGTCACAATTTAAGCCAGTAACCCCGAAAAAGAAGCTCAGCTTGCTTAATGATTCCGTTGGCAGCTAAACACCGCGAGCTTCAAAAATCTCAACTTGCCTTCGATTAAGGTTAATTACTATTGATTTTTGTTGAGTGCCCCCTTTGTGCGCAATATTTGAATGATTAATTTGAGGCAGTTTATGTAGCTGGAAAAAGCCAAAATGAAATCTGTGCCAAATGGCTGATGGCCGAGGCTGAAGAGGAGGCTTCGACCCTAACCAAAAAATCATGGCTAATTTTGTCTGGCACAAATTTGTAACAATCAAATTTGTTAAACGGGAATCGAGACAAGGCTGGGAGAGAGAGAGAGAGGGGGGAGACGTTGCGCCCTCAGGCAGAGAACAAAGATGAAAACATGGAAAAATATTAGGCGAAAACAACAAGCAGAAGAATAATAACAACAACAAGAAGAAGAAGAAGAAGAAGAAGAAGGCGCATCATTTATCATACACGAAGAGGTGAGGCAAGAGCTGAGGCTGAGCACTTACAAAAGGCGCAGATACAAAGATACAAAACTGCAAAGATACAAAGAGAAAGACTTGAAACGTGGTCGAAAGCTCAAAAACATGTTAAATGTTGACATGTGGTAGGCGTGGCAGTGTACAGACTGTCTCTCTCTCTGTGTGTGTGTGCGTAAGCGAGATTGTTGTTCTGCTGCGTGATAAGAAGAGAAGGAACATTAGAAGAAGCAGGAGAGCAGGGGGAGACGTTAAGCTGGGATGCGCACGAGAGGTGGAGCTGAAGAGAGATGGGGTGCAGCTGGAGGGGGAGAGGTTGAGCTGGTGGAACTGTGAGGGTGCTAAGCAGCTGCCTGGCGATCATTTGTTTTATTTATTTTTCGATTTGCAAGCATAAAAATGCAACAAATGCAGCCTAAAGTGACAGTTAGGCCATTAGATACCCTGTGAACAGTTAAAAGAGGGGTATATTGCACTTAAGTTGAGGTATATGCAGTAAAGAAGGCAGTGAAGTGAAAGATATGCCATTATATGTACTATAGCTACCCAGTAAGTGTTGTTATGTGGGTATATTCACTCTATATACCCTGTATGTGTAGTAATGTGGGGTATATCCGACCTATATCAACTATGTGCAAGGTTAATCGAAGTACAGTAAAGAAAATTAACTGTTTTGCAAGTAAAAGTCCTTTTTCATCAGTTTAGTGTGATATACTCGACAATTAAATACCCTATAAATCTATATTAGCCTTCAGTTGAGGTACATGCAAGGTAGAAGGCAACAAAGTATAAAAAGAGTAATGTTTTTAGCAGTGTAGTCTAATATACCCTTCACTTAAATACCCTATAAAGTTATTTTCATATGTTAACCTATAGGAACTTTAACTATATAATCTCTAGTTACAGTACAATATACCAGCTACTCTCTCTCTCCTCTCTACAGGGTATCTGTCAATCAAACAACACCCCCCCCTCAACTCTCTCTTATCGAAATATTTCTGCTTATTTTGTTAAGGGGTGTTCACGAAACGTGCGCATCATTTATCATCGATTGCAATTTGATGTGGTCCACGAAGGACAGTGTAAGGGGGCGGGGCTAATCCCTGCCTTGATTAGAGTCTTTGCACGTTGACAAATGAATCGTTTATATAAGCAGCAATATATACTACATATGCTGCAATACTTGAGGGCTTCAAAGTTCCAACTTTGACCTCAGCAGAGAACGCAGGAGAGGGAGAAGGAGAGAAGGAGAGAGGAGAGACAATGTGGAGAACTTCACGAACTGGAACGCTAATTACAAGGCAAATGGGAAACCAAAGCCAAAGCCGAACAACATTTTTGAGTGTCTCGAAAACGAGTTGGCAGTTTGGCAGTTGTCTAGTTTGCCACGCCCCCTCCCTGCCTCCCTACCTCCCTGCCTGTTACTTAGCTGTGCAACAAACAATGGTCACGACTCGCTGTGTTCGGTAGCAAGCTATTAAAAAATACTGCCAAAACAGCAACAACAACAACAACAACAACGGGAACAGCTACAGCAACAACAACAGCAACAGCAACACAAGCAAACTTGCCATAACAACAACAATTGCAATAACAATAACATCAGCAACAGCAACGACAACGACAACGACAACATCGTCATGACTGCACGCTCTGCAAATTCGACATACGATATGGATACGGATACCACGCTATGGGGACTGAGACTGGGGACTGTGCCTGTCCCTGTGCCTGTGCCTGGGACTCACATGCACCTATGGCTCCTGCCAGCTGCCTTGGAACGGGCTCTGCCTGCTCTCCTGCCAACGATTGCACCTCCAGGCACGCCCCACCAAAAAAAACACAGCAAAGAGCTAAGCCAAGTTTAGATTAGCAAGTCGAGAAGCAAATACTCTCTCTCTGCCTCTCTTTCTCCCTGTCTCTCTCTCCCTCTCTCTCATTGTAGCTAACTAAATTAAGAAATTATATAGAGTTGAAGCTGTTAAAGTTGATTCCCCTTGAAGCATATCAAATTGTGTAGCAAAAGAAAGTAAGTTTATAACAAGAAAGATCCTGAAATGCGGGCAAATTAGCAATGATATTGTTTCACTGAGCTACTATAATTAAACTATAAAAATATATACATAATAATAAAAACACTTTTCTCTCATAACAACTTATGTTATTCCTTATAAATAAAATATAAATATCCAGAGTAAATATTGCATATGGAAACATTTGATGTCAGGCATATTTTCCTGATGTTTTAATGATTCCAGATCAATCTGTGCCAAAAAAAATTGTTATAGTTGATTAAAAAATACAACAAATAATATTTATTCCCTTATTTCGATAAATCATTTCATTATGTACACACTTTTCTATCGATAACTCAAAAGTAACTTTGAGGATAATAAGGCAAAGAAATAAATTATTAATGATCATGAAAAGGAATTCATTTAATTGAGTGTTAATTCAGTAGTTATTGCTGCATTTATTTCGATATACAGACATGTTTGTGTGCACACTCTTTCAATCAAATAACTTACAAATAAGTGAATTCACTCCTATTTATTTAATCATGTTTATTTACAGCTGTGTTCACAAAAATAGCAGTGCGAGAAATGCAATCAAGTAATGTTATCTTTTTTCAAGTTCCGTTACGATTATTCCAACGTCTAAGCATTGTTGTTGTAGAATGGAATGTGTATAGGGAAGAAACGAAGAAATCCTGTTAGATTTGCGAGATTTAAGCAAATGAACAACTCTTTTTGCTAGAAGCACCAGT
The DNA here is from genome assembly GCA_018901815.1 of Zaprionus lachaisei. Lineage (NCBI taxonomy): Eukaryota > Metazoa > Arthropoda > Insecta > Diptera > Drosophilidae > Zaprionus > Zaprionus lachaisei. Next base: position 3,079,238 of record JAEIFI010000109.1, read on the forward strand.
CCTTGGCTGTTCATTATAGTATAGTATTCAAACATGTTTTGTAAAGAATCTAGTTCACTTTTTATGCCAAAAATATATTTAATCTAATCTAATAATAGAAATAAAAAGAAAACAAGTAAAAGAATCTTTATCAGCTTCTAATTGAGTAAAATTCTGTCTGTGGCATAAAATATGTGAGATCTCTTTATAGCTAGGGATCTCTCTATCTATCAATCTCTATTTACATATCTTACTCGATTTCTATTAAGTCAATTGCTCAATTGGTTTCATTATTGTTCAAAGAATCAACGTACACCTTTTGCCAGTGCAGTGTATGGGCAAAGGTTGTTCGGGGGAGGGTAAAAAATTGCTGGCAGTTATGAACATGGCACACACAAAGGTTAAAAAAGTTCAAGAGCCGTCGAGCGTCGAGCGAGGCAGGCGCATGCGAGTGACATTTGCTCGTGACATGAAGGTAGACGAGGCAATGGCGACGCCACTTCAAGAGCGCCTGTATGCTTCTCATACTCATGCTGCCTGCCTGCGCCCCGCCCCCTTCCCCCTCCCTAGCTTCTGCTGCCACGTCGCGACGTTGCTCTTGAGAAAGACGCCCCTGGGTACCCCACACCCCCTCCGCCCTCTCGCTTTTCACGTGCAAAGTGCAATAAAGCGGCAACTTTCACATGAACCTGTGAACTGCGCCTGCCACTAACCAAGCTGTCCCTCCCCCTTGGCTGCCCCTCTTGGCAGGGCAATCGAATGAGTCGCTGCCTCAAAGGGTCAATGGAAGCGTGCGGGCTGCGCTGCCACTGCCTCCACCCCTGCCTCTGCCCCTTGCGCGTTGCATTTGATTAAGTCATGGGCGCTATTTTTAAAATGTTAGCTAAGGCACACACACATACTCGCACACACAACGTGCAACATGTTGCACATATTCGAGAGGAAGTCGCGACGCGACGTGGCCTCCTCTGTCTCTGTCGCTGCCTACAGTCTCCAGCGTGTCTCTGACTGACACAATTTATACGCGATTTTGTCGCCGCCAAGTTGAGACATTCGATGGGGCAACACACACACACACACAAGACAAGCACAGGCAATCTGTGGGGCAGGGAGAGTAGGGAAGGGGGGACCTGCTGCCACTGCTGCATGCCACCAAGTTGTATGTGTTCTATGTCAACCTACATGCTCACTGATTTTTATTGTTATTGCCAGTTGTCAAAGGAAGTGCGGCTCCTCTCTCTCTCTACCCCTCTTCCCCTTTCTCTTCCTCTCTCTCTCTTTCTTTTGCTGGTTTACCATTTTTCGTAAATTATTTCCTGTGCTTTTTTTTTGCGCGCTCAGTCTCGGTCTCCTACTGAGTCTGAGTGCAGCAGGCGGTTCCGATAGGCGAACAACGAGTTGAATGCACCGCAGAGAGTGAAGGCTTTTAGGCTTTTTCTGACTCTCTGTGGGCTGTCATATTAGCCAAGAGCTGAAAGATTTAGCATTAGTTACAGTTGCACTGCAGATATGGAACAGTTTTTAAACTAACAGAGAAAGATAACTGAGCAAAGATTTAAATACTGAAAGAAGAAAAGCCTAAGACAAGTTAACATAGTGTCAAAACTACAAGTGTTCCTAAATATAAATAAATATAGTATACTATACTTAAAACCTTCTCAAGGCACTCCAAGGAAATGTCAGTTAACTAACTTCAACTATTCTATTTAAATAGAATGCTTATTAATATGTACAGACCATAAAATAAACTGTATTAACCTAATTTGGTATACATACCATACATAAAAGAAAACTAACTTAAAAGTTCTTTGGAAACTGCAAGAAATAGTAAGGCCTAAAATAAACTATACAAGATCTTTATCATAACAAAATAAAACGATGTTTTACTGCAATAAAATGCTGTAAAAATGTTCCAAAATAAAGAAGACTCCATATAACAAATACACCTCATGATATTAACCTGCAATGTGCAGATAAAAGATCATAAAATAAATGATGTTGTTTCAACAAAATCTCAGTTCAAGCAACAAAAGAATCTACGCATTAATATTCCGCATAATCATAAGAAAAACACACCCAGCATGATGTGTGTGTGTGTGTGTGTGGTCCTGTGGTGAACTACATTAAGGGAAAACTACCTGCACTTTTCACAATATCATTAACATAAACAGCACAAACAATCCATAACGAAACCCGAATTCAAATCGCAGCCAGACATCTTTCACTGTCGCTCGGTCGCTTCATTAACTCTGAATTTGGTCAAACCGCAAATAAACCCAGAATGAACAAGCAGGCAAAGGAAAACAACAGAAAGAGAGGGCAAGAGAGAGGGGTAGAGTGAGGTAGAGGCAGCACAATAACCCATCAAGAACAAATCTCGGACATGGCTCATTTCTGTTTGTTTTTCGATTCGAACCTTTTTCTCTTGTTTTCTTTTTTTTTTTGCTACCAAATCGTGGCAAGGCGACACGAGAGTTTTGTACTCTTGGCTCCGTTTGCTGGTTCTTCTGTTTTGTTACACATAGATCTAGCCAGCAGATAAAGATACAAATGCAGTTGCAGATGCGGATGCAGAACAACATGCAGAGAGTGTGTGAGAGAGAGGGAGGGAGAGAGAGAGAGAGGCAACAAATATCTCTCTGATATAAACTCGAGAACAGTTTCGAGGAATTCCCTTAACTCGGTCGTACCATGTTTATTTATACACAGTCCCCCTACCCTACTCTACCCCCTTCCCACAGTCCCCTCACTGGCTCACTTTGAATGGAAATTTCATCTATAATCTAGATAAATTTCCATGTTCAGTGCTCATGTTGTTTTTGTAGTTGTAGATGATTTCCTAACGTTGATACGAACTAGTTCGCATATCGCGTGAGCTGTGCAAGTTTTCGCCAGGTTACTGAATAGGTTAATAAACTTGTTGAACTCATACACGATGGCGATAAGGCCACGATACGAATAACGTACAAGGAGAAGCCCTAATAGAGTCATGTGTACAACACTCGAAGAGAGTGAGCACTCGATAAGGGTAAATTGCCAACAGATTGTAGATTAAAGTAACAGCAACAGTTTTCTAAAGGTATAAAGACGATTAGTGTTAAGCTTAAAACTAAAGAAAGGGGTGTCTTTTAATTATGAATATTTAGCAGTTAAAGTTTAACAAATGTACAAATAGATGAAAGACAGAAAAAGGTTACAATTTAAAATGATTTGGAAAACTTTAGGGTAGAGAAAGGATAAAGATATAAAATTATTGAGAATAAATAAATTTGTAATACACATTTAAGATAAACCCATTAAGTTTGCTATATTATTATATTGAATCATGGGGTACATTTCTTATATTTATGAGTTCAACTTTAAACTTTGTTATATTATATAGGTAATATATATTCCATTAAACTGCATCATATAAAGACTGTTGTCTATAATCTATTATAATACCAATCTCACATTCCCTTTTCTCCTTGTTCTTTGCAGGTGTCTCTGCAGAGGTTTACTATGTGCGCGAGGGTCACATCAATAACTACGCCCTGAACTTCATTGTGCCAGTGCCGGCGAATGTGCGTGATGTGAGCTTCACATGGCAATCTCTAGCAGCTCGTGGCTTGCAATACAGTTTGAATGTGGTCAGTTCGGATCAGGAGGTGTTGCCACGTCCGGCAGTGAATGTGTCTCAAATCGGAGAGATTCCCACACACATACAGACCTGGGCCGTGGCATTGAGATGCAGCGGCACTCGTGCCGCCGAGGTGGACATCACGATCAGCCTGGAGGTGATACTGAATCGTGCACTGAATAATGTGACTCATTTAGTGTTCAGGCGCAAGAAGATTTGCCTGCTCAGCGAGGGAGATGAGGAGCAGCGAGAGCAAACGGCATTAGGGAATGAACTGGATGATCCGTTGCTGCTCGAGACGGCACTGCCACCGCCCACAGGACTGATCACACTCGTTGTGGGCGTGACTGTGGCCATGAGTGCCGTGTGCATACTCCTGGTCATTGCTTACTGTGTGAGGGGAGCGGCAGCCAAGAGGCAGCATCATCAACACGGCGGTCAACCTATGCGCACCTCGAGCTTTCAGCGACTGAATACACAACATCCTTGCCAATCCTCGTTGGGATCAGCGGCATATATGACTCCCTCACTGATTGCACCTGTGCATGGCTCCTCGTTGCCCCGCAAGGTGGCCTCTGTCTCCGTGGAGCAGCAACAACAACCAGAGGAACTGCATCGTCGCATCTCAGAGCTGACTGTGGAACGTTGTCGGGTGCGTCTGTCCAGTCTGCTGCAGGAGGGCACATTCGGGCGTGTCTATCGCGGCACCTACAACGACAATCAGGATGTGCTGGTGAAGACAGTGGCTCAACATGCCAGCCAGATGCAGGTGCTGCTGTTGCTGCAGGAGGGTATGCTGCTCTACGGTGCCTCACATCCGGGAATACTCTCTGTGCTGGGTGTCTCCATTGAGGATCACACAACGCCCTTTGTGCTCTATCCCGCTGTGAACAACACACGCAATCTGAAGCTCTTCCTACTCGATCCTGCCTGTGCACGCACTGTTACCACCATACGGATTGTCATGATGGCCTCACAGCTGTCCATGGCGCTGGATCATCTGCACACACATGGCGTGGTGCACAAGGACATTGCCACAAGGAACTGTGTGTAAGTATATAGAGAGAGAGAGATTAGAGAGAAATAAAATAGAGAAACTGTTAATTGTTGTTGATGTATGTTCGCAAGTTCAGTTGAGGCTCTTGTGATACTCTAGATATGTTTATATATATTCATAATCAAATACAGAATCCTTTATATTGTATATATTCATATTGCTACTCTAGATGTGCTACTATATACTCAGTATCAAGAAGTATATCCGTATGTAACTCAACTATTCCAAATATCTATGGGATCTAACCGTTTCTCTTCTTAATATATAGTATATATTCCTATTCCAAATCAAATATACATATCTTAGAATAACTTTTTTTAGTTACTACAAGATTAAATCTTCTCACTTTTATTAGCCTTTCTGCCCAATCGTATATATGTGGTATATATTCATATTCCATATCCCTAACGCAATAGTATTCTACTTTAAACGATGCTTAAGATCAGCTTATCTTGCAATATTTATGAATCGCACAAATCTGTATAAATTGTATATGTTCCTGTTCACTATTAGAAATACTTCTCATTGTATAGATATATTTTTATATTCTTTAGCTTCTTCAACTTCTCTTAGTAGAGCTCTTGCTATAATATGCCCCCTTCTCTCTCTTTCTCTCTCCACAGCATCGATGATCAGCTGCGTGTGAAACTCTCCGATAGTTCGCTCTCGCGTGATCTCTTTCCCGCCGACTATAATTGTCTGGGAGACAGTGAGAATCGCCCTATCAAATGGATGTCATTGGAGGCATTGCAGCACAAGCAATTCTCCGAAGCTAGCGATTCGTGGGCCTTCGGTGTGCTCATGTGGGAGTTGTGCACCTCAGCCAAGCAACCCTATGCTGAGGTGGATCCCTTCGAGATGGAGCACTACCTGAAGGACGGTTATCGTCTGGCGCAGCCCTTCAATTGTCCCGATGAGCTGTAAGTATAAAGGTGGCAGGTCTAAGATTTGTGTTGCTCTCTTTACTTACCCTCATCTTCCCTCCCCCCCTCTCTCTCTTTCTCTCTCTCTCTGTACAGCTTCACCATCATGGCCTATTGCTGGGCTCTACTGCCTGGAGAGCGTCCCACCTTCGCACAGCTGCAATCCTGTCTCGCGGACTTCTATTCACAGATCACGCGCTATGTCTAGATGGAGAAGAATCTTTCAAGCAGTGGCAAAGGGGGCGCGCACTTGTAAAGGGCGTGTCTAGTCCGTTTTTACTCATTCGCAACCCTCACAACACATTCATCTGTAGCATAGTTAGTTGAAGGTCCCATTAGATTATATGTACGGATTGTTATATTGCCAAATCTAATATTTAGAGTCTCATTTGGGAACTTATCGACAGTTATCGAATGTTTCCCATAACTATCGTATACTGCTCTCTTAGGGAAGTCATCGATAGGTATCGATATTTATCCATAACTATCACATACTGCTCTGCCAAGCATCCTTAGGGGAGTCATCGATTGTTATCGATAGTTATCCCAAAACTATTGCACCCTTAGCATTCTTGGGCTTTCTTGTATATATACTAAACTGATTTATATTCTAAGATGAAAGACTCAAATACACAATTACTAATACATACACACATACACATACATACATATGCCGAGATAAGCGACTTTTGCGTGAGATTGCAGCGATTTTTCTGCAATTTTTTTTTTGGCAACCTTGAACCGAAATCAAATATAGTGATATTTATCTATACAACAAATATAAATATACATATGTAGCTAATCCTTAAGCATTTTAAACACACACTCACACACACACACACACACACATGTATTTATAAAGAACGCACATTAACTTAAGAACTTTATAGAGATTTTTTAAAGCAGAAGAACGAAGAAAATAAAAACAATGAGAGAGAAAAATTCCAATGAAAATTGTGTTGTAATTTGTTTAATTTTTGTTACATTCAACTATCGGCGATGCCCACAGTGCGATACGTGCCATAAACAAGCCATAAAACAGGCCTTGTAGATTTATGGAAGTTTTTTTTTGAGAGAACAAAATAGAGAAAAGGCGTAACCTTGAGCTGGGAATAAGAATAAGAAACGGAGAGAAGAAGAAGAGGCTGAACTGGGCTACGGTCACAGAAATTAGCCATAAATTTTAATTTTACATGACAATGTGACCGAGGTAGGGAGACGCAGAGAGAGAGAGGATAATGTTGTCGGCATATGCAGGGGGGGAGAGAGAGAGAGGATAATGTTGTCGGGATAACGTTGGTTGGGTCGCGCCTACGAAGGCAGCGAAGACAAATCAATTTTGTGGCTTGTGCCGTGTCCTTGGCCGAAGGATAATGGCCGGATGAGCACAGCAGACACACACATGTGTGGAACGTGCGTGTGTGTAGGGGAGTGACTGTGTGAGGGGCGTGTGTCCTCTCCTCTCTCTCTCTCTGTGTGCGTGTGTCGTCTGCTTACACTTTAGCAGCCATATCGTAAATATTTTGACAGCATCGCTTTTGCCATTGCCTTTCGTGTTGGCCATTGTATTCCACACACACACACTCCCCTCTCTCTCTCTCTCTCTTGCTTCCTCACCTGCTTCCTGTGGTAATCCTGGTGTTTGTGACTTGACCTGCTTCGTTTGCCTTGGCATTTGGTTATATAGCCTTAAGCGGCTTTAAACTTACATTTACCTTTACCCCGCCCCACTTCCCTCTGCTCCTGCCTAATGCCTGTTGCTTGGGGCTCCACAGGACCTTGCCTCGTGGTGATATACGAGCCAAGCTGCCATTGTAAACAGTTTGCCCGAGCACATAGTTTGTTTATACTTATTACTTGCTAATGCCCCCTGAAATACGTCCAGGCCAGATGGAGGGAGGCAGGGATGGATGGAGACCCCCTTGTGTGTCTGCTCGAGAGCTGCAAATCTCGCATTATATTGATATCTATCTTCTGCAGCACATACACATACATACACACACACACACACATACAGATATAGACTGGTGTGCGTGTGTATAAATAGCTGTGTTTATGTTTGCAGCATTTTGCAATTGCAACTTGTGTCCGGGCGCCTTTTGCTTGCTGGGCTTGCTCAGTTATCAACAAAAGCCAACAAAAGTTGCCTTTTTTGAGTGAAAGACGAAGATTAAATGTGCTTAGGATTAGTATTTGTATGTGCAGATATATGTAGATAAGGTATAAGGTGCAGGTAAGGTATGTTGATTCTAAAACAATTATGCAGTGTCTAATTTCATTGCTGTATTTGATATCCAAGTGAGGTATAAACAAACTAAACTTGCAATGTGATATACTTACTGCTCAGACTGTTAGGGGGTATATGTTAAAGTTCTAATGATTGATAAATGCAGAGAAATTTAAGAAGAAAGTATAACAAATTTATTTATTCACTTTATTTAGAGCATTCGATTATGAAGAGTAATTTAACAGTGGTGTATGGGAGAGGCAACTGGGATTAGTGGGTAATGCACTCTGTAGTTTCTGAGAGTTGGAGTCCGAGATACTGGAGTATATACTGTATGTCCGGCATTGGCTCTTAAAAGAAGTGTATACCCAGACAAGCACCTTTTCGGGGCTAAGGAGATAAGGCAAAACAACAGATTTTCCTAAAATAATTTGATTAGATAGGAAGCTCTTGGGTCAGTAGTGAGTACAATAGATCTACAAGGTCACACTACATATTTTCCCATATAACAAAAATAATAGGAGAGGCAGAAGAAGGCGTGGCAGACTTCACAAATACCATACACTAAAATACTACCATCTACGTGAACATCAATAGTCAATTCGATTTATTTAGGTCAATATGTTCGTATGAACGCACTAATCTCAAAAACTAGAAGAGCTAGAAACATCAAATTCGGCATGAAGATGCCCGTGTACCATATGCATATAAAGCTGAAATATAATGTGGGATGCCACACCAATTTCCTGGGCAAATAGACAAATTCACTCCTCACCTATTGATTTTAACTGTTGGTAACTGTAATATGAGAAGAATAGCACAAGAATAGCACCATCTGTTTATACATAGGTGTTATAAGATGATATTCCACTTACTTACTTCACAAAGTTGTGCATTTCATATCAATTTGATTGTTTTATCATCTGAAATGAAGTTCTCACTTAAAAATACCATCCATTTGTACACAGAAGTTATAAGAAAGTCTTCCCTTTTCTTCACTTAACAAATTACTGCATTCAATATCAAGTAGTCTAATATATTCAACTGATATTCAGTACACATATTTGTCGAGCATGTATGTACATCGAGCAATATTTATGAAACAAATCTGATTAGAGTTGCTTGACTGAATCGAAAAATAAATATTTATGAAAATAGATATCTGTATTTTGTGAACTTATCAGCTTGATCAACTATAAATTTGTATAGCTTATTATTCTTGCAATCCATTGCATATTTTGATTGCTTGCTTTTTCCCTCTCCCCTGTTTCCCTCTCCGTCGTTTAGCTGCTGCAACACGCATATTTTTTGCAAGAATTTCCCAAGCATTTTCAATAAACAGTTCAATTCGTTAAGCAAAATACTGTCTTGTATTTCCGGCTGCTTGGGCGCCGTTCCTTATGCTCACTGTCTGTATTTGTGTGTGCCTTGAGTGTGTGTTGTGGGTGTGTGTGTGTGTGTGGATGTGTGTCTGTGTACATATCTGTGCAACATGCAGCGCACGCTGACGACACACTGACGAGCTGAGAGCCAATGCCAGTGGCAGGGCAGCATTGAGGGGGGTAGAGGCAAGGGTAGGGAAGAGGTGGGTAGGGCAGGGGGAGTTGTTGTTGGGGGCAGAGCTGCCGTATTTCCATTTCACATGGCCGTGCGATTTCCACGTATACCGCGAGCTTCTCAAGTGGCAGACGGTTGAACGCGCCCCCCAATGGGCCAGCAGCAGCGTCAGCCCCCCTGCCTCCACCCCTGGCCCTCTGCAGTGCGCCCCTGCACTGAGCCCACACACACTCATGCAGTGCGCCTGGGTGATAATTTAAAAAGTTTATATGCCCTCGACTGAAGTTGTAGCTGCAAGTCGAACTGGAGAAGGAGTCGGGCAGGAGAGAAGTCGAGGAGGAGTTGGGCCGGCGTCGGGGGCCGTCGATGGAGCTGACGCAGTTCCATTCTAATGACAACTTAAATAAACAATCGACGAGAAAGCAGAACAAGCAGGGCAAGCAGCTGAGGCTGAAGAAGGAAACGTTCTCGAGTTGTTTTCCCAGCCTTGTGTGGAAATATTTATTTTCTATAAATTATTTTCGATTATCGCGCGAGGCCAGTCGAAGATTTCTCCTCGAGACTTAAGAAAATACACAGCATGCTGTGTAGAGCTGCAATTAAAGCGCAAGCAAATGCATAATTTTCCGCGCACAGTGGTACAATAGGCCCCTTTCCCCTGCCCACCCCATCCTCTTCAACTTACTGCGTACATCCGCTAATGGAATTTTAATGTTTCATTCGAAATAGTCGCCCGACTCAAATATCGCATAGAGCACGAATGCATCACCTCTTCCCCTTTCCTTAATCTTCCACCTCTCTTCCCCTGCCCGCCCTCTCACTCATTCGCCCTCGTTTTTTATGTGGGGACTCTGTTAATAAGTGAAAATGTTCGTCGATTTCATGGAGTGAAAAAAAAGGTTCGCCTGTATTCGGGTGCACCTGGCGCCACAGTTACGCGGAAATAAAAAAGAAAATACGTGGAAATTCTCAGGAAAAGTCAACTTGTTACGGGTGTAAATCGACAAGGGGATGGCAGAGGGGGAAAGCTGGTGGAAAGAGGGCAACTTACTCAGAAAAAATGCATTACGAATGCAAATGGAAAAAGAAATTGTTGAAATTGTAGAAATTGACTTGACTATCGTAAGTTTGGCGTGTTATTGGCGCAACGATAATCATCGTCACAAACTACTTACGCGATATATTGTATTTATTTACAGGAAGTAATTGCTTATATAGAGAGGTAGTTTTGGGCATGATTTTAATGATATTTGCACTGATTTTTAATAGACTTCATGGGAAGGTTCTATGTAGAAGAAAATTTAAGTAAGCTCATTTGCAAAGAGCGAAATAAATATCGTATGTAATATGAAACTTTGACTGTTGTCTGTCGATTTGCCTATCGTAGACATGAACTGTTTATGGCACAACGATAGACATCGTTCGGGTACTTAGCGATATATTTATATGAGTGTAAATAGTTTTTATGAATGTTCTTTTGGGAGAGATTTAAACGAAATATCAGTGGATATTTTGAATTAATGGCAACGTGTGTAAAGTAAAGATATGGTAACAGAAATATCGTTTGTGTTGCTATCGTAGTAGTTAAAAAAGTGAGTACTTATGCAATATATAGATGTGTTTATATAAAGCATGTCATTGTCTATTGACTAAGAAAAATTTTAAAAGATTTAAGTTGATTATTAATTAGCGCAATAGCAAAATTAAAGAAAACTAACTAAGGATAACAAAAAACATTCTGACTACTTAGGCGATATATTTATTTGAATTAAATCACATAAGAATAAAGAAGGGTTGTCAATTGATTCGTGTTTCAATTGATTAAAATCTTGTATAAATATTGTGTTTGGAAACAGTCGCATTAGAATATACCTTGACTATTTGAATATTGCATGAATACTTAAGAGATATACTACATTTTTTGATATAACTTTGCCCCTGGAAGTTAAATGTTAGACACATTTTGTTAATATCTATCAGCAGATTAATTATCGTCTTTCGAAACTGACGTAGAAGATTCCACATTTAAAAGTAGATCAAAGTTTGTTCGTTGTGTTTAATTAAACGACAACTAAATATGGTTTCGCATAATCATCACATAAGTTGTCTAATCCAACAGCGAATATAATCAAGATTGCCGGAGATTCTTAAGTCGAGGATTATTAATGCACTCAACTCAACTCTGGCTGAGGCAGGACACAACTCGGCGTTGAGTATTACTTGCAGGTCATAATCTGACCGAGCTGGCAACGAGGACTGGCAGGAAAACTTAGCCAACTCTTGCAGAGCGCAACTCCTGCAACCTTGGCAACTATCCAGTGCGAGTTGGAGCTCCCTTTGGAAGCCACCTCTGGTGCTCTGGTGCACGGCACGCAAATCCCTTAATGCCATTTATCATAGAAGGTGCGGGCACATCTGAAATGCATGCAGAATATAACGCAAGCTGGCTGATCTCTGGGCAAAACAACATTAAATTGAAACAAATTGAACATAAAAAGCATTCGAGAATAAGGCAAACACCTCAGTGAGGAGGAGGGAAGAGGAGGGAGCAGGGGGAGGAGGGTGTGGATGTGGATGAGAATGAGCAAAAGCTGGCAAGGTAAACAGACTGAGTGAGAAGCCTGAAGAGAAGGGCAACCTGTCGGATGGGTTAGCTGGGCGCCTTTCAAAAATAGAACGCAAAGAGAGAAGTGTAGACAGAGAGAGAGAGAGAGAGAGAGGGGAGGGGAGCCAGAACAGACACTGACAGACTGGCAGGAAAGGAAACGGAAGTATTTTCTGTTGATACTGAACTCAATTTAGATGAAATCAAGTCAAACATGGCAGCCGAAAGGGGGAGGCGCACAGGCGAAAATGTTGTAGTAAATCATGTGGGAGCACAAAGGTAAATGGGCAAAGTGAGTGAAAGAGGGAGAGACAGGGCGAGAGGGCGAGAGAGGTGGCAAAGTTGGTAGCCAGAACACCATTGCACTTGGCGTTTGTCCAAAAAGAAAAGAATGCTCAAGACACGCTGCCGAAAGTCGCAAAAACTTGAGGCCTGATTGATGTTTGTGCTCTTAGTTGTTGTTTGCCAACAGGCAGAGAGACAGATAGACAGAGAGAGAGAGAGAGAGAGAGGAAGAGAGAGAGACACATAGGAAGAGAGTGGGGAAGACAGCAAGACGTTGGTAGAGACAGTCAAGCAGGACAGTCGAACAAGCCATTCAATTTTCGATTAAGGCTTCACGACTCGCTGGCAAATTGGTTTGGTTTGGTTGGGTTGGGTTAGGTTAACTTCGATTGGGTTGGGTTTGTTTTGCTACGCTTGGGTTTCCTTTTCACTAATCAGTCGCATGTCCAAATATTTATGCCCCTACCCCCCCTCTAGACCACTGCCAGCCCTGCAGGGGGTGTCAAGTGTCCTGTGGCAGACGAAAGTGAAAGTCAGCGTAAAGAATACTGCAAGACTTGCAAATACTAACAACATTGTGTGCTCGAGGGTACAAAAGGGAAGAGGGGTAGAGGCTGCAGTGTGTGCTGTACAGGGTATGCCTTGGGTTAAGTGTATTTCCTGGGATTGAGTTCTTGAAATAGCCACAGCAAATGCAGTTAGCTGCCAAAAAACGGATGTGCCTCTTGAAAAGGAACCTCTTGAGTTTGCAGTGGGCTTAAGAGGGTATTACAGGGTGTCAGCGAACTACCACAGAGCTGAAATTTGGTAGAATTGTAATAAAAACAATAATGTTGCATTTTCTATACCAGAAAAATATATTGAGTTAGTATTTCACAGATTTTCCCTTCCCAGTTCAGTTTACAGAATGATCTCGAATATTTAATATGTTTATAAAATTGTTGGGTATCATTTAGTCGAATCGGAGTGTTAATAGCCTTTTGAAAATTTGTGGAAAAATAATAAAAACTATAAATTTACATTTTCTATGCCAAAAATATATATAAGATTAGTATTTCCCAGATTTTCCCTTCCCAGAGCGCTCCAGAGTTTTTAGTATATATTTAATATAACAGGGTACCACATAGTCAAGTTATGATGTTTATACAGTTTTGAAATTTTGTAGAAATATAATAAAAACTATAAAGTTTAATTTCCCATACCAAAACCGTATATTAAGTTAGTATTTTTCTGTTTATACCATCCCAATTCATTTTTCAGGGATATTCCTGGGCTGATCAAACTGCCACACAAGAAATAACATTCTCACTTCTGTTTTGCTTGTTCCCTTTTTTCTCCCTCATCCTTGCCTCTCTGTTTCTTTCCCTCTTTTTGCCTAGTCACATTTAATGGGTTTAGCAATAGAATTTTTTTCGTTCATTTTTTTGGTTTCGCCTCCGAACAAAACGTTTTCCTTGCGGGTGGGGAACAGAACAATAGAGACACAGAGAGAGAGTATGAGGCGCATGGATCGCTCTCAGCATGTGGTGTAAGGATTTGTGTCCTTCTCCCTCGACCTATCCCTGTCCCTCTTTGTGCTGTCCGCACTTTCACTGTCCCATTCTATTTACAGTTTAGGATATTTTGCTAGGCGGGCGCAGGCTTTGCTGGGAATTGTGTTTGGTAAACATTTTTCGACTCTGTTGTTTTTAATAAGAAAATTGGCCAAAGGCCACACACACATGGAGAGAGAGAACGAGAGAGAGAGGGAGAGTGAGAGAGGGATAGAGTACACTGGCAGATTGCTTTTAAATTTAAGACCCGCTTGCTTTCGGTTTTTATGCCATGTTCCCCTCTCTCTGTCTCTCATGTCTCTGTGTGTATTTTTCGGGTGATTTATGCTTGTTTGCTCTGGACTCGGGCCGAGTTCCAGTTCGGGGATTTGTGGGTCAAGAATTAGTTCGAAGCTGTTTCCCATTTCGAGGATGCTTGCTGCATAAATAAAACCAAAAATAAGTCGAGGAAAAAACGAATGTCAGTTGACATTCGTATACACTCGCATTATAGATAGGAAATCTTTTAATAAACTGCGATAAGATCACGAAACTTATTCCCCAGATGAAATGCAAATAAGCTTATATATGTATGCATTGAATATGCTTAAATAAACACAGAGCATATGAATGCAGGGGAAAGATGAGAAATATGTTAAAAACGAATACAGAACAGAACGAGATACGAATCTGAAACTGATGCTGAATGTGAATCTGAATCTGAACCGAAACAGGCCCTAGGGGAGATGCAGAGGGGCTGGGGTAACCCCTTGCCGAGCGCTGCCTCGATGCCGAAGTTGACTTTGGGGCGCAATCAATTAGGCGCCTTCTTCGGTAGGTAAACTGCCGCCGACAGCGCGCCGAGCGAGGCCTAAACACACTTATCGATAAGCTGCCCCTCCTTACTAACTGATTAATGTCGATTATTAACCGGGAGGAAGGCAAGAGGAGCAGGAGAAGAGAGGAAGGAGAAGAGACGGCAGGAGAGTTGCCTCAGCGTTTTAATTAATGAGGCAAGAAAGCGCGCGCTGTGCTCTGCGAGTTTAAACTTTCATTTGTTCATTTGGTTAATTTGATAAATGATGCAATTATAGGAAAGCATTTACCCCCCCCTTACTCCCTCTTAAGCCCCTTAAACCTCTTGCAGCGCTTAACCCTTAAACCCCTTATAGGAGCGAAGATCGCGCATCGACCTCATCAACCTCAGCTGGGGTTGACACTTTTTGGGCACTGGATTCGATAGAAATGATATATGAAATTGTTGATTGTGCCATAATAGAAAGGCCAGATGATAAATGAATATGGCAAATCTTGATTACTTCAATTAAAATGTACCTAAGGGTGAAATAAAGACAACAATGAAAAGCAGTAGATATTTTTCAACCCATGAAGTCAATATATTCTTAATCAATATCAACAGCCGACTCTATTTAGGTCTGTCTGTCTGTCCGTCTGTAAGAAAGCCCAGATTTCAGACACTTCAGAAGCTAGAGTTACTAAATTTGGTGACAATATTCTTATTTTTTGCAGTATCTCATAGAATGTTTTCAAATTTGACTTGCGCCTCCATAAATCAATAAAAATTAAATTAAAAGCGTAATTAGAAAACAAGAATGTTCATTTTTTGTATGTGCAATTATTATTACCAAAGAGATAAGAGATAAGAGTTTGAACACGATTGGTTAATGAACTAAGAAGTTATTAAGGAAATTTACTTAGTGGGCGCACAGATTTTTGCTGTCGTTCCCGCTAAGTATGCAACAGTGAGTGAACAGCTGGGTGGCAGGTCGCACTTGGCTGTTACTTTCGTACTTACTCTTACTCTCTAACTAACTCCTACTCTCTTTTGTCTTCTCTATAGAAACTACATTCTCTTATACCATCTAAACTTGACTATAGTTGTGCTCACTTGTTATATCCCCATTCGCTGCAACTCACACTTCAGCTGTATCAATTAAAAGCGCTTTTGTTCCTGGGTGTAATATCGACTGTAATCTTAAATCGTCTTCCTCATCTTCCTTCTGCACTCGTATAGCACAGAGGATAATTCAGTCGAGGCAGTGGCGAGTGAAATGGCCAACTAAGTAAGTCTACACACTTATATAGATACTTGTGTCGTTGCTAACTACGCTATATATATGCGATTTATATAGAGAGGAAGACACGGATATGGAGAAGCCTGTCAGACATCGGCGTGGAAAGTGTTGACAAAGGCAGTCGCCAACATCAGATGTCAGCAGCTGTGGTCCAAGCCCCTCGAAGGGGCTGCTGCCTTAGACAGCAACTACTCTACTCTATCTACTCCCACTGCCCTCCCACCTCTACATCCCCCTTCCCCCCTCTTCCAGTCTTGATAAATCCAAGGTATTTGCAACGGAAATAAACTGCGCACATTGCACAAACTTTTGAGTTTTTATGGCAGCGCGGAAAATTGTCTGCGCCAGGACTCGCGACTTGCACAGTAGATTGGCAGCAGGGGAAGGCAGAACGCAGAGGAGAGAAACGGGGAGAAGCAGGGGAGTGGGAGAGGGAGCTAACTTAACATGAAGTTTACTAAACATATTAAAAAAAGCAAGTGAAGTCGAAGATAGTCGAAGGAACTGTTGGAAAAATTGGTTGAAGTGAAATAAAATAAATACGAGAAATATACTGAGAATACACTGAGAATATATTTGCTGTACTATAAAAAAAAAAGTGCAGTTCAAGTTGTCTACTCCCTCTATTCCTCCTCCTCATTGCCCCTATACGCAGTTGGTTTTACGGCCGCAAAAGTTTCTCAACATTTGCAGCTGCTGCTCAGCTGGAAATCACTTCAACTGCGGGCGGCTTTGAGTTGGGAGCGGTGAGGGGGGGGCGTGTCACTGGCTTATTTAGCATAAACTTGGCTAGGCAGACAGACTTGCAACTGCAGCAAATGCAGAACTGCAACTGCAACAAGCGACCGAGCGCCCAAACATGGCGAAACTAATTCTGTATGCAAACTTGGCCCCCAAAAAGCCATTGGAAATTGTGCACACAACGAGAACGAGAAGGAAAATAAGTAGGACAGGGGTAAAGAGAGGAGGAAACAGAGTGGGAGAGGTAGAGGCAGCTAAGCTGAGTGTGTTCTATCCCTCCCTCGAGAGCTAACTGAATTTTATGGCAAAATAATCATTGGCACTCGTGTGGCCTATTGATTAGCATGTCGCTTAGAGAACACTAGAGACACTTACTCCCCCCACTCCCCTTCCCTGCCACACTCCCCTCCTTGCCAGCCTCTGCATTGGCATTGATATCCATAGGTTCTGCTTATGCTAATGCTGCAGGTGCAACGCGTTTTGGCATTTGCATGCAAATTAGTTGCATCATTCCACGTTCCACGTTTGCTTCGGTCTTGTCTCCGTATTTGGATTCAGATTTGGACTCCGTCTGTGTCCCCCTCTGCAAGAGATCACTTTAGCCACTATAAATAGGCTAATATATGTACATTCATTGCCTGGGTGTCTATCGCCCTGAATGCAGCTTGAGCCGAAATCAAAATCAAAGTGCTTAGTTCAATTGCCCAAATGCAATCGGGGGAATTATTTATAGATATTGGTAAGTTATTTATAGATCATTTATATATATATTGTCTACAGTAAACCTTAACACATTTTTACAAAAGAAATTATAATTAAATAAGCATAAAGACTTCTTTACTTAGGTTCAATTTTGAGAGGACAAACAAGGTATCTACAAAATACTACTATGTACTCATGATAATTAGTAGATGGACTCTACTGTCTACTGTTATTTTCTATCCACCCAACTAATTATTATATTTATTATTCTTATCATTCAAGTAGAGTATGTGGAACTGTATCTAAGGCACACTGCTACAAGCTTAAGCACTTTTAATTGGGTAACAGTAGCTGAGTCAGTATGGTCTCTATCTGTTTATATTCTCGGTCTATCTGTCTATATGGCATGTCTTTCTGCCTGTCGATCTGTATGAACGCGCTGATCTTACCAACTATTTTAGCTAGAGACACCAAAGATGGAATAAAGGTTCCTCATTGCCATGGAGGTTCTTCTATCTTAAGACAACCTTGTCCATTTAATTATGCATGCAAAGGTAAAAAAAATAACAGTATGCAGTTGTCTGATATATATTTTAAGGAGAATAAACTTAACTCAAAACTTTCATTTAAAATTGTACAAATTAAATTTTAATGAATTTCTTAAAAACCTTTTAAAATAGTAAAGTGAAACTGTCTCTTCTTTGCTGCCATGCGTGCCTTATACTACAAATTGAACCATTCGACATAGAAGTGTGTTTTAAAGTGTATGTGCAATATGTAAAGTTTCGTCTGTATGTATGCGATGATCTCAGTAACTATGTAAGTTTGAGAAAATCAATCTTGGCATGTATGTTTCTCTATACCAGACGCAAGGTCAAATGAATTCAACTTACCCAATGTATTGTTATTTCTTATTTAAAAGTTGCATAAACTTAAATTGAATTTCTCAAAAACCCTTCAAAATAGTGAAGCCTTTCTTTTTGCTTATTTTGCCTGCCCTTTTTAGGCACGACAATCACGTGCATCTCTCACATGGTGTGTCCATCTCTAATGGAAATCTTGCCCTGGTCCATGCAAATGGACGTCCCACGCAGCAGTGGCAGCACCAACATTCATTTGCATTGGAAAACTCTGGAGGAGAAGCTCTGCATGCTGCACTCTCGCATTTGTATTCTTCTTTCGGCCAGATTTGTCGGCCTATAACATGAGGCATGAGGCAAACGCCTTGCAATGGTTTTTTAATCAATTTCTGTCAGTCGCCTGTCAGAGCGAATCAGGCGAGTTGTCTCGGCCAAATTATGCGCATAGATTTACAACAGATTTCTAAGGTCCACAAGGCAGATAGGGAACGGAGTAAGGCAGGAAGGGAGGGCTGCTGAGCTTGGTTTCAATTCCAGTCCGTGACACTGTCCTTCGACTGTTTCTAGTGTACACTGCACAACATGAACTTGGCCAGTTTGCTGACGCTGATTTTTAATTATGATAAGTCGCCAAGTGCAGCACAAAATTTCATTGCTTATAGACAGAGAGAGAAAGGTGGAGGGGACGGGAAAGTTCCTCCGACAGCTGGAGAACATTTCCGCCAGCGCGATTAAAATCTAAAGCAAATTGTTGTCCATGTGGAAAACGCTTTTCCGTATTTGTCTGCCAAACATTGAAGCGTATTTGATTGCAACGGGATTTCCCGGTTGTGAGTTCTAAGTTGATGCCACTGACCCAATGAGTCAGTTTCGGGTTTGTTCAACCCGGCAAATCCTGGACGCAAAAAAGGGTAACATGAGAAATGGGCGATGGAGTCAAGCAAGAATGCTGTAATAGATTGCTGGAGTTACTATTAACGAGTGAATACATGAGTAAAGTATGTTCTCTTATATTGAAGAATGTATCTTGTTTTATTCAAAGGAAAAGTAAAAGTTCTTAAATTGATAAGCGAAGATGGGGTTTCTTTCTGTGTAGAAAAGAAGATATGTTTAAACTTTTAGAGAAAGATTGAATTGCAAATTAATTTATTTAATTGTGGAAAATTGTACAATAGTAAGGTGTTAAGACAGTAATGGTATTTTATGAGGTTAATATTGTTTTATATCATTCTTGAGATTCATAGACAATGATATGATATTCATTTTCCTAACTTGCTTTGTCAATATGGGGTATGAATTAATTCAAAAGTATTTATTATATAGTGGAATACCTTTTAATTATAAGTTATGTAGATGGATAGATGGGTTTATATTCTTCTGTACTATTCTACAAAATAGTAAACATACTCGTACTTAAAGCCTCGAATACTTATGATATGTTAAATTGTGATATCATTTTAGCCTGCTTCAACTTGGTTTGTCATTTCAATCTGCCTTAAACAAGCGTATCCAGTATTTTGACTTCTCAAAATGTTTTTAGATGCTTCATCATTATCTTGCTTTAGTTCCACCTTCCACTTACAGTCAGGACCCCACAGAGGCTACAAAGGAATGGGGGGGGGCAGAAATGATGACTGCCGCGTCCACTCGCACGGATCAGTCAAAGTTTGCCGTTGCTGTGCCGGCTGAGTGGGCTGTAACTGCTGCTCCTACTAATTCCCCCAACTCTGCAGTCTCGCCACTCTTCTTCCCCTTGCCCGATCTTGCAACGGATGTCATGTGGCATGCTGTGCGTGCATGACGCATTGCCTCGTTGGCTATAATGGCCATAATGGCTCAGGCGATCGTGTTTGGGAGGCATCATCATCATCGTCGTCTCCGTCTCCGTCGAGGAACAGAGCCCAGACTCGATTCGCAGCGAGGCAAAGCCAACGAGTCGTGGCTTGTACAGGCTGTGGGTTGTTGTTGTGCCTGTTGTTGTTGTTGCTGTTGTGGCTGTTGTTGTTGTTGTTGCTGTATTGCGTATCGCGTTACTTATGCAAATAATTTCAGTGGAAATGAGGAGTCAAGAAATCTGTTGCTTAGCCCCTTGCTCTCTTGCACTTTCCTCCATCTACTCTTGCTTTCCCTCCTCCTCTTGCTTCCCCTCCCCCCGCTGTTCTCTTCCCCCACCTCGATTGCTTCTTCAGTAATATAATTTTGTGTCTTTTTCACTTTTGTGCGCCTGTTGTTGTAATTTAATAACCAAGCAAGTCATATTTTGCCTCCTGCTGCTAACCCCGCGAAGGCAGCGCAGTCTCGTCTGGCAGTGGGTGTGGCAGCAAGCCGACTGCAGCTGGGCGTGGGCTGTATGTGCTGTGTGTGTTGTTGTAACTGTTGCTGTTGTTGTTGTTGTTGTTGTCGCTGTGGCTTTTAAAGCACTTGTGCAATAAATTAAAAAGGCGATTTCGTGTCGCCGTTGCAGTTGTAGCTGCCGTCGTTGTTGTTGCTGTTGCTGCTGCCGCTGGTGGTGCTGCAAGTGGTGGCAGACATGCAGATTTTTGACATACTTGTTTGCATTTTGCTGCCGTGGCGGCTGCTGATGCTGCTGCTGCCGTTGCTGCTGCATCAGCATCAGCTTGTCGCATTCGCAGTCGCCGTCGCCGTCGCAGTTGCTGCTTCAACCTCGAGCAGCAGCAGCAGCAGCAACATAAATGTTGCAGTTCTGTTGTGTTGTTGCCGTTGGCGTCGGAAATGTGCTACGTCATTTCAGTTGTGTTGAATGTGCACTGACAGAAATTACTGAAGGCATATTAAGATATGTAAATAATGCATATATAGTATTATATGTATATGTGTCGTGTGCTTATGCACTTATGAAATTTAATATTTATGTTTAATTACCTAAATTAAACTTTACTCTTTTAAGGGCATTCATTTGAACATTCATTCATTTTTCAACAAACAATTGCTGTCATTCTTAATTGACAACTGCAGCATCATAATGCGTACAGCAGCCATTTTGTTTTTGTTTCTAATGCGCTCTTCTTGCAATTTGCCAATTGAATACGAGCTCAGGCTTTACTTGTGCTCTCGTTCTCTTGCTCTGCCGCCCTCTGCCTAGGCGCAGTGATCGTTGTTGTTGCCAACACGCATGCGACGCCAGCCTTGTGCATCCTCTCTCAACTAACTCTCTCTCAGTGAAATAGTCAAATGCAAATAGTGTTGCTATCTCCTTCTGTTCAATGCATTGGCTAATTGAGTGCCATCTGCCGTAGATGATGAACTTTGGCAACAACAGAAAAGTCACTCTCACGCACAGTGTATGCTATCACTGTCACTCTTGCGCTAAGCTAATCTAGTGAGAACACTCAATGAGAGAGCTTGTGTGCAAATGAAAAGCAAAAACAAATCAAATGCAAAAATGAAATATATGTGTTTTTATGATTTAATTCGTATTTTAGTAAATAAATTGGATAAGCATTTGTAAATGAAATATGCAAAATATAAATTAAAATTCTAATTATTTTCTTCTCTAATTAACATTTGATTTTGATTTCTGCTTTTTTGCAGTGCATTGAAGATGTGCCTCGCCCAGCTTCACATAGCGTACATGTCGTTGCTCTGGGTTTTTGGCTGAGTCGTCTCGCTGAATCTGGACGAACACTTGCCTGCCGGAGGGGCGGGGCAGGAAGGGAAGGAGGGACGACCAAAGAGATGCTGAGAATGGTCGCCGTGTTGGAGTTGTGCTTTCGGGTGTCGTTGTCAGCTCATGTCCCCAACGAGATGTTTAACATACCCGTAGAAAATTGTTTTTCAGCTGCAGCGTCAGGATTTATGTCCAGGAAGCGTGCAGCGAACCGGACAAAAAGAGAGAGAGAGAGAGTCCGAGGGAATGCAGGCCGTGGCAATGGCTATTTAGTGGATGCTGCAGCTGCCACGCTATGATTTGACCCACATTTCAATTGGCTATCATGGCAGGCAGAACTGGAAGATCGGGGAGGGGGATTTACTGATGGAGTTTTAAGCTGGCACGTAATGCGCTCAGGTTCAGGTTCGGCAGAGGCACCTGCTCTCTCAACTGGTCGCCTGTCAGCCGGCAATAACTTGCCTGCAATTCTGCATTTACTCAGAACAACAAAAGCCAAACAACTTGGCACAAGTCACAGCAGGCCGCCGTCGGCCGTACAAATTGTCCCGGGCGAGAGAGCACAGCGCCTGGACCCTGGACCAGCAGCAGGCCGGGGCCACCAGCAGGCAAATGCAAAATTATGACAACTGCATTTGCAGTAAGCCAAACGCAGCGTAGCCTCAGCAGCAACCTCGACTTGGCAGCAGACTCCCTTCCCTCGCGTATGTCCCTCTTCTATCCCCTCTTCTGTCTATCTTCTGCCCCTCTGTCCTGCTGTCTGTCTCTACGCCTGTTGCCTGCCCCGTTTTGCAAGTGTCAAAGTTAACTCGAAATTATTGTTGGCTAAACTTTTGTGGCGCTTAGTTGCCACTCTCCCCTCCCTCTCCTTCCCTCCTGCCACTGCCACCGCCCCCTGCCGAGCAGCCTGTACAACAGCAGAATTTATTGTTTGTGGCGTGTGTGTGTGTGTGTGTGTGCATTCCGCATATTCTGAGCCGAACTACGTTGCAGACCCGCCTCAGCCTCGGCTTAATCAACTGCAATTGGTGCAATTTTGTGGCCAGCATTTTTGTACTCTCATTCAGCTGGATTTCTTTCTGTTGTAGTTTCTCGTTTGCCGCTGCCCCGCTGCACCGTTGCCCCGTTGCCCCGTTGCCCGGCATTGCATTGTTTTGCCTTCAATTTCAAGCCTGACTGCAGTTACATTAAAACTTTTGATTGCATGGGAAAAAGGGAACAAGCCATAGATAAGATTAGAGCTGAGGTCAACAGGCCGTTGCATATAAATGCAGCTATATAAACCTGGCATATCCGTGTTGCCCCCAATTGTAATTGTGCTCAAGCAATAAGTTTTAATTATGCCAGTTAATTATTCACATCTTTCCTTTATTTCATTTCGAAATCCTTCTTCAACTTCAACTCACACTTCAATTCATTATGTCCGTGCATTATTTGTTTAATCGAATAAGACAACCTCCTCAGCCTCCTTAAATTTTAATCAATTAAACCCATATCATTTTGAGTTTTACGCTCAATTGCCACACTCGCTTGACGCTCGCTTGACCTCAATTAGAGCTCGACTAATCCATTTCCACACGCTTTGTTGCTGACCTAATCACCCTGCACTACCTGGAGTACACGCAGAGTTTCCAATCGCGGTGAAGAAGGTCGCAACCTTCGTGAAGTCAGCGTGACATTTCCCCCTAAAATGTGGCATTTGTTTTCGGCTTAAACTCTACGATAGCTACGGGCTAATTCCAGAGAGGTAATAATTAAGTGGGTTACGCCTTGAAGAATTTTATTTGTTGCTGTTTGTGCTGACAGACATTGACAGGCAGAGAATATAGAGATAGGATGGAGACGGAAAGATATTAAGTGAGATAAAGAGAGAGAGAGAAAGCTAGGGAAAAAGAGAGGAGGGTCTTGTGTAGGTAGAACGGATTTCGAAAGAGTTAAATCCTTTATTTGGTTTGTCTTTTCGATTTGTTTTCAGCAACTTTCGCATGAATTTTTGCAAGTACACTTAGATTTACTTTGAGCTGAAAAGAGACTTAGGAGTCTTAAGATTCATTCTGGGAATATCTCTGGATAATCTTTGACTAGTTGCATAAATATTTTTGTAGCTTAAGCAAATAATATTTAGATTAGAGATCTTTATGCAAGCATCTTTTCATTGAAATATAAAAGAATTCAACTGTTTTGGGACATGCAAATTCTAAAGGAAATTTCCCATCCTTGTATACTTTATCTGCGTAAATATCTCTAACAATTTCACACACCTTTCAATTTCCTTCGTCTAAACAAATAAAAGTTAAAAATTCTTTATCCAGGAATCTTTTTGCATATAAAGAAAGATTATGTTGAAAAGAATTCATGCAAATTCTGTAATAATTTCCACAATATACAATCTGTATATCTGCATTAATATCTGCAACAATTTCTCGCGCCTTTCAATCTTAAATCTGTCAGTTTCCCATTGAACTTGCATCTGCATTTGAGAGACAATACGTCATTAAATGAAATGCGAGCGTCGTTAAAGCCAAGCAAAGATCGACGCATCGAGGATGCAATCTGCAATCTTTTGCCGATGGGGAACCACCAAAGCCGCAGCGTAAAAATCCACATTGTTGCATGTTGCACAGACAGCGAGGCTGGAGGCTGGAGGCAGAAGGCGTAGCTTGCAACCTCGACTCGAACGTCAACAGAGTCTGATAATAATGACGCTGCATAAATTGCGTTTTAATGTCAACAAAGAGACAAATATTATAATATCCCAACTCGACTCGACGGCCCGACGGGCTCCCACTCCAGTCTCCCTGCCCCGCCCCCCCACCCCTCCCCTCCAACACAACTTCCCTTGCCTGTGTTAGTCGTCCCCTCCATCTCCTGGCCAGATGTCAAAGTGCGAGCGCAAACGTGGAGAATTATTTGCGGCTGCCGAAAGATATTTCCTGCGGCTGCTTTTTCATGCCACATGCAACTTGCCGCTGCCGCAATCTAATGGAAATTTATGTTGAAAGCATGCTCCGTCTTCTCTCGTGCCACCATCATTGGCATCGGCTAAAAGTCCACAGCACTTACCCACTCCCCCTTGTCTTGGCAGAGGCCTGCTAGCCAGCTAGTTGACCACGGCAACAACAATTTGTAGGCATTTTCATATTGAACTGCCCCCAAATGGCGACCTCATAAATTACACTAGACAACAGGGAATTTAAACAAGCAATTTGCAATAAATTAAATATATATTATATGCACATTAAACAATAACAATGCAATGAATAAAATATGATAAAGTCATATAAACTGTGCTGGTCTAAATTGTACATGTTGATGCACTTGTAAAATACTATATAATTTTGATTAGGACTGATAACGTTAGTTATTTCGATCGATTGTTCCTTTATGTTATGTTATAGTAGCACGTTTTTGATGAAATTTGTGTTGTAAATTTGGTTGCAATATCTTAAAAAATAACAAAAATCAGACGATAGGTTGCATGGTAGCGAAGCGACATATAGGTCTGATTCTACTCATTGCGGTTTCTTTACAGCGTGCAGCAATAAGATGCATGTGTGCCTAGTGAAGAGAATGAAATGGTCTAAATTAAATTCTCAAGAAATTTGTAATTTTTAAAATATAATCAGTAAATTTAAAAGATTGTTCTTTAATAAACTTTAATACGGATATTTGAAAGTTTTTAAAATTTCAATATCATATTATTTGAAGACTATATATCAATAATATTGTATATTAATAATTAATATAATTTGCAATATCATATTTTTTAAATACTATATATCAATAATATTGTATATTAATATATATATAATAATTAATATATATATAATTAATAATTTTTTTTTAATAATTAAAATTAATTTTCGTAACTTAATTCAAAATTATTCATTTATTATTTAAGTTTTAATCAAGCTCTTATTCGATTTCTGATCGACAGTGTTATTAGTCTGCAATTGGGGGCGAAACAAAGTTTCAATACGACTCAGAGACGCAGTTGGATGTAAGGTGGGGAATAAGAAGGTGGGGTAGGGGGTGGCAGAGGGAGGACAGTCGCGACTGGGTTGTAATTTTGCAATTATTTGCTCGCCGCGGTCATAACTCACAGCGAACGTGGGTGCTATCACCTCCGCCTCCGATAGAGGAACCTACCCACATCCCACCTCTCCTCGAACCATCCCCTCTTGCCATCTTGTTATCCCCTCAGCTGTAGGCAGTTGTCCGTTTTCCTTTCACGTTTCCAATACTTGAACTTTGACACACATTTTGCATTGGACTCGCAATTCCGCCGACTCTCTGTGATAATCGCATGCCAGACTAAAATATGTTTGCGCCTTTGGGGCGTCGGCCAGGCCAGGCCAGGCTGTAGAGGGGGCTGGGGGGTGGGCGCAGGCCAAGCGAGGGCAGGCCAACTTTGCTGTGAAAGTTTTTCATGGCTTTTGAAAGGTTTTCCGCCATTTGCGATTGAAATTAGTTGGACAAGTTAGCAGGAAGGGAACTGCAGCGTGAGAGAGAGGGACACAAGGGTGGGGGGACAGCAGCCGCTGTACCTAGCTTGGACTGGTACCCCCACCCCCCGCCCCTCTTCACTGAGCACACATGATCAGAGCACGCAGATAAGGATTATAAATCATTTGTGTAATATTTTCCACACAAGCCAAGATAATAAATCAACTACAAAGTGTCACTTGGCGCCAGCAAGACAAACATTTTCCTTTATTTCGGCCTTCTCTTCGTTTCTCTCCTTCTTCTTCTCGTATTTTAAACATTTTCTTACATATGCATGACGTTGTAACCATTCTAATAGATGATTAATGTAAATGCGACGCGTTCCTGATAAACGCCCTGAAGGTAATTTGCATAATTCGTGTCGCATTTTTTGTTTCAGAATATTTTTCATATTTTTTTTTGTCCGTTCTCAGATAGCAATCGACCTTGTCGCCCCTTGTGACGTTCCCACGTTCAGTCCGCTGACAGTTCCGGCAAACCGAAGAGTGTCAAATGACTTTCTGTGCGCACTGTGATCGCTTTGCGAATATTAACGATGCCTTAACTTTTGTTTATGACACTTCCCCCGGGGACAAGAACTTTACAATAAGGTGTTAAATATTAAACTGGTACACACTTATCGATAAACAGGCATCGATAACATATAGTGAACAATTGTTGCATTCGCCATAAATCACAGTCGAAGAAGGGGCTTATCAGCAGCAGCGGCAGCAGCAGCTGCCTCAAGCTGTTTGCACTCGCCAGTGCCCTACAAGAGGCGATAACACCAAACGATTTATAAGACATACAAAGCGCGCACACACACACACAGAGAGAGGGGCAGTCTTGTAATCGCTGCGTTGAAATCTCACGTAAAAATTGCTTCATTACAGTTCGACGAGGATTCCAGTGAAGTTTTTGCCATATACCCTGGGACATCTGCCTTTATAGAGAGGGAGAGGGAGAGAGAAGCTGCTGCTGTTGCTGCTGCCTTTTTAATTGATTGCTCTCTCTCTCCTTGCTCGCCCGGCCAGTTGTCTCGCATTATCACAACAAGGCAATCGCAGCCTGCACACACACACACACACACACACACACACACACACGCATACAGCTGCAATAAATAACAACACGCAGCGGGAACACTCGACTTGGGTCCACTACGTGCGCTGCCTGTTTAAGGTTCGGCCATAAAGGCCCATAATGAACCCTTTCTTTGGGCCATCTTGCCTTCCCTTTGCGCCTTTGCTTGCGTCTTTGCTCTTTACCTTTGCCTTTGCCTTTACCTTCGCCTTCGTCTGCCTCGATAAACATCGCTGCCCAACCTGTGCCCATCGTTAGTCTTCTTCTTGTGCGCACTGCTTTTTCTTCTGCAGTATTCTGTGTCTTGTGATACCCTGTAATGACGGAGTAGTTGCTATGAAGGGTAGACACGAGGTGAAGTTGGAGAAATAGAAAGAGAGAGAGAGAAAGAAAGATAAACAAAAGAGGGAGAGCGGGTAAGAGAGAGTTTGGGAAGGAGAAGGTACCAATATTGTTTTCTATGTTTCAAAAGCTGTCAAATTTATCTCTAACAGACCTTGTTCTCAAAGGATCTTTTTAATATGCCTGAAGATTCATAATTTCATAATGATCATAAAGAAAATAAAGATCATAAAATGCTATTGATAAATTCTAAGTTATCAAGCTCATCTCTGACAGACCATGTTCTTGAAGGATCTTCTAACTATGCTAGAAACTTCATGATGATCATAAGGCAAAAGAAAATTTCAGTTAGAAAGGGTCTTAAAACCTTACTAATTGGAAGATCATAAGGCAATCAAAAGTGGTTTGCAGGAAAGTAGAAGACACCTTAGAATGTTTATAGTTTGATGATCAGAGCGAAAACAAATGAAGTGTTCGGAAAAGTAAAAATGTTCTTAGTATATTTATAATTATAAATTTCATCTTAGCTGCTTTACAGGGTATCTGCTGGACTACCCCGTAGCACCAACACTATCTCTTGTTGTGACTGCCGTTTTGCTTTGCTCTCGTATTTAGTTTCGGCTGCGCCTAACGAGCTTCTACCTGAGCAACCGCCTCTTCCTTAGCCTCAGCCGCAGCCTCCGTCTTAACTCTGTGTCTCAGCTCTCTGCCTCTGCTTCTGCCCACTGCAGTTATCGATTGAGCGATGCCAATCGGCGTGTTGAGCACTTGGCAAACTTCTCTGATTGCGTCCGATCTGTAACGGGGCAGGCAGGAAACAACGTGTAATTAACTATTCTTGTAATTTGACTAAGTTCTGACCAAGTTCAAAGTTAACTGCGCTGCAATTTGCTTGAGGTTGAAGAAGGAGTGGGAAGAGTGTGGGGGCAAGGGATAAGGGGCAACAGTAACTGACAGTGGGCCGCACCCAGTAGCACATGTGTTGTGTTCTGAGTTGTGGTTCGCGTTGTCACTTGCAGTTTATTTTGACAGTTCATTTGTCACTACTCTTGATTTGCCTGCCCTCGTTGCATTATGTGGGTCTCTCGCATATGGTGGCCACCCTGGCGCAGATGTGTTGACAGCCCAACCCACACAATTCAGTTGACAGTTCGGCCTCAAAAGAGATCTCAATTGGGTTGGCTGCATAAAAAACGATCTCCTCAATTGCCGCTGACTGCATTGCACAAAGGGTAGTAAATGAGTGAGCATGCCCTGTTGCAGCAATTGTTGCTATAAAATTAACTCCTATTTATTATTGTCGTACACTTTTATCTATAATGCGACAAGCTGGATCATAAAGACTCTTAGTAAAAAGCTCAATTTGGTTCAATTATAATATTATTAATATTACTTACTATTTGTTAAGCGAATTTATTTTAAATATATATAATATATTAAAGTGAATTCCTTATAATCTCATATATTGATGATATTTAAAAGGCTTATTCGTATTATAATGAACAGAAGATATAGTTAGTTTTATGCCAAGAAGAGAAGGAAAGAGAGTTATTTGAATTCTCAATCATAAACTAATGCTAACTGATATATCATATAATCGTTGCCTTTATTCTTCACTGTCAGCAGTTTCCTTTCTTTAGTTCTAACCGAAAAAAGCGTCTTCTGTCGACCTTTTACTCCCGACCAACAGTCCCGTACCCCGTGAAGCCGACTCACAACCAGACATATTTCCATTTATACATACATTTACTTACATATTTATATGCATGCAGATGGGATACGCATCCAAATTTATTACTCTGTAATATTTGTTTTCCCTCTTTTGTGTGGCATCGTTGCCATCGGACCCCGACAATGACCTCACCTTCGTTTTGGTTAGCAGAATCACCTGCAGTGCAGCCGGAGTCAGCCAAGCGAAGGTTTCAATAATGCAGACATGGTGTAGTCCCACAGCCCTATCCCTGTATCCATGTCTCACTCTCCCTCCACATCTCTCTTCCTCTCTCTCAGTTTTGCTGGTACCTCCTCAATATGTCGAACTGATTTTGAATGATGCATTTGCTTTGTGACTTGGGGCCCCTTTGGCTTACCGAGTGCATATGATATATAGCACGAGTGTCAGAGTTAACTCAAGTTATGGAGGCTACCAGTATTGGCTTATTCTCTTCCTCCATTACCCCTTCAAGAAGCTGCAGAAATAATTAAGAACACGTCAAAACAAATTGTAAATTATGCACATTCAAGAAACTTTGTGAATGGAATTCTTGAAATAAAAGAAAATTAAATAAAAGTTTATGAAAAATACTTCTTAATGCAAAATTTCCGAGCTTAAATTATAGCACACATTGGAAATTTTAGACATTAAACCAGATAAGAATTACAGCTTTTTATTTCAGGGTGTGCCTGAATATATAGTGATAATGAATACATAAACTCATCTATTTAATTTCTCAATATTTCTTTTGTATCGTATTACTCATTTGAAACGTTTGACAAATCGCTATTACTCAGTTTAAAAGTGAAGACTGTTAATGCCTGGAATATCATCGATTCAATGCGCAAAACTTTGTCCCAAAATAAAGTGGGATTACTGTTGAAACATTGAACGATTGCAACTCAACAGTTTCTATCGAGAATCTCCTATCCACAGTGGGAACAAGTTCACTTCATGTGACAGCAATAAACACAACATGTGATTTTGATTCTCAACGCATGGAAAATTATGTAGATTTGTGCTTTCGACAATGGGGAAAACTGTAAACATGTCGCATAAATTTAATTAATTACAATTTCTTTATCCAATCGACCCAGTTCGATGGGGTCCATGGTAATCGTTTTACGATCGCACAGCAGCCGCCTACAGATCTTTGAGATTAGAGGCCCCAAATCCCCACGAATCTTCATTGGAATCACTTGATTACAGCTCGCTGTGGTTCGATGCGATTCGATTTGGATTCTGTTTTCTTTATGTTACGACTCGTTGGGCCATTTCTTATTCAAATTTGATTTAGTTTGTGAGGGTCTAGTGAAGAAGTGGTCCGAGGGGGGCTGGGGTTAGGAAGGCGCGGAGGGGTTTGACCGCCTTTGGCAGCTCATTAAGAAAGTTGTTCCGCATTCATTTTTTATCGCCGCTTGTCGCCCCGCCATTGTTGTCCGCTGATTATCTTGAGCTTTTCCCCAACTTCTTTCCCGTTTTTTTATGGCCTCGCGCTTATTTTACCTAAATGTTTTGATAAGTTTTCCCCGAAAAGTCAGCCCTCTTTTCTTTGCCTGTTGTTGTCCATGTTCTGCTTTGGTAGTTGTGATATTTATGGGGAATCGTTTGTCATTTGGTTTATGGCTTGTTTAAGCCAGCGGAGAGATCAAGCTAACAGCTAGATGTGGCTAGATCGCTTGGTTAGAGATCGAGATGGGAGAAACTGAAGACCAATGACGATCGTTTTACCTAAGAAAATCAGTATTTGAGGTACTTTAATGGATAATAACTGGAAGAGGCGTGTTTTAATTCGATTTTCAGAGATTTATAGAATAATTAAACGGAAAATTGCCGTTTATCTTATCAATTTATGTTTTAGAATGCTTATTAGATGATCAATTGAATCAAACTAAGTTGAATAGATCAAAAAGACTGTGATCTCTATAAATGCACTTATCAATCGATAAACCTAGGCAGACCTTATCGCGCCTTTCACTTTCGAATCGTTCTTCTATCTGCTCCATCCACTGATTCTTAGCTACTTGTAGACAGCTCTCTCTACGGAGGGGCACTTCGACGACACATCATCGAGGCGCATTGGAAATAAACTATTGTATAAACCATAATTTTTTTATAGCTTCCAAGTTACCCCCATCCATGCCTAGACAGAGTAGGGGATATTGTATTTATGTGAGCCATAATTTCAACATTAGGGCATCATAAAAACGTCATGATTATTTTAAAACTCATTTTCCTTTCCTTCGTTTGTTATTTTTCTCTCGCTCTATCTCTCTTGTTTTTTATGCACAAATTACGAAAAAAATTCATTGAGAAAGCAACGAAAAGAGCAGCGCAAAAGAAAATATTTTATTAACACTTTGTTCCATTGAAGATCAATATTATTTTTAAACGTGGCCGACGCGGAGCGCCAGTCGAACTTCCTCGAACGAGTTGAGGTTGGGAAATGGGCAGAGGTATGAGAATGGTGGATGGGGGAAGGGGGGGCATGGTGTGGTGGCTTCAAGGGCTGCTGGCATATATCAAACAACGAGAGGGAAATTAATTTAAAATTCTCTTCCCTTTTTCCCATTTCCACGCGCTTTAATTGTACAATAAAAACATCAACGCCATGTCGATAAGTTGGAGAACCTCCTTCGAAACTATCTGCGGTAATTTGTTTATTTTAAATTATATTCGTTGAAGTTTTTATATATTCCGCTTCGATCATAAAGTCGGCTGAGTTACGAGTTCAGTTTTATAAACAAATAAATCGCTCGTCGCTGGCAGAATCGAATGAAAGAACTTGCAACCTTCTTCTATGACCGAGACCAGGGTGAACAGCGCCGCCTAGCGGTGATTTCTCTGTATTTCTCTGGGGTTTCCTGGCAGTCTACATTTCGTTCACTCTCCTTCTCTCTCTCTCTCTCTCGCTCGGGCTAGGTAATTACCGGTCATTAATAATATGCAGATGTGCCATAGCTAAACGAGCCTCAAATTTCATTTCGCTGTTTCTGAACATTTCCCG
This sequence comes from Zaprionus lachaisei, assembly GCA_018901815.1. Lineage (NCBI taxonomy): Eukaryota > Metazoa > Arthropoda > Insecta > Diptera > Drosophilidae > Zaprionus > Zaprionus lachaisei. The sequence continues at coordinate 3,111,680 of JAEIFI010000109.1, forward strand.
TTGATGTTGTGTTTATGTTTTTATGGGATACCCAAACCGAAACCAAGTACAAGTATTTTTCAAGTGCCAGCTAAAATAATGTATAAGAAAAAAAAAAAGAATAATATTTTCCCCCATTCGCCACCCTTGACCCCAAGGGAGTTTTTACCGTAACATTTTTACGATGGGAATTCTCCTGCATGGGCACTTATTACCTGAGTGTGCTCTCGAGAATAGATGCCAGAGTCGTCATCAGAGGGGAGCGGATGGAGCTGAACAGTCTGGGGAAGGGTCTGGGAATTTGAGAGGGGAAATATGCGCAGGGGAGGAAATATTGCGGGGTATTCCAACTCATATCAGCATACTTTAATTATAGCATTGCTTTAACAATTATTTCCTAAAAAACATTGAGAGTCTTATCAGTAGTCCAGCTTTGCATGCACTCAGTTTGCTTTGCATTCAGGCTTATGACTCACTTTAAATCTCTTGATAACACGTTAAATTGTTAATACCAAAAACCTGCTTTATTTATCTGTTCATGTATTTATTTAGTTATATTTAAAATTTATTTCAATTTATACTTTTTTTTTTGCTCTCTAGAAAAATATATTAAATATCTTTACGATATTCATTGCGTTTTGATCTATTTTAAACAATCCCGAATAATAAGTATTTCTAGTTTTATACGTTTGCAAAAATGAATTCATAAATGTGTTCATAAATGAATATACTTCAGGAAAAAATCAATTTTAAAATGTGTTTAAATCAAACGTTTTGAATCTTTTGTTAAGTTTAACGTTTTGCATTTTTCTTGGAATAATGTATATGATAATATTTATATATAGTACATATACATTTGTATATACCCATCAGACATATAACATGTGTTGAATGTAGAGAGTCGTCTTGCAGATAAGAAAAATAATGGTTTCATAATAATTTCACGAGAGCCCGCTAGCAGTATGCAAATGTATTTCAATTAAAGCACATCGTGTTCAAACTTTGTTATGAATATACTATTCGGATTATTTGTATGTGTCTGGCTGAGTTCAGCTCAAACAGAGGTACAAAATGAAGAGAAATATACTGGTAATAATCTAAGGAAGATAACACGATTATCATTAAAACAGTATGAGCGGCCAAGGAAGCCACGGGCTGTTTACCAATATGAAGTGCTCTGTACTAGAACTGGAGATTATTGTGTGCCTCGGGCAGCGTGTATTGACGGCTTTATAGATAAAGCTGCTGCGGAATTGATACATCCTTTTTTTAAACAATCCCGATGCGGTATAAATGAGGTCTGCTGCCAAACTAGTAAACAGGTAAGCAAATGTGGAAGAAATGGAGACAAGCATTCATTAAATATTAAATTCAATTGATTATTTTGCAGAAGCAAAAGAAAATCATCTGCGCTGGCACTGGAAAGTACTGTGTGCTGGAGAAGACATGTATAAACGGCACTATAGATATAACTGCTGGAGGAATCTTAATTCCTTTTTTATAATGGACCAGTGGAATGCTCTATAAATGAGGTCTGCTGCTCACATCCTGTACAGGTGAGATAACTTTAGAGATGTGACAGACATGTCTAAAACAAGCATACGATGTTGTGTATTATTATAAGCACGATTCTTACAGTCCAAAAAAGGAGTGGACTGTACAGGTGCTGGGAAAGTCTTTGTTACTGAAAACTTATGTGTAAACGGAATTATAGATACAAGTGGTCGCAATGTTTTAATTCGTCGTTCTAATGGACCAGTACAATGTACAGGGAATCAGGTCTGCTGCTCATTTCCTGTACAGGTGAGAGATCTTATAGTATTTCTGAAGTAGGGTATTTGATTTATATAATATTTAATTTATTAAACCCTTGCAGAAGGTATTTTATATTTTATACTTATATAATATATTTTTGTATAAACTATATATATTCTGAATCAGTATCAAGAAAGGATTCGAACATGTCCATGTGTCCGTCTGTTGTAATGCAAAGAAGCCTTTCAGTTTAAAAGATATCTTATTGAGCAATGTGCGGAAGGTTTTTTCCAGATACTATCAAATATAATATATTGTTTTATATATTATTTTTCAAACAGAGTAATCCATCCAGAGTAATCCATCCAGCAAGCGAATGTGGTGAAAGCAATCCAGAGGGACTAGAGATCATGTCCGAATACCCAGTTGCAGGACAGGCGAAGTTGGGGGAGTTCCCATGGATGGTGCAAATCTTTGAAAGGATTCTATTAACTAATTCGTCCGAAGATCTAATTATGTGTGCCGGCGGTGTGCGGCCAACAAAGTTGTGACTGCTGCCCACTGTATTGTCAACTTCACAGATTCTGATCTTTATGTGAGAGGTGGCGAATGGAATCCGAAAGCATTGACGGAACCATATCCACATACGGATCGCCTCGTAGTGAAAAGGATTATTCATGAAAACTTCGATCATTGGCATCCACACTCTGACATTGCCATACTAATATTGAAGGATAACTTTATACTCAGCAAACACATTAAGACCATCTGCCTGCCCCAGCCAGACATGAACTTCAATAATACACGCTGTATTGTTGCGGGCTGGGGTAAAAGAAGTAGCTCTGACCCGGAAAAGTTTAACACACTGAAGAAGCTCGAAGTACCGGTTGTGAATAGCGCGACTTGTCAGAGGCAACTGCAAGTTCCTTTCTCACGCCATTTCAAATTGCACAGTAACTTCATTTGCGCCGGCGGTGAGAGCCATAGCACCTGTGATGGTGACGGTGGAGCCCCATTGATGTGTCCAATAGCTGGCTCGAATCGCTATGAGCTGGCTGGAATCCTTTCCTATGGCTATGATTGCAATGTAAAGGACGTACCTGACTTGTACGTCAATGTGCCAGCAATGCGATCCTGGATTTTAGAACATATGAACGATTAATGTGATCGCATAACAAGAAAGAAGGAACAGCTCTGAATTACCACAGATTGTTCCTAAGAAGAAAGTTTTCCATATTATTTCAAACTGTAATAGGGCCTCTTTATTATTGTTAATTTGAAAAAGCGTAGGAATATAGAAGCTATCCTTTCCGTCTCTAATTTCGACTTATTGTGCCTTTAAAAGTGTTACATACATATATTATATATATATATTTATAGTATATAGTTATGAAATTCGTTTCTAATTGTTATAATTTAATACATCAATATAAATATAAAATTGTAAAAGTGTTGGAAAGGAGTAAGGAGTAAGTTTTTCTATCCAATTAATATTTAATTTCGACCTATTGTGCCTTGAAAAATAATAAACCTATATATTTTTGTTGCTACTTTATGTTATGTTTGTAACTACACTACATACCACACTACATACTAAACTACATACTACACTACATGCTGACTCCATTGTTACAAACTTTAAGCCAAATTAGTTGTAGAACATATTGGAAATCAGAGTTTCTAAGTAACCTATATATCAAAGTCAGAAATATGATGCTAAGCATGAATATATATAAACATTGTTGGATCTGCCACACCTCTTTTTGCTTGTGCTTTTCTTCTCTTTTTGGCCATATTCCATGGTCAAAGGATATAATGAAATTACTTAAGACTAGTAGAAAACCACAACAATTTCAATGGATCGTTTCGAAGGGAGCTTTATTTAATGAAAGTCTCTTTGAGACTATCTTGACTATGATATCGGCAGAGCCCAACTAGCAATTGCAACACTTTGTTGCACGTTAAACAGGCTGCGCGAGGCCATTGCGATGTGCAACACGCGTTAAACGGACGACACAAGCAGCTGTGTCGCTGCGCATAGTGGCAATTTTGTCCGACATCCTTGGGTTAATGAATTGTGTGTCCGCTTAATAAAATAAAATTTTATTATGGCTGCAGCTGTTGCACGTTGCAACTAATGAATAAGTGTAAATTCTAATGAAAAAGCGTTAAGGCAGCGACAATAAAAAGCGTAAGCGAGTAAAGAGATGGCAGAGGAGACAGCGTGAGAGAGAGAGAGAGAGAGAGGGAGTGAGGGAGTGAGAGGGAATGTTAAAGAATGCCAACTATGGCGAAAATTCAATTAAAAATGTAAAACAACTCTAAAGCGCGATGGACACAGTGAAAGAGAATGGGAAAGGGAGGGAGGGAGGAAGGGAGGAAGGGAGAAGAGAGGCAACCAGGATAAGAGGTGTGGCACCACTGGCAGCTGATGGAGCGCAAGAACGCAGGAGACAACGCAAACGAGCAACACAACATGCAATTAGAGTAGGATGAGACAGGCCAGGCAAGGAGTGATAAAGAGGGGGGGCAAGTGCAGGAATTGCGCCTGGGCACAGTTGGCTTTGATTGCTCAATGCACACCCCACACACACACCCTTTCTCCCTCCCACACATATTTATTGTATCGTGGCTTTAGTGCGAATAGTTCCCGTTCGCATAACGCCTATGGAACGGCTCTGCTGCGTCCAGTGAAATTGACAAAGAACCTGGTTAAGCCCCAAACAGCATCTGCCGCAGCTGCATTGTTAAGTCCCCATCCCTCTCCTTCTCCCTCTATCCATACCCCAGGCACACGCACACACAATGTCAGGGGGATTTGCATTGAATGGCCGTGGTAAAAAACAAGAAACAAGAGAAGGCTACGCAGCAAAAAATAACCCTACGAGTTGAGGTTATGTGCTGCATAAAGGTAAATATTGTGGATGCCGTAATCCACTCTAAAACTATCCTATAGTCCAGCACATAACAATTAAAACTTTGCCAGCGCGTATAAAAATGCACTCTATAAAGAATCTGGGCGTTACACAACACTATTAACGTTTTATATGCAAACAGTGTTTATAGGAATAGCATATATGTAGGTTTTAATAAGTGGGTGGATTCCGTATTCATGAGGCCAGGTTTGTTTTAAAGAATGTTTCTGAGAGAAATATGAAGAATTTTTAAATAAATACACAGTTTTTGTATTTTAAATACTACTTATTTTTGCATTATCTAAGGTATTGAATAGTCGGAGAGTGATTTTTTAAATATAAAACGATTTTTTTTAATATTTTGCATACTTTGCAGGGCAGCGACTAAGACAGCAATGCCCTTTTAAAATTGTTTCTTTAATAACTTTTATGTTAATTATCTGATCACAACAAAGTTTTCGGAAATTATTTCATTATTGTTATTGTGTTTACCAAAAATGAACTGTCTAGCAATATAAACACGCTTGTAATTAGGTTTTTATCAATTGGCAGAGGCGGAAAAAGGCGTGGACAAATTCTAAAACAAGACAAAGTGTCACTAAATTTGGTACTTCTGACTTATGTAGTCTCTAAGATATAGGTGTTCAAGCGGACGGACCTGACTATATCGAATCGGCTTTGTGGGGTCTGCTACCCCTTTTACCACCTGTAACATGCATATTCGGTTTGTACAAAGTTTTAATACCCTTCTAAGCTAAAGCATTTGTTTTTGTATTTATTCAATAATTTATTAGTTTTTAAACATCAGCGAGCAACCATTTTTCTCTGCTAGATTCTGAAGTCTAATGAAAGTCCTGTTGAAACTCTGTATTAATATTGTAGTATTATACAATTAAAAGTTGTTACAAATTCTAGATTTAATAAATCTTTATATACACTTGTTTTGCTTGCACAGATTGCGAGCTTTAATTTATGTTGAAAGTTAATTTTCGGGGCTCTATTTTTCCATTCGTTCATTCAAGCTGACTCTTTTACTCCCCCTCTTTCTCTTTCTCCGTGTCTTTCTCTACCTCGCTCTCACTTTCAGTGGCTATAATTTTAACCAAATAAAGTACTTTTTCTTATCTCTCGCATCCTTCTTATTATCCCTCCCTTCACCACCCCTTTCTCAAACGCTCTTCAGCTCCTCTTCAAGCAGTTTGTTACCCTCAAGTTTTGCTGGTCGAGATTTATTTGCCGAGATTTTGAAAGAGTTGTTGCCGTTTTGCCGCCGCCTCGCGATTATACAGTGCATTGAACGCGGCCGTCCATTAATTACCAGCAGCTGTTCCGAATACTCCACTGTCTTCCCGTTCCCCTTTCTGTTTATTCAACCCCCAATTCCCCATTCTATTTCATACTAAACGCATTTTTGCCTATGCATGAAATATTATTTTCGAGCTAAAAAAGAAAATTGAAAGGAATTTTTCCGTGTCATATTCTTTTCTGATTCCCGAATGGGGGAAAAAATACGCGTAGGTGTATGGCACGCCTCGGATTTCCATAATTGTGGTTCTCTACCCGTTTATGAGGTGACAGGGGAGGGGGAAACTGTAGTTTTTATGGCGCTAAATACATTAAAACTGTCAAAGCGGCGACGCACTTAATTTGATACTCGAGTGCGGCATAATTGGAACAGACCCCCACAACATGTGTCCAAATGGGTATACACGACTACGAACATCCACACATGGGTGGCCCCACAACCAACAGAGGCTGGTGGGGCGTGGGAGTGACTTCTTCCTGAATATGAACACACATCGGAATGGAGAGCTGATCTATTTATATGCCCTGTATTGTTTTGGCCTTACCCTAAACCTGAATAAACATTTGACATGTCTCGAAGTGTCACGGAAATCTTTGTTAATTTGTGGTTTCGATTTCTCATCATAAATTGTTTATTTTTAAATGATTTGACAGCCCGCGGCGCCGTGTCTTATAGACCAAGTGTCGTATACGATTCATAAAGAGAGAATATCGATGTTATAATTACCTTATTGTTGCTTTATTTATTCTTTTTCTTCGCTTTATTATTTATTTCAATTTAAACTTATTCAACAATGCATAATATAGATCAATCTGTGCTTCGGAAGAGATAACCTTATCAGTGCTATTAATTTTCTTAAATTCTTCACTGTGCTCATGTTTCGTGTTGTCGCTGAGTCTGTTCAAACCTTTCAAAAACAGATTTCCTTTTTCTCCCTCTTCCATTAACTGCTTTTGGTAGGTTCCGAGAATTTTATCAAAATCATTTTTAGACCATTTGTTGTACCCCCTCTTTGTCTGTACTCCCTCTCTATATACCGTTGTGTATGTAATATATATTCCTTTGAACATATTCATAACTTCGTCGTCTAAATTATATTTCTTCACATATTCGTAGTACGATCCGCCTTTCTCGAGCAACAGAAGGTAGCCTAGTATGTTAGCTAAGTATTCCTTGCTGGCCTCATTATGAATTAAAACCGATTGAAGGAAGGCCAATACAGCTGATCTTTTCTCCTCCTTAAGGAACTCATTCCTCCGCTTAAACGTCGCGTCGAATTCTCGAATAAGAGCAACATCTTCTGGGGGATATTCGCTCGTGGGGTTCCTCCCCACATTTCCAAAGTACACTGATAGAAGATCTTGGGATTAGGTGTGGATAGTCCCGATTCCATTTTAAGAACTTACCAGAAGTGTCAAGCTAAATGCGAACAGCAATCTCATCGTGTCAAGTGTTTCAAGCTGACTACAAGCTCAAGTTCTGAAACCGGAAACAGGCTTGATGATTCGGTTATAAAGATCTAAAATAGGAGATTTTTGTGGATTGATCATTGTTGATAAATAGAAGAGTGTTGATTATGATGGGTTGATCATTAATATAAAAATTACTTTACAAGGTTGATCAATAAACACTTTTAGTAAATGATTGTTTTTCTTTTTATTTAATAATCTAGGAAATAATAATACACAGTAACAAATAGTCAAGCGTGTATTTTTATTCTATTGTTTCAATTCTTATCTATTCAAGTATGTACGGTTGACCTCTTTTTTATCATAGAGCTTGATGGCAACACAATGTATTAGAAACACTGAAACAATTCATTTTGTTCTCTGAACTATTTATAAGTTCGAGCGAGAGACAATTAGTTTATTTGATTATTATTATCACTATACGAGTATAGTATACTTATTATTTTTGAACTGACTATGTAAGCAGAAGGTTGCCGGAGGTTTTCTACTAACGTATTATTCGTTAATCTTAATTCTCCTCTTAAAAATGTACATGTACCTTTCCATATAGAGCATTTTTAACAATAGTTTCCCCTACGAATTTCCACTAAGATCGCAATTATTTTTATAAAACACAATTGACAACATGGAGATTAGAGCAAACAAACTTTATGTATACTTTTAAGTTGTTTTTTAGTGGGGGAAATATTTAAAAAAGACTATATACACTATCTATCTCTGCCTTACTCTCTTTCTCTCTCTTCCCCTTTCTTTCTCACTGAGTACACTATCGACTGTCGAGCTGTTGGGGAAAAACCCTTCAAAGCCTCGTCTTCTTCTATTTCCCAGACTTGTTCTAATCCCTTCGACTTCTTCTACTACCTCGACTCCCTCTACCTCCTCCAACACCCTCTACTGCTTCTAGTTTTTGCGCTGTCCTCGCTGTTGCTGCCAACTTTGGCACATTCTTATCGAAATCTCGCGCATAAATCAGAATCACAATTCGCACTCGCCATGCCACATGTAGAGGAGCCTCGTGTAGGAGCCGCGGGCCACAGTGGCGACTATTCCCACGCTTTTTGTGCGCGCACACACACACACCCGACACACGCACAGTCATAAAATTTGCCACCCAAGGGCAGATTTGGGGCGGGGGCAGCCAGAAAGGAGGAGATGAGGCTGGTCATAAAGCAAGCGACGCCAATGTCCTCGTGGAGCGAAGTGAGCTCACATAAAAAAGTTCTTCAACAATATAATAAACAATTTCCTGATAAATTGACAAAAGGCTGGGCATGCCACGCCCCTCCTTGCTTGCCCCTGCCCCAGCGTACGTGTCGAACTCATTGGCATGCAAAGAGAGTGACGAGTTGAGTTGCAAAATTTATGGATTTTAAAATGTAAGCGAAATATTTAAAAGCCAAATGCGACGGAGACGGACGTGTCTAATGTGCGAATGCAGCTGGGGGGCTGCTAATGAGACGCCTGCCTGACTGACTGCCACGCCTCAGTCACTGCCACCGCCCCTGACTCTGCTCTAGCCTGTTGCCCCTACCTCTGGCTCTGCCTTTGCCCCAGTCTCTCTGCCTGCCTCCACCTCTGGCCCCGCCCCTTCGATTGCTTTGCTGCACGCTGCATTGTTGCACAAATAACTCAAGTTGCAACTAATTACGACGCATTTCGTACTTTACAACTACAGCAATAAATTTCAAGCGTGTCCCCTGACACGACGCGTCGCCCATGTTGCAAGTTCGCTGCTAGTGCCGCAGATTCAGCTGCTGCCTGCTGCCTGCTGCTTGTTGCTGATATTTTTTACAGCATTTAACACGCCTCGTCATCATATTCGGAAGCAATGCATCATTCAGCCAAGAGTCCGCTAGGGTAGAGGGGTGTGGGAAGGGGCAGACGGGGCATGCGTCATGGCAACGCAGGCACTTGCCGCAAATTGGTTTGCATTTGGCGCAGCATCACCTTGGGGGAAGCGAAGGCAGGCGACGACTTCGGGTTCGTTAGTTGCATGTGCAAATTTTGTGCATGTTGCGACGTTTACAAGCGATGTCCAAAGGTGCAAGGGAGGTGGAGGGCAAGAGGGCGGGACGGGGGATTGTTGGACACTGCATCACAGGTAGCTGAGCGAGTTGTACGTTGGGTCTGAGGCGAAGGTGGCACGACAAGCGAGACGGAAGACGCCTTGCCAAGATGTCATCGTCAGCGGGCTGACAGCGCGCATATCTGGAGTGTAATTGGGGCTAATGCAACATGAGGAGGGGGTGGGAAGGGGAGGTAGTGAGCAGGCATTAATGCAGCATAATTAAAGCGACTTATGCCGGTGCAAGTCAGTTCAAGTGACATTACTTATGGCTAACTAATTAATTTAGTGAATAGATATATAGCATTAACATACTTTGAACAACTTAAGAAACTGCAGAACACTATATAGTGTAGGATATAGTAAATAAATATTGTGGAGATAATTCCTTATTGTTTTAATTTAATTAATTCAATGTTTCCGTACAACTTCAATATGTTCTTAAAGGATAGTGACGCTATTTTAGAATTGATCAACACTATTCTATCGATAAGGTTTTCCGACAAGGTTGTCGTTAACTTAATAAACTTATGATACTAAGGTCAATCTTAATAACGTGACCGAACAATATATAGTGTATTGTTTAGTAAATAGTATTAGATTCTCAAACTTAAAGTAGGTACCAGCATCAGAGGGCAGTAGAGCAGAGCAGAGGCCCTAGTACGAGCGTAAGAAGAATCTATACTATAAACCATAATAACTGTGTGTAAAAGGGAAAATACGCACAGAGGGGAAAATACTTAACAATGGCGACTCCAACTGATATTTTAATACATCAATTATAGCTTAAACTATCATGACTGCTAAATACCCGCTACACATCTGGCCAAACCGATTTCATATACATATATACACTTCTATTTTTAGCGTATTTTGTGTGGCATACTTTAGGCAGCGGGCGGCTTGGATATAAGTAATTCATAAACTTATTTCTTAAATAACTTCTATGTTAATTATCCGATCGCAGCCAAATTTTATGAAATCATTTGGACGTAATTGTTTTACCAAAAATGAACTGTTCTGCATTCAAATTACACTTGGAATGGATTTTTAAATTCTAAACTTGATCAATACATAATGACACATTGTTAGCTGTAGCTTTTATAGAGTCTGGGATCCAAGTTTTCATACGGGCAGACAGACAGTTGGCAAGAAGTTATAACACCCTTCTATCCAATAAGTAGCGGGTATTAAAAACATTGCAGAAAATAAATGATATTCCCATGTTTCGAAATGTTGTACACCAGATGCAACAGTAAACATATAATCAAGTTGTATTAGTATCAGTTTTTTACCTCTCTTGACTACTAGTTAATCAATATGCATTGCACTGCACGACCAAACACGAATAGAACAACATTTTTCACACCTGACCACAAAACCGCAGTTATCACGCTGCTCCTTCCCCGCGAACATGACGACAAATTCGCGACAAATTTGATAATGAGTTGTAGGTTGTAGTTAGTACAATTCAGTGTGTCTCCATTTATATATTCGCTTTTAATTGTAAGTCAAACATCGCAACAACTGCCGGTCACGCACGCCAAACCCGCCAGACCCCGTGAGAGGGGGAGGAGAGCCCAGACTAAAACTAAAACCAAGACTCCATGTAAAACCCCTAGATACCCCCGAATCGGTGGGCGACGTGCTCCCGTTGCTCGAGCGTTGTTGCATGGCAGTTGCATACAAATCGCAGCGTCGAGCGACCGACCACGCCCACCTATCGCCTAATCAGGCAAACACATGTGCGCTCCATAATTACATTGGAGCTGACTACGTGACCGCCAGTGAAACCCGAAATTAAGAGCACTGACAACAACTACAGCACAACAATAACAAGAACATAACAACAATAACTGCAATGTAACAACAACAAGTCGAACAAGAGAAAAGTCCGCGTATTATTTTGTACAAAATGAGGCACTCTGAAATACAGTGGAAATGCCAGCGCGGCACATGCAACAACAAACAGGCAACAGAGGTGTTCCATAGATGCGTCGCGTGTCACAGTTTTGCCAGTTAGGGATGGACAACATCAATTGATTAAATTTTCACTTATACATATATGTTAAAAAAAGTAATAAATAAAATTATAAAATAAAACTAAAGAGAAATTGCTGCAAATTAACTTTAAGCCCATGTTCAGTTAGCTAGTTCCACTGTGCCTTGTATTTGCAAGAAAAATAACGGCGGTTCTCTGCTCTCTCAGTGATGTTCCTTATCTGCAAGTACAGCAAGTGCTCTCTCCAAGTGATGCTCCAACAACAACAAAACTTCTGCTCTCTCTGAACTAATGGCGATTTCTGTCTGAGATGTTCCTTATCTGCTGGAAGAGCATCACCAACACAGTTGATGCAAAGTAGCAACAACAGTGCTTGTGCTCTCTCTGAACTAATGGCGCTTGCTCTCTGAGCGAGGCTTGGATCAAACGCACACTGTTGCTAACTCGCTCTAACGCATTGCTGCTATGCCTTGTATTTGCATGCAATATAACGGTAGTTCTCTTCTCTCTCACTGATGTTACTTATCTGCAAGCATAGAAATAACAACTCACATTGCTGCTGACTCGCTCTAACACATAGACATGTAAAGGGCAGTGAAACAATGGCAAAGAAAGGAGCCTGCTAATTATAGTTGCTGCTCTAACCGCACAATTAATATATTTCAATTTAATTATTTAAAAATATTAAATAAAAAGTAAATGTTCTAATGTTCCAAATACATGTGTTTAATAACACTTTTTCATATGTTGCCCATCCCTGGCACGCATACAGCTCATCACGTGCGCGACTGGGGCAGCAACACAAGTTACAACAATCACAAGAACAACAAGCGAAACAAGAACTACAGCAGAAGAATCAGCAGCAACAGCAGCAACAACAATGTCAACAATTGTAACAACAACCGCACAATCAGTTGGCACCCGTCGAGCCCTCTCTGTTCCTTCCCTCTCCTCCTTCCCCGCACCTCTTTCCCCTTGAGCTACTTCCTATAATTCGGCTGCATAAAAATCAGTCACATTGGGGATTCTCGGGTCGCCGAGGCTATTGAAGTTTTATTGGGCTCCGGCGGCGTTGTTGCCGTCGCCGGGTTTCCGTTTGACATTTTGTTAACAATTTCGACCACAATGCGTTTTCATTGCTTCGCGAATGACGGGGGAAGTGGAGGGGAGGGGCACGGGGGCAAGGCAGTCGGGGCATGCGTGTGAATGTGAATGAATGCATGAATGAGTTCGGCGAGCTGCAACGGGACACACAGTTCGAACAATTCGGACAGTCAAAGGGGCAATCGGTGCCAAGAAGGGTACAGGGGAGGGGAAGAGGCTGAGTGACGAGTGCCGACTGGCAGAGGGGGAGGGGGACTGTGGGTCGGTTAAGTTATTGCCCGAGTGAAATCAAACGACAAATGTCACGAAGCTAATGAATTGAAACGTGCCAAAGATTTGCCTCGACTGGCTGCAACTGCAACCGCCACACGCTGATGATGATGATGATGATGATGATGATAATGAAGATGACGACGATGTTGCTGATGATGTTGATGATGATGATGATGTGGCTGCCATGTGGGCGAGTGAGTGTGTGTGAAAGTGGAGTGGGAGCGGGAAAGAAAATCAGAGTGTTGCCGAGTGTGTTGATTAGCAGAATGAAAAGCCGCTGAAGCTTGAGGAATAAACAGCTGCAAATGCTGCTGAATAATATATTCAAATATGAATAATATTAAAACAATACGAATTTTTATTTGTAAACTGAACAGGAACATAAAGTAAATAATGTTAATTTCTGTACAAATAATACAAAATTTTCGTTAAATAATAAATTATTCAAAAAAGCAACAATAATTGAAACAGTACGAATTTTGTTTGTTGAGCTGAAAATAACATTATTGTATTCATTGTATTAAAACATATAATATGTAGCTAAAAAACTATCAAATATACAAATAAAATATTAGAATATATTAATTCCCCAGTTATAAAATTGAAATAAATTGATCTGATTGGGTTTTCCTGGGTTATCCCCAATCCTCTGCAAAGAATGGTGGATGGATTCAATTCAATTAGTTTCTTTTTTTTCACAGTTAAGATCTTACTTTCAACTTAAAATTATTCAATTTAAAACTTAAATTATAATTATTTACTGTTTTTACTTTTAAACAGTCGACTAACCATAGATCGACTATAAATAAAAAAAATAAATAAATACATAAGAAATAAACAAAGTAATATGTTATAAATGATATGGTAATTAATGCCTTAGCTATCTCTCGTAGGAATCAATATTCAGTCTAAGCTTAAAGCAAAGCCTCTCAGAATGTTTTGCTTGCTAATTCAAGTGGCCACAAAACTAGATGTCTTGCCGGGCACGGGACCCTTGAGCCTCGTCTGGTGGCCCATCAAGGTAATATGTTGATCCGCGGAAGCCTTTTGGCTTAATGCTTATCTCAGGGCAAATCTTCAAAGTGAGTGACATCGCGACGGCGCTGCCTGCCTCAGCTTGCTCCAGCTGGTTGAGCAAGGACAAGGACACATAGTGCCAGCTCCTTCCCCCTTCCCATTCTCCCCCTCAGCCTGCTCCCAATGGGCAGCAGCAGCAAGAAGTGGGCAGCATGCAACGTGGCTTCCTTTCTCTCGCACTCGAGAATGCCATTGCAATTCCGCTGCCATTCTTTAGCGAATGCTTCAAGCACTTTCCATTGTGGATCCTTGCCAGAACAGCAGCAAAGCAGTTGGGGCAGCAGACGGCACTTGTAAGCAGCAGCAGCACGAGACAAGCAGCTTGAGGGGGCGTGCTCGGGCTGTCGCCCATTGTCAGTGCAACATTTGTTGCAAGACTCGCGTCGCTTTAATCTTAAACATGCCAGCGGAACACTTGAGAATTGTCAAGTGGTTGCCAGCTGCCAGCTGCCAGGTCGACAGAGTCCCCCCACTCCCCACTCCCCTCTCCCGTTTTCCTCCACCTTTCCCAGCCCCTAGCCACGCAGAAAGCAGCAGCAGCTTCCCCTTGCCACTTACTACCCTTCTTGCCACTCCTCTTGCCTTCCTGACTTGACTGCAGCTTGAGCTTCTTCTGCCCCTCTTGGCTTTCGCTTTAAGACTCTGCTTAATTTCCATTTCATGCCACGCCCATCTCCGCCTCAAGCTCAGCTAAATCCTTTAGTCATTTCAAGTGTTTATCTATATCGTTTACCACAAGCTCCGATGTTGCCTCGTCGAATTTGCTTGCTCCGATTCCCATTCAGTTTTCCCCCATTTTCCCATTTCCTTTACGCGCCTGCACTCAATTTGTTGTTGTACCCTGCAAGAGGGTATATGCATTTTGGCCAGCAGCTTGCAACGCATCGTAGGATACATCTGCTACCTTATAAAGTATATATATTCTCAATCAGCATCGACGGGCAAGTCGAACAAGCCATGTCTGAATGAAACTTGCCACGCATGCTTCCTATTGCTGCATGCTGTAAATAGGTCGAAGCGAGCCAGATCTGACCGATATTTACGCTATCGGTATTCAATACAATATACGATACATAAACTATCGGTTGAATTTTGTCATTTATCAATATATAGCAACCAAATTTACTTTATCGGACATTTTCCATAGTTATAAAATGTATAACAAATTTCTACAAAATCTGACTTTTATAATATATGGCTCGCAGTCAAAAATAAAGATTTGCATTAAATAGCAGTGAATACATGGACAATGTTATTCAATTATAATGTATTATGTATAACTCGAATAGGAACAATCGGAGGAGATAAGAAACTGCAAGTGAAAGTGTACAAAACCTTCGGCTTTCCCTAGTTTGCTTCACGTTCTGGTTTGTTGTTGTTTTGGTTTTTCGGTTTTCGGTTTTCGGCTTTGGGTTTTCCCTTTTTTGGCATGTGCGCATTTAATTGAAATTTCCCAACACGCCCAACGTTTACTAGCTAGTACAGTAGCCACGCCCACTTTTTACGCACTACGCGCGTCTCTCGACTTGTGCGCAAATTTTAATTAAAATTTTCGCAGCGCTTTGTCGTTTCTTTTAGTTGGGCGCGGATTCTTTTTCTGAGAGCTTTAAAGTGTGAAGTTCCAAGACACTTTCAGCGAGTTGGATGGAGGGGGAGAGAGCGGGGGGTTGCTGTTTGCCTACTCCCTCTGCCAACCCTTTGGGGGGCGCCCTGCTTGACAGCCGCTGGTAAAATATTTAACATGCAAATGAGTTTGGCTCTGCATAAAGTTTCGCTTTAAATGTGTTTATTTTAGTTGCCACGCCCACACCGCCCACACGCACCCTTGCCGCCCCCTGGATTCCTCGATGCCTCGTTAAAAAGAGTTACAAAGTTAGTGAATATTTTAACACTTCTTCGTTGCGTTTACCATTTATTTAGCCGGGGCCACTTTCGCGGCTGCCACGCGGCGTCTTTGCCTACTTCCCTCAGCTCTCCTTGATCTGCCATACTCTCTCTCTCTCTTTCCTTCGGCCACTGCCCTTTGCCCTTTGCCTGGCCACGCCCCTTTGACTTTTTACATGTTAATGAGTTTTTAAATTCCAATGAGCTGCGTCCTGCTTTGATTTTCTGTTTGACTTTTCATTTCAGGTAAAGGAAATTTCCCTTTTCCTAGAGTCCAACATGAGTCTCCATGTTCCCGAAAGTTTCTTTATTAAAACTTTTGGCTAAGATAGCCAAATGAAACTAGGTAGAAGATGAAACACTTTCCATCAATTAAGCAAAGGAAACTAAACTCAAAGTTCGGATATAATAACAGTATGTAGATTAAACTGGATTGCAGATTGTGTTGCCTTAAACAAATTAAGTTAGGAAATTTAACTATATATCGAATATTACTATAAACTAGAACTTGTGCCAGTTGAAAATATAAGGAATTGATATTTGTGATACTTTATATACTTGATTATCTTCAATAAATGAGAGAGTATGCAGTTTTTTCTGCCAATTTGTTCGTATGAACACCTATATCTCTGAAACTACAATAGATAGGACTATTAAATTGGTTGATAATACGTTTTATTACTGTGTGAAGATAAAGGTATTATAAGGATTTGCCCACGCACACTATAGCTCTCTTAATTTGATGAAAATCTAATTTCAAGAGTTATTTTAAATTAAAAACGTTCATGTTCTGTATGTTCTGTACACTCTATTATAGATTTCTTATACATTCTGTTAACATTCCTGCTAGAATATATGAGTTGGTAATCCTAAGTTGCTCAAAAGCATCTCAATTTCATTTTTCTTGCACTTGTAACTTGCACTTGACTCTATAATTCGAATTGTTTGCAATATTTGAGGTGTAGCAGTTGATTAATAGATGGCAGCATGACACATGCACAACAACAATGCTTCAATTGCACACACTCGCAACTCTTCGATCTGCCCTCGTGCCATGCCTTGCAAGTTTACAACTAGGCGCCAACATTCCGCTTAGCTAAGAGCAAAAAACTTTTTGCATTAGCAGCTGGTTGCATGCAACGTTGGCCAACTCAGCAGTCTGTGCAGCAAGTGTTCACCTTTCTCTCCCCTGTCTCTTTCACCTCTCTCTCTCTCCGCACTCTGCCCTGTCTCTCTCCCCCCCTCTCTCTGACTCTCTTCTGTGTCTTTCCCTTGCTGGCTCTTTCTCTGTCTACGGCGCTGTAAGCTGCTGATGGCAACTGGTGTCTGCAGCATAATTGATTCAGCAGCAGCCAATGCCCAGTTAGGTGTGCGTGTGTTTGTGCGTGTGTGCGTGTGTGTATGTTGCCACTAAACGTTTTGCTGACAAGCAGTCACTGCAGCTGTCCCCATCTTCAACTCCAACTTCAACTGCAACTCCCACTCGAGTTGCAACTTCTTTGCTTGCCTTGTGCCATCGGCAACTTTTGCCTCACTGTGCCCATCATCGTCGTCGTCGTCGTTGTCGTCGTCGATCCTGTTAGTCAATCAGTGAGTTTTCTTTAGCAACAAATTTCCTAAATGAAAATGCAACATCATTTATCAACATCAAACGACGAACGGCAAACGGCAGCACATTGGCCGCATCAAGTGGGGCTGCCTGTTCGACGCCTGTGAAGAGCGGGTCCAGTGGATGCAGGGTAGGACTTAATGGAGTAGAAGCTGCTGCTGTAAAAGTTGCTGCTGTTGCTGCTGCTGCTGCAATAGTGTCGAGTGCTGCCACACCTACCCAGGCCACAAGGAGAACTCATTAGCCGAAAATCAAAGCCAAGTCAAGTCGAAGACTGAAGCGGGATTTGCATGCACTTCATTAGCCACAGCCGCAGCCACAGATGGAGGCGCCTTCGGCTTGGGGCAAGTGTCCGTTCTTGCAGCGACATCAATGACAAAATTGCCAGTTGTCGTGGGCAGTCTGTTTGTTTTGCAACCTTCTTTCAGTCACTCTGCCCCAAGCTAGACAGACTGGGGGGAAATAAATTACAGACGACTCTGTCATGTTGTTTTCCCAATTCGAGGACAACGGTGGGAAAGGGGAGCAAGGGGGGGGAACTGGTCTGCCACTTGTTCAGCGCACATTTTGGCTAAATAATTGCAATTTTTATCGGGAGAGCACAATAATTGCCAGGCCAGCAGTCACTTTAGGACTATCTGGCAACTACAAGTTGTGCACTGCAAGAAATTAGGGCAGCACTTCTGCCTGGGTATATTTATGGAATGTTGGAAAACATTTAAGTTGTAATTTCTATACAAGTCGAAGGCCTCTGTAGCTAGCGCTCATTAGGCTTATATCAAGTTAAGAATTTAGTTTTAAATTTAATTTGCTAAAATAAAAATAAAAATAAAGATAAAATAATATAAATTTCTATACAAAAGAAAAGAAACAAAACATTTTAAAAACTATCTTAGGTACGTTGACAAATCTTTTGCTGTTCATATGTGCCTTAAACAACACTGGAAAGCTTTTCAACTTCAGCTGTGGTTGTAGTTTATATCATTTTATAGTATTAAGATAGGTCAGAAAACATTTCTGAAGAGCATAAGTCAAGTAGTTATTTATTTTGAAACCTTAAAAATCATTTGAAATTGGACACTGCTCTCTCTACACTATTTCTTCTCTATACAACACTGATGGTTGTTTTGAGTGTCTGAAATTGTTTTAGTGTGGCTGAAAAATTATATTTTTATTTATTTTTAAGTAATTAAAATGACATTCAACATTTTCTTAGGACAAAATTAATATTTTTATTTATTTAAAAATCATACAAATATTTTGTAGCTGCGTACTGCTCTTTATACTGTTTCTGTGTGTTATACACAACACTGGAAATTTTGGTAAGTATCTCAAAAATTAAATATTGATTATTCTTTATATTTATTGGTATTATCTTTTAGTTTGAGAATATATTTGAAACAGTTAAAATACCCACACTGTTTTTATGCCTTTCACAGCACTGACTTTTTTAGCTGTTGCTACGTATAAAACCCAGTTGCTACATATAGGCATTAATTGTATGATTTCAAAAATGTTTTTAGAACATTTACTGTTTTCCATACTGTCCTACACAACACTGTCAAATTGTGTGCGCACTGAAACTTACTAAGTTTCAATGTAAACGAATCATATTCTAATGCTCTTCAATTCCCACAAGTCAATAGGAAATTTCTCTGTGTGTTGCTGAATCTCCAGCTGGTTATCATCTTCATAGACATCGATGATGTTGTCGGCGAAAGTTGTCGTTGTGGTTTAGTGTTTTATTCTCAACAAATTTCTTGAGTGCCACCGTGTGGCGACGCTGGACGCTCTCTCAGCTCTCCAGCTCCACAGCTCGGGGCATTTAATTGGATTTCTGCCCAAATTGCGTTTATTATTGTGGCCTTTATGAGGTGCGAAGGGGCCAATCATGAGCTCGATTCGACTTGCCTCGCCTTGTCTGAGGTTTTCTGCTTTGACCAGAGTGTAATTAAGTTTTTGGACGCCATCAAAGTGAGTGTGTTGGCGGGTGATAGTACGAGAGTGTATGTGAGTGTGTGTGAGTGACTGACTGTGTGCGTTTGTGTTGTTTATCTGCGCGCATAATGCTCGACTGCTTAAAGTCAGCTTTGTCAGCCTTAAAGCGACTCCAACACAAGGTAAACTGTCAGTTCATCAGGCTGACAGGCGAAAAATTTCGTGTCAATTGCAGGACATAAATCAGAAAGCTTCGAAATGTAAATGTAAATGTAAAATGTGCTCTGGCAAATCCAACCAAGCATGTTCTCTCCATACACTTCAGCCTTCACAAGCGGGTGGAGGAGGGGGAAACGGAGGTCGTAAGTACTCGACTTCCACGTAGCAAATGGCGACAATTTGTGAAAAAGAGTCGAGTGTGAAAAAATACATAGTAGGAGAGGGATGAGGGGTTGGGGGAGGCAGAGGCAGTGGCAGAGGGAGGCGGCCAGAGTAAACTTCAATGGAAAAACTGCGTTTGCTAAGTCAAATACTTTCATGTTCGTGTCATGTGAAGACGCTGCAAAAGTAGAAGAAAAAGATGGCGAACAAGAAGAGGGAGAGGAGGAAGAAGAAGAGGAGGAGGAGGAGAGGTAGTAGGATGTCTCTCTCAAAACCCCCCACCGGTTCAGTTTTATTTGCCTGACCCACTTGGCGATGCCAACGACTTGATTACAGTTTCTCTATGCACTGCAAGAGACTTGAATGGCGTTTTGATAGCCTCTAATGCAGCTATCTGGCAACGCGATGCAGTCCACTTAAAGAAGCTACCCCCGCCCCCTCCCTCCCTCTACCAACGTCTCTCTCTCTCTGAAAGTTGGTTAAACAAGCCGCAAGGCACTTTCACTGCCAGCTTGAATTACATTTCACTTATCTCCGGCTACAAATTCGCTCTTGTATGCAAATCTGTACAAGTCCTTGAAGCGACGACCCTCTTTCTTCTTCTCTCCCCCCACTCCGTACTGTACCCCGCACCCCTTTCGGCCTGCTGTGCCTGCCATAATGTACCCGTACTTGAAATATATTTGTACCTCTTCTCTCTCGACGTTGTTTCATTTGTGACAAAGTGTCAGTGCAAACTGTCCAGATCTGTAGCCCATGCAGCTGTCATTCCTCAGCATACGATATCTCTGAGTTATATATTAAAAACTGCCGACTCTCGAGTAGCAGCAGCAGCAGCAGCAGCAAGAGCACTTTGAATTTATGGCCCTGTGATTATTGCTTCACTTGTCTACGGATATCTGTCTCGGTGTCTCGCCCCGGACTGCACATAAATCCCCAAAACACGCTTGCTTCCGAGTAATTCTACACAGTGAGAAATATATGTATAAAGGAAACTTTTTCAATTAATCACAATATACTCAACTATTCTCTCGAATATTCACTAAACTATTCTCTGTGCTAGTCTCTCTAAATAAATGTCATAATATAGAAATGTAATTTAAGTTTTTATCTGCAAAGGAAGTTCGAAATTTGTTCAGAAATAAATTTCAACTATAATTTTATCTGTTCTGATTTATCGCTTCGAGTTGGATTACGTTGGCATTAGAGTTGCTCAAATTAAAGCCAAGTGCGAGCACTTCCGGTGCAGGGCCCTTTCTTCTCCCCCCCCCCCCTCTCTTTTGCTGTCTTTCTCACTTCTTTCTATGCGTACCACGTGGCCGTGCATTCATCCAATTAGGCGCTTAATTGTCTGACAAGCAAATTGCTTTGTCAATATTTTCACCAAGTCATCCCGTTACACTCTATGTAGAGCGCTCTCTTCTGTTTCTCCCCTCTCTCTCTTTCTCTCTCTCTCTCTCTCTGTCTCCACCTCTCTCTCTCTCTCTCTTTGCCCCCCTCGTCTAACGCCTACAACACGCACTTACTTCTCTCTTCTGACAGTTTCAAGTAGCGGACTTTATTACCCAACCCTCCTACGGCGGCTCGGCAACCCTCCAGCTCTACAGTCCTCTCTTCCTCTCCCTCTCTCTCTCTCTCTCTCTCTCCTTCTCTATCTATCTCTCTGTCTATCATGAGGTAACCATCAAGCAGGCTTTCAACTTTGACCGCAAGTGTTGCTGTTGTTGTTGTTTCTATTGCTGTTGCTTCCTCTTTTTTGGGGCGTGCCTCGTGTCACTTATAAACTTCACTTTAAGTTGTCAATATTTATAAATGTTTACACACCCAGAGAAGGTGGTAGTCATTTAGGGCTACCTTCTCTGCTTTCCATCAGTCGGCAACTGAAGCTGTTGTTGAAGTGAATTGAGGCAAGCTACACATGAAATTTAAACTGAGGCTGTTTAGAATAAGATAGATTAAAGCCAGCTTGACAGCACATTGAGGTTAGACTGAATAAGGTTTGAATTGAGGTTAGAATGAAATTAGAAACATTGTATATGATTGCAAATGTGAATGTTTGCCAATTATCCCATCAATGTGAGGTAACTTAAAGATCTTTTCTGTATCTTTGCTGATGTTTAACCCCTAAATATAATTGAGATTCTCCCAATTCTTGTCTTTACCTTGTTACAGCTTAACCTTTTGCCAGATATTGAGGTTAGACTGAAACTAATATCATTGCAGCTGTTTGTAATTGTGAATTCTTGTAAATTTTGAATTTATTTTATTAATCAGTTACAGGTTGAAGATGTTTTCTCTTCCTCAAACACCAACTGTACCTTACACTCCTCTTTAGGCTCTTTAGAGCTGCCCGTTTATCGAATATTGAGGTTAGACTGCAACTAGAATCATTGTAATTGTTTCTTATTGTGAATTATTGTCAATTTAGTACGCATTTCTTTGAACTGCAGCGAATTGTCGATATTTTGCTCTTCTTTAACCCACAGCTGCATTCTGAAACCTCATAACTCTCATAATTACTTGCTAACAGCTTAACTCATGCCATTTTTTGGGGTTGAAATTGGAACTATTGTATATGTTTGAAATTGTGTATTCTTTTCAATTCAGCAGATATTTCATCAATATGTGTCAAGTTGAAGATCTTTTCTCTTCCTTTTCAAAAGATTAACCCACATTTCTTCCACAACCTCTTCCAACCCTCCTCTACACTTCCTTTAGAGCTTACCCTATGCCTGATTGAGGGTTATCTCTAGCTCCCACAAAGCTGTTGTCGAGCCATCATTAGGCGCAATAAATATTCTCGGTCACCTATGTTAACTCTTCTTCTCCCTTCTCTCTCTCCCTCTCTTTTCTACGGGCACCCCAAATAAACCATTTTGAATTACAAAAGAGGCCATAAACGGCAACATTTCACTTCCTTTAAACCCGAATCAATGGCCATAAAAACCGAACATAATTTCCCGGCGACTCTCAAACGATGATTTCATGCAAATCGTAATCAAGACAGCAAAGGGCATTCACACACACACACACACACATATATACACACACATATGTGGCTGGCAATTGGGTTCAATAAAAGGCAACAAAATACGCTGCCTTGATAAGTGTAAAATTTACAATTCCAATTTTTACAACAGTTGTGCGATTCAGTTTGGTTCTTTAAACATTGAGGCTTACCAAAAAGAATTGCAACGAAAGGAAGAGGCATATTCAATAAAAGAGAGGAATAAAGGGGCAAGGGAGAAGGGGAAGGGGAAGGGGAAGGGTAGGGAAAGGGGCACAGGGATTGGGCTTAAGTTGCAAGCGCAGCTGTTGCATGAACATATTTCTCAATTGTCTGTGAGCTGTTGCTTTTGACGCCTCGACGCGGCAAATCAAATCAAATTAAAAATTTAGTGAGCTCACTTTTTACTCGGGGTGCTGCCAGGGGCGGTTCAGGCGCACATGAGGGAAGGGGGAACTTGAAGATAGTCGAGTTGATTGCGCGCTCATTTGGGCAAGGGGTTGAGGCGCGCTTTCTCCCTCTTCCTCACTCTCTCTCTCTCTCTCTCTCTCTCTCCCTTTCTAATGAAGTCATTAAGGGTGGTCGTCTATCTACATCTGTAAGCACACATGTTTGCCTAAGTGTGTGTGCGTGTGTGTTTGCCTGTGTGTGGTTAACTTTGCGCATCTGAGGTCTAGAGCGCTACCCGTTGTTGTCGTCGGCAAATGAATAAATTATCAACTATGTGAAGGTACTTACCCCCTCCCTTCGCCCTGCACCACCTCACTGAATGAGTGCGAATGAGTGTAGGAGTAGCAGGAGGAGGAGAAGGTGCTGCAGTAATTGCTGCGTCTTGTCGTCTAGGCCATTAGAAGGCACCACTAATGGGCCTTCAAGTTGGCCAAGTTGGCTTTAAGTTACCCCTGCTTCTGACTTTATCACTGCCTCTTCCTCCACCTTTGCTTTTACCCCTCCCCCACCTCTACCTCTGCTTCTACCTCCTCCCTTTGCCTGCTCCGCAAAGCCACAGCCGCATTTGGGGCGGCATAAAAAAGGCATTTGTTCGACATGAAAGGCACTCAGTCAATGGCGCCCAGGCCTGAACTCGGAACGCACAACAAGGAAGACAAATCAATGCAGGTGTCACAAATGTCAGACGACAGCTTTGGACCTTCCCCACCCCACAGCTGCCCCGCGCTGCCTTCCCCCCATCCCCCTTGGTGGATATTAATGTCGCTGACTGAATTGATGATGACGATTCCTGTTCCTGTAGTTGTTGCTGTTGCTCCCTTTGCTGTCTTCTGCCGCACAAGGAGGGCAAGGAGAAGGGGGGAGGTGAGGTGCGCGGGTACCAGGTCTTAAGCCGATTTGCCATCTTATCACAGGCCACGGCGCACGGCGAAAGCGATGCTGATGTCGATTGTGATTCCGATTTCAATCTCAGCCTCAAGCGCCGCAGTCAGCTTTCATAATGTGCTTTTCCTGCACCGCACCCCCGTACACCCCAACGGCCCCTCTGGCACAGTTGGCTGTTCAAGCTGCCTGGCTTCGATTGACAGACATAATAAATCATGTGTTATAGTATTAATCAAGTTGAAGCCTTGCTACAGCTCCTGTGCCTCCTCTCCCACTCCTGCCTCCGCAGATGCTGTACATAGTTGCTGTTGTTGTTGTTGCGGTAATCGTATGACATTTATTACAGTTACCGTTGCGCCTGTAGCTCAAAGGGGGGCTTCACTTTAAAACCAACTTTAAGTTGACTTACGCGCTACGAAAGTGTCCTTTAATTGCGTCTTCTTTCTGATACTCTGTGGAGATGACGGGTTAGGAAGAGGGTGGCATTGAAGGTGAGTTGAAAGAGATATAAAGAGAGAAGAAGAAGAAACTGTTAATAGAAATAGCATATAAGAGCTAGAGAGAGAGAGAGACAATGAACAAAGGGTTTAGACAAATCTCAAGGCAATATCGCATATGTTATAAGATGGTAAAGTTAGAGAGCGGCAGAGAAAGAAAGAAAATAAATAAAGGTTTTATGAAGACAGCCGCTAAAGAAAAGAAGGAAGATATTTAGCTAAAGAAAAGGAAAGAGAGATATAGAAAATGAAAAAGAAAATCTATAATAACAAACCAAGTTTACATTATAATAAAGTATTTCTGCAATACTATATGTAGTTAATCTTATTGTGGTTCTACTTATTTTATCTACAAGACGAGTTCTTTTCTTACATTTTACTATATTTATAAATTCTGTTATTATTGATATAAGTCTATCAACCTTTCCATCTATCTATCTATAATATCTATCTATCCATCTACCTGTATCCCTCAAGAGCTAAAGCTGAATGTTGCTCCAGGCTATCTGTCAAACGAGCACACCCAACAAAGCCTTTTCTACTCGTCTTTCATTGTGCTCCAACTGCAACTCGAGCCTTACAATTGCTTTGAATTGTTTCTCTAATTGCCTTTTGTTGCTCCGCCTTCTTGGGGCAACTCCCAGCTGCTCCCACTTCATTCCCCCGACTCCAGCACTACCCCCTTTTGAACTCTGTCTTCTACCCCTACCTCTGCTGTCTGGACGGCACATTAAGAACTTGTAAAGTTAAATTAAGTGTTTCGTCTACTATGCAAAAAATGAAACGGAACCCGATTCGTGTGTGGCCAGAAAAGTTTCACTGGCTACTTATTAGACGACTTTGGGCTATTAGTATATTTCCCTTGAGGGAACGACCAGAAGAAGCAGAAGCTGGAGTAGCTAACAGAAGCCGTCTGCTTCGGAACGATAAAGAGTTTTATGGCCTTTCTTCGCTTGGGGAAAATTAACGCAAATAATGTTCTTAAATGGGCAGCAATGCGATAATGTTGCGATTCTGTGATTAGTTGGCAAGTATTCAAGGGGTTTTTGCCGCACAAGACCTATGGCATTTGATATGATAACAAATTGAAGCTGGAGAGAACATTGCGCTTATTAAACGACCTTATCACATTTGGTATTTCGGGGGTAGTGCCATTTCTATATAATATTAGACCCTTGCCATATTTTAATGGGATTGTATTCGCATTAAAAGAAACTTGAAAGATATTTTCTATTGATAACTGCAACTTAGGGTATATAAATAAATATAACTACCTTTTCTATAACACAGCAAATTCTTCTCATATTTTAATAGGTTTAATAAACTTTGTAGAAACCTTCAATAATATTTTCAGTTGATTTCTTGAGTTCCTTTTTACTAAACCTCTTATTATCTTAATACGGAAAACACATTTTATAGTGCGCAACTTTCGCGGCAACCCGTGCTAGTTTCTCCTTCGCGTTGCCAACAACAAAATGAATTGCAGCTTATTATAGAATTTGCAGACTGTGAAATGTAATGCAATTAAAGGATTAACCGGAAATGCCATTAGGCTTTGTTGTCATCAGATCGCGAAGAGCAGTTGGACAAACCGAATAGACATTCACTTCAGAAGGGAACTGGGTGTGTCTCCTTCAATGCAACACGAAAATTGATACACTTTCAATTATTTAAATGACAGCCAACAAAACTTAAGTGCTCGACAATTTTGTCTACAACAACAAAAAGGCGAAACTATCCTGAGTCCTAATGTAATTGCAGCCTGGCTACGCAGCTTCAGCTCCAGCCCTGTTCGGGTGACATTTGAATAGAGCACTCTGTACCTCTCTCTCTCTTACTCCCTCTCTCTCTCTCTCTCACTCTATGTAACTTCTCTTCTTTTCGTTGAAGAAAAATAAATTTCTTTGCATTTTATTTGATTTGGTTTTTAGGCTCCTTCTTTGCCTGCTTGTGCTTCCTCTCGACTTATTTTTCCAGCTGATATCGGCAAAAGTCGCAAATCAAATAAAGTAAATTGAATAAAGACAACCGACACGCCCCTGTTCCTCCATCTCCACAACGACGGAAGTTCTGGGCAAGTGGGCGTGGCAGTTACGTCATGAAATTAGTTGCTAGTTCGAGGACTTTCTTCGCTTATCTCTATCTCTCTCTCTCTCTCTCTCTTTCTGTCTCGCTGTTCTCCTGTTGCAAATGCGACTCTAGAAATCGAAATCAAAATGTTCGCATAAAAGAATTATCTGCGCTTAAGTTAGATTATCTCTGGCCATAGAAACCAATTGCCAATTGAGTGGAAGGAGATTCGAAAGATTCGATTTGTCGAACTTAAAATTTATTTGGCCAGCCTCGTCAATTCCCCCCAGTTCCCGCACTCACTTGAGAACTTCTCCAAATTCTTTGCATGTTGTGTGTATGTGAGCATTTGATTTTATTTTATTTTCATCTTTCCCTTTCCTGTTTTATGTTTCATTCGATTTGCTGAGGGCTTAGGCCGAAATTTACGAGACCCCAGCATATGTTGCGGGAGCAGGTTTTGGGGTTACTTAAGGGTTAGTCAAATATGGCATTGCAAATGTAATTTAAAGTCGTGGCAAGTAGGGGGAGAAAATGCTTGAATCATTACGAAGGGGAGAACCCTTTGTAGAGTGTAAACCTTACTTCACTCGCATGCGATCACAAGCTTTATTCGATTCTTAAGACTCAACATATCTCAAAACTTACAACTCAGTTACAGAAGCCGCCTTCTTGGGCAGCAGACTTGCCCCCCCTTGTTGTCTTTCTCCAGTTCGTTCACAACCATAGTGAGCAACTCAGTCTCACGCTTGATAAAGTCCATCGATCTTTCTACATCACGACGATTAAAGTCGGCGTTAATACCTATGGACAAATCAGAGTAGCTATTAAGAAAACCCATGATGACCGACGATTTAACTCACCGCGTCGCCGGCACAACATACGATAAAGAATCTGTATACTGTCTAGTGCACGATCCTTGTCCAGTTCATTAATGGAAATCGCATCCTTGCACGTAGCCAATGTCTTTTCCCATTTGAGTCCGAGGGCACGTGATTGATTGTACGAACGTTCAAGCTTAGCCAGATCGTTCTTCAGTCCCAGCACGGTGAGGGCGGCCTCGTTGGTGATCTTAACCATTAGCAGGCGCATTTCCTCGATTTCCTGCAGTCTGGCGTTCTTCAAAGCGTTGATCTCTACTTGGGCGAGCACTAAAGAAGAGGGAGGGAGATAGATTAAGGTATAGAGAGAGGCTAGCTTCCGTTATACTGAGTGCATCGCAGCGATCTATGCAGTCCTTGGGCGACACGTATATGTCCGAGACCTTAACCACCTCCTCCAGCACCCTCTCGTAAGGCTCGAACTCACGCACAGTCTCCTTCAGGGCCCCACGGAAATTGTCGAGCACGCCGAGAGATCTCTTGTACTCATCGATGTTCTTGGTGAGCTCTTCGTGCATGGCCTCCTCCAGTTGTATGATCTTCTCGGCAGCGCGCTTCTTGTCCGCACAATCCTTGATGAAGGTGTTCACCTCGATAAAGCGACGGCGCAGTCGCTCCTGCATGCGATACATTTTCGCGATCCTCTGCTGGTTCGACTCTGCCTGGTGCTGTGCATCCACCAACAGCTGACGCTGCAGCACCGCCATGGCATCACGTTCCCGCTGATTGGCTATGTACAGCATCTCCACTGAGTCCCCAGCAGAGTCCCAGTTGGGTGGTTTACTGAGGGGTAGATCAAAAGTCCATTATCTCTGCCGATCTCCTTCTCCTTCTTGGATACTTACACAAAGTATTGATCCTGCTGTTTCGAGAGCAGATATTCGCCCACCGAATTCTCGGGAGGCAGATCCAGCACGCCGATGACATCGGTCTTCAATGTCGGCGAGCGACGCGGCATTTTGACAGAGTTTCTCTTTAATCACACGATCCGAAAGAAATATAATTATTGATTTATGAATCTTTTGTTGACTTGACTAAGCTGTGTTTGATTATTACGAATGTGATAGAAGGAAAGGCGTGAAGTAAGCATACGCAAGTTCCAAAGATTACTATGATTATGAAAACAAGTAAAAAGTTACAGACGAATGTGATTGATTACTTATACATCAATTAACTGTTAGCAATCGATGGTGATATATATTATACACAACTCGAACATTGTAGCTTCAAAATTACGCTTCCAATTCGATTTATATCGATTAACGAGACTAGCAGGGGTTGTGGCCATTTCTTAAAATAAGTTATGCGTTTAATAATATGAAATATTTTCACAAAGTTTCGTAATCCTAACTCTTTAGAGACAAGGCTTTAATAACTCATTGTGGGGTGAGAGATGGTTCCATTTGATTAGCACAAAGACAAACTACCCTTCTACCCTATATGTAGCGGGTATATAAACGAGAGAACATCGTTAGCAAAAGAAAAGAATGAAAGGAGATTGGATCCCAATATATTATATTTATTTATTTATATATTTATTTAAAGTGCGAAGAAATCAAAACTATTAGAATTCTGTGATTAAGAATCAAATAAATATATTTAATTTTTCTTCAGAATGTAGAAATATTATATGACAATAAACTATGCCAATATTTTTTAGAAAGAACGTGGTTAATATCCATTACCATGGATACCCTGTTGATTTCCCTGGCAACCCGTTTTATGTTTTATTTCTTTTCTCTTTTCGGTTACAATCACAAATTTGTAGTTGAATGTTTGGGAAATTGACAGGAAATTTTTATTGTTTTTGCTTTAGATGTTGTTCTGTATTTCTTCTTTAATCAACACATTCTTAACAAGATTTATTCCTTGTTTTTGATTTACTTTCCCTCTTTTATCCTCTTGAATACTCGCAATGCCGC
Source organism: Zaprionus lachaisei (assembly GCA_018901815.1). Classification (NCBI taxonomy): domain Eukaryota; kingdom Metazoa; phylum Arthropoda; class Insecta; order Diptera; family Drosophilidae; genus Zaprionus; species Zaprionus lachaisei. Next base: position 3,141,149 of record JAEIFI010000109.1, read on the forward strand.
GCATTAAGCCGACCACGAAGCTTGATGTGCTCGGCAATTTGGATCTGCGGCCCGAGGAGGCGGTGGGCGACTATATAGAATCCAAGCAGCAGGAGAAGTTCTTTATGTAAGTGTGCAGAGGAAGGGGACCTTAACCCTTTACTCATCTACTGCCATAGCAAACCGCCTGTTATAGATTCGGCTGGGGACTCCATTGAGCTGTTGTACGTGCAGAACTCGCGGGAACATGAGAAGATGCTCGAACTGCAGCAGGAAATGCTGCACAACTCCAAGTTGCAGTCGGAGATCAACAAGGAGCGTGTCAAGGAGATGTATGCGACGCAGGAGAAGCTGAGGGAGCGCTTCATCGATGTGAACACCTTCATCAAGGACTGTGCCGACAAGAAGAGGCTCGCCGAGAAGGCAATCAGCGATGAGACGCAGCTGCATAAGGAGCTCAACGAGGACATCGATAGGTTTAAGACATCGATCAAAGAGTTGACCGCCTTTCGTGAGTCACTCAAGGGCACCATCGAAGAGTTTCAGCCATACGAGAAGGTGCTCGACGAGGTCGTTAAGATCTCTGATATTTATGTTTCTCCCAAGGATTGCATGGATCGTTGTGATGCACTGAGTGAGTAGAATTGAAAAGGATGCCCTCACATTTGTTGTCTGCTATATTGTCGACTCTCTATCAGTGCTCGCTCAGTGTGAGATTGCAAAACTGGAGAGCAAAAAGATGAACGAAATCGAAGAGATGCGGCAGCGCATGGTGAAGATTACCAACGAGGCAGCGCTCACTGTGCTGGGGCTAAAGAACGATCTGGCACGAGTGGAGCGCACCTATCTGGAATCCGTAGGAAAGTGCCACAAATGGGAGAAGATCTTGGCCAAGACTAAAGATGCTCTGGCCGCACACACCTTGGAGAAGGAGCGTAATCTGGACGTAGTGCAATACCTTTACACGTTGCTATGCAAACGACGAGGTAGGACCTTGTACAGACTCTCTCTCCTTTCCTCTCTTCTCTTCCCTCTTCTTTTCTAATTTCTCTCCTTCAATCCTTCTCTACAGGTGTCTCACCCAAACTGAGGCGTCACAATGTCGTGGCCCGCTTGGACTTCATTAAAAGCGAAATGGAGCTGCTGCAGGAGATACTGAAGGTGTTCAACCAGGAGAGGCGAACTCTGCCGGGCATGGAGACGGGCCCCAAAGAGGCTTATTGCTAAGGCAGCGCACAAATTGACCGTGTAGTATCGTATGAAATATATATTTTATTATTCTCTTAAAGACACTTCTTAATTCCTTAAAATATGTTCCCTTTGAGCTGGCACTGGTTTTTCTCTTTAGCTTCCTCTCTCCCTTCCACTCTTTCTCTCTCACTTAAACATTATTAATAGTGCCCCACTGGAATCGCTTGTTGATGCCACTTTCTAATTGCTTTTACCTCATAAATCTTCGGACAACTCTCCCGGTCAGCTGCAACTTAAGATGAATGCGACGCGTTTGTCGCGCACTCCCTTGCTCTCTTTTCCCCTCTCTCTCTCTCTCTGGGGCTACTGCAGTCGTCATAAGTCACAAAATGGTCGGACACTCGAGACAAATGCGACGCTGCATTGGCCTTTAGCTCATTTAATTAGAAAACTGAAGACACTACGAGTTGTTCTTTCTCTCCTCTCTCTCTCTCTCTCTCTCCCTCTCTCTCTCTTTCTCCTTGTCTGCCTGTCTCTGTGTTTGTGCTCTGTCTGGGGCATGCAGTTAACTGCCTGTCGCATCAATTGCACATTACGAGCTCTACACAAAACTCCGAAACTTTGCTGACGGCTTTTTAATTACGTCACTCAAGAAATTCTTTCCTGCAGTTTGCTGTCTCCCTCTAGTACTCTTTTCTCTCTCTCTCTCTCTCTCTCTCTCACACACACTGTGCTGCACAGTCTTTCTTCCCACAATTAGCGGCCTGCTTGACAATAGCTAGAAAAAAAGCATTGTCAATTGCACGACTTGACACTCTGCTGCACAAGCCGAGCGGGGGAGGGAGAGAGAGTGGAGGGAAGGGACCGCGTCCACGTTCAGGTCCAGGCCCCCAGTCAGAGTCGGGTGTATATTGAAAAAGTTTTTTAATTACCTCGCAGCGGGGGACAAAAAAACGCGCTTGCTGATTTTCAATTATTCATTGACAGGCCGCCGTTGCGCCGTTTAACCTGTCGACCACTTGACACTGTGTCCCCAAAATCAGGCTGCAAAATAAAGAAAACAGAGGGACGCCAAGGAAGCTGAGTGACTAGGATATACTCTGTAATGAGAGAGGGAGTTGAGAGTTGAAGATATTATGTTATTTTTTATTTTTTATTTACTTGTATATTATATGTTGTTATATTCTGAGTAGATTTTAAAAAAATATTACAATCTTCAAGAAATTTTTGAATTAAGTAAATGGATTGGTACACATAATAGTATATGACTATTGCGTATTAATATATTTCATTGTATTATATTTTATATGATATTAATATATTCTAGGTAAATTGTGAAGCTTTTGACATAAAAGACTTGAATGAAAAATGAATAAAGATCTTAGTTAGTGAAGTCGTCGATTAAAAAATATATTAATCTATTCTATATGTAATACATTTAATCGAATTGCATTAATTTGTGCAAGTTATATATAAATACAATAACTTTAACTTTAACTTTCTATTTTGATTCAATCTCAATTCAATTTATTTCAATCTCAATGGACGTATAACAAATATAATTGTAGAAGTAATAGCAATAAAATTAATATAAATAAAAAAATTACATTAACATTAATAATAATTACATTGATATTTAATACGTGCTTGTTTATCAATATTAACCTATTCATAAGGTTTTCAATAGATAAAAGAATATATCATAAATAATTTAAAATAATTTAAGTAAGATTGACTGACTCTAACTCGATCACACCCCACTCTGCCCGTCACTGGCTTACAGGATATAGCCCAAGCTACCCCACAGTGATGTGCGAAAGTCAACGGTCTAAGCCTCTTATTGACACCACCCTCCACCCTCGCTCCCCTCCGCACTCATTCAACAAACTTTACTGCACTTTTGTGTGCACGCAAATTGGCAGCTTTTGTTGCCGATATTGTTGTTAATTAATTATGAAATCGCTAATTTCGCTAACTAACCAATTGATTGCGTTTTAATTAGCAGCGAAAATGCTAAATGAAGCAACGGAGCGGGACAGAGGGGCGGAAAAGGGCAAACAACACAAAAGAACAGAATTCGATAAAACATTTTGAATAATTCAAATGTTGCCGCTGTCAATGGAGCAGAAATTCCAAAAATTGAGAAATTATCTGTATAGCGGGCGAGACATGCCGACAAATTCAATGGCCAAAAATAAATGTTGGATTTCTTTCTACACGAACTCTTTCGCGGGGGCTTTGACATTTTTATACCATGTCGGTTGTTCGTGTTTTGATTCCAATTCCCCAAGACATTTCCGCCCCGAAAAGGTGTTCGTTCAGCCTGTTGATATATGAAAACATTTTAATTAATGTTGACAGCTGGAAAACTCTCTCGCGGTTGCTTTTGTTGTGTAAATTTCCCTCTACCTCGCTCCACTTGAAAACTGTCTGGGTTGCTCCTTCCCTCTCTCTTTGATAAATATTATTGGATTTCGTTCGTTGTGCATTTACTACTGGTTTTCAGTTGCTTTTGTTCCTCTCCCCTTCTCATTCCAGTTTCCCTTTATTGACCAACACGTCAACAAATTAATCCGCTTAACCTCGCCTTGAATACCTTGCTTTGCGTACTGCTCCCGATGGGGTTACCAGACTAGACAACTGCCAGACCCAGACCCAGAGCCCCGTCTAGACCCAAACCTTGAGCCAGGCGCATAACCAGACAGCTAAGCTGTAATCCTTAATAGTTTAGCCAAGTTGGGTTTTCTAGGGCTTCCCCCCAGCCCTTCCACCTCTGGTTGTTGTTGGTGTCAAGGTGAATGATTAAGCCACTCGGGAATGTCCTAAGCAGAGTCCGGTGGTTAATTAATGGTTTTATTTGTTGTGCACTTTTCACGCAACGAAGGAAAATCATAAATAAATGAGAAGCTGCTTTCATTGAATTACGCAAAGTAATCTCGTATTTCTTCCACGTCTTTCTCTCCTCGTATATCTCCTCCCTTTTTGTATATCTCAAAATTAATTATTAAACCGAATTGCCTTGCAGGTATTTAAATTGGTTGAGGAGAAAGCTAAACAATATCAGGCTTAAAACACTCATTAATTAAAGCTTAAATTTTGTAAAAATACTTGTTAAAATATTGAGCAAAATATTAATATATTTCGAAGGAAAATGTCTGTCAGAATTAAGCGCAATTAAGTTAAATAATTGCCAAAAATGTCGAATATTATTGAATTGAATAAGTCAAGCTGACAAAAAGGGAGACAAGAAGGGGTTAGGAAAGGCGGACGAGGTAAGAAGAGTTGGGAGAGGAGGAGGAGAGCTAGGAAAATATCTCTGTCATGTCATAGCAATAACAACTACAACAACTGCCCATGGGCCAATGCACCCGGCGAGTGCAACAGCCACAGAGCAACAGCAACAACAGCAGCAACAACGGCAACATTAGCAGCAACAACAATTTTCATGGTAATAACAATATATAACACACAAATTTGAATAACAAATTAACTCGCACACACACACACACACAGTCAGACTGTGCGACATCTGAGACTGTGTGGCGTGAGCCTCGAAATTGCCATTCAGTCAGTCGGGCTTCGACATAATTGAATGCCTGCAGGACACACACGACAAAGCAGAGCCAGCACAGAACAGCAGCACAGGAGCGGCAACAGTAACAGCAACAACAGTTGCAGCTACAACGACAGCAGCAATAGCCACAAAATATTTGCTTATATCGCTGCCTGCCTGGCAAAAGGCAGAGCCACAGGGCGAACCACGAGTCAGACCAGACCAGAGCCAGGCAGACCCGGCAGACCATCCGATTACCGTGCCACGTCTACGTTCACGTCCAGCACGTCCATCAAGCATCGACCAAGCCATCGACCAATGCGACTTTGCCACAGCGTCAACGTCAACGTTGCATAAATCAACACGACGACGGCGACGGCGAGGGCGCTGCCAATTTTCAAGTGCAGTCGCTACCGGACTCAAAGTTGATTGAATATTTCAAACTATGCATCTTTAATAATGTGCAACAGCAACCGGCGGCTATTTGTGGGCGCAAATGCAAAACAGCAGAAGCAACAACAACAACGACAACAACAACACTGCAGCAGCAACAGCAGCAAAGGCAACCGCCCTTAGTTGTTGTAATTCTGACTTTTGACTAACTGACCATGGCCATGAAGAGAACTGGAGAACTGGAACTGGTCGAAACCTTGGAATTGCGTCTGGCATTCAAGACGGTCAGGCTAATCAAATGCCCAACTCAAAAAGTTGCCAACAGCAAAGAGTGTGCACTAAACGAATACCAGATACACTATAACAAGTAAGAGAACTGGAGTGTGCTCAAGTGTAGGTTTCTTTCTTGTGTAGATTTGCTTCTACTGTATCTCGTATTCATCTAGAGAACTCTCCAATCACCTGACTGTCCCTAGCATTAATTTGTAAATATCTGACTTTCATATTAAGCGTTTTTTTTATTGCATACTTACCTGCGCCGCTTTCTGTACGTCCACTGAAATAGTTTCCTAATTAACTTCTATGTTAATTATCCGTTCGTAACTAAATTTATAGACAATATTAGTATGATATGAATTATGTATACTTAAAAGTTAAAATGCTAGCAATAAAATGAAGCTTGCAATTCGATTAATTTTAGTTTACTGGATGTGCAAACAATTTGAAGATATCCATGTATCTATTCCTTAGCTGAGGTACCCCGTTTCAGTAAGTTAAGAACAGGGAAAACTTCTTGGTATCACATTCTGTCACATTTCGTGACAGTATTATAATACCCTGTTCGCTCTGCTCCCCTTGCTGTGGCGAGGATATAAAAAAGTTGCTTCAGGGGGGGGAGCTGAGCTCAACATCTAATTGAATCCGACCGCATCAAGCTGAAGTTTGTGTCGTCTTTGGCGACAGTTTTGTTTGGGGTTGGCAAGGCAAGTCGAGACTCAAGCGAAGTCGTCTTTTAGCACTTTGTGTATGTTTAGTTGACCGCAGTCAAAAATAGCTTTGAAAAACTTTTGAATCTCTGGCAAAGTCAAAAGTTGCGCTCGGTTCCATAGTTCAAGTTAATGTTGTGTGACTTTTCTACGCTTTTAGCCACATACAGTCACACAGTGGCGCCACTGGCAGCAATGAGCCATGCTTGATGCATTGATGTATTGACCGAAACAAGTTTCTAATAACTTGGCCAATTGCAAAGTTAAATGGAAGTTGAATTTAAGCTGCGCACATCCGCGCAATGAAAATGCACACAGCATTAAAATTAACTACTGCGGTCTACTGCTGTCTGCTGCTTAGTATAATGCCGGACGCGTATACGCAACGTGTGGCCAAAAGTTGCAATGCGGCAAGTCTTAAGCCACAGCGCGAATCAGCTTAATGCGGCTCAGCTGGCTACCTGAGCTACCTGAGCTGCTCTACCCTGAGCTGACGACTGGGGGCCATTTGCCTCTGGCACCCGCAATGCGAAAATTTAATTTAGCTTTTGTTTTTGCTGCTGCTTTTTTTGCTGTGCACTGGAGACGCATTACACATACGCAGCGGTGGCCACAGGAAATTAATTTCGTGGCTGTGCATTCTTTTCACGAACGACAGACAACAATGGACAGTGCAAGAACACAAATAGAAATATATTTCTTTGCTACCTCCCTCTCAATCTCAATGTCTATCCCCCTTCCTCTCTATCTGTCTCTCTTCAGCTTTAAGCTGTAGCTTAACAATTACGGCATAATTATAATTATTTGCAAATGTCCGCCTGCCTGCCTTGCTGGCCGCAAATGCTGGCGCTGACAGACTAATAACCCGACAGATATTACGCCCCTCAAGGACACAGCAGGTGTCCATTAAGTAGCAATTAGTCGCACGTCTGTTTAGTGGCTGCCTTGATTACGCTAGGTGCTTGCTGCGTGGGCGTGGCCAGGAGGCTCAATCAAAATTACACGCTTTCCAATACACATCAACACCCCCAATCCCCCTCCCTCTTCACCCTCTACACAGGACTGCCTGCTGTGGCATCAACTGGAGCTGTTGATGACATCCTGCTGACACTTTACTCAGCCGCAACCTCACCTGTCTGACTTTGATGTGGGCCGTCACAAGGTGTGTCCACTGCAGTGGAAGCTGTGCATAATTAGCAAATAGTTGACCAAAATCTCCAACTGGTTGGCATTCAGTGGCTTAGGTGTAGTATGGTAAGTCTATTAGGGGTAGAATTGGTAGTCATTCAAGAATAGTCTAAGGCACAGCAGTAGTAGTCTTTCAAGGGTAGTCAAAGGTATACGGTAGTCAATAGTATTCAAAAGTCACTGTAGGTAATGAAGTAGTAGTCGTACTAGCAGTATTAGGAATTGTAGTAGTAAAAGTAATAGTATAAAGTATAGTAGAAGTTTAAGTGTAAGTATATGGTCAAGTAGCAGAAGTCGTAGTAGTAGTAATATAAGGTATAGTAGATGAAGTCACTGGAGTAGAAAAAGTAGTACTTGCAATATAAGGTAAATTAGTAGTGGTAGTATTAGTAGTAGTATTAATAGTAGTAGTAATAGTAGTAGTAGTAGTAGTAGTAATAGTAGTAGGAGTGGTAGTAGTAGTAGAAGTAATACTAGTAGTAGTAGTAGTAGTATTAGTAGTAGTATTAGTAGTAGTATTAGTAGTATTAGTAGTATTATTAGTTAATGTATAGTTAGTAGATGCATAGTTCTTGTCAAAGTAGAAAGAGTCTTCCCAGCTGTTCGTATCGCATCTACCGCACCCTTAATTTTTCTATCTCACTCTAAGCCACCTTTAAGTTCTCTATCTCCCTTTAGGCCACCTTTCAGCTAATTGCCGCAGTGCACACACACTCGCCACACCGCGCAGCCTGCCAAAGTTTTGCCACACTCTTGCTGCCCTTCTTCCCTCTTATTTTTGCTCTTGGCAAATTTATCCAAAAAACTTTTATGGCGTCGGCTCATAAATTTCAAATTTTCTGCATAGACATAAGTTCCGAATTTCCAAGTGGCGCAGATTTTAAGCAGCCTTTTCAGCCCCGGCCGAACAGATCGAAAAACTCATTACGGTAATTAGGCATTGTCCGGATGGGGTAAAAAACCCACGGAAGTGGAAAGGGGTGCTCCGAATTTATTTGGAACACAAGTAATAGGACAGCCGAAAATGCCAATATACCTAATTGATTTTTGCCCAAAAACGAGCCGAAACTTGGCTAATGAGCCCTTCTATTTGGGCCAATTCGTGGGCAGCCGATAAGAGGAACATTGTTTATTGTGGTACTTAGTATTGTGTGGCGTACATCCAGATTATGTAACTTTCGCTCTTACGCAATAACAAAGTGTTAATAAATTAAAAATGGAATGCAAATACATTCAATTAAATGAATAATACTGAGAACTAATTACATAATTGTAGGCCGAGGAGTTAATAAATATTTGGATTAATATATGAAATAATTTAATTTAATTTAATTGCGTGAATCAACATACAAATATCTGTTGGTCTTTTTTTGTATTCTCATACTTAAATTACTCTCCTGCACCCTGTGTTTACTCAGCTTGGAACTTTCGGGCACCGATGAAGTTTTTGTGAAGGGATAACCATGGAAATAGTTTAGAGGAATCCATTTAATGTTGATTTATTTTTAATAAATTCAAATATTTTACAAATGTGTAAGGAAATTGTGATTATTTAAATTAATAATAACATTGCATTATAAAAAAACCCCATAATGATATTGAGATTGATTTACAGCGATTGGATAAGAGAAACAAAGTTTTGCTATCAACGTTAAGGCTGGAACGAATGTTAACGAATGTTTTGTGAAATCCAGGGCAGTACCCCCAACACATCGACATACGCACCAGGGGCGTCCCTATCGTTGCAAATACAATAAAAGGCGGTGACTCCAGCCAGCACATAGCGGTTCGTTCCCCTAACGGGACACATCAAGGGAGCTCCAGTGTCGCCACTGCAGATGTTTCCAGTTATACCACTGGCACATGTGAAGCTCGAGTGCAGCTCGAAGAAAGGATGGTCTAAAGATATACTCTGTCCAAAACCCTCACTTGGATCTTCTTGAGTATAGGAGAGTAGGCTTCGTCAGTTATTTGTCGCTTACCCCATCCCGCAACGAAACAGGCGGAACCAACAAATGTCATGCTTGGCTGGGGCAAGCAGATGGTGTTAATGTTGGAGTTCAGTTCAAATTTAGCCTTCAAAATTAGTATGGCAATGTCAAAGAACGATGTGGAGTGATCGTAGTTATCATGGATAATCATCTCCTTTACATTGCGATCTACATATTGGGCTATCTTCTGGCGCCTATCCCATTCGCCTGCTCTCACGAAAAGATCTGTCTCAGATGAATTGCAGACCATGTAGGCAGTAGTCAAAACTGCATTGGGGCTCACAAGGACTCCGGCACTCAGGGCTTCGTTTGTCTTCGATTCACTCGGATACCAACCATCATAGACCTGCACCACCCAGGGAAACTCGTTGAATTTCGCCTGACCTCTGACGTCCGGTCCTACTGGACTGATCTGACTGCAGCTGACTTTCTGCGAATTTTGAATAATCTTGAGACATTATGATTAGAAATTACTTAATGTCAGAAAAAGCTCCTTACAACATCTATCGCATGGATTTATTAGATAAATTGCTCTTACCTGTGGAAGGGAGCAGCAGACCTTATTCACAGAGCAGTCTTGTGGTGCATTATTTGCATTATTTTGACGATTTATGAGATTTATACCAGCTGTTTCTACAACGCCGTTTTTACAAATCTCTTTCCTTACACAGACATTTTGAGGACCAAGACATTTCCTCTGTAATGTAATTATCGTGTTCAAATATCATTTAAAAAATATATAAAATAACAAATGATTGATTACATAACTAAACAATTTTCCCCCCAATTTTTGAGGTCACTTTTATGGTAGACCTCATTCTTACAGCATTCTACTGGCCCACTAGGTCTAGTGACGATTATAAAATGCCCAGCACTTTAATTAAAAACGCCGTTAATACAGGACATTTCAGCAATAGAACAGTTCTCTTATATTGGATTTTGTAAAATAAAAATCGTATACAAATTTAGTAAACTATGCAAAAGGCAGCGCTATCTTTAAAGAATCAATAGAAAGTGTGTGTGGCAAAATTCATCAAGATAGTTCTACAACTGAAAGACTAGTTTGCGTGGCAACAGACAACAGACGGACGGACGGACAGACGGAAGTGTCTCCTAACACCAAATAGTTGATTTCACAACTGAAAGAGAATTTTAATATATTTTGCTCATCTTTCTAGCATGTGAGCAGCAGACTTTTTCGCTGGGGCATGGTCCACTAGAATAATGAATTATAGTATTGCCAGCACTTTTATCAATAACGCCTTCTACAAAATTGAGTTTAGGCACACATGCCTTTCCAGCAGTACAATTCTCTTGGTTTGGTTGGTGTAATATAGTTATCGTGTTAAAAATATTAAAAAACGAGAGCAACAACGCTCAATTGCGTGCGACAGTGGGATACCCTTTGACCTATGTTCCGGCGTAATTAAATGTATTAAATTCATACACATACACATGCACATGCTTTCAAATTCTTTTCAACAGATGGCGTGGCATTCAAAATTCAAAATAAACTTGATCTGCATATAGTATGCAGGAATCTTCTTTTATAATAGCTGAGATCTGAGACAAACAGACAGGCTAAGTGTTTATAACTTTTTTTCAATATTTTTAATGGTCGAAGGCTATAAGTCTCAGATATCAATTCTCTCACCTGTGGACCATGGTAACAGCATTCCTGCTCCGGTGTGCATGTATTTGAGCGACGATTTATGCCTCTGGAAGCACTTGTATCTACACGGCCATTTATACAATACCTTTTATCTATACAGTAATAATTTTGATGATTACAGTTCATAGCATAAGTAGTGCTCAAGCAGACACATAGGAATAATCCGAATATACTAAGTATGTTTTTCATTATCAAACCGAAGACACGAGAGATGTTCTCTCTTCCAATTTTATTTGTGAACTGTTCATGGATTGTTCAGAATATATTGTTTTGTTCTACAGTTCGGATGATGATAATGCGGGAACTCACCAGCAAGCAGACTCACAGTCTCGTTGAAAACATAAAAACCCTGATGAAATTATATATTATTCATTTCTTTAATGTTTGTCGCCTTGTGATAACGAAATAAATAAAAGTTGTCTTTATTAATACGCATTTACCGTCGTTTTATAATATTAAATAGCATAATTAGCAATATAAAAACTTTTGATAAAAGCTTGAAATTTTTTGAATGATTTTCAAGAGAATGCTAAATGGTTATGTTATGTTCTATTCATTTCTTTTCGCTCTCAGGCACCGATAAAGATTTGCAAAACTAATGCTGTGATTCGGCTTACGTAACTTATAATTCAGTTTTAAAAAATAATTTTAATTTATTTTTATTTATTATGATCGACAAATTTAATTAAGTAAGAGAGATTAAGATAGTTTTGAAGTTTAAATAAGATATCAAATATTCGGTTTGCTTAAAATACCTTTTATTTTTTAATTTCTATCATTTTAGCGTATATTCCTTACAATGCAAGACCTTTGACTTAGAAGACCTAGAATTATAGAAGGAAACTCCAGCCAGTTTTCAATTCTATAAATTATTCTCATCTGCGGACTTAGTAATCAGCAGACATCCTCCTAGGTGCATATCTTTGGTGCATTAAAATGACGGTTTATGGCATTGCCCCTACTTATGTCTATAGTGCCTTTTGAACAATACATTTAATCTAGGACCATTGATATCTAGGACCATTACAGACCAATTCACTTACGACACAACTATAACTAGCGCTCACACAAACACATTGGAATCATCCAAATATGCTTAGTATGTTTTACATAGTTAATCTGAAAAACCCAGAGATGCTGTTCCAAATAAATTCTCGAGCTATTCAGAGTCTGGGAAAAAGAGATAGGTTTGTTCCACAAGTCGAATAATGATAAGATAAGATTTACCACCAAGCTGACTCACAATGTTCTCACAATGTTATTTGACTAGTGATAACGAATTAAATATAATTGTCTTTATTAATATACATACACAATTACACAAATACTATTATGAAAGAACTGTCAGTCAATTTTCAGTAAAATTTCCCATTTTAATAGCTTGCAAATTCGAAATGATTTTAAAGAGCTGATGATGTGATTGTTCGATTTAATTCCTGTCCACAGTGGGAAACTCCTTCGACTCTATTAAGTATGTTCATTCTATTAATTTTCACTAACAAATCAGATCTCGGACCAACAATAAGACAAGTTTCAACAAAATAGTTCATTGAACATTAAAAGATAAGTTTGCTTTGCCACAGACAGAAGGAGAGAAGGTTATCCTGACTGACATTTGAAGCGATAATGAAAATTTATTTATTTTATATATTAGACAGCGTCGATGAGGTCATCTACAGATAACGTGTTTCGGAAAATAGCTAAGCACCCTGTCGACTGCTTGAATTGATAAAAATCAAATTGCAAGCTTAATTTTAAAGATAGACTTTTAAATTTCGTTGATGATAGTTATTATTGTCCCTCAAATGATTTCTGATAACTTGGTTGCGAACGGATAACTAATAAGGAAGTTATATAATAAATAATTGTAGTGGAAGGCGCCGCCTGTGAGTATGCAACACACTAAACAGTAAAGTCACACAGTGTATACAACTGCAGGCTTCTTTCGTGTTTTAATGTTGTCACACATGAAATGTCAACTAGAATTGGTTAATGAATAATTTCCTGATTTGTGTGGCGAATGCAGTTCTTTTCATTACTGTTGTTGTTGTTGTTGTTATTACTGATATTTCTGTTGTTAAAATTCATGACAATCGCTTTATAATTATGAATTAACATCGATAAAAGCGGCATTTAAGTTCGTTTCATATTCACTTTTATCGGGCTCATAAAAATCAACCCATTTATGGTACATTATTATAGCTGTAATTGTTGGTAAGTTGTTGTTGGCTATTGTAATTGTTGTTGTTGTTGTAGTTGTCGGGTTTAATTCATGTTTAAACTAAAGTGACATTTACAGGCAATTATTTAACGGTTTTAATTGCACAACAGGCCATTGAACTGCGAATTCTGGAATTCGATATGCGATGAGGACAGTCCCCTCAGTCTCATTTTGTGGGCCAAGTACTTAGCAGATGACGTACTCCAGCAGGACCTTCCTTGCCGTCTTTCTCATAGCTGGCAGCTACAGTGTAGCCAGCTTTTGTTCGCCTGCCTGCCTCTGTGTGGATGCCCGCCATTATGTTGTTAATATCAGCGCGTGCAACAGACACACACATTGCCAATTGGAGGCTGCGAGGATGGTCAGCGCTTTATGGAGTTGCTGCCGCTTTTGTTTGCTGCTGTGCTGCGTTGCGGCGAGCGACCGCATTGAAATTAACTTTAGTGCCATTTAAAGTTATGCGCTTCATAAATTGCAAAAACAGTTTCAATTAAAATGCGGCCATCATAAAAGGAAATGCTGTCGACTCACACAGTGCCTGCAAATGTTATTGTAGTCACACCGAGCTGGTTGTTGCCGTATAGAAACAAAAGGCAACAACAGCATCAGCAGCAGCAGCGGCCAATAATGCAGCACAGCAAGGGGCGTAACTGAGAAGGTTCCTAAGGGGGGCTTATAAAAGTTATGTATAAAATATTTGTGAATGTCTGCAAGACAATTTTCCTTTTCCTGTCTTCAAAGTGTTATCAAATTTTGGTTGAATTAATAATCGCCCCATACGCTCTACGCCACTGCTGCACCTTGCTGCACAGTTGTCTCGTTTGTGCGGGCTGTTGTGTGTGTGTGCGTCACAGTCATCAACATAATTTGAATTCAACGCATTTAATTGCAAACTTGCATTAATTATTATTGAACAATTTTTTGCATTGTACTTTTGCCACAGACACAAAGGCCGCACTGGTTGTTAACTTTTTGCACCACCTGTTATCTCACACTTTGTTCATTCATCTTCTCTCCCTCTTCCTCCCTCTCTCTCTCACTGCTTGCAGGCTCTTTCGGTTTCCATTGTCTGCTTATCGGCGCTTCGCAAGTAATTCAAAGCGCCCTCGGCGACGCGTACAATTTTTGAGTTTCCGCTTTTCCTTGGCGCTTTCCCGCTTATCGCCCATGAAATTGTGTAGGCTTTCCCATATACTTACTTCTACCCTTTCTTCTCCTTCTCCCCATCCCCTTTTCTCTCCTTCTTTCTTGTCGCTTCGGGCCTTACAAGTCGCATAGATACGACGGTTAGCTCGTGCTATTTAAGATGTGCGCAAAATTTATTGAGTTCGATTAACGTGGAAAAGGGGGAAAACTTTGTGCCGGAAAATTGAGTGCCTCACGCAATGCGGCAACAACAGTCCCCTTCCCCCTCTCCTCCCTCCTCCCTTGTGTTGCCTGTTAAAGTGCGCCAATTTAGCTTTACCCCTTGGCGAGCCCATAATGAAAACTGCCTTAAACCGGTTTAAGTTTGCCGCGCAATCGAAATTGCCTTCGTCTCTCTCCCTCTTCCCCTCCCTCCAGCATTGCCAGGCCCGAAAAGCGTACGAAAAGTATTCAATTAACTTTGATAAAGCTCTCAATATTCATGGATTTTCCTGCTAATGAAATTATGCGTGCCCACATCCTTCTACCCGCTGCCCCCTTGCAACAGACGCACTCGGTTATGCGTTGATGCAGGTCCAATTTGACCAACACATGAGCGGACACAGTGCAGGGGTATCGTTATTATGGGGAGTATTAGTTGTGGGAGGGATATGTGGAATATATATACAAATCATGGATTGGTATTACTGGTAAATATAACAAATTTCTTGGATATACTCCATGATTTAATTAGCATTTGATCTTTTATATGTCTTCAACAAATTTAAAGTTTAAATGATAAGAAATGAAGTCCTTATTGAATGATATTATACAGTTCATTCCATGGAAAATAGCTTAATAGGGAAGAAACTATTTAACCTCTTACCTATTTTGGTAAACATATTTAAAATTTCACGTGATTTCCCCATTAAAATATCACAAATTTCCTTGTCACATCCAACACATCCATTGGAAATTATATAAGGAAGTTCCTTGGGATATTCCACAGTTGAGTCAGCTTATGAACTTGGATATTTTCTGAGTCAATTTAAACTGAATCTGCTTCATGCCAAGATAGATGACAAACTAAAGTATATGTAAGATAACTTTTGGTTTACAGTATCAGAGCTTGCCAAGACTTATTTCAAAATTCAATGATCTCTTTTTATTTATTTATTTAATTAATTTAAAGTCAACTAAATAATTATTTGAAAACTCAATTTAAAATAACTAATCATTAAGTTTAAGTTTACAAAATTTTAAGGTAATTAAATTTAAAATTAATTTAATTTGTTTGAGTTTAATTTAAATTAATTTAATTTCATTTAATCTGGGATAAACAAAGATATAACCGATTCAAAATTTGTTGCAGAGAATTGGGGTAAACCCAGAAAAACCCAATCCGATCAGATCTTAATCATCTTGAGCATATTCCAATTGATGCTGATGAGCAACAAACACTTTCTTTCTTTTCTTCTTCATTTATATGCAATACAGGGTATTCACTAGTCAACTACACTGTATACCACAAACAGGAGTCTTTTGCGCCTTGTGAAAAAAATTGCAAGAATTAAATTTACAGTTAATCAGACATGGCCACAAATGCGCTATAAACAAACAGCAAAAAACAGAATAAAAATCGGCTAACGATGTGGGCGTAAATACCCCTTCTCCAGAGGGAGAGAAAGAGAGAGAGGGCGAGGCAAGGAGAAGAAGTAAAAGGGAGGTAAAGCTATTGATAGAACGCGCTGCGCACTTTTTTGCAACGCAGCTGCCAGTCTGGCTACAGTATCCATTGAGGTTCACATCCGTTGCCAATCCCTTTCCTCAGCCCCCTTTCGCTACGCCACTGTCTGTAGAATGCACACTGAAAGTCATAATTGTTGAATTTGCCATGAGGCGGCCGCCTATAAAATAAATCAAGGATAATGCTGCGCGGAATTAAAAATTAAACGAAGTGCGCCATTTGCTTTGCACACGGCATCGATCCCTGGAAATGGGCTGGGGAGCAGGAGCAGGAGAAGGAACTGGAGTTGGAGTCGGGGCTGGAGTTGTTGCAGAGGATGCGGGCTTGCTCATATTGCACATACGTGTGCATATGTATCCTCTCTCTCAGTGTGTGCATAGCCGATTTTTATAGACGCTTTTTATTGCGCATTTCCATTGATGTTGAAATTTTCGCCCATTTTGCATACCCTGTAAAGAAGAAAAGTAACAGAAGAGGGTAGTTTCTTATACAATAATATATGCAGTTCATCTTATTGTACTAGTAAGTCAAAGTCTTAGCAAAACTACTCAAGTGATGTGCTGACTGTACCCTGTAAAGTAGAAGTAAGATTAATGAGTATATTAAAGTCAATTTAACACATTAAAATGTAAACACACAAGATTGAATACTAGTTATTTAATTAATAAGCTGATGTGCTAGATACATACCCTGTAAATAACATATTGAAATACTACAGGATATCCTGCTATTTATTTTATTTAATTAACCAATTTTAGTGTTTCATTTATATTTTATATTTTTTTTTTTTACAATACAGGGTGTCAACTAGTTCCTCACTTGCTCACTTCTTTTGATACTTCACGCGTGTTCAACGTAAAAATTCTTTTCAATGCGCGCTGATTTTATTTGAATGAAAATTGGCGAATTGTATGATAGACATGCCTGGGTGTGGGCGTGCCCAATTGGGGCGTGGCACAGCGTATGCGTAATATTTTACGGACCGATAGGAAAGACAACGAGGCAGCAGCGAATGAAGCTCAGCAACGATGCTGGCTGCAAGGGCAGGCGATAAGCAGACGGAGAGAAGGAGATAAGGGAGAGAGAGGGAGGGACAGAGGGAAGGAGATAGAGTGTGAGTGCGAGCGCGTGGAGGAGATAAACATTTGCTTCGATGCGCAGCTGTTCAAGTGCCTGATTATGTTTAAACTGTTCGATTGCTTGCAGCTTATGGCTGTGAAGCATGCCGCGAAAATGAGCGGATAACATACGAGGCAAATGTAAAGTTTAGTTGAATCGGCATACCCCATTCCCAATTCGAGGGAATTCCCAAAGTGCTGTCACAGCTCAAAATTGGACCCAAGTTGGACCCGCATCTCTCAGTTTATAAGAAGGCAGTTTTTGCGGCAAAGGCAAATTTGTCAAAGCGAGGCAAACAAATAACTTAAAGCACACACAACACACACTCTCACACACACTGGGACACTTATGGGCTGCCCATGGGGACACGCCCACTGCCCACATTCCACTTGCAAGTCACCCTGTATCATTTATGCCAAATGACCCTCATTATTTTGTCTTATTACCAAAATAAATTGAGTTTGGCTTAAAAATGTAGGCAAGAAGAGGAAGAAGAAGTAGGAGAGCAATTGCAGCGGGTACAGTGGGCAGCTCATATGGGTAGGGATACTAGGGTCAACTTGTGAGCCAAAATTAAATATTAAATTCCTTGTACATTTTGTTTGCAAATTGAAAATGAAATTCAATTTACCTGAGTGTGCAGGCGAACCGCCCTCCCCCCTCGACATGGGGCCCATTGTGAATCCATCAGAGCAACTGTCAAAATGTCCTGCCCTGCCCTACCATGCCCAGCCCCTTTGAATTAATTGCCGCTGCTAAAAGTGGCAGAAATGCTAAATCAAATATTGACAAAAGTAAGTAATATTTTCAGCCAGGACTTCCTCTTGTTCTCTGCTACCTACCCCCTCTTTACAGTCCACCCACCCCTCTTGCTGCTATTCGTAAGCAAATTCGATTAGGCGCCACGCCTCGAGGCCATTTGGCGAAGGCCTTGTGCGAAATTGAATTAAAAATGCATCAAGCGAAGGCCGAAGATTTGATTAATGGCGCCTACGCAATGAAGGACAGCAAGAAGGGAGTGGGAGTGGGGGGGCAGCATCAAATGAAAAGTGGAAAGCGAAAAGTGAAAAGTGTCAGTAGGAAAAAGGTTCTCGAAATAAATGGCCCGGCAGGCAGATCCAACTCGACAGTCTAACTAATCATAAAGTGGGCGCCAAAAAAGACTCTTCTTCCTCTTCCTCTTCTCTTCTGACTTCACATGCGACACAAACTGACAAATGGCGACGTTATCTGTGCCACCCCCCACAGCCCCCACCCACTTGGGCCAGCCCTCGTTGAGCTAATGAAGCCATTTTCAAGTGAAAAACTTTGCTGCAGTAACTGGAGAGCCCCTTGAACATCGTAAAAATCCAACCAGACCATATGGCAAGGTAACAAAAAATAACAAGCCCAAAACGAGCACATAACGGGTTCCCCGAATTGTCGAATCGCCAAAGGACTACCCCTTACACAACAGGCATTACCCCTTAACCATTACGTAAAAGTATAAAAAGAAAGAGAGTGAGAGAGGGAGAGGGAGGGAGAGTGAGGAGTATCATAATATATTTCAATTAGTTCTTTTCTTGTTGTTTTTTATTTCGACCGTAAAATGTTTTCCGAGTGGTTTCTAGTTCATTCTTCATTCGGAGTCGCTCGTAAATTATGCCGAGGCGATCGTAAATAATTTTGACTTGTTATGGCCCCGTCGAAGCAGATGTTGCCGTGTTAGACTCGTAAATAGCAACGTATAGAGCAGTTGAGGCTAGAACGTACACTGGATACAGTTGGGAGTTGTGCAATTCGTTGATTACTTTGGTGTTAACTAAACGGTTCTAATGAAATTTTGTGAAAAGTTTAAGAATATGTTAAGGTATTCATATGTCTAAGGTCCAAGCTATATCTTTAATAGTTTCCCATATACACGTTTTCTTTTCCATATATAAATACTGAATTTATTTTAAGTTAATTATTTGTACTCAATTTTCAAGATATACAAACTGTCACTCACTGAAACTAAGTATCATATATCATTATAATTCATATTAGCTACCCATGCTGCCCACTGCATTGCCCAACTACAGGGTACACACTCAATTGCGGGCATACGGCAACTGCCAACGGAAGGTAGTTACCATATTATCTAAAACTAAACCCATCAACTATTCAAATCACATTTCAAATCGAATTTGCCGGCACATTTTAAGACCCTCCCTCCGCCCCTACTGTCACCGCCCACTATCATAATAATGTGCCCCCCGCCAGCGCATGCAGCCGGGGCGCAGAGCGTGGTGCACCGCTTAAATCCGTCAAAGCAATGCAAATAAAATCAAATCGAATTATTTTTCAACCATCCAACGGACCAAATAATGCAGCAATGTCCTCTTGGCAAACATACAAACATATCTCGGTTCCCTTCCCGTATATATATGTATATCGCATCGTATATATATCGCATTTATATAGCACTGTATATATCCTAGGCAACTGACAAAATTCACTTTGTGTGCATTGGAAATTCGCAGCAAATAAATTCAATTTGTACGTTTAGTGAGCATCAAAAAAAAGGAAGGAAGGCAGGCAGAAAGAGAGAGAGAAAGGTGGAAAAGGGGGGGAGGTAGAGGAGACCCGAATTGTTGGGACTACTGACAACATTTTGATATGCCCAAAACAAATTGAATTTGCCGCAACCGAAAAAGCGTCATAGTTGTACGACAGAACTGAATCCCCTTTCCCATCCCATTCCCACTCCCAACCCCACAGGGACCTCCACACGGCGTGTGCTACCTTCGGAAATCACGGCGGTTTCATGTCTGGACAACGTCTAGGTCCCAAAAAGTTCCGTTAGGCAACCAGCTAAGCCAATTTTATGCAAAATTGCCTGAGAAATTGAAAAGCAAAATGTATAAATTTCTATTTTGCCTTCCATTCAACGTTCCTCTCTCGTTTTTTCTGGGTATTTTGTTTTGTTTTCGGGTTTTACGCCACTTATGTCATTATTTTCGTCATGTTGACTGCGGTTCGGTGATGAAAGTAAATAGAAAAACACGGCAATAGATATAAAAAGCGTAGAGCCCCATAAAGTTGGGCGTGTTTGGGATGATGAACCTGATACAGAGGGAGAATGAGGGTTATGGTGCCAGGGTGCGGGTGTTTGCTCGGGTCTCCGCTTGTAAGTGTTGTGCTGGAAGTTTTGACGAACCCTGTGGTGAATTGAGTGTAAAGAACTGTAGTAAGAAAAGGGAGTGTAAGAAGCAGTAAAGTTGAAGCAGAGTAATACCTGCTGAGTAAGTGAAGAAGTTGTATTTTATATGTTGCCATTATTGGCAGTTAAAGTTTAGGTAGAAGTACGATAGTAGTAGAAGTAGCAGCAGGAGATGGTGTTGGTAAATATGTTAGAGTAGAAGGAGGTAGTAGATGGAAAAGAAGGGGATGTGTGGAAGAAGAAGTGTGCAACTGAGTAGTGTAACTAATAGTAGTAGTAGCAGTAGTAGCAGGAGTAGTACGTATAAGAAGTAGTAGTAGTAATAGAAGTAGTAGAAGTAGTAGTTGTAGAAGAAGTTGAAGTAGTAGTAGTAGTAGAAGTAGAAGTAGTAGTAGAAGTAGTAGTAGTAGTATTAGTAGTTGTAGAAGTAGTTGTAGTAGTAGTTGTAGAAGTAGTAGTAGTAGTAGTAGTAGTAGTAGTTATTGTAGTTGGAGTAGTAGAAGTTATTGTAGTAGTGAAGTAATAGTAGTAATTGCAGTAGTAGTAGTAGTAGTAGTAGTAGTAGTAGTAGTGGTAGAAGGAGTAGTACTATTAGCAGTATAAGACGTAGTGATTTAAATAGTATAAGTAGAAGAAGTAATAGTGGTAGTCAAAGAAATAAGTAAAAGTGGTGAACGTATATGTAGAAGTTACACTAATGATAATTATAAGATGTAGAATTTGTATAAGTACTTGCAGTGTATTGCAGTAGTAGTAGTAGTATAGATTGTTCTAAGAATTGCAGTTGTAGAAGTTTCTGTTGTAATAGAGTAATTAGTTACAGTAGTTGCAGTAGTATTAGTTATACCACCACTTGTAGAAGTAGTCCAATCGAGTGGCAGTATACTCTGCAGTGCTGTATAAGACACTTCATATTTATCCTGCTTATAAGAGATTTCAATTTGCATATGCTAATTAGAAGGCACTTCACTTACAATCAGCCTTGTAGCAGCAAATTTCCCACTGGGTCGCTTGCGGCTCTGTTGCTGCCGCAGTGGTAATAGGCAGCAGGCAATCGCTGTGGCAGAGGCAGAGGCAGCGGCAGCGGGCAATAGGCAATGGGCAATTTTCGTAACGACAGTCAGCAAAATGAAATGATTTTTCTACCCAACGCTTCCTTCCCCCTCCTCTCCTCCCCTCTCTCCTCTACCGCATTGCGCTGCGTTTGTTGGCGCTGCCAAAGAAGAAATATCATAAAATACGAAACGACGAAACGACGATTTGCCTGCCATCTACAGGACGCAGTAGCCCACAGTTAGCAGCCGCCTCTCCATCTACATCACCATCAGCATCTCCTTCTCTATCTCCCTTCCCCTCACCTCCTCCTCCTCCTACTCTAGCTCCATCTAGCTATCTATCAGGCAGGCCCACATGCGTGTCCTGTGGCCTGCTCCTAGTTCTGTTTCCGTTTTATTTTCTTTCTGTTTTTTTTTTTGTTTTTATTCTTATTTTGTATTTTTTTGCATGGCTCAGGCCTCGTCGACAGTTAGAATTTTAGCTTTGTGCAAAAGTTTTTCCCTCCCACGCCACCAGTGCCTGCACCGCCCCCTTCTCCGTACACCCTACTCATGCCCAGCGAAGCGCATAAATGGCGCTGACAATGGACGCGGTACGTGGCGACTGTGGGAAATGTCGACATAGTGTGGGGAAGAGAAGGCTGGCAGGAGGGGGGAAGAGGAAGGGAGAGAGCCTCGTCTACAGTGGTAAAATTCCATCTATCAACAAATCAGCTGCCAAATTCTTGTCGACGCGTGTTGCCGTTGACAATGCTGCGCTCTCTCTCTCTCTCTCAGTCCCGGTTTCCTACACTTCCCCTCGTTTCCTTTTCCACACATTTGCCTAGTTTCCCGTTTCCCGTTTCCCGCTTCCCGTTTTTTGTGGAGTTTTTCCAATTCCTGCTGGTTATGCAATATCATCGCATTGTTTCTGCTGACGCATGCGACTGTCGAAAGGGAAGAAGAAGCAGCAAAGAGCAAAAAAATGCCAAACGACAAAATCAAATATAAAATTGTTAAATTGAATAAAAATCGCGAAAACATTTTTGCGCCTTTAATGCAATTCCGATGCTGCTGCCCTCGCGCTCTCTGTAGACCTCCCCCTGGGCTTACTGCCCTCAGGCTGCGCTCCCAGGCTGAACAGAGGCGAGCAGCTGCTGTGCATTTGCTTTGCAGGCGCCAAAAAAATATGCGTAATTAATGGACGTGTTCCGGGAGGGAACAAGGAGAGCGACAGAGAGGGGAGAAAGGGAGGAGGAGAGGGAGTTGAGAATTAAGCTGCGCTCGGGTATCCCTGGTAACTACATTAACGCCTACATTAGGGAAATGACCAGGTTACGTTTCGGCACAGAGTTATGGGCACTGGGAAATTAATGACGAAATGAGGGCAGGAAGAGGAGGCAGAGGAAGAGGAGGGCAGAGGAAAGGTAACAGAAAAGGTAGCAGAGAAGGGAAACGGAGAAGTTAGAGGCACAGCAAATGTTGTTCAGGTAATGTTAGCTGTTTGGCATTGCTTGTGCCTCAAGACGCCTTAAAGTAGGCAGCAGATTATGCACTACAATGGGAATTACAGACAATCAACAACACAACAACGTACTTAACGTTGCTGTACAGATGCTGCATTAAGTGAATTAATAATTATTATACTAATAAGAATATAATATTTATTATAATAATATAACAATTATAGTCATCTTTAAAAATAGTAAATCATTCCAGACTAAATATGCTTAGTAATTAAAGATAATCGAAGTTTTTCCTTCTATGGAAAGTTCAGAGAGTCATTAAACTGCTAAGACAAGAACCTTGACATATACTCCTGAGTATCACAAGTGTGATTGTTTGTAAGGCTCTTGCTTTGTAAGAATATATAGCTTCATTAATAAAACTAATAGTAATTAATATTTCCTCATATGTAACATATATTCCTTATGGAGTTTCATATTGTTCACCAAATCATATGTCTTTTACTTCGAACTTATTCCAATTCAGCAAAGCACATTGCAGATCTTTCTATTAGGCATTTCTAGCCCGCCTTTTCAATAGTTCAACAACTTCCCAATCTTACAATACTATAATGAGTCTCTTGATCATCTGTAATTGCATTGAATTCAATTCTTTAATCTCAACCTCTCAACCTCAATCCAGCACTGCCCTTTCTCTCTCTCTCTTACACTCTTTTCTCTCTCACTCTGTTCCTTACTTTATCAGTTTCTTTAGCCTATTCGGTGACTAATGAAATGCGTTGCACAGTGGTTAAAGCTTTCTGCTGATTGAGCGCATTCAAAGGCAGCTCCTTCAGCGCAGACTGCACTGCAATTTTTGTGTTTACAATGGGCAATTGCCCCAACTTGAAGTGCTGGTCTACTGCAGAGTTGGCCGCTTCAAGTTCAACTCATTAAAGTTGCGGTCGAAAAGGCAAAGAACACACACAGAAAACACAAAAAACAAAAAGGGGCAGCGCAAGTCGCGTCGTAAACTTGAAAGGGAGCTCAATCGGCAGAGAGCTAAGCAGAGTGCTCAAGACAGTTTTTCGCGCGGTCTCAAGCAGTTCGCACAATAAATGCCACAAGAAAAAAGGCGTGAGATGGAGAAGAGACAGTGGGAGGTGTCTGCAAGACAGTTCTTCGTCTATCTGCGGCCTTCATCAGGGCAACAAAATCGTCAAAAATCGCACTTATCGCTCGCCGCCAAGCGAAAAAGTCCCTGAAGAGTGTAGAAAGAAGAATGGCGGGGGGAGGTGGGGGAAAGGAGTGGGATCTCCGCCTGGAAACTTAATTTCCGCCTTGGCTAAAAGTTTATGCTGCACTTGGAGTCCTTGGAACAACAAAATGAAACTTGAAATAACAACAACTATTTTACTCGTAAACAAGAAATTTCGCTCAGCGCCAGACACTCGAAGATGAAAGAAGTCTGCGCGTCTTGGCGAAAAAACTTCATAGCTATAGCAGGGGGAGTTAAGGGCACCAACCTACGAGTATAAACCAAAAATAACAACAGCAAGAATAGCAACAGCAGCAGCGAAACCATTCTCCTGCTGAATTTGTTTGCAGGAAATCCGCAGGAAATCGCTGGATTTTCTCAGACTGAAGACAGAACTGAAGGGTTGTCCACTTGCTCAGCTGACAAATCGACTGTGTACCCCTTCTTACCACTCTTCTGCTTATACCCCTTCCTACTTTTGGCCAAATTGCTTGGTATTTAGTTGAGCTGCTTGGCCTCTTGCCTTTCCTTGGCTGCCCTCACGTTCGCCTCGTAATTATGCGCTCAACAATTGCAGATTGCAGATCAGGCTTGGCTTGCGGCCAATCAACTTAATGTGCCAAACATCGGCATTACCATCCAGTCAAACGGACAAATGAGCAGCGGGAGAGATGAACAGACGGACGAAAGGAGAGCAGGACAGACAGAGAGACAGACAGACAGAGAGACAGACAGACAGAGAGCTGGACAGACACGCAGAGAGACAGCCAGAAAGACAGGGGCACAAATTGCTGGACAGACAGAGTGGCGAGCAGCAGGACAGACTGTGAGATGGACAGACAGAGAGACAGATTACCAGAGGGACAGACAGACAACTAGAGAGACACACGACACACAGACAGACAAACAGACAGACAGACAGACATAGAGCTGGACAGACAGATAGAAATGAACTGCAGGAGAGGCAGAGAGGTGAACAGCAGGACAGTCCGCAGTACACACAAATCGAAAGACAGACAGACACAGAATAACAGATAGACAGTCAGACAGGCGTACAGCAGGACAGAGAGACAGAAAGACAGACAAATAAACAGACAGGCAAAGACAGACAGCTGCTCCTCTAATCGTTTGACGTACAAATAATTTGCAATAAGTTTGCGGCTCATTGAGTCCTGAACGTGAGCACTGTTGTTCCTATTCTGGGGTCTGCTCTGCTCTGTTCTGCTCTGCTCTGTTCTGTTCTGTTCTGCTCTGCTTTGTTTGAGGCATGCAAGGGATGCGTTGGGAATCTTCAGCTAAACTGATGGGGTTGGCTGCTCACTTCAACAGCTTCAGCTGCGTCTTGAAACGAGCAGCAATCAATGCAAGCAAATGAATGTCTTTGGTTGCAGCTAACTTGACTTTAACTGCGCGACAAGCAGCCTTTGTCAGTATGTGACTAATTGTTTTGAGATAAGGATAGAAAAAAAATAAAGTTATTAAAAAGAACAAGTTGAAGAAGGATGTTAAAAGGGTTCAAGTAGTCAAGTTTTTAAATCATAAACTGCCTTCGATGTATGTAATTAAGTTTAAGATTTTGAAAATAATCAAACAACTCAATAAGTAAAGAAATGCAATTTCTATTATATAATATATATATTAAAATTGAAAATATCTGTTCTTAATAAGAAATAGTTCTTATATTTATACTTTTCTTTGTCTTCATAGAATTCTCCCAAAGTTTTCCTGAATAAATACAATATTTCAAAGTTATTTCAATTTGCAGAGCATTTGAAACTGGAGTTAAAAGCCTTTGCCCCAGCAACAAGCGCAGCACAACTTTGCGAGTGCTATACTCAGCCAAGTTAAACAGATCAAGATGATATACCTAGTTGAAGTTTCATAGCAGCCAGCTCTGTTTCAATTGCCAAGTTTCGCAGCAATGAAAGTCAGTAAGTTGAATAACATTCGTTAACTTGGCAGAGTCGAAACTTCTGCTCATTATTTGTCAATATGGAGATGGGATAGGGCTGGCAACTCCTTTCCATTTCCCCTTCTCTCTCTCTCTTTCTCTCTTTCTCTCACACACACTCCCCTCTTCTCTCTCTCCACACTCTCTTCACAGCTCGAGAAGTTTTGCATTTTCATAAATGCCGAAACATTAAGTAAAGCAAAGTTGCCGAAGCTGTTATTAAGTACATAATTTTTACAGGCATGTGCCACGCCCACACATTCATTCAAGTCTGCCTCAGTGTCTCGCTGCCTGCCTCGCTGCAGTTGCTTCCTCATGCCGTCTCGTTCGCGCTTTTATCGTGTTGCGCTTCTATTTAATTTTTATGAAATTGCAACGCAACCAAAAGCTGCCAAAAGGAGGCGAAACTTTTGCCGTGCAGGTCGTTAACACGTTTACCGCATGCACCAGCATTCCCTCCCCCCTCCCACTCTCCCCCTGCCACGCTGGCCACTGCCACAGTTGCCACACGAAGGAGCAACAGTTAACGTGGCGTATGCGCAACGTATGCATTTAATTTAATTTCATTATATTTATGCGCATCTATAGAAGAACTGGGCGCTGCCAGTGGGCGTGGCATGTAAAATGGCAAACACTATGTTAAATAATTGATGCCACACAGTTTCATTTGCACGATTCGTTTATGAATTTAAGATTAAAGTGTCGTTTAATTGCGATTCCGATATGAATATTTATTGCCAGCAATGCAAAAAAAATAAAAGAAACCAATAAAAAAACACAAGCTCATAATTAAATTAATTAGCAACAAGTATTTGTGCTTTAATCGCTTACGTATTTTCACCGATTTTTCCCCAATTTTCGACAATTTTCATTATCGCAACAATTTTTCACTTCCCTTTTTGTGTGCGGGAAAACATTTTGTAAATTTGCATTCACTTTTAACACTCGCAATTTGAATATGCATTAGTGCCACTCCCCTTCCCCCCTCTCGCTCTATCTCTCTGCAATGACTGTCAAAGTCATCTTGCGACACTTTCATAAATAAACATGCAACATGCAACACGCGACGCGACGCGTAACGTTCAGCTTGCAAATTATGCCATGCAAAATTGCGGCTGCATTTGGCTTTTTAACTAAGCAGTCGACGCTGTGCATTAATATTATTGCAATTTAAATTTGCAATTATTCTTGCTGAATGCTTAAAAGGGAAGGCAGCGAGACAGTGGAAGGAGGCGGAGGAATGGGAAGTGGAGAGAGGGGAGGGAGAGTGCCTCCCCACATAATGGAAAATAAGAGAGCATCAAGTTTGAGTTTGACTTGTCTACCGAACTGAAAAGTATATCATGTTTTCACTCTCTTTCTCTTTTCTTCCCTCTCTCTCTCTCCTTTCCATTCCTCTCCTTTTCCCTGCTCCGTTTGACCAACTTATTTACAAGCGAATTAACTTATTATCCATAAAGTAAACCTCATTCAAAAGCTCTTAATGCAACAAGAAAAAGCTTGGGGCTTTGACTTCCACGTTCTCTTTTGCATTCTCTCCACTCCCATTGCATCTGCTTTCTTCTATCGCTTTGTCTCACATTTCTTTACCTCATTGTTTGAGTTGAGTTGCAGTTTTTCGGTTCCAGAGCATACCAGACCAGACCATCCAGGGCATCCAGGCCATCATCCAGGCGGCTATCCAGAGCTCATTCTGGCAAATGCAAGTCAAGCCAAGCGGAAATGCAGCTTTTAGCTAGTTTTTAGCTCGTTTCCAGCTGCCACCCCCCCTTTAACTCATATTGGTGTTGTTGTTGCTGTATTGTTTTTGCCCCAGCAGATTGTTTCACGACTAACACAGTTTCGCTTCATGTGCCATAGTTATGACTTTTCCTTGTATACCCTGAGGGCGAGTACTGAAAATATGCCATAAAGTTGAGCCTGCTCTAGGAGTTTTTCAGTTTAACACCCAGCTAGATTAACTCTTTTTTGTTTTTGGGAATATACTGGAAATAGTTGGATGCTTTGCTGAAAATGCATATGCATAGTGCAGTATTTAAAGTTAGCTGCAGTCTATTTCATAAATTGAAAATTTGAGAACTTTAAACTGAATTGTCAATGCCTAAAATATGATTAATATATTATTATATATATAATATATACCATATATAAGCAATAGTTTCTTAATGAATTCTTTTTTAAATTTAAAATTTTTAAAATTGTTGTAGTTATTGATATATTGTATAATATATTTCTATTAAAATCTCTACAATAGTTTCTAGATTAAAAGACCAATTTATGTCCGGATTAAAAATTTAATTTAGTTTGCATTGTTCAGTTTTAATAGAAATATATTATATATAACTATATATTAATTTAATGAGATAGATAATAACTATATGTATATTTCAACAAGAGTACTATTTGAGTTGTACTTTATTAGCATCTTAAGTTAGAAGTTTAGTTTAATATCAAACAAGTATTTCCATTTTATTTTTGGACTAATTTTATTTAACATTATTTTTATCACTATGGTATAAATATTAATATAACTATCATTACTATTTCCATTATAAATAGATATTATTAAATTTTCATTGTTATTATCATTATCATTATCATTATCCATATTAGTTTCATTGTTTTTCATTGTTATTTTCATTGATATTTTCATGGTTTTATTTATAGATATTTTCATTGTTATTTTCATTGTTTTCTCATTGATGTTTTCATTTTTATTTTCATTGTTCTTTTTATTTTTGTTTTCATTTTAATTTTCATTATTATTGTTTTCATTTTTACTATCATTTTCACTGTATTTTCACTAGCAAGGGCATCGCATGTTCCCTACACCAAAGTTACTATCCCATTCCCCTCCCCCATACCATCCCTCACCCCTTTCCCCTTTCGTTTTGCAGTGTTAGTTCAGCTTTGGCTTTTGTTGCCGCTGCATAGATTCGTTAGTTGGCAACAAAGTGGCCAACGATTTGCATTAGGGGGCGTGGCCAAAGCGCGGCTAATGCAAATGTGAATGATTTAAGTGAAAATGTTAAGCAGGGCTTTTAGCAAAATTAAGCATACGCCGCGTTGGCCGCCGCAAATGCGCCAGCTAATTAAACTCGCCGACAAAGAGCAAGCGATTGAAATGCACTGAAAGAGAAAGGGGATAGAAAGTGAGACAGAGACAGGGACAGAGAGAGTGTTATAAATAGATACCAGCACATTCGCCATATTCATTAACTGCTTTAATACCTCAGCGGCAGCAGGAAAAATCCCAAGCAAATCTGCGTTGATTACTTAACCCCATAAAACATTTCCCTTCATAATTAAATTTTCAACCGCTTCGCTTTGTCCTTCAATTGTTTCCCTTCCCTTTCTCTTCTACTTCATCTTCCTTTCGTTGTTATTCCTGTTTTTATTTAGCAAAACAAAAGCCATAAATGAGTGGCAAACTTTTTAATTACTTTATATGCGAACATTTCCTTTTTTTCCTTGTTGATTTAAATAAATTTTCAATTGTTTCGTTCTTGTTCTTGTTGTTGCTGAATTATTATGATAAATTTGTACGCCTGCACTTCCCTTTTGTGTTTTTCTGACTTCTTTTTATTTTCCTGCTACTAATTAGAAGTGATTGTTCCGTGTGGGCGTGGCACTGTCATCGGCTTCCCCGCAGAGGACCCTACGTACGTGTTAGAGAAGTTTTTCCTTCCAACTTTTTTTTGTATTCTTTTTCCCCTTCTCACTTTTCCATTCCTCCTCCTCACTTTCTCAATCTGTCTGCGTTGATTGCTTTGACACTTTTGATAAGTTATTCCTCGCCTCTTTCCCTTCATCCCTTCATCCCCCCATTCCCCACCTTGTTATTGTTGTTCTTTGTTGTGCTGCAAAATTCAATTGAATTGTTTAATAAAACGAAACATGGATATGATTGCTGGGCATTGTGCCTGGAGTAGATCCCTGAGCAGATCCCAGGACGAAGTTTTTCCATTGGAAAAATGTGAGGAAAAAGCAGAGCTGAAATCAAAACGAAGTACAAAATGAGCCGAGCTGAAGTCAGATAAGTCACGTGCTGAGTTGAGATATGCGACTATTTAAGCTGTTTCAAAATTAATTTTTAGATAAGAGAAAAAAAGTTTTTTACTTAATTTAAAAGAAATAAATAATGTGGTGGAAAATAAAATAGAAACAAAATAAGGAAAATAATGAAATTGAAAATGAAATGTGAATTGCATGAACCACGTTTGAAATTAATTAAGGATGATGATATTGATAATAATAACGAGATACCTTAAAGTTTCCCTGTGTTTCCCTAAAAAAAAAAAAAAGACAGTCAGCCTACAGCCAAGCTTTGATAATACAGTACCATTGATTTTTTAATCTACTTACCTATTTTGTTTCTACAATAACTTCCAGCGTAGTTTGAATTACACATTTTGCAGCAATAATTTCTATACCTGTAGATTTTTTAAATAACTTTCTTTGTTAATCAACAGGTCAAAAGTACATATAGGATATCATTTGAACAGTGGAAAATATTAAACACACAAAAAATTAATATTCCTGCATTTTCATTAGGTTTGCAATTCGATTTTAATAAATTTACAGCAGCAGAAGAGGGCGTGGCCACATTTTAAATTGTAGTTTGGTTACAGAAATACTAACAAGAATTGTTCCATAATTTGGTGGCTGCATCTTTAAAATATAGGCGTTCTTACAGACAGACAGATAAACGGACCGACAGACATGCCTGTTATTAGTTTTTAATTGGGTCGCAGCTGTCTCCCTCTGCTTGTCAAGTACTTTCCGACAGATGTAATATACCATGCAGTTCTATCCATGTCCTAAGAGTCTCTTATCTTTTTTCTGATCCAGAATTCATTCGTAGTTCCCAGACCCAAGGCTACACCTTCTATCGAGCAGTATAGCAGCCCTGTGTTTCTTCAGGTCTTCTCAACGCCGGCCACCACTTAACAGAGTATTCCCATTTTCCATATGAAGGAGACTTCTCTGCATTCTTTTTGCACTTCATGCACGACACGCGCTGAGGGCGAAACATGGCGAAACTTTGCATTTCCAGCTCATTAACTGGGACAAACTGTGCAAACTGTGTGAACTACAAACGGGCAAACTGCAAACTGTAAACCGTAAACTGTAAACTGTAAACTGTAAACTGGGAACTCTGAACTGAGCAAACATTCCCCAGCCAGTAGTAGCCGGAGGGTTCTTAATCCCTAAATGCTCCCTCAACGCACATGCCTTGACCTTCTGCCAAACAAAAACAAATGCCAGTAGAGACATGCAATGAAAGGGGGGATGGAGAGGGGGGAGGGTAGATATTCAACTGTCAAACTAAGCACATACATTAGAAGGAAGTCTGTGCAAAGTATATACCTCAAAACGGGGCACAGAGGACACTTTGCTGCAAGTTCTCAAAGCTGGAAGCAAACTTGCTGAGAAATTGATAAAATATCTTAAGGTTCGTCGCGGGAGTGCCAGGTGGGGGCGTGGGCAGGGACTTAAAGATTTACGCAAGCAGGCAAAGCGCATAATCATTTGCAAGTCTCATTTGTGCTAACTCGTTGTGGACAGAGGGGGGCGGCGGGCGGTATGGCCGCTAGGGGGCGCTGTTGCAAACCGCATGCAGCGCTGGAAATTTGCATTTAAAACTGTTGACGGCATTTTATTAAGTTGAAGATAAAACCAGGAAAGCCACAAACTAAAAGTAAAACACGAAACTTTGCCCGAAAACCTACCAAGCGAAGCTGTGAAACAGCAACAGAAAGAGGGAGTGAGACAGCGAGAGTGAGAGAGAGTGAGGCAGAGGCAGAGGAAGAGCGTGGCAGAAGCGAGTTTAGGTCCTTCAGCGGTCGTCTGTGTGTAAAGGGATATGTAACTTGTGGGCTGCCTTACACAGCCGCAGTGGCCCCTACACAGCACCCTGCCCCACACAACAGCCTCTGCCCTTTCCTTGCTTTTCTCTTCTGCCCCTTTTCCTTGCCTCCCCCTTTTTGAGTTTGACTGTTTTTGGGTGCACGACGAAAAAAAAAAAGTTGCATGTAAACGAAAGTGTTTACAAAATGAAGTTGCCACTTGAGCGAGTAAACAAATGAATGAATTCATTGCTTCCTCCCTTAACCCACTCCCCATGCACCCCCCCCTCCCAGGCCACCCTTGCTTTCGCTGCCATTTTGTAGGTGTCGAAAGTTAAAGCAGCGCAAAAGTTGTGCAAATTTAAATGCTTTGTGTGTTTGTGTGAACATCAATAAGTGTGAGTGTCTGTGTGTGAGAATGTGTGTGTTTGTATATATTTCTACATTTGGCAAGGTCCAACTTCTGACTTTACCGGCTTACAGTGGGTTGGGGAGGGGAGGGGAGGCGGTGCGGTTGTTGCGTGTGTGCCAAAGCAATTATTTTAGCTGGCAGCCATTTGCATTAGGTTTCGAGAGAGATTCGTTAAGCTGGTAATAGACGAATGACGGCACAAATCCCCTAGAAGGACGCAAGAAGATGCTGGAAGAGGGAGAAGGGGGCTGGCTGTTTTTCAAAGTCGAATATTGGCAGCAGAAATGGCAGCAAGGAATAACTTTTTATGCTAAAGCATTCGCTGCTCTGCCAAATTTCCAGCAAATGCACAAAATTTCAGTTCATAATTTGCTAAACTTAATCAGTTCTTAAAGGTAACTTAACATTTAATTGCAGTTCATTCTCAAACAGACTTGTAAAGTTGCTCTTTTTTTGGGAACTCTCCTCTTCGATCAGCTTATGGAGCACTCTCTGCAGCGCTCTTTAAATTAAACATTGATTAAATAATAAGCGCACTTGGGCAAGCATCTCTCGGTCTAATCTTCCAACAGCTTGTGGTCCATTATGTAGCAAATCTCTTCAGTTTCACTTGGTAAAATATGAGAAACTTCTGCTGTACGCAGATTAACTTGTAATATTTCTGTTGTTCGCAATTCTCTGTAGGCAGGCATTGTGGATGAAGAGGGGTATATCTGCTTGAGCTTAGAGACATAGTATGTGCAACCAATATACGGATTATGCTGAATATTTTAGGGGTTCTTTTGTTTAGGAAGTACAAATGATCACTTAAAATGCGTTGAATTATCAATAGATAAAGTTTATTTTTGGGTAATGAGCTAATCCAGCTATACTAGTATCCAAACCTCAAAATACAATTTGTTATCTCTATATATTCATCCAAAGAACCTAAACAAGGTAGCTAAATAAGCAACCCAACCAAGCAACCTAAGTAAGGAACCTACCAAGAACCTAAACTAAATGCAGTTTAACTCAACTGCTTTTCATCAAAGAAAAGTATGAGTTAGATAGCACAGAACATTGCAACATTGTCAACGCGTTACACAACACTAAAAGGTACCTTGTCATTTACAGGGTATTTCTACAAACATATTTACTTCCATGCGCTCTTTTTTTTTTTGGATTTGCACAAAATTCTAAACAAATTTGAAGCTGATGCGGCAGATAAAAACTGTTTCATATTTTCCACTTTCGCACTTCATGACCATAAAGCATTTGCCTTGTAACAGGCTAACAAATTAGACCAAACCCATCAGACCAACGAGGGGGAACCGAGGAGGGGGAGCAAGCCAAGTAAAACTCATGAGAGACGCGCTGAATGCGGAAGCAAGTTGAACTTTCGCCCCGAAATTGCGCAACAACAAAATGCAAAAGTCAAAATACTGAGCAACCTTCCTACAGAGGGGCAGGTTAAGGGCAGAGGGTGATGGTAGGGAAGGAGGGAGTGAGGGCGTGGCTATGAAACGAGCGTTGCCAAAAATGTTGTGCGTTGGCTGAAACCAAATGCATGCATAATCAACTTTGTTTAAACTTGGGCGCCATTTTCATAGTTGTTGTAACTGTACTCCTTGTTGTTGTTGTTATTGTTTCTATTGTTGTTGTTGCTGCTGTTTATGCTCCAATTGCCAGTTGCTTCATCGCTCTTTCTTCTCTGTTGGCTGGCGCCTTATCGCGCCGGCAAGAGGCGCCAAGTTAAACTCGAGTTAAAGGTTCATTTCATTAATTTGCAAGTCGCATTTAGTGCGTCGACGACGACGAAATTTGCATTTAAATCCCGTAGCAAAATGAGCAGAAAAAACGACAACAAAATCAACAGCAACAAAGCAGCAGCAGCAGCAACAACAAGGACAAGGACAAGCAACAACATTGCAGCCTTCTCCATGGATGATTGGCCGGGAGCTCTAACTTGTTAGTGGGGCGGGAGGTTAAGGCAGCAGCTAAGCATATGATGAACTAAATGCTGCCTGGCAACACGATGCTTGCAAACAACAGGATACCCTAGCTGCCTGTGGTGAAGAGGTGGAGGTATTGATGAGGATTCTTGTTGGTAAGCCACGATTAGTTTAGACTTGAGATTACCAAGTTTTGCTCTTGAGGTTGCTTTACTATGCACTCATAATGAAATATGAAATTCGGAATTGATGAACTGTTGAAACTCTTATTGGCATTAGAAGAGTTCCCCAGCAGTTAAGAAAGTATTATTGCAATTAAGATTAGTGTTTGTTAAAAGTAAACTTCTATTTAAATTGAATTACATTTAAGACACTGCGCTCGTCTCTTCTTTAGAACTGAAGTAGTTCTTCTCTATAAATTCTTTTTCTTAACCTTCCATACTTTATATGCTTTGTGTATTAATGAAGAAGGCGAAATAGGATCATAGATATAGCCAGGGTACTTATATATCTTAATACTTATTATTACTAACCGATCAACTGCCGCGTGCACGAATCATCATCTTGATTGTTTTAAGAGAGTAATACATACATAACTCATATGGATAGTACTTTCCATTTGGATTGCTAAGTAGGAAAGAGATCACACTCCATTAATTTGAATGATATGTTTTGTATTTATTTAATTAGTTTATAGTCTAAGGTCAGTCGACTGTTTAAAAGTAAAGAAAAAACAATTAAGAGTTATAATTAATAATTTTAAGTTAAAAGTAAAATCTTGACTATGAGAAAAGAAAGAAAAAAGAAAATTTTAAAATCAACTTACCAATCGGAACAATCCGTGAACCACCAACCAGCATGACGATGTTCTGGGCAATTGATAGTATCATTATCATCGTTGTTACTATCGATGGTGGAGAACGTGCTATGTTCATTCGGTCTCATTCTGTCCCTGTCTGCGTTCCCAGAATATGTTCCTAAGCTGAGTAAGCTGTACTTATCCTATTCTCCAGCTATTTTAAAGTTATCGTAACGAGCGTAAAAAGTGTTTCCATTGAATCTCTCCATATATACATATGTACAGCTCCTGAGGTTTCTCGTTAGTCAGGCGATGAATCTTCTCGAGGCCTAAGAAGAAGTCTGTTGTAAAGGCGCCAAATCCATTATTATATGTTTCCCAGTTCCTTTCCAAATCAACATTTCCATTTATGCGTTGTTGAATAATAATCCAACCTGGACCAGCAATTTCAGCATTACACAGTGTTGGAAAGGTCTCGAAGTTGGGTAATGTAATATTGTGCACGCTACTAGAACTGCCATAAAATGTACAACTTGTTGATTTGGAATGCTAAAACGGAATATAAAGAAAGCAAAACAAAGAAACCTGATTAGAGTCTCACTATATTATCATTATAAGCAAATATGCCTCATAACTTCTACAAATATGAACACAACTTTTTTAACAATGTGGCTTCGGTCTGTAAGGTTGAGTATCTTTAAATGAAATTGCTCATTTCATACTCCTATTACAACTTTCCACTGAGCAACGACAGAACTTATCAACATCTGTTCTCACACTTATATGTATATAATTGTAGTATATAGTAGTATATTTCTTATATTTATTTATTATATATTTATTTTTTTATTTATTTATACAGCACTTGAACTGCTCAAAGCAAGACTGACTTCTTACTCGACCAGCACAACATGAAATGTATTCAAACCCAGGGAATATATATTGAGAGTAAGAGAATACTATATATTCTCTTACTGAGAGTAAGATAATATATACTTAGTATACTGAGAGTAATCTGAGCATTTAATTTGTGAATATAAAGAAGAAGAAAAAGCCTGAACTGTTTATTTACAAGCCTTATCGGCGGTGCATAGCCTTGAAACCGAAAGATTGCTCTGCATTTTATTTAGAGCTTTGTATATAATTCACTTTTATGAATCATAGTACTCACTTTCTAGAATGTCTATAGTACATATGTATATATTCTGGTTCAGTATCAATAGCAAAATTTGGTTTAAAGATCAAAGCCTGTCGAGCAATTTTAGCTTCTTCTACTGTAGTTCTCTCTCCTCACAACTCAATTGTAGTATTCTTAACTTGTTTTTAATCTTTCTCTCTCTCTCTCTGTCTTTTCACTCTTTCTCTCTATTGCTCTTTATCTCTCTCTTACCTTCCATTTCTGTTTGTTCTTTCTTTTCTTGTCCGTCAAACTCTTTTCTTCCCTGTCAATTCTTTATTAAAGTTGTTCTCCTTCTTTCGTTGTTTCTTTCCTCTTCTTAGCTATGACTTTCTCACTTTCATATACCACTTATCTTGCCCCCGTCCAGGGTATCTGCATGTCGTGCCCCCCACGCATAGTTTACTCTTCTTGTTTGCTTATGTAAACGCAAATTGTTTACCAAATTAAGTTGCCACTTGAGCTGAGCTCTTCGTTGCTTTCTGCTCTGTCTCCCACACACTTTCTACCCCTCAGCCTCTGTCTCCCCCTCTCCTCCTGCTTCTACACTATCTCCAACTGCGTATCTCTCCATCTTCATTAGCCATTAATAACTTGATATCGATAAGCTGCGCAACTGAGAATGAGGGTCAGTTCCCTCAACGCAGTTCGTGGACAACCGCAGGCCGCAAGTTGTGGGCGGCAGCATGGAAGGAGTGGCAGGAGGCGTGGCAACGCGTTGCTCGGTTGCAGCATTGGCTGCCTGCGGTCGTACACAAAATTATGTTATGTTTGCAGCGTTGTGAAGTGTGGCAGAGGCAGCGAGGCCACTCATCGCTCCTAATTGGCCTGCGTTCTTGTGCTTTAAGCTGGACATCACGCATACGCCGCGTGCAACGCGTGCTTGCCTCACTCTCTCAGCTTCCACCCCGAAAAACGAGGACTGATATGCGCGACGTTTCTTTGCATAATCAGGAATCGCTTCGTCCTTCTGCGCTGGCATCGCTGGCATTAAGTGGCGCCTGGGAAGCGACGCAGCTGTCGCTGCTGCTGTCTCTGCCGACGGCACGTTAAGCGTCGCTGTAGCTGTTAAAATAAACACACAAATTATTTGTGTAAACTTTGCTCAGATCTCGCAATCATGCGGCAGCAGCAGCCCCCTCTACTGGCCCATCTGCTGTCTCAGCTCCTTCTCTGCCTCTGTTCCTGCTCCTAGCCCTGCACTTGCTTCTGTTTCAACTCCTTCCCTTGCTGCTGCGCCTTCCCCTGCTGCTGCCCCTTCTACTCCCATAACATGTTTAACGGTTTATGGCGCTGCCTAAGTGCCTGGTCCAGTGCGAGTTTGATATGGGCCTGGCCAGGCAGGCAGGCAGGCAGGCAGGCAGGCAGTAAGACATGCAGACAGCAAGACAGACAGACACCCCGTAGTTGATTGATTGAAATTGATCGTCTTGTTGGGAATGAAAGTGGAAGGGAACTGGGCATGAAACCCTTTTTGGCTGTTGCTCAGCAGTCTCGGCAGTCACAAAAGGAATTGAATGGAACTATTTTGTACCCTGCAATGGGAAGAGGATGAAGTGGGGAGTGAGAGACAGTTATGGGACAGATATGAGAGAGAGATATGCATATAGATAGAAAGAGAGAGACAGATATGAATATGGAGAAATATGAATATAGAACGAGAGATGTTTATATAGTTTCCAGATTTGTGTATAACTCCGCTAGCTCTACAGGGTACCCTTTGGTCCATCACTTAAGAAACCTTCTACTCATTTCAATATTGCTGTGCAGGGTATGCTGGGGTCTATCACTAGACAATTTTGAGACAAATATGAGAACGATAGACAGCTAGACAGAGAGCTGTTGATAGGTACTGCAAGTATTTGCGACGCTCGACTTGCTGTACAGGGTATGCAGTGGCTTATCACCTAATATATATATGTAGAGTACAACTGAATATATATAGAGTACAATTGAAACAGAAAACAGACCAAGTATATCTATAGCTCAGCTACCTATATAGGATAACCCTTGTGCCTTCAGCCCTTGCTTATTTCAACAGCAATGCATCATTTGAAAATATTTCTAAGTTGCCTTCTCTCTTTTGCTTCACGTCCCCCTTGCCCCAACTCTACAGGGTATTCAGCCCGTAAAGCAGTGAAAAATGCCTGGATGCCCCACTGTTGTCAAACTATGCGTGGCATGCGAATCGATACGTCAATTCGATAGGCTATTAGCAAACAATGTTCAACTGCCTATCGAACTGAAAAGAAAAGGAATAGAACTAAAAGGAAGATTGAAGCAGGGTTAAGGATGAAGCATAAAGGAATGGAGAAAGAAGAATGGAAGATGATGGATGAAGAAAGAAGTAAAGAGAATGAAAAGCATGAAGAAAGAAGGATAGCAGTAAGAAAGGAAAGCCGGAAGACAGGAAAGCAGAAAGAAAAGAAGTGCTGTCAAGTCTTTAAGGTAAATGTCGCTCTCACTCTCTGTCCTTCCCTGTCTCTCTCTCCCCCTCCCTATCACTCCCTTCCTATCTCTCCGTTCTTCTCCCCCCCCTCTCACTCTGCTCAATTGCCTTCTTTCTCTGACTGTTTCCTCTGGCCAAACTGATCGTAACTCAGGCGCATTGAAAACGATAAACGATAAACGATGACAGCAAAGGCAACGACAGCGACACCGACAAGACATTTCCACACAAATCTCTGAGGCGCTTGTCAAATGCTACCATAATTTTTCGACTTTGAGGTAACGCCTTCGACCCTGACTCCGCCCCTGTCTCCATCTGCTTCCCCTCGACTGCCCACATCTTCTTTCCATCTCCACCTTTGCTCCCATCTCTCTTTCTCTGACTTTAAACAACGCCGCATATTGTTGTCATTAATTAAAACGTTTTATGGATTACATGGCCAGGCGAGCGTATCATGTGTGTCTCCCTCTCACTCTCTCTCTCTCTCTCTCTCTCCTTCTCTCCTACTCATTCTGCCGCT
Source organism: Zaprionus lachaisei (assembly GCA_018901815.1). Classification (NCBI taxonomy): domain Eukaryota; kingdom Metazoa; phylum Arthropoda; class Insecta; order Diptera; family Drosophilidae; genus Zaprionus; species Zaprionus lachaisei. The sequence goes on from JAEIFI010000109.1 coordinate 3,180,320, forward strand.
CTTCCCCGCTTGCTGTGCAGACAACAATTTTTCACAATTTTTCAGCTTGGCACACGGCAAACACTAAATCACTTTAATATTCAGAAATTTCAGCAGTTGCAGGAGGTGAGAGGGAAGGAGAGAGACATCAAGAAAGAGGGAGATAGAGGGGAGTAAAAGAGACAAAGCATGCAAACAATAAAACATAAAAATGTCAGAGAAACGCGACGTGAAGCAGGAAATCAACAAATGCAGCCCGAACAACTTTCAGTCCCGACATCGAAGTGAGTTCAATGCGGGCAGAAGGGAGAGGAGGAGAAGAGAGACAGCAGTAGAGGGAGGGGTGGTGGAGAGAGGAGTGAGGGAGACAGCTCGATGTCAGAGAGTGCGCTTACTATAAAAATGTCACAATAAAATACCCAAAAAATGCCAAGACGGACCAAGCGGCGTGTGCGTAGTTTTTTGGTATTGACTGTGACCCAGTTCAGCGGGGTAAGGGGACAAGGCGTAGTATCAAGGGGGAGGTGTAACATTTTTGCAGGAATTTTCAATTTGAAGCTGCCTCAGCTGCCGCGTGTCGTGTCGTCGCAGCGGAAATTAAATCCAATGACAGGCAGAGACCATGTTAGCTTCTCTCTCTCTGTGTGTGTGTGTGTGTGTGTGTGTGGGTGTGTAAGTGTGTGTGTAACCCCACATGAGACCATGGCGAACCCTTTTGTTGACTTTGTCAGCCGCAGCAGCAGCTTCGGCTGCTTCAGCTGTCACCTGTCTGCTTTGAGGTTATGTTTAACACCGGAAATGAGCAAGAAGGCGGAGAGGGGGGGAGGGGGGGCAACAAAATATGCCAAAAACCCGCTAAACCCTGGACTACATTTTGCCTACTCCATTAACGGCAGCAGCACATCAAAGGCAACTCCCAGGTGAAAGAGCAACCGCCCCCGCTAGACAACAACGCTGACAACAGCAACCCTCTCTCCCCCTTCTCCCTCTCTCCACCATTCTCCCATCTCCCCCCCTGTCATCCCTCTATGCGTAAGTGACACGACAAAGGCAAAATGCAAATGCTAAGTGTTTTCTCCGTAAAGCAGTTTTTCATTTATTTTATGCAACTTGCGAAAATGTCAAAGGCATTTTTCATATCTTAACTTAAGTTGTTGTGGGCACAGGAGGCAAGTGGGCGTGCCACTTGACGCCCAGCTGCCGAGGCAAAGCAAGCAAAGTAAAGCAAAGAGTAAAGTCAAACAAAGAAAAGGAATTAGAGAAGCGATAATTAAAGATATTTAACGGAATAAGTCAAGGATCAACGAGAAATGAAATGAATAAAATAAAACACAGCTAGACTGGCAGATACCCTATGCATAGTTCAAGTGCAGATAGTAATTGAATTATGGCTAAATAAACCAACTATGCTGTTAATAACCTAACATAATTAATTGCCAAAGAAATCTGCAATTAATTTGGGAATTTAGAAGAATTGATTTATGGCTGGCAAATAAAATTCTAACAAATGTGCACAGTTATTTTTTACAGCTATTTCTGCCATATATCATACTCTTTTTTACAGTTCTGCAGATTTATGACTTCAGAGTGAAATTAAGCTGGTCATAATTCAACTGGAAAATTGAAACTTAGTTTGCAGTTAAACATGTTTAGTTAGAAATGTGGAAGTAAATAAATATATAAGTTAATAAAAGAAGAACATCAATAAGGCATAAATGAATAGGTATTGTTAAGTTATACTCTATTATGTTAAGTCTTCTGTTGTTAAGTGTAACCTTAGTCGATACAGTATCGTAAGTTTATTAAGTTATCGTAAACCCTATCGATAGGATAGTGTTGAATAACGCAAAAGGAGAGAGAGCGCGTCACTTTCGTTTAAGAGAGCTTGGGGAACACATTGTAATAATTGAAAAGAGCATAATAAATAATGAAACCATTAAAGGATTATCTTCACAGTACAGAATATTTCTAACTGATTGTTCCCTTGAGAACTATAGGATATATGTAAATAGGCAGTTGTCCGACTTTATCCGACTAAACTTATCTCAATTTGCTTGCAATTATTGGCAAACTTATCGGAATCATCATCGTTATCGTCTCTAACGTTATCGGCTCTCTGCACAGACTATACTTGAGGTTAGTTGCTGCCACGCCTTGCCACGCAAGTGTTGCAAGTGTCAAAAACTTAATTAAAAACGCGTTGGCTGTGGTCGCTTCAGCTTCCTTCCACTTGCCACTTGTGGCACTCCCACTCCCGCTTCGACTAGTTCGAGTACTCGCCGAGGCGCACTCGAAAGTGGTGGGAAAACAAACTTGCAGATACTTCCCAGCCAGGCACTTAATTAGACGTTAAACACTTGTAAAATGCTCAAGGATAATGGAAGCGAATGAGTTTAGATGCAGCTCGAACCCCGAACTAGTTCCAGGCGGCAATGGGGAGCGGGGAGCGGCTGCGGCAGCTGCAAGTGTATCAAGCGAATTGCCATGGAGATTTGTACACACATAAAGTTGCACTCTCTGAATCCGATAGACACTCAAAAGACGCATTTAATGATCCAAGCAATTATCTAATTCACATTTTTGACTACTCAAAGAGTTCTTGCACGAGTTGCAAGCTGGTTTCTTGTTGCATGACGAAAATATAAAGAAAATAAAAGGAAATATAAAATATAAAGCAAATGTCATCAACTAAGAACTGCTACTATCCAGCTTTGATTATATAAGGCTATAAGTTTCTTGCCTAGATAACTTCTATTCAGAAACGTACTTCCGCTTGCATACTTTGCGGCTCTGTACGCCCAGTAAGAACATTTTGTAAATAACTTTGTTGTTATTTATGCAATCTTAATAAAATTTTCAGTTATCAAATATTTTAGCTTTAGAATTACGTATGCTATACGGTTTTTAACGTTTGACAAAGTCGGGCAGGGGCGTGGCTAACTTGATGAAGATTCATTGAGACACAGCATGAGCCATAAATATTGATAAATAAATTTGATGGCTCTGGCTCTTATAGAAACTGAGATTTATTGTAAAATGTAAAACATTTTTTTGGGTTTACTGAAAAAATGAAATAGGTTTGATTTATTTTTATTTACTATTTATTTATTTAATAAATAGGTTTGATTAATTTCAACTAAAAATGAAAATATAAAGTTCAAATACCGCGAAATCAATACAAAAGATGTAATTTAATCTATTTGCAGGCCTCATTAGGCCCACCTTCTGTTTATGTTAGCCAAATCGGAGAGTAATTTACATTTCTAACGACTTTACAATGAGAAAACGTTTAAATTTAAATCAATTACGAATCTTTTCGGGAGTAATATTTCCAAAATACACAAAGCTCATGTTGAAAAATGTCTATAAAAATTGCTACAGAAATAGAAATAAAGTAAATTAATTACTTATATGGTTGGTGTTGCACACGCTTCACTGATTACCCTATGAGGACAGGCGACAAGCCTCCCCCCTCCTTCCCCCTCTTTCCTATATGGTGTTGTGTGTGTGTGTGTGTGCGTGTGTGTGTGTGAAGTTGGTCATTAGTTAATTCAGTGCACAGACAACTAACTAACCAACTAACCATAAATGCGAGCAGTTTGCTGAGGAAAGAGGTGGTAGGAGGGGTGAAGAGTTAGAAGGGGAGTTAGTTAAAGGAGGGGTTAAGGAAGGGGGGGGACATTAGAAGCAGCTATCAGCTGCCAGTTAGTGGCAGCAACAAGCTTTGCTGCCAAAGCGAAATCGTGTAAATTGGACCACACACGCATACTAAAACACACTCACACAGACACTCGCACACACACACACCATGCGGGAAGTGCCATAGAAAACAAGCCAACAAGCTAACCAGATATAAAGCAGGGTGAGGGAAGGGGAGAGGGGGAGTCACCACCTTCAAAACTGGCAAAGTTGCATGAGAATCGAGATTCGAGTCTAGAGACAGCACACTCACACACACACACACACACACACACACACCCACACAGAGAGAAAGACAAAGCGCATATATATATTTTGCATAAATTATCATCAGGAATCGGGGCCGCAGAGAGAGAGAGAGAGAGAGGGAGATAGGGAACTGCGACAGAGCCAAACAAGATAATGCCACAGCGGCGGCGGCGGTGCAACATCATTAAGGAAATTACTTGTAATACACCTGGCCACATCAGGTGCTTACCCAGCTACCCAGCAGGCACCTTAGCTTGCCTCGACTCCGGTCTGGTCTGGCCAGACATGGCAGTACCCCTCCCCCCTTATCATAACTGTTGGTCGTACTCAATATTTCAGATGCAAAAATAATTAATGTGCGAAGCAAGGCAGGGGCGCCAGGCAGCGGGCAGTGAGAGGGGGGTGGGGGGTATAAGTTTTGCAGTTCCATGTGTTGGCGTGTGTTTGTCCCTAATTAGTTGCCTGCACGTACTCGTCGTACTACCTGGCAATCTGGCAAAAGGCTTACAAATTAAGCTATTTGCCATACTTGTTAGCCTGATTAGTGCGCGAACAGTTAGGAAAGGGTGGGAAAAGCGAGGGAGAGAAAGATGAAGGGAAAGTAGGAAAGGGGCACAGCAAATTCAACTGGTTGTCAGCTGGAAATCAGTTAACAGCTGTAATAAGTTAATATTCCTTGTAGGTAGCGTATTGAAATATAAATATCCCAACATAAATATTGCGCAGTCACACGAACGCAGCGCGCTCCCCCTCTCAGGCATGCACACTCTGTGGCCACAGCACGCAGACTAATACCACACACGCCCCACGGCACTAAGCTCTCTCGTGCATTAGAACTTAGAATACAAATCTGCATAAGCACTTGGCATACACAGCACCCAAAATATAACGGGGATAGCGCTCTCTCGTTCCCACTGTTGTTCTTGCTTGCAGTGCTTGTGGATGGCATCTACGAAGGGATCAAAAGTAACGGAATACCAACTGATAGTGCTTTCTTGCTCTTACTCTTTTTGTAGTGCATGTGGATGCTAGCCTCGAAGGAATTCTCTCGCTATTGCTTGCCTAATGAATGTGAATGACGCCCACAAGGCTCTCTCTCTGCGTTCTCAATGCACATGACGCTCTCATCAGACCGATCCACACACGTGTCTGATAAGTATGTGTGTGTGCTGATTATTGCTGCAATTAAGATTTAAATTTATGATACACCGTATGAAGTTGTTGTTGCTGTGTCAAATGGCTGTGGATCCACACAGTGCTTGCTCTCTGCGCTGCACTCTCTGCTAAGTGCTATCAGGATAACGTGCTCTCAGTGGTCAGTGATCTCATTGATCAGTACATATGGCGCTCTCACAAGCAAGGCCATTCGATCCACATAGCAATGTGATCCACACCAGAGCATGCCTTTCTGTTTACATGACATCCACTATTAATTGTTGTTCATTTAGATTTAAATACACACGAGATAAAGTTGTTTTTCGAATGCTTTGAAGCGTTATCGCACAAACAAATTGAATTCGATCAACTGTGCAGTAGCAGCAGTAGAGATAAACAAACTAAGCTCAATTGAAACCAAAACCTCAGTCAATAGCGCAACTTAAAGCACTCTCTTACCTCCCACACTGCCTCTCTCTCTGTCTCCCTCTTTCCCGTTGATGGACCAATGTGTCGCCACACGCAGCAGCCAACACTTTCACTAACCCACAAAACCACGACACAGATTCACAAAAGAAGCTGCAGCAACAACAACAGCAGCACAGCAAAGAGGGGAAGAGAGAGGGGTTAGCTAAGCAAATGATTGTGAAGGAACGTCGAACATTTGGTTTTGTTGCTCGGTTGGCTTCGACTCGGCTGAGTGAGTGAGTGAGCGAGAGAGAGAGCGAGATGAGCGGTGCATGAAATTTGTGCTGAAAATTACACGAAAATTAAATGCATGAATAATTCGAATGGTTGCTGTGGTCTGCATGGCCCGAGCCCGAAAGCACGAAACATGTTCTGAGCAGACCGCCTTCCCCCCCCACCACCCTTGCCACTCTCTGAAGCTAATCAGGGCAGAGCGAGGGGCGTAGGGGGGATGGCAGGTACTGTCAGAGAGGGGGGATGGGGTGGCGGCCACAGTCCTGCTTTATATTTACACTGCATTTTATCGCTTTAACACTCTGACACAATGAATATAAATATTTAGACAACAAAAACAGCAGCAAAGCGGAGGCGGAGGCGGAGGCAGAGGCAGAGGCAGAGGCAGCATGTCCTGGCAGCAGGACATGACCAGCAGATATGCAACCCGCCAGCACGTGTGTGTGTGTGTGTGCTGTGTGTGTGCCTCGACTTGAATTGCGCATAAATTTCAATATAAATGAAAGGTTGTCTGACATTTTAAAATGTTGTGCATTTCTCGCCAATTTTCTATTTATTTGGCAGCTTCAAAATACCTTAACGATGGGTACTGTGGAATTTTTGAGAGGTTGGTGGTGTCAAATAATAGTAATTATAGTACTATACATGAACGTATGCCAATATAAGGGTTAGAATTAGAAATAACAAGTCCATATTTATTTGAAACATATTAACATTTTCTTGAAATTGTAAAAAACTCTTAAGATATATCGAAAAATTTGCATTAGTTATGTATATTTATTTCGTACTGAACTTGTCTGATTATAAAAGGAACTTTAACATTGTAAGACAGTTATGAGAAAAGTAGATCGACGAATAAAAATAAAATAAATAGTCAACAAAAAGAATTTGTGTATTAAATATAATTATTAAATTATCTGCTAACAGCAATAGGTCGAAAATTTCTGGATACCTCTCATATAAAATCATCTATTCTATAATATAATTCGAAGTCTTACAACACTGATAATGTAAAAACCCTCACATAACCTCACATACCACATCATCTTAAGAGTATCTAGCTTCTCGCATTACCTGAACTTCTTTTTTCTTCTGTTTTCAGTCTAAACAAATAGCAAATAAATGAAATATGTTATAGAAATATGCGAAAGTTAATAACAATTTCGTTCGGCTTAGTTTCTTGACTTTTCCAGCAGAGTATTTGCTCATTTGAGACACTGCCAACACATTTCCCCGATTGCCAGCAATATTTCGTTTCATTTGTACCGTTATTAAAGATGTCCAATTTTCGATCGGGTCCCACTCCCCCTTCCCTTCCCTACCCTTCCCATCTGTTCTCTTCCGGATTCCGGGGAACCACTACAAATTTATTGTTTGCCATTAAAATCGAGGCAAAAAGTCTTGTTTATGTGCACTTTTAGTTAACAAACTCATAGACCCATAAATTGAGTGGCAAACATGAAGTCAAAGTTCGCTCGAAAGGTCCACTTGGCGAGTACCCAAACAGAGTTCCCCACCGCCCCCTCCCTCACTTCTCCCGCTCCTGTCGATTGGCAAATTTGTCGCAGGAAATGTGCGTATATTGCTGGCATGGCGGCAGGGGCGTAGTGTACAGAGGGGGGAGGAACTGCCAAGTGCTTGGTAGGTCCTGGTAGATTCCCCTGCTGCCTGCTGACTGTGCCACGCCTCAAAGCGAAATCAATTTCCGATAGAGAACTGGTTTCGTCCTCTTCCTTGGGCGCAAGTTTCTTCCTGTTGCACAAATAAATATTTTCCACCGGATGTTTGGGTCACAATCGCGCCCAGACTCCCCTGCTCCCTCATCCCGCCCCATCCCTAGCAGTTGTCTTTTTGCTGCTGCATGCAAAACTTTAAATATTTTCGACCTTCAAACGGTAGTTCAAAGTTCGCAACAACGTCGGAGCTTTGGGCTAAATCAAATTGAAAGTTCAAGCTGATATCGTGTAGATATTTTCAACTTGTTTTCAGTATTCGAGACAAGGAAAACAAATAGAAATCTAAAAGAAAATATAAAAGAAACACCCAGTTTCAGCTTGCGATTAAAGATATTCTTTTTGTATTGAAATTACAAGAGATTAACTTAATTTCAGCTGTAGATAAGAGATGTTGCATATATTATTTATAACTATTAGAAGATATTTAATTTAATGAAAGTGTTTATCTTTATAAAATGTATTTTATGTCTAGATATAATTTAATATATAAATGTTAACTATACCAACATATAATCCTTATATAAATCTCATAAAGTCGAAATTAAATTTTCTTTGCATATATGTATAAAAAAATGTTTATATATTCATAGTTTATAATGCTCGGCTTATATGATCAAATTAAGGATATCAATTACGTTAAATAAACAAAATCAGGATCATCATAATTTGAACTGTCTCCATCTCTATAACCTCCGTACCTAGTTGAGCCTGATTATTTACAAAATGAATTGCAACGAGCGCGATAAAAAATGCCTGTCAAAGTGTGTCACGTAATTGAATTTTTTCGAAATTAGTCAACCATTTATCCACCAATATTTGCATTAATATAAAAAAAATATTTATACCTAGCTGTGTATATTATTTTCCCTCTTTCTCTCTCCCACTCTCTATCTCTCTCTCTCTTGTCAATTAATGCCATGATTGAAATTAAATTAATGCACGCGGATGAAATGAAAAATGTGCTTCATGCGAAATCGGTCAGCTATCAAAAGAGGCCAGGGGCGAAGCGAAAAGGGACGCGGAATTGTTAAGGAGGGGGGTGGGGGTTTACTGGGAAATAACCTTCAATCTGTGCAGTAGTGAAACAGCTTCATTAGTCTCCCAGCACGCAGTCGAGTTGAGTTCAGTCGCGGGCACAAGAACCACAAAACTTTAAGGCACGCATTGCCCCACACCGGTTGCCAGTGTTGACAAAATCCAGCAGAGAGTGAGAGCCTTAGCTGGATGAAAGAAATCATCCCGACAAACTTTTCTTGCTCGACAAATTCCTCTTCTTCGTCTGCGTCTTCTTCGTGTTCTTCTTTTACTTCTTGTTTGTTGTTGTCCTTGGAATGTTGCTAAAAACTTTTATTATGATTTTGCGATGCGTTTTTGTGTTCGCTTCGTTTCGGTTCTCGTTCTTCTTTCTTTCTCTTTTTTTTTTTGGTTTTTGTACTTTTTCCTGTTTGTGATTTTGTGTTGACAATTGAAATTGATTTTGCGGTTCCTGACATTGTTCCTTTGTTGATATTCGCAAATATTCTCGCTGTGAAATAATCATAAATTGCAGTTGAGTTTACTTTTGATTGCCGTGTGGGCTGGTTGCGTCACAACATTTCCATAACAATCTGAAATGAGTTTTAAATTGCACGCAAAAACGATGTTCAAGTAGTGAGAGAAGAATCAAGTGAGATACCCTGTAGGAAGGTAAGATTTGCGGAGATTCGGGATGTATCTCTGTAGAAAAAATGAAGAAGGGTCTCCCGACCATGTTTAATGTCTCTCAGAGTTATACATGTTGCCATATTCACAAAAAGACTGTAGGAAGGCGAGATTTCTGCATATTCGGAATGTATTTGAGAAGTAGAAATGGAAAAGCTGGAATATTCACGAATATACAAGGATTATTTATCAAAATTATGAACAGCATTTAATAAAAACTCTCAACCATCTTATGCACTCCCAGCTTAACCTGCTGCCTGCATTTTCCTACTCTCTACAGGGTATACAATTGCAGCAATAACCCGCTGATATAGTGTCATACATTCCACATACAAAATACGAGTACACCCGTGCGCCCATAGAGACATATACGTGCAGTGAAAATTTAATAAAATTCTTTGTTTGCTCGCCATAAACAAAAACACACAAAACGTAAATTCGCAAATATAAATCACGAAAATTTGTTGCATTAATGCAGCGTAATTTAATGAGGGAAACAGGGTTGCAGGGTGAGGTACTTCAGATTATGCTCAACATAATTGACATTTTAATGCGCTGATAGTTGGCGAACGATAAAAACAGATTTAATATTCTGATAATTGCCACAACAATTATGCAACTTAATCGAATTGTCAGCGAACTTGAAAGGCTTCGCGCAATGCACACAATGCGGCGTATGTGCAATATTGTTTGTTATATATACCCAATCAAATGACAACAAATTGCACACTCGATCGCCTCTGACATTTGCGTTGATGTTTAGAAATTAAATGAAGTGTTATGAAAGTAATTGAGAGGGTCGAGAGCCGAAACTATGTAGAGGTTGGTGTGGAACGGAGCATACATATTATATATTGGGAATGTTTAAAACAATAGATAAACAACATTTTGATATATCCAATTAAAATGCTTAAATTATATTGTTCAGATTGAAATTTTGTGATGTATTTGGATCCCGAATCTCCGCAAATTTTGCGTTCCTGCTGGGTATTTTCCTCGTTTCTATTTAATAATAATTAGGAACGTTTCCAATAAAGTTAAATGAGCGTTGGGTCCTTTTCTTTGTAAGGCTTCAACTCTTTTATGAAATTTAAGTACTGAAATGTTATATAAGTTATAATATTAACCATACATTCCAAGTTTGTTTAGTATAACTATAAATTGAAAAGTAATCTAGAGTCGATTATTATTATATTATTATAAATTAAGGCAAATCTAAATTTACATATGAAAATATTTCAATTGCATTCTAAATTCTGACAAGCAAACATTCTTTCTATAGATATCTATAATTATGTTCCCCATCAAAGCATTATATCATAAATTTACCGTGTGAAAGATAATCATATTTAAGAGATTTTCATATTTTCAATCGTTCCCCCAATCGATTCGTTAATCAAGCCGCCATTTCAATCTGTCATTCACAAAGATTTCTCCACTATGCACAGATAATAAGCTTCCCCACTGTGAGTGCTTCAATGCAACGCCTCGTTTGACAAGACAATTTGAATACGGGAAAAAACAGTCGAGTGAAAAAAGAAATTGTAACTTTTTTATCATTTTCGAATGCGCTGCGGGAGGCAGCGGCGGTTTGCCTCTTAATTCTGTTGTGACATTTATCTTGGCGACTAATGAAAATGGCTTTTCTATGCAGATGAGTGGGGCAGGTGTACAGCTTAAATAGCTACACCTGTAGATTGGACAGGTTTACCATTCCTCGATTTCTCCTTCTCCCTCAGCTGTAACTTGTTTCAGCTCTCTCATATTCATATGGCGCGTTGGGGCATTTTATTTGTTTATTTGTCGCTTGCATTAAATTGAAATTGAAATGCCGCAGACCGCAGGGACAGAAATGACACTCAAACGAAGCGAGAGAGAGGGAGAAGGAGACAGAGGGAGAGGCGGAAGAAGGACAGCGAGCAGTCGCAGCCAGGCACAAATGTCTGCTGCTGTTGACAGTACTCCTCGTCTCTGTTGTTGTACAGTGAAGCCTGGCAACGTGGAGGCCCGCATCCAGTGCGGCTCAGTGTTGCTCTCGCTTCGCTGTAGCCCATAAAATCGCTCATACGCCACCGCAACAATCTATACGCGCAGAGCATAAGAAGGAGAGGGAGGCTGTGGTTGGCAGTGGGAGGCGACTGTCGGCGTGTAAAGCAAACAAAATGAGAGAGCGCATAGTTTCATTATCCTTTGGCTGGGGCAGCAGACAACGCGGCAAGGACACGCGGCACGTGGAGTTGATGCTGCTGCTGTTGCTGCTACATGCAGCGCATTACAAATTTTCGAAATGAAACTGAAATCAAATAAAGGCACAGCCGAGAGAGATACACACACACACCCACTAACGCACGCACATACAGATAGAGAGACAGTCACACACGAATAGCAACGGCACGAGAACAAAAGCAACAACAATGCAATGCAATTAAAAATGGCTGTGTAAAGAGCATGACGAACAGAGAGAAACCCCCAAAAAAAAATGAAAGAAAAGCAAGTCAGCAAGCAATGGAAGGGGTATGACCAACTCGCAGATACCCTGCAATGCGAGATTTCATATAAATATAATAGTGAGAGTCAAGAGAAAATATGCATTAAATAGTCATAAAATAAAAAAAAACAATAAAATACTGTTAAATTTGTTTAACCTCGCTGCAAACTTTTTGAGGAGAGAATAATTATCAATATTGTTATCACTTTTCTTGTATTTTAATTAATAAGAAATTCTGTAGAATAATTTAAGTATTTTTAAAAGTTTCTAAAACTTGTTCTAAGTTTTTCAAACCATTTCTAAAGTTTTGTTAAATACTAGTATAGTATTTTTTAAATAGTATTTGTCTTTTTTTTTTACCATATCAATTTCATTGAACTTTCTCTATCTTACGTTAAAACGTAATGCTGAAAAATATTTAAAATACTCCAAGAATTTTTTGAACTTGTCAAAACAAAAACATATTCAAACTATTTTTAGAATTTTTGAAAACTATTTATTATTATATAAAATTGTTTTGACTTTCTAGTCTTGAAATAAATAAAAACATATGCTGAAACAAGTTTTAATTTCAAAAAAAGTTATATGAACTATTAACTAACTTTATTTAATACCAACACGTGCTGTGAATACTCTCCTTTACGCTGCGCTCACCTCTACGGGGTATGCGACGAAAAAAGGTAAACAAAAAGCAAATGTGGAATGACAAACATGCTGCGAATTTGTAATTTGTAATCTGTAATATGAATTCGAATTCGAGTTTTAAAGATGCACACAAATGCAGATACAGTTACAGCTACAGTTACGGATACATAGCGTACATACACACACAGTAAGATATAGATAGATGTGGCGTCACGAATACGAATACGGATACGGATACGGAAATTTCTGGCAGTCATGTCAGGCAGAAAATGCGGGAAAATGGCGACGAGAGCAGGTGAATATGATTGCAGCTCGATTTAATTGAGTTGCTCGAACAATTCAGCAGCGAGAGCAGATGGACAAGTGGACAGTCGGACGAGCTCAGGCTATAAAACAGCAACAATCCAATCAGCAATATTGTAATTGGCAAAATGCAAAATTGCCAAATGAAAGAATGAAATAATCGAATGTATGAATACTATTTGTGGCAGATTGATTGAAACCGGAAATTATGAGCAGCAGGCAAAAAAAGAAAACCATAACCTGAAACTGAAACTGAAACATTAAACCAAACTATAAACAGAACTGCGAACTGCCAACTGTGAAATATATCGCACTAAAATGTAAATGCGCTTTAGTTAAATCAGGTTAATGTGAAAATTTGACAATTTCGCGCATACAAAACCATCAAATTGAGCGACAGTATTTTCATTTACCTAATAAATTTAATTTCTGACATTTTTTATGCCGTTTTTTCCGCCAAGAATTTAATTATGTTTTGCTCAAACTATTTGAATCGATTGTCCCCGAACGTAATTTGCATAACAAGTTTAAAGGCAAAATGATTTACAAAATAAAAAGAATTAAAATTGAGGTGGGAAGTATTTCATGGCTATGACTATAAAGTACTCTCTGGCATTATATATGTTCAATTTTAAATTTGCAGGAGAGGGAAAAAGAGAGGCAGAATATATGCATATATTTAAAATTTAATTTAAGTTGCAATAAGAATAAGTCTCCTTTCTTTCTATTCTCTCAATGATTTGCCTGGTTATCTCTTTTCCTTTACATCTCTTATGAATATAAAATCATAACTAATATAATATATTATAATACTGATTTATATTCTAAATTAAGTTTGTTGATGTATAGAAAGAGAAAGTACATTCATCTAATTAATTATTGCTTAAAGTTGGAACAAGTAGTTGTTTCTTTTCTTTCGATTCTCTCAATAGTGTTTTTGCTTTTCCCACTTCAAATAAAACATTTCCCTCTAACAAATGTTTACCTTATCCACATTGTAATCCTACTCAGACCTTTGCATATAAATAAATGCATTTTTGGGGATCAGTTTGACAAGGCAAGTCTCATCATCTCATCAATTTTGCCAACATTCAATCGAATCGATCACGCTCTGAGCCCGTAACTGGCAATTATAAGAGCCTCCTGCCACAGCTGCCCTCCTTTGGCTTCCTCTTGTTGGCCTGGCAAACAGTTCTGCCTTTGCCTGTTGCCATTACTTGGTCGACTGACTGATTGCTTTGTCTTATCATCTTGGCCCCTGCCCCAGCTCTGGCTGCCTATGCCTCTGTCGAATACAATTCAATTTGCTCTGTTGCCACACCTACCAAGAACGCCCTCTTTACTGTCTCTCCCTTCTCCCTCTCTCTTCTCTGGCTTTTTGATTTTTTACTTCTGGCTGTTTGTTGTTGAAGCTTCTAATCAGAATTTGTAACCAATTTTTGGTGCTGGGTGCATTTGTTGCCATTTCCTTTGACGCTCTCGCAATCAAGCAGAGTTGGGCGCCAAGAGGAGACCGACAGTCAGCCAGGCCCAGAGCAGAGACATCCGTCTAAAATGGGCTCAGCCTGAGAGCAGCATTTGATTTTCCGATTGAATCAAACAATCAATTATCTTGTCTTCTCCGTTTGCATTGTCGCTTTTGCCTCTTGTTCTTTCTCTCTCTGCATTGCGATTTCCTGCTCTCCATTTTCCATTTGCCAGTTGCAAATTTTATTGGCCACATTTTTGTCAAGCTGAGAGCCAAGTTCAAAAAGGTAATGACTGCAGGCATCACAGCACAGAAGACGAAAAACCAAAGCCAAAAAAGGGAAACAAATCAGTTTGAGAGAATATCAAGATTTCTCACTGAGTCAACTACAAATTTGCCAAAGTGTTTGTGGTTATTTTGTTTTACGCAATTTGTATGCAAAATAAAAATAAATAACAGTTATTTGATCTATAAGGAAGTACTGCAGAAACCTCTTGTTTTAATTTGTGGAGTTTTGAAAATATTATTTTATTATTTTTATTTTATTTTTCCTTTGTATTTTTTGTATCTCTTAAAAATTGAATCATCGTATTTCATATATTTTGGTCTACATAGAAAATGCAAAACATTCTTATAAACACTATTACATATTATACATACTACATACTTATACATACTATTACCTATTATTCATATAATATTTCTTTCATGTTCCCACAAAATTTCCCATCTTAAGCAATTTAAGTCTTCTGCTTCTTTCCCACTTCCCTTCGCCTTTCTATTGCTTTTTTGCGCACACACACTTAACTATGTCAACAGGAAGTCAAATGGCTTGCGAATGCAAAAGCACACACTCGCACACACACACACACACACACATACTGTTAAGCAAAATGGCGCGCATAAATTTCCGGTTCGCCCCTCAACCGACGGGATTTTATGAGCGAAAGCGACTGAGCCGAAGATTGTTTATGGTGGGCAACAGTTGATTCATCGCATTTAATGGATAATGCTCGCATATTCAGCATAAAACGCAAGATATACATCAGCAAGAGGAAGACAGGGAGACAGAGAGAGATAAAGAGAGAGAAAGAGAGAGAAAGAGAGAGAACGCTCTAAGCATATGCGAACTTGTGCTGGAATTTATGATATTTTTTGTTGCGCGTGTATAAAATATGAGCCAAGCAATTTACCCCTTTCCTACTTGACACCTCCCCTTCCCCCTTTCCTATCACCATCTCTCTTGCATTTCACATCTCTTTCTCAATTGTTTTTCGCTGCGTTTTCTCTTATTGTTTTTGGCAAGAGGCGAAAGGAGACCAACGCAGTTTTCTTCTCTCCCTGCTGCCATCCGATGCCTTATCATTTAATGAACTGCACAACAACAGCAAGTATGACAACCGAGTAATGTCTGATATATATGTATATGTGCTATATTTGTCTATTATATATCTATATCTATGCCAATATATCTATATGTTTATGCGTGTTTACAGACGCAGGGAAATGCTTTGAGCTTGATTTCATTTGTGCGACCCACTCGTTTCTATGTATTACTATACCCTGCAGTTATTAGCGGAGGCAGTGGGGTTATTATTGGGGGTATTATATATATACTATATATTCCTGATCTACAATATTACACATTTTTATACTATATATACTAAACAACATTGCAGATAAACGCAATCATCTTTAATCGCGCAACACTTCAGTCAATCGATTAGGAACTCTTTCTTGGCTCAACTCTCTCTCTTACAGCATATCTGTCAGCACGGCACTTCACTTCATATATATGTACTTCTGCGTAGCTTTTTTCGCTTATTTAGGTCAACTTTATTATATGCGCGTAATTACAAAAGCCAACAAACTGTGCGAGTCTGTGTGTGTTGGCCAGAGATAAAGCATTTATGAAGACAGCCATGTGGGAATTGTTGGCCCAGCTGAAAGCCTCTCACTGTCAGCCTGTTCTCTCTCTCTCCCTTCCCTCTCTCTTCCTCTTTGTCTGGCAGGAGGACAAACAAAATAGGCGACAGTTGACCCACTCCGAAAAGTCTTTGAATTTTGTCGGCCTCTTTGCTTCACACTTCCGTTGATGAGCAGGCAAGTAAGGAGGAGGCACATAGCAGAAAAGAGGAGAGTAAGAGAAGGGAGAAGAGTGAGCCAGAGTAAGGTAGAGTGAGAGGGGGAGAAAGAGGCATGTCTCATTTATTTGCGCTGCTCGAATAATAAGAAATAATGTCATTTTGCGTGTACGTCGTCTACTCAACTTGCCTTGGCCTATTGTCTATGAGGTCTCTGAAGAGGTGATGGTGAGAGGGGAGTGGAGGTAGAGCAGAGGCAGTACAATAGAGGAGGTAGCGCAGAAGGCAGGCAGGGCGGGCAGGGCATACCACGGCGACGGCCTTCAGAAGGAAGACGACTAAAATATTTATGCGACAAACGGCAATTTTGGATTTATGTTCTCTGTGTGTTCTTCTTCCACTTCTTCCTCCTCTTCTTCTACTGCCTCCTTGTGTCAGTACCTATAAAATTGGCAGAGTATATAAATTTGTGCTTTTATGTCGTCTCCTTTATTTATAGCACATATTTCTCGGTCTGTCGTACAGGAACTGCTCCATAAATAGCACAGCAGCGAAGAATTGCGCAAGAATAATTTTCAAGTGCGTCACATTTTAATTGAGGCAGAATTGGAATTGAGAGAAATATTCCCCCTATAAAATGCCAATACGAGCTTAACTAGCTTCAGCTAAGTTGTTTATTCTAGTGATCATATTTCTGAAAAGTGTCTTCTCTTGTCCTTTTAACTAATCCCCAATTCCAATCGCAGTCTCAATCCCAATCCCAGGCCAGGGCAAGGCGAGGCAAGCCAAGGCAAGGCAAGGCAAGGCAAGGCAAGGCAGACAATGGCAGGCACTTCATCTGCGATATCGAATTTCAACAGCAGCCGCAAACACTTGAGCATGTTCCCAGAGCTCAATTAAAGGCCATTAGTTGAATATCGAAATGTGCCACGCCCCCCGTCGCCCACCTCCCACCCCAGCGCTATGTATGGCCAAAGGATATACACGCATTGAGTTACGCAGACAACAAAAAAGGCATCAGAAATATTTCCATATGCAGCAATTCACATCGCATATTTCTACCCTCTTATAAGAGAGAGGATGGGGCCAGCAGAGGGAGGGGATAACCCACCTTCCTCTTCCTTACTCTCCGTCTCGCCTTGTCGAGTAATTAAAGTTTTGCACAAGTGTCGATAAATTATGCCAAAGAAGAAGAAGACGAAGACGGAGCTATGCAAATGGGACACAACTTACAAGCAACTATATAGAACATATATACTACACTATGCTGTATATATAGTATGCATGTGTATGTGTATGTGTGTGGGTATCTGGGTAGCTCGCTGAGCTGAGCGACAGTTGGACATTCTTCTGGCTTTCGAATGACAGGCACTTCATCATCGTGTCCTTCGGCGAGTGTGTAATTCATCACGCGAACAACCGCAGCCTCCGACGTCTCCCCTCCCCTCCCCACCCCTCTCTCTGTTCCGCACATGACATGTTGAGCCTGCATTTGAGTTGGCCAGCCCAGGGGCAGCAGGGGGGCAGGGAGGGGCTGCTTACAGGAAATTACTGCTGCTCTGTTGCCGGGGACGCTTTAAGTTTTGGTCGCTGAACCTGGAATGCTATTAACCAAGTTGACATTAATCGCCTTGACTTCTAGCAGAGTGTAACACAAGGCAAGAAGCGAAAGGGGTGGAGAGGGTCTAAGCTTGCGGCAAAGCTTGTAATGTGAAAACAATTAAGTATGTTAAATGCAAATGTGCTCAGAGGGGAGCAGATAGAGAGGGGGGAGTTGCTTAAGCTTGCTATAAGTTAGGAATGAGGAAACTCTTGACAGCCCAAACTGAAGCTAAATGATATGCCTGTATGTGTCGGTATATGTGTGTGTGTGTGTGTGTGTGTATGTTAACGTATGTGCTGATTGACAGTGATGCCCAAGTTCAGTTGACACTTTTTGTCAACGCGAGGTAAAGAAAGGAGATTCATTTTTGGTAAACTGCACATAGCTTGGAGATAATTAATGAGGGCACAAAGTATGAAAGATTATGTGAAATATTCCATAAAACAGTTGAGGTGTCATGAGAAGAAATACTCTTCTCAATACACTTTAGTTCTATACTTCAAGTCATGAATTGTACATGGAAAAGGTTATACTCTTAGAAATGAACCTTCCTCGCTGTGCATTGAATTTACATAAACTTATCGTGATAATTGTATATAACGATAATGATACGGAATTTGTAACACTTTTATGTATTCGTTAATAGCTGGAATAACTCTAATTGCTGAACACTTATTCCATTTTCATATGAAAGCTTTTGAAAGATTTTTGATCAAAATTTAGCAGCACTTCACATAGAAAATGATCGACAGATAGGTTCTATAGCAGCTGTACGATATGTTGATCCTATCCGGTTTGTTCCTCAACATTAAGAAGAATAAGATTCGAGTCTCTCTAATTAAGCTATGCAACTTAAACTCCGTAAGTAAGCGAGGATTATATGATTATTTTGTAAGATATTGTAGTTAGTTATGTTATAGTGTAGTGAGATAATAGATCATTTCAATTTATATATATGTTTTCATTTGGAACATTGCTCCATCTCTCTTAGGTGAATCCTTTCTAAAACATTCAAATTACTTAACCAATAAATACTAAACTGCAATCCATAAGTTGACTTCAGTTTACATTACAACAGTTATTTATATACGATATTTATGCTTGTTTAGGTTTTTACATTTTTCGAGTTGTTAAAATAAGAAATTTCTGCAGAAGGGAGAGAGCGACTGAGAGAGAAAGGGAGAGAGAGATTGAGAGAGGGGGAGAGATGAAAAATTGTTTATCGCATTGTTGTCTCTGGCCAAGAAATGCACAAATTTGCTAAATTTGCGCTAGCTTTCAACGCAATAAGCGGAATGTGTTCAGCTCGAGATACGCACTCATAATTCTTGACTTTTTGAACCCCAATGCCCCTCCTCCGTGCTGCCCACATACAGTGCCTAGACCAGGCAGGATTATCTATACTAAGCATGCTAGGGAAGCTCATAAATTCAGCTTAATACATATGCGGAAATATATAGATATCTCTCTCTGTGTATGTGTGTGTGTGTGTGTGTGTGTGTAGGTGTATATGTTAGTATTCTATATATAGACACACATACTTACGCATAAATATGCATAGCATGTCAGTTTTATGAATTGGATTTGTGTGCGCTTAGCTAACTGACCAGTAACAATCTACCCCCCCCACCCACTGACGCGCCACCTCTCCAACTGCCTCCTCCCTCCCACGCACGTTCGTTGTTATGGCCCTTATTAATTTATGTTATGGATAGGAAAATAGTTAACACAGTCGACAGTTAAGCCTGTCTGTTAGGGCAATGAATACTGTTGATCCATTAAACAAGATTACGCATACGCCCCGTTTACCGAACGGGCAACATTTTCTTGCTGCTGCTGCTGCTGCTGCTGTAGCTGGACTTGTTGTTGTTGTTGATGTTGTTGTACTCATTATGCGGCAACAAATTTCTATAGTTTACTGCACAATTAATGAACAACTAATGTGCTTGTCGTAGTCGAACCAATCAAGCTGGCCCCGGCTCTCCTCCTCTTCTTCCTGCTCCTCCGCCCCACTCGGGTACTACATTAATTTCCTGTTGCCATTCCTGTTGCACAGGCCCCGGGGTGGCAGCCTGCTCCACCTGCCACCTGCTACCTGCCACCTGCATGCAGCTCGCAGTAAATGCGAAGCTTGTTGTAATGAACACGAGCATAGATAGATTTATCATTTATTGTACTTATCCATTGTTCAACTACAGTCAACTTATTCCTCATTCCCCTCACTGTCTCTCCCCGTTGCCCTGCCCCGCCTCGGGCTGACATTTTGGGCATTAATGTTAATGTAATTACGGAATTCGCATCTGTCTAGTTACTTTGCTGGCAGATAAATGCGAAGCATGCAAATATTATTGCTGCCAATTTGTAGCAACAAACACCCACACACATACACACACATACGCATACACATGCACTGGCACTGGCACTTAGCAGTAAGTCAAATATTTTCGAAAATATCGGGGAAAGTTATGTGTGGTTATTATGAAAGATAATAGCCAAAGGGGGGAAGGAGGTCTGTGAAATCGCACAGCGGCAATCGATAACAAGTTGACAGCGGTGGCTGACAGACAGCAGGCAGTGTTAAGTGCACTGAGAGAAATGTGCAGCAGGAAGGGAGTAAGTGTCGAAAGTTCGGCAATCCAAACTTAACTTAAACTGCTAAACACTCTTGTATATGGGTATATTATCCATAGGGATGATGGGTATTACAGCTTTGTGCCAACTGAAAATGTATGTTACAGGCAGAAGGAGGCATTTTCGAACCCATAAAGTATATATCTTCTCAGTCAGTATAAGAACCGAGTCGATATAGCAGTGTACGTCTGTATGAACACCTAGATCTCATAGACTATAACAGCTAGGGCTGTTAAATTTGAGGCATATTGTCCTCTTAATATTGCGCTTAGATCAAGTTTATTTTAGAACTTTGCCACGCCTCCTTCCCACTCCGTAAATCGATAATAACCTAATTCCAGGCGTGATTTTATTGCTTGAGTATTCATTTTTAATAAGTACAATAAATATTATTGTCTAAAAGATTTCTGTAAATTTTATTGTGAACGAATAATTAACAAAGAAGTTATATACAAGATAAATTTCAAGGAGTACCAATTGCAAGACGTCCCCGCATAGTATGCAACACAAAAGACGCAGTTGGCAAGCGGGTATAATACAGTCGAGCATTCTGCACTATTGCTTTCGTACTTGATTCTCTCTCTTCGCCTTTTCTTTCAGTGTGCACTTTCATCTTTTCCACTTATTTCTATCGGCCATCAAATTTGATATCGCACACGCACAAAGCGCCCGCCAGCGATATATTGCCTTACTGTGCTCCGCCCCCTAAAGCCCTTGCCTTAGGTCTCCCCTCTTACCCTTCCCTTGCCCTACTCTACCTCCATCTTATCGCCATCTTTGTTGGTATATTTTATGTGCATCGCATCCACAAAACATTATCAAAAATCGCTTACAACCAATTTGATTTTATTAAAACGAGCGCCCCTAAACCATTGCCCCGCCCACCTGCCGCGCCCCTAACTGTCTCTCTCTCACTGTCTCTCTCTCACGTCATCTTGCTAATCATAAGAATCGTTGGAGGAAGTATAAACTGGCACAGCATTTGGTTAGTTTATATGTTGCCTCCTTACCAGTCCAATGACGATGACGATGACGATTAGCATTAAAGTTGACTCCGGCAGGCGCATAAAACCGTTTTATGGTTCCCCCATAAACAGGTGCGAGATGTTGGCTCAGCTTCCCGCCTCTACCCCTCTCGCTCTTCTCTCCTCTCCTGCTTGCACTCTGCCAGGTGGCTTTGATGGTAGCTGAGCGCACATCTGTTCCGCTCTTGATGATTTCATTCACTGCCCTCCGCCCACTATGGCTGTATCATTCTCTCCCTTTCTCGCTCTCTCCCTCTCTCCCTCCCACTCTCTTCCTGCCTCGTTGAAAATGGACGCACATAAAAATTATATTAAGTCATAAAACTGTAGCAGAAGCACATACACTAAGAGACAGAAGTACACACACACACTCCCCAAATACACATTTTATTTGCGGTCAATTCGCATTTCACAACACTGTCGCAAGGCGTAGGCGGCTATCAACCTGGCATTAGGCTAATTTAGGTCAGATCGCTGGCGGGGGGAGGGGAGGGAGTATTAAAACTGATTTGAGACCGTTAAGTGCCAAGACTGTTAAATGAACGTTACCTACCGTAAAAACCTTGCTAAACGGGCAGTAAAAGCGGAACTGTATAGAACAATTGGTTTCATATTTATTTATAATATTTTGGTGATTTTATTAATCTTATTTTAGTAAATTCTGTACTTTTAGGCTGTAATGACAATCATAATTTGTTGAGTAGTCAAAAGTTTTTATTATTTCATGTGCATACGAGATTTGATAAAACTTTTGAACATCAGAAATAAAACAAACTTTGTCAGTATTTGGAAAACTTTGTTTGGCAGTGTTGAGTAAAGTTTGTTTGGTTTATTTATAATGGTATACATTGTTTTCAACACGTTGAGTTTTAATTACAATTAACTAAAGAATTTAATAAATTTAATGAATGTATTGAACTCATACGGAATGAAACAGAATGAAACCGTTAATCAAAACTGATAATTAGCGATAGAACTATTGTTAGAAACAATTGGCACTCTCTTCTTAAATCAGTCAATGCATGAGGAACAATTTACTATGTGTATTACATCAAAAAGAACTATTTTAAGTATTTTAAGTTTAATTAAAATACATTATATCGTTAGTTCCATAAATGTAATAAATAAAGTTAATGAAACGATAATAAAAAGTAATAGAGGTTTAATTATTTAAAATTCGACAAATACTAAATAGGTTTTGAGTTGGAGTTGGATTAAGTTTGAAAGTTTTTGACAGCTTTAATTATAAATAAAAAAGAACAAAGGAAATAAGAAAGTGAAAATATGCAACATGCTTGACTTCGAATTGCACTTACCTAGCTCCAGTCAGGAACAATTACACAGGACTCTATATAAAGAAAACTTTTGATAGTGGAAAACCAATAAATGAAAGATCTGTCGAGCACAAAAAATGTATATAACCTCAATCTTTCATATGCAAATAACAATTCCGATTGTGTAAATCTCTCTTGAACTGTGCAGAGCTTTTAGTTTTAAGCAAGATATAGCGTAATCGCCCAATTAATCTGGCTTTGCTATGATTCAAAATGCATGCAGAGTAAGCAAATATGATTTATTGACCCATAAGGGGGCAAAGGGTAAGCGCGATAAAGGGAAAGGGCTTAGGGGTAAGGGGGTTAAACTAGTTCAAACAGCGAAAGCGCATACAAAAAAGGAGAATCGCATTTCTTTGTTCTTTGCGATTGGTTAAGAGTCAACGAATTGAGCACTTGGCCCCAAATAAGATTTCGATTCTTTTTTGCAATGGCAGAGAGGAGGGAGTGGCAGAGGATGGTGATGGAGAGGGAAGAAGAGGGGGACAGAGAGAGGAGAATCTCTCGAGGGCCGCATTTCAATTTATGCTCATTCGTTGGCCTGTTCAATATGCCAGCTACATGCAGATGTCACGCCTCCACGTGCCGCCCATCTTCCGGCTTTGGCAACTACCTGACCCCCCCTACAACTCCCCTCCCCTCTCTTCCCTGGCAACATAAATCGCAGAGCATATTACACAATGCGATGCGTGCCTGGCTCAATGGAGGAGTTACCCCTATCCCCTATCCTGCCTTCCTTGTTCTCACTTCTCCCACCATTCCCTGAGTACCCCCCTCCCTTTGCATTTCTCATACAAAACATGCAGCGACGTTTTTGGCTTCCTCTCGTTGTGTTTGCATTTGCCCCACTGTGCGGGACATTGGGAAAGGGGGCACAAAACTTTTTATGCTGCATTTGTCCTGTTGCTGCACAGCAGGCGGATGGGCTGAGCGACGGGGGGAGGGGGAAAGGGGGTGGGTACTGCCTCAAACTGTATAGAGAGTGCATCCGGGTGAATCCTCCTCCGTCGTCCTGTCCTGCTCTCTACGTGTCCTGCCTGCAAAAGCATTCAAATTGTTTACCGTATGAGCGAAGGCGCACGTGGAAAGCCAAAAGAAAATTGTAGTAAATTTTAAAATGGCACAGCAGCAAAAATGTGCAGCACACCCTTGCCCCCTTCCCCATTATACTATCTACTACTCATCCCTGCTGCCAACGAGATCGGAGCGGAGGATCCAGGAGCCTTGACGCAGTGTAATTTATTGGCAGCACGTTTATCATGCCGTCTACTCCGACAACGCCTCAGACTCCAGCGAAGTCGCCAGTTCCCAACTACGTCGCATCCCACGGTAAGCCCAAAAAATGCAACCATGCGGCGCATGCAAAAATGCCTAGGCCCAGAACCGTAGATGGAGTCGGAGCTGGAGCTGGAGCCTGCGCCCGTGTCTGGTTACCTAGATGCCAGTGCGCCTTGCCCCTAGATGGGGCACAAATATTCCTATACCAACTACCATTCAAGGCACACTAGCAGGAAAAGTCCTTCACTAAAAGACACACTCCCTGCCCGACTCCCTATCCCACTGCCTGCCCCTTTCCATCCCAATCCTTGCCACATGCTTTGCGCTTTACTTTTGTGCTGCCTCGACCAATGTTTGCCGAGCGTTTTGTCGAGTTCAGACTCAGCCTCAACATCGTAGGCCAGTTTCATTGTTTGCCTTCCGCAGGGAGGCGTGGCAAGGGCAGCCTTGTGCCTGCTGCAACATTCATTTAAATGTTGCCAATGTGTTTTTGTGGCAAATTGAAGCTGCCGCTGATGCTGAGCCCGAGAGGCACAAAAGTCCCTGCCAGACACTTGCATATGCATTTTCCGACTAGTTGCCTATGCACACACACACAAACACACAGGCACATACATATTTATATATATTTACATATGTGCAGGTGTATGTGTGTGTGAGTGCAGGTGTCTCTCTGTGTGCGTGTGTGCAGCAGGGGGATTAGCAGTCACTGCGCCACTTTCAGCTGAGCTTGATTGTAAAAAATTATGACTGGAATGAAAGAGATGAGAGCTGCAAAGACAGCAAGGTGGGAGAGTGAGATAGGGAAGGAGGGTGAGTGAGGGGGAGGGAGAGGAGGAATGCGAGGTAAGTGGAAAGGATGTGACAGTGGAAAATAATTAGAATAGTTTTCTTAGAAATTGAACAATGTTTGCTAAGGTCAAAAGGGTTCAGCTTAAGTTCCAAGCAATTGGAAAGTATTTAGAAAGTTTACAATAAACAATATAATATGGCAAGTACAGGCACGGTTTCTAGATAATAATGCTAACAGGTTGCTATAAATCAGCTATAAAGTTTCTATAAATCTGTTTTAATTAAATTTTTTGTTTGAGAGTCAATTCAATATAAATAAATATTTTTTATTGTGATCTTTTCATATATTTGACATAAACTTGCTATAAATCACCTATAAACTTGCTATAAGTCTGCGTTAATGAAGTTTCTTCTATTTCAGATTAAATTAGAAATGAATATATATTTTTAATTTGAACATTTTGTAAATCTTTACTAAGTTTGCTATAAATGAGCAATAAATAAGCTATAAAATTACTATCATTAATATTATCATCATTAGATTGTTCATTATAAGATCATAAGATCATAATCATCATAAGATTGTTTTCGTTTAAATTTAAATTAAATAATGACATATTTTTTTAATTAACTTGTTTCTAATCTGCCATAAACTTGCCATAGTTATGCCAAAAATAAGCTTGCCATAAATTAAATCGACTATCATCGTGTCATACGCCGGCCATAAATTTGCTTAAGTTGCATTAGAAATAAGCCATACTCTTGCTATAAATTTGCTATAAACTTGCTATAAATCTGCTATAAATCTGCTATAAATCTGCTATAAAATGTCTACAATCTTACCAGCATAGCAACTAGTCAGCTCAACAAAGTGTCCTACATTTGCTGCAAGCTCATCTAATTGCCACCCCCACCATCCTGCCACGCAGGATCGTATTCTTCTTCATCTGCTGCTGCTAATCCCTCTCTCTCTCCCTCACTCTCTCTTTGGCTGAGGGAACTGCATCTAATTGTTATTTAACTTAATCATAAACGCCAGCAATTAGGCTGCCTGGCCGGGACAAGCGCTGTGGAATGTCGCCCGCAACTGTTGACACTTTGTTAGCAATTAGTTTGGTCAATGCAGTAGGAGAGAGAGAGAGAGAGAGAGAGAGGATGAGGAAGAGAAAGAGGGGGACAATGGGAGACAGAGGGGCCAGGCATTTCAAGTGCCCGTTGCAGGCACCAGCAAGAGAGAGAAATGTACAAAATCACAGCAATTTTTTTCAAACTAATTGCCCGACCACAAAACGGAGAGAGAGAGAGAAGAGGAAGATAAAGAGAAGGAGGGAGAGTGGACGAGAATGGGGAAAATTAATTAAAATGCTGTTTTCTTTGCTATTTACTCAACAAATTGCTTCAAATGCGCATAAATCAAATTGTTCACACCGTTCATCGAAGAACGATGCCGATGCCATTTTGGGTACGACAACAGTAAATTCAATTTTCCCTGCATATTTCATGGGTGTATTTAAAGCCAGACTCTTTGTCTACCCTCTCTCTGAACCCCTCTCTCTGAACCCCTCTCTCTCTCTTCCTTTCTCTATCGAGTGGCGCCACTTGGTAGGCAGCCCCAGAGCGAGCCCCAATGGGTCCGCAAAGCAAATAAAAAAGGCGAGAGAGAAAACATATTGTGAGGGTGTGTGTGCAGCAGTTTGTGTGAGTGTGTGCAGCAGTGTGTACTTGTGTGTGTGTGTGAGTGTGTGTGAGTGTGTGTCATGCCACTTCCTGTGCCTGTGGCTGTCAGCCTGTTTTTGATTCATGCGTTAAATGAAAATTAATCCGATTTAATCTGTCGCTAATTAGGTTTACTCTGGGATTTGTTTCGCACCTCTCGCCAGACCTCGCCCCCTGCCCCCCACCTCTGACTCTGCCACGCCCCCATCCACACCTCTACCTCCGCCTCAGCTGGCCGCATGTTTGGTCTCGATTTCTCTGTTCGCGGCACATATATTGCGCTGAGTGCGGCCTGTGTGGCATGCAACCATCAATTAGAGGCACTCCTGGCCTGGCCTGGCCTAAGTGCAAGCGAGGGAGAGAAAGAGAGAGAGAGAAGCAGAGTTATTGTGTCTGATTACGCTTGTTAGATCGATGAACTGCACTTTAATCGAGCACTTTAAGCGGACACTTCAAGCAGAATCAACGCAGTCGCTGCTGCTGCTGTTGCTGTTGCTGCAGCTGATGACACTCATACGCACTGTTGCCTCTCAATCTCCAATGTGGCTCGACTGCCAGTTGCCACGCCTACCACAACACAGGCTCAGCTGCCTCACCTGACTCCCCCTCACTGCGTGTGTAGTTGCTGCTGTTGACAACATTGTTGCACTGCCCCACTGCCTGCCCCCCACCCCCCCCCCGCTCGCGGCCTGCTCTCATACACAAGCTTTAGCTCTGTGGACCGCCTCATTTCCATAACGCATGCACACACACACTCACAAACACGCACACTACAGTGAGCAAGCAAAACAAAGCCAAAAATCTGAAGTTTCATTACGAAAGGATGCGCTGCTCCTGCTGTTCTGATACTGCGGCATGTTTGTGCTTTCGTATTTGGCCATGTCAAAAGCCGGCAAAACCAAAACAGATTCTACTCATCGCCTTCGCTGCACAGTGGGGCGAAAGCTGTACAAGTTGCCGAACAGAAATTTAGAACTAGAAATCTGTAAATTACCTCAAAGTGAAACGAAAGAAATTCAAATCAAAGCTTGACAAAATATTTAAATAATATTGAAGTAATTATTTAACTATTATTAAATGATAATAATATCTATAATTTATCGATAATTTAATAAATAAGAAATAAGTTAAGCTAGAATAATAGAAAGAACTGTGCTGATAATAGAGTTCTAAGCTCAGCAGGGATACAATAGTTTGAACCTGAAACATAAGGAAAAATTAATAATAAGTAACAAATAAACTTAACTATTTTGTTTGCTTCTCAAATAAATAAATATTTATTAATATGTTATAAGGTTTGATTTTAAATCATTTAAATATAGTTTATATTATTTTGATTTTATCAAGATTTAATTGCATTAAATAAAACTGAAAGAAAATATCAACAAAATTAAGCATTGAAATTGTATTATAAATATATATAAATAAAATAGAATTCAACATTTTTTCAATATATAAAAAGCATTTAAGGAGAAATTTAAATAATATTTACTTATAATATTATTTATTTATGCATATTTCACTTCTCTCTGTGCTACAACCTTAATTAACACCTGGCTAACACTGGCACCACTGTGCAGCGACATCGTCTGACGTTTGCTGTCTACTGCCGTCTGCCGTGTGTCGTGTGTCGTCTGGCTGTGCCTAGATAATATGCTTAATACGTTTTTATGTGCCTGGCTGGCGGCCTGCTGTCGTCATCCTGGCCTGATCCTTTTCATTGTTATTGCCAACTGGTATTGACTGTCGCCTCGCGTGAAATCAAATTTCCAGCGAAATGACTTTTGGGGACACGTACACACAACACACACAACACACAACAAAAAGTTTTGTTTTCGGCTGTGGAAGTCTATGAATTATGCAAAAGGATGCTGGAGATGACGTAGGCTGAACAACTGTTCCTACTGCTGTCGCTACTGTTCTTCCTGGGACTCCTTCTACTGTTACTGCTCTGCCTGTTACTGCTTCACTGCCTCGGTTCTTCCGAGTGGGACTCCTCTGCCTACTGCCTCTGCTTATCATAGTACTCCTGCTCCCCCTACTGCTACTACTCTTCCTTGTACTCTTCCTGTTACTGCTCCTACTGTTACTGCTCTGCTTGGTACTGCCTTCTCCTCTGCCTCCTCCTTCTGCCTTTCGGCTATCAAAAGCTATTGACCCATTAACGGGTTTTCGGTGTTTGCCAGCGACGCCTGTCAACTGCGAACTGCAAACTGCAAACTAATTAACATAAAGCAAACACTTGGCAATTATGTCAAGTGTCGACTGGCATCAAAGGACGTTACTCTCTCTCTCTCTCTCTCTCTCTCTCTCTCTTTCTCTCTTTCTCCCTCCTTCCTGCTCACACAATTCGACTACCAGTGCCAGCAAGTTTTTTGCAACTGACAAGCGATTTTTGCATCAAGTGAAATGCATTAAGAAAGAACACGCCAGGGGAACGAGGGAGGATTGAGGGGAGACAGAAGGGAGATGAAGCAGTCGAGCTTGACGCGCCTTAGACGCGCTTTGACACGCGTTTCCAGCACTCCTCAAGGCAGCTCAAAGACGGCGCCTCACACTCTCGCCCTGCAGTCCTCTCCCCAGCAAGACGCTTCGTTGCATATTAAACACCACGACTCAAGTGGCGCCACTTGCGAGTGCATCAAAGAAAGCCAGCTGTAGAGGCAGCAGCAGCATCAAGTTGCAACTGCATTCCACACACACACACACACACACACACACACACTCTTCACAGCTCAAGCATCTTTCACTTATTAGTTAGGTAAGTTGACATCGGATACAAAGCGCAGACTGCCTGATTGTCAGCTTATTAGCTTTCTATGCTGCCACAAGTGCAGCTACATATATATATATATATCCCATGGATATGCTAAACTACAGATGTGAGCTGACACTCGCTTGAGACCTGACAGACACTTGGACAGATAAGCAGACAGTCAGACAGATAAATGCGATTAACAGCCTGAGCAGACTGTACGCTTTGCTTTTAGTAACAGCACAATGTGAGGAGATTAACAGCATTCACTGGGGGAAATTTGAGCAGACTTAATTGAATTTGATGTTATGCAATTTACATTGAACATTCAATAT
The DNA here is from genome assembly GCA_018901815.1 of Zaprionus lachaisei. Lineage (NCBI taxonomy): Eukaryota > Metazoa > Arthropoda > Insecta > Diptera > Drosophilidae > Zaprionus > Zaprionus lachaisei. Next base: position 3,209,998 of record JAEIFI010000109.1, read on the forward strand.
TGTTGGGGCACATCAATGTATATAAAATATGTAATTAAGCTAGTATTTAAGAGAACACAAGAAGTGTCGTGAAGCTTAATTTATGCTCTTAGTTTTGAAGATCGGCAAATGCCGACGGCGAATTCGGGGAGTAAGCAATCATCGAAGCCAGCAGCAGCAATAAATTGCCTATTTAATTTTAATCCGAGCCACCGCGTCCTTTTTATTTTATGAATTTTCGTTCTCTAAAATTCTTAGAGATTTTTCAAATATGTTTAAACACTTGAAGAGCTAATATTCATTTCGCTCGCATGTTTGCAAGGCAGCTCAGACGACTTCTTACCATAAAGTATAGCCAAAAGTTAACGAAATAAATAAAACAAAAGAGAAATCAGAGTGAAAATCAACATATTGTTAAATACTTTCTCTGAAACCTTTTAAATATTTTAATAGTTCATATAATCGCATGAATTTTTATGTGCATAAGTTTTTTGTTAATAACAAAAATAATGTACTTAATTTAATAAAATATACAATTTATTTTGTTGGGACTTTTAATCGTATTGAGTATTTACAGAATTGAGTATCGAATGCAACTTTTCCACTTGCCACCTCTTCTATCAAACTTCACACTTGTTTTGGCAACAGTTTACCCCCGTTTCTTGCCCTTCCACACCACCCCGCAGCGGTCACTCAGCACTTGATCTGTAATTAATGGCACAACAAAGCCGAGCGTAATAAGCAATTACACGAGAGTTGATGTAATTATTAATTATTTAATGTAAATATAAGTACGAATATGTACAGAGAAAAAAAAAGGGTTGCAACAACAACAACAACAACAACGACAACAGCGAGAAGTAACATTGAGGCATGCCACATATGAGTCGTCAGTGTGTTGGGGCCTGTCGCGCAATAAATGTATTTAAATTTATTGCATAATAAAGATTAAATATTTATTTACACAACGTTTCAATTAACTTTCGCCTTTGCCGCCGACTCCCTTCGCCACTCCCCGTGCCTTACTCCCTAGCACCTTCGCCTGGCCATGCCCACTTTTTTTATTGTTTTTTGCATTTCGCACCAATTTAATTACACAAATTTATTGTTTAAACTCGACGCGGCAACAAAATGGCGGCCCGAAAAAAACCGGAAGTCAACAAGTTGAACGACCTTCCTTCGCTTGTGGGAATTCCCCATGGAGAGAGGGCGGCGCCTCTAGCCTGGCGGGGAATGTGCCACATATTATGCCGAGCCGGGAATGTGCAGGCGCATGTTTGGCCGCGACACCCAGAAACCCAGAAACTTGCCATAAATTTCAGTTCCGCACGCGCAGAGCCAAATGGCAAATGGGTTAAGGATTCCCTGCGGGGCGATGGCTCGGCACGGTGGGGCCTTTGGTTGAATTTCTGTATACATTTCACTCAATTGACATTGGCTGTAAGGGAGCTCAGAGAGAGAGAGAGAGAGAGAGTTGCCACACTGGGGTAAGGTTGCAGTTTGTGTTGCCCCCTTTTGCGGCACTTCAAAGTCAACGCAGCTGCTGCCCGGAAAAAATGCGGAAACTGCACGGAAACGGAAGTCGCAGTGGCAGCAGCACCGGCACCGCCAACTCATCCAACTCCCTCACCCTCCCTCTGCCTCCTTCTGCCTGAAACGATGACATCAGCTGTACTGACCAGTGCCACACTTTGGCCTCTCCCCCCTCCCCAGCAGCTTCTCTTACTGCTGCCTTTGGACGAACCTTGCCTGGGGCAGGCAAAGTGCAGCCAAAATGCTCGTTGAGAGCAGCCAAGGGCTTCCAGCCAGGCAACGTGTGGCACGAGTGGAGCAAGGATAAAAGAAGGAGGAAGACGAAGAGGAAAGGTGGAAGAGAATGGGAAAGTGTAGTGTGGAACAGGCAGCGAGGGAGGAAGCGCGACTGCTGTCGCTTTCAAAAATTCATATTCGTAATTGTTGACTGTATTGTCGCTGGCATTGTTTGTTCCCCACCAGGCGAGCGACAGCTACAGTGTGCACTGAATAAAAGGAAAGGGCAACAAAAGGAAATGCACAAGTAACAATTGCAGTCAGATTGAGGGTTGAGTGTTAACGTATAGTTCATTATTCAGCTACTTTATAGCCACGGGAGCTGATATTCTACTTTCTATGTATTCATCTTCCAAATTCCTCTTTTATTATATCTTTCTTGTAATGTTCAATTTTGTCTTCTTAATTCTCTACACAATACTGTACTATCTATATGTGCTCTATATGTTCTCCGAGTATGAATTCCTAGTTGGAAACTTATCTTTCTTCTCTCTTTATAAATTCCCATAGTTGCCTTCTTTTCTATATATTCTTTCAAAGTTTAGCCTTAACAGTAATTTGTAAATTACTCCATATTTAACTGGATAGAATACTGTACTTTAATCAAAATATTTGAACCTTCTCCCTATCTCAACATTATATATTCTTGTATATCCTCAACTCCATTCTTTATTATTCCTCTCATTAATTCTTTGTTACTTTCTCTTTGATAACCTCAAAATTCTGAAGTATACTTAAATTTCCAGTCCCTTCCAGCGATTGTTCACTGTCTGGTTAAATCTTTAAAGTCGCCTGTGCATTTTGCACTTTATCTCCGACATTTTGGAGCATGCGGAACATAAAATATTTTACTGCTAATCTCTTACGGCGGAACCAAACGAGTTCCGGCTCAGTTTTTGCCAACACTTTCCGTTTTGCCCTCTACAAAGGGGGCTTATGCATATGTCTTGCATATTCTATATAGTATTCCCAACCGGAACAGACGGGTGGTGGAGGGGTGTTAGAAGGGATTATTGCTGGCAATCTTCTGCTGTAGTGAGAGCATTTTTTATGTCAGTTCCGAAACGGGAATGAAATTTATTTATGGCATATTTTCTTAACCATAATTGTCACTTGAATTGATCTTTTGGTTATCATGAATTGTCAGCATGGGAAGGGGTCACCTCCCATGGTGACAAACATTATTTTTAGCTCTCGAAAATAGTCGAAAACTTTTACCCACTGAGCTTGGCAATGGGCGGGAATGCGGAGGGAGGGAGGTCGCTGCATTCCGAGTGCACTTACATAGTCGAGCGCCGCCTGCATTATTGAAAGATACTCGAGGAATGAACTGATATACAACTGTGTATATGATGCACATAATGTACATATTTATGCTTATGACGCTCGCTACACACCCGCACTGACAGACCTCCCCGCTTGCCCCCCTTCCCCCTTGCCAGACGGAGTCAAGTGCCGCCGTTCGGTTAATTGCAGCGGAGGCCGTCGCTGATGAGTTTAATTGAAATAATGCGCTTGACGGGGCCTGGTGGGGGGCGGAGCCAGAGAGAGTTTCAGTGCTCGGAACATTAATAATATTTCTTTTATGGGCATACCCTGCAAACGAGAAGTTGCTGAGGAGAGTAGCCTGAGCTTTGGGTTTGGAAAAAGTAAAGTAAAGTTTAATGTTCTACATAAAGTGGAAACAGAATATATAATGCAAGGTATGTTTCAGTCATCACATATTAGCAGTCAGAGTAAATACTCTAGGGTATATTTATCTCTTTATTTCATAACCAATTTCTTGTTTATTTCTGCCAAAAGAAAGCAAAGAGAAGTACTACAAAAAGGAAATCACAAAATAAATTCTGTAAGAATGAAGCTGATTAACTTTCTTGTCCCCAAACTACAGGGTATATCACTCGTCTATCATTAACGTGCTTAACAACTTCATGTCTTTCATATTCTGTATGCTTTTTTTGGCTCTTTAATGAAGTTTGCATCGAAAAAGGCGAACAAGAAGCGAAAGCGACGCGCCGTCAAAATGTTTAATTGCCCGCCGCGGGATGGCGGAAGGGAATACCCCTAATGTGCCCTCCTCTGGTGCATGGCAGTTCGAACCATTAGCCAAATGAAGCGCATGATTTGTCACAATTCTCGATTGCAGTTCCGTCATTTCAATTTGGGAAATTCACCGCATTCTCTGCGTTCTTTCACAATTTGAAGTTGAAACTCGAAATACTCGAATATTTACCCAGATTCCGAAACAAGGCGGGAAACAAACTAGACAGTAATGGGTTAAGCCACGCTGACAGATGACTTAATGCACAGCACAGTGAGCACAGTGGGCACTAACTAAATGCGGCCCAACAACTCGTGCAGCAACAGCTGTAAATGCGCTCGAGCTGAAAATAATTTCACGTCTTCTTCTCGTTTTTATTTTCAAGTTTTTCACTGAACTTTGTGCATATTTCTGGCCGAACAGTGCGCGACGTGAAATGATCTATTGTCCTTGTGGCAGGCAGTGGAGGCGGGGCAAGGCGAACAGGGCGTGGCGCCTGCTATCAGAGTTGTGCAAAGTGAATGCACAATAAATGGGGAAACACCCGACAAGCCGTGCGACAAGGATGTGGACAGAAACTTGCGGCGGCAGAGCGACAAGCGATGCACAGTGGGTCTGAAAAGAAGTAATTGCTGAGATAAAGAGGTAAACTTAAATGAGTTATAATTGATAACATAACGAAACTGGAAAATATTGAAGAATATAAGTAATTTCTGTTTATTTCTCAGATGGGAAGTTCATTAGTTACTTTGTATCTCTTAAATAATCAAAATTAGTCTTGTTATTTGTGATTTCACTTGGTATTAATAGTTGTTAGAGACTTAAAGGTATCTTAATTTATGTATTTCATGTGCAAATAGATAACAAATTTGTTCTATATCCCCATCTTTTTGCTAGAAAAGATCTATTCTAATATTTAACCCAAATTTAATGCAAATATTTCAATTAAACCTAATATTTATAAACCCAATAAACCCTTACAATTATTTAATATTTCCCATTAATTTATTCGGAGTCTGCTAAGTCTTCTGTTTTCTCTCTTCACAAATTCTTATTTCAAAGTATTTAAAATTTGATAACGTTATTCAGAGATTTATTTAGTAAAAAAATGTTATTTAGCAAATATGTGTAATATTAATGCATTAGTAGTTTATTTATTTAAGTGCAACTTGCAAATGAAAAACTTTTTAATACATTTCCCATACAATTTATAGAACATACTAAGCTAATCCATTCCACTGTGCGACGGCAGCAGCCCCCAAAAAGTTAAGTGAATTGTGCAAAGTTTTTCGCTTTTCGGTCGCTGCAAATTTGTGCACTGCAAAACTTTTTCGACTCTGTGTCTGTGCGGGTGTCTGTGTGTGTTAGTCCGTGTGTATGTGTGTGAGGGTGTACATGTATGTGTATCAATGTGCGTTAAAAAGTGTGCCCACACCAGTGGCCAGCTAAAAGGTAAATATGCCTTGCCAACAACAACAACACTACCAACAGGAACAAGAACAACACTTGCAACAAGAACAACAACAATGGCTTTGGCATTGGCCACACAATGAGACCCCATAAAATGTGCTACAAAATGCAAAATGGCTTCTGCGGTTTCAATGGCAACCCAGCCACGTAGACGACGCTGCCAACTTCGACTGCGACTGCGACTGCGACGGCGACGGCGACGGCGACGGTCGGAACCGCTGACGCTGTGAAATTTAATGTTGTGAACTTTTATGGTGAATGTGCCCCCAGTTGCCGCCACCAGGTGAGCCACCATTTGAGGCAGATGCAACAGTGGGGCAGGTGGGTAGCCCAAAGCACCACTTTCACCATGCTGCATGCCCCATGCTGCAGCCACCAGTTGCATGGCCTGCAAACAACATAAAATGCAAGCACATTTCTTCTTTTTTTGTTGCCTCTCTGTGGAGAGGCAGCTGCAATTTGGTTTTTGTTGCACACTCTTTAGCCCAGATGAAGCAATAAATGTTGCATTTAATTTATTAGCACACTCACACACACACACACTGACTCGTGCACGAAATGAGGTGTGTCTGGGTAAACACTTAAACTGATTTGATCTGCTCGAGTTAAGTGTGAATTGTTGCTCCTAAGCGACCTAAGTTGAGCAATCAATAAGCCGTTGCTTAGACTAGAGTATACCCTGCAAGGCAGGCCAGCACATAAATCTGCCTTATATCTTATGGTTTATTTGGCATAACTTTTTTGTTAAGTGTAGAAAGCTTATCAAGTTTTGCACATACTTTATAAATACTTTGACTATTATGCAAGTCGAATTTTATGAAAGAAATTAGGCATTTTTAACATATTATAGTGAGTAGGAGTACAACATTTCTATCCTATATTGAATAACTCACTGGAAGACTTCTCTCCTACACTTTTCGAGCTCAATTAGGTTACTTGAAGCCAAACAAAGTGTGGAGCATATAATCGAATATAAATATTAATTCTCAACTTCATCTACTCCCTACTCTTGTCACTTTATATACCTTATGCCATCCCCAAAAAGTGACCACAAAGATTGAAATAATTGTCCAGGCTGAAGACTTAGCAATGCTTTCAAATCATTCGCTTAACGTTACACAATATAATCGCATTTCGGATCAGAATACACAAGAGTAGCTGATACCAAAAAAGCGACGATTATTTTCCAGTTTTAGCCCAAAAAACATGTTCCGGTAATTGTGGGGCTTCGCGAAAGCAATTCGAGGGCATTACAAGATGATGTCTGGGAACTAACAGGTACGCAAACAATGGGTGGCATTTCAAATATGTGCGAGCGTGCAACTCGATACCATAAATCAAGTTGGACACTTCAGTTAAGCTAAGCAAGCTCCCCTTCCCCCGCAACCCCTTGTTGTGCGACACCACTGTGCGACAGTCGATTAATTGATTGTCTAAATGCACTTGTAAGCAACTCGACAAATCAATGAAGTGTAGAAAACAAGTCAAAGCTGCAAACAATGTGCGACGCCTGCCACGCCCACACATGACGAGTGAAGTACGAAATGGAGAAGGTAAAACTGGTAAAAAAAGGAAGAAAAGAGGAAAATACTGAGAAAAATATGTGCAAATCTTGACGTAGTCGAAGGTGATGTACACTTTCAACTGCGTTTAACGAGGTGTTAAAACTGTAGAATTTGGTTGGGAATAAAATAGGCTATGTATAAGAAATATAAGGCTGCCTGATATTTATTTATATTATTATTTATATTGTATATTATTTATTATTCATTTATTGTATTATTATTTGTATTAATGCTTATATCTTGCATGTTCTATCGCAGTTTCCTACCTATATAAATATATATACACACATATATATCGTCAATCTTCATCTTCTCTCACAATTCCTTACTCAGCTCAACTACTCTGCACGTTAGTGTATAAGAATTGCTGTCTGGGAATTGGATTTTGTGGTTTCACGTTTCGAATTACCATCGACAGCAGTTGACAGTGGCCCCAGCGAAAAGGTAACAGAGAACAGTAGCAGAGGGAGAAAAGAAGAGAGAAAGAAAGAGGAGAACGGAAAGGCAACAGAGCTTACCACTCCGCGCCTCAGTTAGCCATGGTTAATTGTCACTATCGTTGATGGCTCCGGTCTCATACTCGTTCTCGGGCTTGGGCTCAGATTCGGATTGCGATTCTCTTTAGCCTCAGTCTTTGTCTCTTTCTCTCTTTCTCTCTTTCTCTCTCTCTCATTTTTTTTTCGCTCGCCTTACTCCTGTCTCGTTTGCTGCTTCGGCTTGCAATTATGTCATGTTGCAATGCAGTGGGCGTACACCAGGACCGCTCAATGGCTGGCTGGCTGGCTGGCTAGATGGATGGATGGATGGATGGATGGATGGATGGATGGATGACTGGCTGTGGCAGGGCACTTGGTGTAACTCAATCGGAGCTGAATCGCTGACAATTTGCCAGAATTCACAAGCCAGCGAGTTTCAACTTCGCTGGGGAATTTGCTTGGAATTCTCCCGCTTCGGCTCGGCTTCGCTGGCCACGCTTCGTTGGGCTTTCTGTGTTGGCAAGTTCATCAAGTTGTTAAATATTTAACATTTTTCACATCTTTCTCAACTCCTCACCTCCTTTGGCGGTCATTCTCTGTCATTCTCTGCAGCACGTTTAATCGTGTTAAACATTTTATGAACGTTCCCGGTATCCATCCGCAACGAGGCTGCCTTCCTTCTTGCACCATCCGGCGTTGCCTTTTTGTTGGCGCACCAGAAAACCTTTTTGCGGTCGTCATAATTGTAATTTTGGTCACTGCAGCCTGCAGAGAGTGCATGAATTTATGATGAATGGCCACCAGCCCCAGATCCAGCAACAGCAGCACCAGCGCCCCAACTCAGCCACGCCCCTCGCTGACACAGTTTCGTCTGCCTTGTGAATGTCACCGAGTGGCTTTCTATATATGTATATAGCATACCATACCGTATACTATATCAACCACATAACGTATAAATGTATTTGGATTTATGTAAATTTTCATTTCGACTGGTCAAAGAAGAAAATTGGCCAGAGGATGTGGCTAAGTGCCCGCTGAGCTGTGCAGAACTGGGCTGGCTTGGTAGGGAGGCTCCTGAGTTTTGTCATTTTTCTCTAATGGAAAGCAAAAGTTTGGAGGCGCCATTAAAGCAAAGTGGTTTCTAGGTCTATGGAAATTTATGACAGACGCAAACTATAGCAATGACAGACGCAAACTATAGCAATTGTAGCAGTGGAAACTGCTTGACCCATAGGTACAGTAGGTGCTGTGTATTTATAGCTAGAGATGGCACTTGTATTGGGAACGAATGAAATAAAAGTAGTAATAGATATTAGAAATATATATGTATATGAAATTGAATACCCCTTGTTTCTGATTGTTATTAGTCTACTAGAAGTTTACTTCACATTATTAAAATCAATATATATCTATTTTCCAGAGAATATGAGAGGAAGAGCCATTGAATTTTATGAGAGTACCCTCTTAATGTATTTGTTTTTACTGAGATATGTTCACTTATTAACCCTTAATAAGTTCTATGTTCTATCTACAACGATCCCAGCATTAGTACATAATTAACATATAGGACCTCTCTAAATATGCACATATCTCAAAGACTATTAGAGCTAGAGCTATGAAATTTAATGACAGTGCTCTCATTATGTTGATACACAAGTAACTTATTTGAAATTCCTATAGCTGCTCGTACTTACTCCGATATGTTAATTAATATGTTCAATCCTTTAATTATACTTCCCTTGAAGTATGTTTGTTCAAACTTTGTTCACAATTAGTTTAAAGTTAAAGATCTATGGATAGACCAAATTTCATAACGATCCAAGCATGAATAGTTAATATATAGGTCAACAAGCGAATGGAACTCATTGTCAACTCATTTGAAATTAATGCAGTATTTGTTTTTATAATGTGTTAAATACTTAATCACGCTGCAGAACTCTCTCTCTCTCTCTCTCTCTCTCTGTCTGGTTACCATTGTTCCCACTGCTCACCTCATTGCCTCGCTGCGGATGTTACAATTGAGCCCATTTTGCTGACTGTCATCTCCGGGACCTGCCTCAATTATATTAGCAAACTTTTGCCAGCCTGTGCAGTCATGCAATTATTTTTGCCACACATTGTCAAATTGGTCGAGAGGTAGAGGGAAATAGAGAGAAGTTAGAAAGAGAGAGATAGAGAGAGAGAGGGGGGGGTATGACCGCTTCACCGTTGGCTGAACATTTACACAATTTATACGTCAACGTTTATTTTATTTAGTACTGAAAACAATTTACCAGGGCTTAGATATCTGTGTGCTTTCCCCTCTCCTCCCCCTCTCGTCCTCTTGCCTTTCAACTAGATAGTTAGCGATATGCAAAAATGCAATGGCAAAAACTGCATCAACTGAAATTGTTATCCTCGTTTGGCAGCCCCACCACGACCCTCTGTCTCTGTACATCCGACTAGATGGTTGTTATCAATATCTAAACATGGCTGAATTGCTCTTAAATAACCACACAATAACTGTACAGCGAGTGGGAGGGAGAGAGACAGAGATAGAGAGAGGGGGGAAAGCGAGAAAGATGTCCTGATGTCCTTGTGTTTGGTTCGCTTGTTGTTTATGTTGCGCTACAATGGCAGCAATAAAACTAAATAAAAATCCAGAGAAACTAGAGAAATAAAAGTGCTCAATTCACTGAAGTGGTAAAGAGAGCTGACACCACAGAGGGAGAGTGAAAGAGAGGGAAGGAGAGCACGAAAAGAGTTTACCAACTTGTAGCTTTAATTGCGCGCTTCAATCTTCGATAAGTTCTCGGAAACTGCAGTTAGTTTTAAAATAAATGGCTGAACAAGATTGGAATTTGTTCTTCAGATTTTAGATTAATGTTTAAATAATTTAACTCTTATAAAGATTACTAGGTATATCATATGTTCCTAATTTTAGTGATATTTTAAGTATTACAAATTTACCGATTTTATTTATTTTTATTTTTGGTGATATTTCAGCCAAAAAATAAATGAAGTATACTTTCATTCATTTTTGTAATACTTAAAGTGTTATTAAGTTCACATTTATTTATTTTTTGAGATATTTTAAACATAATAAAGTATTTTAAATTTATTTCATTGTTTCTTAAACAAGTATTTACTATTCTTTTTTTTATATATATTTCTTTACAAGTATAGTTTATTTTATTTCACCGATGTTTTCTTTATTTCTACTCTTCTATAGTTTCACTTAAATTTGCATATTTTTATAGCAATTACTCAGTTATTAATTGTATACTCATTCTTTCTGCCAATTCTATTGATTGTCCAAATAGATGATGTTATTTTAGCGAAATCTCTTTAAAGCGAGTTAACATTTCATTTCATTGCATTCCATATCAGTTTTCTATTCCAGAATAAATACGTGGGGGGAACAATGTGATTTTATTTTGAGAAAAACTTAAAACAAACGTTCCCTGCAGTTATTTTCATTTGCACTGCGATTTATCGCGCGCCTCGTCAGTCCCAACATGCTCGGCGAGTGTAGCGCACACAAAGGGGATACTAGCCACGTTTATGGGAACAACCCGACAGAGTGTAGAGCCTCAATTTGTTTTAGCGCTAAAAATACAAATAAAATACGCTCATCCAGGCAGCGAAAGAGTGACGGAGGAAAAGGGAGAGGAGTAGGGGAAAACTGGTTTGGGTTTTGCCTAAAACCTCGCACCAATTTGCAGCGGCAGCCAAACAGTTTACTTTGGATATTGTACATTTTCATAGGAGCAGCGGCAAAAAAAGAGAGAGAGAACAAATGAAAACCAAACCATAAAAAAGCCAGAGATGGGCGAAAAGGGGAAGAGGGAGTGAGAAGGGGCTGGGGGGCAAGAGAGAAGTAAAACGAGCTGGCCGGCGAAAAAAATATGTCTATTTAAATTTGTTTTGTGGTTTCGTTGTGTTCGTCTGCGGTTCTTTTAGGTAATTTGCACATTTTACACGCAGACAGCAGGAGGGAGAAGAGAGAGAGAGAGAGAGGGAGAGGGAGGAGACACAGATGGATATCGAAGCGGGAGAGGAAGTGAGGGGAGAGGCACGATTGCATGCTATAACGTAAATATTGAAATGTATTTGGCAGCTGCGCTCAAATTTTCGGCCAAAAGTAAACAAGACCGATGGCTGTTCCGCCGGCGACAACTAGGCGTGACAGGGGAGTGGGGACGGGGCCATGGTAGGAGGCCACGTCCCTCGCAGCATATGTGAATTGTTAGTCTACGGACGTGATTTGCATTTTAAAGCCATAGCCAGGCCAGGCCAGGCGCCATAATATGTAATATGTAATCACAATGCAGCGAGGGAATTAAAGACGCCAAAATATTAATCATACGCCGCGTGCCGCTCATTATGCGGCACTTGAGAAAATTTTGCAGGCAAGGCAAATAATGAAAAGTGAAAGGAGCTGCGCACACACTCAAGAGGGGGGAAGAAGGAGTAGGGTGGGGGCGGCAGGGAGGAGCAAAGCAAAAATGGAAGTAGGAAAAATTTAATTAAAGCTGACGACGCTGCAGGCATCTTCATTTTCTGCTGGGAAAAGTGGAAAAGCGGCCAAGTTGCTCAAGCTGATTTCATTTTAAACGTTGCGATAGCAAGCAGAGCCTTTGGCAATGGAGTAGGTACGAAGTGGAGGCGGGGGGGGCGTGGCAGGAGGAGTATAATAACATATACTCTAGAACGCACTCTTTCTTGAGTATCGTCGTTATAAGAATTATTCAACGTGCTCCAGTTTCCAGCCGAAAATGTCTCAAGTTGAGCTGCTGCAGAGAAATGTTTTAATTAGAAATAGCTTGACATGGCAAACTATCGATAAACAGCGGTCATAAATATCGAAGCAGCTGCGGCAGTTGCCGAATGGGAACACGGTCTTAAACAAGCACGAAAGGTATAGTCGAGAATGCACGACTGCCACATACCAGCGACACACCTAACCAAATTGATATTTAACTTTAACATTTACCGTATTTTGTATTGCATACTTTGCAGGGGCTACCTTGGAAATTAGTACCCTATTAAATTGTTTCTTAAATAACTTTTGTCTTAATTATCCAATCGCAATTAAATTTGCAGAAATCATTTGTAAGGTGGTAGTCATTATGTTTACCAAAAATGAGTATTAAAGCCTTAAAATAACGCTTTTAATTCAATTGTTATCGATTTACAGAGGCGGAATGGGGTGTGGCCAAGTTCTAAAATATACTTTATCTGCGCGCAATATTAAGATTTACTCTCAACAAGTTTGGAAGTGCTTGCGCCTATAGTCTCTGAGTTCTATGACAGACAAAAATAGCTAAATGGACTCTGATTAATAATATACACCTTGTAGGATCCGCCACGCCTACTTCTGACATGGCACAAAGCTATAATACCCTTCTACTCCATAGGTAATGGGTATAAATAGTCGGGGAATGCGCGCTCTCGAGTTATTGCGCCTGCAGTTGGACAGTTGAAGGCAGCAATGGAGCAGGTGAACTGGTGTACAGTGGGAGGGGGACGGGCAGGGGGAGGTGGTGGTGCCACTGTGTGGGTGTGCCTGCATGTGGGTTAATAACGTCATTTATTATGCACTTCTTTCCGGCATTTCCGGTATTTACCGCGCACGCGACACGACACATAAATGTTGCCATAAATTTAGCACTGCCTCGCCACGTAGCACGACAGCAGGAGGACCAGACAGGGAAGGGGGGGTGCCTACTGCATGCAGCACACGTAGCAACTGCAGCGCGACGAGGACGTCTTCGCTGCGGTCTCAGGTAGAGGGGGCGGTGGCTCTGTTGGGGCTGCTGCAACTTTTGCTCAAATAACTTGCAATTTATTTGGTGTGTTGCAGAAAAGCAACTTCCGTTGACGCCTCCGCCATTTTGTTGGCGCGCCGCAAACGCCATTTTGCAACAGGCAGCAACATGGCGTCGGCAGCAGCGTCGCTTAAAAGAAATGCAAATGTGAATGGAAAAGCAACGAACAACGCACGTGGCAGGGGCAGGGGCACGGGAAGGGCGCCCAACGTGAGCACTGCCTTGCCACCTGCCACGCGGGATGTTGCACTTATTTATATGTTTATATATTTTTGCGGTTTATAAATTTTTACATTTCACTTGCTGCTGCTTCTGCTGTTTTCTCTCCCCTGGATTTTACGGCGTAAACTTTACGACGTTTTATGCGGTGAAAGTGGCTGTAAATCGTGCAGTACTGCATAGTGTGGACAGAGAGGGGGGTTAGGGGGTCACGGCAAACTTGAGCTGCAGCAAAGTTCCGTTGGCTTTGGCTTATGTGGCGCACATAAATTTCCATTTCGTTGCATCGTTCCATTGGTTCCGCACTGAAATTGAGTAGATACTCATAAATCTCAGGAACCCATCCCTGAGCTCACAGCCTGAGCGCGACCGAGTTCAATATAACGTAACGTAAATACGAAATTGAAGTTTGAACTCTGTTCCGTTGCATACAGTAAACCTCTCCCCCCCCTTATCAACCCCTCTCTCCCACGCTCAACTGCATTTGCATTTGCGTTTATTTTATGCAGATCTCGCGGCGGCAAATTCTCAGCCAGCGTAACGGAAGTGCATTAAATGTCGGTGTGCGTGTGGGGATATGTGGATGTAAGTGTCTGTGTATGTGTGTGTGTTTATGTGTGTCTCTTCGAGCTGAAGCTTATGTTGCTCTGCAGTTGCAACTGTAACTGAGTTTTGATGCAGTTCGAAAACTTTTTGTGTGTAAAATAAGAACGGGTGTTTTGACAGTGATAGAGGGAGTAAGGGAGAGAAAAAGAGAGAGTATTTTTTAGAAAAAGCGTTAAAAAAGAGAGCAAAATAGAGAATGGAGTGACATATCTGCAGAAAACAGTTATGAGAGAGTTATTGTGGGAGAGAAACATAATAGCAGTATAAGTAAGTACGTAAGATAGTTATACAGAAAGTAACAGTAAGTTACAGACTTGATAATAAAAGACAAGAACTAGAAGGAAAAGGTGAGAGACTAAGTAAAATGAAACAGAATGAGATAGAAAGAGTGCAGAGTAGTGGAAAAAGTTAATACGAAAGAAAGCCCAAAAAGACAGGAAAGTCAAATTGGAGATGGGAAAGATCGCAATAGACACAGACCAAGGAAAAGAATGTTACATTGATAGTGAAGTAAAGGGATAGCTAAATTAGAGGGAAAGTATCTATAGGGATAGAGGAACGCGCTGCACGCGACAGTGGGATACTCTTCGACCTATGTTCCGGTGTAGGTTAATTTGTTAAATTCATACACATATACAAATGCGCTTGCTTTTAATTTATTGCCGATAGATGGCGCTCGCCCGCCTCTCTTGTTAGCTGATACAAGCACTTGGTTTTATGCACATACTTTCTTAAATAACTTCTGTGTTTTTTGTCCGATCGGATTGCAATTTCGAAAATACTTAGATATTTTATTAGAGTCAGAAAGTTGTATCTTTTATACAGCGTTTACAAATTAAGTTCAAAAATTAAATTATTGATTTGCGGGGGCGGTGGGGGTGGCACCTAACATTTGAAATAAACTTGATCAGCTTATAGTACACAGGAGTCTTCCTGCCAAATTTGGTAACTCTAGCTTTTATAATAGCTGAGATCTATGCGTTCCCACAGACAGACAGACATGGCTCGGCTTGTGATCCTGAGCAAGAATATATATACTTTATGGGGTCTCCCACGCCTCCTTCTGCCTGTTACATACATTTGCACAAAGTTAGTATACCCTTTTTTTTGACCATTTTCAATTGTCAAAGGGTATAAAAATTAAAGAAGGCCGAACGTTTTACATGAAAGTGGAAAGAAAGATGTTTAGTTTTTAGACGGATAAATCACAGGTATAGCGAAAACCAAACTGAATGAGTACATCTACAGCCGGTAAACTACAAATCTGGTTAAAAAGCGTAGAAAGACGAGAGATGAACTGTGATTGAATGGGATAACAAATGAAATTAGAAAGCCCTAAACATTTCACTCATGCACTCATGAATATGATGGACATTATTACCATTTCAAAGAGGTGGAGAGAGGGCAATAGAAAGGCAAATCCTACGCACAGAATCTAGCAACTGTGAACTGAACTAATTAACTGCAGCTTGAGGCCCACCAACGATGTCTCTCAATTGAGGCACATCAATATGCTCTCATCGCATCGCATTGCATTGTATCATTGCTTGTCGTCGTATTTGCCGCCCACCGAGTTCAAATTGACATAAATTACTATCAAAGCAAATTACTACAACTACAAATGTAACAACAACAACTATAACTGCAATTGCAGCAACTACAACAACATTCAGTCTGAGCTGGAGTCAGCGTGACCGGCGCCGCTGCCTCCTTCTCCCTCTTCTCACCGTCTCGCAGTTCCCTTTCCTCATTTATTGCCATAATTCAAACTCAATTTTTATCATTCTGCGCTCGTAATTTGCTCGCCTCGACTCGCCTCGTAGCTAGTAAATATGCAAAAATAATTATGCGCAGAGAGTATGCAACAAAGCAACAGAAGAGCAACAAATAAAACTTTGTTTGCTCTACATCAGAGATGGACGCGTGTCGTGCGTGACACGTTATCGAAAAAGTGTATCAAAATAATCGAAATGCAGAAAAAGTTGTAGAATATTCAAGGGAATATGTTCAGAAAATAAATAAAGTTAAGTCTTTTTATAATTTACTAAATCTTCACATACGCATGTACATTTTACTATACCTTCGTGCCTGTCGTGCGTGACACGTTAGGGAAAAATTAATTGATATGCAATTGGGAAAAGTTGTGGCAAATGTTAAGAAAAGAAATTAGATCTTGACTTTGAATTCATTACTACCTTGGAAGACATAGTAAATCATATCAGAACACTACTTTATCTTCCAAAATACAAAAAATACTACAATTATCTACAAAATCCAGAACACTGCACGCGTGCGTGACACGTTATCAAGAAATTTAGTAAAATGAAGTAAGGACAGTTGTGGTAAATATTTTATAATATTTGTCTGTTGAAAAATACAATCAAAGTTTGTCTTCAAATTATTTACTGTATCTTCTAATATACTTTGCAATATCTTCCGATAAATGTTATTATATATTCCTCTATACTTTCAAAGCAATAAAACCTTGATACTCACTGCTACTCGTCTTCTTCTCATGTTTATAAATTAATTATAATTATACGATGTAAATTATTACAAATATTTCTCAATTACTTTCCAGCTTAAGTGTTTGAAATTCTAGAAAAGTTGCATAGTAATTAGAGAGTTCACCACGTTACTTGCTGCTCCTCTTCTTTTTGCTCTCTTCTCTATTCCTAACAGTTACCAACTGCAGTTGTAAATATGTCCGTTTATTTGTCTGACTATCTGGCGGTGTGTACTGCGTGTCCTGCTGTGTTTGCCTGCTCTGTTTATTTGTTTGCTATTTGTTTGCCTGCTTTGCATAGTTTTGTACGTTTGCACAGTGAAAAATTTAAAACTCATTTGATTTGCATGAAATGCAGCACCTTCCCCCTGTTTCTCTCCCCTTGAACCAGGCTTTGATATGTTGTTGCCCCGAGAATTATTTGATTCGCCACAGAGCGGCGACGATAAAATTGATGCGCATTTATAATTGTTTGAACACGTTCAGAGAGAGAAGGAGCTGGATAGAGAGAGAGGGAGTTCTATGCCATTTTATCTGCAGTGCAAAATCCGATTCGGAGTCGAAAATAATGAAAATGTAATTTTATTCTCACACAATACACCAATTCACTCAATCAGCCACGCCCCTTAACCATCCTCTTCATTCTCCTCTTTCTCTTTCGTGTTTGTTTGCCTTGTTCTCTGCTTATAAAATTAATTTTCATTGATTTGGCAAATGTTGAATTCATAATTTTGACGCATTATTTTTGCGTGAATTTCGAATTGTGTTTGACGCATTAAAAGATAATGAACTCTGCACTGAAAGCAGTTGATGGGGAGAGAGACGAGTGGGAGGGAGGAGGTAGAGAGAAGGAGGCAGGCGTGAATACTTCTGCCTGTGGTTCACTGCTCTCTCTCAGAATTTGCATTTCAATGGGACTACTTGAATAGCTTTATAATGCTCTAATGGGCCGTACGTAGAACATCAGCAATATCCCCCCATCCGCTTCCTCACATTCCTTTCCACAATAAACCTATTTTAGCTGCAAATTCGGCTAATTAGGATTATTCAAATGACAAATGCCTTTGGCGCGCTTAAGTGGTTACAATAATTTCCTACACAGCTTCCGAGGGTAGCCCAAAGCTTTCTATGAATTATCATATTACTGGGGTAGGTTATGGGAAAAGAAAAAATCAGAAAGTAAGAGATAGCGAGACTAATATTCATTGATTAGCTGGAAAATATGTATATATCGCACATAACATAAATCAAAATCTCGTTTATATTTAGAACTGAGATTAATTATGTTTATTAATTCTTATTTTTACTGTTATACTATAAACCCTTCGTCGTATTCAAGGAAGCATTTCTTTGTTGTTTTAAATATATTACACATTTTTTCTGGAAAGACTATCTGAAGAAAAGTACATCAGTTCTTAAAGTTTATTTACCCAGCAATTGTTATCGAAAGACTGGCTATCAAGGTTAGTGACTCTATGTTTGTTGAGCTTTTAAATACTTTATCTTAACTCTACTTATTCAAACATATATAGTTCCCCAAAATCGAACTTTATAGAGGAACGCTTTCAGTAAACCCCCCTATGAACAAACTGTGATGCATCGGTGGCGATAAGGAACTTTATCTGCCATTTATTAGCCCCTAAATCATTCGTGGTGCTGTGTATGTACAACAAGTATGCAACAAGTCGGGTGAAAGATACCCCTCAAATAAATGCAAACTATTAGAAACATGTTGCTCAATGCTTACTTACTCTCACACCCATTAAAGGCAATGTACACAAGAAGTAAAGATAGTTCTGTCATAAGGACTTCAATTATAACTTGACAAGCGTCATTTCTCTAAGCGCAGAGCGTGGCACTGATAATTGGATATAGTGTTAATGATATACATATATATACTATTTGACAACTGTAACTACGATAGTTGCTGATATCAGTGCGTTCATATAGACAGAAAAATATACGGATTTGAAAATCGACTGCACTCTTGATAAATGTTACAAGTATAATTGTTACCCACGCCTATTATTCATAGTCAGTATACCTTATTAAACTATTTGAATAATTAAAGGGTATACAAACACAAGCTACAATGGTTACCAACTGTGAATGCAGCAAGCTCAGTCTATATAAAAATCGAAAAGCAGCAGGTTGTGCATCTAAGCAAAATGTGGAAGAAATTAATTGTGTCCGTGGTACTTCTGGCCTTTGTTGGTCTTCAATTAGGTAAACAATTGATTTGAAATTAAGTGTTATATTCGTATTAACCTTGCGTTTGCTCATTAGCAAATTCACTTAGGTGTTATAGCAGCAACTCGCTGACGCAAGAGGAGTGCAACAATGTGACGGCCAATGCAACTACCACATGGTTGAAAAAGTACCATAACAACGTTCCCCAGATAGCAGGAAACAACCATTTCAGATGCATGAATCTGACATATTACTATGCAGCAAGTAAGTTACGGTTAAGATATGTACATATTACCAAGATATGACTAACCAAGGGCCTCCTTCACAGACAACGCTGTGTTTGCTTCTCACTTGGGCTGCTACCACGAGCAAATTACTGTCTGTTCTTTACAGATGAACCTGACCACCAATGGAATGCTCATAAAGTACTGCAAGACTTGCAACACGGACCTTTGCAATCGCAATCCAGCAGGAACTCTCAGCCGTAGTACTTATACAATATTCGCCACGATTGTAGCTGTAATCTTGGCAGGGGTCTTATATAAATAATTATTTAAAAATTAATAAATTATTAAAAATTAGTAAATTTTTTATTTTTATTCAATTGCATTTGCTATAATACATATGACTTTATATCCATAAGAAGTATATAGAAGTTAACGGAAATAATATACAGTTTTGTAAACCAATATTAACTAGAAGTATTTAATTACATTTAATTACAATAATTTACTACATAGTGCTGATGGAAGAGGTTATGGAAGAGCTTAGAGTTCTCAGAATAACACCGAACAACTCATTAATTCGGATATATTACTTTAAATACGTAGAAGAGAATGATAATGACAGTCGGTTGATAAAGAAGAAAATATAAATAATTCGAATATTTTATATATATAATTCTTATATATGTATATGTAAAACTGGGATTAATTATATTTATTATTACTAATTTGTACTTTTATACTATAAAACCTTCGACATATTTGAGAAAGCCTCTGCTTTCTAGCTTTCAAATGTATTTCCGCTTATTCAAAACTTTGTTCGCATTGCTTTTCTTGAAATGACTATCTAAAGAAAAACACCTCAATTCTTAAAGTTTATTTGCCTGGCAAAGTTGTTATCGATTGCCCGTCTCTCAAGGTAAGTGACTCAATGTATGGGTAGCTGTAAATACTTTCTCAGAACTCCCTACCTACTTTTTCAATATTTCGTATAGTTCCGAAATCGAAGTTTATAGCGGAATTCTTTTAGAAAACACCCATTATAACACTGTGATGCAGCGTTGGCGATAAGGAACATTATCTATCATTTAATATTCTCTAATCATTCATTATGTACAACAAGTCGAGTGTGAGATACCCTTCAAATAAACACAAACCATCGGTAACATTTAAGGCAACGCACACAAGAACTAAAGAAAGTTCTGTCTTAATAACTTCGTGTTATACTTGACAAGCGGAATTTCTCTGGACGGTGGGTGTGTCATTAGCAATTAGAAATAGTATTTATCATAGGTGTCAATTAAGGTGAGTGTAGCTATGTTAGTTGCTGAGATCAGTGTGCTCATACAGACAGACAAACATAGTTATTGGGAAATTAACTCCGCTCTTAATGAGTGTTCAAAGTAAAATTGTTTTTCATGCTATTAATTCAAAGTAAGTATACCTTATTAAACCATTAAAATTTTAAAAGGGTATACAAAAACAAGCTGCAATGGTTACCAACTGTGAATGCAGCAAGCAAGAATGCAGACTTTATAAATATCGCAAAGGAGCAGGTAACGCCCCTAAGTAAAATGTGGAAGAACTTGATTGTGTCCGTGGTACTTCTGGCCTTCGTTGGTCCTCAATTCTAAGGAGTTAGTTAAGTTTAGCAACACTGTTAGATTTACGTAGTTTATTACACTGGATATTAAGTTGGCAAGGCAGTTGATCATCAACCACAAACGTGTACGGATGCCCTTAAATAAATATATTGTTAATTTAAAAACCATCGTTTTATTAATGGCACCCGCTCATTACATCAATTGGGTAAACAATTGATTTGAAATTAAGTGAACTAGTTGTATTAACCGTTCTTATGTTCATTAGCAAATGCACTAAGGTGTTATAGTAGCAACTCGCTAACACAAGAGGAGTGCAATAATGTGACGGCCAATGCGACTACGACGTGGTTGACACAGTGGAATAGCAACGTTCCCCAGACAGCAGGAAACAACCGTTTTGGATGCATGAATATGACATATATCCACGAGTCGAGTAAATTGCGAATAACATTGTTCTTATAACCAAGATATGACTAACAAAGGGCCTCCTTTACAGACAACGTTGTGGTTAGTCGGATAGACCACTTGGGCTGCTACCATGAGCAAATTCCTGTCTGCCAACTAAAGACCAACTTTACCATGATTGGGACAGTCATCAAGTACTGCATGACTTGCAACACGGAGCTTTGCACGCGGAATCCAGCGGGAACTACAAGCCGTAGTACCTATACAATATTCGCCACAGTTGTTGCTGTAATCTTGGCAGGTGTTTTCTATAAATAATTACTTATAATTGAATTCAATTGCGCGAATTTTCTATATTTACTCAATTATATTTAATACACATATGGTTTTGTGTCTAAGACATTTTTAAAATAGTGTAACAGTTTTGCCATGTAATATAAATCAGAAGAATTGAATTGGTAATACAAAATTTAGTGAAGAAAGAATTACGAAGAATTGTTATAAATCCCAAAAACTGACCTGTTGTGAAATCATTTAACGCTTAAATCGATTTATATTGTTGTTATAAAGTACTGGTGATAGTTGAACACTTTCTGCTGTGTTCTACTTTGTGCGGCGTGTGTACTCTACTGATAAGTTGCCAGATAAGCCATCATGAGAAATGAGGTTAGTCAAACTTATGGGACTACCCTGCTCGCTTCTTAGTCACCTAACTAAACTGCTTATTGTGCGACATCAAAGCAAAACTGCAAGAGTTATAGTGGAGATTTCAATGAGATTGGAAGCAAGGTAGCTTGAATAACATCTAAGTATATTGTATGATTGAATTGGATTGAAATTTGAAAGAGATGTAACAGTTCGCTAAGTATTGGTCAAGACAGACATGGCTCAATTGACACAGCTAGGGATCCTAAGCAAGAATGTGTTTACTTTGTTGGGTCTACCAAATGACAGAAATACTATCAACACTATTTTGTTTTGATAAATGTCTTGATTCCATTGACCTTTAACTAAGTATTTAAACCTTGAGATTCAATACAATTAATTATGCAACGTTCCATCTGGAACTGGTGAGCAAATTCAGGCTAAATATTTATTGTCATTATCACAAATGTAATCAGAACACAATTTGGAATTATTTGCGAAATTGCGTAGCAAGGTGCAGGTACAATTTGCAGGCACTGTAAGCAGCTGGCATTAGGTATGCCAAGCAGGAGAGCCGCACACACAAATTAACTATCTGAGCTGAAGTTAAGAAGCAGCTGCAGCAGCCCAACTAACCGTAGCTCTCGACGAGGACGAGGACGACTTTAAGTAAACTTCAATTGCAGTTCGTAAGTATTTGATATTGCGCAAAGTTTGACCTGAATTCCTTCTTACTGAGGTTGCACAAATAGAAATCAGCAGAAAAGCCGGCGGAGACGTAAGGAAAATCAGTTAACTAATGAACTCAAGGCTGCAGCCCAAAAACGACTGTGAATACCACGAATACGAGTACGACTGCTGGCAGTGTGAGTGTGAATGCGAATACTTTATATACTCGAAGTTGCTTGAAATGCCAGAAAGTTAGGTAGTTCAACTATACAAGTTGGGGGCAAATAACCCTTCGTAGCTATTTCCAAATTATTGGAGCATTAAAATTGAAATGATTATTGTGTGTTTTGCAGGGTAGCGAAAAAACGAAAAGAAAGTACTGCAAACCAGAAACCGAAAAAAATACCTAACGGAAAAAGCAGAAAGCAGAAAGCGAGAAGCCGAAAAAGGAAGCCAAGTGAAAGTACTGCACAAAAATGGGAGAAGAATTACCCGACTGTGTGTGCAAAAGGGGGGTGGGTGCTTGAGTAAAAGAAAACACGTTCACACCTCCGCGCGCTGGGAAAAGGAAGCCAAGGAAGGACAGAGGAGAGGGTGCTACTGCTGCTCAGGGACACCCATTGAATTCGTGGTGCGAATATAAAGTAAATAAAAATAAAAACATAAAAAGCAAATTCGCATTTGCAAATAAATCAGAGGGAAATCAGTTGCTGACAGGGGAAGTATTTATGGTTCAATGTATAGTCTCCCCCTCAGGCTCTCTGGGGTGGCACAACACACACCCTGCACCCTGCACTACCCCTCTGGCACTTCCCTTACCCCACCATGTTAGCATCTTGTTTGCCCAGAGCCAAGAGCATAGAACAAATTCGTAAAAATTAAGAAACAAATCGAAAATCAAGCGCGCCAAGAAAATTGTATAGAGCTTGTTTGTCCAGCAACCCCCTGCCCCCTTTCCCCTTCAGTCGTCTTCCCCTTCATCAGAGGGTAGCTCAGCATTTTTTGTATGCATTTTTATGGCACATTTTCAAATAAATTTGCCAAGAGATTAATTCGGACCGTTTGGCAGCGTGTAAATAAAATTTTCATGAACTTCTTGCGTGGGTTTTTCCAACTGTTCCCCTGCCCATTCCCCTGCAGCCCCTGCAACCCCCTGCACTTGTAGTTTTCTCTTGCAAATCTCCCCAGTTCAGGCTACGACTCCCACTCCCATGCCGACTCCATCTACAGCTCTGGCTCTGGGTTACGCTAGATTTGGCAATGTGTTAAATGTTCTTGAAATTTCACTGGCTTGCGTTGCAGGGGAAGGCGGACATAGTTGGGGGGCAGTGCTGGTAGAGGGTGCTGTACAAGTGGCCACGCTGCTTGCCCACTTGAGTGGCATGAAGCAGCTGTCAAGTTGGTTAATTAAGATGTCAAGGTTACGCTTCGCTTTGGGGCACCCTGACATCGCAGCTGGGGCATCTCTATGGAACGTTGCTCTATTTGGAAAATTACTCAAAAAATAAAGAAAACATTTCACGCACTGCTGAAAAGTACTTGAAAATGATAAGAGATTCATTATGACATCAATATCCATTATCTGCAATTATTGAATATGTTTTTCTGTGATGAAAGTGACCGAGAGGTGTGGAAACACCGGCTGAAGCTGCATTTAAATTATGATTATGAAGTGAGTTATATATAATTTATCATCATAGTGTATTTCATATATGACATGATAGATTATAGAATTAACTGTACCCTATCTGAATTTTCATAAAGTACATCAATATTTCCTTTGGATGCCTCAGAAAGAAAGCAATCTATCTAGATACTCTCTATATAGCATTGTAATTGATAACAAATTATTATATCCCAATTACAATTAACAATATAACAATATTTTCGATCAGTCCCTTCACAGTCCGTTCATTCATCTCCAATTATTGAATATGCTTTTCATTTATGAAGTGAAGTGTGGGATTCAAACGAAACCAACGGCCAAAGCTGTTCATGTTATAGAAACCGAATTGAATCAAATGGTAATTACATCATATTATATCATATCTTATGACATTATAAAGTAAAAGCCAAAATTAAATGTGCCACGCTTTCAAACAGAATCTATTATATACTCGATTATTATGTTTTGCCTTATCCATTCATTTATCTGCAACTATTGTGGTTATTCTATTATGAAAGTAATAAATTGTTATATCATAATTACAATATCATATCATATGTCTCAAAAATGAATAAAGAATATAAAGTAAATGCTAATGAAATGCTAAACCCACAAACCTCATCTATTCCCGATCATTGTGCTGACCTTATCCAATCCCTGCATTTACTTTCCACATCAAATTTATCTGTCTGCGACACTTAGTCCCTTTCTACCCTACAAACACTCATTAATCTCATACAAAATGAAGCAATTTCAGTTGAACACCCTGCAACCCTTGGAAAAATGAGTCATATGTGCGACAGATCAGCCCACAAGGAAAAATCTCGACTAACGAGTGTTCATATATCACTGGGCAGGCTGGCAGTTCCCCTCACTGCGCCCTCAGGTCCTCATCCTGTGGCAGGTTCTATGAATAAATGCGACAAATGTCAGTTAACGCCTACCGGGAAAGGAAAGCCTCGGAAAAAAGCCAAGTCTGAAATGTCTAAATAAATTTGCATTAGCGCAGAACGCGCAGACGAGGAAGGGGGTTGCTTAACTGGTTAGCAGAGATCGAAGGACCCCCCTTGTCGTTATGTTCATATGCATAAATTAATCAGCAAACCAAAGGGAAGGTGGAGGGGGAAGGGTGGTTAAGGGGGTGTTGAGCAAACTAAGGTTGTGCGCAACATTTTCATTTGGAAAATCAAAAAGCAGAACTTGTTTATATTCAAATTAGTAGGCAGCAGGCACAGACAACAAACAAACGGCAACCACTGTAGTCTCTTTATTATGTCTGCCTAAGGGTGGAAAGGGGAAGAAGGGGAAGGGAGGAGAACGAAAGGGTGACAACAGCAGGCAGCAGGACCTTGAGCTTTTGCCTTTTGCCATTCGATTTACTTCGGTTTCGGCGCGTAATGAGCATTTTATGAGGATGCTTCCGAACGGAAGGCAGTGTACAGTGGGTGGTGGGGGGCGGTGGGCATTCCCCAGTCGAGAGATGACAACTTAATTAAGTTTTCATTGTGCGTTAGGTGGGCAGGCCAGAGGCGTGGGGCGAAGCGGGGGGCGTGGCTGGTCGTTGGGCTGGCGCTTTGGTTAGTTTTCTGACAGCTCGATGGGGCAATCAGCGCGCACATTGTGCCGCTCCGTTGAAAGTGCCACAATAACCGAGTGGCACTTCAACGCCAATGAAACGACAGCTCGACCAACATTGCCACGCCAGCAACAACAACAACAACAACAGCAGTAGGTACAACAGCTACAGTGTGCAACAACAATCGAGCAAAGTGGTTCGGCGGCGCCTCGTTATGATCGATCGACGTGGCACCGCTTCGCTGCAAGCAGCAGCTGACTGTGCAACAAATGACTGCAATTAATTTGAGCGTTCGTTAATTAATTACTAACTGTGTCTGCCAGCCAGTCAGGCAGCCTGCCAGCCTATCCCCTTGCCTGCTTACTCTCTCTCCCTCTCTGTCTTTCTTCTTGCCACTATCCTTGGTCTTTTTGCATACCAAACTGGTCAACTGGTCAACTGGCAACTGGCAACTGGCGACAGACTCCGCTGGGGCAACAAGTAGACAAGTGGACAACGCAGCGAGAAGTTGTCCCTGACCAACACTGCACAGTGGGTGAAGTAAGAGTTAAAGCTGCCAGAATTGATGTTGATAATAAGCCGTGTTTGTTGCACGATTTATGAGTATATCTCTCTCAGTCTACATACATATCTGTCTCTACTCCTTCCTATATATCACTAACCTCTTTCGATTCTTTCTAAATTTTGTCCAAGTTTATGTCTTCCGAAGAAATTTAATGGTTTTACTCTCTACCACGAATTTGAAACCCACTAAGCACACAAATAAGATTAACTTGAGAAATGTATCACTAAAACTTTCATTTTCCAATATATTCAAAGCAATTCGATTATATATTTGAAAATTGTTCTGGAAAATGTTCTTTAAAGCATACAAATACATGTGATATGTGATATGTGATATGATAAAATGTTTTAAATTACATTTATTAAGAATTCATAAATTAGTTATGGTTATCATAGTCATAACATATTCAATACGATATGATATGCATATTTAAATATATTTATACTATAAAGATTTTCTTTTAAGTATTTTCAAAAATATCACATTGTTTTTTATCCTAAAACTTATAGAAATAATTTACGTTTATACGTCTTTATAGAAATTAAATTACTTTACATTGAAATTCATTTGCAGATAACTTAAGTATAACTTACTCTTCATTTGCACATTTCAAGTTACTCAAGTTTAATTTCAGAATAAATATTTACACTCAACTCTGCCCCATTCAGCCCACTGTGCGTGCGGCAATCTTAGACGTTCGCTGAGGTTGTTGTAACTCATTAGAGTGCAATTGAAATATGATTGTTGCAATGAAAATGCGACAGATGATCAATCAAACCGGTTCGCATTAGCTGCCAGTTGCCAGCTGCCTGCGGGCATAAGAAGGTGTTGTACCAGTTGACAGCTTGGATATTATATAAATGTCACCGATATTTCTTCGATTATAATGAGGTTTAATGTCGTGTGTCTCTATGCCAGTCCGGGGTGCTGTTATTTACAGTTAGATTGCAATCTGTTCAATCTGTCAACACCATTCAATGAGTTCAATTGTTACTTTTGTGCTTCCATAAAGATTGTTTAGCCTTTTTACGGTTGAGGCGCATAGAAAATGGGAAGAAGGTTCCGATATATAAAATACATATGAATGTGACTTGGGTAATAATTAATAAATTCCTAAAATAGAATAGGAAATTCCTTTTCTTTGAAGTTTTTCTTCAAGACGAACTAATCCTCAAGCTCAGCTGAACGTAAACTCGCAGCATTTGCATGAGGCAGCAGCAACTTGAGTAGACAAATGTCCTGCACACACACACACACACACATCTGGTGGCACAACAAGAGCTAACACTATGCCGTTTCGCCTCCCGAAAACAATCATTAGGATGCTCCTCAACGCAGAGAAATATTTTAATAAAGTGCCCAAAACTGTCAGTGACAAAAACTTGAAATTATTCCAGCTAAACCTCTCTCCCCTCCCCCTTCGCTCTACCCTCTGCCGCTCCATGTGCTTTTGTGAGGAAATGTAAAATGCAAAGACTGAAAAGCATTGTCTGTTGCACGCCCCAAAGACTGGACTCATATTTATTTAAGCAATCAACAGACCGCTGCTGGGCCCGTTGCGGCCCCGGAGTCAGCTCGAGCTCCTTGTGCAAATCAAAAACACAAAACTAATTCCTTTGACAATGCCACAC
The DNA here is from genome assembly GCA_018901815.1 of Zaprionus lachaisei. Taxonomy (NCBI): domain Eukaryota; kingdom Metazoa; phylum Arthropoda; class Insecta; order Diptera; family Drosophilidae; genus Zaprionus; species Zaprionus lachaisei. Next base: position 3,237,654 of record JAEIFI010000109.1, read on the forward strand.
GCCGGCACCAGCCACAGAGAATGCTGAGAATGTTGCAGCATGGATGGGAGGAGAGAAACCCAGAGAAACTGGGTCTGTCAGGCTTAACAAGAGCGAGTTGAGCCGCAGCTCAGAGTTGAGTTGTTTCTCTGGAGCCTGTCAAAGATGCATTCAAGGATTAAATTAATGTCACAGCAAGTGGACAATGGAACTGGCAATGACCCTGCACCCCCTCCCTCCCCACTCCACTCCACTCCCCCCTCTGGCTACTGTGGCAGTATTAACGCTTAATTGTCTGCCTCTGCCTCTGCTCTGCTCTGGGGGAACCTGCTCTGAAGATGAAGTCATAAAGCAGCGCGGCAGCTGCTGTAACCTTTAAATATGGAAATGTATGCTCAGGGTCGAGTCTAGTTGGCCCCCGGGATGACTGCCATTCTCTTTTGCCTCTTCTCTCTCCCTCATCTCCTCTTGCTTGTGTCTTTTCATTCTTTAAATCAAATCGCATTAACATTTCTTTACAATTTTCTGCTCAGCTTCGTGACAAAAAATAAAGTGTTTGTTGGTTGGGGGCCAAAGCGTATAAAAAGGATATTTGACACTTTTAAATGTGCGCTTATTGTGACCGCCTCTCTCTCCCTCCCTCTCTCTCTCTCTCTCTCTCTCTGCGTGCCACGCCCCTCTCGCCCTCCTCTTTGACTCCTTTTGTCTGTTGAACTATTTGCTGCCTGGCTTCTTCAATTTTTGTTATATATTTCCCTTGCGTTTCAGTTTTTTCTCGCTTTTTGTTCCTTCTTACTTTATTTTTATTGCTTGCTTTTGTGTCTTGGCCTTTGCTGCCTGCCCGTCTCTCCCTTCTCCCTTCTTGCAGTCCCTTTTCCATTCACATTTCGCTTCCTGCCTTGAAAAATCAAATCTATTGTCATTTTGCCAGCTACGTCTAGGTTCGTCCCGAGCCTGAGTCCCATTCCCAGTCCTGGTTCTGGTCCTGGCACTGTTCCCGGTTCCTGCTGCTGGGCCTCGGCACTTTGTCGGCGTGTCGTTGTTCCCGTCAACCTCACAGCGTTTAAAAGCCATAAGCGTTTGCTTTTATTGAGTTTTTATTGTTTTTTATACGCTTTCTTGCGACGTGTTCGTCTTCGTCTTCATCTTCGCCTTGATAGTTTTATTATCGGGAATCAATGATCTATAAGAATTTTCACAGCATCGTCTCGTCACGTCGTTTGTGCGTACAGTGAAGCCTGCAAAATGAAGGAAACCAGAAGGAAATTCTAATTCCCTAAACAGTTTAGCAGGTTAATTAGGTTTAACTGGAGTTGTAGCTTGAAAACTCTAAGACTGGAAAGGAATTAAATGGAGATTGTTTTATATTAATATAAATTTGCACAGAAGCATGCAAAACTTTGCATCAGATTGAAATATACTTTTGCACACATATTTAACCTATATAAAACTTTAGTTTATTGACAAAAACAATTTAAATATTTTCAAACTTTAATAAATTCCCCCGATACTCAAGCAAAGACTTACAAGATGCTTCCCCCTTGATAGATATACTCCTTCCAATAATCCACTACAGGCTTCACATGCCGCCTTATATAAGCAGTGAATAAAAAATAGCTCAAGTTATCGATATGAAGATGACGGGTTGATGGTAATCCTCTCTCTCAACAGGATGAACGCCTGTCAAACTCAGCGACTTGGGGCGTGGCTCGCTTCATTGCCAGACAATGCACACTGTGCTCGGCACATCAAATGTATGTCAATAACACTGGCCAACACGGCATTCAGCTGCTGTCAACATCTTTGCAATGTCTTCACTTCCTCTCCCTCTCTCTCTCCTATTCTCCTTCACCTCTTTATATTGTGCTTCGCCTCACGCCTTGGGCTACTCTGGCTGTGAATGCATTGCCACAGTAAATCGCATCTTGAGAATTCATTTCATTTCATTTCCAGCTCCATAAAATTGAGAAATGGGAAATATTTTGCAATCATTCGTTGAAAATTATGACAAACGCATTTCTAAGCTATCGCATTGATTGAGTTTTCCTCACCTCCCTCTTCCCCCGACCCTTTTTCCCTCATTGTGCTTCGCATTTTTGCACCTTTCACGCAGCCGGATTAAGCCGGAGAAGAGAAGAGAAAAAAGGAATACAAAAGAAAATCTATGTCAGTTCTATGGGTTGTTTGAATTTCATTTTCGGTTGCATTTTTTCATTTCCATTTGCCACTCTCCCTTCTCTCTCGCTCTCTCTCTCCCTTCTTCACTGTCAGTCGACACCTTTCGCTTTGTCTGCTCATAATGAGGTATTCCGAGAGCGACAACTGCACATTACAGAGCGCTTAAATATCAATTAAAGAAATGTTTACAGCTGCCCCTTGTGGCTTATCCCCTTCCCTCCCTTTTCTCTGAATCTCTCTTTGTCGCAAATGAGATTTTCCCGCATTAGTTTTAATCAGCGACAGTTTCAGTCGGGGGTTTTTCAAAGGTGTACATACACTTTTTAAGCCGGAGTCTCTTGGCTTCGCCCTTCCTCCTTCCCTTCCTTAACTGCCTCTAATTGACATTGACGTTTGAGTCGAAATCAATTTTCATAAATATTAAGACAGGCACATAATTGATGCGGAAGACGGAAAGAAAGAACTATGTAGATATTAACATTGCCTCGCATAGTTGCAACTTGATTGATGGCAATCCGAAATTGACTTGACTCTGCCTCCGTCTCTGCCTCTGCCCCTGCCTCTTGCTCGCCTCTTCACTGCTCTGCGGGTAGCCTAGAAACCAAGCATAATTTATTATCTATTTACGTAGTATTTGTGGCATAAATTTGGCTGCCAGTTGCTTGTCTTATCGTCGCTGCTACTGCTCATTCTCCTCCATATCAAAATGACTACTAATTGACTGATTTCCCCCACCGTGACTCCCTCTCACTCTCTGCCTCTTTGTTCTCTGCTGTTTTCTGGTTTTTGTTGTATTTATGCGACTGTAGTAGATTAAAATCAAACTGCCTGACTGCTTTTTCCCCCACTGTGCCACGCTTTGGCAATTTCTGTGCATCCGAGTGATCAATCATTTGATTGACGCCGCCACAGCATGAAGGATCAGTGTGTAGTGGAATTGATGAGGCACCTGTTTGCGCAAATCTAAAAACAGAAAGTTATTTGGCCAAAGAGAAAAAATGTAATTAATTATGGCAACACTAGCACAACAAGAGCGATAGTGCTGCCCGCTCTCCCACTGCTCTCTATCAGTGCTGCCCATTCACTGTTGCTCTCTCCCACATTGCTCTCTCTCCCTGTGCTGCCCACACACACTGTTGCTCCAGCTCTGCCTCACACTCACTCGCATGCATTGCTCCTGCTCGCCCCGCTCTTGCAGTGCTGTAGCTGACAGCTTTTGATGGGCTGCCGCTGTAATTAAATAAGTGCAACTAATTGAGACAGCAACAGTGCAGCGCTGTGCAGCTGACTAATCGCAACAACAAAATGCATTGATATGTAAATAACGCAGCAGCTCAACTGTATATAACTCTACTCTTCACTTACTTTGTGCATTTCTATTATTACAACTCATAACCGATGCCAGAGAGAAAGTCTCTATGGCAAAATGGCGCCTTTTTCTATATTATTTCATGCCAAGCAACAACAAAAGCGCAAATGAAGAGTGAGAAAGGAATAGGGACAGGGGCAGGGGTAGAATGCTGGTGCGGGCATGTTGTTCGTCACGTGACCGCGCCATTTTGTTGTTAGCTTTGGCAGCACATTTTTTTGCCCGAACACACAACAACAATAACAACGGCTACAACATCAACAGCAGCAAACAGGCCGAAAATGGACAACAACAACTTTTGCTTTCTTTTATTATTGAAAATCGCCAGCAACGAACAACGAAAATACACAAAAAAAAAACGCGAAGCAAAGCAAAAACAACGAGACCAAAAAATGCGCTGCTAATTGCTTTTAAAATGCAAAAGGCAGTCAGAAAGAAAGAGAGGGAAAGAGAGAGAGAGGGGTGAAGAGCAGCATCAGCAGGACCAACATTGACTTTGGCAGGACATGCGAAAAAGCCGCAGCTGGCCCTGCAACTGCCTGTAATTGTTTATGGCAAAGCCCGCCGCGAACAGCGAGGAGGCGCGGCAGTGCGACCAGCAGCAGCAGCAACATCAGCATCAGCAGGATACACATAAATCAAGGATAATGGGCAGCGTCGTCGAGTCGCCGCTACCGTCGCCATTGCCATCGCCATCGTCGTCGTCGCCGTGCGGTTAAAATTCGTAATTCGATGCTTTTGCATTTGCTTTTGGTTTTTGCCTTTGCCTTGCTCTTTCCAGAGCTTTTAATGTTCAATTCTTCTGTGCCTCGTATACCCTGTAAATGATATAAATTAGATTGACATGGAGTAAAAGGAAAATGTCTACAAAAATCCCATTACATATGACATTAATTTAAATATATTTAGAGGAATTTTTAATATTTGCAATTTCATTTCATTATTTATTTATGATATTTAGTATTAATTAAATTATGAGATCAATAGTTTTCCATATATCCTGTTCATCTACTTTATAACACATAAATACAACTCTGCAATTCTGAAGTAATTCGTTTGCAAACTTATTATTTCATCATTCATCTACCTTTATTTTTGTATGTGCTAAAAGAAATACATTCCTTATATGTATTATATATTTAGTTATACTATAGTAATTATCAGCTCGCCCATATGGAACTCTGCAATATTTGAAATATTTATTTCTCAAACTGAGTATCTGCAAGTCGTGCACTTTGTACTAGTTTTGTTTTGGGTTTTGTTATTCTGCTGGCTTTATTAAAAATTGAAAACGCATTCAATTTATTCAGTCGCCAGCAACAAGGTCGTCCTCATCCAAGCAAATCGATTGCACAACGCCGCTGCGGGGGTTGCCCCTGCGAGATTGGCAGAGCGATTGCTGAGGAGAGTCGGCACCGCAAACTCAGGGCAGACTCCGAGTGCAGGCTACAGGGAAGAGGGCAGCGGGTAGCGGGATTAGGGCGTCGGCTGAGTGACGTTTCGTGGCAGTTGTGTGAAATGTTGGCCTCTTTCCACGTCGTCGTCATCGCGTTTTTGTCTTTAAATCAATGTTAAAGCAATTTGTCACGGCCGTCGCATGGTGACAATGAAGTCGGGATGGAAGGCGAGACAAGGGAACAGCAGCAGCCAGTTCAGCTGGTGTAGAGGATGGGGACGGTTGGGGGAGGTTGCGCGAAAGGAGTTGCCACTCGCCACAGGAGTCCGGGACAAAGCGCCATTGTCTGCGTGGCGCTGCCATTACCTGTCAAGTGAGTTGAAAACAAATCGCAATTCGCAATGGGAATGTCAATAGGCCAACCGCCCAATCGAGAATGCAAAGTGGCAGCAAAAGGGCACGGCGATAGGGCGACAGGGCGACAGGGTAAATCGTGCGATAGGGGCGCCACCAAATCAATTGATTTAGGATTTAAACTGAAGAGGCAGCAAGAGAGGGAGAGGGACCTCGATAATGATAGAGAGGCAAATCTAAAGCAAGAGCCACCAGTCGATAAGGTCTGTCAACACAAAAGTGGGCAGTCGACCAATTCGACCTAAATGAGAAGCGCAAAGAGATTTACCTACACTCAGCGAAAGTATTCAAAGTGTGCAGCGATTAGCAAATGCACTAAAGAAATTAACGAACTTGAATTTAAATTTCGAATTTATAACCTAATATTCATTTTCATTCTGCCTTATATAGATACATTAGACCTTTTATCTTACTCCAATCTGTTTGAAGTTGAAGACGGATGGGCTTGATCATTTCGAATTGCTCACGACTTAAATGATAACTATTTATAGATTGGTTTAGTTGTATGGGTACTGCGAATCTCATGAGCTTGGAAACAGCCCATTTTCTCACAATCCACTTGGGATTAAAGTTGGCAAAAAGTACTCAGCACTTGCAGTGGAAAAACCAAAAATTTGGAATTATTTGTGGATTCTCATAGTTCTTCTTTTTAATTTCAACTTACCTTAATGCGAGCAGTAATCTCATCTCGCCGAATATTTCTAATTGAAATATAGATTTCGTAAACAATGTAGCACTTAAGCTTTTTAGATTTAATAACCCTTGCAGAATATTAGGTTTGGCAAGAAGGTTGCAATTTCTCCGATCATATAAGGTATGTAAATTCTAAATCAAAATCAATCAGAGAGTAGAATTGGTTAAGTTCGTTTGTCCGTCCGGCTGTCTGGAATACCCTTTATAACCTTCGGCAACACAAATGTAGTATTCGTTTTCGTGTTATACGTAATAATATGATGATGCATAGGACAAGAGACAGACAAACTGATAACGACATGTCGTCATTTCACCACAGTTGAGCGCTACCATTATCAGTCCCCACTCCCAGCATTTTATAAATGATAGAACACGTCTAGTTTTCAATGCAGGAACTGGCTTTATACATATGTATATACAAATTTACATATATTGATTACGCCAATATTTATTTAATTCTCTAATCCAAATTGTTGTCCTCCAACAATTGAAGATACAAACGATACTTTCACTCATAATCCTGTGCTTTATCTGCAAAATTGATACTATCAAAGGATTCTTTATACTGACGCTTCGTGGTGTCACCAAGTCGGTTTAATGCACTCAAATGTCCCATAATTAACTTGACTGTCTCCTCTTGTTTGTTATGATTCACCTCGAGTATTTTGTCAAACTCATTTTGAGTCCACGTCTTGAAGGGGTCTTTCTCCGCGGACTCGTTTGATCTATACACGCCATAGATATTGAAGAAGACACTTAAGGACTTTTCGGTCAAATTGTTTTTCTTTAAATATACGTCGTATGCTGTACTCGCACTATCATTCGCCTGCAGGTCGCTATAATAATCCAAGACTTCTTTATCGGCTACACGATTGAGTACAATCGATTTAGCTACGGCCTGCACAGTCGATCTTCTCTCCCCATCCATGACCTTCACTTTAGCATCAATAGCCGTCTTCAACTCAAGCAAAATCGTAAAATCCTCAGCGGGTATTGGAGAGGTTTCCGCACTTGCAGAGGCAGTTTTCGTGCACTGTACCAAAGAACTTGGAATTAGTTTAGTATTCTCATTTTTCTTCTTCTTTTCTCAACTTACCAGAAGAGCTAAGCTAAATGCGAGCAGTAGTCTCATATTGCCGAACGGTTCGACTCGATTATTAAGTGAAATTCAGACTTCGAAAATCATTTTGATTCGTATACTCTGTAGACTGTAGAACACACTAGGTGTCATGTGTTGCAAACAATTGAAAAGTGGAATATATACCGAAACATTTTATCAGTTCTTTGAGCCGTTAAATATATGTATATCAAATATATCTTAGATTCATAAAATAACCCTTCTGCCCTATTATGCAGCAGATATAGTCTAGTGTTTTTTTTTTTTGTTTGTTCTTAGGTGCTCATTCAGATAAGGTTTTGCTTTGAAAATCTAATTTTATATCTTTTCAGCAACACATGTATGAACTTTCATAGAAATTATATATAATATATATAAATGTGGAGGTTATTATGTCTATTTAATCTTGACCAGTTTGATGAACTAAATGTATAAAGAAATGGCACAGGTTGCTTTCTTGTTCCAAAGATCTGTGCTTCTGTTATGCTCATTGATTTGTGGTACACAGTACAAATGCTCATAGAAATCTATATTCATGGACAAAATACATAGATTTTTATCACAATTATAAGAATACTAAATTAAAGAGTACAGAGGGATGTGTAGGTACCCTCTCTAAAATGTTAAGTGTAACCTCTTGCGAGTACAAAAGGTATGTTACTGTTAATGGAATGTTAAAATGTAACGATATCTTCGTTTCGGTGATCTATAGATTATTTTGACTCTTCTCGATATCATAATCTGGTTAACAGTACTTGCAGACTATGTTTTCTTTAAACGCTTCTTTTACTTTCTCATGCTGGCGGGCATCTCTGGTGGTGGTGGGCGGGGAATACCCAGAGCAACTTTGACACCATCATAGATAAACCATTGGAGGGCAGTCAGTGTGCCGATCATAATGATACGTGTCGTCAGGCCACCCCACAGGCCCATAAAGCCAAGGGACTTGATAATAGCGCCTGCCGAGGTTCCCTTGGCTTGGTTCATCTTGGAGACGAGCACATCGGCTGGATGTGAGACGATGGCACAGAAGACACCGGCAATGTATCCGGCGGCAAAGGTCACAATCAACTGCTCCCCCTTGCTGCAGTCTTCGCGTGGCTTTGGCACCACATACTTGTAGATCAGCTCGACTGTGCGCTCGAAACACGCAAACTTCATCATGGTATAGGGAATTTGACGGCACCACAATGGCACCAGACCATTGTAGAAGCCACCGACACCACCCTCCTTAATCATCTTGGGTACGGCCTGACGGAAACTTTTGGCATAGCCGGGAATGGTCTGCATCTTAACCTTAACCGCCTCAAGCGGGCAAAGAGCAACGTCGGCAAAGACCTCAGCCGATGCAGATGCCATCAGGTAGAGGTAGGTGCGATATTTATAGGCAAACTCATCGCCGAACATGTGTGCGTACTTAATCTTGAAGAATTCATATAAACCAAATTTGAAAAGGCCTTGACATGAATAGCCGACCAACGTGGGGAACCATCCAGTGGTCAGGCCAATGAGACCCTCTTCGGCTGTGGTTACTTTCAAGCCATGGATAAGATTCTTGTACTTAGCCTTATCGATCTGCAGACGGCACTTGACCAAATCCAGTGGAGTTACCATTGTGTGCGTGGAACCGCAGCTTATTATGCCACCAATACCGCACAGCATTAAGAATTTGTTGCTGCCAAACTCACAGGAATAATCTCCAGAGCCTCCAGCAACCTCAACCAAGGTGTCTTCATCTTCATCATGATCATGTGTTAAATTCTTGAATGTTGGTCCCCAAGGGCCCAAGGACGGCTCGCACTCGGCTCTCGTAAAGGGAGTCTTGAATGGCGAATTCTTGGCGACTTCAATGAATGATGAAAACATTTCGAATTCTCTAATTTTGTTTTGTTACACGGCAGGGAATTAGTTTCCAAACAAGATATAAGGAAATGTGTGACAAAAAATGTAAATAATTTTATTATTTTTGAAAATTTATTTTCCACTGACGATTTCGCTGCAGTTTTGACAGACTACAATGTCAGTGATTCATGAAAATGTTTAACCAGAAATCGAACGATAGACGATAACAGCTTTACAATATATCGGTGCTTTCAAAATATCGATGAGAACTCTACGTTGTATTGCAAACCTTCGGGCTGCATTTGTAAAATATATGAAAATGAAGAATAATGTAAAGGGAAATCATATATTTATATACGATAACTTCAATACAAATATTTGCCTAATGTGTATATATTATGTGTATACATTATGTGTGTATATTTACGATAATTTGAATATAGTCATGATAGAAATCTAATTAATTTTCCCACTGTAATAAAACCCTGAAAACAAGTTTTAGCAGTAAATAATATTATTTTACCTTCGAACAATGAAAATGGTTTATGCATGGAAAACAGCAAAAGAAATATATATTCTCGATCAGCATCACTCTCCGAGTCATGTCTGTCTATCAGTCTGTCTGTCTGTAAGAAAACATAGATCTCAGCTATTATCAAAGCTAGAGATACCAAATTTGGCATGCAGTTTACTATATATATATTATATATTATTATATATATTTTGTTTAGTATACGCAGATTAATTTTAGTCTCGTCGATAGAAGAGATACAGCTTTCGTTAGAAGACTCTGTCTTTTCAAAACTTGGCAAAGAGTATCATACTGTCGGGCTCGTCCGACTGTAGCGCTCCTGGAAAATTGTTTGCTTTGTAAGATTTAGGGAACATTTATAAAACAGAAAATGTAAAGCACTTAAGGAAACATAATCCCTTTCAGTTGAGATTAAGCGCAGCTCCATCAACTCTAAAGGTGATACAGTTAATTTCCTTTTAAATTATTCGAATTTGAAGAACTTTGCACTTGTATCTAGTTTCCATCTAATTTCTTGGCTACTGCCCCAGGCTGGTGTCTGTGTCTGTCTCAGAGTCCATGTTCATGTCCGAGTTGAGGCCAAAAGTTGAACAAATTCGTGTTGTAAACCAGACGCATTTACAATGTGCATAATTGAGTTGGATTCGCTTAAGTGAAACATAACAACTGCATTAGGGGCCGGTAAAACGGGCCAAGAATAGACAAGTAGGGGCCGCAGAAGGCAGAGGGGGATAGGGATAGATAATCCAATTAGACAGGCGGCAAACTAAAATTTCAATTAAAAGAAAACTCTGGCAACTGTTGCAACAACAACAGCAACAGCAACAGCAGCAGCAACAATCGCAATAACAATCAACCTTAGCCGAGGCTTAAAGTGTTTGACGGCTCAACGACAACGACGACGGGGGGTGTCGGCTTGCCGCAAGGCATTTGTGGCATGCAAAAAGCCGCAGCATGCAGTCAGGCAAAGGAGGCCGACTCAAGGAACGGGTGGAAGGTAGACAGGGGAGAGGGGAATTTGGGGGGGGCTGTGGAGTCATAAACAACGCAACGGATTTGCCGCCAGGATGACAACGTCGAAAAGGCGTCGCGCGTGCAACGCGTGCAACTCGCATCGATAGCGATAATTATGTGGGCGTGGCTAAAGGCGGCGACAACCTGCTGCGGCAGCCGCCGTTGCATCTGCCACATGTGCCGGTATCACTGCTGCTGCTGTTGCTGCCTCTGCATCTCTGCATCAAAAGCAAATGCCGCACGTGGCGTGGGCGTTGCCGCCGCGTGGGTGCAACCGAACGTTGCGGCAGCAACCACCGATAATCGCGGCTGATCGTCGGCATTTTTGCAACTGCCGCAACTTTGTCTCCTGCCATTTGCCACAAGCCGCCTTCCCACTGGCCCCCTTGCCACAGTTGCCGGTTGTCGCCAACTTGCACTTCACTTAATTAAATTGCAACCCAGCGCCGCCTCACGGATGTGCCGCATCTGAGCTGTGTGTGCCGCATGCGGTTCTTCTTTACTTGAAAGTCGCCGCACCATAATCGAATTATGCGGCAAGTGGCAGCGAAAAGAATTACGATGCCAAAGCGAAAACATTATTAAAAGCTCATCAGCAATTGACATGCAACGTGCAGCAAACAAAGAGAGACAGAGAGAGAGAGAGAGAGAGAGAGGAGGGAGAAAAGGGACAGAGACGGAGACTGAGACAGAGACGGCCCACAATTAAACGGAAGCAACAACTACAAAACGACTTCATTAACTAAGATTTTCAAGGCACGATGGGAACAATGCGAGGCTTTAAAGAATCACAAATAGAGGAAGGCAAAGAATGAGTGAGAGAGAGAGGGAGTAAAGGGGAGAGAGAGAGAGGGACAGGGCATGCAGGAAGTGAACAGTTGCTGGGTGTGTCGCAATAAATCAACGCAAAGTTATGTTAATCACGTGCTAAACTATATAATACCTATTAATACGCAACCAAAGTTGAGGTCGCAATGTGGCTGGGGAAAACCGAATATATAATCTGATCATAGATTATAAATAAACGACAGAAATGAGCTTTCTGGACCAGATGTGAAATATAACTCAGCATTTGCTCTAGCTAAACACCGAACATGATAGACAAAGCAAATCTATATAAACTTTAACCTTTCAATACAAATAGGACACATCTTATATAGAATATAATAAAATGGAACTTTTATTGCACTCATAAGAAACCTACTTCGTTAATAAAATGCCAAAAGATTGAAATGTAAATGGTAAATTATAATAATATACCTATACAAACCATAAAATGAAGGTTTCAACAACTATTGCAGAAAACTTTAAATTCAATAGGTTAACTATTGAACTCTCTAATACAATAGGTTACTTAGAGACTTCTAGAAATTAAACCACAAAATTTTCTCTATTACTTACTCAAACACTTTCATTATAAACAGAATATTAGAAATCAATCAGATCAATAAAACACATTGGATATATGTGCACGCAAGGACTCAAAAAATAAGTACAAAATGTAACGATTAGTAAAATAAATAAATATCTATAAATAATATAAATATCTATATATATAATAAATATATTTATCAATAGTTGAGTAAAGAATAGAAGAAAGATTATTAGAAAGAATATATATAAGCAATTGACGCGTCCACACGTCGCGACGTTTAAAGTATAATGACTAGGAAGAGCGAGTAAGACAATAAACATAAGAAATGCACACAATAAATATTTAAAATACTAAAGACAAATAATCGTGTTAAGCGTATATATATTATTTATCGTATTTATTTGATTGCCTGCATATGTAAACTGCAAAAGCAGAATAGAGAAGGCAGTCACATCGATAAAATAAATTCGATTGATACGCACTTAACAGGTCTGGCCCATCATAGCAATAACGGGTAGCACCAGAGCGACCATTGTCAGTCCCATTGCAATGCAATTGAATTGAATGGCATCAAAATCAAATACTCACACTCACATTCACACTCACAGGCGTGCGAGTACCCGTTGTACCCCTGTCCCCTGTCCCTGGCACTACTCCTGCCCGTATTGGGGCCCATCCTTGGTTCCATATATGCACTCACAAATGTGCATATAACGTGTGCACATTGCCATCGTCATTATCGGCAACATCAGCGTCATCAGGGCCAGCAAGAGAAAACAATAACAAATGCAGCTACAACAAGGAAGAGAAGGAAAAGGAGCAGGGCAGGGCAGGAGGAGGAGCTTGGCACCAGCAGGAGCATCTGTGATGCAATCCACGTGCAAGTGTTTTTATATGTTTGTTGTTTCTACACTGGGTTCACTTCGGTTGGCTTCGGACTGCGGGAGGGGGGACCGGGGGCGACTGAGGTCGCCATGAATTGAATGCGACAGGAAAATTATGTCCACACATTAAATTGACGCTGGTTTTGCTCTGTGCGACTTAGCTGCACACACACGCATTACGTGGAACACGTTCCCCTCGTTCGTCAGACCATTTCAGCCCATTTCCAGACCATTCCCCAGCTCTTGTCAACTTAATTTATGCTCGATTCCGGCCCCGCACTTCTCCCCACCTCATGCACAACTTGCCGCATTTGGCAAAGACAACTTCAACTAAGGCAATGGCTATGCCAAGTCATCGAAGCCATCGGCGATCTGCTGCCCCTCTGGCCTGCCCCTCTCCCCCCCCACCCCTCGCGGCGACTCGTCATCATCGCTCAGCCGTCTTGTGGCGACATTTTTCATGTCCCGATGTGATCGAAGGCATAAATTATGCACACGACGAACAGAGATCGCAGATCTCGTTGCTCTCTCACTACCCGGGGCCATTCAATCTTTGTGTCAACAGAAATTATTTTTAACAGCAGCAACATGGAACTGGCGACAGTACCTCGGGAGGTACCAGAGGTACCCTGTCTCCTACTCTCAGCGGAGATTAATTGGACCTGATTACAAATATATTTCGTAGGTTGTACGACCAAGTTGGCACTTGGCACTCCATTCGTATTCGTAAAATATTCATTTGGATCTATTAGAGCTAAAAACTGATATTGCCCGACATAAATAAGTGCAACTTGTCGGGTACACTCTGTAGGGAATAGATAGAGATGAATTTACGAGAGAGTATCAATCATATTTGAGGGATTTGCTGCAAGAAGAAACAGAATCAAAGGAGAACAAGATACACAAGATGTAAGGTGTAAGTATATATATTTAATAATCGCTCTATATAGACCTATTTATCATGTTACCAGCCACTAATTCTTCATAAGCTTCATAAGTCTGTTTGAGGTCTAAGCAAGTTAAAAATTATGTAGCAAATTAAAAAAAAAATTGTATAGGAAGCATCTGAAGAGAACAGCTACGACAGGAAATGGAAATTTTAGATTGTGACAGAATAATTCTGAGTTTATAATGAATAAGGGGATAAAGGAGAAACACAACACCTCACTTTTCTATGTTTCTCTTTTGCTCACATGCCACCTTTATTTAGACAATTTGACTGTGCAGTATATGTTATTCATTTTAAAGAAAGATAATTTTAATCCTGTTACAAAAAAGAAAGAAAAGAAATTAGAATAGATATATGAAAAAAAGGAAAAGAAATTATAATATATATGAAATATATGAAATAAAGATAATTGTGGACAGATAGATGCAGAGATCTTACTGATTATTTCAGTCTCTTTGCCTTTAGTATTCATTATCAGTTGTCATCTTTATTTAAGAGATTTGACACTCTACAAATTATTTATAAGATCAATAATGATCTAAAATTACAAACATTCCAGGAAATAATTAAAAAGAAATCACAGAAGGAAATATATATTCTAAGTTTAACAGAAAGATTAAGAGTTTAAATTGGAAGATACGCTATTAAATCATACTCGTATTACTTATTTCATTGATCCAGTTTGCCTTTAATTTGCCTGCCCATCTTTCACCTGCATGTCATTTAAGTTGCTCGAGTTTAATTTTCTTTGCATACTGCACTTTAAGCTCTTTATCCCATTTTCCTAAGCTGTTTACCCCAATAACTTGAGCTAGCCCAAGTGGCTTTGTGGCTTCAGCCAGGATCAAGTTGCATTGTCTTTCAAAGTTTGCCCATCCTTAAGAAATACCTTAATAGTTTATTAATGATTTTGTTGTTGCACTTTCACAAAAGTTTATTAAGAGAGAAAGACAAAGGGAGACACGGCCCTCACACTCGACTGGGAAAACTATTTGCAACTATCAAACAGGGCGGCAAACACTTTCCATGCCACGTTTTCAGTTGCTTCACGTTTTTTAAACCAATTATAAGAGTATGCAGTAACACGAGCCTGGCTGCCCTGGCAACTCTGGCCTTCTCTCTCTCTCTCGCTCTCTTGCTGCTATGAAGCCATCATGTGGAAAAACACTTAATTACTTTAGAAGAGCTGCGCACAAAAGTGTAAAGTGCCCGGCCACGCCCACTCCAGGAGAGGGCAAACAGGCAAGGCTGGGTTCATAAACAGTTAACTAACTAAAGTAACTGGCAGACGGTACGGAAGACTAGTTCTACGACCGGAGCCAGCCATCAAAGGTTGCCACTTCCTCAATCCCCTTTCTTCCAGCTCCTGCCCCTGCCCGTACCCCTGCCCCTTTCCCTTCGTCCAGACTGATGTGTAGTCGTAGTATTTAAATTAGATTTGCCTGAAATCGTGCGTGATTGTCAACTGGCAGCTGTTACCGGTGGGCGCTAGAGGAGAGGTTGCGAGAGTGAGAGAGGGTGGAGGAGGCAGAGGTGGGCGTGGCTTTTTGGGTAAACAGCAGGCCAAAGACTTTTGCGTGTGTGCACTCGAAAAAGTTGCAAATTGGATTTTGGTTTTTGAGTTTTGCGAGCTCAAGACAAGCGCCTCAAACTTTTCTAGTGTTAAACTTTTGCCACGAGTACACCATCAAGCTGAGGGGCGAATGGGGGACTGCCAGAGGTACAACAGCGGCCTCGTCTTTAATTTAAATCATTTCATTTCTTTACTTTTTTTTTGTTTCCTCCTCTTTTTTTGGGTCAATTAAGTCGCTGAATGAAGACTCTCAATCAATTAGTGTGGGCACATCGGCAATTGTCTGAAGAGACCCTCGCGCTATAGTCAAATACAAATTTTGTAAAATTAAACAAAAGTCGCGCAAAGGAAATGATCAATTTTCGGACTTAATTCAATGCAGAAGAAGAAGAAGTAAAAGTAGATTGCATACAGGGTGTGGAGAGTTCTGCTTCCCAGGCGCGATTACAAATTCAATTTCACATTACATTAACATATTTAAGTTGAGACAGGTTACTATATAGCGCACTCGACTAGTAGATACTCAGTTGAAATTATCTTTGAAATGAGTTCTGAATGAAATTGATATACGATTTTTGTTTTTTAAAGATCATATATATATTTCTGGGAAAGGTTTACTATTTTTATCGGTAGAACATAAGCATAGTAACTAAGCCTCGGCATTTTAAAGCCACAATTCATAGACAAGAACTGTCAGGAAGGCTTAAAGAAAGGCAAATTATTTAATATACAGAAGAACTTGTATCACCAAATTGAACAAAATATATAAGATAAACGAATAGAATACAAGCCAAGCCAAGTAGACAAGCTTGCACGCAGACAAAGAAAAAGGCATTTGAATTCATAGATATAGTTTCACTTATATATACTGTTCGAGAAACTATATACTATAGTTATAGCTATATCCCAGCTCATGCCTTGCCTCCACCTGTGTCATGCAGATAGCCAGCTGTAAAATACAAAAAGAAACTCACTTGAATTCACTGACATCTTCTAATTTATAGCTACTGTTCAAGAAACTATATACTGCATACCTATAGCTCAGCTGCCGCTGCCTCTGCCGCTGCACGCTGCAAGACAATCGAAGTCGTGGACGAGCTGCCGAACGGCAGCATAAATAAGAAACAATTACGGGCATTTAAATGGCGCAACACCGCAGGACATGAGACTAGAAGTGCGGCGCAGCAGCTCCTTGAAGGATAATAAATGATGTTGTGGGGCGGGGCTAAACTGTTTTGACTTTGTTAATAAATTGAAAAATTATGATAATGCGCCACAACGCAGCAGACTACGAAAGAGAGGGGGGAGAGTAGGTAGACAGAAGTAAAGAGAATAGGACGACGAGCAAAGCGATATTGTGTGGGCGCACACTAAATTAAGGCAAAAGGACTCGAAGGACGTGCAGTGCGCAACGCAACATTAAACAGGCGACTCGCAACTGGCAACTGGCAACTGGCAAATGGCAACGGCAACTGGCGAGGCACATTAAGGCCACACGGACCAGCGATGATGCAACATATTCAGCTTGTCCCCCGTCCCTTCTTGCCACACTGATCCCCTGCTCAACCACTCCACGTAGTTGCAGACAAGATGCCGCGCCGCAAGTGCGCAATTACACTCGAGCGTGTCCTGCGTGCATGTCCTGCAGCCGGCGCCGGCGGCGACTGCGCTGCAATAAAGTGTCACTATAAATAAATAATAACGCCCACGAAAAATGCTAAGGGTACCCGGCCAAGGCCTCAGTCCCAGTCTCCGTCGCAGTCGCAGTCGCCGTCACAGCCTCAGCTCAGCCCTCATGCTGTGCAAAAATATTGAAAAATTGTAATTGTATCTCATAGATACAATTACGGCACGACGCGCCACGTGACCACGCGAAAAGTCACTGATGACGACGCCTGCCGATGCAGCCGCTTAATGGACCAGAGTTCCGAAAAGCAAACACGAGCTACGCTTGATTGCCGACCCCGGGATCAGAAGGGAATATTTAGCTGGCTGCGCGCGTGGAAAACTCAGGGAAAACTCTCTCTCCCTCTGGCAAAGGGCGACAAATGCAAACGAACACACACGCATACACGGATAAACTGGGATGCTGGGAAACGCAGCTCGGTCCGAAACGGAAGCGGCCAACGTGGTCGCCCCTAAGGGCAGGACAATGCAGGATGTGTTAAATGTGAAATGCTCGAGGCAAGTCGCAAGTGTGAAGTGCCAAGCAAATGTGCGTCAAGCAAATACCTTGCGGACTGGTGGCAACCCTGCATTGCAACCCTTTTGCCGGTTGCGGTACATTTGTGAAGCCATAAGACTTGCAAAAAAGCTGAGAAAGTAAATAAATGATATGTGGACATTGTACGCTAGAGGGAAAGAGGAAGGGGAGAGAGAGTAAGAAAAATAAATTGAAGCATTTGAAGCGTAAGATTGAAACTCTACAAAGTGCCAAACAGCTGCTAACCTACATTAGTTTCAAATCAAGAACTCGATAACATCTACGCCAGGAAGGCACCTAGTTGATTTTAAAGAGATAAGGTAAATCATTTCAGGAATAATCTGTTAGCTCAACAGGAGTACAATAGAGCTGAAGGTAATAATATAATATAAATACTGTATTACAGTGTATAAATAGTTGTAAATAGGTTATATTAAATGTACTTGCACCTTAAGGTATGATAAGATATAGACAACCGCATTGTTTTGACAAAATTGATTCCTTCAATTATTTTACTTTCTTATTTCTATTAAATATATAAAAAATATATTATCAGTTTAAGTATTTAAAAATTAAACAAAGCAAACAACTTTTTTCCCCAAATAAAGCTACCTTTCCGAGCAAATATTTTAAAGAAGAACGAAACTTAACTAATCACACATCATTCATCATCATCATTTCCATAAAATATATATAAAAATATAAATATAATCATTCTTTTCCATAAAAACACACATTTCTTGAGTACTATTCATCTGATTTCAAATTTATTTATGGGAATTTTTATATTTAAGTTCTTCGTTCGCTTCACATAACATTAAATCAAATTCAGACGTTTTAAAAGTTTTATTCCGAAACAATGAATCCAATAAAAGCCAAAGAGAAACAGC
The DNA here is from genome assembly GCA_018901815.1 of Zaprionus lachaisei. NCBI lineage: Eukaryota > Metazoa > Arthropoda > Insecta > Diptera > Drosophilidae > Zaprionus > Zaprionus lachaisei. Next base: position 3,256,062 of record JAEIFI010000109.1, read on the forward strand.
TTCCATTTGTCGACTTATTCTTATCCCAAATAGCATCGTACAAAATCGCATAAGAAACCAATTGCCAAAATGCCATTGAAATGGTCACCAGAAACTGCGATTAGTTGCGCTCAATTATGGCAAGCTCTGCTTATGGCAGACTACGCCCCCCCTCTCTGTTCCCCCTCCACACCACATACATAAGGTTAACCTCTCTGAGGAACTCATGACCATTTTGCGTACTCATAACACAGGCTTATCGCAACCATTGCGAATAGAGCGAAAAGCCATGAAACTAAAGCAGACACCAGTGCGAGGCACTTGAAAGCAGAGGAGTGGCGAGGAGGGGGGGAGAAGATGAAAAGGGGCAGCTGGGTATTGAGTATTTTGCGGGAGGAGAGGATTGGAATGCCAAAGGGAGGAGAGTTGCCAGAGCTCTGACATTAATATGACATTTATTTGTCACGAGGCATTTGCTGCAGCGCGCCGTTTAGGATATTTCGATAAACCGCCAGACGCAGACACAAGGACAGTGGCCTCCACCCTTTACCTCCCTCCCTCTTCGCCACCCCCCCCTTCGTACACCCTTTTGGGCGGGCAGCCTCATTGGAAGACGCTGCCAGACGCATAAATTCAGTTGCCGTTAAGCACTTGGCCGGTTATCAATGGGTTAATAAACGTTATAAAATATGAGTTCATTATAGAAGCTCAGTTATAAATTTTTGTGCTTGTTGCACTCGACGCCGCTCGCTGGCACTGCAGAGGCAATAAATTTGTGACGTCACACGCGCGCAGTGTCTGGTCTCATGAGGGGGGTGGGGTCAACATATGCCGCCACAGGGTTGTCGAGCTGCGGCGGCTGCCCGGGTCGCTTTTGTTGTAGTTGTAATGAGAGATTATAATGCCTTATGCGACTTGGCATTGAGCACACACGCACACACACATATACACATACTCTCAGGCGCGTGTCCTTGTCTCCGCTCGACTTGATCCTGCGCCTTTGAGCCAAGGCTTAAGCAGCGACCGCAGCAGTTCCGGCGGAGTGAAATGTTTTGACTGGGGGGTTCTGTGAATAGATTGCGAATGATAAATCAATTGAAAATTATGCGTAATTACTGGATATGCAAATGATCCTATTGTTAATGCCTGGGAAGAAAATGAATAACCATATTAACTATGAATATTCCTTGAGACTAATGAGATGCTAGGCTGAATCTTAAACATAACAATAACTACACGTCAGTCCCACAATGCACGATCTGAAGTATATAATGTGTTTAATGATGGAAAGTTTTTATATTTCTTATTATTTTTTAATATTGTTTTTATTGGTACTAAAATTATTTGTGTCTGTGTTGTATTGGGTTCTTGCAAAACAACCTTTCAAATTACCAAGGAACCTACTACAGAGGGACCTACATTAAACGATATACTTAATGATTCTGGTGTATTATATAATGAGAATGAGAGACACGTAGCACAGGTAAGTGAATTTGAATTGTACTATACTGTGGGAGGGATTTAAGCTGTATGTCCAGGGCTATCAGGACCAACATCAAATCTTATTTTTACAAATGAACAATGGTCTTCGGATAAGATCTGTTGCTCCATTCGTCGACTACCCAGACCAGAATTAATAAATATAATGTATCTTAACATTCTGCGACGAATGTGGAGTACCAATATAAGGATCAACATCAAATGTTCATTCTTCTAGAAAACAATTCATTTCGGATGAGATGTGCTGCTCCAAGAAGTTATTAAGATCTTTCAATTTCAAAAATTAAACATTTTTTTGATACTATATCAAATGTATTATTAAAATAACCAATTATTATTTCACAGCCGGCGGAACCAACGAAACAGATATGTACTAGTAGTGGAAAGTTCTGTGTGCCTGAGAAAACCTGTATAAACGGAAAAATAGATAAAAGTGCTGGAAATATGATTGATCTTTATTTTAGATCTGAAGGGACTGTAGAAAGATGCAATGCGACTCATGTCTGCTGCCAATTAGTTGAAGAGGTAAGAGATATATGTATCTTAACAATCTGAAATATAAAGCATTCATTAAATATTTTGTACAACTTATAGCATTTGTTAATCAAATTATTATCTTTCAGGAGCAATCTAGAGAAGACTGTAGTGGACCTCCGAAATAATGTGTGCCGAAAGAAACATGTATATTGATACAACTGCTGGTCCTCTCTTAAATAAGTTTTCTCGAGCGAATCCTATAAGCAAGTGCGAACAGAATGAGGTCTGCTGCCAATATGGTGGACAGGTAAGAGGAGTTTCAAGTCTATATAACATATATATAGTGACAAGTCAGAGCCTTACTGTACTGTCCTATTGGTCTTAATATGTTTTAAATATTATGTCTTTTCAGAACGTGAAAGGACAAGCGAAATACGGCAAGTTTCCATGGGTGGTGCAAATCATAGAAATATTTATGATGAAGTTTCTTACGAATATTCATACTTGTGTGTCGGCAGTCTAATATCTCCCAATGTAGTTTTGACTGTTGCCCACAATGTCGTAAACTCCAATGAGATAGATCTCTTGGTAAGAGCTGGCGAATGGGATACGCGAGCCAGAACGATATGTAGACCGCAATTTAAAGACTATGATTATTCACGAAAACTTTAATAATCACTCATTGCACTTCGACATCGCTATACTTATATTGAAGCGTAACTTTCAGCTGGATCCACTCATTAGCACCATCAACTTGCTCAGTGCAGACACGAACTTCGATCATTCCCGTTGTATTGTTGCTGGCTGGGGTAAGAAACAACAAACTGACTTGGATTACTCTCCCATTCTCAAGAAGATTGACGTGTCCGTTGTAGACAGAGTGACTTGTCAGGAGCAACTACGTGAATGTTTAAAGTTCCGTTTCTTCGAGCTGCAATCGAGCTTCATTTGCGCCGGTGGTGACGTTGAACACCCCTGCGCTGGTGACGGTGGAGCCCCTTTGATGTGTCCAGTTAACTCCTCGAATCGCTATGAGCTGGCTGGAGTCCTTTCCTTTAGTTCCAAATGCAATACAAGGAACGCGCCTGGCGTGTTTATCAACGTTCCAATGGTGCGATCCTGGATTTCAGAAAAGACAAATCACATCTAAGCTGTATTTGGTTTGCCGCAGTGTTCAAGACCTTTTGTCTTTACCATGCTTATTTTAATTGACCATGTTTTTGATAACAGATTATTGAACTTGCTGTATCCCATTCCATATTCTGTATTTTCGCCAGAAGTTTGCGAACAGTTTTTGGTGCCATGATTGAAATAAAAAAAAACTGAATGAATCAAAATGAAAAATAAAAAATATAATATAATATATAACCATTTTATTATACATATTTGCTGTTATTTTAAAATTATATTTAATCATAATACTGTTCAATGGCATTTTTTGTGTTTGCAAAAATTAAAACAATTTTAATGTTTTATATGCAATTATGCAATTATTTTATGCAATTATTTTAATGTTTGGAGTCCGAGTGTTCTAATCTGTAAATAATTCTAAGAAAAGGGTACACATAAATCAAAATAATGTATTCAGTGTTTATTTATTTTCTTATCGCCATCCGCGTGTGTTGAATTATTCTGACCTATAATATTTCATGTGGCTGAAACTCTCTCTGGTTGTGGTATATTACGCGTTATCAACATCGGAATGCTATATAATATGCAATATAATAATTCGCTTTTGATAGCCCGCGAACAGTACACAGTTTTAAGTGAAAGTAGACACATCTTTGGCGTTCCGGCTTCATTATGAAAAACATACTTTGTATATTTGGAATATTATGTGTCTGTTTTGGGATCATTCTGAATTCTGCCCTTGTATACGGCACTTCTTTTGATGAAATTCTTCAAAGTTCCGATGTGTTGGATGTACAGCCGCAAAATCAACCGTCGACTCAACCCGAGATGCAACCTTTGGCTAATGTGGAAAAGAAATGTACTAGTCGTGGAATGTTTTGTGTTCCTAAAAGCCTGTGTATCAGTGGGCAAATAATAACACACCGAACAAACATCGGAAGAACACATAATCATCACCAAACAATTGAATGCTCTTTGGATAAGGTCTGCTGCTCCATTCCTCCTATGACAGAAGTAATTAAGATCTTTCAATTGCGAAATTAAGTGTACCTTTTACATTGAATATATTAACACGATTACTATCTTCCAATGGCAAGGTCTGTTCTGGTGCTGAAAACTTTTGTGTGCCCAGAGAAGCATGTATAAACGGAGAAATAGATACAAGTGGTTCCAGCATCATTAGTCCTTTCAGGAAATACGAAGAGGAAGAGAAATGCAATGGGACTGAGGTTTGCTGCAAACTAGTTAAAAAGGTGAGAGAAATTTGGTGTAAACAAATTATTATATTATTAAATTATTAAACATACATTGAATATTTTATTGAATTTATTACTTTTATAAAATAATTATTATCTTTCAGGAGCGAACTGGAGAGAACTGTACTGGACCCCTGAAACACTGTGTGCCCAATGAAACATGTATAAACGGCAATATTGATACAACTGCTGGTGCTATCATAAATCCTTTTTCGATTGCGAATGCTAAATGCGATCAGAGTCAGGTCTGCTGCCAATATGGTGGGCAGGTAAGAAGGCTTTATTAAAATAATATCTCTAAAACATACATGTGACGAAGATCTTTCACTTGTGAAAATAAGTATTTTCTAAACTTGTTTAAATATTATGTATCTTTTAGGACGTGAAAGGACAAGCGAAATACGGCGAGTTTCCATGGATGGTGCAAATCTTAGAAAAGATTTATGATGAAGTTTCTTACGAATATTCATACTTGTGTGTCGGCAGTCTAATAGCTCCCAATGTAGTTTTGACTATTGCCCACAATGTCGTAAACTCCAATGAGACAGATCTTTTGGTACGAGCTGGCGAATGGGATACGCGAATTAGGACGGAGCCAGAGCCATATGTAGACCGTAACGTAACAACTATAGTTATTCACGAAAACTTTAATAATCGCTCAATGAATTTCGACATTGCTATACTTATATTGTCGGATAAGTTAAGTCTGGGTCCACTCATTAGCACCATCAGCTTGCCTAGTGCAGAGATGAACTTCGATAACTCCCGCTGTATTGTTGCTGGATGGGGAAAGAAACAAAAAACTGACACAGTTTACTCTCCCATTCTCAAGAAGATTGACGTGTCCACTGTGGATAGAGAGACTTGTCAGGAGCAACTACGTGAATCTTTAAAGTTCCGTTTCTTCGAGCTGCAATCGAGCTTCATTTGCGCCGGTGGTGACGTTGAACACCCCTGTGATGGTGACGGTGGAGCCCCTTTGATGTGTCCAGTTGTTGGCTCTCCGAATCGCTATGAGCTGGCTGGAGTACTCTCCTTTAGTTCCAAGTGCAATGCAAGGGACGCACCTGCCGTGTATGTCAATGTTCCAATGCTGCGGTCCTGGATTTCAGCAAATGTGCAGAGAAAAAGGGGAGCTTACCTTTCTGTCTCTCATTAAGATGAAAAGAAAAAAAGCAGTAACTTCAATATTTAATAATAAAAAAACAAATCTTAAAGTATAATCACTTTCAAGTTTAAAAATAAATGAAATGAAGCAAGGTCAATTTTCCAATGAATTGCAGAAAATATGAGACGAGATAAAATCATATATATGCCTGCAGTTTCCGGCATATCTATTTAGTTGGAAATTCCCTTCGAAATTTGGCACGTTTTGCGAGCTGAAAAAAATTGCAGAGTGAATAAAAGAGACGAACGTGATTTCCCTTCGTCGACTGCGAACAATAGCTCGTAATTCGGACATTGTTTTTCGACCAAAGAGAGAATAACTCGAATTACCCATTGTACCATCTTCCTGTGTGGTTTATGCCCGTGAAGGGGGGGAGGATTGTTGACTGGCCGATTGGCAGATTGGCTCGACTAATCAGGACAATGGAAACTGATGCCGTGTGTAATTGGAACTGGGAATGGAGAAAAACAATGCAAAGAAGATAATGACCATGGTTAATACGCATAAAATGAGGCTATCTGCGAGATGACGTTGTTACCTGTGCCTGCCTACGAGCTGTTAACAAAGCCGTGACTCAGGTCGTGACAGTCACTGTGACTGGGCGCACATTTGTGTGGTCCCTCGCAGTGGGAGATGACACGAAACAAGACGCAATGGAAAGAAAAGCAAACAAGTAACAGACAATAAATAAACAATTGATTGCTTCCACGTATGCCATCTCCCTCCCTCGCCCTTTTCTCTCTCTCCTTCTCTCTGGCAGGACATGTGTTTTGAATTTGTCGCCTGCATAAATTTCCTCGAGCTGATCCTTTTTTTTCTTCTCGAGTGCGTGTTGTGCCTTACAAATTTCATGCTAATGCCCATTTCCTTTGCGCCCCGAACCTATTCCATCCTATCCGATATCCAATATTGTGTAAACAAATGATGCCACTAGGTGTCGTCTTACAATTGCCAGCCTGCTGCTGCCGTTCCTCTCTCCCCCCTCCCCAATTCCACTACCATCCCTTCTTGGACTACGCTCAAGTGTGTGTCGCATAGATCAACTGCCTGTTGGATTCGAGAGGTCCCGTTCAGGCATTAGTTTTGACTCATCCACTCTTTGACAGCCGCCAGCAGCTGTTCCCCTTTCCTCTGCCCCATTATCTGCTGTGTTTATCTGCTGTGCTCGAAATGCGGGTGAACTATTGACACAATTGTTTTTGCCAGCCGGCGAGACTTTTGTTCCTACATACACTCCTCCTCATTCCTCTTACTCTTTCTCTGTCACTGTCTCTGGGCTATTTTTAATTATTTGTATTATGTTTCAGTTACTCTCCGTGGCGCATCGTTAATTACACTGCACAACGAGTCTTTGGACTCACAACATCACGATGCTTCTTCCAAATATTTGTCAACGGGCGAGGTTATGGTTACCCAGTTGGCCACTTAAGCTACACATACATGGTGGTCCCAGACCCGACTCGCTTTCCCTTTTTGCCGACGACTTCGGTAACATTACATTAACCAGCGATGTTTGTGTTGTGTGGTTGGAGGGGAGGGTAATGTGGTTACTGTGTTGGGTCAACGTTGCAGTGAAGGTGACGTTCAGTCAATCTACAGTTGAAACAGTAATGGACTGACTCAATTAAATGACATCGATTGGAAATATATGTTTACTTTATTCCCCTATAACTCAGTTAACTTGCCATCGATTCAGATGAAACTTGGTGTATCAGAAGATGACATAGGGAGAAAATAACTAGCAAATTATTTTTATTGTAAGTTGTATAAAAGCTGAATTATTGGTATTTATATAAATTCAGTCCTGCAAAAGCTGTGGGTATGAATTTTTAAGTGTATTTGCAAATTTAGTGAGTCTTTCTGGCCTGGACTCTGAGATCACAAAGGTAACTTAGTTATCTATCTCGCCTAGACACTGAGTTCATGTAGATGGCTTGGTTATCTATCTTGCCAGGGAACACACATCCAAAAGCTTGTTTAGGTCTCTCCCTCATTGATCTATCTGAAAAATGCACTGTCTCATTACTTCCCCTGCAAGAGTCTCCCTTCCCAAGTCATTCATTGCCAAATTAAAGTCACTGAGTTTTTCTCTTTCAAGTCCTTCCCGTTGGAGTCTGTACCCTGTGGCAAATCCTCTTATTACCTCATCCATCAACCTTCGGGCAAGCTAAGAATCACGTTAATACCTTCAAAATTGCAACTCCCGCGTATACGTATTATGCCTTATTACCAGATAATTTCATTATTTAGCCAAAACATAATATAATTGCGCCATATCCATCACATCTACAGACGCAGACTGTCTCCCTTTCTCTCTCTCCCTCTCACACACACACATTAATACACAATTAATTTCATAAGCTCATAAAAACGTGTGGAAAAAAGAAACAGCAAAAAATTGCAGAGAAAAGGGATAGAGAATACGGAGAAGAGGCGCATAGAAAGAACAAAAATCAGATAAAGCCGCATAAATAGGTACCTGGGCCAAGCCTAGATGGCCTGGAGTGTTGATGGCGATTGCATGTGAGAAAAGCAACAGAAAGAGGGAAGGGAGAGAGAGGGAAGGGAGGGAAGGAGGGTAGAGTGAGCGTGAAAAAAGCCGAGAGAGAAATTATATATAATCCCGACGCGCAATCAGCGTGTAAATTATAAGCGGGCCTTACCTCAAACGGAGGCGGGGCCGTGGGCGAAGCCTAGCTAAAGTAGCGCAAAACTTGCAAGCGGTTGTGAAAATAAAGTAATGCGAAATAATCCTTGGGTTGTTATCACACACACATACACACACACACAGAGTCAGACAGAGACAGAGACAGACACACGGCCGAGCAACACGACATTCGCCGAGCTCGCGTGGCACACAAAAGCCTAAAGAGCGCCCGTATTTGAGTAGGGTGAGAAGCAGAGAATGAGCAGGGAGAGAGGGCAGGGGAAAGTGGAAAAGGAAACTGGAAAATGCAAAATGGATGCGAAGCCCTGACAGGAACAGGGACAGCAACGGGGACAGCTACGAGGACAAGGACAGCGACAGTGAACAGGCAGCGACTGGCCCAGGATATTTACACAGCGGCGATATTTGCTTAGACATCACTGTGTGTGTGGCTCTATATATGTGAGTATATGGGTGTGTCTGTGTGTGTGTGTAGCGGTAATTTGAGCGAAGCAAAAGATATTGCATACGTGCTGGGCATGTGGGGGAGAATATATATCAAATTGCAGTTGCGCTACATTGGCAAAGTTTATACCATATTTGATTAGGCATTGAAATAGATGAAATTAAAGATCGCAGGGTGACAGAAGAGAGAGAGATAAGGAAGATAAAGAGAGAAACAAAGACAGAGACAGAGAAAGAAAGAGAGAGATAAGCATGTGATTAAGCTAAGTTAACTTTGAAACATCTTAAGACTATTTCGAAATATTTGTCTGATTCAATTTTAGAAGATCTATTGGAAATCTAGTTTTATTTTTACTCTCATAACTCGTTCAACTTTCTGTCGATTGAACTGAAATTTGGTGAATTAATAGCTAACATATGTATATATAAAACAGCATGCAAAATCTTTTTAATTTAAGATTTATAAAAACTGAGTTGTATTTTACATAAATTGAGTAAAGAAAACATTGGAATTAAAAATGCGTATAGGAGATTTGGAATAAGCTTAAGGTCTTCATTTTGCTTTGACTCTGAGAGCACAAAACTTGCTCATATATCTGTTTATATTTCTATTTATCCAATACATGCCACATAGCATCTTTGTATAATATTTTATACGTTTGTTTTTATCGTTTTCCTATTGAAAAATTATGCGAAAATTCCATAAGGCAAATCACACATAAATCAAGATTCAGGCTGTCAAGATTCACCCCACTAACTATATGCAAATAAACATTAATCTATAAATTTATATATGCCATACCTAGAAGATAAAGGTACCGACCTCATCAAGTGAGTACAGACTGTGCCCGCTTGCTATACTCTTCTCTGCTTCTTTTTTTCATAATGCTTTTAATGAAATTTTTATCTTTTATAGCAGGAAGCTTGACAAGCGCACCAGAGCGAAGTCGAGGCTAAGGCACAGAGCGAGGCCGAAGCCGACGAGGCGTTGACAAGCCGCATTGTCATCAATTCTGCCTTTGAGCACAGTGTACACTGCACAACACACGACACGACAGGAAGGGGGGGAACAAAAAGGATGTAAGGTGGTTGGGCAAGCGGTTTATGGGCTTATATCGTATAGTTTAGATTATGAAATATATTTTTTTAATTTATGCACAATTTCACTAAGCTCTCCAGGGGAGTGGGAGATAGATAGAGAGAGTAGAGAGGGGAAGGCAGTGAGGCACAGGGAGTAGGAGACCTACCACAAGTAGGTCATTGTCACTAAGCCACAGCAATTGGCTTTAGTTGATGATGAAATGGAAACAGAAATGAGAGAGGGAGTGGGAATGGGAATGGGAGTACCCAGAAATCGGATTAGTTGTGCGTGCAACCGTTCTGTGACCCTCGTCGGGGTTAAATTCAGAGCATAAATGGATTAACGCTTCGCTGAGAATTCGAAATTCATTTAAAGAACTCAATTGAGGCGACTCTCAAGCAACCTCAACAGAACTCTTGCCTGAATCCTTTTTTTTACCCTGCTCTCCCCCAACTTCTTCTTTTTCCAATCAATTGTTCAGCTGAGACAGACAAAGTCTTAAATTACACGCTGTCTGAAATTCGAGCATGAGTAATTCTTCTTTGTCGTGTCAGATGCTGCGTGCGAGAGATACCAGATACAAGATACCAGATTCAATATACCAGATACCAGATACAATATGCGAGATACGTGCACGCTCCGTTCGAGCGCAAAATCTATTATAATTCGTGGAAGTAACATGTTAATTGAGTTATCAATGCACACCTACAGAAGCTGGAGGTCTCCCCTGATCTCGTTAGCCGACATTGTCCGACAATGGACCCGAACATGTTCGAGTGTCGTTTTCCGGCCAAAGGATTGAATTTCACAAATTTTCCAAGCGTTGACAGCTGGCGTATCCTATCGATGGTCTCAGTTAATTGTCAGTGTGATTTATAACTTGAACTAGTTGCGGTCGCGAGAGCAATAAATGCACTTGAAAAGTGTAACAAAAGTAGTTTAACTGCTCTCGACTGTTATAAATTATTGTGAACGAAAACATAACCCCAAAATGATATGGGTTTTGTTCAGTTCCCACGATAGTAAATCCATTTCGTGGACACTGCATTGCAAGGAATTGAAGCTGTAAATAAAGAAGATTATGATAAGTTACTTATGGTACAGAACATAAGCTCAAATTGAATAGGTTTTTACTCTAAGACTTGCTGGATTTTACTCGATATGGAAACCAGCTTAACAATAATTAACTGCTAGAAATTAGAACAGCAAGTGTAGAAGACTATGACTCTAAATTGATTACAGTTGAAACTATAAACTCTAATTTATTAGATTTTATATCGATACTTTCTGGATTTTACTGCATATCAAATTTACTTCAGATATTATTCTCTGCATGAAATTAGAGCAGTAAATAAAAAAGATTTATAGATATTATAGCCTTAAATTGTTTCGATTATTTTAGTAAATCTTTAGGAATTTTATTCGATTTCAAATCTCTTTGGGAGAGAATATTGGATAAAGAAATTTTAGTATATAAAGAACATTTTCACTCTGTTTCAATTCATTAATTTATAACGTCAGAAACAAACACAACCAAACCTTTTGAGTTCTGCCATAAAGTGCCTCTTTTCTTTTATATTCTTCAAATGTATTTATGGCTATATTTTTGCCTATATAGCTTTAAAGCTGCCTTCAGTTATCACACACAATTGCCCTGTGAACCGCACAGAATCACATAAATATTTCTTCTTACAATATGGCACAAAAAGTTTCCGTGGCCATAAGTCAAGCACATCCTGATGTCCTGGCCTCAAAGCATCCATGCAAAAGGAATAACTCGTGTACTTTTGTATGCCACAGCATTTTATTGATAAACTTGTACCACAAACGGCAAGGAAGGCTAGAGAGGGAGCAGGGGGAAGCATCCCATAGTGGCACAGTCCACAGTCCGATGAGCACACAGCAAAAAGCAGCAGCAGCAGAGCCAAACCATGATGCAGTCCGTGCATGACTTCAATTTTATCATCCCATTACCCCCCCCCTCCTCTTCGCGCTCCTTCTTCCCTCTCTCTTTCTCCTCCTAACATAGTCGCAATCAAAACCAAGTTGTCGCAGTCCAAAGAAGTCTCAACAAATATTTTTCAATAAGCATTCAGATAGAGAACTTCTGCATGGCCTGACTAGACACAGAAGGTTTCATGGCAATAGAAGGTGACAGAGGGGGGATGGGGGAAAGACACCTTGGGAGAAGCAAGAGACAACGCGAAATTGTTTCAGAGCCCCCATGCTCCGAAATGATTAACCAATACGCACATGCAAACCAGCTGGAGAGTGAATGATACAGAGAAGTTAGGGTAGGGAAGGACAGCTGTGTGGCACTTGAGTTATGTTGACGCAGTTGGGGAGCTCCTCCAATTGCTGAAGAAAAATGAATTAAAATCAATAAAAAAGTGCATATAAATAGTGGAGTGCAGTGTGAAAGACTCAGAAATACCCTAGATAATGTTCTATAGTTTAAGAACTGTGAACTTAAGATTAGTTCAAAATGCATTAGGACCAACGTTAAGGTTTTTTAAGAGATATGAAAAATATATAGATATGAAAAGTACCTTCAAGAAATACATTTGTAAAACAAATAATGATAATAATGGGAAATTATATTGAACCTTTAAAGAACATGTGCAATATTTCTTGTTGCAATCTCTCAGTTAATCCCCTTTAGTAACATCTTAAAGTTTTCGGAGTGAAAAGAATATACATTATATCATATTTATATACATATTTATTCTTTTAAATGATTAAATACTTATTCATTATACAAAAGCACATTTACCTATACCAAATTTATTTCAATTTATCAAAGAACTTTCAATACTATTCCAACTTCTGCATGGTTTATTATACCCCAATTTAAAATATATTTTATGCTTGCGGGGTATCATAAATAGTACACTATATTATGCTTGTCAGACGTGTTGGTCTCTTGGCGCAGCGTTGCGGAAAAACTAATGAGCATTTGCCTACGCGTTCAACGTTCTGCGGCGAAAAGTCACAAGCCGCAGGCACCTGATGCCGACGATACTTCTCCTGCTCGGAGGAGTACGTGAGGACATGTGAACCTGGACCCAACTGCCGACCAACTGCCTCAATGGAGTGTTTAATTTATGCGTCGCATATGTCAACCCGCAGTAGCATAGCGAAGAGAAGCAGCAGACGGTGCCTGGAGAGGGTACAACAGGTACCTGCAGAAGTATTTCTCACGTAGGCGCCGCGTCATAGTCATAGTCGGGGCCTGTGGCCAAAAATTTAATTAAATTTCACGCTGCACGAGTGCTTGCTTACATTATTATTATTATTATTATTATAATGATTATAATTCTTATTTGAGTTCATATGGATAGAGTACTGCGGCTGGTATTGTTTTCATTGTCTGAGGTCCTTATTGTTGCTTCTAATTTGAGCTGCTGCCAAAATAATAAACTGTCAGAAAGTTCGTGAAATCTGATAAATAGAATAAATGTTATAGTCGGCCAACCAGCAAGTTTTATTCAGAAAGTACGAGAGTTGTTCTCATACAAAGAAGTTTGCTTGGGTAATTATCGATTAAATTCAACACAAAGTGTGTTAAGCATACGGAAATATATAAATTATATTTATAAATACGCATACCATAAACCATATTAACACATTAAATAACTAACTTAATACTTGAGTTCAATGTTGCCACAAATAACTGCAACACCTCTCAAGTTCTTGCTGCGATAATCATAATGTGCTTTAGCCTAATGCATATAATACTATTTTGTTTTACAGTTCGAGTTGGACTTTGCAGAACTAATCAGCTTTGGCTAAGCATTTTGAATGCATATTGAAAAGTGAAGCTACAGCAGAGCCACTCACAAAAAGAGCCAACGCCGAGAGCCCCCTGAGAGCTGGCCAAGGATTACCTTACTCCCCTCTATGCCGCCAAGCAGTTCAGCCGGAGAATATTAGAACATTACAAATGGCACAACTTGAATTGATACAGAAGCAGCAGCAGAAAAAGGAGGTGTAGCTGGAAAAGGTTGGTGAGATAAAGAGGGGAGAGGAAAGAATGAGGAAAGAGAAGTGATACGAGAGAGGGCCAGGCAAATACAGAGGCATCATTAATCTTCGACCACATTCAATAATCATGCATAGAGAGACTGCGAGGGAGAGACAGTGAGACAGAGAGAGAGAGAGAGCGCAGATAGTCAAGCTGCCAGACGAGCTGAATGTCTGTCCGAGTGCCACAGAGTGTAACATGCATGCTGTGCACACACACACAGACAGTCACATGTGCACACACTTAACCCCAGAATGCCCCCGAAACTGCAGCAGCAAAAATAATAAAAGACACGAGAGATAGAAACAGAGACAGAGAGAGACAGAGAGCGAGGCAGCTGCAGCTGAGCATCGAGCAAAGCTTTAAATTATGCCAATGATTTGTTGCATAGAAGCAAGTGGCAAGTGGCAAGTGGCAATACAGCTGTACGGCAATCTGGCAATATGGCAGCCTGGCGATACGCTCTGCCAAAGCGAATGGCCAAAAATGAAAGCCGACAAATTGTGCAACTGCAGTCGAAGGCAAGTCAAGTTGCCTCGCTACCCTCTCTCCCCTTGCCGCCCCTTGCCTTCTCCCCCTCTTTGTGTGTGTTGCTGATTTTGGCAGCAAGTGGCATGGCCACATTTGTCGCTTCACTGAGCCCCGTCCCTGCCCCCCTCCTGAGTGCTGTGCCTCGCTATGTCTGCATAATTTTTATACCCCGAATGCCTTGGCAACGCCTCTGTTGCATGTGGCATAGTCCTGCAAGAGTGCAGCCCAGAGGGACGTGGGCAGGGGGCTACCTCCTCTGAACGGGCCTACACATATTGGCAACAGCTCTAACTAGAAATACAACAACAACAACAACGACAACAGGAACAACAACAACTGCAGCCTCGGCAACAACTGACAATGGCAAATGATTAAGTTGCTTATTCGACAAATTGATGTTGCGTCCCATGGGCATTTGGGGCGTTCAAAATGGGCGTGCCAAATGGCCCAATACACTCAGCAAATTTTGATATGCAATATTAAGAATATTAATCAGCTAGGAGGAGAATAAGTAAGGTTAAGTTTTTCAAATTTTCAGCATGAAAAACTGTGTGAGAAGTTCGATATAAATACATAAATAACATACATACTAAATTGCTGAGACCCAATTGAATATGTATTAGTATATATATTTATGATATAAATATATATGTATATATAAAAGAAATTATTTAAAAAATATTTGAATAACTGAAATATGAAAATTTTAAATAATAAGAATACCGAATTACTTTTCTTTTTGTAGAATTCTAATTTAATATGATTTATAGAACTTGCATAATAACGAAACAAATGTAAAACATTACTAGAATAATATAAAATATTATATATTATACAATCTAGAGGAGAATTGTAGAATCTCCATTAAATATTAATTGTAGAATGAGTATAAATAAAATACATGTATATAATATTATATACTATTCAAATATTATTTTGTATTTTAGTATTTCTAATCAACGCAAATGTTTTCTATTGTAAATAAAATATAAATATAAATAAATATATATACACTATATAAAACATCTGCAAATAAATGTTTGTTGAAGTCTTCGAAAACATCAAATAATTTCTAAGCACTCAATGAGGACATGTGAGTTTCCATGACTGGCTCCATAAAACATCCGCAACTGATGCCTGAGGACTGTCTGTCCAGCTGTCGAATGGACTCTGCCAGTGGTTTACGAGCGACTGCTCGGCAATTTTGTGTCAACACCAATAACTCAGACCAGTTGAGGCTCCAAGGTTTCCTCCCTCCTCCCTCTCTCCCTCCATTCCCTGTCGGACGACGCCACTGTAGCTGAGCCTTGTGAGCGCAGCACTTGCAACAATTAATCACATGTGGGCCATGGTCCATGCTGCTGCTGGCCACTCTCTGTCCGTCCGGACATCCGCTGTCCGCAGTCGGCGACATATGTGGGAAATTTGGAAAGTTTAGGGGGTACTACGGGACAGGGACAGGGGGTAGGGGGAGGCGGAGGTGGACGAGCTGGGCAGGAGCTAAGCGAAAACATTTCGGATGAATAATGACAGCTGGCAAAAAGTCAAAGGCGAGTCAAAGGCGCAAAACGGTTTGTGGCGCATGAAAAATGGTTGCAGGTGCCACTGAGTGGGGCAAACAACACAACAACAACAACAACAAGAATACAATCGATTGCCAGGGCTGGTTAAAAAAGTTTTAATGAATTTTCACAGGCGTGATAATCAAGTGGGCGACGTACCTCACTCCCTCTTCCACCTTCTCCCCACTCCCCTCTCCACCCGTGCCTCACCCCTGTCTATGTGTCACATCAAACGCAACTCATGCCACACAGATCCTGGTCGGATCCGAGGCACGCCCGAGTAATTCAATAAAACTTTGCGACAAATGAAGCACCCGCCGCGGAGTTTCAAGCTAACTTCAACCGACAGCCAATGATGGGTGCGGCAGTGGTAAGCGGGGGGAAAAGAGAGAGAGAGAGAGAGAGAGGAGTGCAGGGGCAAGGGAGTAGTCTAAACATAGGTAGGGAAGGTACACAGTGGGGAGCAATGAAGCGTTGGCTTGCAAATGAAAATGATTTCCTTCCATGTCATTATTATGTATTTTGCCGCGACGCGACTGTTTTCACTTTTGTCTGCTCCGCTCTGCGTATCCCCGAATCCCCACCAGGACCAGACTCCTCGACACTTCCAGCCACCTCCATTTCCCGCCAGCTTTGGCACTTGCAAGTGCTTAGCTCATCGACAGGCCCGCCGAGATACGCAGCCAATGGAGAAGGTGAGTGACTGTGAAATACCCTAGAAGTTGAAAACAGAAAACTCTTTTTGTGAGGCGAATAAAATAAGATATTTTATTATATACATAGTATTTCATTATTTTAGCATAAAATATAATATAATCATCACATTTATTTAATATACAATTATTACTATTTATAAATATAAATTAGGTTTAGTAAAATGCAGACTAAGTATTTACAAAATTGCAAAACAAAATTGAAGCATTTGTTCAATCAAAATCTTCACCGATTAAGAATCTGCTGTATGTTGTGCTTAACTATTACCAAAATCTGTTAAAAATCATCAATATTTTCTCTTGCTAATTTACTTAATATAATTTAAATACAAATGTAAATACTATATTAAAATGTAGGCAAATTTAAAGTTTATTTTCTGGTCAAAATCTAAAAAATCACTTAAATCTTTTCGGTATCTCATCTTCTACAGTACAAACAGACTACCCCTTTGTGCACCTATGCCCTTTACAGGGTATGCCAAAAAAGGCAATGTCTACTCGGCGATTTCGCTTAGCTCTCTCTGCCTTTGGTTCCATCGAATTTGTTGTTGGCGTTTGTCTGCGTTGTATGCTTTCCGTTTCCGCTTCCTTAGCTTTGCAGTTTGCTGCCTTTCTTCTCGATGACGACCACGCACCACCCACTCTTCTGAGCCACGCCCCTCTTCAACCCTTGGCCCAACTCTTCGCTCTGGCTTTCATTCTTCTTTCTCTCTGGAAATTTTTCACATAAAAAATAATAAGAAAAGTTGTATGCTAATGTTTCGACTTGTGTTCTGCAGAATAGAAAAGAAATTGAAAAACAATTTTTGCATTTGGCATTTCTCAATGGGGGAAACTTTCCAAACAGAAAGAATGAAAGAGAGAGAGAGAGAGGGAACATGAGTTAGTGAAAGAGAGAATCGGATAAGTAGACTAAAATCAAATACTTAGACATTGATTATGTGCATTCTTAAAGTTCGAAGCAATTTGAAAAGTTGCCAATGGCAAAAGCAGAATGTGATTAGTTAGAGAGTATCCAGAGAGAGAGAGAGAGAGAGAGAGCGGGGTGGGGGAAGAGACACCTTGACAACCCACAAAGAGGGCTAACCGAAGTGGCAAGTGGCAAGTGGCATCGAAATGGAAATCTTTAGGGTTAATGCCAAATGAGTTTCATCAACTTTTTAATTAGTTTTGCAATCAGAAAAACATAAAACTTTTGCTGCAATTTTGGGCAATCAGAGTTGCAGGGGCAAAAGGGGGTAGTCAGCTCGGTTATCAGCAAAAACTTTACTTAATAATTTCAAAGGTAAATATTTATTTTCAAGCTAATGCCTGGTGGCCATAATCAACAGCTTGAAAAAAGCCAACTCGAAAACTGCGACGCGTAAAGTAATCAATTTTGGCCTGGCACAGTTGCCACTTTGCCTACCTCCCTCCCCTTAACCAACACTGGTCTGGAGAGCTCATCCGTCGAAAGTTCAAACATCACCTGGCGTAGCCGCAGGGCTGGCAATGGCTCCGTGGGGGCTCCCCCCTTCCCATGCTCTGTGGCGATTCCTGTCGTCATTTTGTTTGTTGTTCGAGTTGTTCTTATTGTTATTGTTGTTGTTGCCACTGCGAACTGTGGTGGGCGTGGTCGGCAAGGGGAAAGGAAGGAAGGGGGGGTGGGGGGCCTGGGTTTGGGTTTGTCAAAAGTTTTTGTGCGCTACTGAAAAATTGATATGCTGCCTCACGTGCTCTGAAATTTTTTATATTTGTTGATTTTTGGCTTAGAGTGTTGACCAACAACAAAGTTGCCCAGTTGCCTTTTGTTTTTCAATTTTGCACTTTTTTCTGTCCCTCCCCACTCGCCCTACCTCTTCCCCTTCTGTGTGCAGCTCAAGTTTCAATGAGTTTCGGGTTTCCTCTCCCACTCCCGCCCCAGTCAAAGCTCACCTGCTCCGAGCCGAGAATATTTTCTGTTTTAGTTGTGCGACTTTTATGGCAATATTTCCCACCCCCCCTTTTATTGCTCCTCTCTTCACCATTCGCGACGTTTTTAATAACTTAATATCTTTTGTCAATTTGCCAGATCACTTTAATTTGATTGAAACGAAACTGTTCAACTTTGAATTTCGGCTTTTCAATGGACTCCATCGCCACGCTGCGCTGGACCCTCTCAAAAGGCAAACGTAGTAACTCTGCTCATCGGAAGGGGGGTCAACTATCTGATGGGGTGTCCTTTGATAACGAGCGAGGGACAGAGAGTACTCAAGCACTTGACTTTCTGTTCAGGTTCGGCTTAATTAAGATTGAAAGTGCGCACTGTGCCGTGCTGTTACCAAAAGAATTCGACACACTTTACAGCAATCATATTTTGTGGGAGTTCGTTAACCATTTCTGGTTGGCTTCAGATCAACAAAAGAGGAAGCATCCGTCGTGACAGACTGTTACTCATTAAGCATTTTAAACATATTTAAACATGCAGCAGAATATAAAAGATAACAGCTGTAAGAGTAGAGTTGTTAGCGAGGGCTTAATGAAATAGAAACTTAATAATATATCGACTCTATTATTCAACTTGAGATGAACAAAACAGGAAAGATATCGCGTGTTAGATATTAAGTATGTTAAATATATGTTAACAAGTAGCAGTATGTTATAGTTAACAGCTGTGGGAGAGGAACTGTTAACGAAAGATCTAATTGAGAAAGAGACTTGTTTATTTATCAACTCTAAAAATATTCTACCTTATCTGCTCTCTTCTTTAATTTCACCTAATCGAATGTTCTTCTAAGTGTGTAAAGTATATTTAATCTTCTCGTTCGCATAACATTTGCTACCTAATCATAAATCCACGCAGTAATTGCATCACATTTTCAGCTTAATTCAAAGAAAATCGTGTTGTGCCCTTGTCTTAAATTTCACAACAAACTTGTCGCATTAAATTCTCGCCTGGGTGGAGCTGCTTTTCCTATTAGCTCTCGATTTGGGCAGTGGCTTTAGTTAAATGCTACGCATTTCAGCTGTGGCACGTGCCCCAACGAGCGATGCTCTTTGAACGTTTTTTAAAGACGTTGCGAGATACATGAAAAATATGTGCGCAGAGACAAAGAAGAATACACTTGCAGTATAAGTGACTAGGTGATACCCTGTGAATGAGTGTGCATAGATAAAGAAAGTACTCAAGTAACCAAGGCTGGACTGTTCATTGCCCATATTCTATGCCTTCCATGTTGCTTCAGGAGAGAGAACTTGAACTTGATGAACGACTTTATAAAGTACAAATAGAAGAACACAAGCTCATGATGTAGAACGAAGACCATAATAACACATATAAATGTCTTCTAATATGTAAATATCTAATATGTAAATAATATACTGTCATTCAAAGTCATTCTAAGGCTCATGATGTTCACATGTTAAGTCCCATTATCCTATTACTGTTTATTTCTCTTTGCCATCGCTCTCGCTATTCTTCTTTCTTAAACTCTTCATATTTTCTCAAGTGGATTACACCTCCTTTCCTTCCACTACATGTGTACAGGGTATAAGGCAGAAGATGAACACGAAACTAGTCTCTGGCCGTGCTGATGCTGTGACAGGCATATTAAAAAGGACGCACGGGCCACATCGTGCTCGGCTCAGCCTGGCCCGGGCCCGGGCCCAACCATGACGTGCCAAAAACTAAGTAGTGTCAGCGCAGCCATCAAAGGGCATGGCATACCTCGAAAAGGCATCTACCTCATGAGCTCCTTTCCACGTGCAGGTGTAGGCGCTTTATGTCCCCTTCCTTCCTTCCCCGCTTGCCACATAGGCAGTTGGCATTACATGCCTTTTGTGCTGCCAGCACGCTTGGCCTGGCAAAGAGATTGGCTCGAGGCGTGCCAGAGTGTGTGTGTGTGTGCGTGTTGATGTGGATGTGTGCGGTGTTGGTTAGCCCCAATTCTCGGCTCCAAGTTTCGGTCCCGCCACCTCGAGCCCTCGCAATGAAACCCAAACAACACATTGCTCTTAGTGCAAGTTGTTTTAGGGTAAGTAAAGTGTGGGCGTGGCTGGCTCAATTGTCGGCAATATACTTACATAAGAATGTTTCACTTACCTCCCCAGTAACTTCAGTTCCCCATCCACCATCCACTCTCCTCCCTTCACCACTCACGAATGCATTTGTTTTGCTTTTTTGAATGTTATGCACGGACGTTTATTGAAATCGTTTTGCTTATTCTTTCTCGGTTTCTGTTTTCAGTTATTGTTGTTTTTAAATCATAAGTTAGAACTTAGAACTAATGCGAAATGCTTAAGTATATTACAAGAACTTCTCCATGCGCTCCGTATCCGGGAATCGAGTCGAGCCCAGGCTCGAAGAGGGAGAAAAGTGTGTTTTCTTTTATTTCGTTTCTTTTCTTTCCATTTCTTTTCTTTTTGTTTGACAGTGCACCGTTGGTTTAACATTAGTTAGATAGATTCGTGTTTTACTAGCACTACGCTCTTAGACATATACAATACACATACATATAAATACATTCATATGATTTCGATATACCTAGACGAATGTGTGTGTTATCGATTCCAACTACGACAAAGTGGCCCGTGAATTGGGGGCATGCCTAGCCTAGGGTGATGTCTAACTGTAACTGCTGCTGCAACATAACTATCGATATCATCGACGATAAATGTAACGATAAGAGTATCAGTTATTTAAAAAAATCGATATATTATCGATAGCCACGCCGCACGCATCTCTAATGTTATTTTATGCAATTTCTTTAGCTTATGGGTTTCTGCTTCCTCTTTGTCTCTTTAACATTCATGTGGGTCGATTTGGGTTTGACTTCTACATTACTTGCATTGAAATGTCACATCTGTTCTGTCTGTTAACCTACTGTACTATAAACCTAAGTCGCTATAATTATCGAGGTGGCAGTCGGGACCGGCCACAATTTAAATACATAGGTAAGTAACTAGTTATCCAATTTTTATTGTGAGGCTGCCTATAATAAAGACCTCACAGCTTTATCCCACACACAAGATCGATATATTTGCATATATACCTATGTTGGGGGAGTAACGTGCCCGCCCTCTAGGCGCTATAATTATTTAAATATGTCTTTGGAAACAGGCTGGCCGTCATGGTTGTCTGCTGCGAAATCTTGCGACGCCGCCTCTTGTTGTATTTACAGGTCTTTGTATGCTTCATTACCGCCGGTTAGACATATCTGGTGATCTGTGTGTGGAACTCCGATAGGCAGATCTGTAGCTGACTGAATGAGGGTCGCTCGGCGGGCATCGAGGCCCAGCAGTAGGCCATTATAGTGAAACTGCAAGTAACAGAGCAAAGAGTTTCCCATTCCAATTAGTTCTTGAACTTCGATATAACTTCCCAAAGATCAGAGATCTGTCTATCGTCAATACTTACAGTTCATCGGGGCAGTTGAAGGGCTGAGCCAATCTATAGCCATCCTTAAGATAGTGCTCCATCTCGTAGGGATCGATTTCGGCATACGGCAGCTTGCCCAATGTGCACATCTCCCACATGAGCACGCCAAAGGACCAGACATCGCTACCCTCATTGTAGTGAGACTTCTGTAGCGCCTCCAGCGATAACCACTTGATGGGCCGGTACTCGCCATCGCCCAGACAGTTGTAGTCGCTTGCAAAGAGATCTCGGCTCAAGGCGCTGTCGGTTAACTTTACACGCAGTTGATCGTCGATACTGTATAGGAGGAAAGGAAGAGAAAAAAGGGAGGTTGATTAATTAGATGGCAGATTAGGCCCATAGAAAAAACATATTTGGGGTGGACTTCTGATGGGAAGAAATGGGACAACCAAACAATCAAGATAAGAATCTAATAATTTGCTAGCCCGCAACAAAAAAGTTATTTCGCATACAAAGCTACACAATTGAAGAACAAAGGAAACGTTTAAGTGAATAAAAGATATTGAGATATTGATATTGGAAGAGGGCAAGGGGTCTCTGATAACTTAGAAAAGGTTGCGGCAGAACAGAGTTCTTGTGGGAAAAAGTATGACTAATCTTAGAAACCTATAGTATACAGATTAACCAAATCTATGAACTTATGCAGTATAACATAAACAAACTACATAAATAACAAAATAATTACTAAAGTGATGGAGGCTTAAGAGCTAAGTAAAATTACTTAAACCCCAACCCAGTTAGATCTCAAAACATATAGGAATTATTTCTTAAGGTATCTCAAGTTCTACTTACACACAGTTGCGGGCCGCAATGTCCTTATGAATGACGCCATGATTGTGCAAGTGTTCCATGGCCATGGCCAGCTGGGAGGCCATGAGAACGGTCTGAATGGTGGTGACACTGCGAGCATAGGAGGGATCCTGCAAGAAGGTCTTCAGATTGCGCACACTTCCTGTGGCGGCATATAGGACAAAGGGTGTTGCAAAGTCCTCAATGGAGATGCCCAGCACGGCCATGAGATTCGGATGAGTGGCCTCGTACAGCATCATTGACTCCTGGAGCAAGAGATTTACTTGGAGCTGGCTTGCATGCTGCGCCACAGTCTTGACCAGTACCTCCTGACAGTCGTTGTAAGTGCCGCGATAGATGCGCCCAAAGTTGCCCTCTTGGACGAGACAGGAGAGGCGGACGCGGCATTTTTGGACTGTCAGCTCTTGGAGACGGCGGTTGAACTCCTCAGGCTCATGCTCATATTCGCGAAAGGGCCGCGTCAGTGTCGCATATGTGGGTGTGATGGTCGAGGGGCAGACATAGATCGAATTGTGAGCGGTGGAGGAGATTGTGGGCAAACGTTGGAAGCTTGAGGTCTTGATCAGATGCACCCCATTCGAGGGATGACGTTTCGAGGGTCCCTTGGCACAGTAAGCAATGAGGATGAGTGTGGAGACGAGCACCAGAGCCAAAATACCTCCGACTATCAGTGTGATCAGTCCACTTGTGGGTGGCACAAGGGTCTCACGTAACATGGGATCGTAGTTGTTGTTGTTGTTGTTCTTGCCACCGATGTTGACGTTGCCACCATTGCCTACTCCATTGATTGATCCACTACCAGTTCCTCCATTACGTCCAGCACCCGCTGTGCCCGAGGATTCTGTGACCACCACACGATGCCTCTCAGTTGCCTTGCCATGTTCCCTGCCCCCTCCACTCACAGGCACACGTCCGTCCGCTATCACATGCTCCGCCGTGTCCTCGTTGTGTTCCGTATAGTGTATGTCATCGTGTCCGCTCAGTTCAGGATGCAATGGCTCCTCATCATCGTATTCCTCGCGAGCATCGTTGGGCTCATCTTTCAGGCAGATTTTCTTGCGTTTGAATATCAAATTCGTGTTGTTGTGCGTCTTGCGATCCAGTATGACCTCCACGCTGATGGTCACAGTGACCTCTGCGGCACGCGTGCCTGAGCACTTGAGACTGATGCCCCAAGTCTGTGGCTCCATGGGCACTTCCCCAATGCGCGAGATGTTCAGCATGGGGCGTGGCAACACGCCTACATCCGAGGTGGCCACATTGATGCTGTAGGGCAGTGGTTGCTCCACCAGCGATTGCCAGGTGAAGGTGACGTCGCTAATGTTCGCCGGCACCGGCACCGCGAAGTTCAGCGCGTAATCGTTGATGGCACCCTCGCGCACATAGTAAAGTTCCGCAGAGACGCCTGGAAGGAAGCAAAAAAAAAAAAGGAGAAAGAAAACATTTTAGTTGCTTGTAGTTGTAGTTGTCTGTGCTTGCCCACTGTGCCCCACACCCTTTACACCCCACTGTACTTTCGCCGGAAATTAATGATACGCCTGGTGACCCAATCGAAGACGGCGAACAAGTTTTTGGCCAGTCACTATGCGCGGCTGCATAATCAATCAATCGGGGATAACAGTTTTCTTTACTTTGTCAAATTGATTTTCTTGCAAACCCCCCCTTTCCTTATCTCCCTTTCGCGCTTTCCCCCGTATTATCTGTCCACTTAGACACTTTTGTTGACATATTGAAGGAGTTAAATGGCCGCAGCCCCCAGAAACAGCTTCAAATGCCGAGCAATTTCGCATTGCATTGCCCCGAAATCAATCAAGGGCGACAAATAGCTCGAGTGCGGCGAGATAAAAGAGAGAGCAGAGTGTCTGAGAGAGACAGAGAGGGGGAGAGGGACAGTAGATATACGAGATATATTTAAAGCATTCGAGTTGATGGAAGACAGCGCGCTCAGCTGAGCACTTAAAGGGTTGAGCAGAGAGTCTTAGGTCCCCTTCTATTTGGGTTATGTTAGAACTATGTTAAAACACTCAGTTACTCAAAGCAATGTAATGACTAGTAAACAGAGCTTAAAGATATTGACGATTGGGTACTCAATGAGTTGCGGAAATAATTAAAAGAGTGTTTCTTTTCATTAAACACTTCTTACTATTAAAGTAATGTTAAAGAAATGTTAAACAACTGTTACATGTTGTTACCTAAAGCTAAGTAATGTTAACAACAGTAAATCACAAGAGTTTTAAATCAAAGTAAACCTTGTGGAAGCAGTTAAAAGAGTTGAAAGTGCCTTGCCTTTGCACCCTCTCTAAAGGCTATGTTAGCACTATGTTAAAACACTGTTACGCTCTGTTAGCTAAAGCTAATGCTTACTTAATGCTTAGTTAACATATCAAACTTTAAATCGAGTGCGATTCCCTGACAAAAGGCAACCACAATTGAAATTCCTTTTTTCCATGTTAGTTCCTCATTTTCACAGCCATTACATTTGCATATCATGTTAGCTGGCATGTTAATTAACATGGTCCCTGTGCAACTGCATGCCTGCAATATGCCTGGCTGGCATATCAGACTATCCGATCTGATAGTTATGACAGCTCTCGCTTATTGCTCGCTCCCTCCCGTCGCGCCTGCTAATTAAATTAGGCTTAACGAAATTATGAGTGGAAACAGGCACAGCAAGGGAAAGGCAGAGAGAGAGAGAGAGGAGAGTGCACCTGTGCATTGTCTGTTCTTACCTGCTCTCTCAGTCGGTCAATAAATCAATCAAATTGTAAAGCGACTTGCAACAAAACTGGACACGCGAGATGGAGAAGGGATGGAGGGATAGGGGGAATGGGAATGGGAATGAGGATGGAGGCGTGTCTCGTGGGCTGGCTCAATGTTTATGCTTAATTAATGTGGCTGTTGTGCGTTGCTGTGCTGCTGGTGCACATACCTGCCACATATGTTGCATGCCTCAACTGCTGCGTGGCGCTGCTGTGTGGCTTGCCGCGTTGTTTATTTTAGATTTTTATCGCAGTCGACGTCGCAGTTACATTTTATACTTGTACGTTTTATTTTAATTTATGCCACTCACACACATAGTACATACACTTGTGTATGTATGTGTATTTATATATGCTACTAATTAGTAGAGCAAGCAAGCTGCCTCGCCCCTCCCCTGCCCCATTGCTACCCCTGCCTCGCACGCTTCGTTTGCACTTTGAAAATGTAATTAGTGAAAGCTGCTGCTGGCGGAGCCTACACGACAGGGGGGAGGGCAGGAGCAACGGGGGGGAGGGGTACTGCCCCGTTGACGTTTTGCAGATATGAATACAGTCGCATAATGAACGCAGTTAGATGAGGAAGCCGCGATAAGCTACGCAAAAGGGTTAATGGGCCTGCGACATGTGAGCTCATTAAACTCGTCAGTAGAAAAAAATGAGAGAGCAAAAGTAGAAAAAACTAATCGCTTAAATACCTGAAGTAGTCGGGGGAGTGTGGAGAGGAGAAGAAGGTGGAGGAGGTGCCTCACTCCGTTGCAAACTTTGCCGGTGGCAAGTATGGAAAGCGTTTTGCAATTAAAATTGCAGCCACGCCCAACTCAAACCAATTATGAACAAATTAATGCAATTTATTGGCGTCATCTGACCCGAGCGCTAATTAGAACTGATTGCTTAACAAATGAAGTGGGTACCCTTACTCCTCCTCTCTCCCTCCTCCAACTTCCCTTCACTTGAGCACAAAAATCGATTTTCCTGTTCGACACCTTCGAGAAAACACAATGCAAAAAGTAAAAGTTCAACATTTTAAAAGCGTGAAAAACTCGCACAAAGTAGAAAGGAAGAAGGTGAAGATGGAAGAGGAAGAGCAAGTGGAACGTGAAGAGAATGAAGCAACACGATAACAGACAGCAGTTATGTGTGGCAACAAGCTGATAAAGTGGCATGCAAAGCAGGTCATCATCGGGGGTGACTGCCACAAAAAGCAGCTTAGTAAGTGCCAAAGGGACCTTACCCAAAGGAAATCAGCCAGCACAGCTGGCAGCAGGATCAATGTGCTGCACATAGTTAAGATAAAAGATAGAGCAAAAAGATTCGACTGCAGACTATACGAGAGAGAACTTGCAGATGAACCTGGCTAGAGTAATAATCAAAAAAAAGGGGATGATTTTCACTAAACTTTAGCGAATAAAGCATGGAAATATTGTGAAGATGATAGATGAAGATGATAGAACATAGAGTTCTAGAAAGTCTAAGCAAGTTAGAACATAATAAAGTTTTAATCTAAGTGCGAATGTTCTTCCTATAGAGTAAACATTTTAAAATATATTCTTGAACATTTTGAAAATATATTTACCAAACTTAAGAAAACCTTAGTATGAGTTACTTCAAGTCTGCACTGAATACAGATAAAAGTAAAACTTCGTCATGACAGTACTGAATGTCGCAATTGATTTGCATTGTAATATCTTCTAAGTTCTTATCATAGATAAATGACAAAACTAAAGTATTTACCTTAAAGAAATCTTCAAAATGTACTTAGCCTCAATAACATTTAATTTCTTTAAACATTTCCTTACCTGAGAACAATATCGAATCCGCTTACAAGATCTAAACATATCTCAAGTTTTCTTTTTAAGTTCTTTCTATAAAAATCAGCCCCACTTCTGCCCTCAAATAATGCAAAACAATCTTAAAATACGCAAAATAGCTCTAAAGATCAATGGGCTGTACGCACTTTAGATCTATACTTAAACACATACGACACACTCTGCTCTCTCTCTCTTTCTTTTTATAGCCTAACAACATTATAAAAATGTTCGCAGAATATTCGCCTACCCCGTTGACAATGTTCTGCTTTAACTCTTTAAGCCCCCTCGACAAATGCCTCAAGTCGATTGGGATTCATGGCACGACATCTATTTAATTTCAATTACAACCCTAAAAATACCAGAGCAGACGCATAAACCAAAACTTTCTATGCGGCAAAGAAGACGAACAAGAAGAAGAGCAAAAAAAATGGCAATTTTTGCGCCCCAAATACGCTAGTCTCGGCCCATGTAGCGCCAGACCCCGAACCGTCCCTGCCCCTTTCCGATTTGGTCCTAATTTATGCAAACCAAAAAGCTGAGCGAGATTTGAATGCGTGTGTGTGTGTGGATGTGTGTGTGGGTGTGCGTCTCTTGCTCCTTTTGGCTAGTGGATATCATTTTATGCTTTCTTAACATATTTTTTTTGCAAGCTGCCCCTTTCTGCTCCACTCTCCCTTCCCCTCCCCTCCTGCCATGCTATGCTAATGCAACGCCCCATACCGCTTGGCCGCCCACATTGCGTCACTTTGAACGTTGTCGTTTTTGTTGTTTTTGTTGTCGGACGTCGTCAGCCTGGGGATTTCGCAGGCCATAAATCCGAAATTGTCTTTTGACACATGAATATGTTGTGCATTAAACGCAGACGGGGAAGACTAGACTAGGCCACACTGGCCGAAAGACAGCAGATAGAGCTAGACTCCCACAATGCGCCAGACGACAGGCACATTAATACCCTGTAGTGGGAGATGAGTGCTCAATGGGGGCTTTACTTTGATTGAAAATTGATAGGCAAGTGAATTGCTAAGATTGGTAAACATATAAAACTGTTTGTTTGCTGTATATCAAAGAAACTAATGATGATATACTGTTGATATGTGACACATTTGTTTATTAGATGCTTTTTTTATATATATGCCAAATTTCATTATGATCGCCATATCTTTTCTGCTCTTATTTAGTTCATAGAGAAAGTTGGTTATTTTTACAGGGTATCTCATTAGTCTATCAACAACTTAATCACTGTGCATTCTTTTGATATTATTATCAATGTATGTACGAGTTGTCTATTTCTTTTTCCGGGGCTGCTGTCTGGCGGCTGATGATGACATTGGTGGGCACTGAGCTGCGGCTGATGCTGATTTAGGACCTTGCTGGGGTTGCCACAGAGAGAGTGGGAGGGTGGCAGAGCAGAGCTGAGAGTTGAGCTGAACTGTGCGAACGGGTTGCCCCCGTTTCGAAGCCCTTTTTACGAGCTGCAAATGCGACTCCAGTCGGACCAGACGAGAGAGACTTAATGTCTTTAGCAAAGGGCGCAGCACAACTCAAGCGGATTCAATTTGCTCGCTCAGAGGGGGGAAGGGGGACTAAAGTCAAGAGGCACACTGCATGATGGAATGTTGCGCTTGCAACTTGCTAGCAGCTGATTAAAGCCACGACCATAGAAGGTCAACAAAGCGCGAAGACAGCAAAGAGACGAGGCAAGATGAGGCAAGAGGAGGAAAGAAGAGGCAGGCTGAGGTGAGACGTGGACAAGGTAATTTTTATGCCCGAATGGTCATGATGCGCCAGCTCGAGTCGAGTGTGGGACCGTTGCTGCCTCACTGCCTTACTGCCTGCCTGCCTGCCTGCCTGCCTGCCTGCCTGAGTGGAGTCTGTGTCCGTGTCTGTGGCAAGACGTCGACCGTGCGGCGCGTCGTCTGGCCAAACAACTTCAGTGCCTGGGAGCGTCAGAGTGAAAGACAAACAAGCCAAAGGACATGTGAAGTGCACGACAGACTCGCTGGCAGTTCTGGCAACTTCATTGCAACGTCGTCGTCGTGCATCGTCGTCCAACGTGCAACGTGCAACGTGCAATGCGCCAACGGTAGCTGCCAAGTATTTCTATTTGTATTTCATCGCCCCAGTCGAGCAGCTGCAATTTATTTGCCCGGTCCTCGCCCTGGCATCGCCCGCAGGCCAGACGCAATCAGCGTCCGTTCTGCAGCAGCTCCAGCCCCCTCCTTCTCCCCTTCCTCCTCCTGCCCCGCTTCCCGCTCTGCTCTGCTGCCCTTTATGGTGCCCCGCCCGATGCAGTTTATGTATTTTCTTTTATATTATCACCTCAACTTGGGCTTGGGCTGCCTGCCTGCCCTGGCCATAAATTCAAGTTCAACGCAGCTGGAAGGCAAAATGGGGACAGGGAGGTGAGTAAGGGGAGTGGCAAAGGTACTGCATAAATTATGATCTTGTAGATTTCTATGACAAACCATAAAAAAGACATTACATTTATGGCGATGTTGCCGCGAACGAGTTTTCAATTTGAAATGTAAATACAAATCGAGATGCAACTCCACGTTGGAGGAGGCACCTCCTATTCCTTCTCGCCCTTTCTCTCCTACTCCTTCTCCTACTATTTCCAGGAAGACCTCTCTATCTACTCTGCACTGTTCCATTGCTAATTAGACGCGCTGTCTGTTGCACACACGATAAACAGGTGATTAATCTAGGCGAGATTCCCTTGAGGCCAATCCCATTTGGGACAGCTTATCGAGAGGTTTGGCTGGTTTTAACAACCTGCCGATTATATAGACTCGTAAAAATCAAAGCAACATGGTAGGGTAATAAAATGAAGTTTTAGGTTAGGGCTGCGTGTTGAATGCCCTGTAAAATATATTCAAAAGAGCTTGTTGCTAGGAAAAGGAAAGGAAAGAAAGAAGAAATAAACTTTTGATGGTACTTTGAATCTAACAGGTATCTTAATCATTTCAAAGCATTATAAACTGTCATATGGTAATCTGTGAATAGTTATCTTATGCAAATACCCTGTAAATAAGTCATAAGCAACTTATTACTAGCTAAATTCAAATTTAAAGCCAAATAATTCCCATTTAAATATCAATATTAAATATTGTCTAGAGAAAATGCGTTAAATATACACTATAAATAAGCAAGTAACAAGAATTTATAGAATATATAAATATAGAAGAATTTAAAAATTTAAATAGAAATCATATGATAGTCCATATATAAATAAAATACGTGTTATATACCGTGTAAATTTCTTAATACCAATGGAAATGCTGCATATTTCATGCAATACTTATGAAATTGAATTATAATCTAAAAGGAATATATATATACATATATATACCTATCTCTCTGCCATTACAGGGTATGTCAAGCGTAGTATACTGTCTGAAATTTAATGTGATTATCTGAAAAAGTTAATGTGATTATTAACCTGCTCTGCGTTGCGTGCGAGACATGAGATAGCAGCACAGACTGGACAACGGAAGCAACTCCCAGAACGACAACGACAACAACAACAACAACAGGATGCCACACTGGTTGACCACTTTCTCGGTTCTTGCCACATCCATCAGGCAGTGATTTTTTGGGCCACAAAGTCGGCAGCAGCACATTAATATGGCCTGCACGGAAGGAGGAGGGCATGGAGGCGTGTGGAGTTTTGCTTTCAATTTTCTGGCAACGCTTTTTGCGTGATCTAATGAAATTTTTATCACCAATGTGAAAGTCGTGTGCGGTGTCTAGGCGTTGCCATAAAATTTATAGCTAGCCATAAAGCGTGGGCGGGCTGCAGTAAGAGTAACAGCAGCAGTGACTGCAGCAGGTGGCAAAATGGGGCAGCTAAGGTGGCAGGGACTGGGGCAGGGAATGGGGCAGGGACTGAGACAGAGACTAAGGCAGGAACTGAAACAGAGATAGGGCCAGGGACTGGAGCAAGGACTAGGGCAGGGAGTGGGGCACAGGCACAGTGAGAGGGGCAGGCACAGTGGCAAGGAGAGGGATGGCAGGTGGCAGGTGGCAACTTGCCCCAGTTTGTGTAGTGGGCGAGTTTGTTGTTGCGGTTTCGACTGCTTGGGTCAGCTTGTAATGTGCCTCGTTGCGGTTTGATTTGCATGTGAAGGCGCAGGCAGAAGAGGCTGCAATCCCGTCTTCGCCTTGGGTGGTCCCTTCATTGTTTAATCCCCGCAAAAACACATTATGCATGTGTGTGTGTGTGTGTGTGCGAGTGTGTGTGCTTAAGTAAACAGCAACTTCCTGTGCCGAAACTTTGACTGAGGTAAAAGAGAACTGAAATTTATGAACACTTTTGACATGGCCAAACAGATGAGATGCAGCAAGGGACGGCGAGAGGGGGCACTAGCTAGAGGGTAGCCTGGGCGAACACCTCGGGCCAGCAGGCAATACAAACAAACAAAGCCAAAGACACACACACACACACACACACACACAGAGAGAGAGACTTTTCAATAGCACCCCGGGGATGGCGTAATTTATGACTCCGACCCAAGCGAAGCCGCCGCGTCGCTGCTGTCTCGCATTGACTTCGTTCTACTCTTCTCTTCTTCTTCTCTTGTCCTCTCTTCCCTTCCGTTTTGCTTTGTCTTTTGGCCAACAGCTGCTGGACTAACCGTTGCCCTGTACAAACACCCCAGTGGGCAATACCAAGTGCCCAATACGTCCAGTGCCGAAAAGAAGCTGCGATTAGCATGCAGAGTGTGCCAGTGTGTGTGTGTGCCAGTGTGTGTGTGTGTGTGTGTAGGCGTTACCACTGAAGTGGACTTCAAACTTCAGCTTCGAACCTCACCTACAACACTGCCTGCCCTCTCCTTCCCCTCCTCTCACTGCTGCTGTTTGTTGAAAAGTTTTCGGCTTTTGTTTTGGGGTCAAAAAAATGTATATGTATTTTGTATTTGGGTCTTGTTTTTTTGTGGCGTTGAAAAGTAGTTAAGGGTTTTATCATCTTGTAAACGTGACGATGCAAAAACTTTTTTAAGAGGACCACACACACAATTGTGTGTTGTGTGTTGTTCTGGTTCCTCATTCACTTCTCCACACTCCTCGAAGCTCTTTAATTGCTGTGACCCATTCGGAACTATTGAGATCTGTGTATAATTAACAGCTTAGCACAGGCGTGAGCTAATTAAAGGGTATTTAACTGCGAGTTAATGGTGATAGATGGCCCTATGTGAGTTACGATGCGTGATAAATTCAGATCGAGCAAACTCTTGCAATACATCGCTATAAAGTGGGTCTATATAATTCACTGAAGTCTGGAAATGTTGAAATTCTGCATGTTGAAATTCTTTTGATTACTGTGAAATTGATGGGGCACACTTTTTATCAAATTCAATTGATGATCTTGTGTGAGAACTACTTTAAATATACAATTGATGATATTCTACAAGAATCACTTGGAATATCCTCAGCAAATTTGTATAATGTTCTTTTTTATCGGAAAGTATTTACACTGAATTCTTTTAATTACTGTAAAATTGATAGACAAAACCTTATTGACGAGCTTGAGAACTACTTGAAATATTATCAGCACTTTGCTGTAATGATCATTTTTAAAGGAAATTATTTAATAGAATTAATTTAGGGAAGTTTCACTGTAATCTCTAAGCCAATTAAGACAGTATTCTCACACAATTAAGATTCTATTTGGATATACATTTTACTTTGAGAGAACTACTCTATAAAGAGTATTATAATATTGATAGCTTCAACTTTAAACGAAAAACAATCATAAAATGTATAATATTATATGTCTACGATCTTCATTACCATTCTCATTACGTATAGATATTAGTATTAATTCACTAGATATTCATTATTATTACAAATAGATTTACCTTTTCTTTCTTACCCCCCCCCCGATTCCCACTCCAACTAAAATAATCTTAGATAATTCCTTAATATGGGCTGCGCCTGTTTTGCCTGTATAAACATTTCCCTACCACTTGAGAGCCCAATTAGGCGCTCTTTAAAAAACATATTCACATAAATTCCGTAGAATACTTCACGCCAGTTGCCCCACCTCTAGCCACAGTTCCAGTCTCCCGTCCCCGTTGAGGAAATAATGCTCGGTTTTAGTCAATTCGTCTCGTTGCGAATGCGATTCGTTCTGGCCGTTTCGCCGCTCAATGAATACACTCACACACAACTCACAACTGGCACTCACACTCGACTCGACATTCATTTGCCGCCGTGCATTAGTCGCGGCCATTATCGTGTCTGCCTGCGCTTTATTATCAATTCTCATCTTTTGCGGGCCTCGTGGCGAGAATGAAGAGTACGAGAGAGTGTGTGTGTGTGAGAGAGAGTGTGAGTGTGTGTGTGTGTCTAAATGTTTTATATACAAGCTTCTATTTGGACAGCCTAATGGCGTTGAGTGGTTCTTTGAGCCGGGTGTGAGAATATTAGCAACATTATCATTAACATATTTAAATGTGGGCAAACAGAGAGAATAACCGCTTTTTTGGGGGTGTAGCATTAAGTGAGGTTATAACGAAAGATATTTAGATTTATTGTGATGCTGTTGATGGCCCCAAAATTATAAATGTTGAATATTATAATATAATAAATGAGAAATTCTAATGAGATAGAGATGTTTAAAAATGAATACAGATCATTTTGAGTGTCTGAGATCCTTAAATTGATCTGGTAAAATGTCTAAACTTGTATACTAGTATTTAATGAGATATATAATTAAATATATAATGAAATATGTACTGAGATATGTAGTGAGAGTTATAATATATCTGTATTATGAAAAATGTTACAATAAAATATGCAATGTGATATATAACGATATATAAAATGAACAATTTTGTAAGATATCTAATGATATTAATAATGAAAAATATAATGAGATAAGACTATATGTATTGACATATTTAAATAGATACATACTGAAATATATAATGAGGTATCTAATGAAATATATAATGGGATAAGTAATGAGATATGTAATGAGATATATTATTATTATTATGTTATATTGTCAATTGATATTTCAATGAGATACCTGATGAAATATATAATGAGAAATGTACCATTACTATTTGATATTTTAGAATGATTCAGATGATATAAATAATGTAATTCACGGAGATCTTTATGTTCCTATCGCATACATTCCTATGACATACATTATGCAGATATATCAGATATTTATTTTACATTTACACAGCTAGTACTTATATATAAATATACCTGCTTCGTGCATAACCTCACTTAGGGTATAACAAGCGCCTAATTAAAGTTAAGAGAAGCCGCCGCTTAATCAAACTGCGGCATTACTTGTTGCCACATATTGCGACTGTGTCGCTGCCTTCTCCCTTCCCACATATCTCCTGCTGGCTGCTCCTTCTCCCTCCCCCTCCTCCTCTTGTCTGCTTGCCGCATAGCTTCTCCTGCATCTCCTTCACGTGCCATGTGCGCGTTTTATCACGCGTGACAGGGAAATAACCGCAGTCAAAGCGGCCCCAGGCTACACTCAAGTTCCTCCTTCCCTCCCTCCCTCCCTCCTTCTTTCTATCTCTGTGGAGTCGCCGCTGTCGTCAGACCCGGCCAGGGCAGACCAATGAGGCAGTCAACGAGTCAGTCAGTCAATCACTGCAGTTTGATTGAAGGCATAAATTATCCAGCAAGCTGCACGCAATCATCGTGTCAGCGGGGCCCGAGTCTTGGCTTGGGATT
This sequence comes from Zaprionus lachaisei, assembly GCA_018901815.1. NCBI lineage: Eukaryota > Metazoa > Arthropoda > Insecta > Diptera > Drosophilidae > Zaprionus > Zaprionus lachaisei. The sequence goes on from JAEIFI010000109.1 coordinate 3,291,075, forward strand.
GATTTCCATTTGATATTTTGATTACAACCACAGAAAAACAGTTGGTAGATATCGCAAGATCTGTGACAAATGTGGGCCAAGTACAGTGAGTATTGGCAGGGAATGTAGTAGATATACTTAGGGATATAAATTGTAATTATTAAGATCTTTTATCTGCCTTAAAAAGCGTGAAGTGGGGAGTTCAGTAAGGAGTCACTGTACAACAGCAATCTCTATCTTGCTCACTCTCTCTCCTTTCCCCTGCCCCCCTCCCTCCCTCTCTTCTCCTCTCTTTCTCTATAGGAAAGTACTTTCACTGCGTGGGAAGCTGCAGGAGGGCAGTGCCGCGCGCTGCGGGCGTGTGAAATTTTCCAATAAGTTGCATTTCTAACATATAACTATAGATTATGAGTGAGAGGGGGAGTGTGGAACAGAGAGAGAGAGGGGGAAAGAGAGACGCCACTATGCATTAGTGAGCCACGCTTAGTGCTCTGCCCCTCTCCCCCCCCACTTGTTCTTCTCCTTTCCTCATAATTGTGCGGAAAGTAATTAACATTTTACATAAATTTCCAGCTCGAAATGGGGCAAGAAATGGAAAATGTTAAATGGAATACGGAAAATGGGAGCAAGTTGCGGGTGCTGCAGCTCCCGAAGCCGAAGAATATGTTAGATATAATAGAATAAAGTGCAATCGGAAGGAGGCAAGAACTTTCTGTGTGGGCGTGGCGAGCACGAGAGTAAATTGAATGCTAGAAAACTCTAAGTCAGCACTTCGAAATGCACTGAGAATAATTAGAGCAACTGCAAGGGGGGAAGCGAAAGTTAAAACTGACTGAGTTATTATTTTTGGCAGAATGCTCTGCTCAGTGAGGAAAACTCATATGTTTTCATGTTCCATAAACATGCAAAACTTATTGAAATTTGTGAAGTGAAGATATTATTGAAAATGTATTCAGATAACTTTAAAAAATTATGAAAACATAATCAATGCAAAAGTATTATAATAATATCATCAAATATTTATTATATGAAATATATGAAGATAAGTTGAATCGAAATGTGAGTATAAATATATTCTCTAGCTGAGAACTAAAGCGGAAAATATATGCAATATATCAAAAATAATATCGCAATGTACAAATTATTATTAATCATTAAAAAATTAAATATTTCAAACAAATTATAAAGTTATTTGAATTTGTTTTTGCCATTTTTTTATTATTAATGTGGTTACATTATTATTTCATGCAAAATTCAAGCAGAAAATATTATCGCAGATGTAGATCGGAAAAATATCACAATATTTAAATTATTAATAATCAAAAAAATAATCAAAACATGAATATATTTATTGATGATTTTTGTTATCTTTTCTGAATTTATTTTCAAGAGTATTTAAAATACTTTTAATATTATTATTATTATTTATTTGATTATATATTATACTTAAACCTTCAATATATTTTACTATCACTAATCTTTTATTATATCCCTAAAATATTATTTTATTTTCTAAAGTATTTTAATTTATTGTTATCTACAGAATTTTGAGAACATTTCACAGTCTCCACTTCCCATAGTCATAAATTCTTCCGCCGCTCACCCAGTCTTAAGTTCTTTAGCCGCAGATACTACTCAAGTTTGGGATGCAGCAACCCCTTTCCCACTCGGTCCGACCATATCCGATTCCCACAATCAATTCGAAATCAAATGGTCGCCACACACGCGTTCGCATTGTTGGCAGAGCAAACAGCAATGAAAGAATTAAATACAAAATAATAAAAAATAATTTACGGGCTCATTAAGAGTGCGTGCCAGAGAGAGAGAGAGAGAGAGAGAGAGAGAGAGAGAGTGAGAGGGAGGCAGTGCAGGCGCCCGCTTGCAATAAAGAAGCGCACACTTACACAAAAAAGTTATGCGACGGCATCGATTCGAGAATCATCAGCGAAATCGCCGGAGGCAGCAGGCAGGGGCAGGGAAGGAAAGGAACACCCTCTGCTGGTTTGGCATATCAAATGAAGCCCTCAGCGGGCAGCAGGACGAGAGGCAGTGCCCGGGGCTGGGGGCGGGGCGGTGCCAACGACGAGGGGTGGCAATGCGGCGTGCTCAAGTGCCCGATGGCGCGCGCGTTGACGTCGCTTCGCATTTCGCTTCCGGGCAACGTTTGTTTGCATACGCAGCAGGAGCAGGCAGGATGAGCCCAAGGGACAGGGGCAGGAGAGTACCACCAGAGCCGGGCAGACCAAGCAGGCAAAGAGAGAGAGGGAGAAAGAGAGGGAGAGAGAGAGGAACAGTGTGAGGCAGCGTTGGCTACTGCGACTGTGTTTGCACAGCGCATTTCTGGTCCATTAAGTAGCGAGCTGTGCCTGAATTGTTGTTGTTGTTGTTGTCCCTGTGTTGTTCTTGTCTTTATTGCTGTTGTTGTTGTTGCAAAGGTAGCTACCCCTGCCGCTCACCTACCCCTCGCCACTCGTGCTGCAGCGCGTTTGTCATTGTTGTGTGCGACTTTTCTCACTTTGCAACGCAGCTGAGGCAGGCAGAGAGAAGTGAAGAAGAGAAGGAGAGAGGGGACAGAGAGAGAGAGAGAGAGAGAGAGAGAAAGAGAGAGTGTGTGGGCAGTGTGCGAGTGGTTTCACTGCACCCACAAGATACAATTGCAGGCAGCACGCGTCACTTGCTTTGTTTGCCTCGGAGTTTGTTACAGCTAAGCCGCAGGATGCAACGCTCGCCCCTCCGCCCCCCTCGCCACTGCTCGTCGTGGGAAAGCGTTTGCTGCTGCACAAGTTAATTACGCTAAATGGCGCACATCCTGCCAGCAACAACAACAACAACAGCAACATGCCGCAGATCCCTTAATGCGGATATTGTCCTAATGCAAATATCATGTACTTTATTATTATTCCTCTCTCTATCTCGCTCTCTCTTTAGCTCCCTCTCTGCATGTCTCTGTCCCCCTCTTTATTTTCCCTCTATCTCTCTATTCTCTTTATGCCTCTCCCTTTCTCCATTTCCATCTCTCTCTCTCTCTCTGGCATTAACATAATTGAGGCATTTTCATACACATTTTCCTCTATTCCAGTTCTTTTTGACTTAGCTTTTGCCATAAATTTATGGAGATCTTCGTCGTTTAGGTGTCAGCCATGGACAGCACTACCCCTCTCCCTGCTGCCCCTAACCTCCGCCCATGCCTGACCCCGCTCTCGCCTCTGCCACGCCTCTAACAATTTGTCAGTTTGCAATTAATTATTGTAACCGAATAAAAAGCATATTACAAAACGAGTCAATTGAAAACACTCCATCCTACCCCTCCTATTTGGGGCGCCTGCTGGCCCTGCCCTGCCCTGCCCTGCCCTGGCTTCCGTTGCGTCCATTTGGAACATTTCGTGCCAAGCAGCTACCAAGACAGCCCCCATCTGTCTATGCAGCTAAAAAACATAAACAATTGAAACTGATTAAATTCGCCTGATAACGAGGCGAGCTGCTGTCGCCCGCCCTGGGGGATTGCCACTTGAGATATGCACAGCGAAAAGAGGGAGAAAGGAGGGGGGACTGACATATGCAAGTAAGAATCAGAGGGGGTATCCCCCAGTGTGTGTCTGGGTGTGCGTGTTGAAAGCCATTCATTGCCCAAAGTCCGATTGTGGCATTTGTTTTGAGTGTATGCATAAATAGCCGTTAACTGTCTAACGATATATCAAGATAGATATAGAAATGTTGTATTTGAACCATATATATCATAGTAAATATGCATAAGTATATAAGCTGAAGCGAACTGAAGGAAACTGAACAAAAGCATGAAAGAAACAAAAAGAAATAAAATCATGTTAAGACTCTAATAGAATCCAATCTATCTCCTAAAATATAACTAACTGATTCGAAGACACGTGCCTAAAATAAACTAAGGGAAACTGCAAGAATCTTAAACAAACTAAAAAAAAATTTAAAACAAAACTAAAACAAAACGACATTAAAAAAAAAAATTATACATACAAAAATAAAAATAAAACCTATTTGTTTGCGTAAATATTATAAACACCAGACAGACTCAGACGCGCCTAATCTATTGACCCTAATAGTTATTATTTCCCACCATTATAAAGAGATTCTTGGGTTTTTCCAACTACAAAGTTAATGTCGACGACCAAATTATCAGTTAAAGTTTTCCAGTTTATTTTGGAACTATGATTTCACCATGTGGCATTATCAATCGGCACTCTTTACCCTTTAGCTACTATTAGAACAGAGCACACGTAGCTTAAAATGCAGGGTGCCTTTATATAGAGAAAAATATAAGAACATGCACTGGTATAGAACCTTTCTTTCTGGTTTTCTAGATTTTATTAGGCATTCACCAATTTTTAAAATGAAGAAATATATAAGGCAGAAATTAAAAGAAATTATTTTAATATCATTTTAAAATAATAAGAGGTTATACAGTTTTTAACGTATTGCAACATATAGTAATCATTTTTAAACTATTTATATAATATATATATATATATATATTTTAGGAGATAGATTGGATTATATTAGAGTCTTAACATGATTTTATTTCTTTTTGTTTCTTTCATGTTTTTGTTCAGTTTCCTTCAGTTCGCTTCAGCTTATATACTTATTCGAATTTAATATATTATAACAGATTAAGCCCTAACTGAATTTTAAAAAAATTTTTAGAAATGTTTTCACATATTTTCAAATTTCTTGCTTACATCACTCCAAATTTGTTTGATGATTTCTATAGAGACAATCAAAATATTTCTGCCTGTGCTGCAGCGAACTGTAACTTAAATTTCTACAAAAAGGAAAAACACAATGCCACCGAAGCCATTTGTTATATTATATAAGTGGAAAATTAATCTGATAATTTCGGGCGATTAACAATTTGAATAATTGCATTAATAGTTTGATTTTAATAGTTGGATCAACAATTGGGTGTCTAATTATGAAGCGCGCCCCCCTGTTGTTGTTGTTTACGCAACCGCGTGGCAACAACACTCAATGTTGCAGGAGTGATAGCAGCAACAACAACAACATCAGCAACAACAGCAACAATGACATCCGCAAAGCATTTAGCGATTTAATTAAGCGCAAGTGGGCGTCAATTGTTGTTAGCGATGCATGCAAATGCCACACACACACACACACACACACACACACACACAGACACACACACACATGCCTAGATATGTATATGGGGTAGGCGGAGTGTGGGTGTGGCCAGCTGAGCATGACCATCGCTGCTGTTAAAGTCCAAACTGTTTATGCAACTTACAGGGCCAATGACTTTGCTTTTTTGCAGTCACTGTTGATGTTGCTGCTGCTAGTCAACTGGCTGAAGTTGACACGTGTGGCACACACACACACGCGCGCACACACATACATAGGCAGCAGCTGTAGAAGGGCTCGAACCACCCTCGTAATTAAGCGCATTGAAATGCAACTGAGATTTCATTTCATCTGCCGCGTCATCGTCTGTCTGACTGTCTCTTCCACTCAACCCCCCTCTCGCGCTCTTTCCTTCTCTCTCTCTCTGTTTCCTGCTCTCCTCCTTTGACTCTGTCTCTCTCTCTCTCTCTCTCTCTCAGCTCTCTTCAACCTTCTCTTGTAAAGTTGTTTATAATGTTGTCATCCTCGCCTCGTGTTGCCTGCAATTGCTGCAACGTGTCTGCCTCGCACTCTTCCCTCTCTCTCACTCTACCACCCACTCCCCCTCTCTCCTACTCTCTCCCTCTCCGGCCTCATACCCTCCCTACTTATTTATTAATTATTCCTTCGTCTCGGATGAAAATTCAGCACGCACATTGCGCACTTTCTCACCAAGAATTCCAACTGGATTTTCTCTTATCCCTTATTATCTCATATTATTATTATTATTATAACTGTTTATTTCTCCTGCTCTCTTGGCTAATTGAGTTCACATTACATGGCAAAATACTGTGCAGGGTATCTTTGCATGCTGCGTGTATTTTTGGCCAAATGTTTTCAGTTTTATTGGCCCAACGTGAGTTGGCAACATTCTGCAACAAAAGGGGGGAAAATCTCACTCTCTCCCTGTCTCCCTGTTCCCCCTCTCTCCACAGTTGAAAATGTCAATCGCTTGGCGGCGATTTAGCTTGAGATGGGTTCAGATTAGCGAGTTGCTTCCCTGATACACCCAACAGCGCTGCGTGACTTGCACTTCTAGTGCACTCAGAGGACCCCAAGAGAAAGGATGCGAAGGAGGATGTTGAGCAGTCAGCACTACAGCTGGCAAATCAAGTGACCCACAAGAAAGGGAGAAGGTGCTGAATGCCCAAGGGAGAAAGAAGTTAGAGGGAAGTCTGGCTTAGCTGCTTAGCTGAGAGAAATTAAAGGAAAATAAAGTGAAATCTGGTATAGCAGGCACTAAAATTCATATATGGTGTATATATGTAACATAATTTGATATAGTATAACTTAGAAATATATAGAATTGTTATATATAAATATATATTGAATAGATTTATCTTTTCTTAAGTTTCCCAAGTATACGGGAAGTAATCGCATGCAAGGATAGAAATCTTAAATATATCTAGTTACTATATAACAATGTATAGCTATATTAAATTTGACATTATAATATATAATAATAATAATACCTTATATTATAATAATAATAATTAATACATTATAATATAATAATTACATTATAATATATCTAGTTACTTGTAATGACCAGCTCTACAGAATAACGCAACATAAATCATTAGTATATTACAATCAACATAATCATATGTAAAAATGTCTTTGGTATACTGCTTATTATATTATACAATGTATTGTAATATAATATACATTTATGTAAACCTTAACTTCAAATCTGCCAACAATATGAGCTATTATATTCTATATTATGTAGCAAATTCATTATCTTATATTTGGAAAGAGTTCCTAGAAAACATTATTCCTATTTTGTTTAACTAGCAAAAGTAGTTCAACATCTTGAGCAAGTTTTAACTTACACTATTTCTTTTGCTTGAGATATATAGATTTCTTCCTATATACCTAGTTTATTTCATCTTTTATACTGAATTACAGCAAAACGATTCATTTCATTTGAACTATAACTCGCTGTATCAAATTCTTTTTAATTCATCAACCTTCGTTTCTCTTCCTTTCATTTACAGCTTATCCAATAGTTTTCATCTCTTTAGTTATCTTTCTAGCAATAACAATTTTTCTCTTGATTGTAATATCTCTTGTTATTATCCTCTTATTCCCCCTTAATTATCTTCTTGTTGTTTCCCACCTTTAGTGCAGAAATATCAATTTATCTTGCAATGTTTTTCGCTTGTTCCAAACCAGATTTGCATTTTATTCGATATCTTTGGTCACCATCATCGCAAAAGAGAAAACACAATAATATTTACATTTCCCGCTAGATTTGCATATTATTCGATTTGGATTTGTCCCCTCACCTCATTCATATTCTGATTTTACTGTTGATCGTATTATAGCCTTAAATTGCGTGTTTTTTTCTGTCATCATAAGATTAATCTGCTATATTTTGGATATTTTGGATATTTGTGTGTAACGTGAGTGAAATTATGCTAAGATAGATGATATAGTAGAGCACAAGATTAGCACTGCTGCACAGTCCGGATACTACTGTAAACCCATTAACGCTTGCACTCCTTATGCCATATCCATATCACTCTACGGTTCCCGTTAACGAGCTTGTCTCCCTGACATGGTTTATATACATATAAAATCCGCTGCCCAGTACGCTGGTGCACAGGCCGAGCGTCCTTTTGGCCCACTTCACCAGTATATATATCCGATACAGCTCCCCTCATATACTCCTTCCCTCCCCCTCTGCCCACTCTGCCGCTTTTTCCGGCAGAATAACCTAACGAGCTGCAAATGCCTGAGCTGCAGCAAAGTTGTCTCCGCTGCTCTACAATTTCCCTCATGCTCTTCTTTTTTTTTTCTGTGGTCTGACAATTTAATTGATGTACACACACACACACACATACATATACATGGCCTGGTAGGTCAACACTTGCGTGTGTGTGTGTGTGTGGCAGAAGTCAAGCTTTTGAACATACCGCTAAAAAATGACACCTCCTCCAACGAGTGAAGGGCCCAAAAGGTAGCCCCGAAAGTAGGTCAGGCATGCAACCTGCTGTCAACACATGGATAATTGGAGAGAGACTACACTACCCCCCCTCCCCACAACTCCTCTTCACTGGTCGTGCAACTCCCCCTCATCAGTTGCAAATTGGTTGCTGTGCCACACAACAATGCAACGCACCAGAAGAGGCGCTTCACACTGCACCGCTTATTGACTTTAACTTTGATATTGTTTGACACAACTAATAAATTTACCTAGCCATGATGGATCACCTCGGTCTGGAGAGGGGGGAGAGAAAGAGAGGGGGGAAAGGGTTTACAGCTCGCAATCTGCCTGACAATCGACACACTCTGATTGATTGTCCGGCGCTGTGATAAGCCTTAAAAAAAGAATATAAAACAAGAGCTCCGAGTGCGATAAGCGCCTGATTAGCTGTCGCTCGGATGTCCAAATATTTACACAGTTATTCACAACTGACGCGATTTTGTGAAGGTGCCCACTGTGCCTGTGCCCAGGGATTGTGCCTGGAACGGGGACGGGGCTCATCCATCAATCACTTGGCATGTTTGCACAGGCGACGCGTCGAGAGAGAGAGAGTTGTAAATGTTACAACATAATTTCTGATAATTTTACTCATATCTCTCACAGACACACACACACACATACGTACGCACTTCAACACAGTGGCTAAAGTACTTTGCATGTGTTTTATGATATTCAACATAGATTTATTTTTTACACCCATTCCCCCCTGCCACCACTGGCAAAGGGTTCTTTCTATGGCTCATAAAACACTCGGGGATTTTTTATGGCACATCTTGGGGACCGGGCCTCATTTCATGCCTCTTGATTTATTGCTGTCTGACTAGCCAAATTAAATGAAATAAATGAGTAATAAATAAATTAGATAACATCGCAATCGAACTAACCGAATTGAGAGCAAATAAATTGTTCAACATTGAATTGATTGGAAATTATACAAAAAGAAAACCACAAAAAAACAGAGATAATATGCATATACATATGTATTAGGTGTATTTTTTACATATATATATATATGTGTGTATTCCATAATATATTGTTCTATAAATACATTTTAAAAAGGCAAAGTATCCGATTTCGTAAATTGGCCAAGCTGATGCTGTCAACTGAAAACAATCTCTGTTGCTCAATGAACACTCGATTGCCAAGAGAGACCTTCAAGTGGCACCTTAAGTCATATTTAATCATCTATCTACGCCGTACCACAAAGATCTCTGTACACAACGCAATCTAACAAGTTAAAGATGCAGATGGGATTATTTGCTATATTAATATAGATATACAATATAGATTAACCTTATGTTGGCTCTTAAGTAATCAACGGAAACTGCAGGTAAAGATAAGCATGTCATTGCTTCTCTATAAGTTTCTTAATATCTTAAACTTCACAAATATACTATTTTCATCTGACAGTACAGTATATTATTCCACATATGCCAAGTTTGCCTTTGTTCCTTTTTAAGTCTTATACACACTTCATATTCTTCCAGTTTTCAATCTGGCAATTGTGAGGTATATACCAACTGAGTATATTAAATACAATATTTCAATACAGCATACTATATAAAAGGTATACCAAATCAGTAAATGCAGCAATTTCAATAATATCAGCATGAGCTCCCCTATAATATATATGATATACTATTTAGTATAAATACCTATTATTCACACCAAAGTTAAGAGAGTCAAAGAGAGCTAAAACTTCATGAAAATCAGCATAGATTCCTCTATTAACTACACACCTGCCTCTTAATTAATCTAAGCTCTATAAATACTTAATTAAGAATGTCCCCTTTAATTCCTCCTTTAAATCTGACAGATACTGAAGTAAACTTTACAATAGATATACCAAGTTAATAGCACTATCTAAGAACAAAAGATGAAATTGCATTAATAAAACCATGAGTTCCTCTCCATTGTATGGTAGTATAGCATATGTTTCTATTCTTTTATAATTAGGAACAGTAAACGAGAGCTGAAATTTCACTAGAATCAGCATAGCTTCCTCTTTGTTTTATAGTAATACTCAATATAATATAATTCAACACAAGCTAAAATTGATAGATATGCCAAGTTAAGAGCAATCAACTCAAACTGAAATTTAATTTATATCAGTTATGCATAAGTTCCTCTATGAATGGCCACACCAACTGCCCGTCCTTCAATTCAGAATCGTTGCTCATTAAACTGACATTATTGTTTACAATTCCGAACGACGCCCTAATGAGCCCAAAGCTAATTCGTATATCACTAATTTATAGGCAGTTTTGTGTGTGTCTATACATATGTCTGTTTTTTGGGGGGTCTTCACTCACCGATTAGCCGCAGCACCTCGTGCAGATTGAGAAAGATGTTCAGATGGGCCTGTCCGCTGGCGAGCAGAGCCACAAATAATCCGATTGTGAAGAGGCCTCTAAAGTTCTTCTTCTCCATTTTTGTATAAACACTTTTATTGTGTCTATTTTATTATTGTTTAATTGAATAGTGCGTGCCTTTGTTTAATTTGCACTTTAATTGTTTTTGCTACTTTTTTTCCAATTCTTTTTATTTCTCTCGTTTTTTTGGCACTCGCAAATTGTAATTAAATTTCCATTTAATTCGCACACTTCTTCATGGCGCGCATTTTCATTTCGCGTTGAATTATTTCACGTTGCATTTGGCACTTTGCCCCGCAGAGTCGCCTCAATTTCGAACTCGGACTCGGATTCGCATATTCCGATTGGAATTATATTGAGCGCGCGCGAGCACTTTTGCTATATGGTTGGGTTTAGTCTTGGAGCCGAGCCGACGACGACCAAGACAGATATTTTCCCCGTTGGGCCTTTGCTTTTATTTTTTTCTCTGTTTTGGGTTTGTCAATTTTCCGCAACGAATTTTCGTTGATGCGCGCACCGTGACGATTTTCCACAAACTGTCAACTGGATAAACAAAACAATGCCCAATGCCTGAAAGTATCTTGCAGATACATTTTAACAGTCACTCACGCTGTTTCGTTTATGTTAACACGCTAACAGAGCCGAGCATGAACAGTGGCTGTTAGCAGTCGACGACGCTGCAGGAGCAGAGAACATTTCGATCAGCTGTTTTTGTATCCCATTCTGTTATATTAATGTTAAGCTGATGTTATGTTTTGATTTATCATTCATTTTACATTTATTATTAAAATGAATATAGATTTGTATAATATTAATTATTTTATATTTATTTCGAAAGTGAGCCAAATTAAGGAATAATAATTTACTAAGAGCAAAATTCACTAGTCTGTTAACAGCTAAATAAAAGCAATGTTATCCTGCTGTTAAGCTTGTTGTGGATGCTAAAGCGCCAACAAGCGTTTATTTTGTGTACTACACGACCTGTATAACACTTTTTCGCTGCAGTGGCAAAATGAGGGGAAATTAAAAAAAAATGATACTGTTTTAAATGTCAGTAAAGATAATGAAATTACAGACTCCTAATCAAAAAATGATAGCATATTATATGAATATATTAAATTTAATACTATAAACATCATAAATACAGCGTTGTATATCAAACTAAATATATGTATGAATATTAACTTTGACAAATATTTTAAAACCCTTCAAACAGTGAAAACGAAAGTTTAAGATAAAAAATAAATTCAAAAATCATTTCCAATTTCGAAGATTTCAAAGAAAACTCATTACAACAATTTAGTTTATAATTACTGTTTATTTTTGGGCATATATTATATAATACATTTATAAGCCCTTTAGACTTTGATACAGGAACTTATGATATTTGTGGAAATACAAAGACAACTTTGTAAACATAATTGCATATCTATCACACAGGGAAAACAATTGAAACATAACTGACAATTATAATTAAATTACTGATACTTAAGACAAAGTTCTATATATATTACGTACAATATATAGCCCTCTATAGCAAAAGAAATTACCTAATTGACGAAGTCTTGGTTGGGCTCGTTGGAAATACTTGATATTTATATGTAAATACTTGCAAGTAGCCAAGGACTACTAACTTATAAGTGATATAGCTTCACATTTGACATTTAGATGGTTTATGAATTGGAACTTCTCTATAAATAACTCTTTATAAATATATAGTATAGTAAACTTGATAGACGGAAACAATATATACAAATGAAGCATAAAAGCATAAATAAATTCAATATGAAAGTTTCTTCTTGAGAAGTTCGACTGTATTAGGATCCACTGCCTACTCGCTGACTTTAAGAAACTCCATGGAACTCAACGTTGTTTCAATCAGCAGATTATAATCTAATTCGTTAAGACTCGCTTTGGCCGTCAGCAGGTCCAGAAAAGAGTTCAATGGCGACAATGTTTCTGCCGTGAGATCTAAAAAGAGAAAGAAACCGGTAACTATTAAAGAAATCTGGAAAATATACAGATATATAAAACATATACATATATCTACACTGATTACTAAGAACAACTGAATAGACGACGACGAGGACTCAACAGATAGCGCAGCTTACCAACCGGAAGAGGAGCGCAGAGCAAAAACATAACGTAAAATGCTCAAAGCGGCTGTGGTTAAAATAAGAAGCAAAAAAACCAAAAGCAGAGAATGACAACAGACGGTTGTGGGCTTGCCCAGTGCTATAAACCGGACAAAGTAATGCAAATAATGTGAGAGTGTTAATGTGTGGAGAGTGGCCCTTCTCATTACCCTTACCACTCCTGGCCTGCATGCGTGTCTGCGAGACGCCACCGGAACCGCGACGTTGCGAAGGCTCCTGTTGCTGACCCGATAGTATATTGGCAGCGTGCTCACGGCCCCGTATCATGAGACTATCGGGATGTTGCCAGCACTTGAGCAGGCGCTGTGCACGCTGTTTGGGTAGAGACGAAAGCAGCGACAGTTTGCGCTCCGTGCCCAGTGGGGGAATCCTCAATATCTGCAAGGAAGAAAGGCATTAGTAAACACTTTTCAATTGAGAAGATAATTTAAGTTTACTCACCATAAACAATGCTCTTCATCACATCCACCTGCAGTTCGAATACATGATTCTCCACATACTGCAGAAACATGTCATAGTCCAGCGCTCGATAGCCCAGATAGGTGAAGAACGAAGAGAAACCCTCGGGCAGTGGAAAGGCAATAGATTCCACAGCCAGACAATAGCGCTCGAGTATGAGAAACAGTGAGTGCTGCTGATTACTGGGCATCTGATCACTGTAGGTAGATATACGAGAAAGAGAGTTCAGTAAAGATCAGAAAACTCCGACACCTTCACCCACATCAGCTGAAAGCCACGCAGCGTCTCCAGACGTGCATCCAAGCCAGCAGCACGACAGACCAGCGAGCAGAGAGCACGCGACAGTTCCAACTGCGCAGAGACAAACTGTGAGGCCACAGCATGCACGTGTGCCGGCGCCTGAGAGCGCTCAAAGAAGGTTTCCTTGAGCCAGCGAAAGCCAGAGTGTGGCTTCGAAGAGTGCTTGACCAGATGAACGCTCAGCTCACGCAGATACTGCAACAGAAGGAAGAAGAAATGAGTTTGAGGAATACATGGAATGTCTCTACTCTACCCACCACAGAGATAACATGCTCCTGTTTGCTGGCTGTGCAGCCCTCCAGTTCAATAAAGGGCAGCACCTCGTTGCTAAAGGGAAAAGCGCTGCCGCTGCTGTAGTCCCCAAACCCACCGCCACCACTGCCCACAGTATCCGGCGTCATGGGTGTGGTACAGCGAGACAACGCCTCGGGTTGATAGCAAGCCAGACTGAATATAAGTTTCTCTGTCACCTGCTCGGCGGCAAAGCGTGGCTGCTCCTGCTTGGCAGACTCATTGAGAAGCTCCCAAAGACGCGTCCAGATGTCAGTGCGATACGGGGAGAGTCGCTGCTGCGGGGAGAGGAGCATCATGCTGGTATTATGCAGTGCCTCATGGGAGAGTCCTACACTGATGTCTGCCACACGTGCCTGTATGGGTCGCGTGGCCACAGCCGTTGTCAGCGGAAGCAGACGCAGCAGAGCCTTTGCCTCCTCAGGCAGACCACGCACAGCTGCCGCATAGCTGCCGGCAATTAGAGCCTCTTTAAGCAATGCAACAGTATCCAGCGAGAGAGGACGCTCTAGAATCGAGCTCAACAGCTCAGCAAGCACATCCATGTCCGAGGAATGAATAAGGAAGTAGTGTATAATGCTGATGCGATTATCCAGGGAGTTATCGTTGCGAAAGGCATCGATGAGATGCGCTTTGGGCACACTGAGTGAGACCAGATCCAAGGTAGCTGCATCGTAAGCCAGTGCGCCCCATTTGCGCAACGGCACCAGGTGTGTGACATCGGGACCACGATTGTTAACCGCAGGACAAACAATGTGACAGGTGGGTTCATGCTGCAGTCCCACATCCAATAGATGCACAAAGAACGCAGACGAAACCAGTAGATGATGAGCTCCTTGCAATGCGAAGGTGGGACGCAGCAGACGCGCCTTCTGCCACGGCACACCCGGCATGACGCAGTGCACCACGCAGCCGTGATGCAGCAAGGAAACGGAGTATGCAAAGTGCACATCCTGCTGCTGCTTAGGGGTTTCCTGCGCCTGCTGCGGCTGCATGGGCTGATACAGATAGTAGTGGCATACAAAGAACATGCCAGAGCTGTCCGCCAGAATGATCAAGTTCAGCGAGCTGTCGTGCACGCGCAACGGCACAGCATCATCATCGTAGCTGGGTGACTCTTCCGAAGCGCTCGTTGGTAACTTGGGTAAGTTCAAGGGAATGTTTAGCTAGGGGAAGAACATAGAAAAAGGTATGAATAATAGATTGTACATAAAAATATATGTATATGATACTTACCACCGTTTCCGTGGGCTGCTTCTCATTGAATTGGAATGCAGACAAGGTGGGACTAAGCACAGGCGCAGCATGTTCCCCGCTCTGCTCACGCTCATCCAGCAGGCTGAGACTCACAGCCTTTGGCTTTAGATGTATGTAGTACAGTGCCTGAGCCTCTGCATCCCACTGTGCCCAGCTAAAGTTCTTGGCCAGCGTCTCGTGGGTCAATATACTTGTGTCCAGGTGCCAAGCACTGCCCTCGGCGCTGCCTGTTTGTGTTGTCGTCGAGCTCTGCTTCACTGTGCAGCTGTACTGCTTGATGGCTAAACGAGGAGTATAAGAATTACTTTTACTTCTTCTTCTTCTCAATCTCTACTTACAATCCTCGTGTGTGAGCACTAGTAGCTTGTCTTGCCAGCAGGTGCGTGTAGCACTCTCGACACGCCACAAGAACTGTGTCATTATCTGGCGCAGGGAGGGCTCCTCGTTGAGGGGTGTTGGTGTGCCGCCCTCTCTGCTGCGTACCTCCACAATGTATGCCTTATAGCGCAGCGCATCCTTGACCACATAGGATAACAAGGTGATGCTGCTATTGATGCTCGCCTGGATAACTTCTGCGCATCCTGGCATTGTCCAGAGTACGCGCAGCTGTTTTTTGGTGGCATGAAAATGACCAATGCATGTCTCACGTTTCTCACTGTTATCCAAATACTCAAATATCCATGATGTCAGCAGTGAGCCATCCTGTTCCTGGCCCAAGATCCTCCACTCGTTCGCCTTCTCTGCAAATTCCAATGGACAAATTATTTTATATGCGATTTCTCATTAGGATTAACGGATACCACTTACCTTTGTAGCCCTGCGCGGCAAGCAGACCACAGAAATTGGCCGCCAAATTCTCCTGTCGCAACATGTTAGTTTTAATTTAATTATTTAAGAAACAATTTTGCGGCTTCAACATTGCGCAGCACTCGAGAAATCAATAAACACAGAAGAGTTGGCAGCACCACCAACTAGGGGTGGGGAAACATCGATGCCAACATCGATGCCAACATCGGTAACATCGATGTCATTTTTGCTAACATCGATGATACCAAAATTTGTGGATAGATCTGTCCGGATTTTAACAGTGTCAGCCGGAAAAAATTGAAAACAGCCCCTATTCGGAAAACTGTCCTCTTTATTTTTTGGTTTGTCCTTTTTCTATCTTTTATTTCTTTATTTATTGGTCCAAATTGGTATAAATTTATAATCGATAGGAGCATTTATTTGTTACGGACTGTTTTTTGTCGGTTAGTCATGCCGGTTAGCTCAGCAGCACTTGGGGGAGGGGTTTTTCCTCCAGCCCTGCAGTCCGCACCAAAATATCGATAATCATCGGTATTTACACAAAAGACGCATCACTGACAAAAGGTAAACAAACACATAAAATACATATTTTAAGACATTTCAATTTATTTACAGGCACAAACTACTCTACGAGGGACAATTAAATAACAACAACAGCCATTGGTAACAGCCAAGTCACCGCGCACCCACCCAACCATGTGATGCTCCTGCTCTGGAGTTTCGGAGCATCACCCAAGTCGGCTAGTCCGTTCCTGGCCAACTAAGGCGGCCCCATCTCCCCTAGAAAAGGTAATTAGCAAATCATTTCTTTTATATGCTATACATTTATTTACTGTATCCTATTCCTAACATTCTTACCTACCCACGTGGACCTAACATGCAACACAAACTAGCGCAAAATCTTAAAACTACTAATAATTTATACATCTTTAATTATGACTAATGGGACATTTTTTGTATTTCAGGTCATGGATGTGATGATGGACTATGCCGCCAGGCAGGAGAAATATATGCCTGCAGGCAAGGACAGGCCTACGGCAGTTGAGATGGTGTATTTAGGAGGGCAGGATTATCTGCGTGCTGCTCTTCTGTGACTGCTTCAGCTGCAGATCTAGCCTGCTGGCCAAAATGCAGGATTTTTCTGCGTGCAGCTCGCGCTGCAGTTTTGCCTGCGGCGGATGTGCATCCTGCACAGAAGGTGCGCTAGGGCTCAGGCGGACCAGATAAATATGCTTTTAAATAACGAAACTACCACACGCACTTATTATTTTGCAGAATTTATCTGCGCCGACTGCTCGCTCAAATGCTACTGAGGAGTCGGCCGCCCTTGAGAGAGATGCTGGCGGTCATATGCCTGGGCATTCGGGCATCTGTCGACAGTTCAAACGGCGCTTGACAAAACGGGAACCTTGGGTCAGCGAAAGATCCGGCTGTTAACAGACTCAAGGCCTCGCTTAGGCTCGCACTGCTTGCTCCGTTAGCAGATGTTTCTCATACCAGGGCAGCTGTGTTCATCGATATATGTTTATCGACACTCGGAATGAACACAGTCGATTCGCAGAATGCAACATATTAAAAATAGAAAAAAACCAGTCGCGCTGCAGTCGACAGTGGATGGGATACCCTTCGACCTATGTTCCGGTGTAGTTTAATTTGTTAAATTCTTACACATATACAAATGCGCATGCTTTTAAATTATTGCCGACAGATGGCGCTCGCGCTTTGCGCTTGACCGCCTCCCTTGTTAGCTGATACAAGCACTTGGAATTATTCTCATACTTTCTTTAATAACTTCTGTGTTTATTGTCCGATCGGATTGCAATTTCGAGAATACGTAGATATTTTAATGAGCTTAGTATATGTTAAAGTCAGAAAGTTGTATCTTTTATACAGCGCTTACAAATTGAGTTCAAAAATTAAATTATTGATTTGCGGGGGCGGTGGGCGTGGCACCTAACATTTGAAATAAACTTGATCAGCTTATAGTATACAGGAGTCTTCCTGCCAAATTTGGTAACTCTAGCTTTTATAATAGCTGAGATCTGTGCGTTCACATAGACAAACAGACATGGCTCATGCTTATTGTTTATTGTATACAAGATACAACTTTCTGACTTCAACATATACTAAGCTCATTAAAATATCTACGTATTTCAATCCGATCGGACTATAAACACAGAAGTTATTTAAGAAAGTATGTGCATGAAACCAAGTGCTTGTATCAGCTAACAAGGGAGGCGGGCGAGCGAAAAGCGCGAGCGCCATCTATCGGCAATAATTTAAAAGCATGCGCATTTGTATATGTGTATGAATTTAACAAATTAAACTACACCGGAACATAGCTCGAAGGGTATCCCACTGTCGCGTGCAGCGCGACTGGTTTCTTTTTATATTTTATTAAATGGATGACCCAATAAATCAGAAAAATTCTATATTTATTGATATAAGGTTAGTTTGTTGTGAATTAAAAAAACATGAACTTTGGTTTTCAAAGTGTGAATTTAACTGTATACTTTATATATATAATCAATATACTCCTCATCGAGAAAGCTATATTCGTTGACACCCTCGATGCGGTCGTAAAAGACTTCACCATTAATAATACGAAACACATAGGCACTGTATGGGCTATCCTCATCGGTCACAACTTCCTTAATTTTCGTGAGAAAATTGTGTATCGATTGCATATTATTCATCAAAACATTTCCTTTAGCCTGACAAATGAAATGGTGTTACACACATATATTAGAACTCCAAGCGATTTAAATACTCACCCTATGCAGCTCGGCGGTAGTGTGTGTTTCTATGGGTAGTCGAACACATCCGTTTGCATCCATAAATGCTAATCTGAGCTGCTCAAAGTGGGCTTGACCCAACCAGCGTGAAGATCGAAAATTCTTAATCCAATTATCGTTTTGGAATTTCCTCTTGTAGCCTTTGACCAAGCTAATACGGATCTTCTGCAATACGTCGGGATTGTCACTGTTTTGGCAGAAGGCTGATGTGATATATATATATATGTAAAAATAGGTACTCCTAATTACTTACAGATCATCCAACACCTCAGTATTGTCCACACCAGGGATTTCCACTGAATAGAGTAACTTCAGGTTGCCCATTGTGGCACTAAAAGTGCCATAGATTTGATCACGTTGATCAACGGCCACGTCATCGGATGCTTTTTCTCGTTGCTTATCTGAGGGAAGTTATTCGATAAGATATATTGACTTTATTTCCGTGGTGGTCAGAAGGAAGTGCCTTTCACCAAGCACATTTGTGTGAGTTCGGCATTTCTGTTCGAGCTGTGCTTAATCTTTTCGTTCAGTGCAACGAAAGAAAACGTAGTTGAATTTGTGATTACTTGCTCAACGATAAGAGTCTCGTTAGCGCGAGGCATGATACCCAGTAAAGCTGCACGAGTTGTGCAGAAATCAAAATCTGGTTTAAGGTTCTCCTTCATGATATAGTGACATGTCTTCAGTTTCTCATAATGAGTTGGATCACTTAAGTCACTGAAAATCATAATTTCATGCCCCTTACTCGCATCTAATGGATACTCGGAAAGCTCTGGTTCTCTGAAAACGGGAATTCCCCTTGGTGTCTGAAGACTTCGTGTGTCTGGATCAAATGTCGACAAGTTCCGTAGCTTAACATCTTGGAGATCGACGGTAGGCACAGTGTTTATTTTTTCATTTAATGATATTAAAAACTTATAGTTTCTCAAATCAGAGAGATCAGTTAGGATAGAACTTGTTTCCGCCATTGTGAACTTTACAGAAATGTTCGTTAATGACTAACCGGTGGTGCCGCCCTTTCCTGATTGTGACCAAGACTAAATGCATTTAAAAGTTGCATATACAAAATGCAAAACGATCTCAATTAAAATGTTTTTGGTTCTCAGTACTCAGTTTGATAGTGTCTTGCACGCTTGTTTATTCATGACTAATCTTAATTCGTTTTACATATTATTCTTATGTTCATACATGTGAATCGTTCTTATGATCTAGTTCTGTATCTGCTCGTTTATCGACGATTGGTAACATCGATGAAACGATGTTCAATTATGTTTAAATATATGTTTATAACAATAATAATATCCAACAATAACATTAACGCCAGCGCTCTCTTTTCATTGGTAAGAGTAAGAGGGAAAAATAAATGTATGGCCACCTCCGTGTTTAAGCGACGGAAATACGGAAATGTTATGGGAGATACTGAAATGTATGTTAATTTATGCCAACAGATGTCTAGTTTAATCGATATGTTTGCTTAATATCGTTAGTAATGTAAAGATTAATTCATTTATTTTCGAATAATTCGCATAATTTGTCAAGTAAACAATTGCAATTAAGAATAATCATGTGTCAAACTAACTATACCCGTTTTACGATCAAGATAGTTAGATGGTGTGTTGACGTCGATTTATACATCAATGTGAATTAGAAATTAATGCAAAATAAATAACACCATTGGCTTGTTCGATTTTGCATGAATTCCGAAAAGAGGACTCTCATATTGACATTTGTTTTTCAATTCACAGATTGATCAACAATTTGCGATAATTCATTCGGATTGTGGTTAGAGACTTGAGTATTAACGAAATTTCGGTCAAGACCTTCAAAGAACTTCAGCCCCGTTGCATTTTCTATGTCACGCACATCGCTAAGCAGGGTACACAGCTCGGTGTCATCGCTTGTCGTTGTGTTTGGCATCACATACGCCTCCGCATAGGGTGTGCTATTCGGTTTCTTGGGATCAATAATCACAATCTTAAAAAAGTGTGTCGGCACAGCGATGATCGTATTATCTTCGGGCTGAAATTCCAGATACCAATTGTTACTCTTCATCTCACGTGGCAGATAAATGGGACCGGTATACACATATACATCTCCATATGTTAGCGACATTCCGTGAATATAGCGGAGCAGCCGCTCCCACAAATTCGTATTGAAGCCCCGTCTTAGAAATGGTTTGATATTGGACATAAAGAAAACACGCGCTGCCTCCGCATGCTGAAATGTTAATTCGGGAGCTGTGCTATGTGGTCTGTGGCGCATTGAAAGGCTCAAATTCTCTTGAATTGGTATGTTCGTATAGCTAGAGGTATCCACTTTTTCGCACATCCAATTGATTGCCGAATTTCGGCGATCTAACGATGTAACAAAATTATATGTGTCGTTCACACATATCTCGTTCATGCTCGGGAATCCGTATTTCATAATGGCCCCCATTTTGTGCGAATTACCATCCGCATCTCCGCCGTCATATATCTCCATCTTTGGCGGAACGTTAAAGATGTCCAACTGCAGTGCAAAAAATATTAATATTTATTATTAAAAATGAGTGGTCAGTATTGATTTACCAGCGCATAGAGCTTACGCCTTATAAAATAGGCGTGCGGATTGCGCTGTTCCAGCTTCTTTATGTTGCGTATCACGTGATGGTGTTGATAGTATGCGCCCAGAGCAAAGAACGTACCGGCTGCGGCGGCGATGATAGCCAATTTACCATTCAGGGGAATGTCTACGTCCATGTCCACATGTCCACCGGCTAAAAAACTGCTAAATTTCCGAAAAAAAAAAAAAAAAAAATTTATTTGATGCCTAAGATAATGCTTAATTATAATTATATGTGTAAAAGTCAAAGTGTTGAAAAGTGAGTCAAAGATAAATAGAATGAATACAATACTATATCAACGAGGAAGAAAGGCTACTTTCGGGGTGCCGAAAGTAAAATACCTTTGCAGCTTCTTATATCCTTACCTAGTGTTGCAAAATGGAATGGTATTGTGTATATTCATATGTACTTGTATATATTGCTTAAATCAGAACTGGTCTTCATACAAAAACCTGCATTTTGCCCGATTTTTTCTATGACAGCTATATAGTGGGCCGATTTGGAAGAAATTTGATTTGCATATAATACATATAGAAAATTACCTATAAAGTAAATTTGCAATATCTTGACAAATAACAATTATCGGCAGATAGTTTCTGATTTACTTACTGCATGCAGCAAATAGAAGCATATGTGGCAAGTAAATGGATTATGGGGTCGGCAATGTGCCCTAAGG
This sequence comes from Zaprionus lachaisei, assembly GCA_018901815.1. Taxonomy (NCBI): domain Eukaryota; kingdom Metazoa; phylum Arthropoda; class Insecta; order Diptera; family Drosophilidae; genus Zaprionus; species Zaprionus lachaisei. The sequence goes on from JAEIFI010000109.1 coordinate 3,312,906, forward strand.
TGGGTTGCAAACTTCTCTCCAAAATAAATACACCCTCTGCAAAGGTATTAAAATATGAATTGAATGAAACAAGTAAGAAAGCTATGGTCAGGTGTGCTCATCAGCTATACCAGGATTCTAGCTAAAATATTTCTTTAATAATAATGTTTTATTGCATACTTGCAGGCGGTGCTTGGAATCTCGTTCTTATATGTATAACTATTCACTATCGTTTCGTAACAAAACCGTCAAAAATTATTTGGATGATCATAATTATTGTACATAATAAAAAAACGAATGTTCAAGAATTACATTAATGTTGCAATTTGAGAGAGCCACAGTGATGGAGAGAGAGAGAGAGAGAGAGAGAGACAGATAGTGACAGATATAAAGAGAACGAGTGAGCTTCTAATTGTTGGTACTGTAATAATGAAGTCAGTGTACAACACGATATACTCTCGAGGCGTGTAAAAAGTTTTCATGTTTTGCAGCAAGTTCAAAGTGCAAGGCTGCCAACGCTTGGCCAACACTTTGCCAACTGCATTAACTCAATAAGAAAAGTTGAAAGTCATTGCTGTTGCTACGTAACTGGAAAATCCTTGGAGCAAGCACAAATATCCACCGTTACTACCGAAATCGTTACTTGTTTGGCGAATCAGTTTATATGCAATGTACATTTTATAATAAAATTTGAAACGCAATTTTAAAGATTTATTTCAGGTCTTTATGGCAACTTTGCTGTGCTATAAATCTTGTTATTGAAACAGAATTCTCGTACTGGACGAGGGCACCCATTCAAAACTACTGTGAGTTAAGTCCGTTGACAAACGAGGAGGAAAACTCGCTGCCTCCTTCCGCAAAGTTGCTGACAGTCCCCTATTGAATTCTGGACCCACCTCCAGCCGTCATCCCGGATAAGCAGGGCCGGAGGTACAAAGCAACTGCTGGAAAACTTTTGTGACACTCGAGCGAACAAAAAGTTACGGGCAAAACGCGCCAAAAGTGCAGTAAATTTTGCGTACGAAACAAATATTTTAATTCGTTGTTACAAAAGGCCCCATTGAAAGTGGGGGATGGGGACTTTGGCTTTGTTGTTGAATTTCATTTAACTGAAGGGCGCTTCGCGACTTGCAATTAATTTCTAAAGTTGCAGTTTTGTGGCTTTACTAATTGTAATATTTATTAAATTTAATTATGTAATAATTATTCGCTCATCTTTTTGTTTTCATTTCACATTTGCAGTGATAGTCTTAGGGGTTTTGTTGTTTGGGGGGATTTTAAAAGGTTTTCAGGGTTTTTGACGTTAAATCGAACTCCAGATATGTCGGCGTTAATCTGACTATAGATTCAGGTTCAGCAACCCATAATAATGTCGAATATCCAGATCATGACAATTTTTTTTTGTTGCATTGCATTATTTGTCAAACTGCATATTTTAGACTCTCTCATTCACACACACACACATACACGCGCATAGCTTGCAATCATTAATAAACTCCCACGCTCTCTCTCTCTCCTCTTTATTACACTCAGTTGCTCTTACTAGAAGAGAGCGTGGGATTTTGTGTAACTGTAAACCGCCGCCACCGGCCTTCGCTTCCAGTGGCAATTCCTTATCTCTCTTAAAGAGAGAGGGGAGAGAGAGAGAGAGAGAGGGTGCGAGAGAGAGACTCAAAACAGACAAAAAGTCGCCATTAACGATTTTGCTCACTTCGTTTCGATCTTTTGACTTCGCTCGTTTGTCAGTCGGGCACGTACCGTTGAGCTGCGCGGAGTGTCTATCGAAGCTGCGCTCGTTCGTTTCGCTGAACGATCTTTGGGGCAACGTACGATTGCGAGTCTATGCATTTATTATTATAAGATCTATTCAAAATGCACTTGCCATGGATACGAATAGTCTGCGTCGTCGTTGCAGCCGCCCTCAGCTGTTCTATTGGTAGGTCGACAAATACTTAAAGTGCATTTAATTGTACTCTCTCGTGGTATGTGGATTAAACATGAATTTGCATTATCAGCTGCACCTTCAAGTGAAACAACAGTTTCCTCTTCCTCAATGGAATCGAGCGAGCTTGACAAATGCGATCACAAATTAACCAAATCAAACAAATACTTGGATTATCCCTTCTGGAAGAAATTCTTCAAGCATTGGGTGCCCTTCACAAGCAGCGCACGCGTCAAGATGCAGTTCTTCCTCTTCAAACGGGACTTCCCGGATTGCGGCCGAGAACTTTTTCCCGGCGACGATGAGACCTTGGAACGTTCCGGTTTCGATGCACGTCATCCCACCAGGTGAGTTTATTCTCATGCAAAAAAAAACAAAACAAAAATCCAAATAATTGGGCTTTTCCATGTGCATGTGAGTAATTAGTAGGAAAAGTCATATACATATACATACATATGTATGTAGCATGAATTCTATGCAGAGTGTACTATTCTATGCATATTTGTTTATTTTGTTCATTCATACAAAGTTAGACGATTCTGTTTCGCTTATTTATTCAGCTGCGTCATAGTAGAAAATATAACAGCATCGCATGGATCTGTTTAAATTCAGATGAATTATTGTTAATCTTGTATGGCAAACTGGTTTTTAATATTTTTGATTTCTATCGGCACTTGATACCCTGTGTTCACAAGCACAGCAATAGGGTAGTCCAGACTAAAAAGATAATTTCTTATGTTTTCATTTCTATAATTTATTTAGAAGATATTAAAGTGAAATAACATAAAAAGTATTGTCCAAAATATATAACAGGGTATTTCGCAGTCAACCTCTGAAGAATTTAACACATTTAAGTATATTTCGCGGTCGCTTCATGTCGTTTTTAGCCGCTTATCAGTGAGTCAACCAACAAACACATTTGCTATTAAGTTCAGGGTTGTCAGAGTTCTCTCAGTTTGGCATAAAAATTAGCAGAAAGCAAATAGAAGAACTGAAGGGCAATCACAAAAAATGACGATGAAGAAGATTATTTTATGCTTCGCTAGATACCTCAAATATTCCTTGTATTGAATTGGTTTTTCTAATGTTTTTTTTAGAATTATTATACATGGATGGATGAGTCAGGGTAAAGGTTCATTGAATCGGGATGTGAAGACCGCCTATCTGAGCTTGACGAAGCCGCGACCCAAGCCCCGACACGATAATGATGATGTGCTGAGTGGAGAGCCCGAAATGGAAAGTCCCCTCTATGAGGATTTTAATATAATCGTCTGCGATTGGAGCAAAATATCATCGAATGTTAATTACAATGCAGTGGCCGATATGGTCGAAGATCTGGGTGCCCTGCTCACCGAGTTTGTGCGTCATCTGCACATGCGGGCGGGTCTCAACTACGACGATGTCTACCTTATTGGACACTCGCTGGGCGCACAGATCGCTGGCAGTGCTGGCAAACAGATACAGCCTTATAGATTCAATACGATCTATGCCCTCGACCCGGCTGGCCCCAAGTTTCGTGAGCAAAGCGATGAATATCGGATAGATGCGAGCGATGCTCTCTATGTGGAGTCCATACAGACAAGCACCGGCCTGGGATTTGAAGAGCCCGTTGGCCATGCCAGCTTTTATCCCAACTTTGGTATGGATCAGAAGAAGTGTTATGTCTATGGCTGTTCACATAAGAGGGCCCATGACTATTTCGCTGAATCTATAAATAGCACCAAAGGCTTTTGGGGTATTCGCTGTGAGCGTCTGTCCCGCAAGAACTGGGTGCTTCTGGATAACGATGGGGAATTCCGTATGGGTGGAGAGCCCTCGTTGGCCAAGAATGGCACATTCTATGTGAAAACTTATGATAGACCGCCATATGCTATGGGTACCCGACAGCAAGTGGAACTGGAAGTGCAGCGGAAACAGGAGGTAACCACCGAGGTTTATCATTAAAGAAGATGCAAAAAGGATTACTAACTCTAAATTCAACTAAATTAATTCAATATAAATCCTAATGTGGTCTATGCATAGACAGTTTTGTGATGAGTTCGCCTTCAAACCTTATAATTTCAGCAACAATCAAGTGATTTATACTTTATGAGATAAAGATTGTACAAAAGGTTAACTAAGAATGTTAATCATTAATTAATCAAATCCAAATTAAACTTAACTCATCTTAAATCTTTATATAGTTTTGTGAGCCATTCTCCTTTAAGCTGCGATCTTTTCGGCTGATTTCTATTCGAGTCTTTTATGAGATTATGGGTGTACAAAACGTTATCCCCTTTGGTCATGTTGAAAAGTTTTCGTGTTACTGTGGTCGCTTCTCCCGAAATTTACTGTTAGCAAGCAGTTCAGCGCACTTGCCAACACTGCATTAAGTCAATAAGAAAAGTTTTCACTGTAACCGGAAAATCCCAAGCAACTTTTCAACTGAGCGGGGTCAGCAAAGTTCTCAATGAACGACTGACTGAGCTGCGATAAGATTTATGCGCTAAAGGAGTTTGCATACTTTTTGTGCAACTAGAAAATAAATAGATTGTTGTTGCTATTACTATAAGTTGTTATAGAGTTAGTTATATTTTAATCAATACTTGTAGGTTACATATTATATCATGTAAATATAGATATAGAAATAGGATATATATTTATATATTTAATACATCCCTTCTCCCTCTCTCTCCTTCGTCTTTTATTCAATGTCCCCCGCGTTAGAGTTATATTTTAATCAACACTTGTAGGTTACATACATATAATATCATGTATATATAGATAAAATAGAATATATATTTATGTATTTAATACATTCCTTCTACCTCTCTTTCCTTTCTCTTATATTATAGTTTAAAGCCTTTTGCTTTGAATTATAATTTATAGTGAAAAGCTTTGATGACAAACGACTTTCTTGGTAGGTGGTCTCAGCACCCTCCCCAACTTGCGACCCTCTTTGCGTACTTGTCACTCGCACAAAGGAAGTGCGCAAAAAGTTTTCTGTGACTTTCGGGCGAAGCAAAAAGTTACGTCGCCAAATGCACCCAAAGTGCAGTAAATTTTGCGTACGAAACAAATATTTTAATTCGTAGTTACAAAGAGGCATTGCCAGGAAGGGGGGAGGAAGGACCTTAAAAGGGGCGCATCTGGTGTGGGGGCGTCACAAACTTAAAAGCTGCCGCGGGGCTGCCAATTAATTTTTGAAGTCTAATTTGTGGCTTTGCGAATTCGTTAACGTGGTGTTGAGGCCACGCCCCAGTTCTCAGTTCTCAGCCCACCGTATTGATGGACGGCGCTAGAGGGAGAGAAGGTACTCCGTCTGGTACCCTGTTTGATACCTAAGGTGCTTAAAGACGCGTTGCTCGAGAGAGCTCGAAGGGTTTTTGCGGATTTTCTAATCAACGAGCCTTGGCGAAATTTGCATAATTGAAATGCTGCCTCACGTTCAGCCAGGTGAGGCTGCAAAAGGGACTCACTGCCAGGTGTGTGTGTGTCCGTGTTGTGGAAAACTCACCGCACGTTCTTCCAACTAACCCCTCTGCTCCCTATAAGCTGGCAGCTAGCTCAGAGCTCTGCTTGAGCGATTGACTTGCCAAGCACCGGAAATTTGTCGCTTCATTTGGTATCTCATAAATAAATTATGTGTTTCGCTCTGCATAATTAAGCGGGCTGCAAATCCGATTTGAGTCGAGCAATTAGCCCCGATAGCCCTGATACCCCAGCAGTGCCGGAAAGTCTTTTGCGCTAATTATTTCGTATCCTCAAGCCAAATGCCGTAGAAAAGCTGTCCGGGGCCCTTGCAATTTATTGCTGTACAATCGCATTACTGAGCTAGGCTAAATTTGATTCTGCATGGCACATTGAGGGTGCGGTGGTAGCTGTAAGAAAGACTGTAGAGGTAAGCTCTAATTGCAAGTACATAACCTAACTAAATGTTTAAATCAAGTCACTTAATAAGAGAATAGGTCTAGTTTGATTTATCGAGAATAATATAATATAATATCGACAACATAACCTAACTTTAAGTGAAAAACAAGTATAAAATAAAGATGCTAGGTTTAATTGGTTGAACATAACCTAACTTACCACTGATATAGGGAACACAACCTAGCTTTAATCAAAACTTTAACTAACTTTAATCAAAACTAGCTTTAATGAAGACGTTAGGCCTAATTGGTTAAACATAATGTAACTTAACTCTTATTATGATAACATAGTCTAACTTTTAGTTAAAATCAAGTAAAATCAAGTTATGTTTATTGGTTAAAGATAACCTAACCTATTACTGATATAGGGAACACAACCCAGCTTTAATCAAAAGTCATAAATGATGACGTTAGATCTAATTGGTGAAACATAATGTAACTTAACTCTTATTAAGATAACATAACCTTACTTTAAATTAAAATCGAATTACTGAAGAGAAATTTGAATTGTTCTTTTCAGGTAAGCATAACCTAACTTTTTTATACTATAATATAACAGGGTTATGTAAAAATCAAATCACCTTTTCTTCACATTGCAACTCAAACAGTTTCTCACACTAAATTATTTTAAATCTTAGAAGATAATGACTACTGCTGAATATTTGGCTGCTTAGTATCTTGGTAATGGCTGCAGGATTACCTATACCCTATCCGGACTATTCGTATCCCGATAGCGATGACCAATTCCTGGTTATGCTCGGGGATTACTTCTAGTTCATGTTGAAGCGCTCGAAAAATTTGTACCTCTTTTCGTGACGGTCTACTTTGTGTCAACTTTAATTAAAATAAACAATATGTTGGCCTAAAAGTGTTGTAGTGCATACGGCGCGACAACGTTGTTAGTTTATTAGTTTATTAGTTTATTAGTTGACATTCTGCATTATTCATACGCCGTGTGTGACCGCATTTGCAGCAAACAGGTGCAGACAACACGAGGAAACTTTATATTTCCACCTGTTAATATGCTATCGCAATTTTCAAAACATAATTAAGGTTGTTGTGCACATGTTGAGGTGAAAAACGGCTGCAGTTAGAATTTCTGCCTCTTATCTGTAATTGATGTTTGTTAACATTGAATTACAGTCTGTGTATAATAAGGTAATTTTAAGCAGAGTTTTATTTTATTTCAAATTTCATAACGCTCCTTTTAGTTACGTAAGTACAGGGTATTTACAGACATCATTGTGATGTGAGGCTATACAGCAGTAGAAGTGTCGCCAGTGATGATCGATGTTGACAGTGAACTATTGTAGTTTTTAAAAGCAAGAGTTCATATAAAATAAAAGGATTGACCTCCTTATAGATGGGACTCGCCTTCTATAAGTTAAACCAAATAAACTTGACTAAGCATAATGAATTTGCTGCCAAGAATAGATGGCATTGTTGAGGGAGCTCTACAATATCGATTAAAAGAGCTAAAGAGGTTTAAAGTTATTGTGAAGTGTATGAAATTAATATCACTTTCTACCTATCTTATCGATTCTATTCTATTGATTAAATTATCCTTTTGCCTCATGTTTCTAGTCTAGTCGACTTTGATTTCTTTAAGAATAACCCCTTAGCTATTGCTAATGCAGATTTAATGTTTGTCTCAAATTTATCAAAGTTAATCAAGCTACAGCTCGACAGCTCTCGAAATGGCAAATTGATATTGTTTAAGTGACAGTTTGAGAGCCGTTGGACATAATAGTTCTAATGAGTGGCAGCAGCTCGACTCGGCACAGGTCGATGTCGCAAGCTAGACTACGCTTTCGGCTGGTACTATGTGCAGTCTGGGCCTTTGAATGGGCGTCTTGGGATATTTGATTATGTAAAGGACACACAGAGCCAACGGGGCGGCAGGATACACACGCTGTGGGCAGCTTGCCAATTGTGGAATTGTCACTGGCCGTGTGTGTGTGAGTGTGTCTATGTCGAGAATTTGATTATTTAAATTTCATGTTCATTGCATATAAATAATTTATGAGGCATGCGTCTTGGCTCCGAACCGGGCTGAGCTGAGGCATTCTAATTAAGACTTGAACTTGCACGTCTCCGTCGGTAGCATGTGTGTTGTCTACCAAAGCGGAGAGGCAGGTAGAGAGTTAGAAGGGAGAAAGGGCGGCAACTCACCACAGGCAAACTAATGGTCATTATCACATGCTTCGCTTGCTTCACTCGAGTTCACTGTTTCTCCCCATCCTGCTCTCTCTTCAACTCCCACTCCCTGTCATGAAATTTACACCTTCTGCACTGGCGAACCTTTTGCGACCAATTCGCTCATCCAAAATGGCTTTGTGTCTTGGTCCTGGACTAGATTTCGAAAGGGTTCGAATAGGAGGAGCAATCTGTACAACTTTTTCTAAGACAATGACAATGACAAAGACGATGACTTGAGATCTGTGTGAACTGTCCAAGCGTTTTGGGAACACTTCAAGTTGACAACATTAACAATGCGAACGTACACATCCACACACACACACACACACACACACACACACACGCATACAATCGCTGGGATAAAAGTTCATGTGAGCACGCACTTAGGTCAGCAAATACTTAGGTATCCCGGCTATCTCTCGAGTATCCCTAAGTTGTATATTGTATCTACGCTATTTTCACAATTTTATAGCATTTTTATGGCGCACAAGTTTTGTATACACATCTCTGAGCTGCCCTTTAAAATATTTAAATTTGATATCCTAACTGGGCAAGGAAGGGTTTCTCTTTGGGTTCTCTCGGCTCTGCTGTCTGCTCAACTGTGTAATGTAAGGTCTCCCAGCGAGGGAGGGAGCATGAAAAGGTGAATGCCAGCCGATTTCAGGGATGGGCAAAACTAAACTTGTGATATGTGTAGAACTTGCACTTACACTAGTTCCAGCTGTGACGTAATTTAAATAAACTGAAAAACTGTTCTATATTTTTTGGCGTATTTTCTCAACTCTCGGTTGATACTTCAGCCCTGATTTTAGACAGGGCCGACACATAAGTATAACAACTACACATATGCACTAGTGTGTGTGTGTGTGTGTGTTAGTTGTAAGTTCACTTGTTCGGGCCTGAGCCTGCTTTGGGTTCTGCATCTAAGTTTGCGGTGTGATTTTATGTGCAAACTTAAATTATACAATTTGAGGGCCATGAATACATTTTTCGTCGGTTGCTTTTGTTGCCGTTGCTGCCAGAGTTGCCAGGGTTGCCAGTGCTGAAAGGGACAATGAGTTGCTAAATGCTTTGAATATTCTTTTGGCCATTGCTTGGCCTGCATGCATAATACACGTACAATACGTACATATATGTGAGTGTGTGTGTATACATATATATTTTTGTAAGACTGTGTGTGTTGCTTGAGCATCTTCTGTGTGGTCGTGCTGACAGCTCGAGTGTGTCATGCGGTTTCTCAACAGAAAGCCTTCGCAAATCGTACATATGGCCTGTTATGGCTGTCATTAAAACCAAGAGATTTTGGTTTCTCTGCCATAACAACAACAACAACAGGACGAACAAGTACAATTTGCTTTATGTATGCATTTACCGATTTAATATTTGCATTACTCAACAGTTTCGCACATTAATTGCAATTCTTCGCATAGTTCCAGGCCCAGTGGCCAAATTACTCAAAGCTCCTTCTCTCCCTCTCTTGAGCTGCAATATGACTTACATCAAGAGAGCAGAACTGCAATGAGAGAGTGAGAGAGTGAGAGGATTACAGCTACTCATTCGGTTCCCTCTCATGCCTGATTTATGTAATGACGCACTTCGTATTCATGTGAGTGCTTTCATTTTGGTTTTGATGTCTTATAAAATGAGTAAATGCTGCTGCACTGGCTTGCTTTGTTTTTGTTTTTTATTTTTCTGTTGCTCATATTGTTTTTGCTTTGTTGCTTTGCCTCGCTTAATCGTAATCCGCATTAAGCACATAACAAAGTACACACTTTGTTAACATACGAATAAAACATAAAGTCAGCATTAAAGCCATGGCGCCTGCTGTAAATGGCAACTCTTGTGGGCGTTGTTCCTGTTCCTGTTATTGTTGTTGTTCTGGTTCTTATTGCCTTTGCAAGTTTTCCTTGTGTGCACATGTACACTCCAATCCAGTTGAATAGTGTTGGGAATTTTGTAGTAAATAATTTAAATAATAATTATGTAAGTAACAGAAAGTTGCAAAACTTTCAATTGATTAAAAGACGCAAAAATAATTAACAGTTTTTAATTCTTGTCCTTATTCATGTGGTGGGCGGTGTACGTATGTACATGCATACAAATGCGTGCATGCATGAGTGTGTTACATTGCATTGCACTCAAAATGGCGTTAAGCTCATAACAAAAGCCAACGGCAACGCTGCCGCAGCAGCGAACACTCACACAAAGCAACAGCAAAAAACTCCAGTGGGAGGCGGCTTTGCCTTAATTCAATTATGTGTGGTGTACACACTGGCCAGACGTGCAAATGTGCAAACACCAACAACAGCAACAACAATAAGAGAAGCAAAAACTACAACTGCAGCAATGCAGTCCCAGGCTCAACTTGGTTATCTTATTGTATTTTTTTTCTCTCGCTCTCTCGCGAATTTGTACAAATTAAAAGCGATGGCAACTTCAACTCCCGTGTCGGTATTGCCTGTCCCTCTCCCACTCCCACATCCGCGCTGTGCCACTTCCATCATCATTGCCAGAGTTGCCAGAGTGGCCATTGTCGTTGTTGTCTTTGTAGTGTTCCGTTTTCTGTTTGCCGCCTGCTGCTGCCGCCGCCTGCTCTTCTGCTTTATGCGACCACAAAATGTGTTGCAGTCGCACGACTCACAGCAGCAACAGCAGCAGCAGCAGCAACAACAACATTTATGAAAACTATTTGCAAATGCAAGCGGCATTAAAAACAAATACAACTCTGGCCGCGCGGTGCAAGATGCTAACGGGCTGTGCTGAGTGCAAAAGGCGAGACTCGGAGCACTTTCGCACACACACACCGAGGTAAACATACGTGCATACAAATAGATACACATGTATGTAGCACAAACAACAGCAGGAGCAGAGGAACAGGACATTTCTCCCTGGACAAGCGACTGTGGGGCAGGCAGGAAAGCGGGTAAAACAAGCAAACAAGTCGCAAATTGAAACGAGTAGGATGAAGTGAGAAGAGCCCTGACAAGCGAATACCCTGTAAAAGAAATGCACTTAAATAAAAGAACAGAATTTATCTCTTTTCTTGCTTTTGTTTTGTCTTGCTCGGCTCCTTTTATATACAGGGTATCTTAGGGTTCTCTTATATAGAGGGTATCTTATACGTGTGTGGTAAAGTCAGAAGATGTACGAACGGCTTATACCCTGCAATGTACTTTAATCAGTTGTGTATTTATCCCTTATCGCTGTCTGCAATATTTGCTCTTTGTTGCTATGCAACTCGTATATACAGGGTATCTTAGCAGTCTGCTTAGTAACGGGAAATGCCTTCACTCTTTCTGCCAATTCCAAGCGTGGCGTAAAGAGAATGGCAAATAAAAATCTGAGCCTTGCCATGAACGTCCGAGGCAAAGCGAGGAGCAAGTGGAATCAGTAATAGAAGAGAATGGGAAACGGGCAACAGCCAGTCAAGTCGTGGCAATTGGCCCGCCGCCCGCCACCGTCTGCCCTTCGTACACGCCCCCTACAACGTTGTTAACCCTGCAAGTTATGCATTCTTAATTTAATCGCTGGAAATTGACTCTCGAGAGTGCATAGCTAGCCAGGCTTAGACAGGCCCACGAGCCCGGGAGGTTGGTTGGCAATTTAGGAAAAGTTTGCTGCAGAGATTTGGCATATATCATGCGATTATGATTATATTGCACAGTTTGCATTACCCAATGGCCTGAAAATCTGCATCTGCATCTCCATCTGCATCTCCTTCAGTCTACTGTTCGCCTTATCGTCTACTCCCTGCTTCTTCTTCTTTATCATCTTTGCTTTTCTTTTCTTCTCTCTCTTTTTGCCCAAACAGACATTAAGCTCTGCAGATATTACAAAACTGACTAACACTTTCGCAAACACAAAGGATATGCAAATAGTTGCCAGACGCTGCAAAAGTTTAGTTCTGAACGCCAGAGGGCGCCACCGTCTGGTCGTATAACTTAAGCAAAAGGGATTATTATTGGACACTGCAGAGCGTGGCCTCAAATCATGCTGCAACTTGGATTATTCATCTTAAAGTTTGTATGTTTGGCAAGTGAAAACCTTGAACAAAAACCCGGAATAATATTAATACATAGTTTGTAATCCCGGTATTAGTATTAACAGTGTGAACTGACAGGAAGAAGCTTCCTAAGTTTCTTGATGTCTTGTACTTTTAATTAAAATTTAAGCTACCATTTTTTATCATTATCATATCATAGTTGTTAGTTATTATCGTATCACTATCAAACCGAAAGAATTCATATAAATCCTTGATTTAACATTGTTCCTGAAGATTTTTAATGTTTTGGATTCTCATGTTTGAAATTTAGTTTAAAGTTAAAGTGTTAATTAATTATCATCAACATCTGAAGATTAATGTTTTATAATATTACTAGCATTATATTGTACTATTATCGTTATCTTTACTATCATAACTGCTGCTATATATATAAATTACCTGCTGTTTGAATTTCCGAGAGGAATCCGTTGCCATAATTTAATTTCAACGCCGACAAAGTCATCCTGAATTGCTTTCAATTCTCCAGTTTCCATTTTGGCTTTTCTCTTCCTTCTCTTGCCATATTCTTTTTTCCATTTCCTTGTCTACATGTCCGTTTGAGCAGGTTTCCTTGGGCTGCTTCTGCTCCTTCTGGGGACAGCTGTTGATTCGTTGCGTTGACGTCTTTTAATTTATAATGCAATCGCCAGGCTTATCGCCTTTTGGGGCCTGCTGTGGCCCGCATAGGGACGAAGCTGGCAAGAACTGTCACACCTCGCAGCGTGTGTGTGTGTGTGTATGTGTGTGTGTGTATGTAAATGGATATGGGGATATGGCTAAGCACGCGTGTTGTGTCGCCGTCTGTCGCGTTGTCGCGTTGTCTTCTCTCTGTTTGCTCTCACGAGATTTACAACGTGACATCGCGCAGAAGGCGCCACCGCTGGCGGCTACAACTGCCACAGCGCGCACCTGGTTGTGACGTTGGGTCGGTGCCCCCAGAGAAATGCCATCGACATGCAGCAGTGGCAGTGGCACCAGCACTGGCGCTGGCGCTGGCGACACGTGCCAAGGACACTGATTTATATGTTTTCCATTTTTGTTTTATTAGCGCTGCGTATCATTTCATCAGCTCCTTTTGGCAACGTGCGTGGCATTAATGAGCTGCCCCAACATAAAGCCAAGCCAGCCCCCCTCTCCTCTCCTCTCCACACCACTCAACCCGTTGCGGACCTGTCCACTTTAAAGCGGGCGGGGCTGGGCGTAGTTGCGCTGACAGTGCGAATTAAATTGCCATGAAAGCGTCATAAATTGCGCATTGGCGCATTAAAATGCTCAAATGGCGCTTTAAGTCAGTCGCAATTTGAATGCGCCAACCCAGTCAGATAACTACCCAGCACAGCAGTGGAATGAGGGAGGTGCGGAGTGGAGGCGTAGATAATTGCGCGGACCGACACAGCTGGGACCAGCCTTGCGGGCGGAAGTTTGGGGCGGAAATTCGCAGCGCATATCCAGAGGGGCCCACGCAAGCCAATAGTTTGCGGTGCTCTCTGAATGCCACGCAAAATGAATGCACTTCGCAATGCTGGCTCCTGAAATCACATTTTCCTCAATACTAAAGTGCAATGCGTGGGGTGTTCCAGCCAACGGAATCAAGGAAAAAATAAATCTAGAAAAAGGGATTTACATTACGGTTTTGTACTGTTTTGGTTTATTAAATATATTTACCATAAATATAATTAATATACAATATATATATATACATATATATATATATATATATATATATATAGTTGATGAACTTGATATATTATAATAGTGGACTACATTTTCTTATAGTTCTTTATTTCATTTGTATCATCTTAAAGTGCTTTTATTTTAATTGTTTTACAGTGTAAATTAATCTTATATAATTATGATAATTTTTGAAATCAACTTATGAATGTTATGTTTTTTACTTTTTTGTAAATTTCAAGACTAATTTAGTGTCTATTTTGCGTAATATACAGTGCTCTTTCATATCATTTCAAATTTCATATTTAACTTAACCTCAACTTAAGCTTTATTCTTCTGTATTTATCGTAGATATTTCGGTTGTTTTCGCTCGAGTAATTTCATCGATGGTCTTGAGAATCCAATTGTTTAGTGATGCCACATCGGTGAAAACAGTCGGACCATGGCACAAAATGAATCCATAAGATACGATTCCAACTAGTTCCCCATTGATAACCAAAGGGCCACCCGAGTCTCCCATGCAGGCACTCTTAGACATGTCGTAGGCACAGATCATGTTATTTTTGAAGGATGTGCCGAAGGTGCGTTTGCATTGGCGAGAACTCTTTATATTGAGGTTAACTGTCTGTAGAATCTGTGGTATCTTCTTGAAGAATCTAGTGCGTCCCCAACCGGTTACAGTGGCAATCTTTTTAGCTTTTGGTGTTTCTGTGGCCAGCGCGATTGGCTTTATTTTAGAACTAAAGCTCAGACTTTCGGCCAGATGTATAATGGCAATATCATTGATACGGGATTTAGCATAGCTCTCGTGCTGTATTATACGATCTACAGGGAGAACAATGCCATCTTCATCGTGCTTCGTCGAACCCGCACGTATCTTGAATTGCTCAGCTTGGAGCTTTTCCACACAATGTGCTGCTGTTATGACAATTTCCTCGTTATATATTGATCCGCCGCATATATGTCTTCCATTATATTGCAAAGAGATCTGCCAGGGAGCACTCTCAATCTTGGTACTGACACCTCCGACTATGCGGCCAGATATGTACTCAGCTTCTAATGTGCTTGACAGCCACAAAAAGACAAGACACAAAAGAAACATTGTGAAACTTGTTTATTAACTTCTGTGCAGGAGCTCCCTGTCTTTATATAGCAATGTTTCTGCCAAAGAGTTCGAAATTTTCATTCTTATCTTTGGTTCTAAATTGGTTAGGTTCTAATAGAAAGTGTAATTTATTATGTTCATTACGGGTTGTTCTCATTTACTTTGGCATTTCTTGTTCGAATTTAAAATGAGTTATTTGACATTTTAAGAAGATAAGAGATACAACAAATGGTATATGGGCAGAGTGATAGTTAAAGTTGAAACTATAAAACTTACTTCCTCAACTAATCTAAGCTACTGGCTTGGCTGACTGCTAAGGAACAGATACATTTAAGTATGTAGTTGATAGAAGATCTAGTGTGTTTATTTTTTATAAATACTCTAAATATGTTAAATAAATAAATACTTTATAAATACTGTATTATTTTATCTATCTATTATCATATTCTTTTAGAGAGTTAACTTGGAAATTCCAAATAAATCTTCTCCTTGTGACAATCTTTGACTAAAGAAAACTTTCAGGTGGCTTCTTTTTAATTTTAGATAATTTGGTTAGTTTCGTAGCTAGCGAAAAGCCTAGAGAATATGTATTTTGGAACTGAACTATATAGGTTTGTACATTGCGGTCATATCTTTATCAGCGAACGGGCAACGTTGCCAAAGCGCCGAACAAAGCGAGCAAAGCGCGGCGCGTTATTCATTTCAATTTGCTGGCGAATTGCCGTCGGGGCCGACGGTGCGGAAGGGAGGCAGGAGAGGGAGATTGAGTGCAGAGATCGTTGCACGGATTGGTTTGCAGACGACGAGCAGACACAGATTCAGGCATTTGGCCAATTTAGTTTAACGTGGCCTTAGATGCTGATGACGATGACGCAGCTGACGCGAATGCGAATGGGAATGGCAGTTGCAGATGCCGAGTTGCGGCTGCTGCTGCCGCTGCTGCTTCTGTTATCATTCAATTGCCGCCACGCCCACTTGAGTATTTTGAATGCCAAGTACACTGGATGATGATGCTCGCCTTCCTCCCTATCCCTCGCTCCTTCTCTCTCTTTCTCATCTCTTGGCTCCGTTTAATTGGGCGCTTGGGCGAGTTGCTGGAGAGGATGATAGCTTTGGCTTAAACGAGGCGCCGGCAAAATTAGCTTAGCCACAAAACTTGACACAGCCTGGTCACTCCCTCTGCCCCTCCTCTCTCCACTCTGCGGGCAACGGAGATTGTCACCTAGGGGATATTGGTGTTGACAGCAGGACGAGATTGCAGATTGGAGCACTTGACCGGCGACCTCATCCCTCGGTTCGCGTACTTGCAGCATGGCTATCTGATTGCATTGTGTGGATTGAAAACCGTTTAGACAGGGGCACAGGCAAAGGGGGAGGGAGGGGGGTAGCTACGTGCTTTGAATTTTGTGTAGCATCATCAGTGGCAGCAGGAAGCAGAGAGCAGGACGAGGTGTGCTCTGCGCTGCGGCAGCATTCACATGCATACGAAATTGGTTTAATTCAATAAAATCTTCAACAAAGTTGTTTAGCCTGCGGCGGAAGGTGCCTGCAGGGGAAGCAGGGGCTGGAGAAGAAGCAGACGGGGGGGGGCGGTGTGTTGGGTGTTGTAAATATTCCTTCAGTTATGAGTCAGCAGCATTTTGCATTGGCATTTGAAATTGCTTTTGAGTGCCTCACTTGAGAAGGGAGGAGTCAGGGCAGGAGGGGGGTGTAGGGGAGAAGGAGGAGCCACGGGCCATTTTCCAGTTTGTTGTTCGCTAGTCTGCAAATGTAATTCTATTAAAAAACTTCGCAACAACAACGACAACGACAAATAATGCGAATGCGTTGCAAAAGTCGATAACATATACAAATTTGTTGTTTGCTGCCAAGAAGCAGAATAAGCAGAAGACTTGGCAAATATGAAATTCCATTAATTTGATTTGATTTGCCGTCGCTCTCAGTTTGCCAAACTCATATTCGAGGCAGGTGCATAGCAAGCGTCGTACCACGAGGCGTATGATTAATGTATGCTGCATGCAGTTTGTTTGTTCGGTCAGCAAGTCAGTTCATGCACACGCGACCTGATAGAGACCCCCCCACCCACCCCCCTACACACCTTCAATCAATGCCTCCCCTTTCCACTCGATGCTGCAAATTAAATTCCAAAGAAATATGCATAGAAATTTGTTTGTTCGACTTTGAAACATGACAAACTGACATGAGTTGTGCCCGATAATTTTATTGACTGTGCAGAATTATTTGTTTTGGCATCTTGAAGTATGTAAACTGAAAAACAGCGCAATAAGCACTACAATAGATAAGGATACAAATATAAAACTATATACTATATTCAATTAAATCCTGCAGAACTGAAGAAAGTATCGATGGGCGCCATTATCTATAGATAATCTTCTCAAGCTAGAACACGATTTTTTTTTCCTCTTCACCTTTGCATCTTTACTTCTTTTCGAAATTAACGTGCAATGAGAAGTTGTTTCCCAAACTTTTAAATAGTTTATTAAGTTGAAATTTCCTTAAGTATAAGCTACTACTTGCACTGTTAAACTAAAGTACATCATGTTAAACGTGATCAAAAATGCAATGCGTGTGACTGTATGTGAGTGCACTGTGTCGTGGGTCAAACTTTTAATTATTAATTAAACCCAAGCAAATTGCACTGAAGTCAAAAGAAGGTGGTAGACAGTGAGAGAGGGGAAGAGGGAGCAGGGGGGATTCATCTCATTGGCTGCCCTTTCCCACTGCAATTAATAGGTTAAAAAGCAAACAAACAAAATGAATGCGCTCACAAAGCGAATCAACACAAATAGCATGTTTCCCTCCCTTCTGCCCCCATTCGATGGAATTCCCCCTTCTTTAGTTTCCGCTAGTCAAAGGAAACGCCAACGTGGATACTTTTACTGCAATGTATTTAATTGCATCCCAATGGGAAACTGCAACATCAACAACAACAACAGCAGAGAAAGGTAATCGAAATGTGGCCCCTTGCACTGCTGCCTCGCTTCCTGTTCCACTTTCAACAATTTTCCAGCTTTTTTTCAGTGCACAACTTGGCCAAAGAGTTGACTCAGAGTTGTCTGTGCCTGCAGCGAATGAGGTAACATCTTGCTCTCCGCTTCTTGAGGGGTAAAAGGAGGTGGGCTGGAGTGTGTTGCTGGTGGGATTGGTCCAACTAAAGTTGGCAAATAACTGTTTTCATATGTTTGCTTACATTTGCAGCGTGCTTGGCTGAGTTTTTCTTTGTGATTTTCCTGCAATTTATTCATAGCACAAATTAGAGGAAAACGCTGTGCAAGTTTTCAGCTTGAGCGCACTAAAAAATGTAAATCAAAAGTACGAAGAGTTTATCGTTTTTTTCTGTAAAATTAAAAAAGTTTCACCAGCATGCGAAAGATGTTCATAGAAAAGGAATACTTTCTGCAAGTGTCGCAGACAGTCTGGCAATCTGTGGGTTTTCTTTTATAACAAGTATACTTCATATTTTTGCTGCATCTAAATACCACTTCAATATGGTATGCAGTCATCGCATGATGTTGAAGTGAATTTGACAGAATGTTTCCCTTTACATTTAGTTGTATTTGTTTGACATATTTAAAATTCAAGGTTAATGTGAAGATAATGATAACAATTTGCCATAAATTTAAACAGCCCTTCCTTCATTAACATTCAATTTTGTTTTGTTCCCATGCATAAGAATCGTAATAAGCCCGTAAATAATTTGATAAATCCAAGCCAACTAAAGTTCGAAATTGTGTCAGTAGCATCAGCTAAAGAGGCGCAACTTTATCTTCATCATTTAGATATTTTGCGCGAGAGTCGAGAAGTTCGTTGAAAATGCATTCATTTCGTATTTATTTTAAATTTATGGCCCTCCCCCACTCGGGTTTACTTGCTGCAAACTTAGTTTTGCGAGTTGTCAGCTTAGGAAATTGTGAAATAAATTGAAATATGAGACGGGCATTTATCATGCACAGCAGTTTATATACATATACATATTGTATGTATGTACATATATAAAATATATATATTCTGGTAATCTGCAGCTTCCGACAGCCGAGTTGAGGTTGAGGAAAATAAGAAGAAAAAGGAGGGAAAGTCGAAATGTGATGTCATGAAACTATCAACAAAATGCAACTGAGTTAAGATATATTTATGCATTGTACGTGAGCCACATGTTTATGTTCCATCAACTTGCCTGAAGAGTTATGGCCTCCTGCTCTTCTGTCCTCTTTCGTCTTGCTCCCGTCCCTCGCGCCGCTGGCGGCAAGTTCTGCGTATAGAAAAAGCAACATTTTGATGGCTGAAAATGTGTGTAAATTTGTTTATTGTTTTAATAAATGTCAACAGTCTGCAATTGCCGGCAATTAAAGGCCGACGCACGAGTTGTTGCATGCAGCACACCATGTGGCAGCCTGTGGCACTCGTGCGCACAGTGCGTATGATAAATGCCGCCTGTCAACCAACGCAATGTTCAAAACTTCCAGCCGCACACAGAACTTCTTTTTGCGGCCATAGCAAAACCCAAATCCCACAATAACTCCCCAAAAAAGCCAAAAGGGAAGCCCGGAGAAACTTGCATTGACATGATTTATTACCAATCGCCGTACACAATAGTTGAAATCCTCCTGCGGGCTTCCCTTATGGCCAACCATTTGTTTAACGTATGCACAATTTTCCATTTCAATTTTCGTTTTTCTGTTTTGCTTTTCTTTTTTTCGCAATTCTACAATTCGTTCGATTGGAAAAATTGAATTATATAATTTTGATGAGCGTAATAAAATGCCGCAGCTGCACTCGCTCGTTGCATGAATTATCCCAGCGAGTGCAGTGATTATGTTTTACACTTTAGCCCCCCTCCCCCCGCTGGGAAAATCTGTGAAAAGTCAGCTGCAGTCAGTCCGTCAGTTTTCCTTTGGTCTCCACTGAAATTTGTATTTGAGTTTATGCGATATTCAAAAGGTAATTAACAATTATGTGCGTTAATAATGGATTTGTATTTTAGGGTATTTATAATTATGTTAGTGGGGTATGCTCAGCTTGTGTAGTTCAATTTTGGAGATATTTTTTATAGTATTTGCTGATGTTTTACAAAACTTTCTCTTATTTATTAAGGATAACGATTTAAATAAATTAAATTGAATTTATTTTAGAGACCTTTTTGTAGTAACAAAGTTTATTAGCTCCAGAGAAGATTATAATATAAGAATTTAAGAAGACAATAATATAATTATATTTGTATAATATTTCAATGTTTGTCTACACCTTTCTCAACATGCATACTTTTCAGAGCAGGAACTCTTCTTCTCTCTGACTCTCTTTACATCAACCCTTTCTAATCTTTGCCTGTTCACTATCACTTTGCATCTCTCTCTCTCTTTCTATTTCTATCTATATGCCTCTTTTATTTATTCATACTTTAGTTGAGCCCCCAACACACTGTCCCAGCAAATGCCCGACTTTATTTAAATACTTCGAATACTTGTCAGCCCCTAACGATTCGATACAGTTGAAAATCTCCAGAGATTTGTGCTGTAATCCCAAAAATGGGGATCCAGAAGAATGTTACATACATGTCTGTGCCTGCGTGCACATACGCTTTTCCATCTCATCCGTTGTGGCCTGCAAGCTAAATTGCGATCGGGCGAAAAACACAAATATTGCATGCCTCGATGGAGACTCGATGTGAATGTGAATGGAATCGGAATCGGTTGCTATCTAAAAACGGAATGAACTTGTTCGAAAACGTTTACGACAACTAAAAGTTTTTGGCCCGCAAAAAGAGAGCGGGGTAAAGAGGGGGAAAGCATGGCGGGAAAAAAAGCTCGCCAGTTCTCGTGAATGAGTTTAGCGATGCATTCGCCAAAGAGCACAAAAAAAAGGAAAAATATTCCACGCGTTTATCGAGCGAATGAGTTTTCAAAAAAACGCGAAAAAGAAATGCATTGGAAAAATAGAAAAAACGAAAAATAGAAAAAAAAACAAAATGAAAATTCGACTAAAGCTGAAAAACTACAACAAATTTGCATGTGCCATGTTTGGCGTTTCCCAGACTTGACTTTTTGGCGAGGCAGCGCAAAATTTTTGGAAATTGCATTTTCGCGCGGTGGGTCTGGAAGAGGGGAAGGGAGCGGAGGATGAAGGGAAGGGAAGGGCAGGGAGGTGTATTTGTGTGCTATATTTTTGGTGCCCCTTTGGGCCATAAAAGCTCAAATGGTTGGCGGCTCAAACGAAGAAGCGAATGCCGCCAAAGTGGATTACCAACTGTGGCTGCCACGCCCACGTATAGGACATACGGGCGACACGGGCCTCTGGCCGCCTACTGCCTTTGCCACTTAAAAAGGTGTTAGTATCCCCGTTACGCTGCCATAGCCTTTTAAAAGCTACCCCTGCACGTGGTCACGGGCTGTGGCCATCCGAGCAGATTGCGGATACATCGGACGACGCATCCCGGTCACATTGTGCATCGCGCTCTCTCTCTCTCTCTCTCTCTCTCTCTCTCTCTCTCTCTCTCTCTCTCTCACTGTCTCTCTCTCCAGGCATGACCGGAGTGCCCCTCTTTGTCTATTCAATTGCGCTGGTTAACAAGTGCAGCAACAGCAGCTGCGAGGCTCCTCTCGATATCCGGCCTATGTATTGTAGACAGGGGGTAGCAGAATAGCGTGGGAAGGGAAGGGGGTGGTCTAAGTGCCTGTCGCGCTTTCTCCCGTTTTTATTGGCTTTGAGTTCTGATGCAATCAACTTGCGTAAAGTTCGCATCGCGTCAATCGCAATACGCTTCACTTGCAGTTGGCCAACGCCGCTGCCTGAGGTTGAGAGAGATGGAGAGCGAGGGAGAGAGAGAGAGACAGAAAGAGAGACAGAGAGAGAGAGAGAGACAGAGACAGAGACAGAGACAGAGACATAGACAGAGACATAGTAAGAGTCCGACTTAGAACTGATTCAGTCAGGAGTAGCCACATGTCAAAGTGAATATTGAAGGCTGATCCGCTGAAACGAAATGGAGGAAGTGAAATGGACTCAGATTCATTTTGTAGTCTCCAGTTTCAATTGCAATATAATAAAATACTATATATTCTTGTTCAATAGGTTGACAGAAATGTACATACTATATATAACGTACAAGCTCTATGATATAGTACAATACATAATCGTCTATAATCAATAGTTGTTAGGTATGGTAACACTCCTATACTCTACTGTACTATATATATTGTTGTTCAGCTTCACAACAGTAACTTCTCTATATAACTAACAATTTATATGCAAAACTATGTAAATACTTAATGAGCTTATAAGCTGCCTCCGTGGATATTTGTTGTAGCCAGAATATATGTATATGATAGATTAGAATTGTAGAATCAGACTTAATAAATAAATAAATAAATAAATAAATATCTAACAGACAGAGATCTACATTGACAAGATACAAAAGACACACTTCAACTGAAGTGTTAGGTAAGTAAATTTTGTAAAACATTATCCTGAGTAAATCGGGTTCCCTTCTCTTACCGACATAACTTTAGTTTTAAATCAATTGATTAACTTGTCGGGGTATTCGTGTGTTCATTTATTAATTTCAATTTCTTTTCAATTTCACAAGTGACACGCCACTCAATTTCGGTAATCCATTAAAAAACAAAATGAAATTCCGAAACGTTTGCTTTAATTGCTGGGCATTTTTAATGCCCGAACACGCTCATTGAATCTTTGTACCTGATTCCCGCATGATGCCCATTCGACATTCAGATTTTCCTACTCGATTTCCTTTTTATTCCCCTTCGTGCAACTCCCCCGCGACTCTTGTCCATGTGCAATCGAGCGCATCCGGCAACAGATGCTGCGGTTATCATTAAAACGCCATGCAAAACCGAAATGTTTGCCAATATATATATCTGTTTATATCCGTGTATATATATATAATATATATATATACCATATATAGACATACTGGACCACGTCGGGCTATGTATAAATAAACGATAGACCGAATTTGCGAAATTAATTAAATCGACAAAAAGTAGCGCGAGCTTTTGGTTGCTCCTCCCCTTTCTGTGTGTGAATGTGAGTGTGAATGTGAATATCGAATGTGAATCACACTCGAAACGAGCGCAATAGAGGTGTGAAATCAATTGAATAACTTTAAGCTGCAACTGCCATGACAGACAGACAGACAGACAGACGACAAACAGGTGTGAGATGAAAAGGGAATACCACTGATACAACTTAATGAATGCTACACTGTGCTGCAGGGCAGAGAATAAAATGTGCTTAATTAAGACTGTATTTAAGATATGATTGTATTGATTCTGTTATACATAGGGTATAAGATGCAGGGCAAGTCTTTACTGACACAATTGCAACATCAACATGTGCAGGCTTGTGTAGTGCAGTGTAATCAGTTTGCTTGCAGTAAAGCATTTACAATTTACAGTTGGGATATAGACAGAGATACGCTGAGAGAAAGAGGCGAGTAAGTTATCCAGTTTCCTAAAGTCACCTTATCTGACCTCAAATCAATCTATAGGTTTATTAAGGTATATATAGATTAATTATATTAAATATATAAATACATAGATCACTCTATCACTATACAATATATACATAGATACATAGATATATACATAGGTTTCCTTTTTTTAAAAGTATACATAGATTCCTTATCTTATATGTCTACCTAAGTATCCTTAAGTCAGCTTATCTGATCTTGACTTTTATTAAGTGTTAGAACTTTATAATGCTTTTTAGTCTAGGATTACTTTCATCACATGAGGAATATACTTCCAGATTTTCATTTAAATTTTAGCATTTTTCCATTTAGTCCAAGCTTAGTTCACCTTCTATGCGCACAGTGTAGTCAGTATTGAATTCTAGCTGCAGTTCAACTGATGCAGAAGTTGGACTTGTCGCCTGGTCTGCATTTCGTTCCTTCCCTTTCCTAACTTGACTAAATAATTTATGTGCTAAGCAATGGAGAGAGTTGTGTATAGAGTGCAAACATATACTATATAGTGGCATACATATATGTAGACTAGTCTCCCTCTCTGCCTGTGCTATATCTTTCTGGCTCTGCTGAGCTGACAACCCACTTGACTCAATTGGCAATTAATGTCGCCCAGCTGGGACTGGGATTGGGACTGGAGATTGCAGAAGAAATGACATGAAGGAAAGAAGGGCGAATGGGTGAGTGGGGTGTCTCATTAATAACCGTAGCCAGGCCATCTCAATGCAAATGTTCAGGCATCACTCATACGTCATGTGGGTTAATCCAATCATTACATGCCTGCCGAGTGAAACGAGGGCCACATATGCGGCTACAGATAGAGTGGTGCAGAGGCAGAGATACAGATACAAACACGGTTAGGGATATGGATACAGATACGCATACGGATGTGCTTCTGACAGCTCTTTCTAATCTATGCTTGACGGCTAAACGAGCTCAGTATCCCTCGGCTTGTGGTTATCAATCAAAGTGTTGAGCCGGCAGTCTTCGCATTAGGTCACATAATCACCTGAGTATGCAGAAGGTGGGAAGGGGGCGGGGGTTAAAGGGTTAACTTGCAGCCTGATTTCACTTAAGTGATTAAAGGGTGCCTGCAGTTAACTTGAACTGTAACTGTTAACGCTGTTGGATGAGAAAGAAAAACTGCGCTGCTAACTCGATAAGCAAGAAAATGTTCAACATAAAGTTGGCATGAGGAAAGTTTGTTCAGATATTTGCGAACGAAAAGTTTAGTTAAACTTGTTGTTTGTAATGTAAATAGAGTTTTACAGCGTTAATATTTAAATTTATTAGAGGAACCTTTTTATACAGATACTTACTTTGATAGATTTACCTTAATGCAATTTGTTAGGGCTGTTCCCCTTTAAAGTTAATAAGTTGAACACAAAAGAATAACAACTGACTTTTCTTCATTTCATATTGAAAATGAAGAAAACACTCTTTGTTCCTTTCTAATATACTTTTAATGACTTTAACCGCTAACCAATTAGAGGTTAATTAGATGATATCATTCACAGTGATATCTTTTACTCTTGGACCCAAGTCAACATTATAATTTAGCTAATTATATTGGGGTATACACAAAATGGCCACGGGCAGGGCAATGTAATGGGAACTCATTATGCACATTGCGTATACGCCGCGTTGATAATCGGCAAACACAAAGATCAACAACAAAACAGCAGGTGGCCAGACAATTCCCCAGGCAGTTTATCAAGGGGCTAAAGTGGCAAGCAACGCCTTACGCTCTTCTTCTTTCCTGTACTGTTTAGGCAAAGACTTGCCGGGGGCAGTGCAGCGTAATGCTTTCCTGTGGGCATCTCTCAAGAGGGGGCGTGGCAGCTGCGAGCGTCTATCCATGCCGTACAAATTGTAATTTAAACATTTTGGAGCGGCGCCAAGTAATAATTTGTATCCCGACTACACTGACTGCTGCTCGTCCTCGTCCTCATCCTCGTCGTCGTCGTCGTTGGCGGATTTGAACAATTTTTAGCTGTATTATTTTTTCAGTTTTTCTGCGAAACTGATGCGCATCGTTGCACAGCAAACAGCTAAGGAGGAGCCGCTCTTATCGCTGCTGCGCCTTGAGAATAGCGTTTTATTGCATTCGCACAACATGGAAGTCAAGTGTTGCAGTTGCCTGAGACACCCCTTATCCTACTCTACCCCACATCTCTCTCTTCTCTCCCTCTCTCCTTCTCTGTATCTCTCTGGGGCAGTGCTTTCCTTTAGCGATTTGTTTGGGCGCAATAAATTCCATTAAAATGCAATTTGAAGGGTTTTGTGATTTTAAATAATGCCAGCACAGCGACAGGGTTAATGCAGCAGGCAGTTCCTTTTCCATTTCGTTTCCTTACTTCCTTTCCATTCCCCTCCCTATCCACTGAAAAGATTTTCGACTGCGCCGCGAATTGAAGATTGAGATTTATGGAATGTTTGTGTGTGGCTCTGCCTGTCTCTCTCTGTGTGTGTGTGTGTGTGTATGTGTGTCTGTGTGTTGTCAGGATGTTCGCAATATTTATTGCTTATTCAGTGAGTCTTAAGCCTGGGCTAATTGGACTGTCGTTAGAAGGCGATTTCAAAATGCAAAAGCCGGAAAGGAAGAAAGGAAGTCTATAGGTAATGCCAATGGCAAAATGCAATTTGATTGGGATTGATGTAAGTGAAGCATCTTTGTGAATTATGGAAATTGTTTGTTCGAAAGCAAGTGGAATATAAATATAGTAAATGTGAAAGAGAGAGGAGGTAACGAAGATAGTGTGCAAGTAGGAGAGATAGAGTAGTAGTAGCATAGTGCAACTTTAGACTGCTCTAACACTCATAGCTTTGTGGAAGCACATGGAATTTTGTTATGGAATGGGAATTTATTCATTTATTTTTAATACATTGATTTTATTTCTGATGATTTCCATTTAAATATCATAAAAAACTAATCAATAATACTTTATTTCAAATTGCTTCTTTTTATTAACGATTCATCTGTCATTGAATTATCATCAAGTAAATTGTAAGAAATTAATGTTGTCCTCAAATATTTATCGAAAATTAAATACTTATCTGTAGTTTCATATTTCAAGAATACCATATCTAAATAACTATCTGAATCCGCCACAGTTTTCCAATCAAATTGTCGAAAATATCTCGTGTTTTATAGTATCGATTGAAAAGGCTTTTCAAAATCGGAATTAGAATCGCGTTGCGGGTGCGTGCATTAAAAATGCAATATGCTGATCGAGTTGGCATATTGAATGGATATTTGAAAGCAAACTGAAAGCTTTTTGGCCCAGTTTCAGTTTGGGCCACTTTGCATTTGTTGCCAAAAAAGGGAAAACATTTATCATTTGACACATTTGGTCTACAGCGCGCCACGATAAACACAAATCCCCCAAACAGCTGTGTTTATCGTAGGGGGTGAGTGGGAAGAGAAGAATCGGAGGGAAAAGGGGGTAAGCGGTGGCATTTTGCAATTTATGACAATGTCGCACAATTACCTACAATTGCCAAAAATTGGTCCAATGTAAGCGTAGAAAACATGACCAGGTCGCAAAAACAAAAAGATTGAAAAAATGTTTGCGATTTAAATGTTGATTGTTGTTGTTGATGTTGTTGTTGTTGTTATTGTTGTTCTCTGCATGCTGTGTTTTTTGTGCAGCTTGCAGCATGTTCAAATTGAAATTTAATTCGTGCGACTTAAGGGGCGTGGAGGGCGTGCCGTGTCGCCTGGTCAGGCAAAGGCCACACGCACAGTTGAATATTATTAATACGCCCCATAAGCCCAATAAATGCGAATCATTATTGTGTCGCTGTCGTCGTTCTCGTCGTTGTCTCTGCTGCTGCGCTGCTGTTCTGCATTTTTTATGGTTATGGCCTCATTGTAATGACCATTAAAATTGGCATTGTTATAGAGCCAACGCTGCCGCTGCCTCTGCGGCTGCAGCTAGTGCTGTTCTTGTTGTTGCTGACCCATTGAAATTGAATGAAAAGTGCAACAGCAGGCGGCACTGTCAGCTTAATAATTACTGCACACATGCGACACACACTCGCACACACACACACGACAGACATACACACGCACACACACTGCACTTGCATCTGCAGGCAATTTTTCGAAATGAAAAGCCAAAGGAAAAACGGCACAACTGAAAAGCCCCGCAAACTGGCAGCCATTTGCACGTCGTCAGCGTTGAACACATTAAAATAAATGAGACTTTCCCCGTAAGCAGATGCCAATGCCCTTCCCTCTCCCTCTCTCCCTCTCCCCCTCTCTCTCTCTTCCTCGATGATGTTGTTGCTGTGTAAATGGCAGGGCGTTTTCACGTTCGCCCGGTGAAATTACGCGCAAATTACAATGCATAAAAGCATCGAGAACGCGGTCTTCAGTTCGCTTGAGTTCAGTTCAGCTCGGCTCGGCTCAGCTCGTCCGCATTCGGTTCAGTTCCTTCTTTAAGCGGATCTCAGGACATCTCTGCGTCCATTGACTCCTTATACATTTGCATTGCATGCATACGGTATGCAGATCTGATTGTCAGCTGAATGTCTGTACGTCT
This sequence comes from Zaprionus lachaisei, assembly GCA_018901815.1. Taxonomy (NCBI): domain Eukaryota; kingdom Metazoa; phylum Arthropoda; class Insecta; order Diptera; family Drosophilidae; genus Zaprionus; species Zaprionus lachaisei. The sequence goes on from JAEIFI010000109.1 coordinate 3,340,799, forward strand.
GTCTGTCCGTCTGTCTGTCCATCTGTCTGTCGGCTTTAATTACTCTTCACTTTGAGCGGCGACTCTGTATGTCTGGTAGTTTCTTGTTTTTCTTTTCCTTTCTGTCTCCTGTATGTTTTTCTTCTCGTTAATTTTCCGGCACATCGTACGTTGAGTGCGGCGAATTGAAGGGCAAATGAAATAAACAGGTGAAAAAGTTGTAATCTGGCGCAAAGAGCGCTGTTTACCAGCATAAAGCACATGTTTAACCGGCTGACAGATAAAAGATGAATGGGAAATTCGGTATACGAGAGTTTTCTTGCTGTACCATGTGTATGGAAAGTTTTAATGAAGAGAGAAGCAAGTATTGCCTATAGAGCTTTACCGAATATCTTATGAAAATTCCTCTAGTCAAACATTCAATAAGATATAAGACATACAGTAAATAACATACATACATAAGGAAGTTCATATAAGAGAATAATATCTTTCGGTAGCGGCCTCCATTGGTATGTTATAATTGTTTTTCCATAGTCCATCTATCCATTCTATCGATAATTCCATCTAGTTTTACATGTAAAAAATAAAGCTTAAATTTGTTGTGCTTTTCTTTGCTTGAGACCGTGCTCCATCGATAGTAGTTTGTATTTTAAATAAATCAATTCAATCGTTAGTCACATCCATTGTTATCATTCCTAAGTTCATATAGGTATGCAGCAAAAAGTTGAACATTTATTCTGTGATAATTATATACAATAGACAACATTATATTGCTACACTGTTGAGATTCTGGATTGTTGAAGTTTAGATTTATTTTCAAATAAATATTTATACCCTTCGGAAATGAAATGGTCAAAAGAAGGTATACCAACTTTGTGCAAATGTAACAGGCAGAAGGAAGTGTATGATATCTCGTAAAGTATGTATACTCTCTCTTCCTATTTTCTCTGTTTGGGTCTTGCATTGCATTGACTTGGCCATCTCTACCATCATTTGATCCTTGCGTTAAATGCATTTAGTATTGAGTTTCGCCTTGTTAACGTGTTTTTGCAGCAGCGAGTTTCTTGGCATTCTCTCCCTGGAGAACGAGTGGACGGAGGGGCCGGGGGAGGCAACAGCAACAGCGTCATCAGCTTCAACTCTCCACATAAACCGTAACCCTAACCCAATAAACCACTTTCGGCGCAGCTTCGTTACGTTGACTCTTCCTGTTGCTGCAGCTGCAGCTGTAGTTGTTGCTGCTGCTGCTGTAGTTGTCGCTGTTGTTGTTGCTGCTGCTGTTGGCTTCAATTTCACACCGCCAACAAGTGACAAGTAAAGCAACACACAGACACCCGCTGCACACACACACACACGCACACACAGGGAGCTGGCAATGCGTCAAAGTTGGTTGGCAGCATGCCGCAAAAATGTTGCTGGCAACGGCAACAACAACAGCAGCAGCAACAGCAGCAGCAACAGCAGCAGCAGCAGCAACAACAGCAGCTAAAGCAAGCCAAAGCCAACAAAGGCACAAAAGGTAAACAACAACGAGAAAGAGAGAGAGAGGCAGAAAGAGAGGCGAACTAGAAAAAGAGGAATAGAGAGAGATAGAAGCAGAGAAGGAGAGGCATAGCGTGCAAGCGAGATAGCAAGAGGTGCGATCAAAACACGCGCGTTCACCGATTCGTTCCAAGCACCAGACTATGAATTTTTATGATGAAATTTGACGTTTTTAATTTCAGCTCGTCTAAAAAAACAACAACAGCAAAACAATGAAATGGCCAACAAAAACTGATAGCTGGGAGAATGTGACAGCGAGAGAGAGAGGGACAGAGAGAGGGGGGCAGCGTCCGGAGCCTGTTACCACTGAGGGGAAAGGTCATATTTATGCCCCGGGCAGCAGTGTGACACCTTCAGCGTGAGCTACAGCAGCATGTCGCTGTCAGTCAGCTGCCCAGCCCACGCAATATCATCTCCATCCCCCCCACCATCCCCCTTCCTGTTCCCAGTCAGCTCCTGACAGAGCAGCGCCTGGAGGCCGTGTGTCTCTCACTGGATATTTATGGCAAAAATGCAAAATTAATGACGTGTGACGTGAAATTGTCGCAAAAAAATGTGCCAAATTAAATTTTGGCCTCTCCAAACTCTCTCCCGGAGGCACGAGGCGACATGGCAAGCGAAGCAGGCGTAGCGAAGCGTTAAATTCCACAACCGCAACAGAAAATTCAATAAAATATTTCAGGTCGAGCTCATTGAGTTGCCCGAAACAACGGAGAAAGAGGGTTGAAAAACTGTTAAGCGGCTTTGTTGCAAATTCTTTCCATAAGAAAATTGGATAATAAAAACATATAACTGGCAGGGAATCTCAGTCCGAGCGATAAGATTGGGTTTATTAAATAGAGTATTATGTTTTGTGATCAATAGGAGGCTTATTGAAAACTATATTGTATAATCAAAGAGAGATTTATTGAGATATTGTATTATATAATCAGTATTAAGCAAATGATCAATGATATAATAACTATTATTTTATATAGTCAATGAGATATATTTCAATGATCAATGTTGAGGATTAGTTTATAGTTTATAGTTTATAGTTTTCGGAAAAATATCTAATATCTGCACGCAGAGATCAAGTTTGTTTTAGAATTTGAATTCCGAAAATTTAGTTGTGATCGGATAATTAACATAGAAGAAGTAACATAGAAATCATTTAAAAGAGCTACTGATTTCCAGGCCACTCGATGAAAAGTATGCAACACAAATTACGCTGAACCTAGAAGCATTATGTCATGAATCTAATTTAATTACTTATAAATATGGAATAAAAAATCGTATGAAATATCGAATGCAAAAATTTCTTATTGCAATTTTTTTCGGCACCATTTCTGCAAACTTTCCCACCACATTTCCCGGTGGATTGTAGTTGCAAACAACCCAAGTACGGTCCGCCCTTGCGAAAGGAGACAAATGAAAGATATTCAAGAGACTGAAAAAGACAGAAAATCGAATTCATGATATTCACTTGCGAGCGACGCCAGATCCCATTTCCTTGCTGGCTTTCCAGATCAGTTGTGTAAAGTGTCCCGCAGTAGGCACAAAGTCGGGGTTATTGAAGTTGAAGGCATTGATCTCGCGATACCACATGTCTACAGGCAGATCCCCAGTCACGTCCATACCACCAGACAGAAAGATATTCTCACCATATTTAGGTTTGGGACGATGCTCCATGATATTCTTATCACGCAGGTGCTGCAGGTTGCTAGCTGAATCGACGTTGCTTTTGCTATATCACCTACTTACATTTGCCCATTCCTGAGCTAACCTGTTCAGCTCTGGATTAATCGTCAGTTCGGGACATCCGTGCATTTTCCGATACTTGTTAGTCGTAATGTGCAGATCTTTCAGGAACCTATCATTGTTGGCCTTCGTGTCTTGCCCCAATGGTCCCGGAGTCCGCATTTGTGTGGCCGGGATCGACGCCGGTCTGTTAGGCATTGTTGAATTTAATAAATACAAATGTGCACCCGAGATCTGGAAGTCCAGCAAAGGAAAGGGAAAACTTTACAATTTTAAAACATAGTTTTTTAGAATTACTGAGAAAAAAAACTTTAGAATTAAAAATTATAAACGCCAGTTGTCACCACGATGATTGGCCTACTCCAATCGATATAAAGTTAGTTGAAATATTTATAAAGTGGAAATACAAAGAAGTAAGTTTTATCTTTATTTTTGGAACTGCAACAAATCAGAGATAAGATTGTGATATATATTTATCTAACCTCGTACAACTTTTCCTATTAAACGCAGAACAAAACTCAAAGGATTCTAATAGTTAGAAAGCCATTCGCTCATTGTTCAAAGGGGAAGGGATCACCAGTCAGCTGGAGGTACCGCACTAAGGGTGACCATAATTGTGTGGTCACCCGATGACTTTTTATCTGTGCTCAGCTCATAATTTCATTCGCGTTTTTCTTTGCATAATAGCCCAAATAATAAAATAAAGGAAAACGGGGAAAAACTAATGATATGCCAAGGGGGGAGAGAGGGAAGAGCAGGGAAACTGGCATCAGGTTGAGCCTTTGCGTTATTCTGCTGTTCGCGCATATTTTAATTAATTTAGTTTTCTGTTTGTGCTCTCTCTCTCTCCCTCTCTCTCCTTAAATTTCTCCGCTCTTGTCGTGTGCATTTAAAAATGCATTAAGAGTTTTAATTAAAAGTCGTCAGGACTAGAAATCCAAGGAGTGACAAGAGGGGCAGAGGAGAGAAGAGCATAGCTGTGCTTTCGTGTCCTTTGTGCCGATTGTGCCTTTCTCCCCACTCACAATTCACCAAGCAAACAGAGAGGGAAACAAGCAAGAGTCAGAGCGAGAGGGGGGAGAAGATATTGCGAGGGGGACCGAAAATATTCAAAACTATTGTGGCGGCTCATGTCCGTGACGACAGTCTCCATATGTGGCCGCTGGCAGCGCTGTTGCCGTCGGCACTTGCTGCATGCATGACTACGTGTCCTTTTAATATCCTGTCTGTGTCTGTGCCTGTGTGTGTGCCTGTGTGTGTGTCCGACGCGCGATGCTTGAAAACTTCCGCCTAGCAAATAAATAAAAAAAACGCAATGAAATATGAACACAACACAATGAAAGTTTTGCATATATACACATAAATAACCCACGGGGAGTTGCTAGATAATGCTTTGTGGTATAAGGTATAACATATGTGCAATTAGAGAAAATATAAAGCAAAATACATATACTATATAATAGTATTTATAATAGTATTTATAATAGTATTTATATAGTATATGTATTTTGCCTTATATTTTCTCTAATTGCACATATGTTATACCCTATACCACAACATATATAATAACTTTGCCAATTAAGCTGATTCTTAGACTACCAGTTTATAATTTTAAAAAATATCTAAGCCCACACACAATTGTGTTGCATAATCCGTAATAAGGAGATTGCGCCACAAAACGAACGTTGGCTCATGCATCATTATAATCATTATAGTAGTATATCCGTCCATCAATTCCATAATGAGAATTTACATAATTTGACTTTCAATTGCAAATGTTGAATTATTCAAGGCCCCCCAGCTGCAACCTCCTCGTGCCCCTTGCCACCTGCCCCCTGGTTCTTGCCCCCTGAAAGTAGACAGTATTCAATTAGGCGAATTTGCTGAAATGTGCTAAACATTTGGAACGTCTGGTCCCAAAATTAATTTGTTTGTGTAACAGGACAAACTAACAGCAATTCCGTTGTCCCATTTTGTAGCCTCCTTCTTTCTCCATTCCCCGCTGTTTCACTCAGAGCTTCTGGCCTGCTGTCGTGCCCCGTTTCCCATGTCCAGAGCCATCCAACACTCTGGCCAGGTGCTGTTCAAACAAATTGCGTACGTGTTGTTGCTGTCTCAGTTGTTGTTGCTGTTGTTGTTGATGTCCTTGGGTCCTTTCGCTCCTCAGGGCCTTTGGTAATTGTAATGCGAGCAAATAAACGAGCGAGTGTAACACGAATATTCATACACGACAATGCCCAGCAATGAGTGCAGGGAGCTCAGCCGAGTCGAGTTGAGGCTGGACAAGAACATGCACACACACACACAACACACACTCACACAACAAATGGAAACACGACTAATCATTGATAGCGACGGGAAAGAGAGTGCGAGGCAAAGCACGCAGGGTTTGCTTGGCATTTGGGATTTCATTTCAAATCAACAACATTTTTAATTTCACTTTTCCTGTTCTTTTTTTTGTAACAAATTTAAATCTGTGCCCTGCACCCCTTTCTGTCCCCGCACGTTTATCAAATTAAGTTCATTTGGTTATTAATTAATTATTAATTGGATGTCAAAAGTGTTTCATGTCTTGTTTAGGTGCATACAAAATTTTACCAACTGAAGTAACTGAATTCTAATTTCCCCCTTTTTTATCGATTTTAATTTTGTTAAATCATCATTTGACAAATCTTTATTATTCTTGATGCATTCAGTCATTCTTGCCACATTGTGGTTTGTAATTATTATACGATATTACGGTTCGACAGACCCTACAAAGTATACATATACTCAGTATTAATAGCGGTCGATTAAGTCACGTCTGTCTGTCCGTCCGTCTATCCGTCCGTCTATCTGTCCGTCTGTCTCTTCGTCTGTCAGTCTGTCTGTCCGTCTATCTGTTCGTCTGTCTTTTACCTTTTTGTAGGTACCTGCCACGCGGAGGCCCTAGAGCACCGCAAACCGTGCATAAATGCGCTTAGCCACAGGCCTTCTTGTGGTATGAATTTGGAAGATAGTATAAGATGATATTCCTTAACAAAACTTCTCTTTAATGTCACTGCATTCTTATTTTTTCCCCTTGCATTGATCTGCTTTTTGAGTAGTATTAATTAATGAAAACAATGAAAACCGAAATGAACAATGCATTGAAGGTCCATATTGTTTCTCGAATCGAAGCTTGACTGTAAGAGCGTCATGCCAAAGAACTCTGAGCGTTTTTCATTCATGCAATTTCTTGCTTCGCCTTTTTTTTCTGTGTTAATTACAAAGCTCTGGGAAGAGGAGGATGTGGCTGAGGCTGTCTATAAAGTGTTCGTTTCAATTGCGAAACCCAACGTCCGAAATTGAAACCCTGCTTTCAAGGGGAGTGCGGCGTGGAGTTGGGGAGGGGAGTATTGCATGCAGCCCTTTGTTTCCTTGCCCCTTTCCTCTTGCCCGTGGCCTGTCAATCGATGCAGTTGCAGCTGCTGTTCGATTTCGTTTTCGATTTCGCTTTTGTTTTGTGCGCGGCAGGGAAAGGGCAAGCAGGGGGGAAAGGGTAGAAAGGGGAGGAGCGCGAACTGACCTATAAATCATCTAATGGCCACAGCCTTTGGTTTGGTTTGGCTGCCCCGCCCCTCTCTGGTCGCCGCACATGTGTCAATATTTGTGCGAAATGCGGTTGCAGTCTCACCGACACAAAACACTCTCCATCATTCTGGGCAGTATGTGTGTGTGTGTGTGTGTTTGGTGGGCAGGGTGCATGGTCAGTTCATGGGTTTTGGTATGAGTTAGGTTTCAGTTGGAACTGTTCAGCGTGTTGTTGCTGGTTTAGTTTTGGGAATTTGTGCAGCGTTTGCATTGTCTGTCGCTCAGTCAGCTTCTCCCACAGTGAAAGACAAGCTTTTAGTTGTTTAAATTTAAGTTGCATCATGTGGCCCATAAAACAAAGCAAGAGAAAACAAAATATCGAACAGAGTTCATAGAGGGCAGAGAAGAATTTTCATTGCAATGTTGTCGTTCCATTCTTTTGTTTTTTAACTGTTTCTTTTTTTTTGCAAATTTCCTATTGAATATTTCAACTATTTCCGCTTGCTAAGAGTTCTACATCGTTGCTTTTGCTTAATTTCCGTTTTTATATTCTCGTTCGTATTTCTTCTACATCTCCCTTTCACTCTCACTCTCTCTTTCTCACTCTATGCTCACATACACTCGCCTCTTCCTTGTCATCAATGGACATCTGTTTTGCAGTTCATTTGTTATGGAATTGAATTTCACTTGGCAGTTTTCTTTTACATTTCTGACGGAGCACAACGTGGCGTATGCGCAACTTATTTGCCATGTGTCATAGATAACGCAGGGCAAAAGAAAAATACCATATATGAAATTAGACGCATCCAAGTGCGAAATTGCCAAGAGTCATAAAAGAGTTGCTAAATTATACAGTTGCTGATAGGGAAGTCGCGTCAGTCTTCAGCAATTGTTGGGATATGGGAGATACTTAAAAGAAATTTGAGTTATTTTTAGCACAAAGCAAAGCACAGATCTTTGCCTTGTATAGGAAAACCTAAAGGTAAAGTTTGCATAATGCTAATATATATTTAGCAGAAAGTGATACACCTTTTCCAACTGTCTGCAACTGCTTTTCATTCACTTCCCACTCACTTCCTATTATCGATCAGAGTCAATTATTGCTCGAGAAACTGTGTTTCTTAAACTTTAAACCCTATAAACAAAGCTGAAGGCATCACAACCCACCTCCTGTTCCTCCTTGCACAGGGGAAAGAAATCTTAGGACAATTTGGCCGCAAGCACCGCCAGGTCCCAAAATAGCCATAAATTTAAACGTTTTTAACAAGAAACAGACGGTGAAACCGGCACAAAAAGAAGCTCAAAAGCATACAGAGAACGATAGAGGGAAGTAGGTGGGAAGAGAGAGAAAGAGGGATTGAGAGAAAGTAGAAGAGAGAAGACGATGTTAAAAGGGCGCAACGAACGAGACCCAAACAACTTGGCCAAGTTACGCCCGAGGAATTGTGAAGAAATTGTGCTTAATTTACTTTTGCTTCCCTTTTGGCAGCACCATCACTTCTGCTGCCTCTTCTATATCTTCTTCATCTACTTTTCCTATTTTTTTTTTCTTGCTTACTGTGGTTTCCTGCCTCTTCAGCTGCAGCCCTAATGACACTTTAAAAAATTCATTTAATTTGCACATAAAATATGCATAAACTTCAGTTTAATGTAATTAATTCGCCGAATGAGACACACAAACAACAAGCAAATCTAACAGATTTAGTTAAAGATGCCTTTAAGGAGGGACAATTCAATGCGAAATTCAAAGTTAGTATTACACTAATAAGGCTTAATAGCTTTTTAGGATTATAATGTTGTGTTTTTATGTTCCTTTTTACTTTTTTCTTTATTTATTTATTCTTCATACTGTACGATCATAATGGGAAAACTGTGTTACTATTCTAGAACTTTATTTAAAATATTTTTCAATCTATGTTAATTTCGTTCCCTTCAACGAGTGCCCACTGTACTCGTTTGCAGTGGGTGCACCAGTTGGATTTGCATGCAGCAGGGCAACAAAATGATGTTGCTAAAGCGCTAACAGTAAGTGGCGGCATCATGATGTTGCCTTTGGAGACATAAATGGTTGAGCACGATGCACGGCAGGATGTTGGCAAAGGGGAGGGTAAAGGGTTGTTTAGCGTATAGACTCGTTTCACTGGCAAGCTTCGCGTTTTGTTAAGGCGCTGCATTAAAATAGAAAAGGAATATTCCAGTTTTGGTAGAACTAGAAATGCTCTAATGTTTGATGTCTTATGCAGATTTTTGTAATGAATCTATTTGTATAGAACTAATTATAAGTAAACACATATAATAAATGTAAATTATATGTATATTTTATATTATATACTAAATTATATTATAAAAGACTTTGCATTTTAGATTACTTATAGAACAAACTATCCCATCCTTCGCAAGACATTCAAGATTGTTAAGCGACCAACTCGTTTGCAGAGTATACACGTACAGGGTATACCACAAATACAAATACTTATATGTAATCACGCACTCACACAAACTACACACCGTCACCCACAAACGCACACACTCACACGGGAGACAAAACTGAATGCTCGGCAGAGAGTTGCAGAGTTAGTTGTTAAAAGGGTAACAGACAGAGAGCGAAGGGGGCATGTGAACGGGCGGATCGGGGCTGCTTGAGGCGCGGGTCTGCTATGAACGACGACAGCGCCACAGCATGGAGCGTGGAGCGTTGTCAGTGGCAGCAGCAGCAGCAGCGCGGGGCATTAAGCACGTCGGCAACATAAATATTTTAATTTTGCTAAAAATTTGTGCTGAAAAGTCGCTTTTTTGCATTAGGAAGTGCGAGGCGAAGACACACACACACCAGCACACACACAACATCCACACACACACACAGCCACACACGCATTTGCAGCGTAAACTAAACAAAATGAAGCCGACGAAAGGATGCGCAACGCAAAGCTCGCTGTTGTAGTTGTTGTTGTTGCTGTTGCCTGCCATGACGATGTTTGTAATGATAAGCGCTGTTAGTGTTTTACTTTAATAGGCAAAATTATGTGCACACACACACACACTGGCGCACCCACACAAAAGGCTTTGACTTAAACACGACTCAAAGGCATAAATTATTGCGGTGAACAGACAACACAGGACGCAGGACACTGCAGTAGCTGAAGCGGGCTAGGGATGGCTGACAGGGGAAGTGGGGGGTAGTGGTAGTGGGATCTGGAGCGGGAACCTGCTACCATGGACATAGAATCACAGCCGGATGGCTTTTTGCTGTGCTTTGCTGCGCCTGGCGAGCTGCCCGAGCATCCGCGCGTGAGCTCGTTGGCCAAATTAAAATAGTGTCGGCCTGGCCTATATGCAGCCTTATATTGTTGCTGGTAGCATAATAAGGGAAATAGAACTAGCGGGTGGCAATACCCTAACATAGTAAGCGCGTTGCTGAAATATACCAATATATGTATGACCAGAAACATTCTTTGTCTAACTAGGAAGATGGTTTTATTTATCAAATGGTATTGTTGACACAAAAGCCATACAGTGTGAAGAAATTCAATGTTAGTGATGATAGTTCTTGCTAGTGGTGGTGACCGTCTAAACTTCGTGACTATCGATAACAGTATTTCAACTTGCTGTTTATTATTATTAAATATTTTTGGAATATAATAATATCCTTATTTTTATGTTATAATTATGTTATCTATTTCATGAGTGAATTCGCTATTCGCCTCTACAACTTTGTAGCCATTTTGACAATGAGCCAAACGAAATGCAGAAACTTTGTCGAGATTTATGCAAAGAGTTTGTGGCACATAAAAAATTGTTTTTCCTGCACACAAGACTCGAATTTAAGCCCAATTTCTTAAGTTTATTTATGCTGGCAGAGATTGATAACTATTATTTACCGGCATAAACTTGAGCTGTAATCTAAATTAATTTGCCTAATGCTTGCGAAGCAATTATCGCCGCACGAGAAGTTTTAAATATACTATAAATTTATTCATTCATTCATTCATTTATCGAAGTTTATTAAACTGGCAAATCGCTCATTCGGTTTGCTGAATCGATTTCAAATTGAAATTTAAATTCATGTGAATGCTCAAGCATATATTTGCGTATATTTTAAATGTCCGTGCGGTGAGAGAAAACGAATCGCAATTCATTCGAATATTGTTGCCATTATTCGCCTGCGGCCGCCTGCAGTTATAGACTCGTGCACTCGAACATTCGAAATTTATCGTTGGCCATTTTAATTTGTAAATAGTTTGCGCAAATTGTTTTTGCCCCACAGTTTCTGGTTGAGGTCGACGAAATGCAGCAAGTGTAAGCAAATAAATGCCTGAGTAAACATAAAATGACTTACTAATTATATAATCACAAAACTATCAATCAATAATGCAGGATAAATACTGCATGGCTGTGAAAATACAAGGAGAAAATTGAAATTCCTGAGAATGTTTAATATGTTTACCTATGCTAGAGTTATGTTATGCTAGGCAAACATACAGAAATACATTTAAGGATTCAAAATCTACATCACTCTTCAATACCTCTAACACATTCAAATGCATTCCATTCCTCTAAGTAACTCCGTAAGGCTATAAATTCTGTCGGCATAATTTAGCGGATTTTCACTTAATTCATTATTTTGGGAAAAACAATAAAAAATAAATGGAAATTTTTCAACATAACGAGGAATCGATTGTATCAATACCCTGTGATAGACAAATTTCCCTATGAAAGTCTGTAATTGGTTAATATGGAATCTCTTTAATAAATCATTTTATATTGGTAAAATTTCGATTAATGAACTTTTTAATAATTAGGATATCGAGCAAATTATCTTCTGGCAAATCACACGACCCGCAAAACATCCTGTACTTGTCACTTGTTTTCGTAATGGGCTTTTTGGGCATCATTAAATGTTTCACTATTCGAATTTATCGCCAGTTCGTGTTTTTCGTTAATGGTCGCTAATTATGTATAGTAAATAAAAAAAGTCCATACGTTTGGAAATATAATTTCGATGAGTTGAGGGCATGGGCCAGCGAATATCCGGGACTGGTAATTTGCAAGCAAATAAGGCATTTCTTCCTGAGGCTATGTATCATAATAATGAATAGAATTGGATACGTCCGCAGTTCTTGGACATTTTGAATATGGCATTGGTATTATTACATAATAATAATGACACCTATGCACGTCGCTGGGATGCTACTTTCAACATGGCATACAAAATTCCCACGCTGACCGCGAACAGGAACATTACTTTAAATATGGTAGCCACCAGTTCAGAATTCTCATTGTCCCCGTCAAATATTGGACACGATAAATGTTGGCTATCTATCAATTCGGTTGACACGCCACGGTTGACCACGCGATTCCATAATTTCAGAGGCAATTCCAACATATGTGCCAAATAACCTCGATTGTGCTTAAAGCATTCGGGATATACCGACATAAAGTGCGAACGACAAACCGCTCTAGTCGGCGTAACCTTGCACAGCATGTTGAGGAATTGCTTTTGAGGAATTAGCCAAGACATTTTAGTTTTAAAATTGAAAAAAATTTGTTATAACTTAAGTTTTCGTAGCCCGTTTGTAAAACACGATTCGAATCAAAACCAATTGACAATGATTTCATAGACATTTTTTTGAGTGGTCATGTAGTAAACTATGTTCAAGAAACTGTTTTTATGGTCTTCGACCTTCGTTCAAAAAAGGGACTACTACCTTTGTTAACTATAGTGTTATATAAATAACATATTAATTGTTGTAATGGCAGCTATACGACATATCAGTCTGCTCCGTCTCGTTCCGACATAAATATAAATATCGCGTATATACTTATATCGATAAATATTTTTCCGAGAGCAACATTCCTTCATTCCTTCCATCCATTTTGAGGTTCAAATAAATGGACATGGCTCAATCGACTCGACTAGTGATCCTGAGTAGGAATATATTTGCACAAAGTTAGTATACCGTTTTCGGACCATTTTCAATAGTATATTGTAATAATAAAAATAAAAATTATTTTATATATTAGCGATAACGAAATTGAGGGCACAACGATATTAATCACTTAAGCAAATATCGATATTAATATTATTATTATGTGCAATCGAATCGATATGTCGATTAATTATCGCCTATCGTTGTTCTAGCACTATTCCTAAAGGGAATAAATAAATCAGTCTGAAAGTAGCAGGCGAAGTTACTTGTTTTAGGTTCTTCCGTGAAGTTTTTAATAAATTCCGAATTTTTGGGATTCATTTAATTTTGCATAAAGAAGGAAAAATAATGGAGAACCAAGTCGCATCTACTAACCAGAACTTCGACAATAAAAACGCTAAAAGGATGGATAAAGAGAATATCATTATAATTGAAGGTGATATGCTGCTTGATTCGTCTGGACCTTTTGCAAAAAAACCACGAAATCGCTATGGTAATGTTCAGCGTTGGGAAACCGAAAAGGTAGGTGCATTAAAACTATTATTTAGAACAAAAAACATGTATTTTATTTTTTTCCAGGACCTTTCCAATGCATTGGGAGATGAAAGAAACTCATTATCCGGCCAATTAAAACCAATCAATCAAAACTCCCGAACTGGAGGAATGGGAGATCAGCGTGGCCGGGGTCGTAGGTCTCGCAATAGTACTGGGAATAGAAATGATGAGTATTTCGTTAACCAACGTCTACGTGCTATTGGTTCAACCCTTGACTTAGAATCCATCGAATTGGAAGCGGACATGAAGTTCTCCGTCCGCAATCGTCTGTATATCGGCAATCTTACCAGTGAAGTTGCGAAGGATGAGAGCTTGCGTGAGATATTCCAGCCGTACGGCGAAATCAGCGATATTTTCATAAATTCGGAAAAGAGCTTTGCATTCATCAGAGTCGATTATCATCTAAATGCCCTGAAGGCCCAGCGTGCCCTGGACGGAACTATTCTAAATGGACGTCAATTGCGCATTCGCTTCGCATCCAGCGAGTCTGTTGTGCGTGTCAGGAATCTTACAGGCTTTGTATCCAACGAGCTTCTATATCGAGCTTTTGAAATATTCGGTCCCATCGAGAGGGCCATCGTTAAGGTTGATGATCGTGGCAATTCCAAGTGTGAGGGCATTGTTGAGTTCTCCAAGAAGTCGTCTGCCAATGCTTGTCTACGTTTATGTGCGGAGAATTGCTTCTTCTTGACCGCTTCCTTGCGTCCTTGCATTGTGGAGCCAATGGAGCAAACGGACGAAACAATTGGCATGCCCGAAAAGTCACTCAACAAGAGCTCTCAACAGTTCATCAGTGAACGCAACTGTGGACCGCGTTTTGCTGCACTCGATTCGTTTGAGCACGAATACGGTATCAAATGGAAACAATTATGGAATGAATATGAGATGAAGAATTCTTCTCTGGAACGTGAGCTCAAGCGCGAGGAGCAGAAGCTTGAGATCCAACTGGACTTTTTGCGCAATGAGCGTGAGACTGAAATGTTGCGACAAGGTAAGAAGAATTAAAAAAGAGAAATAGGTTTACTTAGAATTTCGCTCTTACAGAACTGCGAATGCGCGAGGCTGATCACGAGCGCAGGAAAATGGAATGGGAGTTACTTCAGAATCCGCGTCCGAATCACGGATACGATGATCCGCCACCTCAACTACGAAACCCGATGCAGCTGTTGGATCGTGTGGACAACTCCTTGATGATGCGAAACCGCGCATCGCCTGAGCAGTTTGCTTATTCCGACAATGGACCTATTAATCGCCATCCGATGCAGCCGTTTGGTTATCACAATGATGTACAGATGCATCGTCGCCCGAGTGAAGGAATGCGTCGCCAGCAGGAGTTGTCAGCTGAATTTATACCGCAGCAGCCCTTCAACATAGATGACAGTCGCCCTATGCGAGCCCACTCGCCATTTGTGGTTTTCCAAGGTACTTTTGCAGCACATTTTGCTCTTATTCAGATTTAATCGAACTTTGATCTGTTAACTAAGGTGAGGATCTAAATCAAAAGGAGCACCCAGTTGGACAGGATTCACTTAATCAGGTATATACAGCAGACGAGTGCCACAATGAGAATAATAATAAGACCCTCAATCTGGAAAGTGAACCGATTCATGAGAAAAATTCCCTATGGGGACGTCGAACTCTTTAATTTGAAAATATTGTGCAATCTGGCTGCAATGTAATGCTTTATTAATAAACTTTACTATTGATATTAAATAGTTATTAGTGTACATCGATAGCTTGATTGTAGATGTCTTTCTTGTCAATAGAGAAGAAAGGTGTCTGGCCATTGACTGTCTACTAGAATGGAAAAACATTTAAAAGGGAAAAGAGACGTCATCTGCGGGGAATACGTGTGTTTCAATCCATTTGTACAAGACTAATTCTTTGGCTGTGTTATCTGTATGAGATAACTCACTCTTGTGTGTGTGCCGGTCTGCAGATAAAGTATACGCATAGAGTATGTACACATTGTGTATGCTACATTCGACGGTAGTCTGCATCTTTCTTAAGCGAATTTTCAATATACATATGGGCATAGTGATGTCTGACTGTCGCTGACAGCATCGTATGCAAGTCGCGCGCCACATTGCGTATGCTTAATGCGCGGAAACCTTGAAATGTACTTAAAATTCTTGACGTTAGCATTTTGACACCAATTTTTAATTGTTGCCACCGACTTGTGTGGCTTTTTCCAATGTGTATGTCAAGTGTGTGCATGTGTGTGTGTCTCGCTGTGGAAATTAGAACAGAGAATGCATTTTGCATTCTGCGGTTTTCTGAATAACTAAATAACTAAACTAGCCGCATTTGTTGGGGTTTTCCAGAGAATAGCTGCCTGCCATTTCTATGGCTGCCTGTTGCCAACTCTCTTCTATAAAATGGCCCAGTTTCAAGTGTTTACTCTGCGCGAAGAAATACATACGAACATACAGACAACGTATGATATGTAAATGTAGTGGGAGCGATAAAAAGTATTCAGAACGTAACATCCAATATACATATATAATTAGTAAACATATTTTTAGGGTATAACTATGTACATATGTTAGCATACTTTGTACATTGCATTTTTATTATACTTCCTTCAGTTCCACATAAAAGAACCTGTATGAAAAGAATGAAAACAATATTTGCACCGCTGAAAGAAAAATATAAACATATTAATGTGTTTACCTCCGATATGCCGAAGGTTTTATATACCCAAACAGTTTACGATATAGGGTTTAGTTTGGGTTGCATTAGACAGACAACCTTAAGATTAATTATAATATTCTATATCCTAACCCTGTGAGGGTATAAAAATGAAAAATGTGCCGTGATTGATCTTACGTAGTAAGTAAACGAGGCGATATAATAATACAGGTAACATCCAGCTCAGTAGGAACCCTGACAAATATACACCAGATTCTTGCTAAAAATAAATTATTAATTAAAGAACTTAGTAAATTACTTAAGTGCACACTTTAAATATTCCAAATAATTGGAAAGCTGCGGAAATTATGTGTAATACACAGATGAATGCCGTAAATACATGAATGAATTTCATAGATTTCTCGTTGTCTTCTGCAAACGAAAATGTGAATGTATTATATGTTACCGCTTAGCTGTTAGGGTACTCACCGAAAATTAAAAGAGAAAGGAAAATAACAAATAATATTAGGCCATTGACTAAAGCCCAAAGAGCAAAGAAAACCACCTTGGTGAAAAGTGAACAACATACGGCATCTAGACAAGACCATTGCGACTCCTTACACATTATAAATTTGACCGTTTCTTCAACCAGACTAAACAACTATAGTATAAACATGTGTATATTGAGTTAATAATTTAAAATGATTTAGTTTCATTCATCCTCTGCCTACTTAGTTCTTAATTATGATGTTATAAGTATATATTTATTGGGCAAGCTTCTACAATAATAGAAAATGTTTTGCCATCACATGGAAGGCTAAATACCCGTCGGCATGTAGGAAATAACCTTTTATTCTTCTTCTTTAATATTTAGGCCATGGATTTTAAAAAAAGTCATGGTCTATTGTGTTTGTCGGAACGGAATTGTGCGTAACAGGCAGGAGGCATCTCCGACCCCATAAACTATATATATTCTGAATCAGTATCAGTAGCCGAGTCGATTGAGCCATGTCTGTCTGTCCGTCTGTCTGTCTGTATGAACACCTGGATCTCAGAAAGTATAAGAGCTAGAGTCATCAAATTTTGCGACAACATACGTATATTGCAGTGTCTGAAAGTTTTTTTAACATTTGGACACGCCCCTTCCCGCCTCCGTAAATCAGTAATAACTATTTAAAAACTACAATATTAGCTCAACAACCAAAGTTGTATATCTTACATGACAAATACTTTGCCGCGGGTGTTATGTGAAAATTTCATTTAAATCGAACTATTAATAAGTGAGATATGATACGAATTAAACTCACTTTGAACATACATTTATACTTAAGCAGACCTAATTTACGCAAGCATACCGAAGTTCAAATCTAGCCACACAGCATTTTAAACTTTTTATTTGCATTGTATGGTAACAAAATTGGTTGACAATGCAGCTTTGCCGATGGGCCAAGAAGTGAGGCAATGGCCGAGTGGTTAGAGTGGCGGACGGCTGTGAGAGAGTGCGTGGGTTCAACTCCCGGTTGAGGCGGGTGCGAATTTTCATTTATTAATTATTTATTATTTTATTTTATTTGTTTTATTTATTTTATTCTAATAATATTCGGGCGGCGATTCCATACCGTTAAAATTTTTATTACGGTATAATATGATAATCCATGGCCTTATACAGTCAGCACCTGACTGTAGCGTTAGTATTTTTTTATTTTATTTTTTTCAATATACAACAATAAATAAGAACTTAACAGATTCAGTTCACAGTCATTGTATAGGTATTCCCATATGCAGACTATATATTATTACTTGTTCAGGTGGAGCAAAAAAAACCTGCAAGAGGTTATGGTGAAAAAAATTTGCATCACTAAAATTAAAAAAAATTTAAAAATAAGTAAGCCGCATTGGGGCATTTGTCTTCTGAGAAACGGGTTGCATACCTGGCAAATATATGATCGCGAGACAAAACATGGGAAGCATCCAACTTAGTATGATTCCTGTCAAATACATGCGTGGTGCATTCTAGTTAATCAAGTGGAAGTGTTAAAGAATTAGTTCAATTTGATTGCTGTACGCACTTGAAATATTCCGATAAGCATGAAAATTCCTGCAACTATGTGAATCAAAGCGAACACAGTGGTCAAATGGTAAATTAGAAGCACCTTCTCGTCTTCACGGAACGAGCCTACAGGCTTGAAAGGTAAAATAACTTCACTCTAACTTCACAATGCTACTAACTATGAATCAATGAGTAGAACGAGATAACTGCGATTCCAATGCCGTGCGTCAATGTCCAAAAGCTGAAAAACTTCGCTTTACTGTGAAGGGGACAGCAGAAGTCATCCACCCAAGTTGTTGAAGAATCCATAAACAATCAATTTATTACGTTTATCCAAATCTAAAATTGCTATATATTTAACTTATTTTTAAAAATATAAATGCCTACTCAGCTCTTTGGAACCAGAAGACTACAAGCTTGTTAAGAACATAACTAAAAAGTGAAGTAGTAAGGACAAAAGAAAAGCGATGTAAAATTAAGAATTCTACATCGTATTTGGAAAGGTAAAGGTTTTCGTGTATGGTATCTTATAGTATTATATCTTATAACGTGTTTCGTTTCGCTTTAAGAATCATCACGGTTAAATAAAAATAAATGGAAATTTATTTATTATATTATAATTATTTATTATATTAAATTTATTTTTATATTATGTTGTTTAACTCTGACATCAAATGATGATAATATTAATAAATAATCCAAGTGATTCGCGACAATCACAAAGTATCATTAATGTTGAGGAACTTACTTGGTAAAGGTAAAAAACGGGAACTTTTGTCGATAGTCAAAAGATGTACACTAGCACATGAATATGCGGAAACATAAGGCGATTACTATATAATACATACATACATAACACTTATTGCCCAGACTTGTAAGAATGGTGTATCCAACTGCTTGCGCTGTACGATTTGCTGGACCAGTCGCAAATGGGATATCATTTGATTAGCTATTTATATGCTCACGTTTGCATTTCCTACATGGGTTCGCATTAATCGTTCGAAGTATTAGTGGAAATCCGCACCCCTCTAGACACCAAATCCTGACCTTGAGCATCTCTTTGTGTCTTTTAAAATGGTAGGCAATAATTGAGCAAGCAGTCGATGCCAGTTCATGCATTTAATATTTGCAAACTTTCTTTCAACTGTAGACATAATTGCAAATACACTTGTTATGGGAACTGACAATTAGATGACAAATATATCTACAAGTAAAACCTTCGACATGCCAAATGTATCATTTCATTCTTGTTATTTTGACTTGCTTTTTATCACATAATTTGTTACAAAATAAATTAAACATATTCTAATTATTCAATTTATTACTGATGAATCTAATAAAACCATGTTTCGCCATGTATATTTCCCGTTGTGAAATGATGGGACAAGAAGATCCAAAACCTACAAACCAGATTAAGTGTCATCATCCCAATTGATTTCTCAATTAAAAAACAATAAATAAATAAACAATACATAAACTACAGTTTATTTAGTTCATGAGTAGCATTCCTAATCCATGCAGACAGGTAGGGTACACTTGAATATACACCCGGAAACATTCGATTAGCGCATCCCTTTCCCCATGAAACAACGCCTACGAGCTGTTTCTTGTACACTAAAGGGCCTCCGGAGTCGCCTTGACAAGCATCCCTGCCACGTGCTGCCGCACAAAAATTAGTCTCACTAATATATTCTTCACCGAAGATTTTAGCACATTTCTTCCTGGAAAAAATATTCACTACAACACCCATTAGATGCTCTGCTTGCTTTCCAGAATTAGTTCGACCAAAGCCAGATACCAACACTGCAGCATTATTACGTGGCACAGACTTGGCAAGCTTAATTGTTTGAATTCGCTCAGATAGCCTCACACATACATCAAGGCGCATGATAGCAATATCGTAAGTTGATTGATTCCTTGAATATTGTTCATGAATTGCAATAGCTACAACACCAAATATCTGTCCCCCAACACCCGGGATTGACGATCCAACACGCACGAATATATCTTCGGGATCCCTTTTATCCAGACAGTGAGCGGCAGATACCACTATATTACGACTGTAGAGAGTGCCTCCGCAAAAATGAAAATTATACCATTGTAGCGATACTTGATACGGCGCTTGCAACACTGACATCTTGAATCCTCCAATTATTCGGGTTTGCATATCGCTCATCTTGGCCCTTAGATGAACTATATTCCAATTGGAGTCGAAGGAGTCCAGGACGGGAAGAACATACTCTGAGCTAATGTTGAGGAACGATTCATTGATATCTTTCAACAAACGTGAGGTGCATGTTGTGAACATTAAAAGTAACATTAACAAATATTTGTGCATTCCTTTTCACTAAATTGTAAAACTGGACAAGAACTTAAGGGGGTTTTTCCACAACTAACGGAATTCATTTTCATTGGAACATTTGCGCTTAATAAATATGTATGCAGTAGGTATTCCAAGGGTACATGGACTTTGGCAAATCGTTAAGTCTTAAGTCTAATCTGTGGAAAAACATCCAATATTTCTTATGAAACGATTATATTTATGTGCAAAGTAAGTGGAATGGAAACGTGCAATAGAAATGGAATAGAAATCATATATGTATAAAGTGTGTGCTTGTCGAAAGATAGATCTTAAAGAGTATTTTTAGACTATTGATACGAAAAATCTTATTTCTTGTTTTTCCTACGCCGGTTCTAATAAAATTTGTCACAAGCCATGCATGATTCCCCTTGCTAAGGCATATCATTAAACATATTCTTCCAGTTGTTTAATAGTTGATCAAAGAATCAACATACTTTACGAACGAGTCAAAACGGTAATATAACTTTCTGCCCAATTTCCTGTGAGATCCAAAAACTGATCACATTGCAGTCTTCCATGTATACGCTCATCCACAGATAAAAAATAAATTTCGGATAAAAGACCAAATAAAAAAGAAAAATTAAAGGATTTTTTTCGGATTGAGGATGTTTAAATTTAATCCGATTCAAGAAGTTTACAACAGATAGATCCGTTACATTTTCTTCTATTCGTTTTTATAACGATCCTCAACCCATTTACGAAGAGGGGCAACATTTGTGTATACACCAGGAAAATTTGGATCACCGCACCCTTTGCCCCAAGAAACAATGCCTACTAGTCTGTTGCTTTGCACTAAGGGACCTCCGGAATCGCCTTGACACGCGTCTTTGCCGTCCGCAGCAGCACAAAGAGTAACATTGGTGATGTAGTTTTCACCCAAGGCATTAGCACACTTCTTGCTGCTTAGAATTTGTATCTCAACAGAATATAAGTGGGCAGCAGATTTTTTATGTTTTTCGACGCTACCATAACCAGACAACCACACAGGACTTCCATCTTCGGGGCGGTTTGTGGTTAAGCGAATTGGCTGGACATAGATACTGGAGGTCAATGGAGACAAAAGCCATATGACAGCAATGTCGTAAGTTTTCCACATACGATTAATTCCCGAATACTTCTCATGTACTTTATAATCTTTTATAGGATATACAAGTCCACGGTGGTTTGGTACGGACGTTCCAACGCGTACATCTAAATCATCGACGTGTCTCCCAATTAAACAGTGAGCGGCAGTCAACACGGTGTAACTATTTAAGATGGAACCACCGCAAAAGTGACGACCAGACCATTGAAGCGATACTTGCCACGGTGCTTTCGTTATTGACATTATCTTTCCTCCAACTACGCGGCTTACAAACAATCTGTTCTTTCTTCCGGGTTTGATCGAACAAGATTGCAAGGTGCACGTCGGAACCAATAAAAATAATAATAACACACATTTTTGCATATTTCTGCAGCGTATAACTTACAACCGTATATTAAATTCAGAGGTTTTTTAAATACTGTCAGAATTGATTTTCATTTCTGAATTTGCATTGCTGGATGTCATAATGAGATTTGAAGCTAATATCTCTGGGGTATATGGGCTATTGCATATCGCCAAAGCTTAACTTAGTAACTTCTGATATTTATTGTCTGAGGATGACCATATAGTATGTACGACGGTAGCTATATAATTCTATAACACGTTTTATAGCATGTTTGAGTTTCTATTATTTTAACTGTCGTGTACAAGCATAACTTTAGTATTGTGTAGAAAATGAAAAACAAATCAAGTTGTATAAGGCTGTTGAATGATAGATCTTAAAGAGCATCCGTTTATCTACGAGAATATTTATTTTTTGTTTGTTTGTTTTTCCGTTTCTAACAAAAATTTGTCATACGATATGCATGATTTCATTTGATAAGGAGTATAATTAACAGTTAGATGATTAGTTGATCAAAACGGTAAGAGAAATTTTCTTTCACCATTTCCATTTCTATTGTGATGCAAAAACTGATGATCTTCCTCCCTTTTTCCGTCAATAAATAACGAGTATTTTTTCAAATTTAGGATGTTTTACTAATAATCGAAGATGTTTACATTTAATTGTAGTTACTTATATTTAAAAGATTCTCAACCCATTTACGAAGAGCGGCAACATTTGTGTACACACCCGGAAAATTTGGATCAGCGCACCCTTTTCCCCAAGAAATAATGCCTACTAGTCTGTTGCTTTGCACTAAGGGACCTCCAGAATCGCCTTTACACGCATCTTTGTCGTCTGCAGCAGCACAAAGAGTAACATTGGTGACGAAGTTTTCACCCAAGACATCAGCACACTTCTTGCTGCTTATAATTTGCATGTGAACAGCCAATAAGTGGTTTGAAGGTTTCCTTTCTTTGGTCCAGCCATAGCCAGTTAACCACACAGAACTTCCATCTTCGGGCTTAATTGTGGCTAGACGAATAGGCTGAACATTGATTGTTATGGTCAAGGGGAACAGCAGCCAAATCACAGCAATGTCGTAAGTTTTCCACATACGATTAGTTCCCGAATACTTCTCATGTACTTTATAATCTTTTATAGCATATACAAGTCCACGATAGTTTGCTATGGAAGTTCCAACGCGTGCACCTAAATCTTCGACGTGTCTCCCATTTAAACAGTGAGCGGCAGTCAACACGGTGTAACGATTTAATATGGAACCACCGCAAAAGTGACGACCAGACCATTGAATCGATACTTGCCAAGGTGCCTTCGTGACTGACATCCTGTATCCTCCGACTACGCGGTCTCTATAGCCATTGTCCATTGGCTTGGACTCGCTGCTTGTCGAACAATATTGGGAAGTGCACGTCGGAACCAATAAATATAATATTAAAAGACATTTTTGCATATCTCTTTAAAGTGAATCTTAAAACCAA
This sequence comes from Zaprionus lachaisei, assembly GCA_018901815.1. Taxonomy (NCBI): domain Eukaryota; kingdom Metazoa; phylum Arthropoda; class Insecta; order Diptera; family Drosophilidae; genus Zaprionus; species Zaprionus lachaisei. The sequence goes on from JAEIFI010000109.1 coordinate 3,364,045, forward strand.
ACGAGAAATGCAGAAAGTTTTTCAAGACTATCATTATACTATTTAAATGTAGTATTTGCTCCAATGTCGAATGTAGCTCGTACTTTTTGGGTATATGTACTTTTGCAAATCATATACTCTTTACAGAGATCAGTGAAAATACATTCAAAAATGTATTTTTGAAGAGTGTGAATACAAGTGGGATTAAGTGAATTTCATTGCGTGTCTGACTGTTTTTGCCTAATTGTTAACAAAAAAATAATATAAAACAATAAAAGATGAAAACTTAACATAGTTATATGTATGTAGCGGTTGTACGATAGATCTTGAAGAGCATCTGTCTCCGTTCTATGAGAAATTTATATTGTTCTGTATGATGCGACATGTGTAATTACATTTGATATGGTGTGTCGTAACAAGTTCTTTTAGTTAGAGATTACACTACGAACGTAGAAAGTGCAGCAAAAAGTCGCCAATCAATATTTATTTTGGATCAGTACAAATTCATTTGTTGAATAAGTTAATTATTTCGACAGAAGGAAAACTAAGAAATCAAAATATTAAATTTTGAACGTCTCATCAGAAATACCTTAAGTCAAAAGTATCTTCTTCTGTGCGTTGCAAAAATGTTCCAATTTATACATATAATGAATCGATTCTTGGAAACAAAGGAATCAGACCGAGTAATCTGCCAGATTCAAATTAAGTCCCATTGAAAACTTTAGCGTAGTCTCCTTAAGCTGCATTATAACTATATTTTTCTTAGTCGCCAATTTATTAATTAATTGCAATTATGAACAGAAGTATAAGTTTTATGGTAAAATTAATATGTTCAGCAGACCACGCACGGTTTGTAGGCGACTTCAGGGGAAGGCAGTGTGAGGAACAAATTAAATTGATTACTTTATGGTTCATCTCATAATATCGGGAGCTCCGTATTGTTTAGTTTCGTATGAATATGTAGGATGTTCTCAACCTGCTGGCGATGCAAATAAGCTGTAAAGGGCCTCTAAGTAATTATTGAAATATAATACCGATGGTAGGAATTTGACAAATTACCCCCAACTAATCCGGTTAAAAAGATACAAAATCTTATAATAGTTTGTCCAAGATTGCGGCGTTTCTTTTGCAGAGCTGGCATTGCCAATTGTACAGTCAACTGTTTGAAATGTTGCATAAAATTTAAATCTAAAGGTTGAATACTTTCAAAAGATTCGTAAAAATCCGTCGGCAACAAAATGTCCAGTCCAGATTTAGGAACGCTGCACACTTCTGGCTGTAGTTCAACAGGAATACGCATATTGTTGATCTCAAACGAAGGCGTTTCTTTGAAGTGATTCAGTATCGATTGACTGTCAAATGACTCCATACATTGAGTCGCTTGAATGCATTGCACACAAAATCGATGTTCATAAGTGCAATTTTGAAATTCAAAATAGTTCAGACTGATTTGAACTTCAGTCGTGTCATAGGGCTCAATGCGACCGCAGTTTGGACTGACATTATATTTGTCCGGGTAATTACAACGTATCTTGAAAAGCAGTCTGGTGGCAGTGGGATTTAGTATTGTAATCAAACGATTTTGAATGCGATTATAGGGCGCATAGAACATTATTTTTTGCGGAGAAACATTAAAAATACTATAACTTATTTTTTTTTTCGACATCATCGTATAATTATTTTATCATTTTTATTATTTTATAATTTCATGCGTATTATAAGATACAAAAATTATTTTTGGTTTTATTTTAGCAATATATCTGATGACAAGAATTTCAAATAGATTTATATTTATTTTTTTAGTTAGTATTATTATTAGTATTTTGACTGGCAGCAAAGGGACATTGATCAAACATTCTACCTTATCGAAGATATAAGTACCATACAAAGACAATACGTTCTGCCGTTGAGGATATATTTATTTGTATATATTTATAGGCTATTACAATTAAGAATCTATTGTGTGTATAGGGTATACCGTTTAACTGTTTAAGATTATGTTCACTAGCTCCGCGTAGTTAACCATGCCCTGATCGTTAACTCGATCGGCTAATATTTGATCCACCTCCTTCATAGTTAAGCTCTCACCGCAATTGACGAGAATGTGTTTTAAGCGATTAGCTGATATATATCCAGTATTGTGTTCATCAAAAAAATTGAAGCACGATATGAACTCCTCGGCGATTGAGGCAATGCCAGCCGGAGAAGTGACCGCCTCCGACTGGATGTTGTCGTAGATGGCTAAAAATTCGTCAAAGGAAATGCGTTCTTTACTTTTCTCATTCAACTTCTGGAGTTGCTGACGTATGATCTCCTCACTAGGATTGGCACCCACTACCCGCAGACAATCGCCCAGTTGCGAAAGTGCAATTTTCGAATCCCCACGTTGGTCGTGCTGTAGGAATAAGCAATGCAACTGCTGGAGTTTGTCTGCTGTCAGAGGGCTGCCCATATTGTTGCCTTCGATTGGATGATGATGGATGACGGCTGATGCGTTGATTGATTGATCGATGACGGAGTCTGCAATTGTGCGTTGCAGTATCTGCTCCTCGGATACGCATTTTTTGCACAGTTGCTGGCAAACACGCTGAGAAATTGTATCCAATTTCTGTTATGTGATTTGGAAAAACAGATCTATGATTAATTTAGACATATTGACAGTTGACAGACCCAAACGACGAAAAAACAAATGGGGATTGTTAGTCTATTATCGAAAATACTCGTCAAAGGTTGCTTCAATCTCATTTCAGAAATTTAATATCCTGAATGTCTACCTGCTGCCAAATACCCTTACATGTTTTTTTTTTGAACCATTAATGATAATATGAACATAAAAACTACATTCAAACATTTGTACATGTTTGGCTACCGAGTTGATATAGGCATGTCTGTCCCTACATCTGTCTGTCAGTTATTATTGCACATCACGTAACAGTCGAGTACATGCTAATTACTTACTTGTTAATATTTTAATTCAACTGATTTAAAGGAAACGTAGAGTCGAGCGTGCTAGGCCAACTGCCCACCATCTAAGTGATTTCCTAAATTTTCAACTTGTGTGTAACGTATTTTGTATGGCATACATTACAGCTGGCACCTTAATATCGGTACGCACCTTAAAATGATTTTATAATTAAATTCTTGTTAATTATCCGTTCGTTAAAAAGGCAGAAATCAAAAGGGAAAACTTCGGTTGAAGATGCCGATGAAGAATATATACACTTTGCGGGGTCTCCACGCATCCTTCTGGTTGGCACAATGTTTCGATACCCTTCTACTTTCTGGGTAGCGGCTATGAAGACAAACTCGATCTAATACACTACCTTCGGAATTTTATTAATGACATAAAGTAACTAGGATTAGAAATGTTACGTATGTTATGGTTTTAGCTAAGACTAATCACCAGGGTTCTGAATGATGACGATGAAATAGTGTTCGGACGGCTGGAGAATTATTTCGAAATATGTAGTCCGCATTCGCATGATTTTAAACTCGTTGGTGGCATCCAGATCAAATACAATTTGGCGTGCTTTTTCAATCAACAAGTGCATATGATGAGATAAGTGTACTGCCATTGTATTGTCCAGTGTTGATTTTATGGGAATCCCATCATAATCTGATACAATAATACCAACAATGTTCTTAACAAGCTGAAAACGTTTTAACATGTCCTCTACCTCCGCTGACATCTTGACCGTCTTATTCTAAAATATAACTTGTGTATGTTTAATTGAGGAGTATGTTTGTATATATGTGATATATGTGTATGCTTGAGTTTCGACTGGTATTTTTGAAATACATTAAAATCAAAGCACTTTTTTTTTAAAGAAAATCCATTATTAAATCCATATTTCTTTGAATTTTCATTTTTTAAATGGAAATTTTGGTTAAGAACGGAAAACATGGAAGGTTATTAAAGTAAAACAAGCACGAAAACTGTAGTGGAGTGTGCTTGACCGTGATATACCAGATATACCGCTACACACCAGACCAGAACGATTTCATTAATATATAACTTCTATGTTTTGCGTATTTTGTGTTGCATACTTTTAGGTAAGGGGTTTCAAAATCAGTAAATGAAAGTAAATATTTAGTATTTCTAAATACCTTTTATATTAATTATCCCATCGCAACCAAATTTTTAGAAAACGTTTGGCTGTTCATAGTTTGTGTGTTTACCAAAAATGAACTTTCCTTCATTAAAATTAGGCTTAATCTAAAATACACTTACAACAATATCATATATTAACTCCAAATTTGTTAGCCCTAGGTCCTTAAGTCTCTGAGATCTAGGTTTTCATACGGACAGACGAATAGACAGACTATATCGACCCTGCTATTGATGCTGATTCAGAATATAAATAGCTTGAGGGGTCTGCCACGCCTCCTTCTGCCTGTTATATATATTTTCGGTTTTCACAAAGTTATTACTATATCCTATGGATAGCGGTTATAAAAAATTAGTGGACAGATTTTTAATGTGTCTCCTAAAAGTAGGCGTTAAAAAGTACGACATAAAAGTAAAAATTTTTTATTATTTTGAAATACTTTTGATGTTTGATACCGATATAACGAGTCGAGTACATGACTATTGAACATCGCTATAGAGTAGCATTACTTGAAATAGCAGAAAATTCTAGCTGCCGGAAATAATATGCAGCTGTTAACGTAACGAAGAACATCTGAAACATTAAAAGTGTGATGATATACCAAACATGAAATTTGCCTGTTTCCAAGAACCTTATCATAACTGGATACACGAAGGACATTACGATGCCAGACAATAATATTTCAGCTTTTTTCTGTACAAAGACAATAAAGGACAAATAATATTAAGTTGCAGCTCTGACCGAAAATTTAAATACTCACCGAAATTATTCCCCATAATATAAATATTCCAGAAACAATATGAATGAAGCATATAAGGAGTATTAGAACAGAGGCCGTTACATCTTCCGTTACTATTTTTCAACAATAGTCTCTCATTAATTAGAAGTAATTTTAAATTTTATATACATTTTATATTAACCATCGAGAGAAGGTAAGAGTACACCAAATAAGTAAACCGTATATGAAATAGCATTCCCAATGGTCCAGGTGCCAAAGATAATTCCAATATTTTTTAGAAGATTTTCCATCTTTTCCGGGCATGTGATAAGTTGATTAAGTATATTGAATTTTTTTGGACAACAATGAATATGGAAGTTTTAAACACTACCTTGACACTATATTCATCGTTTACTCAACTGAATCAAGATATTTTGATTGAGTCGATTGTGTTCAGACAAGGCAATAATATTTATACATATTTTTTATCAGCGTCAAAAGACGAGTCGAAATATCCATCCGTGGGTGCCTTTTTATTTCAATCAGCATATTTAGGTAAAAGGGTATAAAAAAGATTAAGAAAGAGAAATATGCAGGTTTTTATTAATGCCAATATTGTTGCTCAATATACATAAAAATTGAATTTAAATTATTCTTTAGATTTCCGTTTGGGTCGAACGAAGTTAATCGGATTAAATGCAAAAATAACTCTCTGCTAGGGTATAAACTGTTTTTTTTTTATTTTTGCTTTTTCGATTCAAAGTATCCATTAATTGCGAATATTTCGATGGTCTTCGAAATGTTCAACTCGGAAATACTATTTTTTTGTTTTTTTAAATGTAAACGTACAATTTTCTACAAACAATAATATAAGCTAAATTTTGAACTGATTGGTTTTCGCACCGGCTACTCGCTAGGGTTCTGAATGATGACGATGAAATAGTGTTCGGACGGCTGGAGAATTATTTCGAAATATGTAGTCCGCATTCGCATGATTTTAAACTCGTTGGTGGCATCCAGATCAAATACAATTTGGCGTGCTTTTTCAATCAACAAGTGCATATGATGAGATAATTGTACTGCCATTGTATTGTCCAGTGTTGATTTTATGGGAATCCCATCATAATCTGATACAATAATACCAACAATGTTCTTAACAAGCTGAAAACGTTTTAACATGTCCTCAACCTCCGCTGACATCTTGACCGTCTTAGTCTCAAATCTTGTGTTTCAACGAAATATGTATGACTGAATAGACTTATTTTCAGTATTTTTAATCGAGAACTATCATCAATTGTTAGTTTCGACGGTAACATTCGAATACATAAAAATCAAAGCACATGTTATGAAGTAAACAAAAACTTGACAATTTCTTTACATTTACATCCTTCCAAAATTCTTAATAATCTTATATGTAAATGAACGAAGCACTCATTCACCCGAAATTTGGTTTTGATTATGGATATATGTAACTATGTTGTCGAAAGATTACTATAATTGAATCTTGTTGACACGGCATCCTGGACACTCGAAGTGCTGATTGACTTACTTTGCACAAAGCTTGAAGCGGAAGTTTGGTAGATTTCTCGACAATTAGCTCAAAAAACCAAACTAAAACCAACTATATAGTATATTTGCTTACAGTTCAAATTTTGCACGGGAGCTATTTTTTTTTCTTTTAGTTTAGAAAAATAATAGATGCACATTGTGGGTAGAAAAAAAAGATCCCAGCATACAAATTGTAATTGACATACTCAACATCAAATGAATTCGCTGGTTTCAATAAAGTGGTAAAAATCATCATGAATGGAGAGACCAAGGACAGAAGGATGCCACACATAAATATGTCAGAATGGTGCTGTTTAAAGACAATAAAATACAAATAATAAAAACCGAAAATATAACTATGTACCTACCAACATCATACCACATAATAGAAATATTCCAGCGATAAAGCCAATGATGCATAACATGACTAAAAGAACGAACTCAATTGCAAGTGCCGCTTCTGTTCTTGTGGACCAATTCGCCTATAAACAGATACATTTTATTTGTATTTATATTTATTTAAAAGTAATAATCACACAACATACACGTCGAAAAATAATCAACAAATAGCTCAAATAGCTGCCTAGAGTCCAATAGGCAAAAAAATAACTAACAACTTTTAGCCAAGACATAGTTACTTAGTTTGTTTATTTCAAATTGTTATATGTGATTCATTTTATGTTTATAATATGTTGAAATTGTAAATACCTAATGTCATGACTTACTCTGTAACAAATATTATCTATTTAGCCAAATATGATGGTAAAACGAAAGCAACAAAATTTGAAATAAACTTGATCAGTAGACAGTTCACATAAACCTTCATTCCAAATTTAAAGACTAGCTTTTTTAATAGCTGAGATTTTGAAGTACAAACAGATGGATAGACAGACAGGCATGGCTCAATCGAATCGGCTAGTGATCCTGAGCAAGTATATAGAATACATACTTTATGGGGTCTCCCACGTCTCCTTCAGCATGTTACATACATTTGCAGAAAGTATCCCCTTTTTTGACGAAGGATACAAAAACATAACATTTAACAAGCCAAAACTTTAAGAACTATCGGCCGATTATTCAAATGAAAGCAATAGAGTATAGTTTTCCGATTCACATGTGATTCTAACGGTACATTAAAATCAACAGAGTTTTAAAGTTTTAATAGCTTATAAATATAAGTAATAAATATATATATAAACAATTTCATATGGAAAAGTTAAGAAACTTATTTTAATAATGATTAAGAGGTCGCAGGTAACGCGCAGCGAAGACGTTTTAATTAAATTTAAATATAATTTAATTAGGATCTACAAGAACCACACATTAATTTTCTTCATCCCGTTTAAGGCTTAATTGCATTAATAATGTAAGAGAAATCAAATTAATGTCTTATGTTATTTTTAAATGATTTTCATTTAATATTTTTCGATCTTTAGAAATATGAAAAAATTATGCACCTTAGGCACCATGTTTTCAAATAATGAGCGAAATATAAGCAACCTTGGCATCATCTTTTTCAATCAACTAAAGAGCAGGCTACACCTACGTCGTAATCCCCTGGTCGCTCAGTTAATAAGCTGGCATTTTATTTGCATTTTTTTTTTCACTTTGCATGACTGGATGGCTGCCCAATTCACCCTTCTGTCATCTTTCCCTCCTCTTCTACGGGTGAGTTTTTTACTTCTTTTGGGCGACAACGTCGGCAAATTCATCATCGTCTTAGCACGCGTCTGTCAAGCGCGCTAAGGATACAATAAATGTCTTTTCTGGTTCCCGCACACAGCATATCCTGCTCAGGACCCGCCCGTCTGCCTGCCTAGTTGGCTGGCTCCTCTCTGTAAGTCTGTCCTCTTGTCTGGTTGCGGTCGAAGCACCCGCTGAGTGAAATACTCTGTCGGATTAATATGCAGCAACGTTTCGCAATTTTTTTGTCACCATCTTTTTGTTGGTTTTTGTTTCTCTTTGCTCTTTCATTTCGCCTGCGGACTCTCTTTCCCATCATACTCAGACTAAGGCTCAGGTGCACTTTGTGATAACAAATTAAACAACTTTATGCAAGTTTTGAATAAGCTTCAAAACCTCAAATTGATGTCCGTGGACAATACCTTAAGTGAGTATTAGAATAGAACAATATATTAAAAGATTAATTTACAGATTTTCAAGGTTAATAATCTTATTTGAAGCGAGAGTAAAGACTCTTGTGTGGTGGCCATTCGATTTTACTGATCCGTTTTAGTTCGTCGTAGGCCTGTTTGGCCAACCAATGAAATAGATAATTATTCCATTGCGCAAATGTGGCATAGCGGTTCCTTTCATTTTCAGGCAAAAGATTTGTTTGAATCTCATAATACTGACGCCAAAGAAAGATCATGCTACGCATTATGTTAATCCACACTTTATTGGGCACGTAACGAATAAAATCCTGCAATTTTCCAATTTCATCGATTGGTAACTTTTCCAAAAATTTCCAATTCTTTATTTCAAATATGGTACTCAATATGGACTGAAAATTGTTCGTTTCCATTTCCAACGCCGACTGAGCCAGTTCCATGAGAGTATGCACGGAAGTTGCCTTCTTGAAATTGAGGTTCAGAAATGTTTTCTGGAGTACATTGACACCTCGAAACTTATCAAGCTCAATGTTTATGAAATCTTCGCACCATTTATAGTCTTCCCACCAGTTGCCCCAGTTATCATAGTGCTTGACGATCTTATCATTCCATTGTTCGCGAATATGGCGACGAATCAGCTTGTTAATATTCCGACCCGTGTTGAACATTCCTTGAGTAGTGAACTTATCGGCATCTACTCTTATGGTATTAGGTCCACCGATAATAAAACAATGTTTACGTTGAAAGAAGGTAATAGCATATGATTTTTTCTCTAACTGTGGCAAGGGGCACTGCCTGAATTTGACATAGGGCATTTTATAGGCGCCTATATTGAATTGACGTGACCCATCCCTGAGGCGTCTCTTGTGGTTATGCTCCATCTGCGGTTCATTGGGATCATCAGTTAAATCGGCAGTTCTTTTTCGATTAGGACGATCGTTGATGTTCACAAAATTTGGCCTATCCAAATCTCCTGTCCCCAAGTGGAAATGAAGTTTGCGGCCTCTGCGTGTTGACTTTTGATCCGTTTCCCGATTATTCCCGGTATTAAATTGATCTGCTTTACAATGGTCCAGTTGTTTGTTATATTCATTAATTTCGTTATAGTTGATGGCGATATCATCATAGTGGTTTTGTACGGCAACAATATTGGGTACATTCCAGTTACAATAATCATTTACGTATCGATAGTCTCTGCTGTTGTCACGTTTCGGGTTGTTGTTTCCGAAATAATTCTGCTGGTCTTGGTGAATATGATCATTCCTGTTACGTGGATCGTTATTAATATTGTAAGCCACTGGTTCTTCAATATGATAGTGGCGCAGAGGCGTCGATGTTATTATACGAGTCGAATAGTTATCTTCTATTATCGAATTGTAACCGATTTCGATCGGTGGAGATAATGCTTTGGGATTGTTCACTGTACCTGGCTGATTATGCAGCAGTTCACGCATTTCACGCAGTATCATTGTATCTACCGAATCCAATTGATTAGTTCCCATACGTTGTGCCAGGTTGCCCCAGCGCTTCTGGTAGTAATCTAAGTTAAGAACGGGATGATCAACGATAATCCTTGCCAAATTCTGGGCGCAATTACGGTTGAGACCCAATTGGTGTACCCAATCGAAAGTTTCCAGAAATTGATCATTTTTGAGTTGATTTTCCACAACTTTCGCAGGATTACCTTCAGTATTATAAGGAGCATTACCAAACTTGTTCATCTATGTTTGAAAATCATATATTTTTTATTTTTTTTCAATTTATTATATTTATTATGACTTTTGCAACTTACCTGGACAAAACTCTGCGGCGGTCCGCGCATATTGTAACCTTCATGAAATTTTCTATAGCGCAGCATTTCGTAATTTCAGCAAATGTTTTTTTTCATTATTGAATTTGATTTGACAAGATATTGACAAGCAAATATTATTAAAACTCCATGCACACGTGGTGGCTGTAAAATCTTCTTTTATTGACGGCATGACAATCGATAACAGAGATTGATGTGTTGCGCAACACTAAAGCGTAACCAATTGTACATATCGGTTAATTATTCGTTATCGAAAGGAAATTTGTAATTATTATAATCAGAGATAATAATTAATAACAGTCACAGTCACAGTTGTTCTGATGAAGATGTTATCTGCGGGCACTTGTTGAACACTGGTTGGATATGTGTCACTCTCGATTCTTTCAATTAAAGCGCTTTTCAATTGTTCAAACCGAAATCGAAGCCATTTGGAAATTGAAATCTTTGATATATGGATCAGTTATCTAGTCGAGTATGAAAAGCAGTGTTACATTTGCGCCTGGAATTGTTGGCGAATCAATTGACACTTTAAGCGGACTAAAAGGCAACTCCATTGGCCCCGATAAACTTGGCAAATAATTTATTACAATCACTCAAGTCAACGGCGCTTTCGATTCCGAGATGGCGACAACAACAACAGCAGCGACAAAGTAAAAGGGAAGAGAAGAAGAGAAAAAAGAGAACGGGAAACGTAATACATGAAATATAAATGGAGCTCAGCTTTACTCGCCTCGGTCCGCTGGCGAGGAGTGTGTGCAATATTTTAAAATTGCATCCCAGAGGATAAGAGAGCAGTGCAATAAAATGTGCCACATCGACACACACGTCGCAAACGAATGGGCAAAAAATTGAAATAAATAAGATATAAAATGGAAACAAATACACCCGTTCCCATGACTGTTCGGGTTCCGTTCTGCGCCCATCCCTTCCCCCCATCATGTACTGCATCTCTAGTTCTTGTGCAGAATTTATGCATGCGAGATATTTGCGAATGCCTTGCGACTCGATAAGTGTATTTATTTGGTGCTTGGCGCTGCAATACGAGTATTTACTGTGCAGCGACACCAATTGCCGATAGGAATATCCTGTCTGTGTCCTGCCTGGCACACACGGCGTATGTGGAATGCGAAATATCCATGGCGGGTTTCATTTGTCTGCGTTTCGTGTGTGTGTTTTCTTTTCTTTTTGTTAGCGTTTGGTATCTTCCCTTTCCCTCCCTTGCTCTCGTTGCCGTTCTTGTTTTGTGTTTGTGTGAACACAATCCGCAATCCGCTGACTTGGCGACACGGCCACGCCTCTTACTTGCAATTAAGGCAAACAACACAGCGGAAACTAATCTCGAGGGTCTCGTAAATTCCAACGGGCATTCCTGCGGGGGCAAACAGACCGAGCCCCAGACTGAGGACCAGACGGAGACCACTGAGTGTAACCCCCTCTCCCCTCTTCCCTCTTCCCTCTTACAACAACAGCGCCTGTGGCAAGCAATTGAAACTATGCACGAAATCTGCTAACGTTGGTTGAATCACTAAGCTGGTTTTCTAATTTCTATCCCATCCAATTGCAGCCAATTCCCAATGCCGGCCCCAGTCTCTCGGTCTCTGCACTCTGTTTATTCTTCGCGGCGGGCTCTAAGAGGGTTAAATGGCAGAGCTCACACGCGAAGGACCAGAAGGAAGAGCATGTGGAATCTTTTTGCCAGCCAGTCGAGGGCTGGCCGAGATGCTGGGGCTAAATTTGCATATTAATTGAATGTCAAAAAGGGACCAGCTTGGCGCAGTTTCCACAGATATCTTTGTTCTCTCTGGCTCGACATGTGACATAAATCAATAATGGAAATGGTTAAAGGCATTACAAAAATCTCGTCAATTGACATATTGGTGAATCTATTTCAAGTCTAATTCTTACTGCACTTATTTCCACCATAAAATTGCCATTACAATTTAGCTATAAATTATGAAGTTGCTGAGTAATTGAGAGACTCTGCGGCCCAATAGATTGGTCATTTCGCAATTCCGTTAAGTGACTGCCAACGATACAATCAGCAAAGTGAGAGGGTGATAGGAAAAGGGGAGAAAGATAAAGATATATCCCATCATCAATAAATCACAATGATATCAATTCAGTCACATTCTTGCAGCACGTTCATAAATCTTACCGAAGGCAGCTGCGCTTGTTTTTCTCTCTAGTTGCTCTTTTGCCTGCTGTTTCCCTTATTCCATCTACTACTCGGTTGCTCGGCAAAAATGATGAAAATACCGTAACCCGCTTATAACGCACTTCTGATCCCCATCAGCAATCGAGGCGGCGACACGAGCGACAGCAGCAGCAGCAGCAGCATTGGTGGCAAGAGTCGTTGTGCTGCTCCTGCTGCACTGGCTGCCATGACAACGTAGTGCTCCGACATGTTGCCGTCAATGGAAATCGAGTTTCTCCAGCTTCTCTCGTTCTCTCTCTTTCCCTCTCCCTCTCTCCTTGTCCTGCCCTAACTTGCCAGCGTCTAATTGGCAGCTGCACACAGGGCGGCCACTGGAACAATTGCCATCATTCAGGTGCTGCATCAACAGAAGCAACACTGCAGCAGCAAAGATGCTTGTCACAGAGGCAGGAAGAGAGGAAGGAGAAGAATTAGAAGAATATTATTAGAGCCTATTTCATATGCAGTTGTATTCATCTGCCACTTTTGCGCCGAGAGAACTTGTCAGTGCGCACTTGAGAAAACTAAGAATTTAATTCAAGATTTACATTTAATTCATCTGCATGAATATATCTTATTTTTATAAACATAAAACTAAGTTAATTCTACTTATCTTTCTGCTCATTCTATGAATCTGCTCATTTCTGAAATAAAGAATCTAATTTCAATTTACATTTATTTTTGCAGTTTTTTCTTATATAATATTGTAATGGTTTCTAATCATCTGCATATATATAAATCATTTAAAGTATATGTACCTATATACCACTTCGTATGTATTTCTGCTTTTTGCCTTAGTTTCTTGCAGTGTATTGTGGTCTAAGTTTTGCCGTCAGTTACCACTGGCAGCTACAATTTACAATTTTGGACTTGGCTACTTAGCCATGAAGCAAATATCTGGCTCAAACAAAGATACTGTCCAATTGGGCTCGTGTTCTGCTCCATTCTCCCCTCTGTGTGTGTGTGTGTATGTGTGTGTTTGTGTGTGTGTGTGTGTGTGTGTGTGTGTGTTCGTGTGTGTGTGTGTTCGTGTGTGTGTGTGTTCGTGTGTGGGTATGTTGCTATGTTGCTCTGTGGCTGTGGCTGTTCACTTCTCAGCCAGTAAAAGCAGACTTTATGACACCTTAAACCGTTAAGCCCGTATAAAAAGGGTATTTCATAGTCGAGCATGTGCCTAACTAGCTAAATGTTATTTGTGTACCCGGTTAAGGTTTCTCTATCCCCCCCTCCGTCCACACTCCATACTTCCCCTTTCAGGCAATTTTCCGTTAGCTCTCTCTAGGCATGTCCAGCTTCGACTACATTCTGCCTCTGGTGGTGCTGCTGCTTTTGCTATTGCTATTGCGGTTTGACTTCTACATAAATACAAACCAAATTTGAGCCTTTTGCCATGTTCTGCTTCAATTCGCCTCATTTCGCAATAAAACGCAAGTTTCGTTGCAAATTCCCCTTTTGGCAATTGCGATTTATGCCTCGATTCGAGCGACGCGTTTAATGAATCCACAGCACGTTAAACTGAGCAAATATTCCCATTAAATGTCAACGTTGTCAATTAGGCGTTGAATACTAAAGGATTCCCCCCCTTTCACTAACGGAGGGGGGCGCGTGATATGCAACAACTTAACTTTGGCAAGTGAAACGCTGCAAATCGTCAAGAGCTGCAACCGCAGCTTCGGTAAACAAACTAAAAGATGCAAACTAAGAGATACAAACTGTGAGATGCGTTGACTTGCTGTGGCTGTTACTAGGGCACTGATAGAACGCGCGGATCCTGGCATAGAGACGGCAAAGAGTTGCCGGAGAGACCACAAAGCGGTTGGCAAGGAGCTTTTAACTTGCCTTTGGCTGCCTCAAAAGATATGCAAATCTCAGTCTGTCTGTCTGTCTCTCTGCATGCATGTCTGTCTGTCCGTCTGTCTGTTTGTTCGCATGTCTGTCTGACAGTTCTAATCCCTCTACGTATGCATGTGCAGCATGTTGACGCGGCAACTGGCAATGTTTGCACAGTTTGCCACAAGTCCTGTGCTTCAGGAAATTAGCACGCAAATTACAACATCCAGTCAAGCCCCCTTCCCCAACTATGCTCCATCCTACTCTCCCCCTGTCCCACCGTCAGACAGTGTACAGTCGACTAATTGCAAAGCAATGTGTGAAAATGCATATTTTAATGGATTTATTAAATTAGCAGCCCATTAAAGTGCAGCCGCAACACAAAAGCTTCTGCGAGCACAAAACTTCTGTATGTTTTATTTAATTAAAGGAGAGTATATTCTGTTTTCGATAGAAAATATCCATATATCAATATTATTTAAATGAAAAGAACATGAAAGCTGTCATGAACAAATTTTATAAGAATGTTTGCCTGGATTTCCTTTCATTGCTGCAATTATTTAAAGTTTGTTGATTATATTATAATCATCGTTATACCACTTAATGATCATACAAAGACAAAGTCAACACAATATAGTGTGTAATTTAACATAATTTAGGATAAATTAGTGTGACCGTAGTTACTATCGTAATTAGAGTATGCCCCATCGATAACTGTATCGCTATGGTGAGTGCTGTGCAAGGTGCAAAAGAAGAGGCAGCATCACTAGAGGTGCAGGAACATCGATGTGTGCAGACATCGATGAAATATCGAAAATGTCAAAACGGCGAACTGCCTTAAGAATTAGGCCTAATTGCCTGCCTAATTCTTAAGGCAGTTCGCCGTTATGACATTTTCGATATTTCATCGATGTCTGCACACACTTGAAAATGTACAACAATTCGATTGCTAAGGTGTAGTTATTTACTGCTAAAAGTTATAGTTTAACGCCGGGAAAACATTTTAATTGTATCATAAAATATACAAAATGTACATAAGTTACAGCAACCACATACAAAGCATACACGTAGTTTTCATGTGCTACACAGTTGCAATGTGGGGGCAGTTTTTAAAAATAGTTACGTTTAAGGAACTCTTTAATTGTTATTTATCCTATCAATCAATCGTCCAATGAATACAAATAAAGCTTTAAATATAAGTAAATGGAAAACACGCTAAATACATTGTACCTTTTGCGCGTATTCTTGTTCAGTTATGATATTCAAAAAACATTGATAAATAAACATCGATGAGTTGAACAATTTAAAAAAACACTTATGCATCGATGTTTCTATCGATGTTTACTTCACTTTAATGCAAGCAAACAGGGAAGCCAAATCGGGTTGTAGTAAAAGTATGTTATTTAATGAATATACATTGATTAATATATAAATACAATATCTTCACAAAAGTATACACACTTTAATGTTACAGTTTAACCTACTTAAGCTCTACATTAAAGTTCGTAGACTCAAGGCGAAACCATATACTATTTTGTACTTATTAAATGCGTCCAATCGATGACCTAATGCCAAAGTATTCGCACTTGTTCGCACTCTCCCACACACACGCACACACAGGAAATGAAAAGGAATCGCATTTATGTGAAGAAGCTTCAAGGATATTTAACGCTTGGCTGCGTTGGCCGTTCAGTTTCTTTAACATTTCCAATTTGCTGAGTGAGTTCTGTGCTCTGTTAAAAGGATTTTCGCAGCGCGTTCGAGCGCAAATAAGTCAACGATTGTGTGACCTCTGAGCTGCAAAATGTACGGAAAATATCCACTGAAATCGTATGCAGCGATACGTAAATGGCATAAACTGTTTATTGTGCAGTCCCTGGGCCAGGCTAAAGCAGCTGACGAGGCTTTCAGCGAGACTCGACGTCACGCTCGATTGCAGAACCCTTTATGGGGCGAGGGAGAATCCTTTTATCGAATTATTGCGAAATTTTCCAAAAACCTCACAATCGACAACATAGGCAATACACACGTGTGCAAAGACACAAACACACGCACTCACACACACACAGCAGACACAATTAGCAGACAATTTTCATGAAAATGTTCCAATTCGGTTTGGTCGATGTCGTCGTTGTCGTTCTCGTTGTCGCTTGGTGTCAATAACTCGGCTAACCACAGACATTAACTGCCCAATGAACCCAAATGGAAATTTTGTTAATTGTCTAACAATTTTCCAGCAAATATATTAGGTGAGCCACCTGCTCCCGCAGTGGGGCAGCTTCACACAGGAATTGGCAAAACCAATTTGGCATATAAACGCTGCAACTTTTCGGGTTCATTTTGATGCCGAACGAATTTGCACAGGGATACATCACGTGACGGCAAGAAATATTCTAGCTGAACAAATAGCTGATATCCTGTACTTAGTTTTGTGCAGTATAGACTTCCTAAAGAGAATAAATAACTTAAAATGATTTTTATAATGAGACACCTATTAAGAAACTGCTGAGAAACACTCGCCCTCACTCTGCCTTCCTACACATAATTTTTCAAATTGATTGGGTTTGCCTTAATCCTCTGCAACAAATGTGAATTTAAGAAAACATTCCATTTACTATACACTGCTTCTTAAACATGGCATACCCTTTGCTCAGCAGCTTTTATGACTACAGGGTATCAATACATATAGACTTATCGTATGCAGGTTCCTGGCCAATTTAATTTAGCATAATAGCCAATCTCCAAGTTTTTCGTTAGCCACGAGTCGAAAACTTTAGGACCCAGGACCAAGACTTGCCTATACTAGAGAGAGAGAGTCAAGTGGACGAGGCTATTTTGTTTGCACTTACTCCAGGAGGGGAAGGGGACACGGGAGTCTTGCGACTCAACTTGATGAACTGTAAATGAACTTTCTGTTTGAATTCGATTTAGTTTTATTGCAACATTTCGCTTGGCATACATATCTAATAGACTGGAAGCCAAAAGAAAGTCGAAGCTTTCGTCCTGGATATGAGCTCATGCTCAGGCAGGCCAGAGACTGCTGTCTGCTGTGCATTTCTCCGACCGGAACAGGACACGTGTTTGTCCATGTAAGTGCAATGTGTGCACAACCAGCCCCGAACTGCGTTGGGGCAAAATGTATTGAATATCCATTTACAGAGCGTATAAATGGAACAGCAAATGCAAATGATGGAGTTGCCTCTGTTTGCGGTTAGCCAGAGATGGCAACTCTGAGCTGAGATGAGTGTAGTTGAAGCAAGTCAAGTAGATGTGATAAGTGAGTGAAGAGGGAAAGTGCTTAGCAGCAGAGAGCTATATTGAGTTCTCAGAGAACGACTTGAGTCAATTTAAGTGCAACCAAAGACAACAAGCGATGCGAGTGTGTATTAAATGCTTTAAGTTTCTGTGTGAATAATT
Organism: Zaprionus lachaisei; assembly: GCA_018901815.1. Taxonomy (NCBI): domain Eukaryota; kingdom Metazoa; phylum Arthropoda; class Insecta; order Diptera; family Drosophilidae; genus Zaprionus; species Zaprionus lachaisei. The sequence continues at coordinate 3,381,761 of JAEIFI010000109.1, forward strand.
TATGTAAGCTCTTGCGAATTTTAATTAAATTTGAAACATCAGGGTCAATAATCTGCAGTATATTAAACGCTGCTCAATACATTCAATTTCTTAAGTATCTCATTCAAATACAAATCGCTTTCCTTATAATTATTCACGCATTCTATCAATTACACTATTAAAACTAGTCTCCGCAAACTGAAATTTAAGTTGAATTTGCAGTGGGCGCCTAAAGGCAGACTACAAAGTTTGTGCAATGACAAAATGTTGCTATAAACTGACAAAACAACACGTATTTACATGTCTCATAGGCATTAAATATTTAAAATTTATATTTGTGCAATCTCTCGTGCAATTATGCATGCATGTGCACACGCACACACTGCGTATACGTAATAGTCCTTGGTTGGGCTTGTTTAATTGGGGGGAAATGGAAGCTCGAAGCGTCGCAATGAATGAATTGCGATTGAATGAATCAAAGCGCGTTTTTGATATAAGCACCGCTGTCAACGGTTTCAATTATAATAATTATATGAGGCACATACATAATCATATCACATCATAGTATCGTATGTTATATACGGAATTTTCACAAAATTTCCAGCAATTATTGTGCAATAGATTTTGCGGGTTTTAAACAGATGAGTTCATAATTAAAATCGCAACAAATTGTGCGTGAAATGCTGCTGTCCACTGAATAAAGACCGCAGCCAGCTGCATTTTAAATCGCATGCACAATGAGAACACACACAAAGAGAGAGGGAGAGACATAAAGAATGAGATTGAGGGAGAGCAAGAGAGAGGGAGAAGGCAGAGATCCTTCAAGTTGCCACTAAAGTTGCCATCTATCGCTGGCCAACAAAAGCGCAAGTGGCAAGGAAAGCTAAAGAAAATGCACTGAAAAGTGAAAGAAAAGCGAAAAAGAAACGAGAAAGAGAAAACAATCAGAAGTCAAACACGACTCTGCAATTTGGTTTGCAGCATCGACAACGAGAGTTCCACAAATTGCTAATTCGCCAAGAACTTCGAGTTGACACTGGAAATTTGCTTGAATATATAGCGGAAAAATGGTCAGTTAAATGCAAAAAAAACTTATTACAAAAAGGAAGCGTGAAAAGTGTAGGTAGTACAACTGTAAGATGCCTTGACCTCATTGGGAATGACAGCAGATATATTATATATAATATATATATAATATATTATATATATACTTTGACGAAACACTTTTATAGTTATAGTTTATAGTTAAATATGGTGTTATTATATTGTGCTATAAATCTGTAGAAGATTGTCTCACACCTAAACGATAAAAAGTGCATTCGAATTCAATTAAGTGAGTCAAGAAGATTCCTTATCTACATATGTGGAAGTGTCTTATCAAAATTCAATTAGGCCCCTTAAGTTGAGAGCGCTGTAAATATTTACCCAGCACTCAAGAACAAGAGGCGCCTTTGTTATCAGTTTGTAAATCTCAACAATGCTGCTGGTGTTTGCATATTTTATAATCGACAAGTGATTAAGAAGGTGAATACCCCAGGAAATGAATCGTATTCTTAGTATTCTGTACAATCTTTAGCTTTAGCTACTTCGTCTCTTCTACATCTTATCGCAAGTGCTTCGAATCTTTGGGCATCCATCAAAGTGGGCAATGCATTTATCATGCTGCACAATGGGAGGCTGGCCACGCCCACTGGTGAGTTGCATTGACAAATATGCAGATAGTAAATTAAAACTGTCAACTGAACTCGAGAACGGACAACGAAGGCGACGCTGACGATGACGACAAAGCTGTCGGCATTAGTTGAGATTTTTCAATGCGTCGAAAACGTGTCGAAAGTGGGTGTATACGGGGGAGGAAGGGCTGCATGGAAGGGGGTGCTTCGATTGGGTTTTGCTTAGCGCCAGCAGCCATACAAAGGCCTGGACTGTCATCCACATTATTATAACGCGCAGTCGTATTGGCAAAACGGGTGAGGCGGAAGAGGGGCAGGGGCAGGGTAGGGGAGGCTCTACTTATGCATCCGTCCGAAAGTTTGAAATGGCAAACCAGTGAAGAATGGGCCAGCAAATGAATAGAGAAAGAATTGCTTGTAAATTCCCCTCAAGGTCTGTGCTGATTTTATGTATTACGACTCATGTGCATTCTGGCACGTACCACTGCCGGTGGTGGCTACAGTGGGGCTACAGGGTATATACATATATAGTAAGTCTCTATGCGAAGCACAAACTTAAACAGATAACGGCTATTCTATTTCTGCAGGGTATATTATACACAGTCATATTTATTACCTTGTCACTCATTTATTGCCAACAGTTCCTAATTTTAATTAAATAACACACAAGTGGACTGAACTCAATTCTATTGTCAGACTGTTTCCCCCCTCACCCCACTGCCCCTTTACACTGCCATTGACTCACGATTTCCGATAAGCGGTTTCGGCATTACCAATTGGCACACCCATATAGACCGTTATGTGTACGACAAGGCAGGGGTGTGGCCTACGCGACCTTGACTTGGCCACACAAAAGGGACTGCACAATTATGGCATGACTTTGGCCCACTTTGCCCCATTTGTGCCAACTGTGAGTCAACCATCAGCTGATTCTACACAACTTGAGGTAACAATTGCATTTTTTTATTGCTTTAATTATAATGCTCTCTGAAGTTCACACATAATGACTGAGAACTGACTACAAAACGCAATGAAGACTGGAGATTCCCTAACATATTCTCTGTAATGAATTTATAAACTAAATACTTCGAATATTGGAAAACTTTAACTGATTTAAACTACATGATAGATGGCACATTTCCATGTTCATGTATATATTTGTATATATATGCTTAAGGTTCAGAAATTCCGCTACAAACTTTGTGCAAACACTCAGGCAATGCGTTTGGTTAACTCTTGCAGCATAGAAGCATCTCAATTTCCAAGTCATTACGCATCAACGATCAGTCTTAGAGCATCGCGAACCGTTAAATTCAATCAACATCAGCAACATTATCATTATGCTGCGATGGGTTGCAAGAAAGACAAGAAAACTTTGTCGACTCAAAACTCATAAACAAAACTTTGAGCGAGACGGAGGCGCGGAGCACACAAAACTTATTTACTTTTAGATTACGTGTCTTTGCAACTTGGCAACGACATTATACAATTTATATGCACGTATTGCCTGCTATCCGAGAGATGAAATGTCCCGACCTGCAACAGGCAAACAGGAAAGCTGGCAGCAGCCAGCAGGCAGTGAGGAGCAGCAGATGATGATGAGCCCGCCGTTGCCTCATCAAGGAGAATGTAATTACATTTGCGCCCGATTCATGACAGTTTTGCATAACGAAAGCGACTCGTGCCGCAAGGATATTGCGATTATTAATGAGGCAGGCGCCACAAAAGGCTAAGCTCAGGCGCTGACATCTATCCCGTGATGTGGATTGATGTGGGACTCGTGCAAGAAAAGGTGAGTCCAAGTTAATAGACAGATATCTAAGCTATGCCATATATCAGTTAAGAACTTTGCCGACAGCTAGACTTACAGACTGTAGTCGGATATGCCTTATACTCTTTTCGACTCACCCTTTCCCCCACAATATTGTATGACTTGGGAATGCCTTTGATGCTCCGACTGGCAACAGGCTTACAGCATTATAATAAAAAAAGAACAGGCACGTTCAGCTTGAGCTGATCTCATTATAATCGCGAATTAAATACATGAAAGTAAACACGTTGCATTCTACGTATAACATAATGCCAGGCACACCTTAAGGGGTGTACTCCATACATTACTTATATTTTATTATGCAATTTCCCACTAATCTAATTAAAGAAAATCCGTTCAAGTCGAGTCTACGTCATAACCAACAGCTGTGGGTATTTGTATTGTGAGTGCGGATGTGCAAGAGCGTTGATAATGTAGATTAGTCAGCCAAACCTACAGCACCACATCCCCCCCTACTCCACCTTCCTCCACCCACGCTCAGTCGCTCTAGTTGTGAGTGAAATTTTCTTATCAGCAGCAATAATGCCGCATATAAACCAACGACGACGCCGCAAGCCTCCCAGTCGCACTTAAATATCGAAGCCGAAGCTGCAAGTGCTTGAAATTGAAAAGTGCTCCTATAAATCTAAATAAAATACTATCTTAAACGAAATGAATGTAAGCATAGTTTCGCATGATGTAAATAAAACAGTGTAAATCGACTAGATGGGAAGAAAATTCACAAGTTTCCTTCTCTGTTGATTCATATAATTTAAAGAGTATTCGGGGTTTGGATTACAACTACTATATAGCATGTTAATCACTCTTTCCGTACAGAAATCAAGAAACCAAATATGTTGGTATGGTACGATTAGAAACATATGTATTTGTGTGACTTTGCTTTATGCTCTGTTCTTTGGCTCCAAGTTGACTATAGCCGCGACACGAGTAAGTCGAATGCACACACACATACACAGAGATACACATGAACAGATCTACACATACTACTAAACTAACGATTGTGATATGTTCTTTCCCCACTGCTTTTTATACTGTATCCCAGTGTAAACTCCCCAAACATCTTGAACTTGTAGATAAGGCACATCTTATTATTTACACAAGTTTGTGGCTCTATAAATATTAAAGTATTATATATTCTTAAACTATCTCTTGATTTGCAGTTCGAACAGGAGGTTCTTGACGCGCACAACGACTACAGAGCACGCCACGATGCACCTGCGCTGAAGTTAGACGATAAACTATCCAAATTGGCCACTAGCTGGGCACAGGTGGAAAGATTGCTATATCTGACTGAATGTTCGGTATGATAAACTGATATATTTATAGTACTTGCTGGCCAACAATCGCATGGAGCATCGTCAGAATAGCGGCTATGGGGAGAACATCTATATGGCCTCGGGAGGTAGGCTGACTGGTACCGATGCAGTTAGATCCTGGTACGACGAGATCAAGCAATACAACTGGCGTAGTCCTTCATTCCAAATGAATACGGGCCACTTCACCCAAGTGGTTTGGAAGGGTTCTCGACAGCTGGGTGTAGGTTATGCACGACGGTAAGTTGCAGAAAACAAACAGATTGTGGAGACTGATTTATATAATATATATATTCTAGTGGTAATACCATCTATGTGGTCTGCAACTATGATCCACCAGGCAACTATATGGGCATGTTCCAAAAGAATGTTAGCCCGGCAAAGTAAGACAGCAAAGAGTTACTATTTATCTTCCTATATACACTATATACAATACTATATGATATACATAAAGCATTCCAATCAAAAAGATACTAGAAGTACATAAATAATCATTGTCAATTTCATTAAAATAAAGAATATATATTTTATTTATTTGAAAAATCACTTTTGAAATCACATTAAACACAAAATTGTTTAAAAAACTATCGAGTCTGGTGACGTCGGCTTATAAGATATTTATAATGAAATTTAAAAAAGTACAAACTCATGTTGTATAATACGAAGTTATCTTAACCGTAGGAACAAGCAACTATTCAGATAGATAGGGAGTATAATATATTATATTTGCTAACTGAAATCTATATTTTGGAAAAGATTTCTAGGGCAAGCTCTCTCCTTTCTTTAGTAATATCCGATAACTATAGATCATTCCTTAATGGTGCAGAGCTTCTGACGTGTTGCATTGCGTGTTGCCAGATTATTGACCAGCTTGGGGCCATCACAGACATCCACTTTGAGAGATCGATGCTTGGGCTGCTTGGGCTGCTGACGATGCACATAGATGCCGGCTAGACGAAGCTTGCGATAGAGCGAGATGTACTTGCCCGCCGTGGTGGTGCGGGGCACAATGTACTTCTCACAGAAACTGGTTTTGGTGCGGGCCGCATCACTTAGCTGGGCATGCCCCAAGGCCTGCAGGAAAGCCAACACAAAGGTGTAACAATTGTGGCTGCTCTCCTCATAGCGGGCAATCGACCAACGTCCCGACTGCGCACAGATCTTAAAGAACAGGAAGATAGACAGAGAGAGAGAGAGAGAGAGAGAGAGAGAGAGCATGAGATTTGCATTTTCGGTGGAATTGAAAGGAAACAAACTCACCTGGTCCAGCATCTCGTCCCAGTAGTCGTACCAGGGTTCGGGTAAATCACCGACGAGCAACGATTGCCACCAGTCGCGAGGATTATCCTCGCGTCGATGTCGCTGCAGTCCGTGCCTATCGAATTCGACAATGTCGCCGCCGGATGTGGTCACCGCGATATGCAAATCCGTAGCGTTGCTGTAATCGCTGTACATAGAGAAAGAGAGAGAGAGACAGCGAGAGCGAAAGAGAGAGACACAAATACATCAGACACATTTTGCATAAACCCTCAGATAAAAAAAAGCGAGTTATCCAACCCAAAAAACGTAACAAATCTGAATTTTGTGGGCTTTTCACGGCGTCTGCAACCGTGTGCAGCAACACGGAACTGCCAGCTAAAAATGAATTGCAACAATTTTTTTTTTTGTTTGTCTCGCATTCAGCCATGAAAAACGCAATCTAGATATTGCCGAAGCCAAAACGCTCTATAAGGAAATATTCTTTTTTTTCCCTACACACAAATTTAATTGAAATGCTTTGAATAATTTTAATAACATTTTGAATATAAAAATCTTGAAATTTCTTAGAGTTATTGCATAGAGAAAGAGAACTGGGGGAATGTCAGATGTTTGATGTTGTCGCTCTATCCGCCTGACTAATAACTATATCTATATATCATATCAATCTAAAAGACTTGTCTAACCACAATTATATTGCTTATGATTATTGAGCAAGTTGATATGTCATTATAAGAATGATAAAAGAATTTGCATATCAATGTTTTTGCATGCAACCTACATTTAGAATGATCCAAAAAGTATGCTATAATTTTTTAGAAAAACTTAGTTCTCTTTTGCTCATTCTGAATATTTTTCGATCAGAAAGTTTATTGAAGTGAATTTTTATTATAATAAAGAGGGTCTCTTAGTTTTGTATTAAGTACAGCCCTTAAGACAGTTTAATACTTATTTCAAGTAAACAGACCTATCTATAACTCTGAAAGTTAACCATATTATTCATTTAACAACCCTCTAACTATACAAACTATACATATACATACATACGGATGATGATAACTCTAGAAAACCCACTTTACTCACTTGAGGAAATCACCCGTGGATGGACGCAGGACAATTGCACAGGGATGCTGCGTGGCACGCACAAAGGGATAGGGCAGTCGAAAGGGCAACAGGCGCGTCATGGTGATGCTGCGGCTTGTCGCACTCTCTCTGCCATTGCTAGCATTCGTAACGGCATTCGCAGTCGACGTCGCTGTCGCTGTTGCCATCGCATTCGTATCTGCATCTGCATCTGCATCTGCATCCGCATCCGCATCCAGTTGCGCGTTGCAATGGGGGCAACTGTGCGGCAAAGTGAAGCAGAAAACTTTCACATTGCAGTGATGAAAACACAGAATGCCCGGATCTGAGGTAATTGTGGTCGTAGCTCTACGTGTTGTTGCTGTTGTTGTTGCTGTTGTCATTCTCGCTGCTGTTGCTGCTGTTGTTGTTGTTGTTGCCTTGGCCTATTTGGTTAGTTGGGTTGGGTTTGTCGTGTGGCCCTTTGAGTCGTTTGCCTTGTGCCCGTATTATAATTGATACACTTTATCTCTATTGCGTGTTGTTGTTGTTGTTGTTGGTTCCCTTCACTTCCTGCTGCTTCTGCTTCTATTGCTGCTGCTGCTCCTGTTGTGGTTACGCAGTGAGCCTGCAATAAAACGAACATTTCTTGTAAATAAACCGATTCAGATTCAGAAATGTCCCATCAAAAATGTGACCGAACTTTGTTTGTACGGACTTTCTGAAGAGCGACCGAACTCTGACCAATCCAATGCAAACAGCTTTTGCGGTATCCCCCCCCCACACTCTCCCCATAACTCTGACAGTTGTCATTATTATCCGCATAGACCCCCACGAACACGAAGAAAGACACGCATTGTGCTCAGCTCTTGATTAGGTTGACCCTGTTGCCTTTGTTGTGGGTTGTGTCAAGTAGAGGTAATTTAATATGCTACTGCACCGCAACACGCTTAATTAATGTCATTTGTGTGTGTATCGATTAGTTGCCTTTTCAGGCACTATCTATCAATCTATAAATTATGTGTTGAAGAGTCCTAACTACATAATTTTGATTGATTTCTCTACAACTAATTAAAACTGGAATTATGACAGTTTTCTGATTTGATATCGCACTGAGAATCCTATCGATTTGTGTATATCGATTACTCGGAATCAACCCAGTTTTCTTCTAATTCAATTTATGATTTCCTTTGAACTAAAAGAAACTGAAAATTGTTAAAATCTGTGACAATTTTCTCATTTGTAATGTAACCAAATGTCTTACAAAAATTAGCCTATAGTTGCCTATATCATATAATAAAAGTCATTTGCTGCAAATACAAATACTATATAACCGATAAACTTATCAATAAACTTTCATTATAAGAATTATAACATATTATATATAATATAATATATAATATAATATTTAATATAATATAATATATAATATAATATAATATATAATATAATATAATATATAATCATAATATTTATAATATGATAATACTTATTGAATGCAAATACAAACAAAAGAAGCAAAGTAAGCCCCAGAATACTCGTTCAATATTTCCAAATATTTCTGCAATTTCCCTTTCCCACTTCTAATCCACGTGCAACCAATTTAAAGTTCAGTTCCCAAGTACAAGTTTTCATGTAACGCTTTAAAGGAATTTAAGAAAGAGCCGCTTAAGCTGTTGAAGAACTTCCCTACAAATTTTATGCTTAATAAATTGTACAAATTTTGCCACATTTTCCAAAACTTTTACTTTGATATGGATTCACGTTTCGGCTCAGCACGAAAAGTCCTCTTTATTTTGTGGAGGGGGAGGGTGAAGGTAAAGGCACCTCTTGACCAGCAAATCAGATGGTTGCGAAGAGAGAGAGCCAAGAAAAACGCCGGCTGAAGGTGGAAAAACGAACGAAAAACGTAAACAAACCGGCAAAATGAAAACAAATCCCCCCCAACAAACCAAATTCACCCCCAGTAGCGCAAACTCACCACACCCAAACAAAGGCTGTGAGAGAGAGCGGCTTGAAGAGAGAACTGCCCTTGTGTACATTGCATTGTGGTGGAAATGCGTGCAGCAAGCCAACAAGAATTTCCCTTGCAAATTGAGGAAAAACCTTTAGCTTTGCCACGCGGCTGCGAGACGGAACCAGTTGACGGCGAGCCGTGCGAGCAGACGGTCGTGTTTGTTGTCGCAAAAGGCAACTGACAACTGACAGGCAGCTAACAACAGTGTGGCAAGTGTGGCAATTGTGGCAAGTGGCAACTAGTAAAAACAGACAGCGTGCAACGTGCAACGTGCAACTGTGTTAACTAGTCTTGGCCTCCATTATCAATTACAACTGCAACTGCAACAACAAACTGTGCAAGCACCAGAGTGTGTGACAATTGACAACTGTGTGCCACACAGGGGCAAGCAAGCAAAGGTTTACTCGTGCCATTCGATCTTCAACAGGATCTGTGGCATTATCCTGCCAAAACTGAAACATAAACACAACTCGCTCTTAACGCCTTCGTCGTCGTCCGCGTCCGCGTCCGCGTCGTCGTCATCGTCGTCAAGTGACGTGCAACATTTTGTTGTGTGTGTGTCGAGTGTGTGTGTGTGTGCGTATCACCACGTTGCGGTCTTTTGACTCCTGCCAAGTGATTCACAACCCTCTCCGCGCCGCACTACAGTTCAGTTCAGTTCGGTTCGGTACGGTTCGGGGTTCGGTGTGTCCGTGTGTAGTTTGTGCGGTTTGCGTCTCGTCGGGGTTTTTGTGTGGCAAGTGGCCGCCTTTGTTGCATGGCAACACTTGGCTAATCGATGCGAGGTGCCGAAAAAAGGACACACGCCCAGCTGCAGCAGCAGCAGTAGCAGGATAACACAAGGATAATGACCCAAACCGATTTGGTAGGTACCAAGCACACAGAACACACACTCCACCACACACACAATCTCATATATAACACACATACAACCGCACAGTTTTTAAGCAGCTGATATGGCGCAAACTCATTTTTAATAGGGCCTCAACTCAACAAAACGGGCAAAAGCTTTAACTGATTATTATTTGCCAGAAACTTTTGCTCCTTCTTGTTTTGCGGTACCACCTTCTTGTTGTTGTTGTTGCTGTTGTTGGTGCTATTGTTGTTGTTGGTGTTGGTGTTGTGGCTGCTGTCGTTGGTTTTCGTGGGTTATGTACTTGTGGCCCTTTGCTGCCTGTCAACGTTGTCACAAAAGTTAAATGCGACATTTTTGTTTTTATCGCACAAAGATATCAAAAGTTGGCAGCAACAACAACAACAATAACCAGAGCAACAGCCACAATAACAACAACAAATTGAGCAAAATGTCCAGAAATTAAATTGAAGAAATTGCCAAAAAATTAGTTGAACAAGTTTATGTCTTTTTCTTATTCTTCTACTTGTTGTTGTTCTTCTTCTCTGTCTTCTTCTTATCGCTTTATGCCAATTAATACGCCTCAATTGGCAAGGGGAAAGCAGAGCGGGGTGTCATTTTGGCTTTGGGGCTCGTAAATTAAATTGTTAACTAACCAAAAATCTCAAACAGAACTTTCTTCCCCACAAAAAGATGACAGTTAAGTGAACAGTTTTTTGATATGGGTGAATCGAGAAGTCGATTTAAAATTCCAGACAAATTGCACAGTTTCCTCGCTCTACTTTCCACCCCCCTCACAGCTTGAAGGCATGACAATGTGGGCGAAAGTTTTGCCAAGAAAGATATATTTATTTAGAATGCAAATTAAGTGGCAGACATTGTTTGTGTGTGTGCGTGTAAAATTGAATGCAAAACAAATGGGGAAAAAACAAAAGCGAAAGATTCAGATGTTTGCACAGAATTTGATGGTTATGAAAAGAACTGAAATTTAATAAAGGCATTGCAGGAAACTAAACAGCAAAGAAAGTCTTAATTATCGAAATACCTAATGGAATTTTTGAGGTAAAATGAAATGAATTTATTTATTACTTCATATAATTATATTTATCGATTGATACTGTTATCAATCAGTTTTGCTCTACAGTTTTTGTTTGTTGTTTAGTATTGTCGAAAGATCTTGAGGAGTTTCTAAGTGACATGTTGCTTATTCATTTACAACTTCAAATAAATTTATTCATTTATTTATAATTACTGCACTGCACTTCTTCTTCGGTCTTCGTTCAATTATTTAAAAACTCAATTTACAAAACTGTTTCCAGCCAAATAATCAATTTCAGCTCGAAGCTAAAATATATTTCTCTGGCTAAAAATGTATTCATAAATTCAAATGCAATCGCCAAAGAAATTGCTCTCGATTGAATTAATAAAAAACACACACACACACAGCAAACTTTGCAGGCAAAAATGAAGAAAGGAAAAAAAACAAACAAACGAGAAAAAAAGGCTACCTTCGGCATGCCGAAAGTTCTATACCCTTGCAAGTTCTAATCTCCTCCGATAGTTCCAATACTCGTTATAAATAATGGTGAGGCATAGACTGGTGTTGTGTACATTCAATATTAATATATGTCTTACATTGATTGGCACTGATAAGTTATTGCTAAAACCAGAATTGGTCGTAAAATAAAAACCTGCAATTTCAGCTGATTGTTCCTATGGCAGCTATATGTTATAGTGTTCCTATATTGATTAAATTTTATAAGCATATTATATATGTATATAGAAAAAGATGTAGTCAATTTGCTTGCAACATCTTACGATATATCGATCAGATCTGGCTCATTCCGACTTATATACAGCGTGCAGCAACAAGAAGCATGTGTGCCCAGTTTCTAAAACTTAGAGACTTTTATTGCAGGACACATACGGACAGACAGACATGGCTCTATCGAGTCCACTAGGGAGGATGATTCAGAAGGTACATGCTGATGATTCAGAAGGAGATGGCTCCTAAGGTGCGTTGCAAATTCTGGCCAGAATTAATATACCCTCTGCAAGGGTATACAAAACTTAAAAACCCGAAAATATTCACTCACTCTCCCGAAGAAGTGAAGGGAATTGTTTATTTTGTTTATTTTGCAAATTAAATTTGTTTTCATGCTGAATTTTAAGATTTTCGTCAGCTGCTGCTGCTCTCCATGACAAATGCAAAGTGAAAAGTTCAATTTGTTTTACTTTGTCGTAAGCCCAGAAGTATTTCCCATGGAGGTAAACAGCAGCAGGGCAAGTACAGCACAACAACAGCAACAAAAATTGTTTAAATTTATAAAGAGTATAACGGTAATGCTGCCCCGAGAATATATTTCCGAAATTTCATTTAGAGCACTTGACACACTTGACTCCTTCCGAGCAACGGCAAGACGAGGCGAAAAACTCACCGGTTGACAGCAAAATACCCTGTAAATTGTGTTGAATATGCATATCAAGAAATTTAAATTGAATTTTAATGAATTCTTATACAAAATACCTTCGAAATTAAGAAAAATATGCACAGAATAAAGTTTTGCTTGTTGATTTCAATTAAATCTTTTACCTAATACCCTGTAAAATTAGTGAAATATGCATAGACTGACATGTACGTTGAGTTTCACTGAAATCTTATGCAAAATACCCTGTAAAGTAGGATAAACGTTGAGTGTTATTTAAATCATTTACAAAATACTCCGTAAATAAAGTAAAATATACATTTTATATTACATTCATTGAGTTTCACTCAAATCTATTACGAAATACCCTGTAAATTAAGTAAAATTTGCATAGAACGCATGCAATATTGTCTTTCGTTTAAATCTTTTTGAGGCCTTGCAATTGACATGCTTGCATGTCATCAACTTGCCAAGCTGTCCCAAGATTGTCATAACTTTCATTTAGTAAGCAGATAGTTTATCCTTCTGGATCTCCGACTTGTCACTGGTGAATAGCCCCAACGAGGGCTAAAAGAAACTAGGGCCAAAACAAATGCAATAAAGGATATGACAAGGACGCAATGCAGTCTATGGGATTCTTTGCCTGTTTCCCAATTTCCCAATTCCTTTCTTAACTTTATTGTGCTTGCTGCAGATGTTGTTGCTGCAACGGTAGCAGCAGCAGCAGCAACATGGATAGCAAACAACAATCTCGAGAGCAAGCCAAGAAATCCAAACAAACTTTATCTCAATGTTGCCTTCGACTTGCGAATCAAAGACGCCCTCACACACATACACACACACACACACACACACTCGTTGAGTTGTGCGAACAATTGCTAGAAATAAAATTACAACTTGCATCCTTTGGCTAAGGACATCTTAAAAAACATCCTGTTTGCCCAGTGCAAACATGAAAAGGGACGAGAGAGAGAGAGAGAGAGAGAGCAATACAAAAGACAACTTACGCATTTTAGAGAATTTAATGAGTACGCTGAGCACACACACACACTCACACACCTCCTTGGCATTTTTTGGCAGCAAATGAAATGTGCGCCAAATTCAAGGATCAAATATTTATGCACCTCGTGCGAGCGGCAGAGCAAAAGTGGGGAAGAGAGAGTAAGGGCAGGGAAAACATTCAGCAGACTCGCATAAAAAATGCAAAGCATATAAAAAAAGGCGCAACAGGAACTGCGAATCTGGCTGACAACAAAAAAAAAACCCTTTAACACACGCTGCGACGAAAGTCAAACAATAAACGCGCACATAAAAGACAAGTTGCCCCTCAGGAACAACGAATTTGAAATGCTCTCCAAGATGAACACGTTGTAGAACTTAAAAATGAAGCAGAAAACTACATTTGGAGAGTAAATGAGATATGTATATTATCTAAAAGATACCAAAGCTGCTAAGGAATTCAGAAACATTACTCAAAATTAATTTCTGGCAATACCTTGCTAAATATCCAGAAAAGTTAAATCAAAACTGAATAAACTCATTTATAGTGTCCTATTAAATGAAATATGAAAATAAAATTAGACTGAAATGATATTTCATTAAGACAGGTACTTAAACTCTAAAAGATATTAAGTTATTATAGGAAATATGACAATTAATATAGTTTCCTTCTTATTCCAAATACTTCAACTATTAAACTGTCCCTAAATTTAAAAATTTATTCAAAAAGACTTTAATAACTTCGATTTCTAGAATTTAAAGGATCCCAAAGCAGTTAAAAATTATGAAAACATTTCCTTTGCAGCATTTCCTTAAATATTTTGCCAAAAACTCAAAATTCTTATAAAAAAAGACCCGTTGAAAATAATTGAACTCATTTATAATGTCTTATTATAATAAATATGTTTATTAAATGTGTTTCCAGTGATATTTTATGGAGAGAATTCTTTAAACTCTTAACACAGTTACAACATTTATATAATATAATATAATAATATATATTTAAAATTTCTTTATTGATTTAAATTTACACAGTTTTAAAACTTTTCTTCGCAGAGTTTCTTTAATTCGTTCCACGCAATAAAGAGACAAATCCTTTCAGAAATCTGTGCATTATTTATGAACTAAGCTTTCTTTTATGTGCAATTACAGACACCCTACCCTAAACTATAAACAGTGCAGTTACGTGAACATTGAAAGCGGTAAATGGCCAAAACTGCCAAATGTCACAAGTAATAACGGCGAGGCGTCAGGCGAGTCAGACAAGTTGCGTTAGCCGTGTCCAACTCAAGAAGGCAACGGGAAATGTTTGCCAAATTTTTATTGTCATCCTCTTTTTTTACACATATAGTACATATGTATATAAAGAGCATATATGTATATAGCACTATATGTCTGTGCTTGCCACACAGGTTGCAGGTGTCTGCAGCTAAATAAATTACAACAGCAGCAACATTGTGAGCGAAATGAAATAAGCCAAATTGACAACAAAGTTGCGTGCCTACTGAGAATTGAGTTCCGGCTGCCCCTTCCCCACCGCCACCTCTTCCTCATCTTCCATCACCCACCTCACTCCTGGGGTATGCACAGTCCCGCAGCGAGTGCGAATTAATTCAGAGGCAGCAGCAACGCGCTCAGGTGCGCGCTCGAGTGTAGGCAACAGAGCACACATGACCATGGAGAATATAGAGGGTATAATGTGGCATCTCTTCTCAGTGCGTGCTGGCTGCCTTGGCCACGCCCACGCCGTCCCAGCTGGGCAGGCAAAGTGTTTGCGCGCTTTGAAGTTTCCGCTTCCGCAATGAACAACACAAGACAACACAGAATACATTGTTGTCCTTGTTGTTGTTGTTGCGGCATAGCACACTCATTTCAAGTTGGTCGCACATTAGCGCACCAGCACACACACACTATAGCAAGCACACACACACACACACCCCTGTACACCCGCACAGCTAGTCGGCAGCGCGTAGATTGCTTGGAGCATCTTCATTGCTTTGTCATTGTAGTTCTTGTTGTTGTTGTTGTTGTTGTTGTTATTGCTGGTGTTGCTTAAATCATGTAAAATTTGAAATTTAAAGCCCATATTAAGCTGTCAGTGAATCTCTCGCCCCTCGTCCCTGCTGCTGCTACCCCGTGGCGCCCCTGGCAGTGCCTCTTCCGAGCAGCGCTTCCTGCCAAACACCTAATTTAGTTTAGTCCTTCTTGTCATTGAGTTAGCACTTGGGCGAAATTCCTGCACAGCAATAGGGGGCGCACGAGGGCGGGGCAGTACTAGGTCGTGGCAAGAATGAAGCTGGTGTCTTGTCATGTGAAACTTGGAGCTTAAAAAAGAGCTATAAAAACAATTTAAGAGCAGGGGGAGAGCGCTATAGGTTTCCTTGGAGATAATTTTCAATGAATTCTTTGCAAAGGAATATAAAACAATATAAGATTAAGTTTATAAATTCTGACAAAGCTTTGTAAATCTATTGCAAACTTGAAAAGAAAAATATTGCCTAATTTTGTTGGGGAAAGAGGGTAAAATATTCAATATATTTATTAATTCAGGAAATATGGCTGAAAAACTGGTTAAATATAAATTATTGCAGCAATTTATTATACTTAAACTAATAAACGTTGAATTTTCTAAATGTGGAATTAGGTACAGTCTTTCCAGCAGGAAATCGACTGATATCAAGAAGAACATCGAAATTTACACAACTTGTTATGTTACCCACATATCCATTAACAAATATAATACATTAAATATGGTATACTTAAGATGAGCCAAATTTATGTATGCATATTCCCATTCTGCTGCTGTAGAACACCCTGCTAATCCAGCTCGTAAGCTACCCACCTACAACTATACAATACATGCGTATGTACATATATATGTACATATAGATATTTGTGTGTGCACACATACTTATACACTTAAAATGCACTAATACCCCAAGCAATTACTTATACTCCCCCACTTCACCCTAGACGCAGACGGTATCTGCGTCTTGCTGAGATTAGTTGAGCTGAAATTGAAACGCCCTCAAGATTTCTGGCACCTGCCATTAAATCTCAGAGTTAACTTCGACACACGCTGGCACACACACAAACACACACGCACACACACACCCCCCCTCCTACATATGTACACGCAACAATCTTGGCACTTGGCTGGCCAGATTTGCTTGACGTGTCGCTTGACTTAAAGCCCTGCAGCATTGGCCATTTCTGAATGTGCCACGCAATGCTAGACGAGACCCTCCCCCTGCACACTCTCTCTGCCTCTCTGCCTTACTCTCTCAGCTATGCAACCTCATACGAGAGACGCACAAGGGTAAAGCGTAAACCAAACATGGCCAACAGCTGTGCGGGGCTTCTCAGTGTGCTTCACTCGACGCTGGTGTGCGAATGTGTGTGTATGTGTCTGTAGGTGTGTGTGTCTGTTGTTGTGTGTCTATGTGTCCCTCGTGTAACTTTTTTCATTTCGCTGGATTCTTAATTAAATTATGAATTATGCACAGTTAGTTAAATAGACGTCCGCCTCGTGGAGCGGGGCCGCTGCCCTCTGCCCTTTGTCGGTCTTCGCCTTTGCCAAGATACTCGTCGTAGTATTCCAGAGCATATTTCTCTGGCTTTTGTGCGGCTTACATTGGAGACGGATTTGCTTGGCAGCACATACAGAGAAGAGGGGAGAGATAGATAGGGAGACAGTGGAATGTGAGAGGGGGAGAGAGAAATGTAAACAAAAGCTTGCCTTTTTTATGCATTTCTTTTTTATGTGGCGATTTTGGCTCGTAAATGGCATTACTAACCCAAATACTTGTTATTGGCAACACACACTCATACAGAGCGATGAGCAGGTGTGCGTTTTGCTTGTATGTGTGTCACATAAGTCGCTTATTTATTGCAGCGACCTTAAATGGGCACAGCAGCGAAAGTGTATCAAGTTACCAGTTGGTAACTTTGTTTTACCACCCCCCCTCACAATGCCTGCCGCAGATACATTTGTATCTTTCCACTTGCAGATGTATCTGTTGCACATAAAAATGCCCTGAATGTTGTGAGTGTAATAAAATGGCATAAACTTGTCGTTATTTATGACCAGCACAATGTGTGGTCCTCCTAGCTTATGACTATATTAAACAATCGTAAAAGTTTTGCTGCGCAGATTGTGACGAGAATCTTTGACAAAGCTTGCAGTTGTCACTTGTGTTACAGATTGATATATATATATATAGATTTAGATTTTATATACATATTTAATTTTCATTTTGTTTGGATTTTTACTATTTACCGCCGTCTTTTGATTACTTCAGTATTGACTAACTCACTTAGTATCGACATGCCGCCACTTTTGTCGCACAAGTGTTGAATAAGTTTTAAATTAGAAATACAGATAACTTAAATATAAACAGCTAATTGGTTGCATTCCTGTTTACCGCCTTACCGCCACTTTTAATAAATGATTGATCGGTTTGAAGAAAATGTGTTGAATAAGATTCAAAGGAATGGCAAATTGCCTGCATTCCTGTTTATCGCCTTACCACCACTTTCCATAAATCAATGATCGAGTCTAGCAATAAGTGTTGAATAATTTCAAATGCTAATTACAAATAAACAACTAATTACAGATAAGTTGAATATTAAATACTAATAGAAATTATCTGCATAAGTATAAGATACTTAAATTCAACACTCAAACACTTGGCAATTCCACACTTAATTTTTCGCCTTGATTCACTTTGTTTTAGCCTTAAAACATTTCCGAGTTTTGACAGTTAGTTAATAAATTTGCATAGCGCAAACTGCGGTGTAAAGCTGCATCAAGTAGCCTGCTTGACATACACTCACAACACACACACGCATGCACATATGCACTCGACTCTCATGCACGTTTAATTGGCACTTGACAATAACAACTCAGTTGCCAATTGACGGCAAGAACAACAAAGCGCTGCAGCCGCGAACCAAACTGCCATTGGCATCATCAAAGTCAAACGCAGACGCCGCTGCTGCCAGTGGCAACAGTAGTAACAATAACAAGAGCAACAACTACTACATCAACAACAAGAACAACTAGAGCTGCCACACACACAGCAACCACAATTCTCGCAATTTAACAGACCAAAGAGCAGAACATGCGGTTAACGGTGCTGCCTATGCGAGTGTGCTCAGGCTCAGTTGCCTGCAACACACACAAATTTTCATACACATACACACACGCACAAGAGTTTGCCCAGGCAAGCTTGGTCAGCTCTTCATTTGGTCAGCTGATGACAGCAGAAACAACAACAACAACAAGGGAGTTGGCAACACTGTTGGCGGTTTTATGTCGCCGTCGACGTCGCGTGGCAGTCGAAGTCTGTCGCATCCCTTGGCCGTCTTTTCTTTTGGCCAACTCTTAATTAACTTGCCTCATCGCGCTCGCTCGCCCGCCAATTCCTTTGAGCGCATTTTATTTTTATGTTGTTGAGCACAACAACAACAGCAACGACAACGTTGCCAACAACAGCCTGACAGCGGCAAAAATTAAATGCCCTTCCCACCTTCCTGGGCAAATGATTTTTCATCAACGCGCCGCTGCCGCCCGCGCACTTTGTAAGCTAATTTAATTGCAGCTACGTGATGTCGCTTAATCAGCCGAAAATATTGCAATTAAGGCGTGGCACCCGCCGTTACACTCCTCCGTCAGCCCCACCTCGGTTTCCCACACTCTCGCCCACGGCTTAAATGAACATTAATTTGCAGCTTATTGGAAATAGTTTGGTTAATTGGAAAAATATTTAGAACACTGCGGTAAACTAGTTTAAAACGTGATTAACACAATCCACATGTAATAACCCATTTAATTTGCCACGCCTCCAACTCCTTCCACTTTTTACAGAATTTTATTATCTATTAGGATTTTAATATGAATTCCATGAAATACTTTTCATTATTAAATTAGATTTTTCTCACATTTCATGTGGAATTCTTGTGTTATAAATATTTACGATGCTGCAGGCGCAATTCTGTGTTGCATTTTTTCACTGTTGGTTAATTATTTATTTATCTTAAATAGCACACAAAAATATTAAAACCAAATTTCTATGCAAAAAGATAATAGCATTTTGTTTAGATGAGGATAAGTTATTTTGTTATGTAGGTTATGTTTGGGTAGCCCATTAGCCCAGCATTTGATTGCCATGGAAACATTTGGTTTATGTGGAAAGAAATTAGTTTATATACATAAATCCTGATTTATAATTTGAAAATATTTAGTGTGCTCCGCATTTATTTTAATAATTTACAATGTAATATACTCTTCAAGTTTTTCTTTTTATTACCTATGCACGTGTTTGCGCCTTGGCGTCTTAGATTCGATTGATTCAATTTTATCTATCGGCATACCGCCACGCTTTCCATAACTCATTGATCAAATCTAACGATAAGTGTTGAGTAATGTCAAAATATCGAATATAAGCAAAGTAAAAAGACTATGAAAAGCTTACAAATATTTTGTCTATTTACATGATCATAAATGTATTTTTGTATATAATTAAATTTGTAAGATATCATAATATAATCAGAAGCTGTTGACATAATTTTTCAATTTTAAATGCCAACAAATTTCTGTAAAATATGACATCAATATGTAAATGATGAAATAAATGTACACTTATTGTTTAACATTAAAATGTTGTTCAATTTTAATGATGAATGATATTAACTTTATATTTATTTATGAAATGCAACAAGAACAATTTCACAACAATGCGGAAATTACAAATGCAAGCCAATTTACGCCAATAATCTGTGACAAGCCACAGTGGGCAACAAACAATGTCAGCAAACGTGTGGAGAGGAGGGAATGTGAATGGGTTGAGGAGGTAATAAGGCGAAAGGGTAGGAATCCTCAACATGGCGGAAGGCGCAATAGTTTTTATTTAAAGCGATAAAAACTTGTATTATCGGCGCACGTAAAACACACACACTCATAGCCTAGTAAAGAACTCCCTATAGAGCATGCAACATTCTACACACACACACACACACACACACACACACACACATCAAGGCACCCCTTAAGTAGAACGGGGGGTGAGCAGAGTTTTCTGAATAATCGCCGCCTAGCTTGGGGCTGCGGTTGCCTTGTATAATCGATGTATCCATGCCAGCTCACTTGGGTGCCCATCGCCAAATTGGCCACGCCCACCGCCCCCACGAAATGTGCCGTTATGCTGTGCTGTGTTTATGTTCTACTTTGTTATGTGCTCTGTATGTGTGTGGGTGTGTGATATTTTATTGTGTTTTGCGGCGTGATTTTGCGGTATGCCCCGACAGTAGACTCCCAATTGGTTCAACTGAGGCAATTCACGTAGCATACATTTGCGCGCGGTACTGCTAAGTTAGCATATGAGTACTACGTGGAGAAGTAGACGGTGCACTCTTATTGATTTCTGATAAATAAGCCCACACAATTCGCAAAAGTGCCTTGGAAATGTGAGCAACAAAAGAAATGCCGAAAAATGAAAGCCAACCAGAGAGAGAAAGAGAGAGAGAGGGGGAGGTAAATATCATTGAAATTGGCAGTGAAATACGAGTGGAGAATGTCTTAAAAATGCTCCAAACAGGGACTACAAGTTGTGCAATTTCTTGCTGCCTTTTCTGCGTCTGCTTCTTTTCCTGTACAAGATTAACGATTGTTTTGGCATTTGAAAAAACGAAGAGAGAGACAGATAAAAAAGGCAAAAATATGCTGTTTCTTTTTAATGATCCGAGCAGAGAAAGAGAGAGAATGAGAGCAAAAAGAAAATTCAGGCATATATCAAATTTAAGTTTTCATAAACAGAAACATGTTAAGAGTTCTAAAGCAAACAATAAATTATGATTGACTATAACAAGAAAACCTCTTGAAATTTGTAAAAACTTTATTTGATATACAATAAAGTTAAAACTTCTACAAAGTTTTTTACCTCAAAGAACTAATCAATAAGAGCATTAGCCCGTGTTCATTAAAAAACTGATTCTGTTAATCTGAAGAGCACTCAAGCAGCGTATTCCCAATTCCCGCACACTTTCAATTACAATAAAAACAATCAATTTATCCAAAAGCAAAACGTGCTTTCTTTCATATGCAAGCAAAATCAATTTCCATATAATCTCAATGGCGGCAGCTAACCAAAAATAGCTGCCCTGCGTGCCTCCTCCCTGTGGGCAACAACTAGAGGCGAGAGTATAAATTGCAAGATAAATATTGTTATATAAATCCAGTGGAACAGATTGCTTTAATAAATATTGGGCAAGCGTAAGACACAAACGTGTTTACACAGTCGGCTCTCTCTCTCTCTTTGAGCTCTCCAAGGGCTGCCGAATAAAGCGGAAAATGTAAACAGAAGCAAAGGCGAAGCCGCAGCAGCAGCAACAAAGAAAATCAACGGCAATTTTCAAAAACACTTTTAAAACACATTTAGAAAACAGCGAAATGCCAACAAAAAGAACAGCACAAAAAAGACTGGAAAAAAAGCAAAGAAAGGCAACGAGAGAGAGAAAACAAAACAATGTTAATGCCGAAAGGCAAACGTTGGGTCAGCTATCAAGGCGGACCATGGAGGATGCAGAAGGACGAGGTGGAGCAGAGGCAAGAGTAAGGCAAGAGAGTAGTATTGGCAGAGGGTTGAGGGGGGGAGTAGCCACAGCATTGCCAGCTGGCTGCGGATGGGACGCGCAGTTAAGGGGCGCATTAAGTGTGCCCGAGTAGCACAAGGCAATACGAGTCGGTTGTACCAAGTGGCGTATACGCAATCTTCTTGAATCACGTGTACAAGTGTGCGTCGCATCCTCCACATCGTGTGTGTCGCAGTGTCCTGTGCGCGTGCTGGCACTTAATCTTTCAGAGCAGACCCCGAGATGCAGTCAAAGGATATGCCGGTCGTATCTTGTATCCCAGCTAAAACTCCAAAGAATTTCGAATGCTTTCCCCAGGCCAGACAAAGAAATGCTTCAACTTGATGAGAGAGAGAGAGAGAGAGAGAGAGAGAGAGAGAAAGAATTGTTGCCCCAACTTGCAGCAACGACGCATTGCCGACATAAACAGTTTATATTGCTGAGTGAACCCAACTAATATCGTCGGCAATTTTTCAACAAAAATAATAACAGCAGCAAAATAGAAGCGCTGAAAACTTTAAGATAAACAGTCGAAAAATATAGAAATTTAGTTAACATACAGCAGCGGAATTTTAGCTTTTTTAGAGCTTAACTCTGCATGAATTCGTTTTAGGTCGAGTTTCATGTTTAGAAGTTGTTAGAGAGAGTCTCGGGTTTCTATATTTACACGCATATTTATTAATATTTTCATATTTTTGTGCATATTTTGTTCATCACTCTCTCTCTCTCTCTCTGTCTCTTCTGTTGGTTTTCTCTGCAATTCGTTTGGTCAATTTATTTATTCATTTGCTATTTCAAACTTGCTGTGTTGAACCTTTTTCGGCAGCTGTCCAACGCAGCGTATGAGTTATGAAAATGATTTGACCACAACTGTGGTCGAGAAATTGCGCATAATACGTCAAAGTCAGGAATTGATTTAAGTCAATTAATTTAAACGAGCCAAACACGCCCCCTCTATCCCCCCTCTCCACACCATCGTATGCGAACAATGGTAGAACACGACAAGCGCCGCAAACAGGCTGGCGATGACCGACAGTGTTCGCCTCATGAGAGCTGGTAATTGTGTGTAGTCTACTTTTAGGGGAAGGTGCGTGAGTAGCAAAATGTGTGTGTGTGTTAGAAGGGAAGTGGAGGGAGCGGTGCTAGTGTAAGCATGTAATAAGCAAACGGAAGTGCTTGCCAGACACGTTTCATGTAGTGTGGGGCGTGATGCGAACGTTAGTGGTTACTTAGGGGTTCAGCCGAAGGGCTTTTCTAATTGTATTTGTGCGGGGGAGGGGAAGGGGAAGTTAAGGGAGAAAAGGGAGAGGAAGGGGAGAAGGCGGCAAGTAGAGAGTAAAATGTATTTACTCATATGTCTTGCACAGACAAGTTAATTATTTTGTGGTGTGCGTGTTTATTTTTTTGGCAAATCGATTTTCACGCCGCGCACTGTACCAACTCGCGCACACACACATAGACTGGGATACCATAGAACACACACCTACACACTTAGACAAGTTCAAACAATAAAACATTAGCTGAGTTTGTTTGCTTTCAGCAGTTTCCTCAAATATTTGCGCAATGTTTGTTTGAATTAATTAACAACATTTTCAAGTGTCTTGCGCCAAGTCACAAGTCAACAAAGGCAGTACAGAAAGAGACGGAGTCAGGGAGAGAGAGAAAGAGAGAGAGAGAGAGCGTGTGCAAGAGAGCAGGGTAGATAGTGGTAAGCTAATTTGCATTCTCCAGCCTCAGCATATTTTGCAGGCTGATTCATTTTTTTTCGACTTTATTTGCCGTCCGACGCTCTGCATAAATGCAAAGAACGCATTCAAAACTGACCAGAAAAATAGAAAAAAAAAACAAAAAACAAACGATAATTTATACAAAATAAAGTGCAAGAAGAGTGCAAGAGGAACAGTAAACAATGACATTTGAATCAAATTTATGTGCACAAATTGCCAGCACACTTCCCAAAAGTCACTGCTCAAAAATGGGAAAACAAGTTGAAGACATTTGCTTCTTGTTTGTTATTTTTTTGAGTTCTCTGCCTGCTAACTAGATTTCAATGACACTTTTTGCATTTACCAACACACACAGTCGAGACCAATTCAAAAGTTAACAGTGTTAGAGAATTTTGTATAAATATTTATAGCGTTTAGCTAGTTTCCCTCCCATTCCCATTTCTCCCTCGAGGCAAAGTTGCTCAAAACTTTAAATCTATTTTTAGTTCGGGATTTGGCTTTAAATCCCAACAGAAATTATACAAAACTAGAAAACTATTTAAAAATTTATATAAAAATTAATAAATTAACTGATGTTAAGAGAGAGTTGTAAAACAAGGCTATAAAATAGTTGAGCAGTAAACAGAAGCACAGAAAATTACGAAAAATCTCAATGGAAATCTCTTTAGAGATTTCAAAATGCTTGTCCGCCTGCAGAGAGCTTTTAATCTTGACTGACTTTTGGGGAAACCCATCAAATTACTCTTTAGATTAATTCCATTTAATTCCTTTAGTGCCGAAGAACGTCTTCTCTAATTTCTTGACTTAAAGCCATACTTCATGACAAATACTCTTGATGACATTCACGATGAGGGAGAGGGAGTGGGAGAGAGATGAAGAGACTCTCCATCATGGCACTGACGACATCTTTCTGCAATCCATCATTATCATCATTATCAACTTGCCTGTCCCTTGTGTGCCCCTCCTGTTGAAGTCAACATTGCATTGCTGCCTTTTCGTCGCTGTCGTCTTGACGCTGTCACTCACACACACAGTCTCACAGATTTATATGCAAGTATAAACCTGCTTATAATTACCCTGTAGATTACACATTTCGCCTAACAAGGCCCATTCATTAATGCCATCAAAAAGAGCAACAGCAACAGAAGCTGCAACATTTTGTTGACACACCCACCGGACGGCAAACCGGACCACGTTAATGACACAGGCTGCTCGACAGACCTAACAACACCACCCCCCCCGCCCGTCTCTAAGCCCTGCACAAAGTTGCAGTTGTGCAAAAGCCGTAAAAAGAAAAGCAGGCAACAAAAATAAACAGAAATGGAGACCAGGAGAAACAGAAACCAAGCCAGAACGTGATGCTGCTCAGGTTCTCTACACAGCGCCTGCCAGTGACGCTGCTTTTCAGCAAGAGAATTCAACAATTTTTATGGCACACACACACACACACAGAGGCACATACACACAGGCACACACCGAGTAGAAGTAACCGAGACACGCACACTTTGCGCTAGTTAAAATTTTCCGAAAATTTGCCGCTGCAGGTGTAACCAATTTGTTGCCATTGCACAAGAAGTAGGCAAAGAAGAGTGGGGCAGGGGAGGATAGAGGGGTAGGGCTACAGCCAGAGAGGTAAATTTAGAAGCATTTCTCTCTCTGGCACACAAAAACAAACTCGAGAATCCAGTTGCACACAGCAAAGTTATGAGACGTCACAGAGCAGCGTTTTGTAACAATGCTTTGCTGCCTTCAGCTGGAGCTGCCTTCCCCTTTCCTTCCCTCAACCTGCCTGCCCCTCTCTCTGTATATATCCCACTGTATATATTCCCAGTGCAGCAGCAACACGTTTTGACGACCTGCTGATAACGTCTAACCACCATATATAACTCTCTATATATATGCTCTTGTATGTGTAGCCAGCTGTCTGTCAACTAACAAGCGCATTGGGCTTATCGTCATGCCAGCGATCTGTTGCAAGTTGCAACACACACACACGCACACACACGCACACTCGCTCCTTGTGTTAACTTTATGATTGCCTGTTGTCACACATTGCACACATTGCCATAATGCGAGACATTATTCTGTGCCCACTGTCCAAGCAAATGCCACATTACACATACGTCCCGTTGCCGGCATAACTTTTATTGCCATGTTAAGTCGGATTTATGTTGATGTGTGCGCTTTCTCTCTCTCTCTCCTTCTCAGTTCTTGCCTCTTATTCGCTGGTTCCTTTTGCTTTATCTACTCCTCTTTCAACTCCTTTTTTTGTGCTACTTGCGCCTTAATTGACGTGCACAGTACGTCGCCGGTTTCAATTTTGAACTTATCAGTGAGTAACCCCTTCTGTCTCTGTCTCCCTCATTCTCTATCTCTCTCTCTCTCCTTGGACATCATAAAAAATATTTATTCTGTGTTGGCCAAGCGGAAAGTTGTTAACTTTTTGGCGCAGCTTATGCTCGCCTGCAGTGCACCCGTTCTCCCCTCTCTATCCCTCTCTCTCTCTCTCTTTCTCTCTCTTTCTCTCTCTCAATCTCTTCTCTATTGCCCATTCAACACTGGTCTAGCCATTCGGTCTAGCCATTTCGCTTTAATGGCCAAAACTAAGCACCTCGCACACATATGCGAGCGAGTGAAATGCGACTAACTTGGGCTTCCTCATCTCCTCTCTCTTCTTCCTTCTCCACTTCCACTGACAAAGTAGTCTAACAAAATGAAATGCTGCAAAATGTTATGACAGAAGAGAACGTTATAGATAAGGTTTTAATTGCATAAGACTACAAATTGTTGGCTTTATTTAAATGTTTAATAACGAATGGGGCAATTTTGAAGAGACTGTTGAGTTGAATATTATAATAAATAAATAATATATGTGTGTGTTTTATATATATATTGCATACATTTTAAATATACATATATACTTTATAGAATATATACTTTATATACGTCTGCAGACTGCCTACAACTAATATAACCCCTCCAAGACGTATCAGAAGACACTTAGGTCTTCCTGTGTCGCTTCCATAAAGCCCTATGAATTTCACTCTTAATTTCAAATACCCTCAACAGTTTATAGATGATTGTATACGAATTGACAATACCCTGCTAATTTTATACTCAATTTATATTGCCTTTTATAGTTTAGAGATGGGTGTATGCAATTTAATAATACCCATTTCATCAATACTTAGCCCATTCTTTCTCTCATCTTACACTCTTAACAACATTGTAAACAGATTATAATCTGCAACATTTTTCTTACATTTTCTTTGCAGTTCATAAATTAAAAACATGCAAATGTAAAAATATAAAACGAAGCTAAGCCTGAACAAGAAACAAAAAAACGCTGCAGAAGAAACAAGAGAGAGAGATAAGAAAATCGTATAAAAGAGAAGAAGAAAAGCCCTACAATAATAACATACATAATAATAGGTAATAAGAAACAAGCCTAGTGCAGTCTTGGCCACTGGCCAGTGAGGAATGCAAGGCAGTGCGAGAGGCCGACGATGATGGCCAACTGCAATAATGTCGAGCAATAAAAACTAGAAACTGGAAACAATCCAAGTGGATGCTTCTTTTGCGGGCCGAGCAAACAATGCGAACTAATAAAGAACTTGAGCTGATTTCTTATGCAACAAGAAGGACGACAAGTAAAGCAAGAGCAAGCAACAGCAGCAGCAACATCAACATCAATCAAACGCGCCACGGGGCGTATGATTTACAGCGATTAAAGGGAAAAGTGCTGGGGGAGATTTGCGTTTATCTTTCAAGTGCGCCATGGAGCGAGAGAAATTCAAGCATGATGCAATGCGCTGCAGACGAGATTTAATTAATAAATGCATTAATTATGCTAAATTAGACACAGCCACATCGACAGCAACAACAACAACAACAGTAGCAACAACAATGACGCCGCTAACGGCAAATGGTGCAACAACCATTGGGCCCATATTGGAAATGACGTCGCTGTGCAGCTCAACCACGAAGCCATTAATGGACTTGCAACGAAACCACCTGCTAAAGATGCCAACAACAACAACAACAGCAACAACAGTAACAACTGCAACTGCAACAGCAACAG
The DNA here is from genome assembly GCA_018901815.1 of Zaprionus lachaisei. Classification (NCBI taxonomy): domain Eukaryota; kingdom Metazoa; phylum Arthropoda; class Insecta; order Diptera; family Drosophilidae; genus Zaprionus; species Zaprionus lachaisei. The sequence goes on from JAEIFI010000109.1 coordinate 3,409,610, forward strand.
AAACAATAGCAATGCCAACAACAAGAGCAACAACAACACAAAGCATTGACAGGACATTAAGGACATTAGCCGAGCCGAGCCGCTGGCCATCAACATCTGCTGCTACTGGCCTGCTATTGACGCTCTGCCTGAGCCTTTTGGTGTGCAACAGCCACGCGGGCTTTGCCTGCCTCAGCAATCCGTGTGTGTTTGGCGTCTGCATCGATGGCCTGAACAGGTGAGTCACCAGCAGCCTCTCCCTACTGTACTGGTGCCTCCTCTTCTCCCTTTGGCTGCAGCTACTTCTCCTGCCTTGTCCTCGTGCCTTTCTCATACCTTTCTTCTAGCTTTTCCTGCCTTTAACTCCCTCTTATCTGCCTCCTACCTTCAACTGCATCTAGCCAACCCTTCCCGGCATTCTTCTCCTTTCCCAGCTAGCTTCTACCTTCTGCCTTCCCACCTTCCAACAGCCATGTCTACCACATCCACATGCACTTCAAATAAGGCGCATTTTTCGCTTATTATCGCCAAGCCAATAAACTCCGTTCAACACATTTCGAGTGGCAATAAACTTGGCACCACTTCAGCAGCGCCAACAGCAGCAATAGCAGCTGCTGTAGCTACCCTGGCAACACACCGAAGCAACTGCAGCTAAGGCATCGATTGCCTATCAAACCAGGCCCAGTCGCAAGCCAGGCAGAGTCGCCCCCATGCCACACACATACTCTTTGGCATGGCCAGCCATGTTGATGCCTCCACTTGGCAGGCAAATGAATACAGTTCTTCTTCCTCCTCCTAAACCAACCCCCACTCCCCTCTTCGTTACCCTTTTGCGCCCCTCTTTAAACGAGGCCAAGTTGCGGTGGCTTGCATATCGAGTGGGGGGCTACCAGTCGAGTGGCTTGGCCATTAAAGTGAGGTTTCGATTGCATAAGCTGCGCATTATTAACTTGCCCAGAGAGTGTGTTCAAGGCACACGTCCTCATCCTCACCTACAGTCGGGTAATTACCCGGTTAATCGGGCTTAGGCTTAGCCGGGTGTATTAACAGCGCATTAGGTCGCTTGTAAAGTGAACTTTTTAATCTGCAGCAAATGTAGGTAAGACGAGGGATTTGCCAAACCTAGGAATAACTTAAGGTTGACATGTGTTCAAATTGATTGGCAGCACTAGAAATGGTAAATAGATCATTGGGGAATAAGAGATATCATTAATAAGAAGTGAGAGACTAGACTAGACGAGAGAGAAAGAAAAGAAAGATATTAAGACCTTAAATATAGTTGAAGATTAGAACAACTAAGGCTGGAGATTGAATAAACTTAGATAAAAGATCTACAGAGAACAAAAACAAAGTAAAATTAATAAAATATTCATGATAAAGCAGAGGCATAATACAGATAGACAAATACAGCTAAAGTGAAGTACAATTTAGGATTGCAATTGGATAATTAGTAGAAAGAACATATGAATATGAAATAGGTAGAGTGATTAAGAACGGAAACAAGACGATACTAAGGAAATATATAAGATATTTATCTATGTACATAGTACTGAGTAAAAGAAATACAAAATGATTTAAATACCAACTATGCCTTCGATTATTCATTGCCCTTGTGTATAATGTCAATTGTCAAGCTCTCCAATTGGCTCTAATAAACTTTACCTACGCTCTACATTTAATCACCATTAAACTTTTCTATAATCTATACCATATATTGATAGGTTTGCTGTTCTGACTTTAAGCAGTTCTCAGTTGTTTCTGCTAAGCCAAAAAAATAAGTTAAATCTAGTAATTCTAATAAGAGAACATTATCATAGTCTAACGATATTTCCTATATGTATTCCTATAATAGACAGCACAACTTCAACTTAAAACAACTTCAGTCGAAGCTAATTCCGAGCATTAATGCAATCTTCGAGTTTATAGAAAGTGATTAGAAGAAATTAGTGCTGTAAGCGCAGCTTAGAGTTGGCAAACAACTTCAATGTGCACTTTGCTGACATTATGCTTAAGCCCTATATCAGTTCAACAGGATGTACCTACTTTCCATCGGTTATAGTGGGTATTACAAGTATGCAGCTCACAGTGCAGTGCAGGAACTTCACATACGTACATAGTACACCATAAAAAATTATTACCAATTGCACAAACAAGCCCAAGACGAGGCCAACAGTTGTTACGACCCTCCCTCTTTCACTCTTTCCTGCTACCTCTCTCTCTCTCTCTCTCTCTCTCTCTCTCTCTCTTTCCCTCCTCTGTCCCTGTCTCTTTCAACAGTTACACAACTAAGTAACTGGCATTTTATTTTCTTCGTATGCGACCGCTGACTGTGGCTGTGTGGACGTCCCTAACTGGGGAACAAAAAGTACCTAACCAATCTAACCCTAAGTCAAGTGGAGATGCCAAGTACCACTTCCCCTCCCCCTCCCCCTGCTCACTGTGCGTCCACGCAACATCTTACAGCCCGTGAATTTGCTCTATAAAAAGCGTTTACGATATTTTTTTTACGATAAGTTGGCGCAAAAGCTGCAAGTCAAATGCGAAGCTACAGCAGAAACTTGAAATGTTTTCTAGCGCGAATTTCTTGACATAACCGCGCTCGTTACGCGAGAATGAGCAGAGAGAAAGAGAGAGAGAAGAGGGAGAGAGAGAGAGGAAGATGAAGGAGCAGCGGTAACTGGCCAGATAGAAGTTTATGTGTTGGCAAGCTGAATTTATTGCTGCAATTAAATTCGACATGATTCCAAGAGATTTAAACGGATTAACTGAATAGTTCTGCCACTTCCGCCTTCCCCTCCCCCTCCACCCGCCTGCTAACTTAAGGGATAAGGCAGTCGATTCGATTATGGATGCGAAAGGGAATTCAAGTTATCAGTATTCATTGATATTTTATTGGCTTATCGTGGTTTATGTGCCCAGTCCAAATCGGAGATCAGACAGTTTAATGTGGCAAGTGAAATGTTTAGCAAATTATTGAATAGACTTTAGTTTCTATGGCATGTTTAAGGAGCAAACTTTGATATACAAGTAGAAATACAGAAACTTTTTAACGGCAACTAAGCTTAGGGTTTGCAGAAGGGATAATTGAGTTTATCTTGGCAAAGTTAACGACATTTAAACAATTAGAATGTGTGTAATAACTATAAAGAGTATAAAGTCGCATCCTTTTTTGCTGTAACTTAATTAAATTCCCAGCCATTTCCAGCTTCAACTGTCTGAGGATAACTGGCAAAAGAGTTTTGCACTTACAAAGTCATGCATTATTTCACTCGTTGCATTTGTAGTAGGATATTCTATGCTATCGCTAAGCCATCAGTTGGACATGACAGTCCGGGAAGAGTAGAAGCTGTAGTGAACTACGAGAAAAAGAGAGAGAGAGAGAGACAGAGCAGAGCGAAACTAATGCGGACCCCAAGGCCATTTATCTACTCAGTGCAATTGTTTTTGGCATGCCAACAAATCAACAGGCCTCCGGGGCCTGTAGAGCTCATCTCAAAGGCAGCAACAGCAGCAGCAACAAAAGTGTTTTTCTTTACGCTCGCTCTCAGTGTATGCTCTCCCCCTCCCCTTTCTAACCCTTCTATCCACCACTTTCAGCCTCTGGTTAGCTTCAGCATGTCTGGCATTCGTACTTATCTGTAGATGGCCCCAACACGATACACGACAGAAAGAGAGAGAACTGCATCCTAATGTAATCCATTATAAAAGAGTGCACAAGCTACCTATGAAGCAAGCCGAACAAACTTCCTCCTACTTCTCTCCCTCCACTCAACTTCCCTATGCCGCCCATACGGCAACAAAACAAAAGTTCTTTAATTAAGCTATGTACCTACAAACTTAGCCGAGATGGCAGTGAGTGAGAGAGGGAGCGAGTATCTGCCATGTTCGAGCCATGTCGATGACAATCCCCTGACACTTTTGCAGTTCCGTTACTGTTGCCGTTACCATTGCCATTGCCTCGATTCCAATGCCCCATATCCCATGGCCCCCTCTCCCTTCTTTCCTGTTACCAGTCTAACCGGTTCCAAGTTTCCGTTTCAATTTCAATTCACTCTTACTAGCGAACGAATGAAATACCAATCCCAAATGGCTACCAAATATTTATTTCCACTTCTCAAGCTTGCGAGCTGTCGCTGTTGCTGTTGGCCAAGTTTATAGCACTCGCCAGAGCACTGAGCTAAATCCATATTCACTTCTGTATTAGATAAATATTGTACATTCCCATTTCTATGCATGTGCGGCCGCACACTTCAATTACCACCAACAGCCAGAGAGAAGAAATGAAAAAAATAAACAGAAACTACGCTGAAAAACATTGCATGTTATTGAACTTTCGCGTGCTTAGAAAAGTTTTGAAATAGAGCTCAGGAGTTAAGAATATCAGAGAGAAGCTAAGAATATTTTTGGCTTATAATGTACATGTTTTATTTATAGAAACTGAACACCAGCTTGTATTATATTGATTATTTCATTAGGGATTAGAAATTCAACTCTCTCCTTCCTCCATATAATGACTATTTAGTGTTGTTTCTACTGCAAGACTACTTAGCAGTAGTTATAGCAGTTAAGTTTGTATTGCTAGACTTTTCTGAAAAACCATTAAGGCAAATTTTAAAATTTTCTTGCACTGCCCTAAAAAGTATGCTACATTTTGCACGCAATGTTGGCATTTATGGCCGGAGTCATTGAAATTTAAGAGCCATTTTTACCACTCTACAATAACTGTCCCTCTCTCTTTCTCTCCCTCTCTCTCTGTCTAGTTTTAGTGACATTTATCTTTGTCACTCAGTCTACTCGTTACGCGACAAGAGTGCGGGGGGGAGGGAGGGGGTCATATTGTGCTATTTGTGAAACTATTTTTATCTAAAATGTTTGCTTATTTTTTCTATTTCTTCTACTACTACATGTCTCTATCTCTCTCTCTTGCTTTCTCCCTTTCTTGCAACGTTTTTATGGGTTTGCCTACTACAAATTTCAACGTTTGATGCATCATTGACACACCGTTGCGCCCACACCTAACTGCCTAACACGATAACAACAACAACAACAACAAATGAGTACAGCTCGTACTCGTGCTATTGCATTGACGGATACACAGGGATACAGTGTCAAACGAATTGGGACGAATGCTGGTCGGGACCCTGTGAAAACGGCGGCACATGTGTGGATGGTGTTGCCTACTACAACTGCACGTGTCCGGAAGGATTTTCTGGTAAGTGTGAGGGGGTGCAGAAATATGTATATCTCTCCCTCTCTATCTCTCTATGTATGGTTTATTTTTATGCCTTATGGACAGACAGACAGACACGCAGGCAGACAGGCGGACAGACAGACAAACGCACATACCCGACTAGAGTATAACAAATACGACTGAGTACTAAAAACTTGCACAGCTCGCTGAGCAGCCCCAGCCGAATCGGAGCAAGGAATCGAGCGGAAGCTGAGGAAGAAAGAAAAAAAAAACACACGTCTCATACCACGTGCAAAATGTATTTTTATTAAGCCTCACTGCGCATCGCCAGCTCCCTCTGCCCCTCGGAGACGGCAGACACTCCAACACGCAGTGCACACATAACATGTTGGTGCAGGAGTTGAGCGGTGTGAGGGGGGAGGGGGGAAGGTTACTGCCTCACCAGCAGGACACTTGCCCAGACTGGCTCCTCATCGCACTGAGCCACAACGCACGCCAAACGTATTTGTAAAATTTGTGGCGAAAAGAAAAGAAATATATACTATACTATATAATATATATAGTGTTTTCTTCCGTACTTTATTTTGCACATTCGCTCACATGTGTGTCTGCTGATGCTGCTGCTGCTTCTTCCACTTCATCGTAAGAAAACAACAACAACAAAAAAAGGGGTATAAAAACAAAAAAAGCACGTAACAAAGATAGGTTGTTTTAAAGTAGTTCACAAGTAGTATACCCTATATAGACAATCTGCTGTAGCTTAGAGATTGGCGAGAAGACAAGGTAAATATATGATAAATATCTTTAAAAGAAATCATAACTAAAGTGACTTTTCCAATGAAGTTTAATTAAAGTCAAAGATATATTATAAAGGTTCATAAATATTTACTGAAATACCAAATACGTTTATTTATTTGTGTTTTATGGTTTTATATTTTATATATTTTAAATATTTTTAAAACCTCAAGCTCGTAACACCACCGCCACATGAAAAAGAAAGAGGGAAAGAAAACTTGGAGTGTGACTAAACTGCTTATGAATATAAAATACTCAATAGATAATCAATTTATGTAGTGTTGTGTGATGATCTCTTTGAATTTGAATAGTGACTCCAACAGCTCATCAGTACTAACATTATTTCAAGAGAATTAAAAGAGTGCAGCGTGCAAATAAGTTGTAGAAGTACCTTACAGGGTATATGTATACGTGAAGTGCGAATGCGATTGCGAGCAGCGACTTTAATGTGGTCTATTGCGGTAGTCAATGTTGGGTGCTTAGCTTGCCACTTGCTACGTGTGAATGTTGCCCGCATACTCTCTCTCCATCTCGCTCTCTTCCCCTCACTTGTGACCAGCCAAGTGTGCTTGTGTGTGTGTGTGTTTGTGTGTATCTTGTCCCAGCGGAAGTCTCAGCTTGAATGTATCTAATGTTCATCCTTTTGGCTTCGTGTACTTTCCGTCCGTTACGTATAAACACATTTACGTCTGCTACGTGTGAGCAGCACTTAGCAAGTCTCCCCTGTGTCTGCCTCTGTGTGTGTGTGTGTGTGTAGTTAGTGAGTAAGAGTATCAGAGTTGACTTTATACAATTTTGTGCAATTTATAGCCATCGTGTAGGTGTTATATGTATTACCCATCAACGCCGGCTAATACCCATTACAAATTGCTACAAATTTGCGATGCAGCAAAAGTTTCCCTGCCACAAGAGGGGGAAAATCCAAAGTAATTGACACATAGTTTGAATTAGCAACCCTAATGAATGCTGTGTTACGTGGCAGCTTAACAATTTCAACAGTTGTTTGAGTAAAAGAAAACACGTGTCGCCCAAGTGAGAATATGGTTAAGCATGATTAAGCTGATGGAGCATTCAGACTGCGTTATTTGTAGAACGAGAGCGAGCAGAGGGAGGGAGAGAGAGAGCTTCCCTCTAATTCGCTAATTGAAACGCATTGAAACTTAAAAGCTTTTTAATCATTTTTGTGCTAATTACACTTATACTAATATTAGCACTTTAATTTCTTATATATACCCCCTCGAGTGGGCATTACTCATACGCAATTAACTGGATTTCGTTTTTCACTTTACTCAAACACAACAACTGCATTAAATCGCCATTAATAAAACATAACCAACAGTAAAAAAAAGAAAAAATTACGTGAAAAAAGAGTGTCGCAAAAACACAAAACAGTTTCAAGTGCTGCAAATGAAATCAGCACAAAACAAGCAGTAAAAACCAAAGCTCGCTGACATGACCGAAGAATAGAATACACTTGAAAAATGTATTACTGTTGTAAAATAAATAAATAAATTGTGTTCAGATAATTCCAAATTTGTAATCTGCATGCCACAACTTTAGCAGTCCAATCGACATACCCAACTTGTTAGGGTATATAAACAAATTCAATTATGCAAGGCGTCGCTGTTGCCAGTGATTCTAAGTGGATCAAGCGGAAAAGATACAACAAAACCAGAAACTAAGCGACAGCTTTAAGCAAAAAAACAAACACACAGACACACACGCACACACTGATGTGAAAATGTAAATAAAAGCAAAAAATGCTAAGCAAATTCAGTCGAAAATATGCTTTCTGTTCGCGAAAGACTGCAGAAAAAAAACAAAAAGAAAAATGTTTGAAACTGCGTCTATAATAAATAAATTCTTTGTATTTTTTTTATTTGTTGCGCCAAAGCGCGAAACGAAGGAAATGAAGCAATAAACTATAGAAGAGTAGAAAGCAAAAAACACAAATGAAAATAGAGGAAAATGTATATTTTGATATGAAAGGCTTTAAATGAATGGGCCTCAAAAAGCGCTACAAAAAACGAAATGAAAATAAAAGCGAAAATAAAAGCGTAGAAAAAAAGAGTCAAATTTAGAGGGACGTAAAGGAGGTAAAGGGCGTACGCTACTGATGTGTACCTCTTGATATTTAGTTTCTATACCCGGTACTCATAGGATATATCATATTATAGCTTTGTGCCAAAATTTAATGTATGTAACATGTAAATATATCTAAATTCTGCTAGCAAATCAATAGATTTTAGCCACGACCCCTTCTGTAAATCGTTAAGAAACCGAATACCAACCGTAATTTTATTGCAAGACAGTTCATTTTTGTTAAACACAATAACAATCAACGCTCAAATGAATTCTGAAAATTTAATTGCGATCGGATCATTAATATTGAAGTTATTTAAGAACTAGTTTTAAAATTTACTGATTTTTAAACCGCTCCCTAAAGTATGCAACACAAAATACAAAAAAGTAGTAGTATTCGTCTTATGTGTGATGTTAATATACCTCCTGCACTTTCACTAAACTTTACCGGGTAGAAACTGCAGAGCATTCGTTCCGCATTCCGCGTGCTTTTGCCTCTCTATTTAACCGCGCCTTCCACCTTGTGGCACCAATGAAAAAAAGAAAAATAATCTCGATTTCTTTTTTTTTTACGCCATTTTCTTTTTTTTTTTTTTTTTTTGGAAATTTGAAAATGCAAATGAAAATTAAAATGGCACAAGCTGCAAAAGCAGCCAAAGCGCGGCCAAGGCAGCCAACATTCTAATTAATATTTTCAGCACAACGTGTTGGGTTTTTTTTTTTTTTTTTGTTTTTAGCCTTTTATGCGCGCATTCGCTTTTCAGCTGCTTTTCACTTTTGCTCCCTACCAGGTTTTGTGCCCTTTGAGTTGGTCTGCATGCCCGAGATAAAGAACGAAATGATCTGCCCGACTATAGTCGACTAAATATGTGTTGGTTCTTCTTTTTCTGCCGCTATATCTCGCTGTTTTTTTGTTCAATGTTCTACTTACCGAGTTTTAGCCGTTTCTATCACAATGGAAAAACGGTAGCAAAGCCAAAGTCACATTAATGCATTGTTCTATTTCTACTTTTGTTCTCTTTGCGTTTGCTTAGTTTTTCAGTTTGATTGGGCTTCTGTTGTGTCCGATTCAGCCGTTTTAATCGTTAGCGATTTGGGTTAATTGTTGCCAGAATATCTGAAATGAAATTTATACGGAATATTTAATTAGAAAAAGGCAGTACTTAGAGCAAAGCGAATAAAGTTCGACAGTAGATTGGAATTACCACATACAATTCCAGCTTTAAAGCTATAAGATTCCAGCTATAACATAATATACTATAATAATAATATATAATTGAATATATTATAATATAATATATTATATATTATATATTGATTTGTCATAATTTTCCAGCTCAAAGTTCTTAAATTTTGTGGCTTTTCCTCTTCTGCTTCTTCTTCTTCTTTTGCGCACAACAATGAAATCGACAATCTTCTACTCTAATGGCATGCATTTTATCAAACAATCTAGAAATGCTGCAATTCTCAGCGGGATAACCTTGCTCCCCTTGCCACACACACACACACACACACACACACACACACACACACACACACACACACACACACACAATCGCACACCCACACAATCAACAACAATAACAATGGGTTTTTATACTGTGTTCAGGCATCTCCTTGGCTGGCTTTATGCAATCATTGCAGTTAGGAGCAGCAGACCCCAGACCCCATTTTGAAGGCCCAGGCCATAGGGCCTCTGGGGGCATTTCAGCGCGAAAACAATGCAAATTGCAGTTGGAGCCATTGCTGAGCCTATTCACATTGAAATTCGCATTTCACATTCATGCAAACAGTGCTCTTAATCAACAGCATGACTGAGAGATGCCCTGTGAAGTTGAGCTATAACACAGATCACAAAAGATTTCCTCAATTTGATACAAATAACAACTTTAAAGCGTGTTCTACACGATAGGAATTGAATGATACAAAGAATGCATTTTCTACCCATTCGAAATTAAACGAAATTATAAGGAAAGGTTATGTGAGCTTTCAAAGCTTCGTAGTCGTTAAAAATTCAGTTATATTGCGTCAATCAATGCATTAAACATAAAGATTTATTAAGTGACCTTTGAAGAAAACTATCTATCAAATAGTATTACTTTTCACCTCTTTCATAAGCTTTCAAAGCTCCTTCAGCATTCCACATGAAGTTATAATAACTTGTGGCTGCTTCCATGAGCTTTCAAAGTTCTTTAAACGCTATACACAAAGTGATGATACTTTAAAGCATTCCTCTCTTCTTTGTATTTCATAAACACCCTATGCTCCCCTACTCGCCCACTCGCGAGGTATTCTAGGGTATTAAAATAAAAATGCATTCATAATGCAGCATTTCTCTCTCTCAATTCTTTTATGTTTCCCCTTTTTTGTGTCTGCTTTAACTTTTTGCAACACTTTGTGTCATTTCGCTTGTTTTTAACGTAATTTTCCTGGCACCTTTTTACGAGTTTGCTGCATCAGCAGCAGGTGAACATGAATATGTAAATATGATTGGGGACTATGTATGCCAGTCTGCATATATACAAACTTGCGTGTGTGTGTAAGTGTATGTGTGTGTGAGCCTGCCCCACAAATGTTTCTCTTGTGCATTTTCGCGTATTCATTGCACACTCATTCAATCAAACATGCATTTGGTTCAGCTGCTCATTCATTCATGCCATCATTTGCCTTTCGACAGATTTTTGTCTTTATGAATCGCTTTTTTGTTTGCCTTCCTCGAATTTTCCTTATTTCCTTTTTCTTTCATATTGCGCACCAATCGGCATTTCCTTTGTGCAATTTTTGACTCACGGGCAACAGTTACAAGCGCTACAAACACCCTCATCAGGTTGGAATGCCAACTCTATTTGAGTTGCCCTTTCCATTCCTTTCGAATTCCCCTTTGATCATAACAGTTAAAAGGATATTTCTGTTGGGCTGGCAGTGGGGTAGCGTGGAGGCGTGGAGGCGTGGCACCTTCTCTATGCTAGTTTTAAAGTCACAAAATGTTGATTTATCGAGGGACTCGAAGGAAAAACAAATCGAAATTCATTGAATTTTACGTGGCTTAACGATTTACATCAATTTTTTATTTCATTTACTCCGTTGGCATTTTGTGCAAGCGAAATAGCAATAGCAATCAGAGCAAGAGTGGGAGCGAGAAAGATAGAGTAAACGTAATATGGTACTCAATATTAAAATACATTTGCGGCTATCGAATTGTCCCCATTTCTAAAGTTAATCAATTGCCTTTTGGGGGATTTAGTTTTGGTTCATTCACTTTTAGCTCTACGTGTTATGGTTGTCTCTCTATGTGTGTGCGTATGTGTGTGTGTGTATGTGTATGCGTGTGAGAGAGGGAGACAGATACCTTCAATAAAATATTCATAATATTGCATATTGATTTTATAATGGAAGCATGCCAGTTTATACAACTTTTTTTGCGGAAACTTTTGACACAGACACGTATATGTGTTTGTGTGTGTGTGTTTGTGTGCATATAGGCTATTATTGGTTTTGGGATTAGCCATATAATCAAATGTTGTCAGATTTGCGTGTGATGGCATTATAAATGCATGTTTTTACACGAAATGAGGTTAAAAGTGATTTGCAAACAACTTCAAAGTGCCATTTGCATATTCCCCGAAAATAGTGCGTAAAATATATAGAAACTAAAATGCCTATTTGCATTTATATTTTCAAGGATTTCTTTTAATCTAATCAAAGCAAAATAATATTGCCAACAATTATTTAATCCACAGCATCGCAAATTATAAACATTATTTTAGTATTTTAAAACACACTTTATCAGTATATTCGAAATGAGTAATTCAATTATATCTCAATAAAATATCACTGCTTTATATTATAGTATTGAGGATATTGTTGTTTTACATTTAGGGGCATTCCATACTAGATGAGTCTTGTTAATCAGCTGAGCTTTTAGGTTTTGCAGTTGTGTTGTTTTCATTTCCTAGCAACGTGCAACTGGATAACCAACTAACTAGATATTTGTCAGCACAAATTGTTCAAAAATACCCACGTTACGTTGCACCCATGGCGTGTTAATTAATACTTTACACATCGACTTCTATCTTCTATTTGTGTGTGTGTGTATGTGTATGTACACGTTCTCCGGTGCGAAAACTCAGCGGGAAAGCTGCTTGCTGGCAATTGAAATACGATTTTCTCACTCATAAATTTACCCATTGAACTGTGGCACAATACTTTCTAATTTTACGCAACGTTGCAGACAGGCGATAGAGTATTTTCCACATGCATTTCAATGGAAATGCTGAAAAGCAGCTTGCTGACTTGGAGCGGGGGTGGGGAGTGGTTGGAAAATTCAAAAGAAATTTGCAGGCAAAGCTAAATAAAAATAAAAATGATAAAAAAGTAGAAGAGGAGAATGAACTGCGGGCTGCAAAATATCGTACAAAATTCAATTAATTAAAAGCTGTAAAACACACACACGCATGGAGAGAGACATATGGTTGCATGTTGCAGCTGTGGAAATTGCCGTGAAAATGAGCTTGGCAGGATTTCTTTTGGCCCGCTTGTGCCGAACGTCGCTTGGGGACTTCCTGTCGATGCCTTTCGCTGGCGCAGCCAAAAAGTGCAATTGAAAGCGCAACAATGCGCACCACAAGACATTCAAGTGGGGAGGGGAAGCAGCACCAACCACCCACCAAGTCACCACAGCACCATTCGCTCAGCAGGCCACCAATCCAACTCTTCATCCTTCTCCTCCCTATCCCCCACCCAGAGGGTTATGCGAATTCGAATTACTTGCTCTGCGCGTTGACTGAGTGACATACTTGAATTGGTTTAGTCGGTGGGAAGTGGGCCGAGGCAGAAGGGGGAGGGTTTCCCAGTCCCTCCCATCAGCACCACCACCATCACCACTGCTTCTCGGGTTTTGGGTCTGTGATTAGTTTGCCGCACACAGCATTCACAGATGAGCCAAAGTGCATTTCATTGCTCACTGTCGTGGCGAATTTAAGATGGGTATTTCACTCAAAACAGATTGCCCCTGCCCGGATTAAGTGCGCGCACACAAATTGCCGTAGAACGTGCCAAAAAACCCAGCTGTGGATATAACAAATCTCACGCTATTATTAGCACCAGGGGACAATGTGCCATAATCAGTTTAAATTATTTAAATCGCATGCATCAATTCAATAGCTTTAATAGTAAATAAATAATAAACAGGGCGCCTGTTTTTGCATACATTTTATTCTAAATACTATCGATAAATTATTCTTTACTGCCAATAATTGATATTGGATATCACAAAGAAAGTTATTAAGAGCTTCTTATACGTTCAAACACTAGCATGAACATGTTGCAACAATACACCTTATCGCACTGCATTCTAGTAACTATGTAGTAAGCAAAACTATCAAGTGTGAGGGAGATCGTCACATGCAGCGATTCCTTGTCTATCTTAAACAATTAATGGCCTCATGAACATGCTACACTTGGGTCAGCATGGGTCGAAGACTTTGAACAGCTAGTAACTATTAAAAATACTTGATAGACTGCGCTGCGTTGCAGCGATAGATTATGAATGCACCAGAATGTCGACAGAACTATCGATATCAATATAGTTTTGTTAACGTGCACAATTTGATGTTTTATCAATTAAAGCAATACAATTTCTATATATGTATGAAAACATTAATTAAAACTATCGATACTACAAGTGATAGTTTACAATTTATTGTAGGTATCAATAGTTTAAATTACAATCAATTTTTGTGTTGCAAGTTTTTATTTGTATACTAATATTGTCAGGCTCATAACAGTTAACATATGGTTCATATTGACAGTACCAATTACGATCTGTCGTCTATTATTAAGGCCAAGCACAACACGTTATTTTTAAAATTCACAAGTAAAATACCAAAATATTTGTGTTCATAAGGAATGCAACACTCACCCCTTTGCGAAGTTTCAGCCAAGCGGTATCCCCTTTTTACTCATCGTTTTATAGTGTGTTATTTTAGTTTCTTTTACAAATTGTTGTTGCTCAACGGGTAAAATGGAATTTCTTAATTATAATGAAAAGTGTATTCTTGATTGCTGTACTCACATTCACACTCAAACATTCACTGCAAATTATGCAGTTCTCTGCACTCATTCATTTATTTATATATACGAGCATATGCATTTATTCGTTTGCTCTCTTTCGACGCACACACACACGCGCACATCGAACAAAGAGCTGGGGAAAAACTTAAAATGCAAACGCAATGTACAATATACATACATTTGCACAACTCATGCGATTTTTTCTTACTGTGTATATATTATTTTTTATTTTCTTTTATTATAAACGATGCCAGATTCTGAATATATATCAATGGGGAGTCTCCTTTCGTTCTCTGCCTCTCCTGCTACAAAATGTGTGCAGATAAAATTCTAATTTCAATTTGTGCATTGACTACACACTCACACTCACATACACAACACACACACACACTTACATAAATATAAACTGCTTGTAGGGAAATGTTTTGGGGTTCACGTTTATTGTTATTCGAAGCCAAAACAAATGTTCCTACCTTGTTGCACAAATGTTTACAGTTCGCTGCAAGCAACAAAAACATACAAGATGTGAAAGGCAGCTACAGCCACAGCTACAGCTGCTGTTGTAAGAAGTGCAAAGAGGCGTGGCTGAAGGCAGGGGAGAAAAAGCTAAAAACCGTATGCATCAAGTGACTGAAAAAAGTTGACTGTAAGCGAAAGAAAAATACTATTCAAAGTAGTTTAACCAAGTGGGGGATATACAAACTCATAGATGGGTTAAGCAAGAGTTTAGAGAGAGAGAGAGAGAGAGATAGAGAGAGAGAGATAGAGAGAGAGAGAGAGAGACAGAGTGAGACCGAACAAGAGATAACCCATTAAATTGATGAATTTTGACAATTTCGAAAAAAACAACAGAAATATAAGGTGCAAGTTAAATAGAAACAACTTAAGCTGTACGCAGCTGACTTAGCTTGATAAAATATAGTTTAGAACGTATAAAAACAACAGAAATTGAACTATAAACCTCTAAATGTCAAGCATAGCTTGTGCCAACTGAAACCAACTCATTAAAAGCGAATCTATATTATAATTGCATACTTTTTTGGGCAGTTAAGTTTTGGGTTTGTTGAGCGTATTTTCAATAACTTGCAACCACTTTCATATAGTTCCATTTGCTTCGTCCATTGTTAAACTTGTCACTTTGCCAAATCCAACGAACATTTATCAATATACATATATTTTTGCATGTCTGAAATGTTTGCTCTCGCGCACCTTCTCGCGTTTCCGTTCCTCATTCAATTCAATATTCAAGTGCTCTTTGCGCACTTTTTGCGCATCAAATTTTGATTAATGTTCCATTTTTAAATATTGAAACAGCCGTTGGGGAAAGGAAACAAAGCGAACAGAGGCAGAAAAGAACTGAACAAAAAGGAATGCGCCTAAAAAATAAAAATACTAAAAGCAAAGTCCAACACAATTGGGTTGTAAATTCACGTTCGCAACAAAACGTGGGCAGAAAAAATCAAAGAAAGGCGTCAACAATTGAGGTATTGAGATGGGCAGACGACGGACATTTGGACGGGTAGACGGACTGAGGGACACTCACAACCCCTGCTGTCCATTAAACACCAAAAAAATGTGCGTTCAATTCGAACAAAATTCATTCATAAAACATGCTGTAGATTGCGGCGGGGCAAAGCTAAAGAGAGAGAAAGAGAGAGAGCGAGACTGACAAGAGAGGGTGCTGAGAGTGAACAGAACCTAGAACCCTCTCCCCTTCCGACCACCCCATGTGCAGTGCTAGCAACTGCTCACGCACATGCAGCAATAAAATGAAAATCGATTTTCACTTTAACGACTTCACACGTAACAAAAAGCACAGAAAAAAAATGAAACAGAATGAAAAAAGCCTTGCAAAGGCCTCGCGGCAGTCGGTGAAACCACAAACGGAGCGAAAAACAAAAGCAAAATATAAATAAAAAAACGAGTATAATATAAAGAGAATGTAACGGCGTCGCATAGAGAAAGGTGACCATAGGCGACAATTCAACTCGGAAGCGGTCCAGCGCTGCGATTGCAGTTGAAGTACATACAGAAACTGGGTTAAGAATTGTGGGTGACAGCAATGGCAAATGAGAAAGAGTGAGAGCTGGGAGTGCTTTCCACTGGCTTGACCACTTCCTGCATTTGTTGCTGAACTGGAGCGTAATGTGACATGTTTCATGTTGCTGCCGTTGGAGAAAAAAAGAAGTGCCGGTATATTTTCATGTTGCTTACTGCGGCTGCGGCCAACGTGTCGTATACTCGACGCAAAATGAATTATTTTTACTGAGAGCCAAGCGAGTTAAGGCAATAGCTTTTATTATATTATATTTCAAATTACATTTCAAGGGATTAATTAGGACAAGACGTCTCTGATGCAGCTATAAACCTGCCTGAAGTATTAAATTCTATGACAAAATTAAAATATATCCAAAAATAAACAAAACACTTGATATTAAAAACTCGTTGGGTAATTCAATTCCCAACTCTGCTCCCATTCCCTTTCAAATTTTCTCTGGCTTGCCTACAAATTCACAATAGCCATTTTTATCTTTATGCCGTCATTAAGTGCAGCCCTTCGCAAAACTGTTAAATTTAACGGGCGACAGTAAATAAAATTGAAATACGACTCTGTCGAGGCATTTCGAGTATTGCTCCATCAAATCATAAACCAAGCGGACACACAGGCGTGCAGACGGACGGACAGAATGGCCACATAAACAAATTGAATTGCAATGCCGACTGCCCAATCCACTCCGCCTTCGCCCTCTCCTACCCATTCTTGCCGCCCACTGTTCTGCCTGACTTAATGGATGGTCTGGTCTAGCGCCTCCAAGCGAGCGAGAAGAGAGGGCGCAACTGTAGCTGTAGGCGTGGCTGTTTGAAATACGAGACTCTATTGCACTGGCGCGGCACATTCATTACTCAGGATTGATAAATAAGATTAGAATATTTGGTAGAGAGTGGGAGGAAAGGCAGCGCGTCTGTTTCGTTTGCATATTTGTTGCATACTTTTTGGCGCTGACTTAAATTGATTGAAACCCATCGACTCAATTCGTTTAAGAGTCATGTAAATGCACTCACACACACACACACACTCACATACATACTGCTACACCCACTGCCTTAAGGCACAGCCAGAGAAACTGAATAGGTGAGCTTTCTATGCACTCGGTCATCGACCCGTTCGAATATTGTACGAATAACGGCGGTTTTATGGCTGTGGTCAAACACAGACATTACACGCAGCTCGTAAAGCAACTAAAACATACACATAAAGACATATATTTATATGTGTGGCAAACAAACAGATGACAGCTGCAAACATCATATGAGTTGGGAGGGAGAAAGAGAGAGAGAGAGAGAGGAGGAGGAGGAGAAAGGCAGCTAGTCATAATATTGTGCGGTTTTATACCTCATAGAAGGGGTATATTGAAAAGTAGTCATGAGAAAGAAAGACAAAAAGATAGTATTACGGATTAATTTGCCAACTTTAAGCAAAGAATTCTACTGAACCAACTACAGTTTAAAACTTAAACGAAAATAATAATAAAAGCTTTGTTAATACCTTAAAATAACGTTCGAAACAAAATAAAAGCTCAAATAAGTTAAGTTGTTATCCTCTATAATGCAGTCGCAGTAAGGAGACAGCTTTAATGTGCTTTTAAGCACACACAGCAAGTATTTCTTTGCTAATAACGTCAGAAATAAATAAAATCACAAGTAAGCTTAGTTATTTCACTTTCTGGACGCTTTAATGAGCTTTAAAGCTTTTATATTTATAAAAACTATGTATAAAATAAAAATAAAGTTCAAGGTATTACTTTTTATAAGCAAGTTACAGTTATCTAAAGGCTATGTGCTTTAAAGTTCTCACAGAATGTTATGTTTTATATATATAGAGTATTTCAGTGTCTATCATCTAGCTGCTGCCGCTGATGCTGGCTTAGAGATTGTTCATTGTGTTGATTTAGTGCTTATGCAAATTTAATACTCGTTCGCCTGCTGGGGCGACCTTCTGCCCATTTGCATAGACTTACATTACACAGTTGCATTATAAACAAAGCACAAAAACAGGCGTAGTTAGTGAGAGAGGGAGAGTGGGACAGGGGGGGAGACATTTATCTTTTGGGCTGGGGTTTTATGAAGCTGCATCTGCATAGTTACATATTTTTATGTCCATCACGCTGTGTATTTGTGTGTGTGTGTGTGAGTATCTTGTGTTATTTATGGGCACGCGAGTGATAAATTCTTTTGTATTGCCACGCCCCCACCTGAGTCGTGTTGAAATGCAATTTTGTGCATTAAATTAAAAAGTTAAGCACATTAATGTGCATAGCAAAAAAGTAGGGAGGGTTGAGAGGGGGAGGGAAGGAGGTAGAGAGAGAGAGTGGGTGAAGAGAGAAAGGAATTCGCACTGGCTGCACATGCGATGCAGGCTTTTTGACACTTTTCTTTCGACACTTTGAAGTGCTTTTTAGACTTTGCACAAAGTTTTCTCGCTACTCTGCTCTCTTTTTTTCTCTGCTCTTCATCTCTCTCTTTCTCTCTCTGTCTTTCTTTCTTCTACCACCTCTGGCAGCTAGACAGATGCACAGACACTTGAGAGATACGTAGAGAGTCGAAAACTTTTGGCTGGGAGAAACTTTCAAGCATATTTTCTTTCTATTTCTTTGGCCAACTTGTTGCCAAAACTATAACTAAAACGCGTGTAGCCAGGCAAGACGAGTGCACCACGGTACGAGGCAATACAAGGCAAGGCAAGGCAGGCTAGCCAAATAAATTTTGCAAAAACTTCAGACAAAACATTTCGCTGGCAATAAATTTGCAGCACAAACACAGACAAGCTGCGAAAAAATCACTCATACGCACTGTTGCCAGTGCCACACAAACTACAGCATACACAATGGGGCCCCTCCCCCTTTCTTCTCTCACTCTGCTCCTCTTCAACTGGCTTCCTTCCTTCCGTTGTCTCTCTGTCCTTCTGTTTGTTTACCCGTCAGTTGCTGCCGTTGGCAACCACCGACTGAGACGTCCTCACCGTGACGTCGTCGTCGTCTTCATCGTCATTTTCTTTGTTATTGTTGTTGAGCACAAAATTGAAAAGTATTTTCAAGCATTGTTGTTGTTGCTACTGCTGTCCTGTTGCCCTGTGCTGTATGCAGCTTGTAGAGCATAACAACTGTGTCATGTAGCACTATGGAGTCCATCGAGTGCATTTATTATGCATGCACAAAGTAAATATTTGATCGAACATACACACAACTAATCAATTTGCAGCTCCCATGTCTAGACTAGAGACTGCATAACTAAGTCGAGGTCGATTATGATGATGTGATTGGATTAATTAGAGAGGAGAATATCTTAGAGAAAGAAATCATAACTCAAACAGATCTTAATGACAAATACAACTAGCTACATTATTGTTTATTAAACACAATATTTATGCCACTATAAAGTGTATATATGTATGTTTATATTTATGTATATTATATTATTATATTTTATATTCTCAACTAATCAACAATTATAATATATGTTCTCTTTAAGTTCTCCCCTCATCAGTGTGTTTGCAATTCGACTATATCCAAGCTAGTTTTATCCACTCAGCACTCGATAGTCATCAGCTACATTGCACGTCTTA
Source organism: Zaprionus lachaisei (assembly GCA_018901815.1). Taxonomy (NCBI): domain Eukaryota; kingdom Metazoa; phylum Arthropoda; class Insecta; order Diptera; family Drosophilidae; genus Zaprionus; species Zaprionus lachaisei. The sequence goes on from JAEIFI010000109.1 coordinate 3,429,352, forward strand.
GTGTGCGTGCGTGTGTGGCTGTGCGTACGTGTAGTGGTCTGTGTGTGTGTGTGTATTCTACTTCTAAATTGTTTATATTGCATGCACCGAAATCAGCACTTGAAGGTTTGTTTTGAATGCAATCGATGCAATATGCTCGTATCGAAAAACTTGTTCGCAATTTCTTGCAAAAAGACGACAGAATAGAAGAACAACAGTAAAGAAGACTCAGAAAGATAGAGAGAGAGAGAGAGAGGGAGAGAGAAAAAGAAGAGAAGCAATAGAACTCTTTCAGTGTTTAATATAATGAAAAGTCATTCAATTGCAATGCGATTGTGTGTGAGTGGGAAGTAGAAAGCAGCCAAAGAGGAGTCAAAATGGGGTTAACTAGATACGAATCGAAACCCTTTGACGAACTTCGTTACAAGGTATACAGCAGCAAATTGAAAAATGATTATGCTGCTGCTCTTCGTAATTAAAGAAGTTCTCTTTTGAGTGCCCCCGACCTCTGACCTCAGAGGACAGAGGACAGCGCAGTGTGCAACATGTGCAACACGCAGTTGTCATTTGAAATGCATAAACCAAACCACAAACAATTATATAAAATAATAAATATTATTTTGTAAAAGGTCAAAGTTTGAGTTGGCAAATGGGAAATAAAAATGCGAAAACTAATGGGAAAATATGTTAAAAATGAAAAGTTTTATTTATGAGCCATTTGCACGCGACGTGGCAAGCGCGACAACTTCAACCCACAAATATAAATGTTTAATTAATAAAAAGGACAATGCAGAGAACGTTGAAAACGAAGTGAAAAGTTGACAGAACTCACAACGCAACGAACGAAAGGGAACAGAAATTAACTGGAATGAAACAGAAACAACACAGAATGGAACTAAAGTAGAGCAACCGGAACTGAATGGAAATGGAACAGCGGTTTCACATTGTGTTGCTATCAACTAAAGTTAATAATATCTTGTCTCTCTCTCTGACAAAACCCGAAATAAAACGAACAAAACAAAACTGAAACAAAATGAAATGGAACAGAATAGTAGTCAATGGTACTGAATGAAAAAGGAACACAAATTGCGCACTGTGGGTGTCATCAATTAACGTCACTTTCTTTTCTCTCCATCTCTTCTTCCTGCTCACTATCTCTGACAATCTGTTTCTCTACCCCTTGCAGGCTCAAATTGCGAGGAGAACGTGGATGAGTGCATGTCAAATCCATGTCAAAATGGCGGCCTATGTCGAGACCGTAACAATGGCTACACCTGCACCTGCCAGCCAGGCTATCTGGGTGATCATTGCGAGCTGGATGTGGCCGTCTGTGACACGGGTAAGTCGAGGAGAGTCGAGAGCTTCCAGAGAGAGAAGGTAAGAATGTGACTAATGTGAACTCCTGCCTTGTTTGCAGGCACCGGTGCTCGCTGTCAACATGGCGGCGAATGTATCGAAGGGCGCGGACTGGAGTTTAGCTGCCAATGTGCAGCCGGCTGGCATGGACGCATCTGCCAGGAGGAGATCAATGAGTGCGCCTCATCGCCATGCCAGAATGGCGGCGTCTGTGTGGACAAACTGGCCGCCTACGCCTGCGCCTGTCCCATGGGCTACACGGGTGTCAATTGTGAGGAGGAGATACTCATCTGTGCCGACAATCCCTGCCAGAACAATGCCCTGTGTCTGATGGAGGAGAACATACCCACATGCTATTGTGTGCCCGACTATCATGGCGAGAAATGTGAGTTCCAGTACGATGAATGCCAGCTGGGACCGCGCTGCATGAATGGCGGTGTCTGCATCGATGGCGTCGATACCTTCTCCTGCTCCTGCCCGCCTCTTCTCACTGGCATGCTCTGTGAGTGTCTGATGGTGGGCGAGGAATCACTCGATTGCAACTACACCGCGCCAGCTACTTCGGCACCACCAGTACAGACAGCTACAGTGGCCACGCCTGCTTCCACTGTGGCGCCGCTAACTGTGCGACCAGTTACACCACCCCAAACAACATTGGCGCCCTCTGAACCAATTGCACCGCCAGCAACAACTCTTGCAACGCCAGCTGTGGCACAACCGGCAGCAACAATGACACCAACAACAGCAACAGTTGCATCCTCTTTATCTTCAGAAGAGATCTCTGTAGAAATAAGTGCAACAGCTGCGCCACCAGAGAGCGATAGCCAGAGCATTGGCAAAGATGTGACTGCCACGACAGTGAGGCCACAAGCCTCACCAGACCCTACAGCAGAGTCACAACCTGGCGTCGTTGCAGCATTCACAACTGCACCTGCCACAGGCACCACATACTCATCCTCGTCAGCCTCCGGCTCGTCTGAGGAGAGTCACAGCATTTACACTACGTTGCCACCAGTGCCCGCAACGGGCGTAACTCCCTCCTCCGGCGAGAGCTCCTCCTCCTCTGAAGTGGTCACCTCCGAGGAATATACAACAGTGCGACGTTTCGAAGTCAGCGCCAGCATTGGAGACTCTAGCGAAGAAGGAGCCACCACAACTACCATGCGTCCCACTGCACCACCTTCACCACCACCACCACCTCCAGCTAGCGTCACCATAAACGTGGATTATACCTCCTCGAGCAGCAGCAGTTCGGAGTCGGTGGAGCAACCACCAATGCCACCAACCACACCCAGCAGCATTTACGTGCACAGTGTGACGACAATTGAGACGAGCATCTCGGTGGATTACGGTGTACCAACACCACCCACACCGACACCCTATTTCCCACCATACACCACAACGAGGACAGCAGTCCCAACATCTCAGGAGGAGGAGACGACCACGAGGCATGTGTGGAGCGAAGTGCCGACCACAGCTGCTCCCTTCTTCACCGAATATCCCGCTGAGGTGCTGATCACAACACATCGCACCAGTGCAGGACGCTTTACCACGGTGCAACCACCGGCACAGCAAGAGACTACGATGACGGTGCCACATGTTGACTATGAATCACCTTCACCTGCTGTGCTGGCAACAACGGCACAAACTCCCCACATTGTAGTAACCATACTAGAGGGCGATTCTACGCCCCCGCAAACTACTGCAATGCCAACAAGGCACCCGCTTGATAGAGAGCAGAGCACAACTCTTTTGCCACCACCAGCTGTGACAATACCCACGCAACCGGTGGAGCAGACAACGCAGCCGCAGCCAATGATAACGGAAGATTTGCAAGGTCCTGTGGTACATCCAACACCACAGGTTATTACCATGGAACCACCGCGAGAGACAACACAACGTCCTGTGGTGGTGGTAACCCTGCCATCTGCTACAGAGCAACCACCAGTAACAGTTCCACCGACTCCACCCTCCACACAATCAGCACAGACTTTGCCACCACCGACGCCGCCGTTGCATGTCTACAGCACACCAGGGCAGCCAGAGTTGCCAACGCAGACCAAGCCGCCGCCGTCATCGGTTACAGAGAGCAGTGAGGAAACCGAAGGGGCCAATACGGTAGCCACCGGTGGTGGCAGAGCTCCCCCGGTGGGGCAGAGGAGAAATCTGGCGATGTGGATTGCATTAAATTGGGTTGCTACAATGGCGGCACCTGTGTAACAACCTCGGAGGGTTCTCGGGTGAGTAAACCCATTGTCCCCTCTCCTTCCTCACCTTCCCCTTCCTTAGTTCTAGTAGTAGTAGGTCAGCCCCAAGTGGCAATCGATTTACCCTCTCCAGCGGTATTTGTTTGTTCGATGCGTAGCCCCAAAAACAACAAAAAAGTATATAAAAAGCGAACCCCAGCAGGAAAAACCAAAGTTGGCTACACAATTTTCAACCCTATTGACTCGCTAATTGGCCATGGCGCTGCACACACACCCCCCCTTGTCACGGGTCCCCTTTGTTGCACTTGCCCCAAACGCTGCTTGGCTGTTGTGGAGTCATTAAATGAGCGTAAACACTTCAATTACCCTGGCAATAGGCAAACAAGAAAATACACCAAAACAATAACCGATTCAATGAGGTCTTTGTGAACGACTAAGCCATACCCTAAACAAACTAATGTATGCCGAGTGAATTATATTTATGTCATATAATATTATATAATAACAGAGATCTATTCAGTTTGTGAAGTGTATCTAAGATTTGACGAGATGAATTCAACAGAAAATCAGCTAAGGTACAATAGAACTCATAAATAGGTCGCGGAACCTACCCCACAATCATAATTTCAATACAAAAATTTATTAAAAATTACTTTGAAAATCCCTAAAGTATTGCCTACAATCGAAAAGAACTAATGCCAGCATGAAAGTAGGGATAAATTCGAGTTATTTCTTTCTATTTAACTAGGAAAGTGTTTTAAAATCGAGTTTATTACTAGTAAGAAGTTTGAAGTCAAGATTATAATGAAATTCCATAAGAAAATCTGATGATTTCTGACTAAGTTACAAGTGTAAAAAGTTACAAGTGTGATTAGTGTTGTAAAACTTTTAGTTGTAGTTCTATCGGGTAAAGCACACAGGATTCAGAACACAGTAGATTTACATCACTGTATAAAATAATAATTAAAACAAGTATTTATAAAAGGGATATCGTGGATACAAGTGTTGAAAGGCCCCAGTAAGGTGTTTCAGATCTTAGATATTGACCAACAGATGCCGCACTTTAAAGCAAACTTTAGTCCTTAGTCCAATGCACAGCAATAACAATAATAAAGAGCTGAAATAATAATTATAATTACATTCTGCTTGATATTCTATGCATGAAACTAAGGCAGGCAGACAGAACTATGCTAGTTAAAATTGGTTTAATGGGGAGGGGGGGGTTTGTAAATGCATGAAACTAACAGTTGGTAAATAAATCCCCATTATTTTGGAAAAGGGAGAGAAACTTGAATCATAGCATTTAATAATGGGAAACAATGCGCACAAGTCTGGGGAACAACACAAAACAACAACACAAATTGACGAGTCCAAATGGCAAACGCACAGCTGGGCGAGAGACATAGCGATATATATAGAGAGAGAGAGAGAGAGAGAGAAAAGGAAAGTGGATACGCTAGAGAAACGTATATGCAGATTTGGTGTGCCCAGAGCAATGCATAAATAATTATATAGGCTGTGCGAGTGTGCAGGCTTGGAGCTTGGGACAACAACAGAGAGTGCAGAGAGCCAGCATATTGAGCCTGCGACATTTGTAAGCTGCTTACACTTACATACATAGGTTGAAACCAGGCAACACAGTGGGATTTTGGTTGAAAACACTCTCTGACTTACACACAGTACACAATAGAACACACTTAGATACTGAAAGCCAAGTGCACATTATGTTCAACAATAATAACAACATCAACAACAACTACAGTTGCATTACATGCAGTGCAGGCGAACAAGGATTTCCATTTAATTGTGAATAGATCATGACACAGAACCAACCTAAGTTATTTGCCTGAGAATTTCAATGTTAAATTATTAAGCAAATGCCTAAAAATTTGAAAATAATAAGTATGTAGCAGGCATAGAGGAATCACAATAAATACACAAACAATAAGAAATGGATTAAAATAAACTTACTTAGTATTCAATTTTTAAATTCCATTGTCTCTTGTCATATTAAAAGATTGAAAGAAATTACACATGACTAACATATGTTTCTATTCTATCAATTTAAAATTCTACTTAGCAAACAAGTTTTGTAAAAACTTAAGAAACTAAATTGTTGGCCACGAATGTTAAGAACTCTCTCAAACATAATTGATAAACTTCAAGTAACTCTATACATGGTATGAGTATATTTTCGTATGTACATATGATATTAACATACTCTTCAAAGTTAAGGTCTTTTTGTACAAAAGCTTCTTATAGGGTGTGTGCTGCAGTTCTTCAACTTGTTATGCACACTTAAAGACATAAATTATTTCACACTTTTACTGTCTCATTTCCTGTCGAAACTTTTTGAAAATTTCTCAACTCTGACATACTATATGAAGTCGGTTCCCTGCTCGTACCATCATCAAATGCCAATTGCCTCTTGCAACTGAATAGTTAAGTAGCCTCGTTTTGCCAAGTTACGTTAACATTTCAGGTAAAATCAGACAAAATTTTTGCACAAGCTTCGCAAGCCACAAAAGCGTTCCCCAGAAACACAGATAGTTAGTTGGGTAGAGGGATGACGGACAGGCAAACAGACAGATAGACCGTAGGACGGTGCTTTGGTTGGTCGGTCGAAGGTCTGTCGGTCTGTCGCTCTATTAGACAAGCTGCCAAAGTATACCTATTCAACTATTTATGAAAATACTTGTGGTAATTTTCGACACTGTTCTGTTTAAAATTTTGACTACAAACAGACGCACACGCTTTGTGTATGTTGCATGAATGGAAGTAGTATGGGGATGGGGCTTGTTCATTTCAAATGATGTGCCTGAAGAATTAAGCACAAGTTATGAGGGGCGCATGCCAACATTATTGTTAACGGGCAAATCGACAATAGCAAAACAAAGTTTCACAGTCACCCCCATTTGGCCTGATTTCAATTGAGTTTCACAAGAATTTTATGGCATGCCAGGACTATGAAAATCAGACAGATTGCATAGGTCTGTGTATGCGTAAGTGCTTTATAGAACAAGTATTAAAGTTGACCAACTAAAATTAAATTTCTACGCTTTCTTTATATTCAAAATTCAAAATTCGAACGGAAGCAGTTATTTATGTATATATTTATTTTTTCTTTTACTCTAACTCAAATTATAGAATATAAATTTCAGTTAACTAACATAATAACCCTTAAAGTTATCTTGTTATGTATAAGTGCCGTAAGTTTAATTACGATCAGATTATGAAACATAAAATAAATTAGTTTTTTAATAGTGTCTAGCAGACTATCTGGCAACACTGTTATGCTTTTTTCTCTGCATTGCCTGCAGCTTTAGTTGGTCTCTACGTAAATTGTGCATATATTTATGGGGGCAACTGTGCCGTGCGCTGACCCGTTCGTTGATAATGTTTCTGACAGCTGAGCTAATTTAGTCATTGAGCAACAGTTTCAGTTTTTGAAAATTCACCTTTGACCTTTCAACTTCTCTCTCTCTCTCTCTCTTGCCTTTTTTCCACTTTGTCATCAATCTACATATATTCACAGCCACAGCTTTGAGCCATTTGGCCAACCTGCTAACAAGAAAACAAACGTAATTTTCATAATAAATTTACCGCTCGAGTGAGTGTGGCCCAACACCGCAGGATGACTTTGTTATGCCATCATAGCCAGTGCGAGACAGAGAGGGAGAGAGACAGGGGAGAGAGCAAGACGGGCAAACCAAAATGTATGACAGGTCTTAGTGCAAATCTTTGTGCGGGTGAGCAAGTGGAAATTATTGCATAGAGCAGATGCCACTTTATTGTTGCCAAGTAATTTAACTAACGGCAAATGCACACACACAGACACACACACACACTAGAAGCACACATAAAGAAGCACGCTTAACACACACAGGAATAAATCACAGTGCGCCTTTTGTTAATTTTGAGCGCTGCGTTACATTAAGAGATAAACAAACATAAATATGCAGCTCACAAAGAGAAGAAGAGAGAGAGGGAGAGAGTGAGAAAGAAGTGGGTGGTGGGCTAGAGAGAAAGGGATCTAGTCAAACAGTTAGACAGACACTTACATATGTCAGCTGTCATTTCGTTTACCCAAGTGGACTGTGACGGGTTGTGCGGTGGAAAAACTTATGAAAAAGCATATTTTTAACGTGTCTAGTCAGAAAGACACACAGCACGTGAGAAAGAGAGAGAACAGCATAGAGTAGGGTAGCAAGTGTGGGCGAGTGAATGCTGCAGCACGCAAAGTGGCACTCGCACTCAGCGAAAGTCACTCGTAAAGTGGCATTAAGCACATTTCAAGTGCCAGCCCCGCGCGACGAGTTTGGGGGGTTTTTTCGCAAATGTTTGCCTGACTATTGCCTCTCTTTCTCACACTAACGGTCTCTCTCTTTCTCGCTCTCTGGCACTCGCCATTGCGTTGTGGTAGCGCCAAAAGCCGACGCCACTAATGAAAAGTTTGTTGAGCCCTTTTAGATGCTCACCACATGTCTGTGTGTTGTCCGTGTCCCTTTCTCTGTGAGTATGTGTGTGTTTGTATGTGTGTGTGTGTGTGTGTGTGTGTGTGTGGTTGTGTGTGTCTTTCTCTCTGTGTCTGCATTGGTAGCATGTATCACAGTGAATGCTTCTCCATGGCATCCTCACCGTAATGCGTCCTGAGTGTCGTCTTTGCGCCGAGCATCTGTTCCCAATGAGTGCACTTCAGTCATTTGCAAAAGCCTTTCACCTTTTGCCACCGTTGACATTCCCATTCCCATTCCGGCGTTGGGACGAGACCACAATTAGTTTTGCTTCTGCTCATTTGACATTATGCAGCTGTCAAAAGGAGTTTAAATTATTATCGCACGATGACAAATTTTGTGGAGCAAAAGGAATTTTTGACCATTCAGAATCTGCTCAAGCTGTGCCAAGTTGGAATATCATCATTAACGACAGAACGTTGGCCCACGTTGGGCGCCATCATAGGAAATATTTGAATATAAAGCTGGATCTGATTGAGAAGCTGTTGAAAATCAATGCTTTTGATTCTTTTGGTATTCCCTAATTTGTTTAGCTCACGTTGGGCGCCATAATTTGTTAGAGAAGCTGTTAAAATTAAATTCGTTATGATTCTAATGTCATTATCTAGTCTATCTTAGCCTACGTTGGGCGCCATTATAGATACCATTTGAATATAAATCTAGATTTATTTGAGAAGCTGTTGAAAATCAATGCTTTTTGATTATTTTGGAATTGTTCGATCTGTTTAGCTCACGTTGGGCGCCATAATTGGAAATATAGACTCGATTTGTTAGATTTGTTGTGTTGTGTCATTATCTACCCTATCATAGCCTACGTTGGGCGCCATGGTAGGACACAAAATAACCTAGTTGTTAAAGAATCTTTTGAAATATGATTTTTATGGCATTAGCTTCAAATTACCTTTAATTACACATAGTTAACATATGCATAAGATGAGATATTTTATTTAAACAAAAACATGAATGCAAGTAGAATTCGTGTCTTCATTTAGGTCACGAGGGGACGAAGATTGTTACTCTAACTTAGCCCAAATTATTGAGCAAGGCAGGACAGAAAACTATAAGCTGAAAACTGATACACAGCAAGCTTTCACACAACGGATTGCAAGCGGAAAATGGCGCACCAGAAATTACTCGTACTTGCAGTATGCAACACACACAGACACACAATTCATTGTCCCTTGGGGCGTGGCCGTGTGCAGGTGTGTGGCAAAGTATAAACATGACCCTGTAAAGCATATGCATCAAGCTGCAGTCTGCAACATGATGAGAATGCGTCAACAAGAACCTGACACGCCTCCTCTCATGCAGCTGCAACAACAGGCGTTAATTTTTATACCATGTTCATTGCAAGCACACGAAAAACACAGAATGAAAAAAACACAAGCAGATTGAATGCGCAACCTTTAAGGTACACGCTGAATCCTTTGACTCCCTGTTAGACAGGCATCTCAACGGAATACCACACCCGTGCTTCGCCCAAGGGGCGCTTTTATATATGAGAGTTGATTATTTTATGGGAAAGGGGAATTGAAAGTTGCTCCAACTGTTGTTATGCTTGTTTTTAGCTGATAATATACAAAATTTCACGTCACCTGCATACCAAGTTTTCAAGATGCGTGATCAAAGTTGTTCATAATCTTAAAATTCCCAAGTCATTGGCATGCAGAGCATATAAGGTGTGCAGAATATATAATATTAAAAAAAGAGAGAGAAAGAAGTTTTATAAAAACGTTAAGTGGGAAAATTGTTTTGTTTTTCTTTGGAAAAACCAATTGGGAATATTTATAAAAAAAGTATTATTTTCATTATACGATAATGAGAGAGACAAATCGAAAGCAACACAAATTTTAAAGCAATGCAAGTTCAAATGAATTGGGAATTGTACTACAAACTAAATGAAATCAACCAAATTTTCATTTTCATTAAATAAGTAAATATACAATATTCAAGTTAATAAGGAATTTAACTGTTTGCGGTTTGAGTTGCCTCTTCAAATAGTTCAGTAAGTGCTGTTTTTAATGGGCTATAAATTTGCGTGGCGTATCAATTACAGCAAAACTGTCGTAAATATGGGGAAAATTGCATGTGCATGTGCAGCCAAAGTAAATTGGAACAATTTTAATTTATTTTTCCGCGCCAAACAAAGTTGGCTGGGTGGACTTTGTCCTCGTCCCAGTCCTCTTGCCATAAGTTGTAGCGAAGCCAAAAATTCCAATAAATTGAAAAGCAATATGAATTAACTTTTTGGCTCGATTCTTGGCTGCATCTTCGTGCTGCTGCTACTGATGCTGGTGCTGCATTGTCCTGGTTTTAATAATTTATGCCCCACCATGGGACACTTTAAGTGCAACGCCAACTGCAACAAGAAGCTGCCAATGAAGCGCCCCCAAACTTTTGTTGTAACTTTTGCTTTAGCCCAACGAACAAAAAATAAACAAAAAAAGAAGGGAGAAATGCGGGATGCAAGTAAGAGGTAGAGAGACCGGGACAAAACCCACAGACGACCCCATCAAATTGAACAAATGAAGTGCAAGCCAACTGGGGACTACGAACTGGAAAGCTGTTAACTGGCAACAGCCTAGGGAGAGAGAGAGAGAGAGTCAGAGTTACTCCCCGGTCTGCGTGCCTTCCTGGGGTACCTAATGGAAGTTGGCCATATGTTTGCGAAAATATGAAAATAATAAGAGCCCTCTCTCTCTCTCTCTCTCTCTGTCTCTCAAGAACTTACTCATGTTCTGCTCGAACTCGTTTCATTACCAAAGTTCTGGCATCTTGCGTTCTCTTTAGAGCATATTGAAATTGATAGCTTCAAGTTTGAGAAAAACTACATAAATGCCATTCAAGGGGTGCTTAAATCAAAAGTTTCATCATAACTGAGTCAAAATTAAAGACATTATGCTGTGCATAATTGAAATATTAAATATTAAAGACGTTTTAACTATCTCTATATCAATGTACGGTCGATTGGTCTATATTCATATCTAAACCCGAAGATTACTCTCTAACTTTCTCTCCCTCTCTTTCTCATTCACAGTGCGTCTGCCGCTTTGATCGCCAGGGACCTCTCTGCGAATTACCCATAGTTATACGGAATGCAGCCTTCTCTGGCGATTCGTATGTATCGCATCGCATCTACAAGGATATAGCGCAACACGAGAGCCTGGATGCGGTACTGCCAATGCACATTCAGCTGAAGGTGCGCACACGGGCTACCAACGGATTGATCATGCTTGCCGCCGCTCAAGGTACCAAGGGTGGTCACTACATGGCGCTGTTCCTGCAGAAGGGCCTAATGCAGTTCCAATTCTCGTGCGGATTGCAAACGATGCTGCTGAGCGAACTGGAAACGCCCGTTAATACGGGCCATGAAATTACCATTCGAGCTGAGTAAGTGAAACGCCCTCGCCACGGAATGCAATTATGTGGTTCCCACTGGAACAGACTGTGTGTGTGTGTGTGTGTGTGTAAGGGTGTTTCTGTGTGTGTGTGTATGTGCAAGGGGTCAAACAAAGTGGCTATCGTGCTCCACCGCGCTGCATCCCGCCCTCTTTCGAAGCATTTTGATGGGAATGAGAGAGTTCGGCATGTTAATTAACTTTTTAAACTGCGCCTGACACGAGTGTCGAGTGTCACAGAGTGCAGCGGGAAATGGGGGGGGAAGAGTTCGGGTCAGCAGCTGCTGGTGCTTGTGGGTCACGATGTGGGTCATTGTCAGGAGGAAAGCCATTAAAGCCTGCCTTGTGTCGATTTCCATGCCGTTTGGCCACCACAAATTATAATGCTTCAAGTGTAGAATAAATTGCTCGGCTGCTTTTTCCTTTCGTTTGGTTTTCTACTTTTTTATTTTTTACTGTTTGTGCAACATTACCCGAACCCGCATGGCAACCCCACAAGCCACACACTGGCCCCCACTGCCACTCCACTCCATGCACGGCATTCGACGATCCTTGGCTTCGCATTCATGCGTAATTAGTTGGCGTAGTTGGTTTTTGGCTGAAATTTAATTTGCCGCATTTGCTGTGCTGCGTTCGCAACGGAAGCGGAAGTTGAATGGCTGCGCTGGCCCCAAGGGAGAGAGTGAGAAAAAAGACACTGAAGAAGAGAGAAAAGTGAAGAGAAACACCGAATGAGGAAGTGGGAAAGGGAGTCTGAGCAAGCGAGAGTAATGTGGGGCTCGTGCGTAATTAATCGTTTAACTAACAATTTCTGCAAATTGCAGCACTTTCGAATGAGAAACGTAATGGTGTAAAAGACAATTGCGATAACAAAGGCATCGCAACTGAGTTGGGTTCGTATCCTTGTGGTATCTAAACGAGCGGAAGACGAAAGATGCCGCCAACGAGGAACAGCAAATTGATGCGCTGGATAAACTTAGGCAATCAGCTGAACAAATAGTTCGTTCTCTCTTGAAATCGGTTTATAACTCTATACTTAATAATAGATGGTTTCGAATTTAACAAGAATTCATGTTATTATATATTATATATTATATTAATCCACACAATGCTGATCTTAAGAATTTCATCTAATTCGTTTTCAGCTTTAACATCTATAATAATCTTTGATAAAGATATAAACTGAACAATTTCGAAGAGTCGGTTGAAAGTGCATTAATCCTTAACAAACCATTAGCATTAGTAATCAGACACGATTTAATTTATTACTGTTCACACTAAGTTCTTCCTTTCAACCAAGAGACCTAACCTCAAAGTCAATATTTCTCACATTGTAATAACACTCTATAGCCGCTCCTTGTATTCATCTACCATTAACATCTGCCTACTTAGCCACGAAACCATCTGAAGTGTACAAGCAACTGTAACTCCAATGTGTGGCTAGCAATAGAAAGCCTTATTGAAATGTGCAAGAACATATGAACATATATGTATGTATATAACATTATATATGTATATAATAATATATGTGTACATAAATATGTGTATATGTTCTGTCTCCCTGGACACTTGATCTTTTCATTTATGCAGCAATTGGCAAGTTCACAATTCAGTCGAGTGCAATTACTTAGGAAATGCCGTCGCATAGCTTTGCATAACAGTTGATGGAAAATTACCAAGTAATCATTTTATAAAATCAACAAGCAAATGAATTCCCACAGCACAGAGCACAGCAAAATAGACAAGTCATGACATAAACAGCACATTAAGGAATAAATATATCAGTCGGAATAGTAGATTGGTGTACCGACTAGTAACAACGACAAACACCATAATGTTGGCCTATATAAATTATTTAGTGTCTTGTGGGAGTACAGTAAATGGTTGAGAGAGAAAGAGAGCCATAGTAACGGTCATTTGATGTCTTCTATCTCTATCTCTGTCTCTTTCTGTTCGCTTGCTTGGTTTTATGACTATCGAATCGACCACAAATTTACTTTTTAGCACTTGGTCCCAGCTCGGGGCACATGTTCATGTGGTACGAAAAACTGCGTCCAACAGTGGATTTACGAGCAACAAATTTATGTTTGTTGCCTATTTTTATTTGCCTTGCGTGCTTAATGGCCATGCCCAGCAAAATGGCCGCAAAATGAGGCAAGACCAAGCAGGGAGGAGTGAAGGCACCTTCTACTTTCTCTCTCCACTTGCTTCATAGCTCACCCAGCGGCGATTAAGTGTCGCCTTGTCGCGACACTGGCAATGAACGTAGGACCTTTACTTCAATGAACTAGTTTATGCCACACAAACACCCTGCCCCACACAGACACACACACAAATACAGACACAATTATGATTGTCCTGCGGCCAAAGAACTTGTGCAACTTTCTCTGGGTCTAGAGGTTTTCCTTCTAATGGGCCTAATGCCCCAAACAATTGACATTTTACTTAGAGATCTTGCAACAATTCCTTCGTGTAATTAGAAAGCAATAACAATTACCGTTAGACGCCACTTGCCTCTAATTATTGCCATTCCGTATTATTCAAATCAAATTAAGTGCAATAATTACTAAAAAAAACTTTGCCGCCGCCATTTTAAAAGCTTTTCTCTTGTCAGACAAATAAGGAATGAAGTCTAACGAAAAGTTTGCATCGGCTGAGGAGGACAGGGGAGGCTGGGAATCAAATTGGCCGCATCAACAACAAGGGAAATTTAATTTGTTGTTTAATCAACCATTGCTAATTGCTCTAAAAATAAAATATCTTAAGCTGTGAGTGAAAAGTGTCTCGAACTCAGCGAATATCTTCGAGTAGTTAACAATTTATTCGCTAATTGAGTTTGCCTTGCCATTGATTCTGTTTTTAAACGCAGTGTTTTGTGGCTCTCAAAATATATCTCAATTAATCTAATATTGATTATGTTATACACTTAGTGTATTGATTCTTCTAAGACATCTTTTGCATCTGTTCAGTTTAATTGAATATCTTTCTACTAACATTCCATGTGTATTCCTGGCATTTCTCTCATCGATTATGCCTTACAAATGGGTTATCCATCATTGGCAATAAAATAATCGTAGTTAAAGTAAAAACAATCGAATAAAACCTTTAAACTTACTATTTTTGGATCTACTCTGATTGATATGAGATAATAATTGCGCAATGAAAAGAATAATTGTCAATTCTGTGAATTTACTGGAAAAAAAACCTAACAATTGTTTTGTAGACTCGAGTGAAAGATACCCTGCAATCACTACGGACAACAGTCAACAATATTTTATAAAGATATAACCCTCGCTATTGATGTATGTTCTTGCTGAATATATGTACATTATACACGTTCGATCTATATTTTATTCAAGACAGGGTACACAGTTTCGTATTACTATTTGTCCAATAAATATTCGCATTGTAAATGTAATGAATGTGCAAAAGGAGTGATAGAGAGAGAGAACAGGAAAGAATGCAAGAGATAAGATTGGTCAGATCAGTGAAAATTGGACATATAATACAAAAAACTCGAACAGATAAATAAAACGAAAATACTTTAACAAAAAGCAGTTCAAGTCGAAAGCATTCAAATAAAAGCAGGTGACATTTGCTCTATGAAACAATATAAAAAATTCCACAAAATAAAAAACAAAACAAAAGAAACCAAACAAAAGAAAAAACAGACAATTCTCTGCCGCAATATGAAAGGGTCGAAAAATTCTGAATCAGTTTTTGTGCCTTGCCGGACAAAACAAATTTGACAGCCGATTGACATTACAACCAATTGGCGGTTCGGGGTTGCACAGTGGATCGACATCTTTAAAAACTCTTAACAGTTAACGTATGAGTTTAATTTAATTTAATTTATATTCGAACTATGGTCATTCGACTGTTTAAAAGTAAAAAACAATATATAAACATAATTGTTTGTAAAAGTTGAATTAAAGACATAAAACAAACAATAATTTTACATTAAAGGTAACCTTAAATGAGAAAAAAAGAATTAATTAAAATGTATTGTATACAAACTGGGATAAAAAAAGAAAATGCTGATCCAACATTTGTTGCAGAGGATTGGGGAAAACCCAGAAAAACCCAATCAGATCAGGAGAGTTAGTGTTAGTAACCAAAGGCAAAACAAAATCGCGAGTAGAATGTTCGAACATGCAGCTGGCTAAAGAGTTACTGTCACTAGAATAAAGATAAGTATATATTTAACTAGTTACTAGATAGGTGAGTCAGGATATGATATAATTAAAAACTTAATAGATCGAGTCCTTAAGCAGTTGAAGGGATATATATCTGCCGACTATAGTGATGAATATAAAATATTTCATTAATGTTTGCAGATTGCACCTTCAATAATCGAACAAACATAAATATTAATATTTATTTATTTTTCACAAATTTAGTCAACCAACTTTCCATGATCCAGTATCAAAGCATAATTCATGTTATATAAATATTTGTACAGCAAAATATAACGTTATGTTTGTTTATTTACTATACAAATATTTGTACTTCATATAAAATTCCTCGTTTTTTTTTGATTCTATATTTGTTCATATATCAAGCTGTTCGTCATTTTAAATCGTTACAAATGTACCACAAAAAATGGAGTTTCACTTTGTTGGGTTTTTTCTAACTTTTGCCATACAGTGCACACAATGAGCAAGTTGGGCAGCGCAAAAGGTCAGTTGAGAGGAAAAAAATCTGCCTGATACGAGGGTTTATGAGGCATTTTTGTGCGGGCGTCATAAATATTTGCACGCTTCGGCATGTTGAATATAACTTTTTCTTATTTGGTTTTCTTTTGGCTCTTTAGTATTTTGCTCCTTCTTTTTTTCGTGAAAGGCAACGAGAAAAGTTGCCCGCAGTGTGCGGCATATTAAATATTTTATATGTGCACTACCCAAACAGGACTAAAAGACAGCAATAACAGGGGAATGCGAATGGGAACGGAAAGGGGTCGTGACAGGGTAGAGAGAGAACTTTTTATCGGAGCTCATCCTCACAATTGCGTTCTGTACTTTCAGATTGGACTTCAGCCGCAATTACACGCATTGCAATGCCTCGCTGCTCGTCAACGACACGTTGGCCATGTCCGGGGATCAGCCAACATGGTTGAAACTGTTGCCCCCACGCATGCACACGCCCGAGGTCATATTGAACACTTGGCTGCATTTGGGCGGCGCCCCCCAAGCGCCAATTGGCCTCATTATCGAACTGCCGCCGGCGCAGAGCGGCACAGGATTCACCGGCTGCCTGCATACACTGCGCATCAATGGCCAAGCGCGCGAAATATTTGGGTAAGTGTTCTTTTATGGCCGTCAGACTTGCCTACCCTTGGGGCCCTAATGAAGAGAGTACGCGAACTTATGATGATGCTGCTGCTGCTGCCTTAAATGTTTATGCCACATACGACGCAACCAGAGCCTAGAGGCAAACCCAAAAAAACTCACCACAAAGTTGCAGGTGGAGCTGAAGCAGCTGAAGCAGGAGGAAGAAAACTGTGTGCAGTAAAGTCGTCTGTAGGATTAAACGGACAGTAAGCCGAAAAACATGGCAGAGCGAAAAAAGTGGGCAAATGAAAAGACAGCAAAGGAGGAAAGTCTTTGCAAAAAAAAAAAGCAAAAAGGAAAACTAAAAACTGACAAATTGTACAAGCGTAGAATACCTCAATCAAAAGCGTAAATAATTTAAAGTGCTATACCTTTTTTAAGGGGTTTGGTGAGAGAAGAAGGGATGGCGGGATTGCAAGATTGTCAAAAAGTCTGAAAATAACTTTGCAGATTTGATTGCTTTTTGAATTGTGCAGAAAGAAAATCAATTATTGACGAAAAGAAACTCACAATAGTAGACGATAGTAATGATTATTGAATTGCCGTTTAAGTAGCAGGCAGATAAGTGCTTTAAAGTCTGAGAACTTTAAAAATAGTAATTAGATATCGTATGATATTTAAATTAGGTCGATTTGATGCATAATCTAAATATCTTATCTAAATTTAACTAATGTACATGAAACTTAGTTTGAAATATATTGTATTTCCTAACGAATTAGCCTTCAGAAAAGGAAATATCGCATAACGAAAGATATCAGTTTAGATTAGGTTTATTTATCTAAAATCTACAATAGGTCAGATTAGGTTAGATCAGTTTAGATTAGGTTTATTTATCTCAAATCTAAATTAGGTCAGATTAGGTTTATTTATCTAAAATCAATAGGAAACTTTTTTTGAAAATATCTCGTTCCATTTCATAATCTTCAAACGAATTAGCCCCAAAGTACATTAAATAAAATACAAATTAAATTAAATAAAACTATCACATGACAAGAATAGGTTAAATAAGGTTGAATTAGACTAAACCTAATCAAAGATTAATTCACTCAAAATATAAATAAAACTTGATTTCTTGATATATATATGTACATAATAGTTTCCTAAAAAAGATAACTATCGCAATGGCTCAACTGGCTAAACTCTTTGACAAACAGCTGACAGATAAAATGTCAACCTGCAAAAGGGTATTATGAGTTTTGTTTGGAAATGAAAATACAGACGTTGGCAGTGCTAGGAACGAAGCTTACTGAGAGAAAAACAACTAGGCGAGAAATACGGAAACCATTCGTCAGCGCATTAGCGCACTGGACAAGGGAGGGACAGATGGACGCCGACAATGAATGGGGGCAGCAGCAGCAGTTTGGATTTTGGGTTGGGTTGGGATGGAACGAGGTGGCAAGTGTCAGGGAAAATGACACGCTGACAGCTGCGGGCAATTTCAACGTAGCACGGCACGACAGTGGCGTTGCATAGTGGAGAAGAACGGCCTGTTAAATATTGACAGACGAATTAGTAGGGTCATGAAATTAGGAATGGCACCAACCGACCCCATAATGTGAAAGCATTCTCCATTACTTTACATCCTTTGTCCCCGTCTCCCCTTTCATGCCATTTCGATAGCGATGCGCTGGATGGTTTTGGCATTACAGAATGCGGCTCATTGGCCTGCTTATCGAGTCCGTGTCGCAATGGCGCTGCCTGCATCAAGATTGAATCAAACGAGCTGGAGGAGAACGGCGACAAGGCTGAGAAATGGAAATGCAAATGCCCAACCGGGTATATGGGGCCAACCTGTGAGATATCTGTCTGTGAGGACAATCCCTGTCAATATGGTGGCACTTGTGTCCAATTTCCGGGCAGCGGTTACCTCTGTCTCTGTCCGCTGGGCAAGCATGGACATTACTGCGAGCACAGTGAGTAGTTGTAATGAGCATTGGGTAAGGAGCAAGCAAACTAATCTATCGTCGTTTCCCCGCTAAGACCTCGAAGTGGCTCTGCCCTCATTCTCGGGCAGCGTCAATGGGCTATCCTCATTTGTGGCCTACACGGTGCCCGTTCCATTGGAATATTCACTGGAGTTGAGCTTCAAAATATTGCCACAGACCATGTCACAAATCTCGCTGCTTGCCTTCCTCGGCCAGTCGGGCTATCATGATGAGAAGAGTGATCATCTGGCAGTTAGCTTCATACAGGGCTACATAATGCTCACATGGAATCTGGGCGCTGGACCACGTCGCATATTCACACAGAAACCCATTGATTTCCGGCTGGATGCACCGCGTGTGCCGTATGAGATCAAAGTGGGTCGCATCGGTCGTCAGGCTTGGCTCTCCGTGGATGGCAAGTTCAATATAACAGGTCGTTCGCCAGGCAGTGTGAACCGCATGGATGTGCTGCCCATACTCTATCTGGGTGGCCATGAGATTGCCAATTTCAATACTCTGCCGCACGATCTGCCTCTGCACTCGGGTTTCCAGGGTTGCATCTACGATGTGCAGCTCAAAGCGGGACAAGTCACAGTGCCACTGCAGGAGACACGCGGCGTGCGTGGTCGTGGCGTGGGACAGTGCGGCACGCGTGAGTGCCATCGACATGCCTGCCAGCACGATGGTGCCTGCCTGCAGCACGGAGCAACCTTTACGTGAGTATCGTATAGGGAATCACAAAAGCAAAACCGTGATCACATATCTTTCCTTCTCCCACTCTCTTCAAACAGTTGCATCTGCCAGGAGGGCTGGTATGGTCCACTCTGTGCCCAGTCTACCAATCCCTGCGACTCTTTCAATAACAAATGCTACGAGGAGGCAACTTGTGTGCCATTGGTCAATGGCTACGAATGCGACTGTCCCGTCGGACGCACAGGCAAGAACTGTGAGGAGGGTAAGCAATCTGCACGCCAACTTTCATATCCCATTCAATTCTATAATTCTATTCGTTGCACAGAAATACGTTCGCTGAGCGACGTTTCGCTGACGGGACGGCGTTCCTATCTGGCGGTACGTTGGCCCTATCTATACGATGGCGGTGCTGATAAGTTGGGTGCCAAACGTTCCCAAATGGTCAGTTATCGCAACTTTACCAAGAAATTGATGCCACCCAAACCGATTTCGACGCCGAGCACACACTTTGTTATGAAGCTACTGAACGAAGTGGAGAAACAACGCAGCTTCTCGCCTGTGCCCCTGATGGGATCCAAGACATTCGAGGAGCATCATCGTGTGCAGTTCTTCTTCATAGAGTTCCAATTAAGGCCGCTCTCCGAGCGTGGGCTTCTACTCTATTTCGGTACACTAAATAATAATCAGGACAAGAAAATTGGGTTCGTTTCGTTGTCGCTACAAGGCGGCGTCGTCGAGTTCCGCATTTCGGGACCAAGTAATCATGTCACCGTGGTTAGAAGTGTGCGTATGTTGGCCATTGGTGAATGGCATAAGATCAAAATGGCACAACGAGGTCGCTGGCTAACACTATGGGTAGAAGGTAGTGCCTCCTCGGCCCTGGCTCCATCGGCCGAGGTGCTGGTCGAACCCGATTCATTGCTCTACATTGGCGGTCTCAAGGATGTCTCCAAGCTGCCACACAATGCCATCTCCGGTTTTCCCATACCATTCCGCGGCTGTGTACGTGGACTTGTTGTCAGTGGAACGCGAATTGTACTCAACGAAACCAACATTGTGGGTGAGTAGTGATTATCAATAGATTCATCTTATATAAACTTTAATTAACTTGATTACAAGTTAATTTTGTCTAAATCAAAGAGGTTCAGGGAATTTTAGGATGATTCTGCAGTTAGTTTATTGTAATCAGAACAGAGAACTCCACGGGTTTCAGGTTGATGATCCGGTTGGGATCTTGTTCATCTTTAATCAAACAACGTTTATATATTATATTATATATATATATATTTGTATTCTAATTTGCTTCCATGAAGAATCTCGCAACATTCGTGACTGCGATGGCACTGCCTGCGGTGGTGACTCATGCGAATCTGGCGGCCATTGTTGGCTGGACGAGAAGCTGCAGCCGCATTGCATTTGCCCGGACTACGCCAAGGGGGATCGCTGTGAATACTCCGAGACCTGCAAGCTGATACCGTGCAAGAATAACGGACGCTGTTTGCGTAGTGGACGCTGCTCATGCCCCAATGGCTGGGGAGGCTTCTACTGTGAAATTGGTGAGTAGAGAAGAGACGATGCGACGATAGTTCAGCGACCTTCATACGGCTCTAATTGAAAGTTTCCGAAGCTCAAAAAGATGGAGGAGGAGTGTAGCAATGTGGTGGGGGGGGAGGGTTAGTAATACAGTTTTTTAATTGCCAACTCGTGTGCCGACTTGTCATTTCCTGACGCTAACTAAAAATGGGATGCTCAGGAAGGTTGAAGGAAGGGAGGGGGCAAGGGAAAGGCAATTCGTCATCGAATTAGTCAAGCGACAGATGTTTAGTTAGCGCTTAATGTCCGTGACAACCCGGCAGCAGTGAGCGTAGCAAGAGCAACACTCACTGAGCAAACAACAGCAACAACAGCAACAACAAGAGAGAACCCATAAATCACTTTACTTGAAAATCTTCGAGAAACGAGTTTCATAAAGTTGAAGTTCAATGTGTCAGACGTCGTCGAGTAAAAGTTTCTTTTATTGCATTTTATACAGAAGCCACGAGTAGATCTGAAAACGTCAGATATCCGCTATCAAAAGTCACTTGTATCTGATTTGTTATTATTATTTCTCTCTCCCCCTTTCATTTAACTCTTTTTACATCGGCCAAACAAGTTTTCAATTTCGAATGCTAAAAGCAAACGACAAAATAAAAATCAAATGCAACACAACATTATTATTATTATAATTAGAGATCTGCAGCTTGTGACAAGGAATAATGGGGAAGGGAAGCGACAGGTGAGGGGGAATGTTGCTGAATATACAAAGCCATTAACACAGCACCATGAATGTTACGCTTCGCTGCGCAGCGGGGTCAGGAAGTTGAGTTTGCAAAAAAAAAACTAACCAAAACCTAAGCCAAATCACACCGAAATTAGTGGTCTAAAATAGGTTCAATGTGCCGAAATAATAGAGAAGCAAATTGAATATTCGACCTATTTATTATTTAAGTATTATTCTAATTTTCATGTCTATTCCGATCTATTTAAATAGAAGAATAAAAAGAACACGCAACTTTGTCATATCGTAAATTATGATATTGATTAGATCCAGTTTGTTATAGCTCCCGTTATTGTTTTAAAATATATATGAATATTTATTAGTTTAATGCCAAGAAGCAGGAGAACATTAGACAGCATCTGCAGATCGCTTTAGATTTAAAGGGGCTATAAGAAAGTTTTACGACTCTTTGAAAGCATTTGGCCAGGCTTCGTTATACAATTATCTGGTCCTCCGCTTCCCCCTCCTCCTATACAATCAGCTGTCTTTTCGCCAGCCTTTCACTTATTAGCAAAGTGAATTAACATGCCACTAATAACAATAAGCAATAAACAAGCTGGAGAAAACACGAAACAACAAGTGCAATCAAGTTACGAGTGGCGACAGGCAAAGAGAGAGAAGCCGAAGAAGAAGAGACCGAAAGATAACAAAGCAAAAATACATATACAATAAGAAGAATCCGAAATCTGAGCGAGTATACTAGAAGCAAGATGTAGGCAAGAGATTAGATTGATCTAGAGATGTGCAAGAGTCACAAAACAAGCGTATCTTGTAGAATTCAAAATGAAAATTATCGAAACAGCTAGCTAGTAACGCTAGCAGACGCTACATATATCTGTACAAGTTCTTTATATACAAAACTGTAATGGTTTTACTTTTCAATTTGTACATCGCACACTTTCGTGTCACGAAATATGTTAGTAAAACGACACGAGACATGCTCTAAAGTGAAGCAAAAGAGCGGCAAAGAAACGAGATCAGGGACTTAACAATAGCATAATGAGACTCAGGTGTTCGTAATGCAGATGCTAATGATCATGTGTGGATAATAATGACGTAGATTGCGTTACCAAGCTGTAGCCAATGCTGTAATTTAATTATACACACACTCACACAGACATACAATGTACGTATGTTTAATGCATCGAATAGATAACACTTCCCGATCTCTGACTCACCTCGGCTTACCCACTCATCATCCCCCTTTCTTTCTCATCATCTTCCCCCTTTTTCTTTCTCTCTCTCTCTAGCGCTGAGCAAGCCCACAACGCCGAGTTTTCGCGGCAATAGCTACCTGATCTTGCCACCCCCTCGCATACCGATGAAAGACAAACGTCGCGGCCCTTCGCTCTATGTGCGGCCTCGCGAAGCCATACAAATCTTGCTGAACTTCTCCACCATCGAACCGGATGGTTTGCTGCTCTGGAGCGAACACGATCAGTCGAAATTCTTGGGTCTTGGTCTGGAGAATGGTCACCTTAAGCTGGCCAGCAATCTGCTAGGTAGCAACAACGATACTGTGCAAGCTCCAGCCAGTGGCTTTGTGGCAGATGGTGCTTGGCATGGCACCACTGTGCTACTGGATCGTACGCGCCTGGAGCTGCAACTGGACGGTGAAGTGATATTTACAGAGCGACTACCGGAACTCAATCGCCGATCATCAATATGGTCGTCAACAACAACAACAACAACAACAGCGGCAACAGCAACATCGATGCAGCGGCGAGGTAGCAAAGAGCCAACGATCAGCTATGAGGATGTCTTTTACTTAGGTAAGCTGCACCACTGTACATCACTGTGACGTCACATATTGCCGGAGACGTGCCGTGCTATGGCGCTCACCTTTCGATTTCGATTTCATTTCGGGATTGTTGCATTTGCCACACATAAATTAAAATGCAATTACAGACTTACCGTTGCTGTTAATTAATACTGCAAGTTACTTTTGGTCTTTGTTGTTTGTTTCTTGTTGTCTTTCAATTCTCCCACTGCATCGTCAAGCTTAGCTTGATTTGTGTACACGCATATAACATTTAACGCCGGCCCGCCGTTGTGACGAAATGCTTGTATGTGTGTGTGTGTGACAGAAACAGAGATACAAATCACTGTGGGAAAAAGCAGGATAGCTGCGTACTTTCTTTACTGCATGTGCACAGAATTACAAAACGACACACCGATACATCAACTGTTTGTTTAACATGACAAACAGAGCTTAGAAAATTTATCACAGCGCGATCAATATTTCGTGACTTTTAAATGAAACAAAAGTACAACAAAAACTTCAAACAAACGCTGCGTTTAGAGGAGCTTAAACAAAACACTAAGCCCCAGTTAGTTTGAGATGCGCTTGGACACAAACAGTGCGTCTATCGATTTTTTGTATTTATCGATCAAAAGTATTTCTGTTAATGCACAAATGATCTGCAAAATAATTATTCCGATATATATTATTGATTTATTAGATAATTACAAAATAACGAAATTCAGAAAATTATAAACTCTTAAATAATAATTAGAATTTATATAGTATGTTTTTTGCTGCTGTAAATTGTGATTACAGCGTACACTAACAGAGCTCTGTTAACACACAGCTGACTGTAATATTTTCGACAAGCTGGCAACGCTGTGCATTTATGTGATTTCAACTGAAATTTAAATTTTCCATTTTACAGGCGGCTTCCCCAACCAAGAATCGGTAAGCAAGCGGACGCAAGGGCGATACTTTGAACCATTTAAAGGTTGCCTGCAGGACATACAATTCGGTGCAGAGCCAACGGCCGTTATCAGCGATTTCTCGGCGTATCAAGGC
Source organism: Zaprionus lachaisei (assembly GCA_018901815.1). Lineage (NCBI taxonomy): Eukaryota > Metazoa > Arthropoda > Insecta > Diptera > Drosophilidae > Zaprionus > Zaprionus lachaisei. The sequence continues at coordinate 3,453,880 of JAEIFI010000109.1, forward strand.
GAAAATATTGGCTCTTGTGATTTGCACGGTGACGAGCCAATTGTTGTGTAAGCCAACGAACAAATCAAAAAGAAAATGAAATAAAATAAAATAAACACCCAAATAAAGAAGTTAAGTAAATAGAAACAAAGATTGTGTAACCTATCGTATATTTATGTGAATTGCAATTATAAAATGGTGGACGAAATTCAAGTAAAACTGAAATCCGAAAAAAAATAGTTCTTAAGCTAAACAATAAGGAAGTTTATATTCACAAAAGTCACTAAAAAAAAAAAGAAAAACGAGAAAATGAGAGTATACATATGGAACCATATATGAAGCAAACGAAATGGAACGTAATTTTGTAAATTTTATAGAAATAACTGACAAAAAATGGAGAAAAAAAGTTTAGAGTAAAAAAAATATCTTAACCATCGGAAAAATAACACCGTGTTTTTTCATAACAAGTCGAACGAGTACTATGAAAAGACACATGAACAAAATTGTAGTTTAGGATCTTAATCTAGCGAATATACCAGATACTTCTCTTACTTAAGTGATATTTAATGTGGAATAATGAAAACCATAAAGATGCATATGACAAAAAACTTTCATAATCGAACTCTTTTAATTGAACTAAGTATATTATATTGTTTTGTTACACCCGGTTTTTGTTATAAAAGTGTTGGCATTTCTGTTAACCATGTTGATCTCTAACCTATGTATGTACTATGTGTTCTATATCAAACTTTAAAACTGCCCTTATAACAATTTCTGCCATTTTCATTTTGAAACGCAAAGCAACACTCAAATTTAGTTAGGTACAAACGATTGTTCCCCCCTAAAACGTTAAATTGGCATATTGCTACTTAAATTGACGCCATTTAGTTGCCTTGTAGTAAGTTAGTATAATATTCTCGCTATAATTTATTCAAAAAAAAAAAACAAAAACAAAAACAAATATAACGATGAAGAAAATACTCAAAAACTTTGACTCTTTATACAAATTACGAAAATTATACAATACAAGAAATACTATTCTTTAACGTGGAAATAAAGTAGCAAAAACGTAAAGTACAGTAAAGAAACAAAAACGAAATATGTATACAGATACATAATATACATGTATTATACATATATATCTATATAAATATATATGTATATATATTATTATTATACAATTTTAAAGGCAAGAGTAAAGTAAATGGAAAATCGTAACCGAAAACTATATTAAGTATGTAATATTTATTTTGAGTTTTCATTTCAAAATAAAACTAGAATGAGTTAATGACAACATTATGCGCTGCTCTATTGTTTTTAATATATCAAATTTTTATCTCTTACAGCGAATGTTCATAAGTCTTCTGGGGGACTTTTCTTACTTTTCTCCTTTTCTTTTTTTTTTACAACCCAAATGAGGATAAATACAACAAGTTGGATGAACAACGCTATTTATACGTTCTCTTTTTTGTTCATTCTCCTGTTTTCGGTCATACAGTTTTTTAGCTAAATGAAATGATTTTTAATCAAAATTCTTTTAATTATACTATTTCCCCTTACCCAATTCTTCAAAGCAGTATTTCACATTCAATGCACTCACAGCTGAAGTTTCCATGAATATCAGATTATTATCGGCAGTAAAGTTTACGGCTTCGCTCAAGGAAACCATACGATTGCGGTTTAGATCGACTTTATTTCCGACCATTGCAATAATCTTGTTTTTCAAGTCCTTGAACGATTACACATAATTGGAATATTATGAAAAAGCTGCGAGTTACTTTTACTTACCCTCTCCCTGATTTCTGTCACCCATTTTTGAGCTTCATAGAAGGATTGTTGATTTGTTAGATCGTAAACGATAATCACAGCATCACAATTGGCGTAATACGTTCGTAATAGTTCCCTAAAACTAATTATTCTTTTATGAGCTGTACTTCAAGCCGTTCAAACTTTCAGTACGTACCGATCTTGACCAGAGCAATCCCAAATTTTAAACGTTATCATCACATCAGACAATCGTATAGATTTTGTCAAAAATTCAGCTCCAGCTGTAGCCGTTGGCTCCGATACAATTGGTGTCTTGTCCATAATAAGACGATTAAGCAACGCAGTTTTACCAACGGCTGCAGCACCTAGCAGCATTATTTCAAACTTACATATCGGTAAATTACGAAATGTTACAAATTTTTTTTTATTCGAAGCCTGATCGCAGCTTGCCTTCTCCATGATATTCAATCGCTAACTAATTGCTCAATCGGCAGTACCTTCCCACAAACACTTTCTTTATATATACCTATTTATGTGGCTAAAGTTATCGTTGCTCATGGTTCAACCGATTATCGTCGTGCTCTGTTATGTTATATATATAATAATTATACACACATATATAGAATATATGATTATTAATATTTGTATTTACATACTTTAAAGTATGAGGTTTTTATTCTGTTACTTACCAAAATAGACTTCAGGATATCTATTCGTAAATAACACAAACACGTGGCTTCTTTATAATAACAAAATGTAATAAAAAGTGTTGCTATTTATACCCTTCAACCATCGAAAATGTTCAAAAACGGAATACTAACTTTGTTTTTTGTTATTTACATCGAACTGTTACCTATATATGTAAATATACCATATACATTTTCTATACCAAATTTTGCTAATTAATACCTTTAAATCTGTTCTTATCGCTCGCTTTAAAAAAGTTCCGGGCCGGGCCGGGCCGCGCCCATCTCTAGAGTGAACCTTTTACAGTACTCTGTTATAAACTTAACATAACATATTTATAGCATTCAATCCGCTAACATGCATGCTTTGTTAACATAACGATGATGATTTTCGACAAAAACCCATATATTATAGTAAAGAAAATGCAAAATCGTTATTGAAAACTAAATTAAACATTTAATATTTATTTTAAATTTTTATTTTTAAATAAAAACTACAATGAATGCATGACCATTTGAAGCTGGTTTTAAGGATCTTTTGGAGGACTCTTCTTATTTTTCACCTTGTTTTTTTTTGTACAACACAAATGTGAACAAAGACAACACGGTGGTGGTGTCACAACACTATCCTCACGGTCCTTTCTATTGTTATCATCCTGCATAATTCGTTTATACAGTTTTTCAGCTAAATAAAGATGGTATAAAATTTGAAATTCATTCCTTTGTATTGTTATCTTTTACTCACCCAAAACTTCGAAACAATTTTCTACATTCAACGCACTTACAGCTGAAGTTTCCGTGAATATCAAATTGTAATTGTTGGCATAGTCTTGGGCCTCGTTTAAAGAAACCATTCTATTGTCAATCATATCAGCTTTATTTCCAGCCAATACAATAAGTTTTTTCTTCGATTCCTTAAAATGTTTTGAGTGGATATATGAATTAAATAGTTAAAAAATTCCAACCGAGGTTAGCTTACTTACTCTCTCTCGGATTTCTGTCACCCTTGTTTGGGCTTCGTAAAAGGATTCTCGATTTGTTATGTCGTATACGATAACTACACCATCGCAATCAGCATAATACGTGCGTAAAAGTTCCCTAAAACTAAGTGTTTTTATATGAGTATGCATTTATTTCTATCCAACTTTAAATTCAGCTCATACCGTTCTTGACCAGAAGAATCCGCAATCTTAAATGTTATCATGGCATCTGATAAGCAAAGAGTTTTGGTCGAAAATTCCGCTCCTGCTGTAGCAGTTGGCTCAAATAAAATAGGTGTCTTGTCCTCGATAAGGCGCTTAAGCAACGCTGTTTTGCCCACTGCCGTTTCGCCTAGCAGCATTATTTTAAACTTATAAGTCGGTAATTTGCCAACCGTCATTTTCATTTTCCGGAATCTACTCGTAGGCTACGGTCTCCATGAACTTCGAAAGCTTACTAATCACCCCATCGTCAGCAGCCCCCCACAAAGGGGGAACTTTCTTATGTTATTTATGGTTTCGCATGATTCAAAAGATCATCGTCATGCTCGTTTATAAAGAAAATTATATTTATTTTTGTCGTATTATAATGACGTTTATGTTTTATAATTGACTTCAAGATATTCATTTCTATACTATAAGATCAGTTTATTTACAATCAAATATACTTTTCAGGTAAAATACTATATCATGTTATAAAATAACACAAACACGTGACTTGGTCGATATTTTTTCTGCCTGTCTACTTTTCTGCTTTTCAAGTTCTTCAGCTGCAATGCGAAAATAAAATATAATTTGTTTTTTTATTTATTTATTTATTTAATTAGTTTATAGTCGGACTAAGGTCAGTCGACTGTTTAAAAGTAAAGAAAAAAAATAATTAATAGTTATAATTAATAATTTTAAGTTAAAAGTAAAATCTTAACTGTGAGAAAAGAAAGAAAAAGAAATTAATTGAATTGAGTTTACATTGGGATAAAAAAATGAAAGAGCCGATCCAACATTTGTTGCAGAGGATTGGGGAAAACCCAGAAAAACCCAATCAGATCAGGAGAGTTAGTGTTAGTAAGCAAAACCTAATCAAAATAGCGATTAGAATGTTCAAACATGCAGTTAGTTAAAAAGTACTACTGTTACTAGAAAGAAGATAAGTATATATTAAACTAGGTACTAAAAAGGTGGGTAAGGATTTGCAAGCAAGATACAGAATTATTGTTGTTGTTAGCGATAATGTAATATAGTTTATTATAGTCCGAACATAATACCCTGAAAGGCTCATGCAGGGCATAATTCGAGCTACAATTGGAAAGTTTTAGAGGAAGATAATTACGGGTGATTCTACCAGGGACAGAGAAGTGTAGTCGACTAAGCAAGTCATTACTATCTATGTCCCCTTGTATAAGGTTATAAATAAATACAACACCAAGCATAGTTCTACGATTGGCTAGGGAAGGCAGATTTTGTAACAAAAGTCTACTAGGATAGGAAGGAAGTCTTGAATTTACATCCCAGTTAAGGCCTCGCAAGGCAAAAATTAAAAAGTTTTTCTGTACGGATTCAATGCGATCCTTGTGAACTGTGTACTGAGGACTCCAGACACATGATCCGTACTCTAGAATTAATCGCAGCTAAGTACTCATTATCCTATGTTACTTCTGCTAATTTTCTATATAATAATATAAGAATAATTTTATACATATATCTTAAAAACACGTAGTAGGCAAAAAAGTAGAACAATGAACAATTAATTTTCTACATTACAATAAACATACACAACATATGTATGAAAAATGTGTTTGTCGCCGACTTGTGACTGCTTAGACGATTGCTGTTGTCCGTTTCCGGAGAAGGCGAAGTTTTTTGGGTATTGGACATTTGGAACTGGCATATATCTGTGTTGGTTCCAATATCTTTTATTTTTAAGTAAGCTACATATAAATAATACATAGTATACAATTCTTATCAATTATCTTCAATTATCTCATTAAAGCTTTACCGGATGTTTATAATACCTTTTTAGTTATTTTATTTGGAGTACCAAATCTTATCCACATGTTGGCGGGAATTTGTATACTATTTGGAGTTTACAACGTGCGTACTACATAATCTCAGTAACTTACTTGTTTTTATTTTTATTCCTTCATATTTTGTGCCAGAGAATGCCATGTCTTTATTTAACAGGACTCATACTCAGTTGGATTATACCAATTATAATGTTTTACTTCATTATCATTATAGGTAAGTTTGGAATACGAGACTGTCGTTTCTTTTATTCGTCGTTATTCTTTTGTTTTTCAGTCATGCAAATTATTTTCTTCATCCCCTGCATAAGATGGTATTGCCGTGAATTTAAATATATTGAATAAATCTATCGGTCAAACCAAATCCATGGACTACCGAAGATTTCTATATATTTTAAAGAATATCTAACATATTTGATCTATCTAAATTATTTTTGTATCTGGCTCGAGGTCAAGTCAAAGAATAAAATGTAGAAATTGTATATTGTCCGAAGTAAAGAAAACAAGCATTCAAAATATATATATTTAACATGACACATGATCCGTACTCTAGAATTGGACAAACAAGCGAGGTGAAAAGAGTCTTAGTTAGGTAAGGATCGTCAAACACCTTAGACCATCTCTTAATAAAGCCGAGCACACCCATAGCTTTATTAACCATTGATGATATATGTTCGCAAAACTTGAGTTTGCGGTCCAAAGGGATACCTAGATCATCAACCAGGGAAATTCTTTCCAAGGTACAACCACAAAGAGAGTAAGATACGTACTTTGGACAGGCTCGTGAGAATGTCATCAGCTTGCATTTGGAGCTGTTCAGATTAAGGAGATTTGCACGACACCAAGAATAGAAACAATTTAAGTCAGATTGAAGGCGTAAATGACAGGAGTCGTCTCTAAATTGAAAACAGAGCTTGACATCATCAGCATACATGAGAATATGGGAGTTAAGTATGACCGTTGGAAGGTCATTGATGAAAAGTGTAAAAAGCAGGGGACCTAAATGGCTTCCCTGGGGAACACCAGATGTGGCATGAACGGGGTAAGAAAGATTATTCTTAAAGAGGACTCGTTGGGTTCTGTCACCCAAATAGCTCACAATCCAACTAAGAAGTTTTGGTGAGAAACCGAGAAGATTCAGTCAGCTCAAGCAAAGTTGTCGTGGTAGAACAACGTTTTACGAATCCGTGTTGAAAAGGGGATATAACGGATCTGCTAAAATGTTGCAAGTGAGGAGTTATAACATTCTCGAAGAATTTAGGTATAGCCAATAATTTAGAGATACCTCTATAATTTATTTATGTTTATTTTTATCACACTTTACCGATCGCCAAAAATATTTCCCTAACATTCACTCCAGTTTTAGCTGAGGTTTCTATAAATATCAGTCCATTTGCGAAAGCATAGCTCTGTACTTCTGCAGAATTGATACAATCCAATTGCCACAAATCCAATTTGTTGCCTACTAAGGCTATAACCAGTTCATTGGACATCTAAAATAAATATTTACATGTGTTTTTATGGATATAGTTAATGACTTACAGTGCAGATTTCAGAGAGAACCCACAATTCTTGATCCACATTTTTCAGTTCGCAAAGTTTGATGATCTTGTACTATTAAAGCTGCCTGAGAGTCTTTATAATAAAAATGCGCGAGACGTTACCAGCTTTAACAGAATGGAAATCGTATATACGATACTTTTAAATACCAATCACTGTAGAAACTCACCACTCCCGACCAGCGACTTCCCAGTACGGAATATCAAGTATAAGAAACTAACCACGAAAAAAGCTCCATTTGCTTAAAACTAAATAAGAAGACTACAAGTTCAAGGTGAATCACTTCGTTAGCAACCTTATCGACTAGTTGTATACCCCTTTCAGTGAGTATATTAATTAAAAGCTCGATTTATATATTTTATAACCTTTATATACTTTATATAATATCTGAAACGACAAGTGTGCGAAACCTCTACTCCAATAGATCTTAGTAGGCAAAATAAAAATAAAAATAAAACTAAATAATCATAGATAAAGAACAAACAAGAAAACCCTTTAATATTTGGACTTATATATATCTTTATAAAAATTGTGAACAAACAAGAAAACCCTTCAATATTTCGACTTATATACATCATTATAAAAATTGTGTAATGTGCTATGATTTGGATGGCCTCTGTTGCTCGAATCACGATAAGACCATGTTTTTCGGAGTCTGGACCCTGGTGCATGGACTTGTATTTCTCATTGGCCATTACATTATTTACGGCAAGTAATCACAAGTCGAGTACCTTATTAAACGCATAATTATTTATTTTTCTCCCCCAAGTATTCGATAAGCAGACTGTTGAGTTTATAGCGATCGTTAGTATAGCATGCATCGCTCATATTATTGCGGGAATTTTCATTTTAAGCGGATATTTTCGTGTGCGTTCTTCAATCAATTAATTTTTACGAATTTTCTCTAATGTTTTTTTAAATATTAGAAAGAACAGAAAATCTTTTTAGCAGGAATCGTACTGAGCTGGATTTTACCTGTCATCAATTTTTATTTTATCTATTTATTAGGTACTCGTATGTGCGGATACGATAGACACTGGAGTTTTTAGTTTTGCCTTCTTTTCTTTCTTCTTCTTTCAGTTTTGCAAATAATTTTCACCATCACCTCCTATAGGTTCTACTTAGCTGAACTCGCGCCCGCTTAGCCGAATACATCTTAAGAATTTTCTGAATTTTCCGTGTACGATATATGATATGATTTAGTATAAGTAGTCAAATTAATTTGTAAAAATAAATGTAATTTCAAATAAAATCCCATTGGAATCGTTACAAAGAATGTTTTCATTAAACTGATATCTTCTAAGGGAGCTTTACGGTATATCCTGATTGACTTCTTATTAATGTGATGAAAGAATTATACAAGGCAAGTTGTATCAAGAAAGCTTTGGTGCATATGTTGCACATATCAGGAAAATATCTGTCTAACTGTACATGAGATTCCTTCTTATCCAAGTCAATAGTTATATATGGTTGAGAATCACAATTAATCGCAGCTAAGTACTCATTATCCTATGTTACTTCTGCTAATTTTCTATATAATAATATAAGAATAATTTTATACATATATCTTAAAAACACGTAGTAGGCAAAAAAGTAGAACAATGAACAATTAATTTTCTACATTACAATAAACATACACAACATATGTATGAAAAATGTGTTTGTCGCCGACTTGTGACTGCTTAGACGATTGCTGTTGTCCGTTTCCGGAGAAGGCGAAGTTTTTTGGGTATTGGACATTTGGAACTGGCATATATCTGTGTTGGTTCCAATATCTTTTATTTTTAAGTAAGCTACATATAAATAATACATAGTATACAATTCTTATCAATTATCAATTATCTTCAATTATCTCATTAAAGCTTTACCGGATGTTTATAATACCTTTTTAGTTATTTTATTTGGAGTACCAAATCTTATCCACATGTTGGCGGGAATTTGTATACTATTTGGAGTTTACAACGTGCGTACTACATAATCTCAGTAACTTACTTGTTTTTATTTTTATTCCTTCATATTTTGTGCCAGAGAATGCCATGTCTTTATTTAACAGGACTCATACTCAGTTGGATTATACCAATTATAATGTTTTACTTCATTATCATTATAGGTAAGTTTGGAATACGAGACTGTCGTTTCTTTTATTCGTCGTTATTCTTTTGTTTTTCAGTCATGCAAATTATTTTCTTCATCCCCTGCATAAGATGGTATTGCCGTGAATTTAAATATATTGAATAAATCTATCGGTCAAACCAAATCCATGGACTACCGAAGATTTCTATATATTTTAAAGAATATCTAACATATTTGATCTATCTAAATTATTTTTGTATCTGGCTCGAGGTCAAGTCAAAGAATAAAATGTAGAAATTGTATATTGTCCGAAGTAAAGAAAACAAGCATTCAAAATATATATATTTAATCCATTTTTTATTCTTTGACTTGACCTCGGCGCGATACGAAATGATACAAAATAAAGATCGCCAAAACAATACAATTCAAATCTAAAGGGTGAGTTTTATACTACATGCTACAATATTATCTTTTAGGCAACACTGGTTTAAACAGCTGACGCACGTTTCGTGTTTTGTATAACAGTCAAACATCTTCAGTTTGGTCTATAATTTAATCATGAATCGTCTTACAAACGAACAACGCTTGCAAATTATGATGAGCATCATTGGACCGTACTTCTTCAAAAATGGTCAACATTTGCATGAAATAATCTGCAAACATTAAATTATATGGATCGTACTATCGATTCAAATAAAGATTTCATGCATTTCTCTGAATTTTATGTATTTTTTTTTTAAAAACTTTCCTATAGCTCTTTAAAAATCAATCTTTAAAAATATACAAAAACTTCCCACTTCAAATATACAAATATGTGTATGTGTATATATTTTCGAGTTTTATTATAAATGTTAAATTTAATGCATACATTTAACATAGAAATTATAAATTGGATAAAATACACATACAGCTCATGATGACGTACCATCTTCTTTACAAGATTGCAGCTTGTTTATCAGGCTAGAATTATGGACAATACATGGATGAAGTGATTTAAACAAACGATTTTTGTATATGGTAAAGTATTTTCTTCAAGATTTATTATATTTTATTTGTAGTTCTTGTTGTTGTTCTTGTTGTTGTCGACGATTTCACTTTATTTGCTTAACTTGATCTTATGCCGCATAAAATATATAAAGATGCAAGTGTGGTTGTGTTACGATTATTCTTTTAAGATAGGGTAGCATTTAATCTTCGATTTTTGCTAGAATGTGAAATAAAAAATAATCGAACCGAAAATTATTTATAACTATGAATACATTTTATTCTTTTTTCCTTTTTGTTTTTCTTTTTAGGGAGTTTCTATTTTTTTAATTATAATATATATGTATGTATGTTTATTATTACTTACACACATACATACATATACATGTATGCATATGTGTATTTATATAAATTGCAACTATCACACGCATCCGCCGCAATTGACAAACGGACAGACACACACACACGCACACACTCACATTGCCACAAACGTTAGTAAGGACGAGCTAATCTTCCAAACTAAAGTAGAAACTCTGCTGAGACTGGAACTCCTTCTCTCTGATACTCTTCCATTTGCTCGGGGTTTACCAACTTTACAAACATTCATGTGTTACTCTCGTGTTATTTCTAATTTCTTTTTTATACAATTCAATTCAATTCAACTTTTAAACATTTCTACGGCACGACGTGAACTTTCGAAAAAACCATCTGCGCTTTCTATTCGTTTCATTTCTTATTATATTATTTTGAATAATTCAATATTTACGGGGGTTTACTCTTGCATTCGATGGTGATGATTGACCTCGGGTGAGAGGGTAGGCTTGGGAAGGATAGTTTTAAGTGACGGACACTGAGAGAGAGTGGTTGAGAGAGACAAGAAATATGCATGTAAGGGGTGTAGCCTTTTATTCGGTTCTGATAATTTCTTGTTTTGCTTGCAAATTCTATTTTTATTATTGATTTGGTTGAATGGTTTCTTTTTGTTTGTTTTCGTTTGCTTCGCTTTATGTTTTCTGTTTAGTTTCCGTTTGAATTAAATATATAATATTATCATTATCTGCTGGCTATTCATCATCATCATCCTCAATTGTGAAAATTAAATTGATTGCCCCTATGGGAGCCGGATTTAGTTTTAAATTTTTAAATAATTTGTTTATTTATAATTATTAGCATAAACTTTTTAAATCTCTCGTTGGAAATTTCATTTTCTGCAATGACAAAAAAGCAACCGATTTGTTGTTGTTTTTAGAAATAAAATTCTCTATAATCCAAATTATTTTATTAATAATGCTCGCACACGAGGTCGCACACACACCTACAAAATGACATCACTTGCAGCAGTTGTTCGTCGTTTGACTTGGTTCGGCTCCACTTGGCTTTATAACAGATCCTTGATTGTTGTCGTTCTTAGGTAGTTTCTTGGCTACAATGCGAATACAATAATAAATCAGTTAATATAATAACAATAATACACATTTTAATTGTACTTACCGATTGCCAAGAAAATATCATTAACATTCATGCCCGTCTTCGCCGATGTTTCCATGAACAACAAACCATTCTCCTCGGCATATTGCTTCGCCTCGTCGAACTCAACGACGCGAATGTTCGACAAATCCGCCTTATTGCCAGCCAACGCAATGACAATGTTTGGTGAGGCCTGCAAAAGTTTAAAGCCATAAAATTTAATAATTTAATAAATCTATTTATCATATTTATAGTGGGATTTCACAGTACTTTATACAGTTCATTAGTTTTGCATTGCATGGAAAATAAATACTTGAAAATATAGTATTATTATAGATCTATTGTACCCCCTACTGAGCTTAGAGCTGCCTTTCTATTTCAGTTATGCTTGGGAAATTCATAATTTGACTGGAATGATCGACCTTATCATGTCTACTCCAAGAAAATGATTTCCTAGCTATGTACTTCTTTTATGGGCAAATACCGGAAATACTTTAAGGTGTCAAGAGCTCTATTAATGCTGGTAAAGTCTGCAGACTGGTTCACCTACTGCTTCTAGTCAGCTTAGTTGTGCATTTAGTCTACAGTGACCCTTAAGTAAGCCTACATTATTCACTATATTCCTGCCTAGCTTGATTATCTGCTTAAACCTCTTGAGGTTACCTAAAAGAGACTTCCATAGCTGCAAACATGATGGTTGTTCCCAGTCGAATGTTTAACTCTTTTGATCTTAGGCATTATCTGAAAGTGTTTCAGTCTATGCCTACACTTCATTTTACATTTATACTACATACATATATATCATATCTATAATCTATATACATTTATGGACTTTACTCGCTGAAACCCTGACGTGACCATGATTTGCAAAAGTGCAATGAGGCGTTAACAATGCCGGAAATATAAATGAGTTCAATGAGCTAGAGAGACAAGGCAATTAACATTGTATCAATAAATTAAGAGCATACGAATCAAGAGAGAGAGCCCCCGGGGAAAGAGATACTACGGATATTTCGATTATACTCATGATAGATTCACACTCACTTGTTTATGCAGTTCCTTGACCCAGGTTTTTGCACGCTGAAAACTGTCCTGATTCTGTATATCATAGACAACGATGGCGGCCTGCGCCCCTCTATAATACATGGGAGCTAAGCTGTGATAACTGTGAATGCACAAATATATAGAAATCAATTAGTATATTTTATAGAATATGATCGTATGCATTAACTTACCGCTCTTGTCCGGCTGTATCCCAGATCTCGAACTTCACCACTGTATCCTCTATACAGATGGTTTGTGTCAGAAAGGCCGCACCTATCGTGCTCTCCTGATATTCATGGAATTGTCCCTTGACAAAGCGCAGCACTAACGATGATTTACCCACTGCTGATTCACCCAGTAGCACCAGTTTGAATTGGCAACTTTTATTCTGCGACGTTCCATTGGGACGTTGTGCGGCTCCAGAGTTGGAGCCCCCACTGCGTGGTGTTGTTGCCATTTTCTGTTCTTTTTGCCTGTTGTTGTTGTTGAGGTTATCTTTCTTATTGTAAGTTGTTCTAATGGCGCTACAATTGTTGAATGTTTAATTTCGATGCTGATGGAGTTACGGACGGTCAACTCGTGCTCCTGCAAATCTCTATGGCTTATCTGTCACTTTCGTGTGCTGCGTGTGAGTGTGTGTGTCTGTGGTCTGTAAAGAGACAGAGAGAGAGAGAAATATATAGAGAGAGAGTTTATTTACTTGAGTCTTTCAGTCTGCTGATAAAGACAGCTAATTCGGTAAACGTCATCGACCGCTATCAAGCTACATATATATGTATGTATGTGCATTATGCATGTCGCAATCAATGTGCACAATTTATAAATACTAAAAACAATCGTTGTGGTTTACACTCGTTCCGAGAGAGAGAGAGAGAGACACAGATTTGACTCAATTAGGAATAACAATTAATCTACGATTCTATAAAGAAACGCCCTATTAAAATTGCAGCAAGAACTAAAAAGTTATTTGTTATATTTAGTTGCTATGTGCTTCCCCGTAATCCAGCAAGTTGAAAGCTTTTTAAAGCTTTACTAGAACGAGTAGAAACGAAAATGTTAACTTCACCAACAAGGTCAGGGCAAGGCCGAAATCTTATCTACAATAAACTAATACAAACAAGCATATTATATGTACATATGTACATAGATAAATTGGCATCTGGACTTATGTATGTATGTGCTGTATCGTACGCTAATTGAGCGACAAAGTTCAATGTCAAGTGTGTGTCGAGGAGAAATGCTGGCGTGTCAGCAAACATCCAACACAACCACAAAGACTACACACACACATAAAGAAACACACGCAAACATAGTTAATTGCAAATTGCCCTAATCACAACAACAACTAGGAAAAAAACATCTAAAAATATTTCCAAAGACGAAACCTTAAAAAAGTTAGGCGCAATTTGTACATTCTGTTCGTGTTTGTTTGTGTGTGTGTGCACGTGGGTGTGTGTGTTTGTTTAGTTGTGTGTTATATCAACCAAACCCAGAAAGGGTTTTTTTTGCGGATCACATTTATCTTGTTAGATTTGTCTTTTTAAAGTGCTCCGCAAACAATATGCACACACTGACATCTGTGCAAAATTGTTATCGATAAATGCTCGTTCTATCTTATCTGCGGGGCAGACATTGCGAGCCGTTTAATCACTCTATTTGTTCGCCGTATTTTTGGGTCTATTAAAAGTAAAATAAAATATAATATAATGTTCATCTAAATTAAAACTAATTATACAGCACTATCATTAATTGTGTAGTACAATAAGAATAAGCACAATTCAAATCAAGCTACTATTTCGCTACTGTATTGGTGAGCAAGTCAGTTAGTCATGGATACGATAACCGGATAACCCGAGTGACTTAAGGAAAGTCTGCAAATAGTTGTTATCAATACAGTGAACATGAATCACAATTTTACGCATTTTTAAATAGGCGTGGAAAGACTTCTGAAATGCTGATCCACACAAACACATTGAAGGAATTAACTATTTACTCCCACATTTACATACACAATAACATTGTACAACGCCACAGCCAATTAACAGAGCGCTGCTTAAATGCATAGCGAAATCATTGACGGCGAGAGAACAACGATATCCAGCTGTTGTTGTTGTTACTGTTCTATCACAGCAAAGAGAGAGTTCAGCATGGATCTCGCTCTGAGCAAATTCCAGGCGGAAATAGAGGGGCGGATGCAAGTGCAGTCGCAGAGGCAGACGCGGCCAGAGCGGGAAATAAAAATCAATGCAAACTGAATTATGCCAGTTGATATAGCAAAGCTGAAGGAGGAGGAGGAAAAGAAGAATGAAGAAGTGCAATGAAAGTGAAATACTTTCCATATTGTTGTGGCTGTGCATTATTAAATTAAGCGGGCGCCTTAGCATCTAAATTATATATTCAAGCGGCAACAACAACAACGACAAGGAAAAAACTTGGAAAACTTCCAACACTATGAGTTTTCTATTGTTTGCCCCCCGACTCGAGACCCTCTTCGGGGTTTTGGCGCTTTGGAGCAAAGTGCATACCAGCACACACACACACACACACAGCCATACAATACGAGTTTGCCAAGCACGACTTACACACACACACACACACAAAGCTATACATAACAATTTTCTGGTTGGGAGAGTGTCACTCTCTTCTCGTCTTCTCTCACAGTAGTACAGAGTAACAATTTTCACTTCAATTGTTTTTTGCCTTTCTCTCTCACTCTCTTTGTCTCTCCCTTGCACTGCTTTAACGTCGTTGCATTTTATCGCATTTATTACAGATTTTTTTTCAAGTCATTTTGATCTGACACAAATTGGAATTAATTAAGAGGAGATCACATGATTTTAAGAAGGAGAGAGTTTGTAAAATAAGCGATTTCGCCGCACAATATTGTTAATTTCTTTGGCAAACATGACTTAAAAATTTGCGACAATAACGCAATATATAATACGTATTAGTTTCGATCGTACCAAACTGCAAATAGGTAAAAATAAAATAAACACTGCCGATAACAGAAAATTTATAATATTAGCAGACGAGCTGTTGTTCTCGGGGAAAATTCAATAATATAAAACAACGGTTCTGCGGCTTGTCAGGAAATTACCGTAGTGGGCAAAAACAACACTTGAACAGCTGACGATGCGTCATTCACACATACATCTGCATATGAAACTAAACGTCTGCCATACACACACACACAGACAGAATTGTACTTGTGCGTATGTATGCATGTGTAGTTATTTTATGTACACAAAGAGAACAAATGGCAGAGGGTAGAAAAAAAGAGAGCGTAAAACAAGTACCGTTGACTTATTAAGAACATGTTTTTATTGTTTTGAAGGTAAGAAAAAAACGTGGTTTGCTTTAAAAACACTCCACATGTGATGACAATTCATAGGACCTATTTAATTGTCCAGCACTGTGTTGGGTTGGATTCAACAAGTGTAGCGGAATCCCGAACATAAAAATACACACACATACATTATAAAAATAATCAGAACACGAGAAAACATGCGAACTTTAGGGAGAGCCGGAAGGTAATGTAAGCGTAACACGTCAACAGATTTTCGAGTATTTAGCGCATTTTAACATCGTTAGCAATAATATCAAGCGCATTAAGAGCAGATATGTAAACAAAGAAAATGATATATATGACTTTGTTTACATTTCAGCTCTTTTTTCATTCTCTTCTCAACAGGGGAAATATCAAAGGAAGGCGAATCGAAGTGGGGGCGTCGTAGCCTGGTATGACACGATAAGCGACGATTGTAGATAAATTTGACACACACAGTTACACAAATAAACAAACAGACTTGCTGAGTGAGAGCGAGAGAAACACAAAAGAGTTTCGCATTTTAAGACGCAAAAAAAGTTGGAGAACAAAGAATCAGCTCGTTTGGTTGGTAGAAACTGTAGCTCAGCTAATTACTAAAATTTCTCAATTATTCCTCACACCTGCAATTGTTTATTTCAGTCATATTCCCCCTTTAGGGTTATCACAGGCAAAAACCATAGCACATTTGCGATATTTTTTAAACCACTGTGCGCGCTGCTGCAGTTAAACACACTAACACCAATAAGACAGCTAGTGCTATCTCGTTCGTACACAGGCATTCGCATGCAACGCACCCAAATTCAGGGCCAGATATCGCACTCGCTCACACACTGTAGCTGAGTTAAGTAAAGTATGTGTATGTATGTGGTATGTGTGCTTTGTGGGGCGAATTGATTGCTGCGCTCTTGCTCTCTTTCTTCGATGACGATTGTAATGGTGGACATGAAAAATTTTACACAACTTTCTTAATTAATGGAAAAACAACGCGCCCTTCTGGCAAACACTTTTCTAATTTCATTAATCGTTACGCACTTTGATTGTAGCTGCAATATTTTGCACACTTTTCTGCTGACACACGGTTTTTGTTTGTGTTTGTCTGTGATTTACGATTTCTTATTTGCGTTTTCGAACGTTGCGCAGCCACGGAGACTTGGAAACAAACGCACGCAGACAGAGATAGACAGCGACTGATTCCGTCGCCACGGCTCTCAGTAGTTGCAGTTCTTGTTTTTGTCAATTTGCAGGCCTTGCAGCAAATTTGAGTCGGGATTTTCACTTTACTATTCGAATTTTCATTTCCCAATGCAGTTTACGATTTTAATTCAATTTACCACTTTGTTTTTCTGCAAAAATCCTCGATTGAACTTAAATCCACTTACAATTTTAGAGTTGTATTTCGATTTCTGATTCGATTATTAATTATTGAGATGGCAAACTGACTAAAGAGCAACAGCTCTTTTATTTGAACGAAATGAACACTTGAGCGAAGGTTTTCAATTAACCAGGGCTCCTAAAACAATTCAAAAACAAATATTTGCGGATTCAAAAATTTATTCAAATATATATTTTATTATCATCTCATTGTTGGTCACGTATTTGTGTAAAACCGACTGCACTATCATTTACTGTGTTTACGTAACTACATTTTTTAACGGATCATAAGGCTTGGAAATTAGCTTGCTTATTGTTTAATAATGAAATTTATTGTTGTAGCATACTTTCTACTAAAATAGTTTTCTTATTGTTAATTTAACTACATGAATCAATATTCGAATTTAACTGAACACCGTTGCAATATATAATTCTAATCAATAAATAAGCTGTACCATAGTTAATTGAATTGTTTTAAAAGATATTTGAAAACATTAGCAAACATTTAAGTTTACTACAATTATTAATAATTTCTTACGTCAGTATCGCTATCGCAAAAATCTTGTTGCTGTACACAAAGATTAACGTTTATTTGCTTTAATTTGGTATTTTAGTATATTTGGTCACTCTTAAAGTATCCATTTTGAGTATTTTGTGAATGGCAGTAAATGGTAATAACATTGCGAGTCGTGAAGTGAAAACGCAAATCAAAATTAAAGAATCGTCGATTAAATACAATCAAAAACTATTTATAAAAATACATATATTCTTTTCCGAAACGTTGTGACACTTTAACCGTGATTTTCCCAGTCGATAAATCTCAACCGGATCCTGTTGCGAATTTCCGAACATCTACACATGCACTCACACACACACACAGTCGTAATTGTGATCTGTGCTGCGCCTCCTTTGCTGTCGTACACACAAACACACACACACAGAAACTCTTCCCCCCGTGCTGCCGTCGCCGTGTCGTCGTAGTTTTCACAGCTGCAACGCAAATTCTAAAAAGGAGTTTGCAAATCTACATACAACAGTGTCCTGAAAGAAGGAATCCAAAACGCATATTACAAAATACTTGAATAAAAGGTGCATAAAATATTGATTTTACTACACTCGAGTATTGTTTTAATTTGTGTTTTATAGAGTTTTTACATTTCTATTAATTTTATTTGACACAAGCTGTTGCATTTGTGTGTGCGTGCGGTGTGTGTGTGTGCGTGCGTGCGGTGCATGTGTGCGTGTGTTTGCCAGTGGAACATATTAGGTAAAATAATATATTCCCAACTTTAAGCTTATCCTGGATTATACTTTGCACGTGGCATAGACCACATCTACTAGGCGTGCCCCGTTGCATACTATATATCTACATATGTATTTATATATGTATTTGCACATACATAATTATGTATATGCATGTGTGTGTGTACTTGCATTAGAATGTCCCCATACGATACACAATTATAAAGCCCCATAGAGCCTGCAAAGAATAGAAAAAGGGCTAAAGGAACCGATCATACTTAAATAATTCCATAACTAGTGAATAACCCTAAGCTGTGATTGGAGAAAATGAATCGAAGAGTATTCTCCATCTTGGAATCCGAATATCTTATGTAAACTTCCCATATAGAGATTAAAATGTTTCAATAATTTTTCAAACAAGTGTTTAATGCAAACAGCACCCTAACTTATCCTATATCTTTCCCTTCCTCTCTCTGCAGATGGCACAACAGCAACTGCTCTTGACTGGTGGCAGGCTGAAGAAGAACTGAGCGGAAGTTGAGTTTCCCTTTTCGGGGCGGAGATATTGAGAGAATGTTCCGTCCGATCAAGAAGATTTTCACGTACATACAAAAAAATGCCAGCAATGGAACAATGTTTGGCAGCACAAAGATCATAAACTCCTCCAATGACAGCAGCAATGGATCAATGCTGGCAAGGGAGCAGCAGGAGGAGCCAGCGGAGCAGAAGGTAGAGCAACAGCAAGAGGAGGACGACATTGAGCGGCAGATAAAGACATCAATAATCGATGCCAGCAAGGTGAATGCAACAAAATCAAAAGTTTTGCTACCCCTGCAACTGCAATTGGACGATGAACTGGCGGACTTTGCGCATGAGCCAATCACATTGGGTGTTGCTGCTGCCGTTGCCGATGAGGATGATGATGATGAGCTGGACGAACAGTTTCTCGAGCTGGATAATTTTCCAAACAACGAGATTATTGTACTAAGTGATGGTGAACTGAATTCATCGCTGGCCTCGGATAACATAAGCGAGGATCCATTGGCAATTGATGACTTTACGCAGCCATTGGCACGAGCAGGTGGAGGTGGAGGAGGAGCAGAAGGAGCTGGAGCTTGTGAAGAGGAGGATAACGATGTTATTGATGTCGAGGTGGAGAACAATGGTGATTTACTGTGGCTCAAGTTGGACACGCCGGCGACTGTTGCAGCAGAAATGATTCAGAGTTCGCCTGCAATTGATACAAAGCCAGTGGCCACAAAGACCAAAGAGGAGGAATTGCGCAGTGATGGTGGCTCCGATTCGGGCTTGGGCAGTGAAAACGATAGACACAACAACTCAACAACAACAACAGTGACTGCAACTGCAACAGCATCAACTACAACAACAACAACAACAACATTGCCACTGCGTTCAAACTTGAAGAGGCGTCTGGAAGATGATGGCATGGAACTCTCTCTGGTGCCAGAGATGGCAACTGCAACTGCGGGCACACAAAAGCGCTCAAAGCGTTCTATCAATTTTGATAGCGTTAAAGTCTATTATTTTCCGCGGCAACAAGGCTTCAGCTGTGTGCCCACTGCCGGTGGCTGCACACTGGGCATGGGTGCCCGGCATATTGCCTTTAAGACGATGACACTGACCGAGCATGCGGCAGAGCTGCGGCGTGCTCATCGCAACCAGAATCAGGAGCAACAACAACTGCAGACACGTGGCTCCAGTAGCGATGATAGCGAGGAATCTGAAGAGGATTATCTTAGCGAGGGCAGTGGATCGGATGCGGACGATGGCTCCAATGGCTTCCTGCAGCCGGTGACACCAAAACAGCGTCGTGCGCTGCTCAAGGCTGCGGGCGTAAGAAAAATCGATGCCAGCGAGAAAATCGATTGTCGGGATATACGAAATTCGCGTGAGGTTTGCGGCTGTTCGTGTCGCGAATTCTGTGACCCGGAGACATGCGCCTGCAGCCAGGCGGGCATCAAGTGTCAAGTGGATCGCGCCATGTTCCCATGCGGTTGCACGCGTGAGGCATGCGGCAATACAGTGGGACGCGTAGAATTCAATCCGACGCGGGTGCGTACGCATTATATACACACGGTTATGCGGCTGGATATGGAGCAACGTCAGAGTCAAGGTCCATCGAGCAGTAGCAACGGAGGCAGCAGTAGCAGCACGTTAATCTATGGCGCCTCCAGCAACAGCAGCAGCGTCGTTGCTGGTGTCGATGCATCCACTGTGGTGGTGGGTGGTGCCACTACTGCCTCAGCTGCCTCGCATTGCTATTTCATGCAACCGCAATCGAACTACAGCTCCGGCTATGCCTCACCAGCGTATACACTGGAGACAAGTGTCAGTTTCTATCAACAACAACAGCAGCCGCCGCAAGTGACGCCTCCACAGGCGACAGGCTCGTCCGCTGTGTCAACAAACGGCGACAGCAACGCCAACGGCAGCAGCAGCAACGGAGGCAGTGTATCACAGCAATCTAGCTATGCTGCCAGCTATCCACAATTGGATAGCCTGGATTCTGGCCTATTTGCCAGTGGCAGCAATGTAACGCCCTCCTATGGTGAACTACTGACGCCCACTTATCACCCAGCACTCAGCTATGGCAGCGCACAGGTGAGCTTGGATGTCTCACTTGAAATCGATGAATATTAATAGCAACTATTTGTTATTGCAGCTCAATTCCTACACCACGTATCAGCAGACATCACCAGTATCTGGCAGTGTCTCAACCGGCTCGTATAGCTCATGTGCGGTGCCATCGGTGCGGCCTTATGGCAATGCCACCACCACCGCCTCGAATGCAACGCAATATCAGCATGCGAATGCCTTGGAAACCACCGTCGCCGCCTCGATGAACGTGCGGAGCAGCAGCAGCAGCAGCATATCGTTAACGGCCAGCAGTTGCTCCACTGGCCTAACCCGGCTAACTGGACCAGCGGATTTCTTAAGCCTAAATGCGCCCCTTAACAGCTCGTCGCGTCTGTCACAGATAAATGATCTGCTGCAGCATAATCGGAATACCACCGTCGCATTGGTAGCTGTCTCTGAGGGTTATGCGGCAAGTAGCAGCATCAGCAGGAGCAGAACCAGCACCACCAATAGCAGCAGCACCACCACCACCATCGACTCCATTGACACACCGCCCATTGTGGAGGAGGCGCAGCGTAGCAATTGTATGACATTTGAGGAGCTGCCGCCGTCGCTTATCAATCCTGCGCCAATTGTTGCTGTTGTGGAGCAGCATGTGGAGCGAAAGCATCTGTCTGTATCCATAGCGCCACAACCACGACAGCCCATAGATGCCAGCGTCGCTCTGACCAACACGTTATCCAGCACCAGCAGGAGCAGCAGTGAAGGCATCTAGAGAAGCTGCGATATAATAGTTTTTATAGCAATTTTACACAGCAGAAGACTTAATTATGTTTAAGCGTCGGCAGCGTCGGAATCAAAACAAAACTATGTGTCTATATACCCCCGGTAACCATCTCCTCCTGCTCCTCTCGCTCCTCGCCTTAGTTGCGTTCTATCAGATACAACACACAGATATATATATATATATATATATATATATATATTTAACTGGCCCCGCCTTGTATAAATCAGTTTTAATTGTTACAAATTAACTAATTAGCCTTAAGTACACATTGTAATTTAGTCACTTTGTTGCTTAGGTTCTTGGATCTATAACTAATTGATTAACTATAATAGTTTTGCAGCAGGCCATCTCTCTCAACACTTCCCGTTCCCTTCCCCGTTGTTTCAACGAATTTAATCAAGCTAAGAGTTATCCAATTACTGTACCATATATATACATTATATAGAGTTCAATTTAATCAACTTAATTCTCTTCTGTTTTGTTTCCTTGTTTCTGAATTAATTCTCTCTCATAATTTATTGAAATTTCTTGCATTTAGTTACAGATTTTCGTTTTTAAAATAACCATTTTATTTTTGTTTATCTAACTTACATTTTATTAATATTTTCTATCGATATTCATGTGTTTTGTGCGTTTTTTTTGATTCGCTGCTTAAGTATTCATTTAGCCCTTTAAGTTCTCCGATTAGTTCTAATGAACCCGGCGGCAGCAGCAACAACAAAAACATAAACAAAACAAAATCAGCAACAACAAATATACATTAGAAATGAATTAGAAATACGTATATAAACTCAAAAAAACAAAATGCAAAAAAATGAAAACAAAACATCAAAGTAAAGAAAGTAATTGCAATTATTTAAATAAATATTGAATACAAAATAGAAGAACAAGAGATTCAATTAAGGAATCTGCCCTTATTTAACTGCATCTAAAGATCATCTTTAATTTTTAAAAATTATTATTTATTATTGAATCTTCTTTAACTATGCTTAGCGCGATAATCTAGTGCGACGTCTCATCGAAACTGACGCCAATTTGACGTCGTATCTGATCCGTAATTGCAATGAGCTCCAGACTGTCTGCATGCGTGTACTTGGGACTCTCCAGCAGACGTTTCTCGATGCATTTGCGAACCTCTTCCGCCTCATAGCGCAGCCCACATGAGTTCGTATAATGGAAATCGAATTTGGCATTGGGCAGAGGCCACGTTTCTGTTGGTTCATTGGAACGGGTTAGCTGTGTGCAGCACCAGTAGTTCGACAGCTGTAAAAGGTAAGGCAAATGAGATACTATATATAGAAGCTGTAGAAAATATAACTGTTTATTTCATTCTTGCAGGTATTGCAATTTTGCTTGGGCTTATCATAATTTGAAGAGGAGAGACGGCTCTTCGTAAATGGACAAAGGTTATTCTGCCTTCCTAGTGAAACCTGAGAGATCGTTTGTCGTGTAACTGCACACAAAAATATTGTACTCATTTATTACTGTACAACATTGAACTGAATACAGCCAGTGAATGGTAGAACATTCATGCACATGCACACGGAACTATAAGAACTTGTAACCAATTTAACAGCGAAAGATTAATACTTCCTTTTGAAGGCATTTATACAGTACTCTATTGCATATGCACCAAGAATGGTAGAGTGGGAAGACGCATCTTAATCAGTTGATAGCTCACGAGTTGTACTCACTTTGATCTCCCCCTTGGTGCCCACAATAAGTGCATCGTTCTCCAGATGCTCCAGTCCTGTAACCAATGCGAGCAGACGCCGATTATCACCGTAATCCAGTATGAATTCCGTCTGCACATCCACACGATCGCCGTTCAGCTGCGTTCCACTGGGAATGATCTTTACTGGCGCCCGTCCGAATACAAACTGACCCAGCTGCAGGGCATAGATGCCAATGTCCAGGGTAATGGAGCCACCCAGTGCACGACTGGCTATGCGCTCCACATTGGCCAGACGGAAACCATGTTGCAGTTTGATTGAATTCACCTCACCAATGACATCCGAGAGCAGCAAGTCTCGCAGGCGATCGTAGCTGGGAAAGAAGCGACTCCACATGCCTGCCGCAGATGGAGAGAGTGAGCTTTGAGTATACTTTATATACCTCTTTCAACTCACCCTCCATTAGGAACAGGCCACGCTGCTCGGCCAGCGCATAAAGCTCTTGGGCCTGTGCCAGGCCCAGGCACAGTGGTGTCTCGCACAGCACATGCTTGTCCCGTGTCAACATCAAACGCACCACAGCATAATGAAAGGGATTCAAGGTGCCGACATAGACAACATTCACCTCACGATCCAGGGCCAGGGCATCGAAACCATCATAATGACGCGGTATTTGATTACGCTGGGCAAACTCCTGTGCACGTTCGCCCTCCACATCCGCAACGGCTACGACTGCATGATGACGCCCGTTGCCCGTTGCTTCAATGGTGCCCAATGCTGTGACAAAGTCTTGTGTGATTCGTCCAGCCGCCGCAATGCCCCAATTGAGATTCTGACCCTGCATACTGTGCTCGCTAATCGTTGTGTCTTCTCACCTCGAAATCGTTGGACCAACTGTCCCAAGTTGCAGTTGCAATCGCAGGCGTGAGGGTTCCTTATCAGTGCTTGGCATCTGCATTCACTGCAATTGCATTTTTTCATTACATTCCACTGATAAGAGAAGCGCACGGGTTACCCTCGACTATCTCTTCCCCCCTTCGTTCCCTTGAAGAGTTGCACGACTGTCGTGTGTCCCAACGTGCTCGACATTTTGCCGAGTTAAGTTCGTTTTGCTGATCGTCCGCTTTTCTCTCTCTCTCTCTCTCTGTCTCTCTCTTAAAAATATAAATAATAATGAAATTTGTTGAAAATATTGTAAATTTCATTGCTATACAATCAGATTAAAATCTGTGTCAATTAATCAATTTATAGAAAGTTAAATGAATTTCAATCAGTTTGTGCCACTGTGCCAATTGGGGTGCTAAATACCTCGCAGTAGTCACATGTCTTGCGAATACGCACACAGTCCGATAAGGCCTGGAGACGAGCCCCCTTTTGTTATGGTTGAGGTTAGAATAGACGATCTTCTAGCTTTCTATTATATAGTACACTTTAATTGTTTTATACAATCTACAAAATCATAAGTATTTTCAATTGAAAACTTCATTTACGTATAATATTTGACCCTTAACAATGTCATCTCGACAAAAAATGCCCCCTATTGAATTGAGGTGGTCTCTTATCTCTAGCTCTTGAATACCCGATTTGATTTGTAGTACCAAAGTTTATCAGAATAAGCTGATAGTCGGCTTTATGTATAAACAAACTGTTCGACTGTACTGACTATTAGAATTTCCTAAATATCTTCAATGTAAAATTTATCGATCGCAACCAAATTGACTTTATTCATTTGGATGGCGATAATTATTGTGCACACCAAAAATTAACTCTCTAGCTTAAAAAGTGCGCTTGCAATTCGATTTTTATTGATTTACGTTAGCGGAAGGGGGCGTGGCACACTTCTAAAACAAACTTTGCCTACGTGCACTAATAAGATTTATTGTCACCAAATTTGGTGGTTCTAGCTCTTATAGTCTTTGAAATATAAGTGTTCATACAGACGCACATGATCATATTGAGTCGGTTGAAGACTTTGTGTTGTCTTCTGCCTGTTTAGGTTTTAATGCCCTTCTACCTTATGTGTACCGAACATACATATGGTACACATACATACTTCATTAACAATAGAAAGTTGATTGGAAAAGTAATCAAAAACTCCTTTTAGTGGTTAAAAATCATTTATAGTTACAGTTACATATATTTATGATAGATTATATAGATGATGTTATTGTCTTTTTATTCCTCATCGAATTTGTTGAGCACACCGATCTGTCGACGGATCGTATCTTCGATTTCGGCAAAGAGCAAACTGTCTGCATAGCTGACATTCTTGTTCTCCACATCGCCAGCGATAATGGATTGACGCACTGCCTCGGCCTCGTAGCGCATTGCCTCCGAGTTGCCATAGTTGGTGGCATATTTGCCTTTGGGCGGCAGCCACTCCTTCTCCTTGCCATCAATATCGATCAGTTTGTTGGGTGACCAGAAGTCAATCAGCTGCAAGTGAATAGAAGCACAAAAGCACACAAATTCCGAGTTGAGTTGAGTTGGCAGAAGATAAAGGAAGAAGCAGTCGAACAAACAACGCGATTATATGTTACATATACAGATACACATAGGCTGCTCTCTATCGCAGCTGGAAATAACTTTTGTGACGTCACCAGGGGGCACTCGAGCTTTGATCACTCGCCGGGAACGTGACACGTTTTATCAGCTACTAGTTGGTGCTTTGTTGTCTACCGGTGGGGAAATCAATTCTGGCAAGTCATTGTGGGCGTTGTTCGCCACTGTCGCTTACCGTCACTTGTCCTTTGGTGCCCTTGATGACAGCCTTGTTGTCCAGCTTCTCCCGTGATGACATACGAATGCGTGCAGTGCGACCACCGCTGTAGGTGAGTGTGGCAGACACATCATCATCAATGCCCTCCGCATTGGTCAGGCCGGTGGATTCAATTTTCTGTGGTGGCTCCTGGAAAGCCCACTGCGATGCCTGAATGGTGTAAATACCCAGATCATAGACAACACCTCCGCCCAGCTCACGCTTCCTGCAAGTAGCAGATGTAATTAGTATCATTTTGATGCAGGGAATCCCTTGAACGCAGAGGGTAAGCACTTACTGCAGACGCTCCACACCAGCCAGGGGAAAGCCAAAGTTCACAACAACATCCTTGATCTCACCCAGAGCTCCAGTCTGGATAAGCTGACGCACATGCTGGTAACTGGGGAAGAAACGGGACCACACGGCCTCCATGAAGAAACGCTTGTTTGCCTTGGCTGCGGCCAGAATGCCCTCCACCTGTTTCTTGTTCATGGCCAGAGGCTTCTCGCAGAGCACATGCTTGCCATTGTTGAGCATCAGCAGGGATACCTCATAATGCTGGGGATTCAGTGTGCCAATGTAGACCACATCTGCATAAAAAGAGGATAAAGATGATTGAGTAAGCACATACCTTAATATAATAAACCTTCCTTCTGGTTTATACTCACCAACATCCTTGTTCTTGGCCAACTCCTCGTAACTGCCCAGGGCGGTGGGAATCTCATGCTTCTTGGCAAACTGGGCGGCACGTTCCTGTGAGCGTGCAGCCACTGCCACAACCTTGTGATCGCTGGCCGGGAGTGTGCTCAGTGCAATCACGAAATCCTCGCTGATCTTGCCAGCGGATGCAATGCCCCAACGGATCAGATTGCTTGACATGTTTAATGCTGCTCTATCGACCTGCGAATGAGTTCTACGTGAAATGTACTCTGGGTTAAATATGAAAACGGTAACGAATCTGGGCCATGTTATCAATGGAAAGAGAAGGAAGACAGCGATAGGGAGAGAGAGAGAGAGAGAGGGAAAGAGCAAAGCACAGTAGAGAGAAACAGAGATAACTATACGCCCCGATACACTAGCAATTGATAGCCACTTCAGTGTTCATCACGACATCCCCTAACAAGGCTATTTCAGTGTGTGCCTGATAGAACCACCTAAGAATGTTTCAAGAACTTTCTTTCATCTTAATACAAAGCAAGGAATATGCTCCCCATGGAACTACTTGCCTGGATTGAAGCTGATGGGAAAGGATTAAATTGTAAATTTTGGTTATTGTATTATAGACTCTATTATCATCCACAGTAAGATCTGCGATTGGGCTGACCGTCTAAGCTGAATTCTCAATAAAGGATGAACATTTCCATTAAATTTGTTCTTACTTTTCCATGTAGAAAACTCTACTATAATTTACAAATGGAGTTAATAGTTAGCGAGATCTACAAGATTTCGATATATAGAGAATTTGAATTTCACAATTTCGTAAAAGTTTGACCTTCATTGAACTATCGACGCTTACTCTGCACAATTTTAAATATTTTAACTTATCGCTTTTACTGATTGAACGAGCCCCTGCTCTAAACAAGGAAATCTTTTGAGTATCAATTAAAAAATGATAAAATAAAAAGCTAATTGTCATTCTGTTTACGTGCAGAACTTTACGATTTGCGAGCTTTTTTTTGTTATATGCAAAATGTACTACATATCTTTACCTATTGTTCTGTTCATGGGTGTAGATGTAAGTGTGTGTTTATACATATTTATTTCTATTTACAAATGCAACAGGTGCGGCAGTTATTGATCACACATTTCTAACAATAAATGAGAATAAATGCACCCAATCTTTATTGACATATGTATGTACATATATTTATAAAATTTATATATGTATAACATTATATACGCTATAACATAGATGTATACTTTATCAATAATATAATTAACATTATCAATATTAAGCCATACATAACCTCCCAACACTCATTTACCGCCCAATTTTATAGTGCCAATTAGATTTAAATCTGATTTAATAAATCAATTATAAAAGCTTACCTTGTTGTATTATACTAATTTCGAGTATAATTATAGCTACGAATTTGTTTAAGCACACTTAAAACTTTCCACTGAGTTGTGTTCAAAGCAAAACAAAAATAGTTTCTGCTGTAACTTAACAGTAGCACAACAGAAAACTGAAAGCTAATAACATTAACAGTGAAGTAATTAAAATATGAAGCGGCACTTTTAAATTCTCTTTTAATCAAATAAATTTATTGGTATTGTGATAATTATTATTGTAATTTGAAATAATGTGTTTATTTAAACATTAAAAGATATTCCGCTTTGATTTCCGGGCATTTGAATGAAGCGCCCCTGGTGGATGGCTTCATATTTGGCCTGGTCAGTGAAAATATTTACTGCAACCCTGATCAATGTAAAGGAAATATATGTAACTAAATTATAATGCAATTTTTAATTCAACGTTAGAAACTTCAAAAGAAACGACTTTTCAGGAAAATCAAAATATGCTTTTCCAGATTTTTTAAAGTTTTTAAATATAGTTTCCTTAACGTAAAGGTGGTCGATTAAATGGCGGCAACATCCTAACGTCTTTTTCTTCATCATCTGAATTATTAGATAGGTCATCAAGCAACATGGAGTCATTGCCTTCGTAGCTCAGCAACTGAAAATCTCGCACCAATGTCGAGGCATTAGACGAATAACCTGAGAGTTCGCTGGCAACATCAGAGAATGCGGTGGTTGGTGAGCTCCGATTAGTTGCATTTGGCTTGCCGATGGTGTCCCTTAAAAAAGCTGTCATATCCGCTTTGTAGATCCTAACAGGGACCGAGCTGAAGCCGAAATTCAGCTCTCCATTGGCTGCTTTAATGGGGGCCAGCGATTGTCGGTTGAGCTTCAGAATGGCCTGACAAGTGGGTCCCGAACTCTTCTCAATTTTCACTACCCTCCAGTCGTGGGTTGGCAACTGGGGATTGCATCGCTGAAGCATATTGAGAATAACTTCGGGCTTGGCCAGCGATGTGGGAATCCAGATACGTGCTCGTGGTTGACTGGGCAACTCGCACCAGTCCAGAGCAACTAGCTTCGCTCCAGGATACACTTCACCCACCCTGGCCACTGCAGCCTTGTATAGCTGAACCGAGCGCGCATTATCGCAGGCAATCACCTTGATGTTTCCCTGATACCAGCCCACATCTTTGCAGCAGGGTGGAGGACCCGGCAATTGACGCAACAACTCAAAACATCGAGGGGCCAAAGCAGTTTCTATCCACTTCCAGTGGCTACGCAGTACTCGATCATCCGGTTGACCCTGATCAAGCACGCCCAGCAGCATCTTCGTCTTGGCCATTTCCACAAAAGACTCCCGTGGTTGCAGCCGAGCTCGCTTCGCGTTTTTCACTCCTGTTGCCTCCTGTGGGTACTGTCGCTTTGTCTGTACGTGCTCATCACGGGACCATTCCAGGCTAAGATTCGGCAACACCTGCTTAGCCCATCGCAACTTCTCAAGCCACTCGGGCGTTGGGTTTGCAAAACGTTGCTCATTTTGACGCTTCAGTATTAGTCCAGCAATCCGTTTCTCTGCGGAGCTATAGCTTCTCATTTCCTGCGCCTCTTGCTGGGCGTGATCGGTAGACAGCTGCGCTGCCCATCTAGCGCAATTGTAGTGTACAAAATTACCAATCTCACTCCGACTCTGAAAGCTTCTATTGCTACCGATCTCACTTCTGGTGTCTGGATTCCGAAAATATTGAAAACTAACATTTCTATAACTATTTACACTTCCGATCTCACTTCTGGTTTCTGTTTCCCGAAAGTTTCGCATACTACCGAAGTCACTTCTGGTGTTCAAATTATCAATATCGTTTCTGTTCTCTGTATTCTGAAAACTTCGAATACTTCCGGCATCACTTTGGTTTTCATACTTAAAATTTGATTTCATCATTAGTGCATAAATCCGTTGCAAATCAAATGCATTATCTATATATTTTAAGAGTTATTTGTAAATCCGTTTCGTCCGAAAAGTAATTTTGTAAACTTACCTACAAATATTCAAAAAATGTTTACTTTGGATTGCGGGAATCTGAAAATGTGTATTGAAAATAAGGAAATTGAGTAAACATTAAATTTATAAAATATATCCTCCCAGTGATTTTTCTACACAATGAGAGTATGTTGGTTCTGAAACGACGCGTCGTTTTATGGTAAGTACGTTTCGAATATCACTCATAATTTACGATGCTCTTTGTGTAAACACAATATATGTATGTATATGCAATGCGCCAAGTTGGAACTCCATTTGAATGTGTGTGTATTATGTATCACTCGCCTTTCAGTTCGGAAACTAAACACATTGAGGAGTTGAGAATGAAGGAAGACTTGAAGCGCAAATATGCTGTGTCAGCAAAAAGTAATGTGTATCTGTGTATTTGTTTATATTTGTATGCGTATTCAAACTGAGTGTACTATATAGTAAAGTATTTAAAATGATCTTTTTAACTTCAACATTTCCAATTAGATTGAATATTAAATTCGAATTGAAAGCAGTTTCAAATTTTCTTTATAAAATGAAATTATACCTGATTTAGTTTAAAATCCAGCAGACTGATTTATATAAAAACGAAGTAAACTGCTTCTACCACTTAGGATATGTATGGCGAAATTAATGCAGAGAACACATCTATTCAAATCAAAGATTCTTCAACTATAACAGAAATTCGCAAGTGCACTGTTAAACGTTCTCTGTTAAACGGAGGAGTAAACTGTGAGTGAATTCTGTTATATTATACCATTCGCATGCAAACGCAAGTTCTTTCGAATTGACCATTCACTGCGACCATCACGCAGCTGAGCACTGATTTTTTTACTTAGTAAAAGTTAATTTTTAGTGTTGGCTCCATTTCTTTCGACGGGATTCTACTAGATCAATGCTCTATGCCTACAAACAGATATAGCTTTAATATATTATATCTGTCAAAAATTGTAACTAGGGCAGAGTTAAAGTTGTAGCTAACGATAAACAAAAATTTACAGCATCATCAAAAGGGGAGGCGATCCGATGTTTATCGCTTGCTAAAAAGTTGACCTCTTCATAAGTTTAAGTGCGAAACAATGGAAATTGATTGAGGCACGTCACACAATACACAACGTCAACGTCATGAGCATGAACTGAAAGTGTATGTGGAAATGTGAAAAGCAAACGCAAGTGGGAGAGAACCTACAACTGGATCAGGCTGGTGTGGAACAGGTGTACAAGAGTATAACATTTGAGTAAATGCGTGCCGCAGTTGGAGCTGTGCAGCCTCATGCCAGCGTGGAGCCACCCGTTATGTCACGACTCGACTATGAACAGAATGCTCTGCATCATAGTAGCCTCCTTGTGCTGCTTCGAGGCGTTGGACCCTCGCGTGCTCGCATACTGCAGCGGGCATTCGAGCGGGTGCGACGTGTCAACAATATCAAAGTAACGGGTAAACTATCGTGTCTCAAATAGCAAAACAATTCCAACTGGCAGACACAAAATAATTCAAATTGTATCTCGTCTTACCCCTCGTAGACTCCAGCGGCGTTGTGCGCACAATTTATTTTCGCTTCATTCACGAACATCCGGTGGAGCATAACGATTGGGGAGACTTCCAGACGCATCGTCGCTTGCTTGGCCTGGTGACAATTGGAAAATTTGATAACCAAACGGAGCTCAACGAGCTGTGCCGGCATCACGAATCCCTTAAGGTTCGTTATGGCAGCACGTTATACGAGTCTCGTGCCATATTCTTTGGACCTGATGCGACTCAGCCAGACAACGACGTGATAACAACAAATCATACAGATGTCGATAACGCTGCTCAACTGGTGCTTCAGACAATTGGTGAAAATGCAGCCAGTCCAGATACCAAGCTGCCTAAGGAAGAGCGTGCTGGTGGTCGGCTCCAGGATGAGTACACTACTCCATCGAATTTCAAGTCGCAGGCTTTCTTCTATCGCGAGCAAGACAGCTGCTCCGATCTGGAGACACGTGTCAGTGACTTCTTAAATGCTCTATTCTGGGTGCTGGAATCACGGCGTTTGGAACGTTCACGCGAAAAGCCCGACAAGGTCAGTCTCCTGCTGGCGCCGTTCGAGAAACGTGACTTTGTGGGCCTCGACATGGAGTCGCGTAACAATCGTAAACGCTGCGTGGGACGTGTTATGAAAAATCTTGCAGATTTGTCACTGCAAGCTGGCCTGCTAGAGGACTCACTTAGTCTGTATCACAATGCCAATGAGACACTGCGCTCTGTGGGTGATTCACTGTGGGTGGGCGCCAGTGAGGAGGGACTCTGTGCAGCTTCCGCTGTTATACTGTATCCACAAATGCGTGAGATTGAAACACTACACAGAAACGCATCGCTGCAGGAGACAGGCAAGTAGTATTCACATTCTTATTCAAATGTATTCGCTTTACTAAACTGCTGTCTATAACGTAGGTACTTCACCACTGCGAAATACGCCGGAGAAGTGGCGGGCAAGCGATGCGACAAAGAAAATAAATACCAGCACTGCTGGAGCTGCTGCTGATGCGCTCACATCACACTCCTCTTCCTGCTCATCGGTATCCTCCATATTGACAAATAATTCCTCGACATCGGGCACTGCCACGCCCACAACCTCAACATCATCTTCCTCGACATCGACAATATCGGTGACTCCGTTTAGTCATCGCAACGGTGAGTTGCCTGGCAACATACTCAAGCCGGAGGAGATCACAAACTATTATCGCAAGGCGATAATTAACTACAGTAAATACCGCCATGCGGCCACCATTGAAACGGAAGCAGCTCTGAAGGCTACACGCATTTGCATTGAGCAGAATCGTCCACTTGATGTGGCAATGTTTTTGCAAAATATACTCTACATAAATCTCACCATGAGCGAATCTGAACGTGTTAAACGATTTGAGATTATCACAGAGCTTTATCAGCAAATTGGCTACCAGCGCAAAGCAGCATTCTTCCAGAGATTGGCGGCACTTAAACACGTTCAGCAGGGCAGCCAAGCACCGGATTGGACACAGAGCTATCGTTTAATGTTGGGCAGCTTTACTGGTTATCTGCTATCGTTGGATCCCCTAGAGGTGCTAGAGAACGCCGCTGGTTGGCCTGCGCTTCAAATTGATCTGGTACAGAGTCTAATCACCGCTGCCAGACGTCTGGGCCATTCGGCGTTGGCCACACGCCACATGACGTTCCTACTGCAAACCCAATGGGACAACATGTCCCCCACTGAGCAGAGCGAAATGGCTGTTCAATTGCAGAATTTAAGCGCACAATGCGAGGGATCCCCCGTGCCGCTTGTGCTGGAGAATGGAACTGTGATACCGCCTGCAAATTTAACCGACCTACCATATTGCATGGAAATTGTGGTTAAGGATTTGGCTGCACATTTGCGACCGCAGCGCATTAAGATTGCCAAAGCCGATAGCGGTCCGTTTTTGTTTACGCCCATACACTTTAATTCGATGGATCGTCGCGAGAAAAAGGATAAAAATAAGATAGGTACGTAGAAATGTATAGTATAAAATATGGAAATTTATTAACTCTGTTCTTTTAACAGCTTTTCAATGGGTACATAATGATATGAGCGAGGTGTGTCTTCGTCTGCGTAATCCCTTGCCCTTTGAACTGGCTGTCACGGACATGCGGCTGCTTACCAATGGTGTGGTCTTTGAATCCCTGCCCCAGACTGTCGTGCTGCAGCCACATGTGCCTACCTATGTCTCACTGCATGGCACCCCCATTGAGACTGGTCAATTGGATTTGCAGGGCTACAGCACACACACACTGGGCGTCAAGTCCAATTGCCGGCTGAAGCATATGCGTGGAAGACACTTTCAGCCCAATTATCTGGTAGACGTGATACCTGCCCTACCCAGGATCTCTGTGAAAACATCACTGCCACAGACGGCAACATTTAGTAATATGAACAAAGCCGACATTGTGGTCACCTCGGCCGGATTGACTCTATATAATGGCGAGTCTTCTAGCTGTACAATTACCATACGCAATGAAAGCAACACATTGCCGCTAGAGCATCTGGAGGTTAATATCAATTCAAATGTCGAGCAGGAGGTGCAGAAGAAAATGTTTCGCATTGATGAACAGGCGCTGCAGGTAAGATTTTCTTTGCCAGTTAATAATGTATGATAATAATATAACAATTTAATTTCAGGCTCAGCTGCCAGTTGCTCCACTCAGCTCCATTGAATTCGTGCTGTATATTTATGCTGATGCGGATTTTGTTTGCCCTGTTCCTAGCAGCAGCACTGGCCCAGCTTCATCTGACTATGGCAGCTCTTCGATATCACACTATTCCAATGTATCATCTTCAGGTCATGCCAGTCTGCCTGTGCGCGTCAGTTCACCTCAGAGTCGACGCCAGGAGTTACGTGGATCGACCATCGCGGGTGCACAACATTCACTGGCTGCTCTAAATCTACAGTCTGGAAGCGCAGCTGCTGGTCCCAATGGGCGTACATCGCAGTATACCCAACAGATTGAGGCTCAATTGCGACTCAAGTACTCTGGCGGAGAGGCCTTAATCGCTGGCTATTGTCGTCAGTGTGCTGTTTCCTTTAATTTGGAGTTGTTGCCCAGTGCGCAGATAACCAGCTGGGATGTGCTGCCCGCAGAGATGTGAGTTGCTCAAAGGGAATCCTTTATATTTTAAATTTATTCAACCTCTCTTTGCAGTCCCTCACAGTTCTATTTGGTACTGGATATATCCAATTTAACCGCTCAAGAAATGTCGCTCAATTACACTGATAACAAGAATATACTCATCGAGGCCAAAGAAAGTTGTCGCGTGCCCATTCCAGTAGATCGTTGCTCGCTGGAACAGGTCTGTGAAGCACGAGCAGCCGAAGCTGCTGAGAACTTGGAACGCGGTAAGAGATACATCTATATACATAAATTATGCATTTACTAATCATATTCATTCTTCCTCTTGGCAGAGCTCTGCTTTCGTACTCAGCTGCTTTCGTTTAGCGATGCTCTGAGCAAGCTCTGCTCCACTCATATAGCGGAAAAGGTCAAGATCAATTGGTTACTGACCGGCACAGATATACAGGGTATTGCTTCGTTGCGTGGCATATTTTTATCTCATGCCATGGTGGATTTGACCACCGTCTCTCCGCTTCACTGGGGTAAGTAATGCCTAATTGAAACTGAAAGTATATAATATAATCTTTCTTTTTATAGCAATTAGTTTCCGTAATGAGCCAGTGCAACCGCATAGCGAGATAACGTGCACAGTGGGACAGCGTGCCGAGCTGAGCATTAAACTGACCAATCAATCGCAGCAGCCGCTTAAGAATCTGGTGCTCACCATTAAGTTCTATCAGGACTATCTTAATGGTATGGAAAACTATAATCTGGAGACACGTGTAGCCATTTCTGGACCCAACAGGTGCGTTAAAAAAGATATGTTTAATTATTATTAATAATTATTTTTCATCTTGCAGAATAACAATCCCTGTGCTGGAGAAGCAGGAAGAATTGCAGCACAACTGCTCTGTGATATTCTTTACGCCTGGTCGCTTCAAAACCAGCATTGAGTGCGTCACAAAGCCGCAGCAGCAAAGCAGCAACAGTATTTTGACACGGTCCTCTCCTGGAACTGGAACTGCCGCGACTACAAGTCAATTAGATGGCCTGCCCCCTTCTGGATTCGAGGAGCAACAGGCGCATACTTGGAAGTTTATACCGCCCATTGAGGTGACTGTTGTTGAGCAGTGATTGACTAATAATTGTTAACCCTTGTAGTTTAGTTTCGTTGTACATGTATTTGTTTATAGTGTATACCGTGTACTGTATATGTACCTCGCCCCTTTCCTATATGGATATATATAACGATATATACAGCTAAGCTTTGTTGTAACCTGAAAAGCAATTGTTTATAAAATAAAAAACAACATGTATGTATGTATGTATATATAACATATATTTAAGCTCAAAACGCACTATGCTTCATAGGGACAAAGGCCATATAAACATATATTATAGTACGTTCAATATAGCATATATAAAGCTTTAGCCGTGCAAGTGAATTTAGCATAATTATTAGCCAATGTTTCGCCCACTAAATTCTCAATACAACATACAACACACAACACACATACATACTATGTACATAAATATTTAAAATATTTTTATACAATATCAATAAAAATGCCGAAGTTCTGACTGCAATCCACGTACATAAGATATATGTGTGTACATAAATATACAATTCAAAAATACATATTTATATTATT
Organism: Zaprionus lachaisei; assembly: GCA_018901815.1. NCBI lineage: Eukaryota > Metazoa > Arthropoda > Insecta > Diptera > Drosophilidae > Zaprionus > Zaprionus lachaisei. The sequence continues at coordinate 3,490,501 of JAEIFI010000109.1, forward strand.
TAAATACATAGAAAAATGCGATAAAGTATACTATATCGAAGTCGAAAATATTATCCCAAGCGTCGTATATCGTCCCATGAGTAGCCACTGCGTCGCAATAGAATGCACGAGAGCACAAAGACGTAATATCCTCCAGGTATTATGGTCAATACACCGATTATAACGAGTGCCCAGATTCGATCGGAACGTTCTTTATGATCTGCCATCCAATCAAAGGCTGCACATATCATGCAAATCTAAACCAAAGAGAAATGTGAGTTCAATTGCTAACGCGACTTTCCTTTCTACAAACCGATCCGCTGACAAAGAGTGAGAGTATTATTGTAATAATCTTCCATGGTTTTGCCTCATCGACCACTATCGGCACTGTCCATTGTTCGTTAACGAAGCCATCGGTCTGGTCTTCATCTACTTTGATATAATCGCCACCATGCGACGTCGTAGCGCCGACATTGAGTCGTCGTCTCGAATCGGATTTAGCTGGAGTCATATTTGGTAACATGTTCGATGCGACGTGGTTAATTGCACCTGTTCGCTCGATTTGGTATCGCACAGTTTTCAATGTTGCTGCACATCAGCATTGGACAATGCTGAAATTTTGTTTGTTTTGCTGATTAAAACGACAAATGGGGAAACAGCTGATCACGCCGTGTTGCATGCGTTTCGCTGTAACTGGCAAAACACATGTTTTTGAAATGTTGGCGCCAGTATTGTCAAATGTCAAAAAGCAATAATTGTTTCCACTTCAAATGGGTTAAAGGCGCAACTATTATTTTAAAAATAATATATTAGTACTTTTCGAATAGATTACTAATTGTCTGCCTTTTGAATGCAATAAATTTGTCTTTCTTCATAAATTAAATTCAGTTTAAAAATAATACATTTACTTTTATGTTTTTTCAATGACTTTATTTGTATATTTTTGACTATGGGACAATCTCAGGATTTAACTGTTACTGCTACACAAATCCGTCCATTATCTGTAATTAAATATAAGCAAGGTGATTAGATAAAACAATCATTAGCAAAGAAAATTTTCAATTGTATATCTTTAATAAGGTCAGTTAAATAAAGTTAGATAAATCAGTCATAGACTTCAGTTGTCCCTATCTCATTTTTCATCATAGAGTTTTTAAACAAATACAAAATTATGCTAAACATACCGGATTTTTCGACACATTGCTCTCGATGACCTGCATTCGTTCACTTGACTGCACTTTAATCTAAAAATAGAGAAATGTCCGTACATTAGTAACGATTATGTATATATTTGACTTATTTATCCAATTTGTAAATAAATCAGTTATGTATAATTTGATAAATCAATCATAGACATCAGTTGTCCCTATCTTAGTTATCATCATAATTTTATAAAATTGTACAACATTTTCAATTCAACATACCTGTGATTTCGGAACTCCTTTGAAAGCATTACAATTCCTTTGAGTTAGCCATATTATCTACAAAAAAAAGTAATATGCTTACATTAATATCATTATTTAATTTGACATATACAGTTTGTGTGTTTGTGAATCAGTTTCTTAAAATTTGATAAATCAGTCATAGACTTCAGTTGTCCCTATCTAAAATTTCATCATTTTGATGTATACATTTAAGATACATTTTTTATAAAGAACACTTACTTTATATGAGATTTCTTAGTTAAAAGAAAACCATGCGTCAGAAAGGCCAAGCCGATTAAAGGCGCCTATAGAGAAAAAAGTAATAAAAGTAAGAAAAAAATAACATGATACGTTACATACAAATGGTTATATATACATATATTTACATACATATGTACATGAGGTATTCGCAATTTTAATTTTCAAATTGATCTTATTAATCGTTAAATTAAGTAAGCTTACCAAGATATTAACTACCATCATAAGGGGCTACTAGAGCCATGTACTGTCTGCAAGAAAATATAATTAATTTAATTTAGTGCATATTTAAAAAAGTTCTTTGTACATTTTCTATGATCAGCTTTATGAAAAGATAAATCTATCATGGAAATCAGTTGTACCTATCTTAATTTTCATCATACAAACATTAAATAACAATATCAAATGATATTTAACTTACTTGGTCTTTCATTTGTCCATTTTTATTTGGAAATGCCTTATGAACATTTGTATTTCACACGTTTTCCTCCCACATCTACGTTCCACGTGGAGTCACTTTGCATGTTGCTTTGAAAATGGTATATTTCTGTCCCTATTTATTAGTAAATTGTTCAACACTCGTTTTGTGTCATTTTTGTTTTGGCATATTTTAGTGCCAAAATGTGTATGAAAATAAACAGCATTGTATTTTTGTTTGTTATTGACTACAAATTTTTGTTTTATTATATAAATAGAAATTGCTTATTGAACACTGCAGCTGATATTATTTTATCTAATGCGTTCAACTGGCCAACAATTTAAATTGTTCTTATATGCATATGTACACACAAACATATGTCAGTCTATCTCTGGGTTCTTGTCTGTATGTTCATCTGTGTTTGGTTGTGTGTGTGTGGTCAACATTTTGAAGCGACGCAGGACTTCCTCACATTTGATTAACTTTGAATCTAACAAAACATACATATTACATATTATTCACTTAATACTATTTTCCACTTAATGTTTTGTAATTGTTTTTTATTGCTGTTGTTCATCAGCTGGGTTCACATCGTGATTCTGCTCCGCCAATTGCTGCTCCTGTTCCAGTTGCTGTTGCTCCTGCTGCTGTTGGAGTTTAAGACGTTTCTTGGCCTGGATATCGGCCAAGGTCTGCTCGATAGATCGCATATCCTTTTTGTTCTTGCTAGGCACAAAACCATAGCTTTGGTTCGTTTCGGTTTTCCGAGCGGCTTGCAGGGCAGCCGATTCGCCAATAAGGTGGGCATACTTCGCCTTGTAATTACTCGTGGGCTTCACTTCGTCGCTGGAACTGGCATTGGCGCTGGTACTGCTCGTTGAGCCAGTCGAATCGGAAGTTGAGGCTTTGTTATGATCACTTTGGCTTTGCTGCTGCTGCTCTTGGGCCAAGCGTTCTTTTCGTCGCTCGGAGTATTCTTTGGCTATTTCCTTATTCCAGCCATCGCCGTTCCGGCGGGCCGTAACTTCATCTTCACTAGGCGGGTGTTCCTTCTTATAAACCACCGAATGGCGATCCTCGTCCTCGCGGCCAAAGCTCATAGCTATGAAGCCGCCATTCTCGGCTATCTCATGTATGACCGAACGATGCACCTTGTCCAGTGGTTGAAACTCGATGCAGGTGCGATCATCCTTGGCGAAACGTCCCATTCGTTCCTCCACATATTTTCGGAAGCGCAATAGTTCCTCCTTTTGTTTGTTCTGCATACGCTCCATCATTTCGCGCTGCTTCTTGATCAACGTCTTCTGTTGCTCATTGGTGGCTGGCGGAGCATCCATTGAGTTCAGTATCGAATCAAGCAAATCCATTGCGTCGTCGTTATTGTTTGCTCGGTGTGCTTTGGCTTGCCTGCGAGCGCACAGCGTGTGTAAAATGCCTTAAATGTTGATACTAAGACACTCAATTGTTGACTTTTTTAGTGGTTGAATTGTTATGTTAGAGCCAACATTTGATTTATTTATATATATTTATGTGTATTGTATAAAAAAAAAGATTATTACCGGTGCATGTGCACCAAAATACTGAATTTCAGCTACTGATTGCAAATTCGGTATTTTTCGTAGCACAGCTGACAGCAAGTTTGCAGCCCACCAGTGTTAAGAGTTTAGCGTTTTTAAAGCAGTGTTGCTAGGTCAGCTTTTTTCAAGTCAAATCAGACTTTTTTATGTCCAACAGCAGTTACATTTATATTAAAATAAAATGTGCATAAACTTTATATTTAAAGAAATAGCCGACTTAACATTTTAAATGATTTTTAGCAATAATAATTTAAATTAATTAATTTATTATTAACAATTCCAGCAGCAGCTTTTTTAGCTACCCATTTAGCTGATTTCCGCGAAGTTTGCAACATCTGGCAACCCTTTTTCGCACCCAAACAGGCGGGTGAGTTACTTGATTTTGAAAAACTTTCAGTAATATGCAATTAAAATGGGAATTTAAAGTGTTTTCAGATGGCGACACAACGTCGCACACTGGTGCATTGGTTCCGCAAGGGACTCCGTGTCCACGACAATCCGGCATTGTCTCAAATCTTTGACTTAGCTCGTGGCTCACCGCAGGAGTTCTGCGTGCGACCGATTTTCATCTTGGATCCTGGCATTTTGGACTGGATGCAAGTGGGCGCCAATCGGTGGCGTTTCCTGCAGCAGACACTCAGCGATTTGGACCAAAAGCTACGCGAGCTCAATTCCCGTTTGTATGTGGTGCGGGGCAAGCCGGTCGAGGTGTTCCCTCATCTATTCGAGCGCTGGCATGTGCAGCTGCTGACCTATGAGACGGACATTGAACCCTATGCCGTGCAGCGCGATGCCGCCGTGCAGAAGTTGGCCTTGGCAAAGGAGGTGAAAGTCGATTGCCATTGCTCGCATACCATATACAATCCGGAGTTGATTATTGCCCGGAACCTGGGCAAAGCTCCGGTCACCTATCAGAAATTCTTGGGCATTGTGGAGAAGATGAAGCTGCCCAAGATATTACCGGCGCCAGAGAAGCTGCCCGTGGACATGCAAGCAACTGAGGATGAACTGGAGGCGAAGGATTCCAGTGTCTACGATTGTCCGACGTTGGAGCAATTGGTCAAGAGGCCCGCAGAGTTGGGTCCCAATAAGTTTCTGGGCGGTAAGGAAACAACTTGATAAATTCAAATATATGTTAATATACCCTGGCACAGGTGAAACCGAAGGCTTGCGACGCATGGAGGCCTCGCTGCTGGACGAGCGTTGGGTAGCGCAGTTCGAGAAGCCAAATACGTCACCCAATTCGCTGGAGCCGAGCACCACCGTGCTAAGTCCCTACTTGAAATTCGGCTGCCTCAGTGCGCGGCTGCTGCATCAGAGACTCAGGGAGATCCTGGCACGGCAGCCAAAGCACTCCAAGCCGCCAACCTCGCTGGTGGGTCAGGTGATGTGGCGGGAATTCTACTATACAGTCGCTGCGGTAGATCCCAACTTCGATCGCATGCTGGGAAATGCTTACAGCTTGCAGATACCCTGGCAGGACAATCCCGAGCATCTTAAGGCCTGGACAGAGGGACACACTGGTTATCCCTTTATTGATGCCATCATGCGGCAGCTGCGCCAAGAGGGCTGGATACATCATTTGGCCAGACATGCGGTCGCTTGCTTTCTGACGCGCGGCGACCTCTGGATCAGCTGGGAGGAGGGACAGCGTGTCTTCGAGCAGCTGCTACTCGACCAGGACTGGGCCCTCAATGCAGGCAACTGGATGTGGCTATCGGCCTCGGCCTTCTTTCATCAATATTTCCGAGTCTACAGCCCCGTTGCCTTTGGCAAGAAAACCGATAAGACAGGAGACTACATAAGGAAATATGTGCCCGAGTTGGCCAAGTATCCGGCGGGGATTATCTATGAGCCGTGGAAGGCCACGCTGAGTGCACAGCGCGAATATGGTTGCGTGTTGGGCGTGGATTATCCGCATCGGATTGTGAACCATGACATTGTGCACAAGGAGAACATAAAGCGCATGGGCGAAGCCTACAAAGTGAATCGCAAGGTGCGTACCGGCAAAGCGGAGGACGACTACGACGGGGGAGGAGAAGCCGCAGCCGAGTGGCAAACGTAAAGCAAGCTCAAAGGCCACAGGCAGTCTGTCGAAGCGCAGACGTTGAGCAACACTATCAATGAGTTTGTTGCAGCACTATCGATAATTCGATAAAATGCTGTTTGGATAAAAATTTTAATACTGAATAAGAAAAAATAACCTTAGCAAGGGATACGAGTACCCACTAAGTTTTTATACTCTATTAATGCAACTGTAAATAAACTATATGCAAAATGTCTTTATGCAGCCTTTAGCCTGACCAGTTAGGTTGCACTTTTTATTCAGCAGTGTCGATGTCTATCGCACAAGATCGTCACATCCATCGACAGTTACGTTTCCCAGTAAGCTTCATTGCTTAGTGCGTTTACGTTTAGTTTATACACCCTATCAGTGTTGCCAGCTTAGCATATTTCAGGCTAGATCTGGCATATTTTTTTTTAAATGCAAATGCCTCTAAAATTGTTCAATTGCTTATAGCCTGAAATACTAAATAGACAATTTTACAAACATCAGAGCTTCTTTTACTTTAGAATAATAAATATATTTGCTGTTAACAATGGGATGCGGCACATTAAAATTATTCCGAGCAATTTAGAATATTTTCAGTGCTTTAACATTGATGAGTTAAGAAGCAGTATGATAATATTCAAGTCATCAAATGGAAAAATATCCAAGACACTTACAAATGTTGGCAGAACTGCTGGCCTATAAAGATGCAGGAGACCAACATCCGTATAAGGATATAGCGACGTTTGCTATACAAATATTGTCGTGACCTAGGTCAAATGCTGATGCAATATTAAGCTTAAACTTGAGTTTAAATTTACCATAGAAATTCATGACACTTTCGTTTTATTTTTGTCTTTTATTCTTAGCATATTTTAGCACCCGATACCTAGCAACAGTGGACAATAGTGAATTTAATAAAATATATCCCATAACTTTAATTGGGCAATTTGTAATAGTAATTGTTAATCAAGTCATTTGTCATTTGTCGAACTTAACGAGCCGCATATCATCGCCCACATTCTCAAGATCCTCTGTGTTGCGCCTGAAACGATAGGTGCCAATGTCACGGGAGGCTTTCTCCGGCATCTTCACTTTGATGCCCTTGTATTCCATTTGGCCTTGGCGCTTGGCGGGCACCACCAGCTCATTATCCTTTTTGTATTCTGCGTCGTCACCAATTCCAATGGATTCACCGGGATTTTGCACAGTTGGTCCATATTCATCTTCATCGCCCTCGGCATTCTTCCAACCATCGATTTCGATGGCAACAATTGGCTGGCCATTGTTGTCCAGTATAGAGGTATCACTAACAACGTTATCGCCCCCCGCTGGAGTTTCAGTTCCTCCGCTTGGCTCTGGTGTAGTTACAGCATCAGTGGGTGTTGCTGCCGTCGATAACATATCCATAATACTATTCGTCTGCAGCCCCGAGAGAGACGTGAGAAAGTTGCGCTGAAATTCGGGATCCCCTCGGGCCAGATCGGTAACATTGATATCGGTCACCGTAATGCCGCGACTCAGCGATTCGTCCGACTTTGTGCCTTTGGTACAGTTTGTCGTAATCCCAGCCTTGCCCGCATAATTCGAGTAGATGATGCGCGCCATAAGAATATTCTTACGCAATTTGCACAAATTCCTCAACATTTTTGCAATATTTACGTATTACCTATATACAATTTTCCGTATGGAATATGAAAATACAATTGAAACTTTTATTTTGAAGAGTTAAGCTGATGATAAGCCGAAAGTTGTGACTGGTTTGTAAATTTAAGGCCAATGAAACCAACTAGGAAAGCTGATTTCTATACCAGAGACTACTTGATTGCTTAGATATGCTATATAAAATGTTTGTTCACTCTTTGTATTACAATTTTATAAACTTTTCTTATTTCATCTTTTAAAATGTCGTACAGTTTGATTAATACTATTTAACGAATTTTTAAATATCAGCTACATAGTTTAATTTAAAGGTTGCCTAAAGTTAATGAGTTTTAAGGTTATGTTGAATTGCATTTTTGAGGTTATATTGAGTTACGAGTTCTGAGCTTCACATTGTGTGGTCAATTCTAAGCCAATAATTGTTGCTGTACTCTTGCCTTCGTTTTCAATCTCTGGAAAAGCAAATTTCTCGCATTGTTCTGCTCAGTAGGAAAATGAATTGAATTGAATCGAATTGCGACCCCATGTTGGGATGCAGTAAGGAACTAACAAGGAATAGTTTAACACAATGCCATAAACTGCAAACAGAGGGTGGAACTAGTGAGAGAGGGTGAGGGAGCTTGTCCAAGACTCAGTTGAAGATTAAAAACACACGTCGGGCACAAGAGCAAAAAGCAAACTAGCTAATTACGTTGATTTCCTTTGTCTATTTGCGTTGCAGGCCCAACAAACAATTTGTTGCCAAATTATCTGCTAAATTAAGCAATTTCAATTCAAGGAACGACATACCAAATGTGACGATGTTTCCGATAGCCTTCGATTCTTCGATTTACTGAATCTGTATTTGAATCTGAGACATTTTAGCTTTTGTCCAACGTTTTTTTTCTTTTATGTGCTCAGCATAATACACAAATGACTGTGTTTATGTGTGCGTACGTGCGTGCGTCTGTGTGCGTGTGTGTGTTTGCATGTGTATGTGAACACATTACTGGGTAGGTGAACTTCGACGCAATTGACGTCTAAGTACGCAGCTCATGATGGCCCCCGCGTGCTGAGAGTGTTGGCTCCAATTCCCTTTGGTGATTTGCCATTTCGTACATATTTGCATAATGTTTGTGCCAAGCTTCCCCCTCTCTCCCCCTCCCCCTGTACAAGGTCTTGGGCATGTTGAAAGTTGCAACCGCTGCAGTCGCAGGTGAGAATTGAATTTTAAGAACTTTTGCGGTAGTGTATGAAGTTTTTTTAATTTATTTGCTGTAAGAAATTGAAAATGGTTGATAAAAGAAATGTGTGTTAAATAGCTTTTAAAAGCTAGTTGCGGTGTTGATGGAATAATGCTAGCATACACGCAGGGCGGGGTTTTAAATTTACCTAAATCAATATATTGAGATATTTAAATGTTATCAATAGATGTCAATGCATCGATGTTTCGATATTTTTCAGAAAGAAACATCGATATATCGAAGTTTCTCCGAGCGCAAGCTGTTAAAATATATATAAAATTTAAAAAATTAAATGGGAGATTGCAGTTTCTGAGGCGCCAAGATCTGACGATTGGTCCCTTTAAATCTCGACTAGATAAGACGAAAATACTAAGTAATAATTTATTGTTTTCGGGTTAGTTTAGAAGTCCTGATTTCCCATATAAAATTCTAGGCTGAATATCGAACATCGATGTTTAAAAACTTCGATATTTTTAAAAATTGAAAAATATCGATGAATCGATACATCGTTGATATTCTTTCCAGCTCTACTTAGTGGTATTGGCTTATGGCTTTACCTGAACATATCAATATAAACACATATCGATTAAAGTCAAGATATCGATGCAATTTACTTGCACAAGACCTGAAAGACCTCACAAAGATATTTAAATGTTATAGTTATATACATATACCACTTGTAGAGCTCATGAGTTTAACCTCACAATTACTGAGTCATAATACAGTAAAAAACCGTAACAAAGAGCTTACAGCTGATTCAGCTCAGCTATGCATAAAGCAAATTCAAAGTAAATATTTGAACAGGTACAAAAGATTTCGTCTTGAATTTTGAAATATGTATGGCAAGCAAAGTGTTCCATTGTCTTGGCATACACAGGGAATTGACATAAGTAAATGCATTAAACATACATACATAGCACACACACACACACACACAATAAGGAAATTGAGCGCAAATAATAAGCATTGAAAATGATATTGACTCGGCGGGCGATTAGCCGACATACACCCCCCCTCTCCGTCCCCCATTACTCTTCCATTATCAACATCTCCTTCTTCGCCTCCTGCACGATTTATGCAATGCAAACCCGGCAAACAATTATCCCGATAAAACGTGATTGATTATGTAAGCGGGAGCAGCACTCTTCCTCTCTTCTCTTCTCCCCTCTTCGTCTTCTTGCTTCTACTTACTTTTGCTGGCTTCTTTTCGGCAACAGTTTCTCCTACGCCGAAATTTTCAATCAATGCAATAATTAGATGTCCTTCTATGTGTTCAATGGAGCGTGCAAATTTTCAATCAAGTCCAAGGCGAACTTTTCTGTAGCAATAAAAATATATGTATATTCAGTGGCATGGAGGAAGGGAGAGGGACAGGCATCTGAAATCTACTTAACCAAATTGATGACAATGCGATAAGTCAGGCGGCGAGTTAAGCCGCTTAAATGCTTATAAACTGCCAGTCGAAGCGGGCCAAAAAATATGATTCCCCATTAAGCCTGGCACCGAGTCCATGGATTGCTCCCGGAGCAGCACTAGGTAGTTGAGCAGGCACAAGAGGAAGGGGGAGAGGTGTCCCCTTTTTTGGGCTGGCTATGCGAATTATATGCGCTGCATATGCTGGCAGGCTGCCGGTTTCTGTTCGTCCACCTACCCCCCACCCATCCACAACTCCCCGCTGCTATCCAACTTGGCGTAGCATAAATTGTTGTCATGCCACAAGCCACATTAAATTCAGCAACGGCACGTACAACAATTTGAAGCTCTCATCCTTTGGCTGAGCTGCGGCAGGTAAGCGAGTATACCGCAGACAAAGAGAGAGAGAGACACTGCAGTAGGGGGAGGGGTGAACGAAGAAGCATAGAGAGAAAGATTGTCATAAATATATCAAACATTCGTTCGTGCCATAAATAAGCAAATGCGTGCACTTTCTTGCCATAATTGGCAATTTTCGTTCTCTTCTGGTTTCTCGTTAGTTTTCCACTAAGTTCCTATTCATCGTCTCTCCCCTCTCTTTTCAACGCATTTGGAGTCGTGGCCTTTGTGCGTGCTTTTGACTTATGTGCTCTGATTACAGAGCCGAGCTTATTAGCCAACAAAAGTGTCACACATAATTTCAAGAGCATCTAGTTTATAAATCTCTAGGGATTGAATTATGTTAAATATCATTATTAACGTAAATATCAATTAGATCTCTATTTTGTCTATTGTGCTTCGCAAAGGCACCTGCTTCGATAAATCACAACTTCGATAAATGGCTATTCAGTATTTTGAATATGTTACCAACACTTTAAACTTAATTTGGTATTTCATGCAAGTGCATTTGGTATTTCGCAATATCGACAAGTGCGCAACAAGTCGATCAGTATTTTAAGTATTTATTGAGTATATTTCACAAGAGTTACTTATTTTCATTTTTATCGATGAATTGATAAGTAGGATTAGTTACAATATTAACATAACTTAACACACAAATGCGAATATAATTTATAAGTTGAACAACTTCTCAAATCGGTCTATCACTTTTTACAGCACTTGTTAAAACACTTTGCGACACTTGGCTCCTCCGATTTTCCTCTTACAAATTGTCTGGGTAAACAACATTTTCCGCCCTGTCGGTCAGCGTGCCGCCGCTCTCTCTTCTCTATTCCCATCCTCCTTCTGCTGTCATTCTTCACGCAGCAATTGAGCATCCCGAGTCCAGCAATTCGGCAGACTTTGAATTTTTAAGCTATTCAAATTGATTTGCAACATGAAATATTTCCTATAAAGTCACTGCGTCGTTTGCGCTCTGCCATCTTACGGATGCCGACCGATGCTGTCTGTGTGTGTTTGTTTGTGCGTGCCTTTGCTCGGGAAGATTTCTCATGACATTTGCCATTTGGAAAATATTTTTCTTTTGCTTGCTCCGGCTGCAAAATATGCTTTGTGGGGTATTCCCAGTTTCGTATTCAATTCCATTTCGCTAAGGTATACAGTAGCTGACCAGTTAGTTACTTTATAGTAGAAAACTAAGAGATAAGGAAGGTTGGAACTGCTGCGTCATGCTGTTGGCATTGAATCGTGCCCAAGCTGCAGTTTGTTGTACGTGCAACGACAACCCAAAAGTCAAAGTTGTCATCTATATGCATCCTCTACTTCGACGTCATCAATGGGCAACCAACTTGGCCCCCCCATCCTCTTCCAACTCTAACTGGTTGCCATTTGCGCCGAATCTGTTACTGTCTTTCTTGCTCTGCCAGTGCATGTGTGTGTGTGTGTGTGTGTGTGCGGGGCAACTGATTTATGACACTCAAATGAACTTCGACGCTAACAGAATAAATTTGCAGCGACTTTCGATTTGTTTTGCATTTTTATACCCTGTAATTGAATTAAAAAGCGCAAGAAAAGGTGCTCCAGCAAAGCATTTACAGTTTTTCATACAGTTAACATACATTTCATTATAATTATAAATATTAACATTCATTTCGATACTCTCGTACGGATCTGCTTGAAATTCAAGTTCTTCCTTGTCCTTCCTTTTGTCTGTTCATCGGTATTTTGCTTTCTGCTCTGTTACGCTTGGAATTTATATCTGCATTCGTATGTAGTTGTGTATGTGTGTGTGTGTGGTCGCACGTACGTCTAACGCGAATTCGTCAAGTGAAATCTCTGAATTTTTGTTTTGTTTTGTTTCTCATTCGCTTCTCTTGCCGAGACTTCAGTCAATTTTGACAGTTACGCGTTAAAGCTGCCGTTCGCAACGTGACGGTGACGTTGTGGCGGCGACGGCGACGGCGACTGTTGCTACTGCTGCAGTTTTTGGTTGAGTGATTCTCACTTTGCTATGCATACCCTGTAAAGGCGTGCTTGGGGTTGAATGGCATATGTAGTCTAACGGAATGTGGTGCATACTTTTCTGCTGTATAAGAAGACAATAAGTAAGGGAACTTTAACTTTAATGTAGTTACCGATAAATTGTAGTTAGTCATTTACACATTAATCGATAACTGCAAGTCGCGCAATAGGGAATTAACACTCTTTTTTTCCATCTATCAATTTGGCGCGTTGGCGCCCTAAAAGCTTACTCAACGCGATGCTTGTAAAATAACTGATGTGCAAATGTTGGGGAATCTAGTTGCGTTCACCTTGACAGAGCGCGAATGATACTATAAACTCGCAAGTCCTGAATTGGATACGCTGAAGGTTGTCGGTTGTTTAACAAGTTGTTGCAAGTTGCGCTTGTTATTTTCTATTTATGCAGCATGCCAACGCAATTTAAGGTCAATTGTTAACTTTTGCTGTCTATACATGAATGTGTGCATATATCTTCTATGAAGAAGATAGTTTCCAAACGGTTTTTCAATATTCTTTTTAACATTAGTTTGTTGCACTAGGCCATGGACAAATTACCCATGTTATCATTAAAATTAGGAGACCGAAGAGGGGAAATTATTAATCTAAATATTGCCTGGATTTAGTACATTTAACTGTAACAGCAATGTAAGCAACAGCGGGTGTCTCGGCTAAATAACATAACAGCAGCGCATGCGGTCCGTTAAATATTAAGGATTTAGTAACATACAGACTATACATAAGTCGGCAATGAAGTACAGCAAAGCAGTAACATATTCTGTACCAACGATAGCATCAACCATAGATAGCAGCAGCAGCAACAGCAAACAACAGCTCAAAAGGAACTTCGCAAGTAATACCAATAGCTGGCAGTTGTCAAAGACTAACAAACATACAAAACTTAACATAGGTTGGTTACCAAGTGCAGCCGTCTGTTAAGTCGTATAGTCTATCAATGTTCTTCTCCCATTTATAATCAATTGCTGGGCCTTTTGACTAAAAGCAGATTAAAGGACTTTTTATCAGCGCAAGGACTAACAGCAGCTGATCATAACAGTGCCAAAACATTCCGCATTTCAATAAGGACATAACATAGGAAATTCACAGCCAACAGTACCTACCCCTGCGCACAAACTGTTATTGTTTTGCACACTTTTAACATGTTTTCGGAGTTGCGGCGAATTTGTAACATCTCTCTTACCACCAAAGCTTGCGTAGCTTGTTGCTGCTGGCGTCGTCGGCTTGTTTTCTGTTGACTGTCGCGCCGTCAATTGGCAGTGGGTGCCACATGCAGACGAGTGTAAACTACGTAGTAGCAGTACTCTAACGGAATTCCGGCGCCACGGAAGTGCCACACGCGTGTCTCTTGCTCTAACGGTTAACGGTCTCGAGTTAAGGCGAAACGTGAAAAACGGCGAGTGTTTGTCGAAAACGTTAACGGTAAACGAGTGTTGAGGCAGTCCAACATAAAACAAGTTGAAAATTGTTGAAAGTGCCCAACAACGGCTAAGCCTGTCTGTGTGTGTGTGTGTGTGTGTGCAGTATGCAATAACGACAATAGGAATTTAAATATTCATGAACCTGCCGATTGTGAACTTGTGTCGATTGTGATGCCACAGATATTTTCGCACGTCAATCTACGCATCATCAACAACAATAACAAACAACAACAACAGCAATTGTGTCAAATGTCAACAAGCTGCCACCACCGCCCCCCCCACACTCAATTGCGGATATTATGCAAGCATTTTTGCGAGTGCAATTAGCGCGACAAGTTTGTGAAATTGGACGACAAACAATTCACAATTGACAAGTCACAATTGATAGGCGACATTTGTCGCAGATTAACCATGAAATTAAGCAACTAATATGTGTGTGTGCGTGTGTGTGTCAAAATAAATAACCAACTAGCGCTGACCACTGTCACTTCCCCTCTCCCTTTCTCCCCCTTCTATTTCCCTGCCAAATAGTTTGCACGCTGCGGGAATTTATAAATCGCAGGCTGCAGGCTGGAGAAGGGAGGTAAAGGGCTGCCAATCGTGTGATTTATGTGCCATCATGCGTAAGCCGCGTCGCCTCCATTTGGGGCAAAGTGTTTTTCTCCCTTTGCGTGCGCTTGTAAATCACAAGTTGAGCCAAAAATAACGCACGTTGCCCAATTTAACTGACTCCGGCAATAGGTGACAGAGTGCGGTGCAAAGTAGGCTACGATATTTAGTTTATTAGAAATCAACAATTTTAAAAGATAGAGCGATAGAGTCCGCTGCAAAGTAGGCTACGATATTTAGTTTATTAGAAATCAACAATTTTAAAAGGCATTCAATGCAGGGGAGTTAATAAAATAAAAGCAAAAGTGATGCGACATGTTAATTGTTTTCTTATCTGTCATTGTTATTAGCTTCTTAGGTTATGGTTATTGTAATTTATTCTGTTAAAATTAATATCATATATGTAGATAGCGCTAACTATAGTAAGCCGGCGCGCCGAAATGGGCTGAATTAATAGATGACAAGGGGTTAATGGATTTCCCCGTATAACTTAATAAATAAATACATAAATATAAAAAAACAAAAAAAAAATTAAGGGCGAATTAATGCAATGAAAGCAAGTAAAAGGGGTGCGACTTGCAAGTCAATTAAGTTTGGTTTTCGTTGTGTGCTAAATACTTGATGAGAGTATCATGCGAGTTATACTAATCTTAACTGATCTGAGTGCATTTTTTTTGAGTTTTGCATAATTTCCTTAATGTTTATTTATTTATTTGGTGGCAATTTAAATCTGTTGACTCAACATTTTAAAATAAATAAAGCCCTCATTTTCAAATGTAATATGTTTCGTAATGACCTGATATTTAATATTAGTGTAGACAAAATGTAGAAGCAATTCTTTCATTTCTTTCTAACTTGTTTTTAGTTGAATGCGAAATTCCCAAATAGATTCAATTATAAAAGGTTACCTGTATTACAATCTCTCTTTCCCCAGTCAAAATCTTCATTGACTTTCGTCAATCTGAACTCTACTTTAAGTTAGCAGTCACATCATATCTGTCTCTATAGCAAATTGCCAGTCTTCTGCCAAGCAGAGACCACTTCAGATAGTACAATATAACAGGAATCTCTGCACTGCCCACTGCCATTTTGGGCTGTGGTAAAGCAGCTGCAGTTGAAGCAATGTGAAACCATTCGTATAAATTGCCATACAAAGGAAAGATGAAGTGGGGAAGGGGCAGGACGGGGGGAGAAGGGGGCTGGCTACGCTTGACACCTGGCCAAGTGGCTACTTGACCAGCTGACCGTTTAGCTGGGGCACAGACAGACGAAACTGTCAAGTGTTTTACGACTTTCAGCAGCAGGAAGAAAATCAATCAGAGCTGAAATAAATATACTATATATATGCGAGTGTACACACATATATATATATATATATATATATATATATATATATATATATATGTATATATGTATGTGTGTTTGTGTGTATATTGGCAGATATTTGAGCTGAAAGTGAAGCAAAGTCTCGACTTGAGAGCAACAGAGTCAACGCTGTAGCGCACTTCAAAGGCAAAGCAGAAATACAGACGAACACATACACACACACACACACACACACTGGCACACACGCTCACTCAAATTTCGACAAAATTGTATGCAGCGTTTGCTTTCGCAATTGACTTTGTGCTTTGGTGCAAAGTCGCTTAAGTCGCTTCGCTTTGCGACTTAACGTGCAATGGACTGTGAGCACACACACACAGATACACACACACAGATACACTTAGCTGCTGTCCCTTTCGCACTAATTAAGTAAAAGCAATTGCCCTGCTCGCTCATCAAAGGTGGCTAATGAAGAGATTTGCCGTTTTTGAGGCACTCGCAATCGAATGCATAATTGAATTGCCTGAGTGCCTTCCCTGCCGGTCTGAACTGCCTTTCTGTGCGCTATTCATTACGACTAATCTCGCTTTATATACTATACACTGCATATACTATTCATTACGACTAATAATATGCCTAATCATACGTGGCGTATACTTAACAAGGAGAGAGCAGAAGCGAGAGAGAGAGGGAGAGAGAGAGATGCGGGGCAGCTTCTGTTATTTTGCTAATAATTCATAAACACGCGCCTGTTAAGAGCTAAGTAAACACACACGGACACACAAAGCGACACACGTGACCTTTACACACGCACAGACAAAGAGATGGACGAGGAGGAGGGAGGGGAAATGAAGGTAGCAACATTCTGTGGCCAAAGAAAACTCTCTAACAAAGCTTCAAGCCGCTTAGCCAGCAGCATCTCAGATGTGGCTCACATGCTGTCGCTGCGGTCGCAGACACACACACACACACATACATGGCACACGCACACAATTATGCGCATTTAGTCTCACGCACGAGTGTAATAAAACGGCGTCTATTTTTATTATGCTTCCAATTGTTGCTGCATCTGCTGTGTCTGAGACAGAGAGTGAACAAGAGGGGGAGGGGAAGGAGGAGCGGGAAGGGAGAGAGAAGACAGCTTGTTTCTTTTATGAGCAGTCTTTATAATGCCCGTTACAGGTTTGCAGCATATAATATATATAGATTGCATATATATAAATAGCTTAACATGCAAGCGAATTCATTTTATGCATGTTTCGTAGATTGATAAATGCGCAGAGGGGGAGAGAGGGTGGCAGGGAAAGCACGGCAGACAGCCGAAAAAAAGGAAAAGAGAGAGAGAGAATGAGAGGGGGGAGATACATGGCGAGGTAGAGGCTAGAAAAAACCTCTGTTACTGCGCTGCCAATTCAGCTTTTTTCACAGCAAAGCAGCGACAAAAAAATCAAAAATATTGCGATATCTAGCTTCTTTTTTAAACCCTTGCAGGGCGTATAATAATGTCGACCAGCTGGTTACAATTGTGGAAGGCAAATTAAATCACTCACAACGTTGCAGTACTTCCTCTTTATTTCACACGCTAAAGCAGAATGTTCCTCCGCGTCTTAAAGTTAGTTTTACATTCGTTTAACATAGGCTTAACATAGATATCGTGTTATACAAGTATCGATATACAAGGGTTAACATAGTCATCGTGTAATATAAGTATCGATGTACATAGGCTTAACATAGTTATTGTGTTGTGTGTGACCCTCTACCAGCCTACTACACAATGTAGTATATTAGTATATACATTTGTATATATAAATACATACATTTACGAATATATATTTATGCATATAATTTATATGTGCATCAGAATCAACAGGGCAGTCGAACTAGCCGAATTGAATTACTCTATCAGTTGCAAAGTTAAGTTGAAAGTTGCTTCTTATTACTGCACGCTGTAAATAGGTCGTGCCAGTTTGGACCATATATCGTACAGCTGACAGACGACCTTTTCTTCAATATGTTGCAATCAAATGCTGAAGCTAGACATTCATTATAACTCATTCAATCATTAACAATTCAAATTGAAAGTGTACAACTTGTATTTTCTTTATTTTTATTCTTTCACGTCTATTCGGCGGGCTCTTTATCGGGAGAGTGCTCGCAGTTCCTCCATGATGATGACCATGATGACCATATATCGAGTGCCCGTTTCTTATCGATAGTTACAGTGTTACCTTATCTGTAGCTTTTATTATAAAAGTAACCTTTGTTAGCTTCTTCAGTTTAAATGAAATCGAACAACTATATCTTATTGTTCATATCTAACTTGGCTTTTCTGCGCTTGAAAACTCTGGCAACACTGCTCTGACAAGGTTGCCTCAGCTGCAGCCTGCAACGTGGGGCACGTCGCAGAATTTAACAACGCGACTAACGAGAAAAAAAAACAAAAGCAGCACAAAGTGAGCAGCGCCAATAACACGCACAGCACACACACACACACACACAGCACACACAGCACACACACACAGCACACACACACAGCACACACACACAGCACACAGCACACACAACACGCACATGAACTTTTTCTCAATTTAAATTCAGCTTCATAAATAAGAAATGTTTCATTTATTTGTTGACTTTTGCATACAGAAAGAGGAGAGCAGAGCAGAGCAGGACAAACGATAGTCGTTGCGATAGTCGTGGCGATATTTGTATTGGCATTTGTTTCATCAGTTATTTCTCATTTAAAACTCACAATTTGTGGCATGCCCCCGATTAAATAAGATGCCGTGGCATGTGTTGAATTTCAATTTCCCGTTTACGTTAATTACAATATTAATTTAAGACAGCAGTAGAGAGAGAAGCAGAATGAGGCAGAGTAAGAGAGTGGGAGAGAGAGACAGAGAGGGGGAAGCCACCGCAGACCGCATGCGGCCGCAACGCGGTAATAAATCATTTACCTTTATTGCAAAGCAAAAGTAAAAGTTGCTGAATAAAAAAACAAACTCAAATGAAAGAGAGAGAGAGAGTGGGAGAGGGAGGGAGGGAGAGAGGGAGAAAGACAGAAAACTAACATGAAAAGCGGCATTGTTTGTAGTGGACTTTTTTGCCAGAGGGACTGCGATTGGCAACTGATAAGGATTAAGGGATAAAGCCATAGCCAAGAGGGTCCGTAGAGAAGGGGGCACAATACAAAAAAAGACAGCACACACACACAGTGAGAGAGAGAGAAAGAGAGAGAGAGAGACACACACAAAAATGAAGCTGAAGCATGTCCATAAAGTGAAGCTTAGAGAGCGAGAGAGATAGAGAAGGTGAAAGAGAGAGGGTCAGGGGTAGAGAGAGAGAGAGAGAATGTAAGAGAGAGAAAGGAACAGAGGGCAGGTAGTGAGTGAGAAGGAGGAGAAGAAAGGGAGAGTGGTCTATAGAGAAGGAGAGGCAGAGCAAGTGGGAGTAAAGCCTGTGACTGCAGAGAGGGGGAAGGGCAGAGGGAGATAAAAAGAGAGAGAGAGAGAGTGAGGGAATGCAGTGTCTATATAGAGAGGAAGTAAGGCAACATCGACATGACGTCGCGGCCGCGAAAGCAATTAAATTGAAAGAGGAAATGAGAGAAAGTGCCACGGGCACAAAAAAAAGTAATAGAAGCAGAAGATAAACAAACGGAGACATGAGACAAGTAAGAGAGAGGGAGACAGAGACAAGCGTAAGAGTAGAAAGGGAGAGAGAGAGGGAGAGGGAATGGGAGAGGGATAGAAAGGGAAAGGCAACTGCTGTCCGGTGAATGCTCAGGTGACCCAGGGTCAGGTTGGCTAAACGAGCCAAGTCGAGTAGTGCAGCCGCAAAGTGCAAAGGGGTGTGGAATGAAGGACGTGTAAAGGGGAAAACAACAACGACTGACACTCTACAACCTTGTCTAGTGCCCAAAAAGGAATAAAAAACAAGCAAAAAGACTCTTGTGAAGTGTTTAAAGAATTTTGACTGTCAAAACGGAAGTGACAACGGAAATGCAAATGGCGGTCGTCAATGATGGCGGCGACAGCCACGTACTAACGCAAATCATACCAGGCACAGTTACATAAGCAACACAAGTGCAACAAGTGCAGCAGCAGCAGCAACAGCAGCAGCAGCAGCAACAGCAGCAGCAGCAGAGGCAAACTTTACATACGCGCGGAAAGTATTAAACAATCGCTGAATGCCTGCAGAAACAGTTATTGCTAAACTGCAGCAGCAACAAAAACAACAACAAAAACAACAACAGCAGCAGCAGCAACAAAGCACGCAACAGCAGCCGCTGGCAAAGCAACAACAACGACAACAAGAAGCCTCACAGAATTTCAATATAAATTTATGCGCGCCTTCGCATCGCTGCGGCGTCGCAGCCACTGCACGTAACATTAGTTGTGCTGCCGACGGCAACAGCGACGCCGCAGCAGCACCAGGAACAGCACCAAGCAGTGGCGGGCAGCGAGGCGGCGCCAGAGCGACGACAACGTTGCGAGCTGTTATTATAATAATGGCGTTAGTTTTTAACATAATGCAACAACAAGAAGTACAGCAACAACAGCAGCAAGTGCTGCTGCACTGGCCATTCTCAAGCGGTAAGTACGCTTATTCTCTCTCCCTCATTCTCACTCTCTATGCTTCATCCACTGCCGCACTTACCCTCTGACCGTTATGTGTGGTGGGCACTTTGGGTCCGCGTAGCTAATACAACTTTTCGCTCTGTCTGCCAGTGTTGTTGGTTGGTGTTAAAAAAGTGTGTTTAGCAGGGCTGCCATAATATTTCACAGGCATGCAAATTATGTTTACGTCCATGTGCGTGTGCGTAAAAGCCAGTTAGGTATAGTGCGATGGTGCGAAAAGTGCGCTTTCAACAGTTCAAATTGCATTTAATGCATAATGCAAAGTACTTAAAAGCGGCAAAAGCAATATTTTACAATTATTTTCTATTTAAGCTTTTTCTGTTTTAAATAATGTGTGCAGTCCTTATTCTAGTTTATTGTTTCATTGTTGATGTAATGTACGCAGCACCGGCAACAAATTGTCGCTGTAAATCAATTGCACTAATTAATCAACTCAAATTGCACAAAGTGCTCATATCTATACATAATGTATATATATTTATATTGGTTTTATAAATATTTTATAGTTAATCGCACATCACTAGTGCGCAATTACTGCCATCACTAAACTCTTGTCGTTTTTCAAGATCATATACAGCTGTCCCTTTCTAACCTTAGCGGAGAGTGCGTTACATTCTGTTAATCTGTTAACAGTCCTAGTTTTGCTCGAATGTCAACGCAAACATGTGAATGCAAGTTTCATTATTATCCTCTCAGCCTGTGTTTGCATTTGAATAACTTTTGAATGCATCATTGGATCTGCGTATCGTATGTATTATTTGAAATCTATTCTCATTAGCATTTATGCCAATCCCATCTATGCATGTGCATCTGTTTATCTGACAGCTTTCATCTAGAATTATAGTCCAACATATCGTTAGCAGTGACTGCTGTGTGTACGTATGTATAATTATTAGACAGAAAAACACACTCAAACACACACACACAGCAACGCGGTGCGCACACAGTACTTAATGTGTGTGAGTTTGCTTTGCAGTGCCCACACACAAGTGCAGTTCCTCTTACAAACTTTCCACTTTCCATTCTGTGTGGCATTCTTGCGCGGCCTCTGATTTATGGCATGCTCATTGTCTAGCTTTGTACTCGCAGTCAGACCCCCGCTCTCTTTCCCTCTCTCACTTTTCGCCGCGCCAATGCAGCTCCTTGTGTCGGCTGTCTGTGCAGTTATACCGCAATAATCTTGTTTTATTAGTCTCCAGCGTAATTTTTCTACAGTTATTTCTTTTGAGCGCTTTGCTACTATTGCTTTTGCCAAGTGTGCCACGGCATACCCTGTAAAATTTGAGAAACTTGAAATAAAAAATAAATAAACTTGATTTCCCAGTAGGTTATGGAGGTTTGAGGTTAAAATGAAGTTTAGTATATACTCTATAAGTAGGGTATATTCCAGTCGCACATTGACTGTCTTAACTCCTTTCTTGTTTGTTTTTGCGCTGCCATCCGAAGGGATGACTTGTGGCCGTTTGCTGAATACAAAGTTTGCATTGGCTTCGACTCAGTATTGGGGGTTCTATCTTATAAATAATTCATTAATATTTTTCAATTGATTTATCCCCATTTTCTCAGTAGGTTGCCAGTTCGTTGGTAAAATTTGCCAATGATGAAATGTGTGTGATTCCTGCGCCAAGCAGAGGCATCAGTCCGCACTGGCTTTGCTTTAAAGCTGTCGAAAAAAATAGAATGCCAAGTGGTACACAAGTTTTTTTTGCCCTCTTCGTACCTTCCCCCTCACTTCACAGTCAAATTTATTGTGCTTAAAGCGACGCCTTAAAGTTTTGCAATGTGTCTGCGTGCTAAAAATGGCTGCGAGACTTTTAGGGAAAAAGTTCTACCACTTCTGGGGCGGCGGGGGGGCTGGGGTCCGACGTAATATTAGCATATAGTACAGTTCAGCTTTAGCCTCGGGGCAGTTGAGAATTTATTTGAAAAATTTCGAAAAAATTCGCTTGGCAACGCCTACGCGTCTTCATCTTCCTTCACTTTCATTCATTGGACTCAATTTAAGCAGAGACAGAGAAGGGGAAGAAGAGGAAGCAGGGCGTGCACTAGATTTTCCGCTCGAGCGCTAATTATGTGCCCCATCTTGGGGGTATCATCATGCAACGAAGCCACATCGTAAATACTTTTGCTAATGACCCTGGCCAACATTAACAAATCTTCAAAAAATGCTGTACAGCAAATTTTGAACTAATTAATGAAATTTATGTCGGTCAACTTTTCCTGCCCGGCTCCCTTCAAAATGGGGCCAAGACTGGAAAACCTTAAAAGTGAATGCTCTGAAAACTTGGAAACTGGCTAATTGAATGCAATATAGCTAGGGGAGCAACCAAGTATGGCAAGCAGGGCGAGGGGAAGTGGAGAACTTGAACTCGAAGACGAAGACGAAGACGATAAATTAATAGTTTGAACATTTTGTGTGCGGGCGCAAAGTTTGCACTTATGAATTTTGTTTGCTGCTGTTTGCTGATTCTTGCAAAAAGTGTGGATCGTGTGGGCTGTGTGGGCACTGATTTATCAGTGGGACGTATTGCTGCCCATCTCTATCAAATTGGCATAAGTCTCATTCTATCAAATTGCCATTTTTGCTTTAATTTATCACCAATTGAATTTTATTTTATTGTAAATAGTTGGGAAAATCTCTCAAATATTTATGCTCGATTAAATATTTATTGAAATGTAAAGGGGTTGTTCGTATCTTCTTCTAAGATCCCTTGGGAAAATGCAATGTTAGAGATGTCCAGTAATAAATTTGGCTGAATGTCAAAGGCAAAATCATCTTGTCCTGCGGGCATATCCTGCGGCAGACCCATAGCTAAACGGTGACCATTAGTGCGTCTGCAGTAAAAAAAAACTTTAATACACTCGCACACACCCGCACACACACAGACAGACCCTTGTACAGCTGGAAAATTAGGTCAATTGCGCGTATGGCGCGTTGCGTTGAATCTGGCATCCTGTCTGGCAGGATATTGCCATGTTTTTGCATATTACACATTCGCCGCGTTGGTCAGTGTCAACGTTAAGCAAAATATATGCGTGTTTGTTCATATACAAGCGAGAGAGAGGGAACACACACTTTATATGCATATATAGCATACATACATAAGTCTGTATATCGCGCAAAAACTACAAAAAGCGTGCGATAAATTTCAGGCAAGACGCCGACTCGAGTCCCAACTGTCGAGGAAAACTTTTTCGGGGTACCCCCATTCCAAAACTTGCGCATATAATTTACACACGCACAATGGTTAAGACCAAGACCCTCTTGCCAGGCTGGCCAGGGCAGCCGGAGCAGGGCTGGGGTTAACTTGGCCAACTTATTTAGAGAAAACTGAACTTTCCTCGTGTCGACTGCTTAAAACTACAAGCGAAATTAAATTGGGCAAGAGCTCTTTGGCCAAAAAAAAGGACGACAGTCCACAGACGGATGGCCAGACGGACAGACGCGCTTATAAATGCGTTGCAGACAGCAAAAAGTGGCATAAAAAGAGAGAAAAACGTAGCAGGAAAAACTGCACTAATAACGTGAAACTTTATTAATTTGCTGTCGACGAGACGAGAGAGAGCGCAAAATTTACAGCTTGCTAATTTGGTAAATTTGGTTTTTTAGTAATTTTCACATTGCCATGCACTGCGTTTGCTCAATTTTTCTAGCAGTTTGTTAATTTAATACCCTGTAGTGCGCAGAATGATTTTGTAGAATGCTATTATTGCTGAATGAAAGATTTTGAGAGTTTTAATAGTTGTTTAGCTGAGGAACTCTGAAACTAGCTAAGCTAGAGCTCTTAAATATGGTATATAAGTGTATTGTAACAATACAATATCGATTGATGATTAACTCATTTCTTTGCTGTTCAAATGGAGTCTTTTAATCATATTTTCATTGATGATCTCTGGAACTAGCTGAGCTAGAGTTCTCAAATTTGGTATATGAATGTATTGTAACAATATTTATCGATTGGTAATCAAATCATTTCCTCACCAGTAAAATGGAGTATCTTAATTTAATTTCCATTGATGATCTCTGGAACTAGCTGAGATAGAGCTCTGAAATTTGGTATATAAGTATATTATAACGATATTTATTGATTGTTAATCAACTCATTCCCTTGCTGTTAAAATAAACCCTCAAAATACTGTTTTTGTCGTTGATCTCTGTATCTGTATGAGTTAGAGTCCTTAAGTTTTGCATATAGCTGGGTTATATCGTTACTAATTTAATCTTGTCTCTCTTTACTCAAACTCAGAACTGTTAATCAAGTTTTGTAGTTAATCTCCGCAATAATAAAAGCAAATTCTACTACATTTTCGAAACAAATGTGCCACATATATCTAAGTCAAGGCACCTCCAGGATATCTCACAGTCACATCGCAATTGTTAGTTTTTTCGCTTTTTTTGCAGCCACGCCAGCTGACGCGATTTTGGCCACACATCTTACTTGCCCTTTTTGCCCCTCCCGCTCCCATATTGCATCGCATCGTAGTTTGTATCTGCCTGTCCCATCGCATATTTTTGCAGTCCCGCAACGTCGACGCATTGCATTAATTAAATTGCAATTTTTAGTTGGATTTTCTTAGCCTTTTTTTGCTCGCTTTCCCATTTCAACCCTGGCATGTTAATTTCGTACTTTGTTGGGCCATTCTTTTTTTTCTAGCCTTTTTCTGCTGCTGCTCTATCTCTTTTTTTCTAGCTCGTGTTTTATTCAACCGCCGCGTGCTGCGTTATTTTAGTCTATATTATTTTAAAATTAGTTCGACTGCAGAGAGGAAAAAAAAAAGAAATAGCAAAACTGTTCGGCATGCATAATTGAAATTCCTCTGGGCAACGTCGGAAATAAGCTGAAATAAGCTTTGACTTAAGATGAGCATAGCGGGATTTTATAGACCTGTGTGTGTGTGTGTGTGTGTGGGGAAAAATATGAAAAATCAAGTTGAAGTTTGGCCCGATTTCAATAGTTGTTTACAGAGCTGCAGATGACTTGCTTGTAAGAGTAATTAAAACATAAAGAACACCCCCCTTTATCAGAGCAATCTTTTCATCTTCATATGTATAATAGGAATAATTGCTAAAGACTCTAATAAGCCCCAAGTGTATTTAACTTTGCGCAACGTCTGCTCTCTTGCTTTTGAACTCACATGAAATGAAACAATATAAACTGTTTCCGACTGTTTACTGCTTGCGGGGTCAAAAGTCACGCGGGTTATGGTTGGTTCACTTAACTGGTTGCCTAAGTTTCCCACTCGAGTATGCGCTTTAAATGCGGCTCGTCTTTAAACTGGCCCCCAAAGGCAACGAGCAACGGGCAACGGGCAACGGGCAAGGAGCGCCGTCAGCCAATTAACAAACGATTTGCTTGACTTATGGCAAAGCTTTTAGCTGCATGCGGATCTTTTAGGCCAAATGCGGCACTTCCGCCATCGAATTGGGCTGGAAAAACAACAAGAGGGGGACCGGGAAAAGACGGGGGAAAGGGAAAACGAGAGACGTGGCACCTACAACACAACTTGCCACAAGTGCGGCGACTCTGTGTGTGCGAAACCTTGTAACCATAACATAAATATTGTGTGCAGAAACAATGGCCCAGCAGTCGCAGCAGCAGCGACAACAACAACAACAACAACAAGCGACGAACAATACCCGCAACAACAGCATTAACGAGGGAAACGGCAGCAACAACAACAGCGACAACAGCCGCAACGCAAGTAAACACACACAAGGCAGCATTACGCAGGCAAACACGTTGTGCATGGAAGTGCTTTGTGCGCGCAAGTGTGCGTGCGTGTAAGCCACATTGTGTATGTGTGTGTATCAGGCAGGCCTACAAAGTAAGCCACAAAGAAGTCAGTCAACCGCAAAAGTTGTAACTGCGCAAGGAATTAGTTGGCAAAGAATTAACAAAAATAAAAAGAAAGTAAAGAACAAAATATTATGTACATATTTAAAAATGTTGAATGCGGCAAGTAAACCACAATTTGCAAAAAGGAAATTTGATGGGAAACATGTTAAAACATGACGAAATATGCATAAAAGAATATCAAGGAAACTAAGTGTTAAATTAAACGCCAACTGAAATGTTTAAGTAAGACAAATTTACATAACTAATTATTTATTTGATATTTAAACTGGTGAAACGTACGTTTCAAATATAAAACATACTGTATTTTATAATTTTGCTATGCTTTTATTGTATTTTATGCCAGGTAACCTCATTTTCTATTATATTTGGTATATTTGTATGTCACATACATGTATGAGGGTATACTCTGATGCAGGCTGGCAACCCCAGCAATAGCGGAAAGTTGGCATCCCTGCGAACCGAAGAGTGTTGCCAGAAGAGAGTAGCGAGTAGGAGAGTCGTAGTCGGTGGTCTGGCGTATAAAGTTGACAAAACGTGCAGAAATTTAAGCGCTATTAAGTTGTAAAAGTTGCCAAATATTAAGTTGTGGAGAACACTAAAGTTGTAACGCCTTTATTTTGCAACTAATTAATCTTACTGCATTTAAACCATAATAATAAACTCTCTTTTAATCATAACCTTACATACATGATCGCACCTTGCAGCAGGAATGAGAGAGAGTGCAACTAAGGGTTCGTAAAGTCTTCCACTTTGGTATATACCAAGTCTGTGGAGCAGTGCTCAGCAGGTATATATCTCTAAAGCAGAAAAGAAAGACATTGGCAGCCCCAAGTATTTCAGACTTATTAGCTTTGCATCGTTCTTGGACCAGTACATAAGGAGAGTTTGTGGACTAGTACAAGAGGATTGATTATACATATATATAGATTAATTATAATTTTTGTTACTCCACGTCTAACCTCACAATTCTAGTGTACAATAAACTAATAGCAATTGTATTTATTTCAATAAAAAACTGTACTTTTTGTTGAGGTCTCGAATGCGTTTTTAAAACTTTGAATAACCAACGAATTGAACAGTTTTTGCTTTTGGTTTTTCGATAACTTTGCTGCAGCTCAAGGTCAGAAGTGGATAACTTCTCTTTTCCCTTTCAGTGCAGTTCGCTTTTATACTTGTTTAGTTTTGTGAGTGCACAATAGGAAACTTTATTAGCCACTTGGAATTTGGTTCGGCAAAGCATTCAATCGATTAAGTGTATAAAGATTTTGTAAGATGTTTCAATCACATGCTGGCAATGCACACTCGCACACACATCAACACACACACAGCTGCTCGTAAAAGTTAAAGCTGCAGTTGCAGCACATATCGCACTAGGAGCTGCTGCTGTTGCTGCATCTGCTTTGTATTTATTTTAAGTTTCTGGGCATAAAAAATAAAATGAAATAAAAGTAAATGCAATACTCGCTGCATATAAAATTCAGCACTGTGTTGCCTGTGCTCCTTGAGGCAGCTGCACACTAGCTCTGAAGGGGTACAGCAGAGAGGGCCAGCGGTACGGGGGGCTTCTCTGTCGAGCTGCTGTTTGTAGTGCAAATGGAATTGCTTTTGGCTGTCAAGTCTTGCGGCACGCCTGCGTTTGCCTTCCTTCCACTACGACTTAAAGTGCAAGGCAGCACCCCTAGCAGCCCCCCCTTAAGCACACCCTCTCCATGTATGCGTGTGTGTGTGTGTGATTTGAGACTTGTGAGCTATGCAAGGACATTGAAAGCCTGCGGCCAGAAGAAGAAAACATTGCTGCGTCGTGCTATAAAGAATTGATAAACAATATGAAAAGCGCATGCAAATAAGCAGAGGTCACAATGGGGTGTTTATATATAGAGTGTCATATATAGTCGCCTGTATATATAGACTATATATGTGTGTGGAATATTAGAGCATACACTGCGGGGCAGACAGAGTCTGGCGAAGCAGCTGCACAGCTTGGCTTACGTTGGTTAATGTGGGGTCTTGTCTGTGTAATCCTCGCAGATGACACACACATTTACACACACGCACACACTCCCCTACTCTGTAGCAAAATAGTTTCGCCATATAACAGCACCATTCATTTTAATTTCTTAGTTTGCGAGTGTCCCCTTAAGGCGATTTGTTTGCCATTTTGTTGATATATATGCAAATACCCCCGAAAACCTTAGTGTTTTTATTAACACACACACACACACAGTTTTTGTTAGTTCTTTTCTCGACCATCTTCGTCTTGGCATTTATCTGGATTTGTATCTAAATTGTTTGGGCAAACTTTTAATTTACCCGCAAAAAGAGAGAGAGAGAGAGAGAGCGAACTTTACTTGTTGGCATAGTGTAATGATTCACGATGATTCGAAAGTTTCATTTACATAGGTCAAGATTCCTGCAACCGAACTGAGGCAAAGATAATTATGGTACAGTTGACAGACCCGACGCGGTGTAACTCGACAACAATTAGCCCAGAAATGTGGCTAGAAAAGTTGGTCAAGATGTTTCAAAGCAAATAAAGTGAAGTTAATAGTGTAAATAATTGAAATTGGGAAAGTCTTGGGAAATATATAAGCTAGAGTTGAAAGGTGTCAAGTATTGATATGTATTCAATATATATTCATTTATTTTCTATACCCAAAGTAGGACAAGTATTTAATGAATAAAGAAAAAACATACGTATTCATTCAATTTCATGTTCAATTTGCATTTTTTAAAAAGTATTCATAAATTGGATTTCCACTCTTTGCTACACAAATGGCCAACAATTTGCCGTGGGAAAGTAAAACATAGTTTTATGCAACGATTCGTATGAAAACAAGAGAAATTTGCCCAAAAGCACAATAAATCAATAAACTATTTGTTGCCTGAATTTTTAATAAACATTTCGAAGAACATTTTTGGTCAGTCAGATGTTGATTCACAGTAAATATATTTGAAATTATTCTGCCATCAGGGAGAAGTTCAAGCATCAAGGACGTGACCCTCCCCCCTTCCCCCTCTCTGTAGCCCCGTAAAATTGCCGAACCTGAGCGCCAACACATCAGTCAATCGAGGCGGCAAAGTTTTATGCTGCTTTCTGGTCCGTTGCGGCGCGTCTAACCAAGCCAATTAATTTGCGGTTTACCTGCCTTGCTATTCAGCAATAAATAAATAAATCTTGCACACCGCTGGCCAGACAAATAGCCCCATCGAGAGAAGTTAACTTTAAAAGTTGCCGCAAAGGAAAACAAGTTTCCATCAAGTTTTATTTCAACGGTAAGTGCAGCATGGAAAGTTTTCCGAATTGTTTCTATGCGAGTGAACTGCAGTGTAGCAGCAGCAGCTAACTCTGTCTCTGGCTGAGAAAAGCCAATTGACTGACAGCAACGAAAAAGCAAAGCACTGCCAAAGTTTTATTTAAGGAGATTTTTTGTTTAATTAACTTTTGTATGGAGAACTAAATAACTGTATAAGGTGTATATGTTTATATGTGTGTGTATTTATCAGTGTTGGGACTGCTGAATAGGCAAATCAATTCAGTTGAGTGTTAATTATACTAAAAGCTAAGGGAGCACAGAGATTTATCAGCTGAAAAGTATGCTACAAATATTTATTTGTGGAAAGCGCAACTTTGCACGAAGCTCATAAACCTTATGCCTTGTGAACTTGAGCCACTCCGTTTCACTGGGTCCGTTTAATGCAGTCGAGTGTGTCAATGACGACACTCGAGAGTGGAGGAACAAGAGCAGCGAAAGAAGTCAGAGGAAGAGAGAGAGCGAGAGAGGAGTGTTGAGAAGGAGAACTGCAGTTGACACCGTCTTATGAAATTAGTTTCTTTTCCAGTCGACATCATCAGCCACTTGAGCTGCAGCTGCCTTCCTCTCTTCTATCTCTATCTCTCTTTCTTTTTGCTCGGAATTTTGTGCTGCGTAATGCGCATATTTATGCATTCTTTGCATGGACTCCCTCCGAAGAGGACTCACTTGCAGTCAAGTTACGTGAGCGGAACAACGAAAAAGAAGAAGAAGCTCAGCTGAGCAGCGCATAAATCCCCAGCCCTGTCCGAGAGTGCAAAACGTTTTTGTTTAACTTTACACTTGACCCGATGATGAAGATGGTGGTGAATGTCCACTCGCAGCTGTGTCGGGCAGGCAGGCAGGTAGCTGGAGATGTCCAGGACAAGGAGCTCAGGAGTTAAGCCAACTCTGTGTAGAGTGCACTAGGCCTCTCTCCTGTGTCTCTCTCTCTGACCTTTCCGCTGGCCCGGTGGCATAATTCCTTGTCCTGTCTAACTGTACGTAACAGGCTCAACAACAGCCTCGTAATAACTGAAAGAGAAATCTCCTTAATTAAAGCGCAGATACCGAGACAGAGGCGAGAGGAAACACGCAATTCAGGGTGGTAGTAGTAGACACACCTTGCCCTCTTCAGGCTGGTAACCTTGCTTGCCTTAGTCAGCAAACAGCAGGGACAACTCATTGTAATCCACAGACACTTGATTAAGTCACCCCGCACCTCCCCCTCTCTGACCACATCAGGCTCCAGTTGGAGCTCTACTTTGACCCACAAGGTGAAAGGAATAATTTGTGGTCGTTTTGCCTCTCGTAACTCACCCACTTGGCAAATAATGCTCATTTATAAAAAAGGCAACGCTTTTCAATACATTTTATAGCACACTGCAAGAAAATTTTGAAAGTAAAGGTATGTTGACATAAAGTCCTTGTTCTTTGTACGCTATAATCATATTTTCAAAGTTTGTAAACACAGATTGAGGTATTATTAAGATAAGAGACAACTGGTCACACTGGGGACACAATTCGTGAAGTAATTTAAAAGTACCTTTAAAGCTTAAAACAAGCTACACTTGGTCACACTGCGAGCCACGGTTGTGAAGTACTTTTAAAGTACCTTTTGAATTCAAAAGAAGCAACACTTGGTCACTCTGCGGACACAATTAATGAAGTACTTTAAAAGTACCTTTCAAATATAAAATAACATACATCTGGTCACACTGCGAATATCATTTGTGTCGTACTTTAAAAGAACTAATAATAAATTTCTCTCGGTGTGCGTCGAGGTCTGCTCAGGTTTTTCAACGTTTTGCATTTGCGCTCCATTTGGCCAAAAAGCTGCTCGACGGGTGTCTCTGATAGATTTGGTCAAATCGATTGCGTCCATTTGATTGCTTTGATGTATGGCAACGGTTTTGATTTGTTGTGGGTTCAGCACAGTCGAATCTATCTCTCTTCCCCGCACTCTTCCTTTTTATGTTAGGTTGAGGTTTCATCTGTTGGCGTTTTTTTTAAACAATTTTACCGCAGAAGTGGAGGCACTCGATAATACGCTAAATTTCGGTGGACGATGCAACAGTTTTCGCACAGTTGGCCAACTAGTTGGCCTCAGCAGATGCACTGGCTAATCTATTTAAGCCATCATGCATCATTTCCACATGGAAGTTGCCTCCGGGAGGGTCAGACAGAGACGGCAATAGCGTTAGCAAAACGAGACAGCTCAGTGCTGCAGCAGAATGCGACAAGGGACATATGTACTTATGTAGTCCTTCCCCCTTCCCCTTCTCGCTTCATGCCGGTCAACCATTCTCGGTCTCACTCTGGTAAGTTGTTGTAATTGTTATTGTTGCTGACAGCTGCAATTCGCTGACACAAACCCACCTCGCTCACTCCCCCCTCCCTGGGTTGCAATGTCACCCGAGGACCGGAGACCGAAACGAAATGAAATTCTGCCAAGCTGAGGCGCAGCAGCATTTAAAAGCTGCGCCCCAGAAAAAAATTGTCAATTTCTCATGTCGTACATTAGAAATAAATATATATGGGGAATCTTCTTTATATATGTATTTGATTTCCCAAGCTTAAATATTTTACAAATATAAATACAACTCGTCCTGTTGACTTTTTGGCAGTCCAGGAAGCTGTCGTATCAAGGCACACACTCACACACAGATGGAGAGAGAGAGAAAGACACTCAGCATGCGCTGGAGCAGGCTGTTGCCAGGGCGACGACGTGACATAGCGATAGCAGCACCACGAAAACCAACAATATTCAGTAGGACCTTTTATGTAATGTCCGCGACATCGTTGTACATTTATTTTTAAAGATAAATTAAAGCATTTCTACTTAGCTTTACATGGTTCTGGTGGATCAGTGGTCGCATAGAAGATAGCTTGATTTGATGGTGATGATGCTAATTCTTACAGGCTTGGAGATTGCAACCACAAGAGAGACACGAGTAGGTGTTAGAATCTCTTGATATTGTCACTATTAATCGCTGTCTTCTTGACTGCACTCTTCTTCATCCTTGTTGAGTGGCTTCACTTGCTGTATGAGAAAAGTATTTATTTTATTTGATATTCTAATTGAGATTTTATTTTCTATACCAGCAGACAGAGGCTGGCCAGCGCCTGTGGACTGGGACGTAGCTTGCGCAGCTTCATGTACTGATGGAGCATCTGGTAGTAGAAGGTACCATCCTTCTCGCGCAACATGTAATGCTCGGCACGTTCCGTAGTTGTTGCAGTGCGCTCCTCCTTGTAACGCTGATCGGACAGGTAGTTCCGTATGCCAAGTCTGCTTGCCTCTTCAGCGTGATCAGGCAACAGCTCTGGGTTTACCTTAAAGTTGATTAGATTGTCGCCACAATCCCGAATTATGCCGTTGTTCATCGGGCTTGGCGCAATACCAAACTGCACCTGAACAAAGTAAGATTGGGAGAGATCCGTCTCGGGAAAAATGGGCAGTATGGAGAGGGGGCGAGCATTGCTGCCCACTTTATTGGGATGAGTTTCCAGTGGCTTTTCTATATCAGCAAATGTTTGATTAATAATTTCCTTCTGCTGCTCCAGGCTGAGAGTCTGCAATGGCTCCAGCGGCGTCGATTTCAATTGTGGTGCCTGCAGTCCCGACCGTGGACGTGTTACTACACATTTTCCAATTGGCTCACGGCAATCCTGACGTCGAGTGGGCACGTTGTTTACCACCTTTGGGTTGGTATCGTTAATATGTAGTGCCTCGATATCCTTCAGTAGTGCCGCGTCCTTGGGATCAATTGTCTGTTTGCCAACATCGTTGATTTTGTATGCATTCTGATTAACCAAATCAATATCAAAGAGCAGGTGAAGACCCTTAAATTCATAGTTAAACTGTGTTTCCAATCGTGGAAAGGACACCGGCTCTAAGGTGAAATCCATCAGAGTTTTTCCACACGGCAAAAATTTGAATTCAATTGCAGGTTCCGGCAACTCGGTGCTGTATGTTATGGGGCAAATTAACTGATTGCTGTGGGCGGGTGAAGATAACATGGATGTAAAGGTGCGCAAGTTTATAATTGGTTCATGCAACTTTACTTACAGTTTGCCTTCCTTTCTTTTTGACTCATCATTTTCTTCGTTTGTAGCCATTTTACGAATATTTTTCATTCCTTTTTTTTTGACTTTGAATAACTGAATATTGTTCCCTTTCAGTGTTGTAAAGGGATATTATCGCTGTCAGTGTTACTTTAATTATCGATATGTTAAATCCACTGGTGTAAATTAATATAGACATCGATACATTTTAGCAGAATAATTTAAAAAATTACGATTAATTGTTTACATGTTTTTATTGCTGGTGCTTACACCACTAAGCAATGAACACATAGAGCTCAAACAGCGTCAAAGTTGTTTGGTGCTGATTTTTCAATCCTGCCGCTCCAGAGCCCGAAGCATTGAGTTCGTTGCTTAGTGCTTACACTGTTGCCCCACTGAAGCATAAGACATCGGAATGTTAAGGCAACTGCTGTAAATTAATATACTGAAGCTTCATATCAATTAAAAGAGATATATATTCAGAATTAACGATTAATTGTTAATATATTGAATTAACAACCATTTAAAGTGTTTTATTTTACACAGTTCCAATGAAAATAAATTGGCCAAAGCATTTGCAAGAGGAATAAGGTTTCCTTTGGGGAAAATATTTAAAGAATAAATTTATTGGATATCATTTATTGAATTATTTATTCTGTTAACTATAAACATATCCATTCAATTTAAAAATAGATTAGCTCTAGTCCATTAAGTCAGGCTACTCAGTGCGTCCTATTCCTTTCTATTGACCTTTAAATCGCTGTCAGTCTACTTTAAAGGACATTATCATAATTTTTTGCTTCAGCCAAGCACCAGTTGACCTTCAAAAGTAGCCAAGCCCTCGTAAATTTGCACAATGTCTAATTATTTGGCTTATCTGTACCCACCTCCCGTGTAGAAAGGCTTACAAAAGCGCCCGAAAACGTGGCCACGACACTTTTGTGCTTTGGAATTCCGTTTGACGCACTTAATCAGCGCACAGAGGCTCTCAAGTGGTCCGCTTGGCACGCCCCCTTGTCGATTTAATTGCCCCACAGACGCTTTAATGTCAGGATAAATTAAAATTTGATTTCAACCAAGGTAGAAGGGGGAGGAGCGACTGGTCGCACTAATGAAATTCCGTACGAATATTGCAGAGCCCTCGTTGCCATCGTTGTTGCTCATTGTCTCTTGCCACTGATGATGATGTGATGATGATGTGGCGGCCTCAATTTAGTTTGGGTCCAAGGCGGGCATCTTCTGGCCGCTGTCGCATCAATTAATTTGCCACGCACCGACAACAGTCGCAGTCGCAATCGCCAACCAGCCGGGCAGGCCAGTCAGCTCGGCAGCTGCTTCTTGGCCACCACCTCATTATGAGCAACAACTCTGGCCATCAATTTGCAATTGTACTGTGTGGTGACGATGATGGCCGTTGACGCAACACTGCGCAACAATGGGCAGCACAGCGCACAACGCAGCTCGGAGGCACGTAATAGGCTTAG
Organism: Zaprionus lachaisei; assembly: GCA_018901815.1. Taxonomy (NCBI): domain Eukaryota; kingdom Metazoa; phylum Arthropoda; class Insecta; order Diptera; family Drosophilidae; genus Zaprionus; species Zaprionus lachaisei. The sequence goes on from JAEIFI010000109.1 coordinate 3,525,634, forward strand.
AGAGGCGTTCGAGTGCATGACTAGGTCGGGGTCCGCGCTGACAGAAGGATTTGCTTCCTGCCCCGCCTGCAAGAAGTATCTCTCTCTGGGCTGCAAATTTGAAGCTGCTTTAATGCTTCCTAGCTGACAGTCGACGGTTTCACAACTCATTTTGGCCGCGAAGAACAGCGGCTATAAGATTCAGATAAAAACAGTAAAAAATAATAATAAATTGAATGACAAGCAAGTCTTAAAGAGAAATATTTGTTTATATTCCTCGAAATTCACTAAAAAACAGTTTCGTGAACTATTAAAAATTTATAGATGAGCCAGTAAAATATATTTATGGTTCTCCATCAATAATTATTTAATATTGTATTAGTACCATTAAAATTTAAGTGAAGTTTCATTTAATGTCATGATTGAAATAAAATTAAATTTAATCTAATAATTTGATTTACATCGAGAATGCTATACAGCCTAAGAAATAGATTATATAAAGCCAAAATCATTTCATACTCACTGTAAAGTATCCTAAAGTTCGCCTGGTCGAGCTAACAATTATCAGCACTGACCCAGAATTCCAAGTTTCTGGGAACATCTTCCTAAGCTGCTTAGCTCGATAATTTAAATTATTTAGCTGGAATTAATGACGTTAAGCTAAAGAGAGAGAAAGGAGGAGAAGGAGACATGGCATTAGCATGCATTAGTAGGCGAAGGTGAGGGGGGACACAGGAAACAATTCAACTCGTGTCGAGATACCAAAGCATGCTCCATATTACTTAATGGGCTTTATGCGCTGCGTGTCGGATTTCTACCTACTACTATTTTCGCTCTGATAAGCATTATGGAAAGTGCGAAGAGTGACAGCGAAAGGCAGAGGGAGGGAGAGAAGGGACAGAGAGCAAGCTAGATCCTGGTGGCTAACAGGACATAATTGTAGCTGCACACGGCCGCGTCACGCCCACAGCCACACAATTAGACGCCTTCTACATTCTCCAAGCGGCATAAATCATAATTACTTGGCCGACTCGCTGGTCACTCTCTCCCCTCTGTCTCTCTCTCTCTCTATCTCTCTCTCTTTTTCTCATGTTGTCTCTCTCTATTGGTCTGCATCTGCCCAATTCGTTTTCGAGTTTTGTTCTGGGCGCACTCGACTGAAGACGTTTATTAAGCGCCATTACCTCGGCATATAAAGTGCTTTTCCGGAGACAGGAGAGCGTCGCACTTCTCCGTGTGTGCGAGAATATCTCTCAGTGTGTGTGTGCTTGCTTGTGTGTTCTGCCTCTGTTTGTTAGTGTGTATTTGTTCTGGACCACTACAATTGATTGCACTGCGGTTACGGGTCGAGCAATTTGTTGCTGCGCCGCTGCCACAGCACCCCCTAAACTGGCACCTCTCCCTTTCCGCCTTCTCCTCCTCCTGCCTTCTGCACTTGCTTTGCGGCTTCGGTTGTTGCCTGTCGTCGGCTGCCTTCGGTCCACTGTCTGTTCCCCCTCTTTCCAACCAAGCAATGAAATGTTTGCTTTGTTTTCGGACAGCTAAATGAAAATTTAAGAGCTATTCATTATTTGTTATGCCCGCTGCTCTTTGACCCCCTCTCTCAATCCAAATTTTCCTCCTGCCATCGATTTATAATGTTTATTACGCCGCATAAATTTTACTTTCCCTTCGCAACAATAAAAAATACAAAACATGCACAATATTATTTTTCTTACCCGCCTGCAAACGCGTCTAATTAATAATTATAAATTCGTGAAATTATGTGCATAAATATTCGTGGCTTTTGTGTGGTTTTGTCATTTGTGGTTTTTGCCTGCTTTTCCCTCCTCTATCTCTTTCTGCCTATTCCCGTATTTGTGTTATTCTAAGCTACTGACAAACCTCAAAAAAAGCGCTGCCTGTTTAATTAGTCGAGTACGTAAAATTGATAATAGAATTAATATAATTAAATAAATACATGTGCATTAAAGAGCGCAGCAGTTGAATTGGTCTAATTATAATTGCCTTAATACCGTAAAGTGAGCTTTAAACTATTTCGCGTGTTGATACTGATTAGCTTGTCAGAGCAGCAGAATTGTTGGTATTCATATTTAATATGTACATAGGTTAGTTCATCTCAAAATCGCAGAAATTATGTATTTTTAAATTTATATTATATTTATAATATATTTATATTATTAAATATTTAACATACACTTATGATTCATTCGAAGTATAAAATTAAATTAAATTTTAATACTATAAAAAGTGACTACAATCGTTCACTTATTGCGATATGTATCGGTGTATTGATATTCTGGTGGTGGTCTGTCGATAGGCAATTAACATGTAATATAACATAAATCTGTTATCCTTGATAATTCAAACTTTGACAACGAATTGATGCCTTAATACACATATAATATATTTACTATGCATTCTCTTTGAATGAAGCTTGTCGTTTCCTAAGCAATTGTCAAGCAGTGGTAAATATTGAAATTATCTCTCTCCTTTCTCTCTTATTTTCGGTTTGCCAAAAAGCACTCTCACTGCCTTTTCAAAGCGGCATCTCAAGGCTTATCGAAGCAATTATCATTCAGCTGCACGGGACTAGTCTAATTGCACAGAAGACAAACACATTATCCCCGGCTCTACTCAACACTCTTACATGCACACACGCGTACACACACGGGTGGTTAGGCACACAGATATGGACACCTGAACCCCTTGACGGCGCTTACGTTCACGCGCTGTGTACTTGTGTGCAGTTGGCACATGTAATTAATTTCTAATTAAAGACCACCAAAGCCCAAACACACACACACACACACACACATACAGTTACAGGGTATCAGACTTTGAGGAATGAGGAACCGAATATGTAAAATAACCTTCTTGATCTTGAAAATTATACTAAATTAATCAATTCTGCTGTAAAGCTTAATATAACATTTTAGTACATCTGCTCTAAATATAAGATAACTTCAAAGTTATTGTAAATACATGGATAACAGCCCAAACTGAATTAAAAACTGTTACTTAACAGCTGAGTTAGAAGAGGTAAGAGTATCATGGAGTCCCCCACAGTTGCCTCTTACTTTTCTTTTACTCATCGTGCGAGTGGGGGCGTGGCTGTAAGTTGCCGTCGCTATTTGATCAAGCACATGACAGGCAGTTCTTGTTGTAGTTGTCGTTGTTGTTGTTGTTGTACTCGTGTTGAACTCGTGCTGTGTATGTTTCTGTTGTGACAAAGCATAAACCGCACTGCACTCCACGACACTCATTTGCAGGTGTTTCTTCCGGTTGTTCCACTGCAGGTGGATTATATCAAACGAATATTTAAAGTTAGCTTGGGGGAGCTGGTGGGCCTGAGTGTCTGTTGAGGCCTTTGTTCTGAGGCAGTCAAATAAACATACACAAGTTTGTTGTAGTTCCGGAAAACTTTTTGCAACTCCAAGCAGCAGGCGAGTCAATTCAAAGAGGAGCCTGCTCCAATTTACCTAATTTACAATTCTCCCATTTATAAAACTTCAAGTAGTCTGGCCTGTAATGAAACAAAAGTACAACGAACCGACGAGCCAGTTGCCAGTTTATCCGTGTAGTCATCCAAAGGGAACACACGTTGAGGCTAATTAAGTTGTATTTCAGTCAGAAAGATCTGCTAATCATATATAATTGCAGGCACTTCGCTGTGGTGAGCACCCTTCTAGCAATTGTGGCGAGAGTAATACGAATCTCGTGCGTATGGCAACTTAGCTCCTTTTATTATAACAAATAATTCGAGTGTAATTCCGAATTTAATCAGTCAGTTTGGGATGAGTATTCGATTTATTGTGAAGTTTTAAAGGCCTGAGATATGTGAACTTATTGTTAATATTGATAATAAACTGGATTCGTTTATTTTAATAGATTATATTTATTTCCTTAATGAAGTTGTGCTTCGTGCACTTCATTTCTTTTTTACAAGTGGACAATTAACTTCATTATGTTATTTAACATTGCAGAACAGCTGATTTACTCTTATGCCAATTAACAATACAGCTCAAGGCATACACATTTATTCCAACAGTTAACATTACAGTTTTTCATAACTTTACATATTACAGTTTCCCGATAATTTTAAGTGTCTGTAATTATCTCTACATATTATTATTACAGCAATTACTTATTTTCCAATATCATAAAGTTTTTAATCTAAAATTAAAACCTAACCTAAGACTTGAACACGTTCTTAAAAGTATTTGCTGCTTTGGACCTCCATATTATTATAATCACAGTGCATGACTAAACAAGAGCTTTGCATATATCATTTTCTGTCCAAGCTCATCATAAATACTGGCTATTTCCATCTCTATCTCTCTCTTTCCCCCTCATTGCCAAAAAGGTGCCTTTAATGTTGCTTTGTATTCACCTTCCATAACTTATCCATTATCTCGCGACCCAGTTTAAATTTATTGTGTGCATTTTAAAGTAGTATTTGTCCTACATAAATTTATATCAAGTAAGCAGTAGCACTGCCTCAAATAAGTATGTGCACAGTCTCCTGATTAATTCGCTTTTGTTATTTATGTGCTATGCTTGATTATAGATTAAGGTAATATAAAACTTTAACTTTGGCCAACATACATTGTAGTCTGATTACCAAACAGTGCGCACGAAAAGTATGTGTCCCCCTGGGCGCTTTCTTCCCCATTTTCTCATCTGCTTCGCTTGACAAGCGCGTGAGTACTCAATTAGATAACCCTCTAGAAAGCGGGGGGAAGGAGGTGCTGGGGGCGTGGCAATGAAGTTGTTACACTTGTCAAATTACATGCAATTTGCAGTGCAATAACAAATGCTACACGAGGCGCAACGTCAACGCGTCTGTCATGCGATACAAACAGCTTGAGCAAATTTGCAGTTGAATTCAGTTTCGGGAGTTGGATGTAGGGAGTGTTGTTTGATGATACATAGAGCAACAGTTGCCACGCCCATGTGCTTAGTTGTGTAAAGGATAGATTGCGATGCTGTGCACACGCATGTGAGTGCACTGAGAGAAACGCGAGTTGTACTTGTTTTGAAAGTGATTTCAGCTGTGTAACCTTTTAACTTATTTGGGAAACTCACAAAGAACTTCGCGCGCACATTTATTTTGTGTCAGTGTAGAACACAGGATATGCGTGGCATAACACAACATTTCCGCTTCCGTTTCAGTCGGATTCAATTTGAGTTCTGGAGAAGCCACTACACAAGTTGCATTTTTCAATGATTTCCCAAAGACAAGAGGCAGAGAGACACACAGAGAGAGAGAGAGAGAGAGAGAGAGAGATAGCAAAGGAGATGGCACTAAGATTTGCTCTTGGCCTGGTCATGTAGAGTGTCATTGCGTGCGTATGTGTGAAATTGAAGCTTTACATTGTCTAGCGATGATGCAACACATTTCTCACTCAGTTGGCTTTCGAACTGACGCTGGGCTGCACCTTCATCTCCTCTTACTCTTCCTCTTTCTTCTTCTACTGTTCCTCTCAACTCCTGGCCTCATTTACAGCCTCGACTTACACGTTGACTTGTTATGCTTTAATACGACCCATGTACTTTTTCCATTATGCGCCATGTGCTTGTTGTACCTTCTTGTGCTCCTGCCTGTTCCTCCTCCTGATTTCCATCCTCCCCTGCAGCTTCTCTTCTGCCTGTTCCTGGTACCCTTTTTGGGCTTGTTACCCATCGCTTTTATTGCATGTTTTATGGAAATTTTCAGACATTAGACGCACTCTGCACATCAAACGCATTTAACGCATTCCATGCTCACAATGTAGGGTAGCTAATCTTCCCATCCCACTCTCGTTACCCCCCCTCCGTCTACTCCTGCTTCTACTGCTGCTCCATTCTCTGATGCCTTAGCTGCCAGGGCCAATTTGACTGCCCAACGCACCTGAGCATAAACCGAGCTGTGCGTACGTCACTCAGTCAGTTTGTCACTCAGTCAGTCAGTCAGTCAGTCAGTCAGTCAGTGTCTCTTCCAGTCTCGCTATCTCTCTTTCTTGCTCTGCCTCGTTCCCTTGGTTCAATCTCTTTTGTGTGTGCTTTCGCACTCGTAGCACAAACTGCTAATTTGGTTTGATGTATTGCCCCAGGGACATCCATCAGCAGTTGAAGGCAAAACCGAGACGGACTGCCTGCATGCCTCGAATGCCTCGATAGGCTGCTCCACCTGCCGGTTACGAATTGAACAATGCTGTGGCCCTGCCCCAAAATTGATTATATGAAATCAGCCCTGTGTTTGTCTCGTGCCCCACAATTGTTTCTAGCCTATGGTATCTGGAAATTACTCAACGTTTCCCACTGTGAGCTCTCTCTCTCTCACTCTCTCTGTCTCTCTTTGCCCATTGCAGCTACGTCTTATTATAAACCTTGAGGTGTGACCAAAGCAAATTGCTGTCTATGTGTTTATCGAGAGCGTCGAGTTCGCAATTGTTCAATTTAAAGTGAACTCCACTCACAGCTGGAACTCATATATTTAAATGGCGAACTTAATGAATGTAACTTTAAAGAGAACAAGAGATCTTAGGTTTATAGACTGGAAATACCGTTTCACGTTTATTCTCTGTCGAATTTCGTGAATGTCACTTTAAAAACAACAGGGATCTCATGGATTTCTATAAACTGCGAAAGAATTCTTCTTACTTGTGTAATAAATATAGAAAGCTTACTTAAATGAACTGTGTCAAAACCTCAATAACTTTTATATCAAGAATAGACGAGTTTAGTTTTAACTGCACTTCATATATCATTCAAAGAAATATATACATTTATTCTCGGTTTAACCCTTAGCCAACAATATTCCTTTTCACATTCAACAATTGCAGTTTTCAATCAATTGTTTGGTATGCGAGTAGAAAACTCCTCAACTCCTCAATTGAAAAACATGTCTGCTCATGTCATCAGCCACTGTAAATAAAAGCTAAAACATTATTGTTCTTCTTCTTTTCATTGTTGTTGTTGCTGTTGTCGCGTTGCCAGCCAGTTTGGGACATCATTAATTTAATCAATTCGTCATGACGCTGGCAGAAATGCTATTAATTTGAAGTCCGAGCCGACTGGGCCAGGCTACAAATGTGTGTGTCAGTGTGTGCACACACACACACGTGCTAAGCGATAAATTCATTTATAACTCTGATACATGAGACGCTTTGGTCAAAATCCACTTTCCCTTGACACACAAAATTCAGTTAAAAGAAATATCAAATTGAATTTCATTTCCACGTCAACATTCTGGGCTGAGTTTTTCCGCTCGATTTCACGCACAATAAACAACAAATAGAGGAACAAAGAAAGGGTGGTGGGGGGGGGGGGAACAAACATGCACGAGAGACCGATGGAAATAATAATAAATAAATATGAAAAGGTCGCATAAGGCAGACTGAAAATGCAAAACAAATCCCTAAGCCATCGCTGGGCGAGGATGGTATGAGGACTCCTGAGAATTCCTCGTCGATTTCTCGAGAAAATAAAATTTGCATGCTCGCCTACTTCCCACCTTCCCTCCCCCCATGGCATCTACAAACGCTGCTTGGCGACGACATCGAATTATAGACTTGTAAAAATAGTTGCCTGCCCTGCCCCCCAACACGCCCCGCATTATGTAGATGTCGTTGCCTCTAGGAAGTGCCACGACGCAGGCTCCGAGGCATTTAATTGAGGATGCGAAGCCGGAGTTCTCCTTCTCTGATTATCGCCGAGCGACACCTGTTGTTGTTATTGTGATAGTATGTAGTATATTGATAAGGGGAGGGATTTTGCAATTGAAAACAGGAGTTGACTTTGTTTCAATTATAAAATTCATGTGTGCAGTTTGGTTTGAATTTGCAGCTTGTATTCAATTGTTTAACTTGGAGATTATAATTGATTTCATAACAGATAATAATGAGAAGAACCCTAGATGTATTAATTACATATGTCAAAATATAAATCAAGAAGAATCAAACATGAATTATTCTTGTATTTTCCAGTGACATTTCAGGCTGTTTCCCAGGGCAACCCAAGTTTATTCCCATTTCAATTCCATTGCACAGGGTATTCTATAGTCAACTCCATTCGGTTTTCGCACCATGCGTATGTAGGCGTCTGGGCTCTTGCCTAGCAACTGTTCATTACAATTCCAATCGCACAGAAGGCGTAGGAGGCAGCCCGTCGCGACGCATTGCTTTCATCTTGGCACGACAATGATAATCGGATTTCCAGACAAATGACTTAAGGGTTCATTGAACTTGTCAATAAATTCATGTTTCATGTAACCAATTTTCTAAACAATACATACATGCATAATACAGCATATACGTAGCGGTTTTTTTCACTCGTATTCAGTTAAAAAAAACAGAAGCCCCAAAAAAGTATGCAACAGTTTTGTGTTTTCGACATCAAATTAAACCGACGTTTGTTGACAAATTGCGACAGACGGCGGCTTTATTGACATTTGACTTGTTTTGTCGCCCCGCAACAGCCCTCATCCCTCTACCTCTGCCTTGTCCCCTCTCACCGCCCTTCTTCCCATGCCATCCCAACTCATTCCACCAATCAAGTGTAAACAGTTATGAAGTCGTGCCGCGCATTACAAACACCCACAACCATGCCCCGCTTTGCCCACAAACTGGGCACGTGTGTGTTGGCGTATTTCAAGTGGAGCAGATTTTGGGCATGTCGCGAAAACAAATGGCAAATAAAAAAGTAAAACTCATGGGGATTTATATGATATTTGCTTAATCCAGACAAATCCACGACTAGTTTTCAATTCGACGCTGTTTCCATTTATCTTTATGTTTTCGCGCTAGTGGCGCCCACTATATATGCTATATAGAGTATGTATGTATATATGTATGCATGTATGTATATACGTACGTATGTGAATGCCTTGCAGGCACTGTTTTATATGGAAAAAGTTTGCCAGAAATGAGCTATGTATGCTGAACTAGTTGATTATTTTAGATTAGTTTGTGGATTAGCAGGTATTTCTCATATAAAACACGACAATGATTATTCTAACTTTACATTCTACTGGAAAATATAGTTGAAATTGTTCTTTTTCGCTGCTGTAAACCAGCCAATTATGTATAATAATAATAAATATCCCTACTAATTCAAATAACAAACTGTTTGTAACATTAAATGTGCATAGCAAATTTAAGTCGAACTATTTTCAGTTGCTTACTTTAAGTTCTATGCATGTCCGAATCAGACTCTATTATATAGTTACCATATTAAGGACCCTTGAGAGCGGGGGGAGGGGGGAGGGGGGTACATTGTAAGTCGCATCACATTCTCTCTAACGGCTCTTGCTCGTTCAAGTTATTTTTGTCAGTTTGAGTGCGCTATGCCAAACGCTCATGAGTGCAACATACAAAAGCAGCCCACAAACATACACCATACACAGACACACACACAAACACACACACACACACTCAAAGACATGGCACACACTCGCACAACAAATACGCTTGCTGTGAGTGTGCTGCATGTCCTGAATGTCGTATTTGCCCGCCGCCGGAAGCTGTTGAGCGCGTGAAGTGGCGCTGCCGACCTCATCTACTGCTCTTCCTGCTGCTCCTTAACCTCCTCCCCCTCTACCTACTCAATCTGGTGACACACAACAAACATGGCCACATCGCGAACTGTTTTTGGCGCCTTTGGCAGCCGCGCGAAATCAGTTTTCTTTTCTTTTTTTCCATTCCTTCAGTAACCAAGCTGGTCAAAATAAAAGCTCGTCGGCTTTGTCAGAACACAAAATTCTTTAAACATTGTGGCTTAGTTAAGAGAAAAAGATACAGAGAGAAAGAGAAAGAGAGGTAGAGAAGTAGAGAGAGTGAAAGAGAAACAAACAGAGAGCAGATCATGCTTTCCTTCCAAGCAATAATTTTATTTAAACAAGTTTTGCAAGTTTGGCTCGCGCTTGTGGCAAAAATGTGAAAATTGAATGGAAAATCATCTCGTTTTGCTGCTCCAACAGCAACTGCAAGTGAAATAAGCATACTGGTTAATTTTCATAGTCCAAAAGTTGCGGATAATATGTGTTTATGGGGGCGTATTTTACGATATACCTTAACGATAGTTGACTAACAATTTTGCCGCAAAATGCGCTTTTTGTTTTCCACACCGAAACATTTAATAAAGTTTATGATGATATCTTAAATAAATCCTCAGTTCTCTATGTTTCCATTTTGTTAATCGACTTAAAAGCTGCAAAGATACCATGATAAAATGTTGAAACAATTTTGCATTGTATATGATATTTTATTATTTTAATTTCCTCTTAAATTAGACAGCACAAAACTCAAAGGAGTTCTTCTAATACTTTATACTTCATATAATGCACGTCTTGGTACCTGTTTAGAGTGTAGTTATATATAGATTGGGGTTCTCTACACATTCCTAATGGCACGCAGTCAATTGGGGTTTAAATTGAATTCTTCCGGCTGCGAAGGATTTTGTTCTGTGGTCTGTGGAATATGCACACAAAATGAAGCAGGTAAATCAAAGGGGAAACAGGATGAATGCCAGGCCACAAAGTACCTGATGGTAAGAGGGGGGAGGAGGGGGTGTGTGGGGAACCAGATCGGATGGACAGCAGTTGTAAATTCATTTGAAGACTGCGTGGAGAGTTAAGACTGCGCGGCATGCCGTGGTAACGTTGAAAGATGCGCTGGATAAAGTTTAAGCTTCCTCTTCTCTTGTCCCTCATTTGCAGGTCTTCTTGCTGCGGCGCAGGCAGCTCCTCAGAGCAGAAACAACATCAACGACAGCTATAGCAACAACAATATGACGATGTGGCAAGCGGAAAACCTGAGTGGAGCTGACGTGCCAGCATTGTCATCCTCATCCTCGTTCTCATCCCCATCCTCCGCATCGTTGGCGCCACCGCAAGCGGAAGCCACGAATCACACTTTCAAGAGTTTAGCCTTCCTGGGCAACACGATGGACGCGTTTCTACCCAGCGCCTCCTTCTCTTCGTCCTCCTCCTCGTCGATGGCAATGTCGGACGGGTTTGCAGTGGCACCACCAGCAACGGAAACTGAGCTGGCCCAGTCTCTGCCAATTTTTGACTTTGGCATGCCGCGCAACATCACAGGGCGCACTGGGCACACGGAAGCCATAATTAAATGCCGCGTGGATAGTCTGCATGATAAATCGGTAATTATTCCTTCACCTTTTCCATCTCGTTTCCATCTCTGCAGTGCGAGTGTGTGGCAAGTTAATGCCGAGCTTACTCACACTCACCCATCTTACTCGCACACAGGTATCCTGGATACGCAAGCGGGATCTGCACATACTCACAGTGGGCACGGCCACGTACACCTCGGACAAGCGATTCCAGGCAAGTATCTTCAGCGAGCTGCGACATTGAAATGAAATTAAGTGCGAGGCATGTTCCGTATTGCCACGCCTCATCTGCAACCATATCATGTCCTCTTAACAGGCCTCTCAACTACTCAAAAGCATGCAAATTGTGCAATTGATAAGGTTTCACACGATTGTCAAGTGAGGCGGCAATAAAGGCAACATTGAGCAGGTTCTCCTTATTCCCTCTTTTCGGCGCTATCGTTTAAGTCTTTCCACAATTGTTACAGGTTTTTTTGTAAGCCCGAAGCACTAGCAAAAAAAACAATTACAGTTAAAAAACCATTACAATTTAAAAACCTGGCGTACTAACAACAACAACTGCAAGTGTTAATGTTGTTTCACAAAATATTTGCGATATTCAAGTGAGCCTGCAGCGATATATGCATATAAAATAAATAATGTTACACAACTTGATCAAATATTAAAAAATGATTTTGGTGTGCTACAAAAACAAGGGATGTGGAGAGAAGGCGATTTTAAGAGAAACATATATGTAACATAGAGCAGTATTGCGCATTTGTATTCTAAAGAATATTTACTATACTATACATAATTGTATTGTAAAGATTTTATTTACGTATATTTAAAAAAATATTTCAGAATGTGACTAAAAAATTTTTAGCTGTCCACCATCTTTGTTGCGAGTGAGCTGAGCACTTTGCGCAGTAGTCGCTCTATCGCCCTCTCACACATCACTTACTCAGTCAATTCAGGTTGATAGCTGCTCTGTCTCCCTCTTTCACTCCTGCTCCTTGTTCAGCCTCTTCTTGAATATGTAATATACAATGTTTATCAGCTGTTATCTTAACAGAGCATGGTTCTGCTAAAATCGCGGCTGTAACATTCGAGATCAATGTTGTGACGTCACAAAATCTTCAGTTTGTGAAGGTGCTATTGCAGGATAGCCGCTGCCGCGCTCTCTTTGCACTGCTCATCATATCTCTTTCTCAACAACCTTCTGCTGCGCTTTATGCGTGTCGGGTATAATTAAAGGGAAATTACAGTGCCTAGCAGCAAAATAGCCCCAAACGAGTGTTGCCTTCAGTTTCCGTTTATAAATATATTAATGCTCAAAATCAGACTCACTTAATTGAATCTGTTATTAATATAAAATGAAGAATAAAAACGTTCTTTGCAGGTAACCGAATCGAAGGATTCGCGTGAATGGACTTTGCACGTGAAATCGCCGCTGGCCAAAGACAGCGGAATTTACGAATGCCAAGTGAATACCGAGCCCAAAATGTCCATGGCATTTCAGCTAAATATCATTGGTAAGTACGCACACACACACACATGCACGCACACAGAGGCAGTGTGAAACAAATGAAATATGCAGGGAATTTTGTCGTTTATGATTTACGTTTACACGTTCATAACTGCCGGGCATGTCGAGGACAGACGCCACTCACAGAGAAAGAACCTGTCGAATTGCTCATTAAAAATTGTAATTCGGTTTACCTTCGCCAGCAGCGAACAATTATGTTTCATTCATTTGTTTATTTCTCTGTAGGCATCAAATTTTAATTTTCTCATTTTTCGTTTCGTAAATAAATAAAAACGCACCTTCACCTGCACAGTTGGTGCCGTTGGTGCAGGTGTCCCAGGGTCATGCAAGCTTAGATGGGCTCACATACTGAAGTACAAGTACAGTAAGGTGGGCGGGGCTGGGTGTTAAATGGGAGCAACTGGGAGTTAATTAGCTCGTCAGCCCGCGGGACTGTGGCAGCAACAGCTCAGCTTAGCTAGCACAGGCGCCCGATCGGAAATGTAGTGAAGGATTTAATGAGCCATGAATAATGGTGTGCATATAATTAGCAGGCACTGTCATGCTGCCAACCTTCCCCGCGTTCCCCCTCCAATAACAATGCCCAGCTCTGCTTGTCCATAGATAATTGATGTGCATATTATTTGGGGCTCGTGTGAGCTGGAATAAGTAGCCCCGATGTTGTTATCAAGTTACTTGCTGGATTATTAACATAGGAGCCCGAAACCTAATGGGATTTGAAGCTGATCTACAAATTTGAAAATCCATAATAATCCTCATACATTCCACAAAATATATAAATTCTTGATCTGCATCAACAGGCGAGTGGATATGTCCCTATCCATTTTTCTAAGGCGTCGCCTGAAAGTATGCAATACATAAGACGCTAAAAACAGAAGATCAGCATTCTCACTTCTTCTTGTTTAACATTAAGGTAAATACCCTTTCCTAAGTACCCACTTAGAACTTTGAACGGAAATTTAGTCAAAGGTTTCGAAGTTGAACTCGTTTACCCGCCTGCTATTAAAATGCCATTAAAAGTTGATATTAATTTAATGTGATTTTAAAAATCTCAACAACTTAAAGTATTTTCATGGGGCTGCACTCAGCGGGATAAGCGCTGCAGGAGATTGGGATGTCGTCGATGACGTTACCCCTGTCGGCAGCTGTTTTCAGCCACTTATGCAAATCAGTTTGCAATCCCTTTTTAAGTTTTCGATTATGCTCTTGTGCGCCCGCTGCACTGCACCCAGTTTACTCAGTCCACCATCAAGAGAGTTTTCCGCAGTTCCTTTCTTTTTACGCTACTTCCGACTTCACAAATGAATTTCCGATTACATTTTCTTTTGGCCAGCGTATGTATTTTAATTTACGTTAATGAAACAATTGCAAGCAGCAGCAGCAGCAGAAAAAAAGGCCACCTGCAATGAATGGACCTCAAAGTGGAGTGTGGACGGTGTGGATGCTTACTGACTGCCTGCTTAATGACATTATTGGCATATGCGGCGTATGAGTGACTCTCTCTCTCTCAATCTCCCTATCTGTCTCCTTCGCTCCTTCTCTGTCTTGTGACGCTTCTTCGTAACTTTTGCCACTGCGCTGCATTTAATTAATGTCATTATGCAAATTTATGCGACAGTCCAGCGATTTTTTCCATAAGATTTATACAGCATATAAATTCAGCCGTGGCCACGCCCCCCAATAAATCCCTCGTCAGTGTGTGTCAGATGAGTTGCTGAAAATAAAATGCAATATACTTGCGTATCCATGGCGATAATTTTGCCCAAGGAATCTCAAAAGTTCTCTCCGCGTCAAGCAAAATCGCATTAAATGTTTTCATCTTTTAATATTTCATTTTTATTACTCATAGGGAACAAGTGGAATTATGAAATGGAACTGTTGAAGAAAGTCAATAAGACATGTTCCCTTTTTGTCTTTTTATTTTTGTTCACTCTCCACATTTGCCCAACTTTCTGCGAAGCAGAAAACTAACTTGAGCTAAAGTCAGCATGAAGATTTATATTTTGTTCAACTGTATTTTTTGTAAGTTTTCATAAATGATTCAACTTCATAAAGAATAGTCTCTGATTGAGTCACAGCCCTGTTCAAATTATATTATTTTGAAATTATTGCTAATTTTATAATAACTTCAAGTGGAAATATATTGAAAATATAAGAAAATTGAAATCAACACATAAATTATACTTTTTTAAAGCACTTAAATTTGTTTGAAGATTAATAAAACTATAAAAAATGATCAAGTAGAGGTGCTAAAGGAATTTCCCTAAAATGTTCTTATCAAGCACAAGTTGATACCCTCTTTTAACCAATTCCAACTACAGGGTGTGTGTATTTCATGCACCGTCAACCGATTTCAGCGGCAGCCTGAAAAAAAGAAATCAGCGTGTCTTTTTTCACAACATTTCTGTGTGCAACGAATAGGGTGCAGGGTGTTAATTGCCTTTAACACTGTGACACTGCACAAATATATATACAGAGAGGGGGAAAAGAGTGGGAGAGATAGGGAAGAAGGGAGGGAGACAAACACACACGCACTTAATGGCGCCGAGCAATATGCAGGGACTCGACATGCTCAACATATGCCACAATCCCAACCAAAACAAACAAACAAACTGACAGACGGACGGACGGAGGTAGAGTGGAAGGAAGAAGGGAGGAAGGAAGGGAGGTAGGAATGAAGAGTGCGACAGAAAGAAAAACAGCAGCGAAAAGAGTGAGACAGCTAGACAACCTGGCGGCGATATGCTGGCAGACGTGCAGGCATACAAACTCACAGACATCCCCCCCATTTTTTATTTCTCCGCTGCACGACACTTTCGTGGCTCTCTTTCTTCTCCCTCCGACTCTCTTCTTCTGCCTCTTTCTTTCACCCCTCTGCCTTTCATTGCTTTTTTTACTTTTCGGGTATATTTTTTAATTATTATTATTTGCACAGTCCGATGCATAATAAATATTATTATTAACCCAGTTCCACAAACACAAACACACACACACACACACTGGCAAGCATAAATATTTGACGCGACAGAGGCCATCGCATATGTGGAATGTCTGCCATATGTGTGTGTGTGTGTGTTGCATTCTCTCACATCTGCTTTTACAGCTATATCTGGCTTCAATTTGCGGAATTTTCAACTTATGCCGTTAACTTTTATGATTAAAAGTTTTGCGCATTCAATTGCACAAATTGTTATACAAGCGATTGCATCCTAATCGTTATTTGTTGCAATTTCCAACTGTTTCTCTTGCTCTGCCTCTCTAGAAATCTCACCTGATGCCAAGGCCGTCATCAGTGGCCCACACGATCTGCATTTCAAGGCGGGCAGCGCCATCATTCTCAACTGCGTGGTGAAGCAGCCATCGGTGAAAGACATTGGACCCATTTACTGGTATCGTGGTGAGCACATGATCACGCCCTTCGATGCGGATGATGACGAGGAGGAGGAGATGCAGGATGATAAGCAGGGAAAGGAAGAGACAGTTGCTGCCAAGACGGGGCAGGGCAAAGGGGAGATGCCGGATCAGTCGCTAAATGAGGTACTCAGCACCGAATTGCAACGGGACTTTGCCTCACGCATCGCCATGGAGTCCCAGTTGGGGGATACACTTAAGTCAAGGTTAATTTTGGATTTCCTCCGCTTTTCTTGCGGTTTTAATTTTCCTTTTCTTCTCCTTCCACAGGCTGCGCATATCGAATGCTCAGACAACGGACACTGGCAACTACACATGCCAGCCGACGACGGCAAGCAGCGCCAGTGTCATGGTTCATGTGATTAATGGTAAGTTCACATGCAGTCCACATGCAGTCCACAACCAGTTCACATGCACTCCACAATCAATCTACATGCATATACCATACAGTACATACATCATAATAATTGTCACATGGAAAAAAAGATACACATACGACCGACATATGATCTACTTAGGATCCACATGCGATCCACATACATAACAACATGTTTAGTTAACATGCTATACATATCTTACTTGAAGTTTACAAGGCATTTCCTCCACATGCAATCCACATACAATCCACATACAATCCACATACAATCCACATACAATCCACATACAATCCACATACAATCCACATGCAATCCACATACAATCCACATGCAATCCAAAAATTAGTGCCCATGCTCAACAATAGCACTCTGCTCCAAAGTTTCCACTCCATTCAAGAGCTATAAAAATAAGTAAAACTTCAGATTTATTGCTTTCTTTAAAATGCGAACTTGTTCAAGAGCCCCGTAATTCTCCCTGTAGAACACAATTCTTAAGACCTTTTCACGCATTTCCTGCGCAATTCGTGAGCAATTTCATTTGTTTGCTCAGCCCTAAGCATTGTGCGACAAGCGACATGCGAGAATAGCGACAACGGGGCGTATAAGTCATCTTAGACTAGACCAGACCCGCCGTGCCCTCAGTTTGCATACTGCGGCCATAAATTCGCCAGAGAATTAAGACATTTTAATCCGGGGAGAAACTACGCGACGACGTTGGTCATCGTAAAGCATCAACGGAACGTTGTTCGTCATTTTTACGGCCCGCATCGAAGTAGATTGAAGTGCGTAAAAGTTTTAGCGGCATGTCAAGTGTTAACTGAAATGCCTCGATCGTTAGCTTGGTAGTGAAGCTAAATGAAATTGCTGTTGTTGTAGCAGAACAATGCGAGTGGAATTTGCATTTTAAAGACTTGCTCAATCAGAGCTGCGAGAGGGAGAGAGAGGGAAGGGGGGTAGCCAAAGAATAATAAATATGATAAGATGTCAAAAGTAACTTGTGAAAGGCAGTTAATCATGCTCGTATCCCTCAACATGCCACATGTGGCACACAGCACACAGCATAGCAAAGGGCAGCGCGTGATAAGCAACACAGAGGGGGGAGGTAAGGAGGGAGGGGTAGACAATCATGAGCAGAGAGTGCGTATGGCACTGCCAAATGCCTATGCATAAATACAGATAATAAATCACAAGCAATAAAAATGTAACAAAGACCAAGTGAAATGTGAGTTGGACACAACTTGGAGTCGAATACATAATACCCTCTCTATACGATTAATATTTTATATACATATAAAAGAAAACATCTAAAGAACAAACTGAAATATTCTATTTGCCAAAGCAATACAGAAAGAAAAATACACAGAAGGAAAAGAAATACAAGAATATACATTTTAGGTACATATGTTATATATATATATATATATATTTATAGACTTAAGGAAACATCTCAAGTACATAATTAAAATGCCTTTTTACTTAAGGAATACAGATAGCAAACTAGTTAAGCCTAGCTACCTTTTATTATATTTGTAAATACAGTATTCCTACTGTATTTCTCAGACATTCCATAGATATAATATATATATATTTACCTTCTTTCCTTATGCATCATCAAATCCAACCTTTCGTACACTCTACAGATCTAGTTGAGTAGGGACTTTAGCTTTTAAGTCGGGAATGGGGCACAGAATTACAGAGAACTAACAAATGATGCGTTGGCAAATGCTAAGAAATATTACGTATACGCTGTGGCAGCCAGCCGACACATATGTCATTTATCTAGCCTGCCCCAGCGTGCGCACAATGCGTGACTGTCTAAAGCGGGACTTTAAAGGGGGCGCAATATGGGGAATTAGGTGGCTAGAGCGAGAGAGAGAGAGGAGATGGGGGGGAGCCTGGGTTGGGACTCTCACAATTAAATTATGTTATTTGGCTGCGCGATGCTAACGAATGCCAAAATAGGCGGAGCTGCGGTTAATTTGAATGCGCATTGCTTGAACTGCCACACACACACTCTAACACACACCCACACACAACATAGACACACCCACACACATAGACTCCCACACACGTTCGTTTTTCTAACACTTTGTGCTCTTTTCCAGATGAGAATCCCGCGGCGATGCAGAAGAGCGCGACACTGGCATTGTTTGGCCATCACCAGCGGACGCAGCAGCGTCTAGGGCTAATGTTCTGCTCGGCGCTGGCGCTACAATGGGCCAAGTATTAGCTGTCAGCCGCAAAACAGCTAAAACTGTCAGTACAAAACGAAACTGAAACTGAAAGCCGAAAACGAAACCAGAACAGAAACTGAAACTGAAACTGAAACTGACTCGCTCAAGTCGCAAGGCGCGAGTCGCTTGGTACTTGTCGCTCTCAGAGCTGCGTCAGACACAACAACAGCAACAACAAGAACAGAAGGAGCAGCGACAGTAGCAGCGACAGCATCATCATCATTAGCAGCAGTGCAGCGGAAGAGGAGGCAAGGCAGATGGAGCAGGAGGAAGGTCTGAAGCGGGAGCAGGAGTTACTTGCTGCCTCGCTTAAATTATGAGCAGTTGGCTTCTTCTTGGCGCTGTCTTCTATCTCCCTCTCCCTCTCCCTCTCTTCCCCTCTTTCTTTGTAGTTAGAAATTTGCCAAAGGAAAGGACAAACGGGCAACCATTAACGTCGCCTGCTTTTGTTTTCCCTTTCAGGCATTTTGTGTTTCCTTTTAATATTTACATTTCATTGTGTGAAGCCGGAGAGGCAAAACGAAAGGGAAAGCAAAAGCGACGACTTATGAAAAATGCACAGCAAAAGAAGAGTACGAAAGGAAGAAAGTGAAGGAGGTGATGAGGGGATAAGGGGAAGCAGCAGATTTCTGCGGCACTCTTCGGTAAATACCACAAGTCTGTGGCTCCTGCATGGCATGTCTGCGCTGTCTGTCGCCCTGGCAGCCTTCCGGTTCATTTCATTATGGTGCCCACTTTACAGTAAAACAAAAGTCAAACACACACAACATACACACACACAGCACAGCACAGCACACACACACACATATGCAATAAGCGTTTCATATAGTCAGTCAGTCAGTGTCCCCTGGTTGCTTGGTCGGTTTTATTTCCGTTTTTTATGCCCAACAACGCGTCGACAGTTTGTCACATCAGTCTGCACACACACACACACACACACAAAATACACATACACATAAGCGAGTGTGCACAATTTGTAATATATTCGTAGCTAAATCGCGCACTACAACACACAAAATAACAAAAAAAGAACGAAAATGAAACCAAACAATCCGCGCAGTTTTCTTTGTTTATGTTTAGGAAAAATCAATGTGTAAATCGAGTGGAAAACTAAATTTGATATTGCTGGAGATAACGTTAATACTATTATATTACTATAATTGTAGACATGAATTTACTATTCGTAAGATGGTAAGCAGATTTTAGATAATATATGTGATGATGGCAAGAACAAAATAATTCTTTCAACAATAAATTAACTTACTATAAAATCCAATGTGCATTCGTGATTTGAAAGGGGAAATAATTAGCTGACTTTCGATTGAGTAAGTATCGCGTTACCTCTTCTCCCAGACAGATAATTGTTTCTTACGTAAATACCGTTACAAATATATTAATTATAAGTTAAGAAATCAATTAACTTTAAGCGCCGACATTTGACTGGCGCTTGCCAAAAATATATATATCGAATTGAGGCCCATTTGGGGCAAACAAACTTTGCGGCTAATTTCAATAAACGTCTGCAAACGTCTTGGCCATGTGCAGACGCCTGCCTGACTGTCTCGTTAGCCATGGCTCAAATGTTGGCAATTATAATTGATATTTGCCTGAGAAATAGTAGAAACAACAGCGGTGGCGGCAAAAACCTCGGCTGAAGTACAGGCCTAGCTCAGGCACAGTGGAGCGAGTGTGAGAAGTGATGAAAGTTGAAATTATTTTATGATTTAGCAAAATTATAAGTTATTTTTGAGAGAGTAGTTCCAGTTCTTTTGAACCTATAGAATTATTAGGCATAATTCTGCTTTTTATAATCATCAAATGAATTCTTTTTTAATTTATCAAATGAATTTAATCATTTATTTCGTCTGCTTTTAGCTTGTAGTTAAAATTGCTAAAAAATAGTATATGTTATATAAATATATTATTATTTTAAAATATATTTATTATTTTACAATTTCTATTTTTAAAATAAATACTTGTAATCTCGTTAGCTTTTCTGATTTTTAATTATTTATAACAACAATCAATAGATATTTAAACATATTAATTTATAATTAAAATATTACTTTCTTATTTAAGAATTCAAAATAATATTTTAACTCTATTGATTTTCTCTTATTCCTTCTTGCTCACTCCTTTGATATTCATTTTCTCATTTTGTAAATTAATCTCTGATTTAATTAACAATCGCACTCGTCCCACTGTGCAACGTGATGCTATAAAAGGGCCATTGCTGCGCTATGCTGACGATGTTGACCCAATTAATGTGGCCAAAGCCGCGAGTGCTTTTCATTAGTTTAAGGGCGGCAGGGTAAGGGCTGAGAAAGGGGTCGTGGCAGCCGTGAAAGGTCGTCCGCTATTTTAAATGTGGGGGGGTGGGGGAAAAAGAAATAATGACAGCGCGAGATAGAAAAGTGAAAAACTGAAGAGTCCTTCAGCTTGGGCGACTTGTTGCACGCCAAATCAATCATACGCAGCGTGTGCGGTTTCCATTTTTTTTCTGCTGCGACAACTTATTGGCATTTAATTAGAATAAACCGCACTGTCAGCGACAAGTAGGACAAATGAGGCAGGCAAACGGAAACTGAGACGCAGATGGAGATGGAGATGGAGAGACACATGAGTGTGCGGGCAGTGCACATATCAATCATACGCCGCATGGGCTTACAGAAATGTCTTCAGAAGCGTGATATATGAGCCGGTTGTGCTGAGTATCTGCAAGAGATGATAAAAGCAGAGAAGGCAAGTGTAAAACATAAACATTTATTCTCATAATCGAGAGAGAGAGAGCGCTGCGTACCGAGCTGAAGGCCGGCAGGGAGGGCGTAAAAAACGGTACCGCAATTGTTTTCGCCCGTTGCGAGCGACGCAATATCATTAAAATCATTTTTCTAGTCCTCGCATCGCATTTGTACCACTCAATGTCGTACAGCGTGTCGGCCACAGCGGAGCTCTGCAAGCAGATAAAGAGAGATAGGTAGAGAGAGAGAGAGAGAGAGTGAGGAAGGCAGCAACACTTTGTTGTGTAATTAAAATTTTATCACAAGTGCAATTTGTGTTTGGCATATAATTTTTTATGTTGCTGTCCCTAATGTTTGGCGCTAAATTGAAATTACGAAATGAAAACAGAACAGACATGAAGAAAGCAGAGCAGGAGAGAGTGTGTAAAAGAGACAGAAAGAGAGAGAGAGTGTGAATCGGAGAATATTACTAACACTTTCGCCCACATGATTGCCGCCGTAGCAGTAGAGGAAGAGCTGCGTCATCGCCGCCACGCTGTAGCAGATGTAGGTTAAGCCGCTCAGCGACGAGGTGTTCTGCCGAGCGTTGAGAGACGTTCCAAGTTGCAGGCGTGAAAGAAAGAAAAAGAGAGAGAGAGGGAGAGAGGGAAAGATAACCATCATTAATTGGAAAGCAATTTCTGCTGCAAATTAAGTATGCGGTTACGATTTTATGTCCCTGTCTAATTGCAACTCCAGCTCGAGTGGCAACTCATCACTTCAGCTGGCAATAATTCAGTTTGCGAGGTTTAAGTATAAGGTATACATATCTCTTCTTCTTCTTCTTGTTCTTCTTCTTCTTCTTGTTCTTGTTCTTGTTCTTGTTCTTGTTCTTGTTCTTGTTCTTGTTCTTGTTCTTGTTCTTCTTCTTGTTCTTGTTCTTCTTCTTGTGCTTCCTGCTGATGTGCATATAATGAACTTAGCGTAATCCCTACAAGAGTCTTCGACTAAGCCAGGCTTGTGTTTTAATTAGCCACATTTACTCAAAGAGGCAATAAATTAACAGCAGCTGGCAAATTGATAGACCTTAAGATGCCCTCTAGCAGCTCTAAGATCTTGCTGGAATGAATGATAATTGAGCTCGAAATATAACAAGTTCATCAACATTATGCTGTCCCCTCTTGCATTGTCTGCAAGTTTGATATACCCACTTCATGCTTGCACCACCTACAGGGTAAAACATACCACAGCAGCTTGGCATGCAGACATAGCCAACGTAGCCGTCGCCATAGATGCCGCCACAGCATGTTGCAAATGCCCGCAGGCGGCGGCTTTTAAGGGCCCCAAATCAGACAGAGGCAGAACCAGAAACAGAAACAGAAACAGAAACAGAACCAGACCCAGCCCGGAAAACGTGTGAAAAGCGCATTAAAAACTTTTGGCAGAGCAACAATTCATGCGCTTATAAATTGCCACCAAGAGCAAACAAACCAGAAAACCAAGACAAAAAAAAAAAACAAAGAACAGCGAATAAAACTCAAACAAAGCAAACACGAGACCGAAAAACAGCGAAAAACTTTTAATCGACGCTGCCGGCTTACCAACAAGATGTCCAGAATGGTCGAGCACAGGACGAAGGCTGCCGACAGGAAATGCATTAAAACGATAACGGTAAACTGGCCCGTTAGGTCGCTACACAAATCGATAATCGCATTGTGCCGCTCGATGATGCCGACAAGTCGACTCCGAATCTCTGCATTCATTGACGGGCTGCACACGTCCACTATGCAAGAGAGAGCGAGAGAGAGAGAGATAGAGGAAGATGGAGAGAATGGAGTTGCATCCTTAGTGCCTTCTAACTGCTGGGAATATTGACTCCACTCACCTGCGTGCAGGTCAGCGAACACTGACCTAACATCCTGCTGTACCAGGCGAAAGACTCCGCTAATGTACAAACAGCTGCAGAGAAAGAATCCATCCACGCAGCTAAAGGTGAATACGGTGCAGGCCCCAGAGCAGAACAGCAGCAGGTAGGTGAGGGGAAACCATTGTGAGGCAGTAGCCACATTGGGTAAGCTGAGGGACAGAGAGTAGAAGCTAAAGGTTAGCGAGATTATTACAAAAGAATAGATGTGATGAAGATAGATAATCAATATACTATAAACTACTCAATTACCTCCATTGGAAGGATTGAAAAATCTAGGTTCAACTGCAGATAGAACTTCAGTTTTAACTGATACTGACAGCACTTTAAATTTATAGAAAGTTTTGAAGTACTTATAATATAAAATAGAACTATAATGATCAACAAAGAAACTAAACAAGACACATTGTAAATCGCATGGAAGACTGCATTTGATATGGCTGGGGATAATGTTGACTCTATTTTATTACTACCATATAGTTGAAGACATGAATTATATATAATATATACGAAGCTGGCAAGAACAAAACAATTCTTGCAACAATAAAACATTATAAACCTCAATGTGGGTTCTTCACTTGGAAGGGGTGAATGAAACAACATGAAAACAACATAATTGGCCAACTTCATTATGATAAATTGATATACGTAGTTTATAATTAATCTACAACTCAATACAGAACGGTTTCTGCAAAGATATTGCAGAGTAAACACCCATAAATACCTTAATAAGTCTCTCACATCTTTTCGCTTCACTGCACTCACATGATGTTGAAGGGCAGATCCATCTGAGCAGGTATGTTGCTCAGCGAACGATAGAGTCCCATGATGAGAGGCTGCACATTGAAGGCGGTATTAGTCGCAGTGCCAGAGCTGAGCAGGAGCAGCGTAAGCCGATTGGCTGTGCCCGACATGCTGCAGAGCATGGCCTGAGCAGTGTCACCTCGATTGGACCACAACATGGCACGCAGACGCTGCACAATTTCGTACCAGCGACGATGGTGCAGAAAGAATATGCTCAGCTTAAGGACACAAACGGCCTTTGTGCTGCCGGGACAAAAGGCCTCGAGTGCGGTTACCAAATTTGACAGGTTGAGAAACCCGTAAAGATTCTCGCCCACCGCACCAATCAGGATGACGGCAAAACTGAAGCTGCACACAAGATTTGTCCAGCAGTCGCGTCTTTGTTGCGGCCAAATGCCAACGATGCGCCCGGAGAGGCGAGCAATGCGAAAGAAGCTGTGCGCAATTGGCGGCTCATGGCTGTCAATCATGGTTGATGTATGAATCGAAGAGGAGTAGTCACTGCCGGCGAGTGTCAAGAGACAAAGTAGAGAAAGTTCTTGTCTTGCCTTTGTTTTTATATGCTGCCAGCTAATTGCTTGGATTGAGGACTGTTGGGGAGGTTTGCGACTTTCTTTCTTTGACTTTGGTAAAAGTTTTAATTGTTTTTGTACTTACGTTTAGTGTTTACACTCATCAGCGACCACCCTCAAGCAACACACGCCATTTGTTATTCAATGCGTTATCTTTCTCCCCCTCACTCTTATAGCAACTGTCTCCTTCTAGCTAATTATTGTTAGAGATTTATAGAGGGAATTGAGAATTTGTTGGAGCATTGTTAACATTGTGGTATATGGTATATGAATTATCTGTTTAAGAATAAAGATGTGGACTTCGAAGGAGATCGTATTATTTAAATTAGATAAATAACATGTGAGCTTATATTAAAGAACATGATAAAATATATGATATTTTAAAAATATGTGCAGTTCTATAAAAGATTATTATACTACTTCTAATTTTATCATTAGCCATTATTTATTTCTTTAATGTTTATTAAAATATAATATTATTAAGAGTATATTTTGTAATATATATTTTACCTTTCCCATTTTATTCGTTCTTTAATTTAAAATATTCTTTAATGATTCAGGAAGAAAACATTGTTTCACTATTTACACTTTATTTCATGTATTCAATATTCTCTTCTAAAGGGAATACTTTAGATTCCGGCCTGAGGGTATTAAATCAATGACTCCTTATTTCCCTCGGATCGTAATGGAAACTTAAATAAACGCTTAAGCTGCAAAACTTTTTGAATGTTTTATTTGTTTTTAATTGCAGCACTGGCAGAGTTGATATTTAAGTGCTTTTAATAGATGGTTTCGTCTGGCATAACAGTAATTATCTTGTGCGTTTTCTTTGACTTTTTTTGGGAAAATCAACAAATGCACGTGTTGTGCGATATATCAGCAGGACTAACAGTAGAACAGTTGCCCGTAGTACCCTGTACAGTTTGATGAGCTGTTAAGGGGCATATATTACCCAAACTCCGATGATCTCAGCAGTAACAAGTTCTTGTTAGGGTAAATATGGTAATATGGATTTGTGTATATATATATAATCTGTTTGAAACTTCAGCTACACCCGCCACAACTGGTAATATCTCTTACTGCAGCTAAAGTATCCCCCATTTTTTGCTTAATTTATTGAGCACTGCAATCAACAAATACAATTTGCATTTGAGAGAAGCAGATTCGCTCATTGCACAAGCTGTGCGAGAATCTAAAACCAATTAGCTTCAACTCTACTCACATACACACATTCATACACACACATACACATACACAATCGCACACTGAGTACCTGAAAATAATTGAATTTTATTTTGCAGCAGACAAGTCCATTCAATTGCTGAGATGATTTTGGAAAATTCACACTCGACTCGCTGGCAAAATATGCCCGACGTTATTAGCTTGGTACTAGGAGTCCATTATATTGACCAATCTATCCAACAGGCTATCTATCGAGCTCATGTCCAGTCTGGCCCTTTTAAGTATGCTATGGAAACAAGGCTGACAACGTCGGGCCTGCCTACCCCTGCTAATCCCACACACACTCTCTCCGCTGTAAGTCTGTGCACGGTACCTGCATATTGGCATCAGCATATTCAATAAGTAGCACACCTACAATAAGTACAAACATGCCCATCTGTCCGCAGTCCCATAGATATCTATGCGTGCCTCTCTATGTGCGTGTGTGTTTGTGTGTGTAGGCGTATGCGCAACTTGTGCTGCATAAGCGTACGTCAAGTGTTTGCTCATCCTTCCCTCCCACTCTCTCTGTCTCTTTCTCTTCGTGTCTCTCGCCCGGCGTGTGCATTAATTTAATCCACACACTGCAAATATAAAGTGACCATAAAGCATTGCCATGATGATCATGTTGCGGCCCTGAAGCTGCATTGCATTCAAGCTGCGCCGGCTACCCTCTCAGCCAATTATGTAATATGCAAATTCCGAGCTGGAATATATATATACGGAATCATTGGGTGGACGCAAGAGATTAGATACGCTTTCGCAGAGTATCCCAGTTGCCCCGAGGGCTGAGTTGAGATACAGTATTGAAATATACACATATATTGTAGAAGTAAGGTTAGTTATGGTCTACTGCATGCTGGTTTTCAGTTTCTATATAATTTGTTACTGATTGAGAGTCTTCTTGTTTTAAAATGTAGTCATAATATAGTATTAACTTTGTATCTGATTGAAGTATTGCTAAACTTAGATTCAGATACTCGTATAAGAAACTAAATTGAATGAGGTTGTGTATTAATTCTTCCTCTTACATGTTCTTCACTCAATTAATAATATTTATGGTATATTCTTACTACTGCAAATATACAAATATATTTTAGTCAAATATAATGTGAGGTTATATGCACATTAAGTTTATAGTTTTCCTCTTTACAGACATTAATACAGATGTGTTTATGATAAATAGAATGAGAAGTAATGTATTGATACTTGGAATACTTCTTTAGTGAGTCTATTGTTAATTTTTCACTTCATTTTTTTTTTTTTATCTGGAATATATACATTGAGATTTCAAAAATATGAGATTATATGCGTATTATATATATTTAGTAAGTTCTCTGTAAGAATTCGCTAGACATGCATGTATATTCCTCTGTTTTCTCAACTCCATGCTCAGTCTCAGTCTACGTCAAATAAGGAAGCATACAAGAATTTTTAATGTTTTTTCAAGCACCCTTAGCATAATAATCTTTAAGAAAATGGTCAACAGTAACAACAGTAACAACCATTTGCACAAATCACACAAGTAAGTCGTGCTATCCCTTTTCTCCATAAAGATTTGGCAAGCTCATGACTTTTGCTACCTTGAGCCTCGACTGGCATCATGGTCTGCTGCTGCTGCTGTGGTTGCTGCGCTTGTCAGCTGACTGACGTCACGACAGTGAGGATGCCACTCAAACCCGATAGTATGGACTGGGTCAGCCCATTCAGTGTAGTACACAACCCGCTGCATTCCTGTTACCCCATGTAAGTTGTTGGCCTTTTGGTCGAGCCGTTTATTAGTCGGCATCGCCATCGCCATTGTCTTTACATAGAAATAGCAACTGCAGCTGCATTGAGATGTCGAGTACACCGATTTTCCATTTAAATTTCAGTAGTTGCAATTGGGCATTGCCATTTCCGTTTCCGTTTCCGTTTTATATTTAAGTTTGCTGTTTGTTTGTTGTACTCGTCTCGTTGTCTTCATAATACGTGGCTATCACGTCATTTCTTTGGGCCCGTTACAGCTTTTGGCAGCCAGCGACAGCCTTGACCCCTTCGTGAAAGCACCGTCTGCCCCCCTCGACGCCCCTGGACTGGCATTCTACATTCGCACTATAAATTGTAACTTGCATCCATTCATATCTTGGCTCAGGGACGAGACGCCTCCATGCATCATCGTCAGCGACATAACCCACGCTCCCCCCCTTCTGCACCCCCCGTCGATTGAGTTATGCGCCAATAAATTTGCTGTTTTCACTTGCATTAACATAAATTCCCGTTATTCTCCAACCATGTTCGACGCAGCAACCGCAAAGTTCATAAAAACAATTTTAGATTTTAGATTCGGCGTGAACTGTATAATAATCTGTTAATTTAGTCAGTCCCCTGCCCTCTTTCCCCTCTCTGCCGCGAGGAGTGACTGCCTTGTCCACATTGGTGCGCAACAGGGCATGTAATCCACACCCGACACACCCGACACACTGCCACAGAACACAAATTGAACGATGCGCCCCGATTGGGCCACATTTTGTTTATGGGTCCACAACAAGCGCCGAAATTAGCCAGAAAATTTATGCATCGCGGATCAGTTAGACTTAACGAGGGTCAATTGAGAGCTTGCGAGTAAGTAAGTCGTCTAAATGGAAATTCATTTTAATAATCATTGTAAAACTATCTAAATTAAAATGCAGTTTAAGTATGAAAATTAGTTACATTTTAATATACGTAACTTATAGAGCTAATTCAATAATATGTTTATGGATGATATAAAAGAAGGAAAAAGCTTGTGACTTCAATCTAAACCTATTCCTATATATGATACGTTAGCATATTGCTGTCTAATTTTAATGAAATGGAAAAACTTAAAATAGTTATATAGGAAACTCATTTTTTTGGTATTTTTACAATTTATAAGTTGTTTCAAATTTGAAAAATGTATAAGTTTGTTTTTAACTATATTTAAAACTACTTGAATATTTTTCTTGTTGATTTTTAACGCCTTTAGCAACTGTTCAAGTTTAAGTTAAGTTTTATCGAAAAACAATTCATACAAAATAATGCAGTTAAACCTATTGTTCCTATGGCAGCTATATACAATATTCAAATGGTCCGCTGTACTTGCAATTTTGCAAGAATATAATTTAATAATAAACATATGTATGTAACATATGTAGTTAGGTTATTACAATATTATAAAAAATAATAAAAATCGGGTGTCTATGGCAGCTATACTATTGATCCATTCTGGCTCGTTTTTAATTAAAATCTAGCGTCCAGTATTTGTGTCAAGTTTCGTCAAGATATTGTAGTAGACTGTTAGAGGGTCCCACTGATATATCGGTACTTACATAACATGAAGATTATGTTAAACCTATGTAAACTAACATTAAGATTAAGAGGATGTTAGCGGTTCTTTCTGAGAGAGGCATTCTGTGTTGGCGTATCAAATATAGAGGAAGTACTGAACGTCGTGTGTGAATTAATCAAACTTCCAGATTATGTAGCTCTAAAGAAGAGAGATTAGATTAAGAGTTGCATTCTAACAGGGCTAATTCGAATCCTATGTATGTATGTTGATAGAAAGTATAAAGTAAGGTGTATTGCAAACTCCTGGTCAAAATGATTATATGTTACCATCTGCAAGGGTGTACAAATTATACAAAATAGTATTGCACTTTCTCTTCTACTTTCTAAATCTCTTAATATGTAAGAGTTAGTTTTAATATGACCATCGGTTTGTCTGTTGACTGCACCTGCTGGCTTGGCTGCATATGTGGCACGTGCAATTCAAATGATACAAAAACTGCTAAAACAACCCGCGAGAAAGTTATCACTTGGCAGTAAATGCGCAAAACCAAGCGTGGATCCGTGGATCCATGAATCGCACACATGAACACGTACACAGACAGCAACACGCACACATGCACAGACACACTCGTACAGAGGCACTTGCAGCTGTGCGCGACGGCAATCAAATGCAGTTGGCAACTCGTGCGAAGAAGCTGCCGACATTTGTCCTGTTTTCTGCCCTCTCTGCCTCCCACACACTATCCCAAAGAGAGAGACGAAGAGAGAGAGAGCAGTGGCTGCGCATAAACTAACAACAGAGTAGAACAAGAACAACAACAATAAACGTGGCAATGTGTTGCACATTTGAAAGCAAAGTTGCGCAAATGTGTGAAAATTGTATAGAACGCACACATTTGCACAAACATGCGGCGAACAAGGCGAACTCGGGGCGAACTAGAAGCGAAGCGAGGCATGTGGAGGCGAAACGAAGCGAGGCAAAGCAAGCGCAACTGGACGAGCAGCAACAGCAGGTCCTGCAGGACGAGTGAAAATGCAATTGAAAAATGCCATAGTTTTGCATAAATCAGCAGGAAAGCGCCAAAAATAGCGCACAACACACAACACCAACATAAACGGGGGAGGGGGTGGAGAGGGTAACCATCTTCCGGGCAAACATGGCACGGCCGCAGACGTGCCGTAAACATGACCAGCGTGCAAGGCACACGCGTTAACCGTAGATATAATTTACTGATAATCCGATGTGCTTGCTCCGCCTGCTGCTGCTGCTGCTGTTCCTCCACCTCCCCCCTGTTTCGCTTTCACCTCCTCCTCTTCCTCCTTCTGCTTCTGCTGCTGCTATCCTTACTGTTGTTACTGTGCTGCACTTGTTTGCCCTGCCGGATCAACCTCAACAACTTGCGGGTCCACCAAACGCCACACATCCAATCCCAAATCCGAAAGCCTCGCTCAAATTTGCAGAAAAACTCTGTCAAACATCTCGTGACAAAGAGGAAGAGGTACAGAGGGAATCACTATGCTGGCAGGAACTGAGAGATGAGAAGAGAGAGGGGCGCAGCATGAACTTCAAAAAATATTGCAACGACATAACTCGACATTGGCGAATGTGGCTGACGCGGGTAATGCTGCCAGTGTTGCCAGCCCGTTTTCCATAGCTTGTTTTTATGAGTTGGCCGGAAAATGGCAACTGATATTTACTTTAGAAATTTTAATGATATATTTTGTAAATAATATTAATGTAACACAATTGAAACATGTAAAATGGTGGAAGCAACGAAAATGATTTAATTTATAATTCTTATTTATTTTAGTTTTAATTATGTTAAATGAGATATTTATTATCAATTGTGAATATTTTCCTAGTAAATAATAATAAAATAATAATAATAAATGATAAATAATACCAAATATATTTTCCCCTCTAAGATCTAGCCAGAAAAAACGGCTTGCATTTCATGGAGTAACATGACGTTTTATGGTATATATTGGTATATTTTGGTGTATTTAGATATACCTAGGTATATTGTGGTGTATTTAGAGTCTGTCAAGTATCTCTTTGCTCAAATGTATATGTTAATGTTATGTACATATGTAAAAAGTGTTTCTTGACATACTGTAAATATACCTTGGTATATTTTGGAATGTATCATGGTAGATCATGTTATATTATGGTATACCTTGGTGTAGTGTATTGTATATCAAAGACTATAATGATTTATTAAGTTCTGCTCTGAACTGATGCATTTATTTCACCCCAAACGAACAGCGGCAACGGATGCACATGAAAAAGCGTAAGTCAGTCCCTTAGTTGGCAATGACGCTGACGATGATGAGGAGGATGATAATGATAATGATGATAGTGACAACGATGCACGTCGAGCAAAACGACATCCCAGACGAGCATGACGTTGGCATATTCACTCACCTCTCTCTCTCTCTGTCGCGCTATAAGTATCAAGAATGCCAGAAATCCAATCGGAATTTGCAATTGCTTATGTTACAAATGTCATTTGCTTAATCAGCAAATCCTTGGCAATTGCCAAGCTGCTTAAACTGAACTATTCAATCGAACATAAGCCGAAAATGTAATTCCCGCCCTTCAGTTGGATTATGCACATCAGTATTGGGGCACGTGTATGCCAAAGATATTTCGCTTGTTATTTCATATGAGATAAGATATTGAAATCTTTAGTTAAGCAAAGAGAAAGGATATATCGTGCACATATTATAATATGCAAAGTGTTCCTCTTTATCCTTTGCTCACACAAGCCATTTGCTTCTTTACTTACATACTTCCTCTACTTACTGCAGCCTTCTTCCGCTTTATAAGTAGGCTGATTCTTCATTAGCTTAGCTGGCAGAGGGAAAGTGGAAAGGGAGGGGTAACTTTATGATATGCTTATTTCACTCCATTGCCTGCCGTCAGTCGCATTTCGAAAGTGCTGTCTGGGTGACAGTTTGTTTTATGACTCGAAATAATTCACATTGTACATGGCCGCAGTCTCAGCTCTTGTTATATTAGTTGCTCCTGCTGTAGGTGTCGGCAGGTGCCTGCAGTGCACGTCTCTCACCTCATCACCACTCCTCTCATCATCCCTTCTGCCTTCTACAACAGATTCTTCATCCAGCTAAGCACAATTATTTGGCTTAACTTTCGCACAAGAGGGCAGAAGTTTAAAGACAAGCTTGGAATTTTTGGCTTAACCATAAAAGCCACACAGTTCCGAGGAGAGTCATGTTATGACACGTGCAGAGCAGACATCAGCAGCAGCAGCAGCACCAGTAGCAGCAGCAACAGCAACACCTTTGTCAACAACAACATGCTCTCTCTGTCAGCTGCAGTTTGTCTTCTCTACTTGGGACACTAAAACTTCAAACATCTTCAACATTGTCTAACACCAAATATGCCTGATTGTTATTGTTTAATTTGCCCAAAGCCATTTATCTGATTACATATATATGGTAAACACATTTATAATACATGTGCATTTGAATTTAATATAACATTGCAAAGGTATCGAATGTTATGTGGCCTTCCCTTCCCTGTTTCCCTAATCCGATTTATCATAATTACAACTTTGAAAATATGCCAAGGATATAAACTTACCATTTCTAAGTAGAAAATTGCACGCAGAGCTTTTATTATCCTTTAAGAATCACACTTAAGTCACATTAATTTATGCAACATTTTAATTTTCATTTTGAGCCTTTAGTTTTGTTGATATTTTGTAGTACGTGTAATTATTCCATGCTACATTCATGCGAATACATTTAAATGATTACCTGAGCAATAGAATATTAGTTTACGTTTTATTTACCCTTTAACGCCTGCTGAGGTGGCTTGTTTTATGTTTCAAGTTGTACCCTTGCAGAGGGTATATCAAATTTGGCAAACAAGTTTGCAACTCACTTTTCCGACTCTATAAAGTATATTCCTATTAAGGCGAGTTGAACTACATTTTTAAGGTATTGCAAACAAATCAAATTTGATAAAATTCAACAGAACTTTATGAATTGTACTTTATTTATATTCCATAAATTTTAATATGTTCATATTTTACACATGTACGAGTAGCATTTGTAGCATAAACCTTTCAACTGAGGACAGGGTATCTGCCAGTCAGCTATTAAACTCGCCCAGAGTCATTCAACTTATTGGCACATGATCTACACATAGTATGGTTTGGCCTTTAGATTTACCATAAACTGATTTGATTAATATCAAAAACTCTGCCCGAGGTAAACACACATAGCTAATTTGCATATCTCACGTTAAACTGAATATGTATTCAGTTTACTACATTTGAAGGTTAGCATAGTTAACTGTCAATTTTGGCTTCGGGCAAGACATTGTTATAATCGTTTCCAGTGCTTAAGAGGTGTTCGGCTCCTTTCCGTGTTGCATTCACGGAAAGTTTTGTAGTTAATGCTGCACGTGCTGCTTGGACGACTGCAGCATTTCCTTGGTCCCTCTTGGCTTGGAGTAAGGACTTGATGACACCGGAATGCGAAACGTTCCCTACTGGGCATGAAGAGGTGAGTGCAGCATTTCCTTGTGCGACATGGCTCTGAGTGTTGATTTTCGACACGGATTTGGGCGTTACAGAAGGGACAATTGGTCTGTTGCCTAGAAGAACTATTATAAGTGGGAAACTCGGATTTTCTTAAATGTCAGTCCATGATGTAAAACTCTAACAGTGCAGAAAAACCTTTTACATAAAATTCGCGTTTCAATTAACTTTGTTTCTTACTAATTTACATATACAGATAGTCAAGTAACTCTTTACTCAAATGAACATGTTAATGTAATGTACATACATATGTGTAAAGAGTTACTTGACAGACTGTATGTATGCGCATATATTTAATTCATTTCCATTGTCAACGCTGCCACCTAGTTGCAAATATTATCGATAAAAAGAAGATCGAGACTATTGCAATAAAAACAAGGTTAGTCTCTGCATAGATTATGATACCTCAATTTAAAAAAACAAAAAATTAATGACATTGAATATATAATTGTACCTTATATAAAGCGCCTTCTAAATTAAATCGATATTTTAAATTATATATTAAGGCAAAAACTGATTTCGCTTCGCACCTAGAGAGCGCCACGCCTTCGATATGCACGCCCTAGGGTGTAATTGCAAAAAAGGAATCTACGCAAGAGGCGAGCTCACGGGAGTCCGTACCAGCCGGAACATTGCGTCCTATCCCAAGGCCCAGAGCATAACGTAGCTGTTGTTGTTGTTTTTGGCGTCCAGCCGTGATGACAGTGAACGGTGTTAAATGGGGCTGCCTTTCATTATTGTTGTTGTTCTTGTTTTGTGTTGCTGCGTTTTGCAATTTCACCGCAATAAATAATAAAGCAGCTTGTTAAATTTGAACAGTGGCAGCGCAAAAAAAACACTGTGAAATAGGCATCGAGGCCGTACACGTGAGCTGTGGTAACCCGATACCAAAGGAACGCCAACACTATCCACAGCCAACGTGGCCCATGTCCATACTTCTCTATTCTTTAGCCTACAAATAATAATTAAAGTGACCTCTTCAGACATTTCAATGTACTGTATTAATTATGCTATTTTAATATATCAAATACCTACCATATTTTCTGAATTTAGAGATATTACGGAGTATACTACATATGTATATTAAATACAACCAAATGTCTCCAATTTAAATTTAATTAAGGGGGCAGCTTTCAACACCTTTTAAACAATTTATTGCTGTCATTATTTAATGCTAAACTGTAGTAAAAATAATAAATCGACAAATTGCCAACACAGTTAAAGGAAAACAGTTAATATTTCAACAAATTTAATGGACCTAAATATGCAGTTATAAATAAATTATATGAATTAAAATGCAGAGAACATTGGTCTTTTAAATTCCCTATTTGAGTATCAGTTTCGTGTTAGCTTAAACAAGACAAAAACAAGTAACACCTGAAATTATAAAAATATACCATAATTTAAGATTTCCATACAAATAAAAATTCATCTATGCATTACCACTTATAGAAACGTTTATTTGATTTAATAATGCAAATAAGTTTTGCATTGCAAATTACACAAAAATATTTACATAGATATCTGACATTTATCTTTACGTATTATTTGTTATCGCACACATACACACACACACAAGTGGAAACCCAAAACGATCTATTGAACATTCATATTATTTTTATGGGGAAAATTGCAAAGGCCGCTTATGTACACACAATGAGACTAACAAATACATACACATACATACATACATATAGGTATATGTATATAGACATAGGATACGATATATAGTAGTAGATATTATATAACTGGAATTCTCAAGAAGATGAAAAACCTAGTGTATTTAACTAGAGCCCCAGATCCAAGCTAATTCTTTGGTGATGATGCGACTGTATTGGAATTATCCACGCGATTAGTTTGATCTGATCAACTGTTGGTTCGAGCTGCAGCAGCGCTGCGCTTATCCTCGATCCATTTCTCAATCTCTTGCTTGAGGGCCTCATTCGCTTTAACCTTGTCCATGGTGAGGGGTTCACGATTAAACGGATCTGTCTGATCGCTCAACAGATGGCGGGCAATTGTGGAACGATCGACAGTGACCTTTGAGCTTGGGAGCACAACGGGATCGGTCATTAGTGTCGATATTATCGGATCTAGATACTCCTCGGGGGCATCGGCCAGCAGCTCCTGTTCCTCCTTGTAATCGTTGCCCATTTTCTGCACCTTGCTGGCAAATTCAGCCATGTCGCCAATCAACTGACCACCACCAATGCGAATCAATATATTCTCTGCATAACCGAACAACTGATCACTATAGGAGCGTCCGTCCTGCGACACAGCCAGGCAGAAGCTGTTGTCCGTACTCAAATTAATATAGATATGGGCAATCTCCATCACAGTCTCTGCCGGATCGAATTCAAACTCCTTCTTATCCTTCACCTTGAAGCGTTCGCGTTGTGGTCCAACCAGATGCAATAGGAAATAGTTCAACATGGCAGCAATGCGATCCACCATGCTGTTGTGGCAGAAGATACTCTTGATTTCGGTGGTCAGAAGTTTGAGAAGGTTGATTGTGTCGCGTCCCAGAATATTATCGAAGCGTGCCAACATGCCCAGATGATGTAGATTCGTTGTCTGCTGTTGTCGATCGCTGTGCGATAGATTGTTCCATTCGCCATTGTCCTGTGCCTGCTGCAATTGCTTGATCTGCTCAAGATTCGATAGCGATTCGTCCAGCAAAAAGATGGCATCGTTAATCAGAAGATTTATGAAACGCAAGAAAATCGGCGGTTCAATTGCTTCCATATTGCTTTCCGCTTCGGTGGCCAATTCCCGGAAGCATTTCACATGCTCCTGCTTGGTCCAAAGGAACTCCATGATCGCATACATGGGGCGACGATAGTTGAACTTCTGCTCAAACTGCACCGATTGTCCGGTCATCTCGATGCTCACAAACACATTGAGCAGGCTACGCACCACCTGCAGCCGATCCGAATGATTATCAAAGACATGTGTATTGAATGCTTTGCGATTGCTTCCCGAGATTTGAGTTGGCAGCAGAAACTCGAGAGCATCGGCCAGTTTGGCGCGCAAATGTGGATTCTTAACCAGTTCAGAGCTGCCCATAAACAGAATAATCATTTTGAAGAAAGCATCGTGAGAGCTGGTATACAGCTGTATAAACTGATCCCCTGGGAAGCTGCGACAAAAATTCAAATACGCTGCAATGTTGTCGATAATGTTCTCTGGCACCGACTTCATGTAGGGTGCCACAAACGGTGGCGTCTCAGACAACAGCTGGAGGTCACGCAGCTTCTGTGGTGAAAAGTCTTTTTTATCTAGCGCCGTCTCATATTTCTCACGCGGCAACATAGCAATCTCGGTCAACCAAATGGCCGAAGCCTCAAAGAACTTCAATATGGCAGCATCGTAATCCGGCTCCGCAAGAGCGTTGCGAATGCACAGCACCTGTTGCATCTGATCCTGAAGCATGCGTAGTAGATTCTTGGTGAGATCATTGTTGGGATCCCGCGCTGCAACCTCCTGATAGGCATTCTGTGTATTCTGCAGTTCACGCATCATGCGTGTCAGACGCTCAATGCACGCCCGATTTCCCAGCTCGAATGCCTTGTGCGCCATGTAGAAGATCTCGCTGATGAAATTATACTTATCTGCCATCAGACGCAGCTCTCCCTCCTCGCTGGGCAGCAGGCAAGTCTCCTCGTAAGCCTTCAGCATGCTGACACCCTTAGCCAGACGATCCTTGGCGTCGGAGACAGCACAGTACGTGGGATCCACCAGCAACACCTGCAATGGAAGGATTAGAGATGATCGGAGGCGATTCCTTCTGCCTTGCTTACCTTTAGGGACGGCAGGCAGAGCGGTGCACAGAGACGCATCAGCACCGCACTGAGGCTGGTCATGAAAGCGTCGCTGGCGGTGCTGTGCACTGTCTGCTCCAGATTTAGATTAATTGTGCTCCAGAGATGTCCACGTGCCACATTGGCGTCCAGGCAATTGGCGATCCACTGCATGGTCTTCTTTTTCGTTGCAGGCGACTGGACGAGCAGTTGTTTAATCATTAGAAACATGTTCTGCACATGATGGGCCAGCAGTTGCCACAGTGACGGATCCGATTGCTGGGAGACCAGCGAAATGTCACGAAAGAACTCATACGGCGCCGTTTGGGTCTTTGGCATAATGGAGATACACATCAATTGTCCAAAGAGTGTGTCCATATATTCACCACCTGAAAAAATAAATGAACTTCAGTTTCTTCGGTTGATTCCTATGATTTAACTGACCTTTGGCCTTGGGATTGGGTGTGGTGTAATCAATGAGCAGTTCACCAAGTATGCCAGTACGTTTCTCACGCGAAAAGAAACCGAGAATCCAAAATATGTCCTTCTTTATGTTTATCAAATTCTCCCGGGCCAGCTGCTTCTGCAGATCCCCCAGCATGGGATAGAAAATGGCCTTGAAGGCACCCAAGGCCTCGAGAGGCTCAACATCGTCGAGTACCTTGGCAACTACACGTACTAGAAACTCTTGTGTGCTAATATCATGTTCGTCGGACTTTTCGAACAGTTCCAACCACTGGGCACCAAAGGATTGTGGTGCAAAGAGATCAGGTTGACGCATGCAGGTGCTGGCATTGTTTAGAATTAGTTCGACAATTTTATCGCAATCCTGATTCTCCTTCGTGCTGCCGTCGCGATGTATTTGCTCGGATCTGGTGAATGCGCCGTGCAAGTAGATCATGGCTTTTGTCTCCAGAGCCTGCTCCGCATTGGTGCACTGATTCTCACTAGCTCGTGGTTGCAAATATTTGCTGGTCTCGGTTAACATTAGACGTTCGAATAGCGCATGAGCCAACAAATCTTCGCTGAGTGTATCACCAGCGCTATTGTCGGCCACAATCACATCCGCGAGGCAGAGAACTTCTACATTTCTTGCCTGGCTGGGGGCATCTTTGCTCAGGGTAAAGAGCAAAATCTTTTCAATCAGCTGCTTGGACACGCCATCACTCTGGCCAGGGCCCGGCTGCAACAGCGCTAGGAATGGATTCTCGGTCTCGCCAACGCTGGACATTGTTTCGACCTGCATTGTTTTAAAAATCTTTATTATTATTTGCACTTGAATGACTGTTTTTAAAAAATATATTTCTCTTATTTATTTTTTTTTTAGCTACCTGTCACTTTGTCACCTCTTTTTATCGAGTCGTTGCTACAAGTTATCGATAGGCTAAGGGTGAACTATTGAACTAGTTCAGTGTGGTGAGAATTGAACAAACGATTGTTTGAGTTGGGTTTGAATTGGCGCTCTTAAACTGGTTCATCAATAAGGGTAAGATGTTTAATATTTTAATTTTTTAAATGAGGGATCAATTTTAATATGAAGCTAATTATGCTGTTCTCTTATCTAAAATTACATTAGTAAAGAGTAACACGTAATTTGCTTGCATATTAAATCAGGTTATCAGTACTCATGGAGGGCAATAACTTCTGTTGCAGGACTATAATTCGTCTTTGACACATTGTATAATAAATTATAATTATTATCAAACAGTCAGCATAATCAATTCGCTTCCTCAATTAAAAGTGTTCTCCAGTAACCTTCTCCATTATCAGCATTGATTTAATATATGCAAATTGCGAATAATATTTAAATTGAACAATTGCAAGTGTGACCTGCCTAGCTGGAAACTAGAACAAATCAG
Organism: Zaprionus lachaisei; assembly: GCA_018901815.1. Taxonomy (NCBI): domain Eukaryota; kingdom Metazoa; phylum Arthropoda; class Insecta; order Diptera; family Drosophilidae; genus Zaprionus; species Zaprionus lachaisei. The sequence goes on from JAEIFI010000109.1 coordinate 3,565,031, forward strand.
AAGGGGAAACAAGGAAGGGGCATCGAAATTGCCGCAGCCGCATGCACTCAAAAATCCCTACACAAATAATCGCGTTCATTGTGTGTGGTGTACTTATGGCTCGCCTAAATCCAAAGCCAATTAAGACAATCAATCGAAATTACAAGTAGAAAACAAAAATCAAAAACCACCCGCATGGCAAAAAATAAACATAGTACAGCAAGTGTAGAGCGGCGCCTGGTACACACAGTATGAATGTACCGTCTGTGCATGTCTTCTTTCTCCTCGATTCCTTCCCCTCCTATCTTTCTTAAACGTTCGCCGATAAAACGGAACGGAACAGACTTCGTGTGCCGTTTTTTAAATCGGCTTCTGATCACAGCACAAAATATAAACACGAACTGCAGGTTCGTTGAATTTGCCGTTTTGGCTTGGGTTTCGTTTGGTATCAGTCGGAGCTGCATTTTCGAACGGTAAACACGCGCAAATTGCAGTTAGGGAAAAACAGACGAAACATTAAATCAACTGAAGCATTTACTATGCGCGAATGTGTGTGTGTGAAAACTACCTGCTTTGCCTAATTATTGGATTTCAATTACGGCCAACTGGCATTTGAATTTTGGTCGATAAGACCGATAACTGATAGGGAATAGCATTATAAAATATAATTACGGAAGCAGATTTAAACTTTCAAGTGCACAATGACTACTAATTTATAAAAGAGTTAATCTGTCGATAATTATGCTCTTTATACTTTTATTTTTACTATTTGAGAGTATAATACTTTAACCACAAATAGTAAATCTGCATAATATAAATAGTTAGTTAGTCAGTTGAACTCTTTGAAGCATAGTTCAACAGGAAGTGTTGCCAACGCAGATTTTCAATAGCGGAACCAATATTGGTATATTTAGTTATTTTTTGTTCATTCCGAAAATTACATTCATTCAGCTACTTATTATATTTTCTTCTATTTCAATTCCATCATAATTAGTATATAATTTGGTATTCCTTCTTGCCTAAACATCCGGTCACATTGCCAACAGGCTCTCAACAATGAGCTCATTACGCATACGACCCCTTAAACCGGCACTGCAGGCAATTGCCATGCGTGAGCTCAACGAAGTTCCCCATCGTGTGGCTGACGACATAGAATCACTGCGAGATTGGGTGCTCAAGCAGCCCCATTTACGCGCCTGCACAGAAGATCAATTTCTGCTTGCTTTTCTGCGTGGCACCAAATTCAGTCTGGAACGCGCCAAACAGAAGTTCGATAGATTCTATACGCTGCAAGTATCGATCCCTGAGGTATTCAACGAGCATCGCGTGGCCAGAGATCCTTTGGTGCTGGACATAATACGATCGGGGTGAGCATATTGCAAACCTCAGGATTGGCTACTTTCCTTATCAATAAGTATTGTTCACTTGCAGTATTCTCCTGCGCCTGCCGCAGGACGAGAACGATGCAGGTCCCTGTGTGACCATTATACGTGCCGGCAGCTACGATACGAGCAAATTCAAGTTCCAGGACATCATTCGCGTTGGCTCCATGTTCGGTGAGATCATGATGTTCGAGGACGAGAACGCCACCGTATCGGGATACATTGAGATCATGGACATGAGGGGCATCACTGGCACGCATCTGTTTGCCCTGCAACCGGAACTGCTGCGCAAGTTCTCCACCTATGCGGATGAAGCGATGCCAACACGCCAAAAGGGCATCCACTTCATCAATGTGCCTGCGGCCTTTGAAGCGGGTTTCAACACACTGCGTACCTTCTTTCCTGCTAAGATCAAGGATCGCGTGAGTAGCGAAAAAAAGCTGAAAATGGAATTCTTTTTAAATCAGTTCTCTCTCTTTATGGACAGATCTCTGTCAGCTCGGATCCCGATGCCATATTCAATATAGTGCCACGCGATTATCTGCCACTGGAATATGGTGGCACTCACGGCATCATGGAGGATATAAGTCGCCACATGGAGGCCAAGCTGGCCAGCTATGAGGCATATTTTCAGGCATCCCAGTATTATGGCACCGATGAGAAGCTACGTGACTTTAGCAATCCCGCCGAAGACAAACGTTCCTCCTTCGGGGCTGTGGGCTCATTCCGCAAACTGGAAATCGATTGATAAAAGTGCTTGCACTGTTCGGGATTATCAGCATTATGATAGACAATTAGCTTATGTAATAGCAGTGAGCTGATACCGACTAATCTTATCGATACCGATCAATGTTAATAAACTGCAATGTTTAAGTTTGCTAAGCCAAAGTCAAAAGAGTCAGTAATGATAGTGTTGCCAGCCTTTTTCCGATGATTCTGTTTGAATCCTTTGAAAAATCGACGTGCCACCACATAATTTGTATGCAAATCGTTATTCTGGTATTTCGATTTGACAATCGAACTTAAGTCAATTAATATCTCTCTTAGTGAATGACTACTGGCAACACTGGTCGTCATAGTTCGAGAGTCAGAAATATGCAAAGGCTTAGTTTTGGTGTTTTTTGTATACATATTTTGGTTTATTTTTCAGTTTTCGCTTCGATATCTTTATCGTTTACCATTGAGCTTTCGCTTACAAAATGCCTCAGATCGAAGATCGAAGTGCTTTATGTATTATATATGTATGGAAATTTAGTATTGTATATGTTTTTGTAATTGTGTTTATCATTTTTGTTTATCTTTTTAGCTCCTAGTCGTACTTTAACCAGATGATCAATTAATAAATATACATAGATTTGAACTAGTTTTGAGTTTCTGCAACTACTACACATGCTCGTACATATGATGGTGTATGATGATCGGGGATTGAGTTAGGATATTCGGATTATCCGGGATCCACCTAATTTGCTGTTGTGGTTTAAGAGAAGTACACATTGCCGCATCACCACCGCATGCATCATCATACTTCGCTGATAGGACGAGAGCTATTCTTGCGCGGGGGTGGCGGACTTGGCGGCGGACTGTAATCCGTTTCCGTATCGTTGTTGTAGTTGTAGCGACTGTCAGACGGAGACAGAGAACGATATGTGCGTGGCGAGTGCATATAACCGTCAAGTCTGCCTCGGCCCCAGCTGCCGCTGTGTCGCCTGCGTCGATCCATCAGACGTTCGTCCTCCTCCTCCTCGTCATAGTCATCGTAATCGCTGTAATCGTCGCGATCATCGCGTTGCGGCGAATAACGATCACCGCCGCGTGATGACGATGTCGGCGGTGGTGAACGCATGCGTCCAAGTGGCGGCAAACGTGCACCGCCTACGCCCCCGACGCCGCCAGCTGCTGCTGCACCCGGTGGTGGTGGCAAAAATGGTGGCGGCAAACCCATGAAAGGGGAGAAGGGTGCCGGCAGGAATGGCAGTGCATTTGGCATATTCAGCAACGGCGATGGGTTGCTATTCAGTTCACCATTGGTGGGTAACGCTTCGAGGGAGAGCTCCCCGAGTCCACCGGTTAGGCCACCGCCACCGCTGGCCATGGTGGTCAGCTTGCGACGCAATGCAGCCGCTTCAGCCTGCGCCTCCTCGCAGCGTCGCTCCGACTGACGTGCTGCCAGCCACGATTCGTGGGCGCGATTCTCCAGCGTGCCCATCTGAGCCTTATGCGAGGCAATCTGCGCCTCAATCTCGGCGCGCAGCTCATCGTTTTGAGATCTGCAAGAAATAATGTTGCATGAATGAAAGGTTTAAAATATTAAGATATTATTAATGGAAACCCTTCGATTTTTGGGTTCTTTTTCAAAATAGAATAGAGATTGGAAACTTTAAAAAAGGTATTTCCTTTCTAAAAGACTTTTAATGAAGCAAATCGGAACTAGGCCCGCAATCATGTCGGGATCAACCCGTTAAAAGTGTTTAGAAAGTATGAACTTGCACTGTAGCATGTGATAGATGCTTCCAATGAATGATCGAATCGAAATATGCATTTGCACACTGTTGTACATATATATTATAGCTTTGTTTTTCTATCAAAAATAAGTGAATATCCCTTAGGGAATATCCCTATTCTTCTGCAATCACTGCTCACTTACTTCAACGTCTGAATTTCGTTTTTCATCAACGTTTGCGTCTCCACTGTGCTGGCATTCTCGCCCTGATGCTGCAGCCACTTGGCCTCCTGCAGGCTCAGCTCCCTGAAAATATAGTAAATGATTTATAGACTCTAACTGACATATCTCTAGAGCCACTATACTTCTGTAGCTGAGTCTCCTTGTCCCGAAAATAGCCCGACAGAACTTCAAGACGCGTTTGCGCCTCCAACTTGTCACTTTCGGATTGATTATAGTCCTGCTTAAGCTGTTCTACATCGCCGCTAGAGATCTGCAGCTGCTGCTCCAGTCGCGCCTTGGCTGCCAATTCCTGTTCCAGTTTCGTTTGCAGTCCATGATATTTCTTTTGCGCTGCCTTCAGTTCTCCACGCGTCTTGGCAGACACAATCAACTCCTGCACATTGACATTGCCCCCGTCCTTCTTCAGTTGCCGCAAACATTCTTCGAGTGCTTCGATTTTGGACAAACTCGTTTGCAATTCATTGTGCTCCCTATCGAACTTGGCACTGGCCTCCATGATCTGATGCTGCAGACGTTGCATCTCATAGTTGCGTGCCTCCAACGCCTTGGCCAGTTCCTGTTCAGTCTCCGTTTGCATTTCCTCGATGCGTGTCTGCAATTTGGCCTTTTCCATTTCCAATTCATAGTTATCCTGCTGCAGTGATTTCATTTCGCTGGTCAAACGAGTCGTGGACTCCGTATACGAATACTGTAGTTCGCTATTCTCACGACTCTTCTCCGCCAGATTTGCGTTGATCTCGTTGATGACCTCTGCAGGAGGTGGGGGATAGAGTATACAGTTTATGGTGTTTGCTGGCTACTTTCTACTTACTGTCCTGATCGTTGAGCTGCCGCTGCAGTTCCTCCACGGTGCTCATGAAGGCCTCATCGCCGTTCTGACTATTCAGCACCTCGGATAACATTTTATTCAGCTCCAACCCGGCCTCGGCAGCATTATCCAAGTCCTGTTAAATTTGTGAAACAATCAGTGATGCTCTGCCTTATCTCACTTCCCCACTTACCTTCTCCAACGAGGTAACCTGCTCCTGCAGCTTTGCCTTCTCGTACAGCTCCGTCTCGAGCTCCTTCTTCAGTGCAGCCACCATATCATTGGAACCAAATGAGTTATCCTCAATGCTCGAGAGTTTCGTGCGTGTTGTCATCAAATCATGCTTGATGATGAGGTTCTCCTTGTGTGCGGCCAGCAGACTGCGCTCCAGATGATTCAGCTTAGACAGCAGAGCACCTTCCTGGCTGCTGTTGCAGAAGCAATAGTAGACTAGCACAAAGAACAGTGATGATGCTGCCGCAATGACAACGCAAAGCAACAGCAGACTATTATCCAATACTTTGGCTGCAAAGATCTCAGGAAAGTTGTCCAGATTAATGCTGGCATGACAGGCTGCTGTTCCATCCATGGGACGCAAGCAATGACCTTCTGCAGCCTGAGTTGCACCGGGAACTGAAAATGAAATGGATAAAAGTTGTCGTCATCAATGGCACCAAGACAAGATGCCAATGGAAAAGTATCAAAATGATGCAACGAATCAAGAAGTCAAAGCTGTTTTAATTGTGATATTTTGAGCTTGGAGTATGTGAGTGTTTGAGATTTGATAGGCGGATATATTATGTGGACATTGATATACATAGGTATTCAATTCTGAGTGCTCCAATCAAGTTAACAGCTTAGTCGATTTGTCACTCACCTTCCGCAGCAGCTTCTCTATGGGGATAGAGCAAGCGATGCAGCCCATCTTCAGAGTTTAATGAAGCCGTTTCCGGTTCCTTGGCACCCTCGTTGGAAATGAAAGAGTTCACGGTAGACATAATAGTGCTGAATAGTCCAAGGCCAAGTCCAGCATCTTCCTTGTGTTCCTTGTGCATCTCGGGTGGCGTAAATAAAGTTGATCCTACAGGCTCCACGCTGCCAGTTGCAAGTGGCACAGGGGCAGGAGTTGCTTCCGCACCGTAGGTGGCGTCGTAGGCATCAAAAGAGGGCGTGTTGGGTGTGGTTACGGGCAGCTGCTCTTGGGGTTGTGCCTGCTTTTGTTGTGCCTCCTCTTGCGCCTTCTTTTGTTGGGCCTCCTTCAGTTGCGCATCCCTTCGTTGCGCATCTTTCTCTTGGGCTTCCCTTCGCTGCGCCTCCTTCTCTTGAGCTTCCTTCAGTTGCGCCTCCTTGTGTTCGGCCTCCTTCTGTTGAGCCTCCTTCTCTTGAGCCTCCTTCTCTTGAGCTTCCTTCAGTTGCGCCTCCTTCTCTTGCGCCTTCTTCTCTTGCGCCACCTTTTCTTGTGCCTTCTTCTCTTGGGTTTTCTTCAGTTGCTCCGCCTTCTCTTGAGCCTCCTTCAGATGTGCCTCCTTCTGTTGAACCTCCTTCTGTTGGACTTCCTTCTCTTGCGCCTCCTTTTCTTGTGCCTCCTTCTCTTGCGCCTTCTTCTCTTGCGCCTTCTTCTCTTGCGCCTCCTTTTCTTGCGCCTTCTTCTCTTGCGCCTCCTTCTCTTGTGTTTTCTTCAGTTGCTCCGCCTTCTCTTGCGCCTCTTTCTCTTGGGTTTTCTTCAGTTGCGCCTCCTTCTCTTGTGCTTCCTTCAGTTGCGCCTCCTTCTGTTGAACTTCATTCTGTTGGACCTCCTTCTCTTGCGCCTCCTTCAGTTGCGCCTCCTTCTCTTGCGCCTCTACTAGTGCCTTCTTCTCCTGTGCCTCTTTCTGCAGCGCCTGTTCTTGCTCCCTCTTTTGTTGCTCCTCCCTCTGGCGAAGCTCCACTTGTCGAGCTTCCAGCTCCAATTTCTTGGCCAACTCTTGACGTTCACTTTCCTTCTGCATTTCCTTATAGATCTCATTGGGATTATTGAAATTTGATTTCTTATTGAAAAGTGTCGGCAAACTGGCGGCAGCAACTGACTCTATTGGAGGTGCAGCAGTAACCTCAGGCACTGCTGCGACTGAATCAGTTTTTGCCATGTCCACAACCAACTGATCTGCGCTTGACTGAGATCCATTCAAGGTTTCATTCTCTTTCTGCAGTTCAACCTTCTCCACCTGAAGATGAGCTGCAGTTTGCTCTGTTTCCTTGGGTAATTCATTGAGCTGGGATTGAGCGTCAAGAGGCGTCGCTATTGATGGCACTTTAGCTTCAGCTTCAACAACCTTTGGTTCAATTTCTTGACCTTGAATTGGAGCTTCAATCGTCTGATGAGTTTGTATAGAAAGTGGCGCAACTGGCTGATAAATCTGCGCCTTATCAGCTTGCTCAATCGCAGGCTGCGCTTCAGTTGCGTTCTCCGCATTAACTTGCTGTGCTGCCAATCCTTCCTCTTCAGCTAGAACCTCCTTCTTCTCTTTTTCCTTCTCTGTTTCGCTTAATTTTACTTCCTGAGCTTCAGTTGCCTTTAAAATATCTTCCTTAGTCTTTTCAGCATCAATTTTCTTCACTTTTTCTGCTTCGTCCTCCTCCTCCATAATCGTTTCAGCTTCGAGCTTAACTTGATTCTCGCTCAGCACAGTTCCGGGCAATTCCGTGACATTTGCAGCTGCTTTCTCTTGGATTACATTCGACGAATTCAATTGCTGCTCCAACTGGTCACCAGTGGTAGTTGGGGTTTCTTGACTAGATGATGCGGTTTCTGATTTCGTTACAAGAACTTCTTCTGGTGCCGCTTTTATCTCAAGTGGCTGCTCTGCGTTATCGCCCTCTGTTCCGTTCGCTTTTCGGTATTCGTTATCTTTGCTATCGAGTGACGAAGCTTCTTCGTCATCGTTGACTTCGTTGTAGAACCCACCATCATCATCATCGTCGCCGTCTTCATCATCACCATCTTCGTTTTCATCGAATCCTTCGTTGCTTGTCGTCGTCGTTGTCGTCACAAGCTCCTCGATTTTCGCCTTCGGTTTATGTTCGTCTTTGGTGAGATTCGAATCCCTTTCGGTTGTTGCCGGTACCGCTTCCAATGGCAACTGAGTGCCATCGATTAATTGCAAATTGGGTTGAACAGGCGTTATGGGTGTGGACGCTTCTCCACTAGTCGCCTGCTGATCCTGCTCCGTGAGTATCGCCAGATTAAGCGTATCCAGCGGAGATGTGGTCGTTGCTGTGGCTGTCGTTGAAGCCGCATCCGTATCAGCAGTTTCGGAAGCATTCAGCAAAGGTTGTAGCAGTAGATTCTCTAATTGCTGTGCAGCTGCTGCGTCCGTTGGTGCAGCTGCTGCGTCCGTTGGTTCAACTGCTGCTGCTTCTGCCTCCGGTTTTACTGCGGATTGCAGTGGTAATTCGTAAGTGAGATCCGATTCCTTAATCAAGATTTTCTTTTCCAATATGAAATCCTTGTTGGCATAGCCACGACGTCCATTGATTTCCACGCCCCATAACTTTGGATTACTGCCTGCACTCTTGGACATAATGCGGACTTGGGAATGGATCTTAAACGGCAGCATACCTTCCTCTCCGGCCGAATAACTGATTTTGGCCGTACCCGTTGAGATAATTCCTACAAGAGAAAGAAATGAAAAGTTGATCTTGAAGTCGAAATCGATATTTAGTTCGAATTCTTTTTACATAACTAAAAATTAAAAAAAAAGTGCATTCTACATAATCTAATTCCCGTTTGCGAACCGGTTATTGAGTTAAAAGTAGACTGTGAACCGGTTTGCAGCCTTGTTATGATTGAAATTGTCGAAATATTTTCTTATCGGCTTCAAAACGGGGTCAGGGGTAATTCATTGAACTGTCATTATAATTATAAGTGTGTTAATCATGTACATAGGAAATAAACTGCACTGTGGTCGATATTCCACATTTAAGTCTAACAAATTTTCTTTTTTACTTACGTTCACATTTTTCGTCAGCGCACAGTCTTTTGTCAGACAAAGCAGCCCACGTCGTTGGAAGACATGAAAGGGAAAGTATTACAAGTAGTGTTGTTGTTGCGGTAAGGAAAAGGGGAAAATCACTCCACAGCGTATTGATTTGGGCGTTCGCTTTTGTTAGCCGCATTTTGCATTGTTTTTTTCAATCGGCACGGTTATACAATTTAAATAAAATAAATCGCGGCAATATTCACTACTTTATTTGTGTGCAAAATTTTTTGTGTATAAAAAAATTTCTTCACATTAGCTGAGTTGGCTTTTCGTCACAACAGCTGCTCGCAGTGGGCGTTGCCACATATCTGTACAACACAAATCGATAGTCGATACAATTGATTATTTCATTACATTACATTACGTTCAACTTACGTTAAGTTAATTAAATTGAAAATTCTGTACTTCTACCTGTTCTAATTATTACAAATTAATGTTAATTGATCATACATTACGTTTTAAGCAAGTATTACAAATATTTATGCGGCGATTCCTATTGTAATAAGACTTTGTCTTTTTGGTATTTTATGAATAGTTTAAATGGCTTTTTAGGTATTTTTGCAGTTAGTCTATGCAGCCACTCAGTGTATTTTATGGCCTAGCTACATTTTAAACGCTTTTGATCTGCGTTTTGTAAAAGGAAAATAGGAAAAAATGAGAAGTGGTTAAATGTGCAAACGACAAAAAAAAATATTTATTGAATCTACAAAACAAGTGAAAAGGTCTTTGCTCTTTCTGTCATAACGTAATTATGATTTTGTAATAGTTCTTTAGTCAACTACAGAGTGCCGCATGTAACCCGTTTAAAAGCCAGCATTTATATTTTACAAAGTTAGTTGTGTTTTTAACAATCGTGCTGATAATTTACACAACCATACCCTGCCAAGACAGACAGACTTATTGTTTTTGTTTTATATGCGTAAAATCCAATTGTTGGGCGGGGAGCGCTGCGTAAAAAAGAGCGCGACATTTAGCGCGCTGCCAGATGTAAGGTTTCTGTGTGAGCACCCAGTTAACCGTACAAAACTAATCAAGTTAATCAAAAATCAATGAACATCAACAAACTTAATGATTTTTAATATAAAAGAATTCATAATTTACGTCAGGATTCAGTGCTTTGATAACAAACAAAATAGCTCTTCAGTTCTGGCAACGCTGTCGTAGTAGAGCTGTGTGCGTGTCGTGTTTTTCGTTGTGACTTTCAACTGTGCGATTTATAAAATAATGACATAATAAACGTTCAAAATTTAATTTTCTGGGCACCAAAAGAAATATTCGGTTGTTCGGTCATATTGTTCTATTGCGTCTTAAATATAAGTGTAATTCAATTTATTAACATACAAATTTGAGTTTGCGTTTTGTCGTGATTTTCAATGCGCATCTCTAATCAAGAGAGCAATGTGAGAGAATTAACTAGAGAGAGAGAGAGAGAGAGAGACACAGAGAGCAGTGAGTGTTCCTGCTGCTCATTATTTTCGATTTCTACCTTTTGCATTTTCAACGTCTTTGTGATCGGTTGTTGTTGATTGTTGCTCTGATGTGATTTGGTTACTTTGTATGCTTAATTTTCTATCTCAATTCCACCCTACGGATTAAATGTGTATATATTGTGTAACAAATAAAAAAAAAAAAAAATGTGCACAAGAATGCGCTAATAAAAAATACGTACATACAGGCATACACAGGTCTGTATGTATGTATGTGTTACAACTAAATGCCAAAGTGTAACAAAAACAAAAACATGGGTTTGTGACAAGTAAACGCACGCCACACACACACACAGAGCAGCACAAGCAAAGGCAAAAATAAACAAAATTTCGCCAAAAAAATACCACACGCGTAATAAAAATCCTTTTGTATGCATAAATACTCAAATAATAACAACAATAAGCAACTCTTCAAATTCACTTTCTGAAAAGTGTGGATAGAGAGAGGGAGTGAGGTAGTAATAAAATGTGACGTAATTAATATTTATTCTAAACAAATAATCAAAAGCATAAAAGAGTCAAAAAACCAACAATTGTATGTTGTTCCTTTTGGCAATTTGTAATTACCAATTGCAATTGCCTTTTAATTTGAATTTTGCATGCAACAGGGCGCGTGTTATTCGCACACACACACACACACACTAAGGCACGTACACTCCAGCAAATACACACGACAAACGTCGCATGAGAGAAAGGCAGGCTGTGTGGTAAACAAAAATACAAAATGTGCATGGGGGAAACGATAAGAACAACAACAACAGCAACGACAATGGCGTGGAATTAATGAAAAAACTAACAAAAATATAAATAATCAGCGGCAGAGCTGTCGAATCTGCCTCCTCTTTCTCTCTCTGCCCCGCCCCGTGCCTATTGGGCAAAACGTTTTGCTCGCAAATATCAAACAAAAGCAATACAAAACAAAAACAATAACAACAATTAGGTAATGTTTTTACGCCATTCTCTTTTGTGTCATCGCTTCGTCTCGTCCCAAGAGGAGCATACGAGAGAGCGCAGAGAGAGAGAGAGTGATAGAGAAATTGAAGGAGAGCAAAGCGCGCTCATTTCAATGCCGCTGATGTTTTGTTCGTTTCTTTCATCTCTTAATTCGCTTTTGTTTTGAAACGATTTTACATGGAAATTTTTCGAGAGGAAAATTTTGATGTGCCATACATACATATTTTTGTTTTCTGATTAGAAGTAAATACAGTCGATAAAAGTTTGTTTTCCTTACACATAAGAGTATGAACCCAAAGTGTTAATAATATATATGGGTTTATTCTTTCAGTGCTGTCCAAATAATTATTCAAAATTTGATTTGTTGCGCCCGTTACATATGAAATTACTGAAAATGTAAATGCCAAAAGCAAAAAAAAAAAAAAAAGAGGCGCGCGAACAAATATCGTATCAAGGAACACAAGAAAATAAAACAAAACAAAAAGAAAGGTGTAAATTAATGAATATTTAATAACATACAATAACACAACAAGAAATTACCAAAAAGAAAGAAAAGCTAAAAAGTACGTGAAATAAAAATTTTAAAAATCAAATAAAAGTTTAGTTAACATGTTACATAACATCGATGACAATGCCACGCCAACTGCAACATTAACATCAGCAGCAGCAACTGCAACAACAACTACAACAGAGACAACAGCAGCAGCAACAACAACAACAATGGCCCCGACCGAAACAACTGGCAATGGAACGGAGCCAACAATTTCAACGCACCTTGCGAATGCAACGGCAACAATAGAACCAACAACAGCAGCAGCAGCGACAACAGCAACAACAAACACAGCAACCCCACCAAACGCATCAACGGAACAAGAAACAATTGCTGCCACTGCCGCTGCCTCCGCTTGCCTAGCGACAACAGCAGCTGAGGGTCAGACAATAACAACAACAACAACACTGACAGCTAACAATACTAAAGATGCAGGATTGCTGCTGCCTACATCGACGCCAGCGCCATTGCCCCTGTCAGCTGTGGCAGAGATGCCAGAATTAGCCAAAACAGCTGATGTCTCTGCAGCCACCGCAGTCCCCGTCGCTAATGACGTCGCTGCTTCTGCTGCTGCTGCCGCTGCCACTGTTGTACGGGTTGAGCCCAGCGCTGCCGCCGCATTCGATGTTCAGATGCGTACGCAGCAACAGCAGAAAATCAAAATTTATCACGGCGCCAAACAGAGCGCAGTATGGAGAACCGATTCGTTAGCATCCAATTCAAGCTCAAATCGCAGTGATGCCGGATCAACGGAGACCGTCGTCGTCACCAGAAGCAGCGCCCCTGCGTCGACTGCGCCCAGTCTGCTGCAGCGTAAATTCTCGGATGGATCTTTCACTGGAGCGGCAGCGATGCCACGTCGGGTTTCATTCCCGGAAAGTGATAAGGAACTTGTGACAGGATATTTGGAGCCCGCTAATCCATGGGAACAAGGTAAGAGATATTATATAATTAGCTATGTAACTGTATTTAGATGATATTCGGTTAAGAAAATTCAGGAAAAACCTTAGGTTTTAAAAGTACTTTACTAAAAGAGGTCTAAACTCACAAGGGTACAATTGATCTCATACCAAAACAAATAATAATTACACTCATAATTATAATAATAATATTAATTAGAATTCAAAGTAGGAATTATTGAACATACATCCATATATGTATTTATAACTAGATGAGATAAGGTCAAGTAATACAGGAAAAACTTAAGGTTTCATAGGAAAAACTGGACAGCTAAGGGAGCAGGGCTTCAATATACATAATGTACCTCATACATACATTGGTCTCAGTACTGATCCCAAATAAATCATAATAATTATAATTCAAAGTCGGAAATGTATAGTCTTATTTTAGAAACACATACTATAAAACCGAAATACAAATTAATAGAAAATGCCGACTAACATATAATAGATTTCGCATAAGCTAAAGATTCATAAGTTCGCTAAACGAATACTTTTTGCCAGAAGTTTATACAATTTATTTCGTGACTCCTTCAGTAATATAATTAAAAAATGTCATCCGCTTGAGATCAAAGTAAAATGATTTTGCTTTATGATGCGATTTGAGTGGTATAATAAACTGATTGATGTGGTTATACTTATTATATACAGATGTGTTCGAACTGTAAATTTATTAAAATTCATTCTAAAAATATTGTATACCCTTAAAAAATAAAATTTACGGGTCGTACGAAATGAATTATATTAAATACAATACAATAATACGTGATTCGATTGACAATTTCCTAAACTGACTGACTTAATGCCAAAAAGGCACGATATCGGGAATTCAATCAGATCGTTATGTGTGCTGTAATCACGGAAGTCAAACTTGAGACACATGTCGTGAATTGTATTTCCTGTGATTTATTTCAATTAAAGCGATTAATTTGATTGCGAATCGAGGAACAACAAGAACCGCCAACAAGAATGAGAAGAAGAAGCAGATTGCGCTGCGCGTGCAATGCGAAAAGGACTCGGATAACTAATCGAGTAAAAAGAACAAGCGATCATGCAGCCGACAAGTGCGCAAGAAAAAGATGAATAGGTGATGGTAGGAGGAAGACAGAGAGAGAGAGAGAGTGATGAGTGGGAGAAAAGAAGAGAACATGTGTGGCCAATTGAATGAAGTGCGCACAATTATTTATGCATTTCCTTTGAGTGAATGGTGACGCTGCTGCAGCGCTGCTACCTCACTCGAAATAACGGAACGCAATAACTGTAAACGATGAAGCAGCATGTTATTGTGCTTGTGTTGTTGTTGTTGCCAAGCGCAACACACGTTTGCAATATTTGCTCTCGTGCTCTTCTTTCGTTATTTGCTTCTGTCATTCTTCCTTGTTCTCCAGTGCAATGAGATGCACGCAAATCAATCAAAGCTGCGACTTGTTGACAGTTCACAATTGTGTACGTGGTGCTGCCATATTTTTTAAACAGCGTCGCTAATAGCGCTACCCCACTTTAGTTTGGGGTCTGCCACGCAACATAATTATCATAAATTCAAATTATACTTTCTTTACACTGTTATTCCATTTTGTTTTTTTAATTTTTGACGATATGCCTTATAAAAAACGGACAATTTAAGCCAGGATTCATGAAACATGTTCTTATAAGTGATTAGAACTCGATAATTGAATCTATAAACGAGGATAACGTTTTGAATACAAATAGTACGTATATTTTAAGAGTTATTCAATACAAATTAAGTTTGTTTTAATCAAAAAATGCAACAGGACAGATAACAGCCGGTTTTCTAACTTTGTTCTAACTTGGTTCAATACCATTATAACTTTAACTGTTTTTAATCTCTTTCTTAAGTGTATTGTAAATATTTTAAAAACTTCCATACTGAATGTATTTTCTACTCGAAATACATATTCACATCATGTTCTCTTCAAGTTTGGCTACCCTACCTTATTTATGCAAAAGCCGTTGAATTCTGTCGCCTTCTATTTTCTATTGTTATTCCCGTGAGTGATTGCTTACTTTATTTGTTTGCCTTTGATTTTGTTATTTGTATTCTTTTTTTCTGTTTCTGTTTCTTGTGTTTTTGTTGTTTATTTTTGCCTGCGATAAAGACAACAACAGAATCACTGATAAGATACGAATTCGACGAATTTCAACGTATTCAGTTTCAGTGTTAGGATCGGTTACGGCTTAGCTTTGCGCTCTCTCTCCCTGTCTGTGTCTCTTCTCTGGTTCTCTTTTTGCAATTCTCTTTGCGACCGGCTTCGTTTGTAGGCTCACACTTTTTTTCATGTCTGCCATTTGTCTGCTATCTGTTTTCTCAGCGTAAATGCTATAAATTGTTGAAACGATTACGATTTGTACAACTTGTTTGTTACCATATACCTACCCACATACACATAGTTACATGCGTATGTGTGTGTGTGTATGTGTGTCCGGTTGTACATGTGTCTCTTCTGTATTTGTTTGTTTGTTTTAAATTCGCTTCGTGGCTTTGTTTATATCTTGTCTCTGCTGCTGTTTTATTTTGTTGTTTTTTTTTTTTTTTGTATTTTGCGTTTACTTTTCGACTTTTTGCTGCTATTTGCCTTTTGCTTGTAGGTGTAACAACTCGTACTATATGATGTCATCATTGTTACTTTACAGCAGAGTCCCAAGACGGTATAGAAATTAACAATTATCTAGGGTACAGCCCGAAAATAAACTATGTTAGTGAGGAAAGGTTAATTTGGAACACGATGAAGTAATGTAATAGTCCAATTAGGTTACAATTGGGAATCGTGTTTAGCTAGCTAATCTACAGTAAAGCTCAATAAATAAAAGCCCTTTCTTTCTCTCAATATTTTTAATAGTAAAATATTTTATTATTTTGTTTATTTTTATTTATTGCGAGAATCGCATGTTCAGCAATTTATTGCAGAGGTTTAAAGTAAATGCAGCCCAATACAAAAGCAAACACACACATACACACACACACACAGCCTAGCTTGCGTGTGTATAGGAACTTAAGTACTAATGAAAGATGATAAAAATGTCACGAGCTCGATTAATGCACATTTCGATGTATGTAATTAATTAATGCAATTCCAGCAAAGCAAAATCACAAGGAAAACGAGCACAAAGCAAATTGACAAACAAAGAAAAACACAAACATCGAGAGGGCGAGAGAAAGAAACTCAGAGAGAGAGAGAGAGAAAATAGAATAAATTATTAATGTTAAGCTTTGCATTTAGCTGAAATGTCAGCGGAAATATTATTTTCGGGATACTCAATTAAATGCCTCATTAGTTTTCATTTAAGCATCTCGAAATATCATATGTTTTCTTTTTTGGGTGAGGGAAGACATTGCCTCAGGTTCCTAATTAACGACTTCGTCGGCGTCGTTGTCGTCGGTGCTGATTGGCAAGTTACGTATTAATAAAGCGATAAGAACTGTTTGCTTAGTCGGGTTATTTTTCAAAATAGAAAATCTAATAGTTTGCTTTAATCTTATAAATGTAGATTATCGTTACTGTACTTACTATATTTCTTTGAATAATGATACAAAAATTTAATTCAAGATTTCGCGGAACGGATAAGTTGGCTATCGATAGTCAGTTAAGTAATTTATCACCGATAGAGGGCACTTAGATTTAGTATTTTAGTGTATGCGTTTTTATCGTTGTTGTAATTGGTCACACCGATTTAACTAAGAATTAGAATTAAGAATTGACGATATCCAAGAGTGAGGGAAGAAAAACTTCGGTATATGCACTTGGGACTAGATTTAAGGTTAAAGTCTTGTAATGCCTTGCAAACTGTATTATTTCCCTATATAATAAAACATCATCATTCAGCCCTTCATTTGTACGATGTACGTTGCCAACGGCGGCATTCCCTGGATATTGTTGGCGGATTGACTCAATATATGATATGAATATCATGTGTCTTTTTTTCTATATATATTTGAATATTGATAGGAAAATTCGATTGTATATATGATATCTGTCTCTTTACAATTCAGAAAACTTGAATAAGTGAAATACATACAAAAGAATTGTTTGAAAAACCTTTTAAGCATCGTTTGAAACATTTTGGAATTGAAACAAAATGATAAACCTCTTTCCGCACATCTCTAAACGATGTTTGTTTACTTGGTGATGAATAGCAATGAAACGTCACTGATAAGCCAAACTTTTGTGCAAATTTCGAAGCCAAAGTGATCATATATATTGTTTGGTTTCGATTCTATATAAAAATAGATAAGCAAAGAGGATTTATTCACGTTTTAATAAAACATTTCATTGGCGTGTCGATCGATCTGCGTTGGCTACCGACTAAATAAATTATCGACTCGATGCCAATTTTTCGAGTGTCGTTTGTTCTTCTTTCTCTATCCGCCTTTTTTTGTTGTCGCCATTGTTGTAGTTGTCGAAGGTTGTTCCCAACACACACACACACACACACACACGCACATATACATATATAATAAACAACAAATTCAATAAATGGCAAACGGCAAGAACAAGTTTCATGATATATACGAGGGGGAGAGATACGCGATATACGATAGACGATATACAATACACTCTTGAATTGCCGACATTGTAAATGTTTAGCAGCAAATTAACAGCACTTTAATTCAACAATTTTCGCTTGCCTTTTAGCTTTTGTCTTCGTCTTTATTTTCTAATTTGCTTTGCCTTTCTTTTGCTGCGCCTGTATGTGGGATATGACGCGTCGATAACGCATAAAAATCAATAGAATAATAAAAAATTGAAAAGCATTTAATACGCCAATTGCTCTACACAAAGTAAACAGCGTACACACACACGCACGCACACCACAAAAACTTACGCACGCACTTAGCCCAGATGTCTGCAGGCGGTCGTTTAACATACCCTGTAATAATAAGCCGCTACGTTGCCGGGTATGCTGTGGAAGGACCCTATTCAATTTATATCATGCATTGCTCTATATAAAGTTCAAGGGTATTTCTACGTCAACTACTTTCAACTCGTTTATACATTACTCTATATGTTTTTGTTTATAATCCTATCTTTAAGAGTACTTTCAGTGTAGATTATAGATAATCTGATACGTTACGCGTGCGGGTTTTTTATTTCTTTCTACTTTGTTTGTTGATTCTATATACAAAATAACTTTAATTCACACAAATCAATATTGAACCATTGAACTGAGTTATCCCTCGATTTTTGGAAACTTCAGAGTATCTTCTAGTCGAATACAAGCTCGTCAAAAGCCGCCAATTTGTTCTCTTTATTTTCTGGTTGTTTTACCCACGGATGAGCCAATTCACTTCAGATCGATAATTGAATCGTCACTTTGCAGTTGGTTTGCCTTATATAACACGATATGTGAATTACTTGCTATATATACTCAGCGATCAACTGGATATTGCCACACTTTAATTAATCTTTTCCCTTTATAAATATAATTTAAAACAAAAAGTTGTTCTCTTTTTTTTTTCTGCTGTTTTAATTTTGTTGCGACAATTGCGAATTTCTTTAAAAATAGATTTGTGCTATGAAAATAGAAATGAACAGTTAAATGTATTGTGTACTGAAGCGTTTTGTACAAAATTATTTATCTGGCATTTATCAAAAAAAAAAAGACTGACTAATAAATAATAATACAAGTAAGCCAACAAAACAACAGCAAAAACATCAAAAAGACTAAAGAGAAGCACAAACAAGTGAAGAATTTTTTTTCTTTTCTTTTTTTTAGTGATTAAAATTTGTATTTATCTTAATATATTTTGACTTAAGTTAGTACAGACTTGTTTGTATGAGTATTTTATTGGCGTGGAATGAGATAAGAGACAGACGAACAGACAGACGGCGACTGCTTTGTATTTGTTTATGGGGCCTTGGGGCGAGCGTCAAGTTATTTTCGCATAGGCCTACTTTAGGGGTATACCCATTGAAATATAAGAGCTATAAGGGGTATATTAACGTTTAATTTGCTTTAGATTGTGTTAATGGAACCTCCTGTTGAGACTATATCTAAAAGAACGGCTCCATTGACTTAAAGATTAACAAAGAACAAAGACAATTTTTGAAAAGTTTCGAAAAATGTTTGAATGAATTAATGGTACGCCTTATTGAACTTGTATCTATAAAAACGGGCCCTATTGTCTTTAAGATTCTGTAACATTTTTGCAAAACAATTTAAGATTGGTTATTGATAGAGGTATCTTGGAAAGCCAACTAAAATACTAATCTTATGATACATATATTAAATTAAAATAAGCCTGAATTGGCTTTGTGACTTCGATACTAGAAATACAGGGTATTTGCTGTATAGCACGCAATCTTAAAGCCATCTGCCATGACATACCACGTTAAGACCCCAAAAGCCTTTATGTTATCTTGCCCAAGGCAAAATACTGGGAGGGGCCACGCAGATATGAGTTAATTAAGTGAATAGTTATGGCAGCACATCATTAAAGATGTGGAGTCTGATAAATGTGTATAAAAATATATGAGAACTTCTAGACAGGGCATATTTTAATGAACACATTATCTGTTCATTATATTAGATACATTACTGTTTGTAGCTGAAAGCATTTATTCATTCCCATCTATATTACTTAGTATAAGTATTGTCCACTTATCGGGGGAAAAACAAAGAGCTTTTGTGCGCCGTCAATGGAAAATGTTTTATCAGTTGTGAACAAAAATTATTTACAATTAACTAACTAAAAAAAAACACGCTGAAAAACGTAAAGTGGAAGCCGGTCGTCACATTGTCTGCCAGCGCAAAAAGTATAAATATATGTATATACATATATATATATATAGAGTATAGTTATATGTATATATGTAGTTTATTTATATTGTACATTTAGTAGGGGTGTAGCGCGTGTGTGTGAAATAATGATTCTGAGAAGCGTTGTTGTTGTCTTCTCTAGTGAGCATGTGAACGTTAATGAATCATTAAACAGATGTCTGTCTCCCGAACTATGCAAAGCAACGCGAGAGACGACAATTTTGAATGATTGCCAAAAAAAGAAAACAGAAAGAAATGAATAGAAAGAAGGTGAACAAAAAGTGTTCGTGTGAAAAAGTTTTTCACAGTGTGACAAAGTTTTCCTTTTCAAATTATTTTACTCGTCGTTGAATTAAAATGGATCGTTTAATTGCTTTCTCAGTGCCTCGAATCTTAATGCAATGATAGATTAATTTGTTTACGTTCTTCGTTGTAAACTATTTATAAAATCATAGTCTCTCTCTCTCTTGATTTGGCACAATTTTCAGCTAGTTTTCAATTTGATACGCTCCCCCAACAAGCGCAATAATATAATAAGTTTGCGACTTATATAGTTAACGCAAATCAAAAGAAAATATTTACATATTTTTCTGCTTGGTTTTCTTGACATGTCTCGGCAAATTATGGCAAACATAAGGAAATTCTAAATTTAGTTCACAAATTACTCGCCACAAATGTCCGTCTGTCTGTCCGTCCGACTGTGTATGTCAAATGATAGACAAGACTCAAGACTCGAGACTCACTTATTCAGACCAGTACATAGTATTCCCTCTCTCTCTCTCTTTGTCCCCCCTGCCCACTTGAGTCGCAAATTACAAGTTCACGATTTGTCATCCCGAAACGGAATCGTTTGCAAATGCCGCAATTTCATTTTGACATTTGCGGACAATTTGTCTATGTTGAGTTGTCTCGCCGGCCGACCACAATGTTGATGATAATGATAATGATCGTCCAGATGATAATTGCAAGAGTGTGTGCACGCGCCATCGGCACTTTTAATTCGCCATATTTGTACAATATATGCGCATATATCTGTATATATTGTGAGTGAATCGTTGATGGTAAATACCCTAGAAAAAACAAGCTTGCTTTGTGTGCGACTCGCATGAAGTATTTATATAGTTACTAAGTAAATTGAAAATATTTCCTAGTCTATTGCAGTTTATATTCTTCTTCAATGCACATTACTTGCTCTAGCTTTATAGATACCATTACTTATGGTGTGTAGGGTATTTTGTAGTCAAATATTGCTCGTTTTGCTGTTCATCCAATGTATTTGCTTTGAAATTGTGACATTGCATGACAAACGGAAGACTCGACGACGCGTTCGGTTTATTGACTCAACAATGTTCTTTGTTTTATGTATTTTTTTGATCACAATTTGCGGAATTTCGATCGAGTGCGACAGTTACGTAGTTATATTCAAGACAGACCACATTGTTTATTCAAGCATTATCTAGTCGAGCTAAGCTGAAATGTTTGAAACTATAAATAAACATGTGAATTTGATTTTGAATGGTTTAGAAGGGTATTTTAACTTTGCGCTAATCGAATATGTTAAGGCAACTATTCAAAGTATATACATACATATGGTATATTCTTGATCAGCATCAGCAGCTTAATCGATATAGTAACAACATACAAATATGTTCGTTTGTACGATTAGTTAGATTTTAGAGCCAACTACCAAGATTGGAGCCTTGTTATTGCACGTAGATCAATATTATTGTCGAATGTGGACAGAAAAATTAATTTTGTTGAATGATCATGTGGGTAGAGGGTATATAACAGTCGAGAACACTCGGCTTTAGTTTTTTTTACTTGTTATTTTTATATTTTATATTTGTATTTTCGTTATCAGGAAAAAAAAATAGAGCAGGTTTTAATAAAAAGAACTCAAGCAAGTCGTTAACCTAGTTTGTTTATATATGTATATTATTCGATATTATATAAAAAGAGATGTCTTATAGTGAAACGAGTTGGTTCGATATATTGTTATTATTATTCTAAAAGGTGATATGTACTGCGACCTATAAGAACTATTCTAAGTCTGTTGGGCTTGATGCTCCATCTTCGGTTTTTCCTAGACTGATTCGGTTCAGTGTGATATAAAATAAGATATTATATATTGGTCTAGTAAAGTTGTTATTAAACCCATTTCACTGTCTAACACAATTTATATATTTATTAATTACAGTTTGCGTGGTGACAAGCATTTCCGAGATCACAAATCTGTATTTAAAGTCCTGTGCGAAGCATGGTACAAAGCCGCTGAAAAATGTGCTGGATCATCTGAAAACAATCGATTTGAACCTGACACGCCAGCCGCTGCTATCGCTCAAGGCCATACAGTTTACACCAAACGACTGTGAGCCGCTGGAGGAGATCTTCAAGCGGGTAAGAAGTCAACTGACTACTTAAATGGAACTTCAATTCATCACAATTTCACCTACTCATCAAACAGATACAATACAAAGCCATCGACTTGTCGGAGTGTCCGCTGAACGAGAGCTGCCTGAATGCGCTGTGCCAGATGATTGAATACTATGAGGCTGCAAACGAGTTGGATATCTCGTACAACAAGGAACCAATGAGTGTACGAGCCTGGGGCCTATGCACCAATGTTGTGGGACGCAGTCAGGAGCTGCAGCAGCTCAATGCCGAAGGCAATCAGATCTCAAAAGTGGGTGCTGAGAATTTAGGCTGTGCACTGAGCACATCCAATCTGCATACAATTAAACTGGAGCATTGTGGACTGCGAGGAGCGCCGCTTACAAATTTCTGTAAGTGTAAAGGATAATTCCAACTTGTATAACCCAAATTGATATCTTTGAACTGCTACAGGCTGCAAGCTTTATCACAACAAAATACTGAAGGAGCTGTGGCTGGGCTACAATGATTTGGACTGCACGGATGCACAGCATCTGGCGGACATGTTGCGCTTCAATCACAGCATCGAGCTGATGGACATCAGCAACAACAACATACGCGACGAGGGCGTCATGTATCTGGTGCAGGCACTGATTATGCAGGCAACAGAAATGGAACGTCGCAGCGGGCTGCCGTTGCAACGTGCGCATGCCATTGAGGATGATGAGCCAGTGTCGCCGCTGGGGGCAATGCTGGCATTGCAGGCGCAAGTGCTGCCGCCGTGCAGTAGCAGCAGTCAGTTGCTGCAGTCCGTGACGGAGCAAGCAGCGTGTGCAGCGCCAGCTCTTGTGGAAGTGAAGCCCCTTGAACTGCAACAACAGCAACAAATGTCTAAAGCAGCAACAGATGAAGCAGGAGCAGCAGCAGCAACAACAGCAACATTGCCAGTTGTGGCAGCAACTGCTGCTGCTGTTGCTGCTGCTGATGAACCTTCCAGTACAAATGAACCAGCTGTCGCTGTGCTGGTGGATCTGGAGAACGATGCCGATGATGATAACACCGAGGATACGGTGCGCACTCTGCGAAGCGTCGGCAATCATCAGAGTGCCAGCGGACAATCGATGCTGGACAAGTTGCTGTCGATGAACAGTGACAGCAGCAGCGAGGAGGCACCCTCCAATATATCCACCGATACTCTTGCTGCCTGCTGTTCCGAGGATATTAGTGAGATCAGCATGGAAAACTTGCCAGAGGTAGCAACAACAACAGCGACTGTTGAACTAGATACAACGCCGGCTTTGGAGCCGGCAAAACCCGACAGTGTAGCGGGCACTCTGGAGCAGCTAATTCCAGAACAGCAGCACCAGCAACAACAACAACAAAGTTCCCAAAACGAACGCAACTTATGTGGTAAAAGGAAACCTGAAACCTGAAATGCAATTTACTTATTTTACTCGATTTACTGATGCAATTTCTTATCTTGCAGATATTACTCCCTCAACAGAGGCTAAAACCGTTGAACCCAATGAAACCTGTGTACAGAATAACAACAACAATGCTAATTCCCACAATAACAACAACAACAAGAACCAAAACCAAAACAACTCCAACAACATCCATAACAATAATCAACAACAGCAACAACAACAAACAGCTGAGGCAACTGCCGTAGCCGTTTGCTCAAGCGGAGCAGCTGCATCAATTTACGAGGTAACCGCCGAGGAGAGCGACTGCATTAATGGAGGAGCTGTAGGAGCAGTACTAGTAGGTTCAAGTGGATCACGGCCACTGGACATGAACAAAAATAATGCCAAGAATGCTGGCGATGACTTTGAGGATACGCACAGCACAGATTCGGCATTTGAAAGTGCATCCGAAGGTGATATAAGTCGTCATCTGCCTGAGGAGTTTAGTCGTTTGTCTGTGTCACTTGAGAGCACGCGACTGGAGATGCCCATTGAGACGGCGACCATTGCCAGCGAGTCGACAGAGTGTCTACTAGTTGCGGAGGAGGAGGAGGTGGCGGCGTCGACGGTAGCCACAACCACAAGAGCTGTGCATGCCCAGGAACAGACAGAGAGCAAGACGGAACTGTTTAGTGCAACGACAACGGCAGCACCAAAGGTAACCATTGCAGCTGAATGTCTGACAAGCGCCAAGGAAAAGGAACTCAGCGAGAGTCCCTGTCCGAGTCCAACGCCCACACCACCGCCTCCATCCACTTCGCCGGGAGGCGTTAGCAGCGGGCTGCGTCGTGTTGAAACCAGTTGCGCCTATCTCAATCAATCCACACGTAATCGCTCTCAGAGCTCGGATAGTCTGTGCAGTGAGAACTCGCTGGATAGCAGCGCAAGTGGAACAGACACGGCACCGTTGGCTGAGAAGTTAACCAAGAACGATACACTCTCAAGGCGTCAGCTTGGCATGGATGCAACCATTGAGGCAACAAACCGTGCACCCAGTGGCCTCAAGGCACTCGCACTGTGGAGCAACAATCTGACCAAAGATTGTGGTGGTTGCATATCAGATCTATTGTCACGCACCACATCGCTAGAGCTGCTCAACATTGGCAAGAACTGTTTGTCCAATGATTTTGTGGCAACCATCAAGGAGAGCCTGATCAAGAACCAAACGCTAACCACGCTGGGACTGCAGAGCGCGCATCTCAGTGCCAAGGGCATTGAGACTTTGGCCTCCATTCTCACATTTGGTGGGAATAGTAAACTGCAACGCATCGATATACGTGACAATAAACTAGAGGTGGAAAGTCTGAACATTATCGCCGAGGTGCTCAAGTCCAACAAGACGATCACCCAAATCGATATCAATGATGAGCCCAAGCGTCTAACGGTAAGTTGAGTTAGTCTTCCCGTTAATGCCCACGAAGAGAGTCTGTTCAATGTTTTGTGTTCGATGTACACGTTGCGACTCTGTGTCTCTCTCTCTCCCTCGAACTTATATGACATCATCAGGAGATGAAGCTGAGTTGTTATAATGTTGAATTGTGAATTCTTTACAAGTTTGGTTATAATGTCTATAACACGATAAGGGACGTTGAAGGAGTTGTAAATATAAGATACTCTCCTACATTTATAATACTATTTTCATTATGTAAACCAATTTTGATTGTAGCTAAATCCATTTTTAAATTGTATTCCAAATTATAAACTATAAATTTAAATTGATTTTATTTAAAGATTTCTATTGCTCCCTTTTGCCGCTTTTTCTATTCTTTCACCTTTCAATCGTGTTACAGACATTAATCGATATTAATTGTAATCGATTTTCTTGATATAATCACAAGTAGTTGACGTACAGTTGTGCGTGTTGTTGTTTATTGCGTTTATTGTTAATTGTTGATTATATTTTTATTGAATCATTTTTCATTTGGCGCTGTTATTGTTGTTGTTATTGTTATCAACCTACTTCATCGCCCTAGTTGCCCATTGTGCCGATAGTAAATGTAACTCCGCCAACACCTTTGCCCCAGGAGAGCGTAAGTAAATCCCTCGATCCATGCACCAATAATATTTTTTGTGTCTTTAGCTCTCGCTACTCACTTTCTCTCGTTCTCTCTCTCTCTCTCTTGCTGTCTCATCTGGCATCTCATTGCTAATTGCCACTAAAAAAAAAAATAAATTACGCTAATAATGCTAACGACTCCCATAATACTTTACACTGTTTCCCAAGAATATTTGATCACCAACGCAAAAAAAAAATAATACCAAAATTGTGCACCTAAAAAAAATAAATATATTTTCATATTTTATGGATATACATAACTGAAGAATAGGAATAATAGATAATAACAATAAACGTATTGTCCGATTTAACTTGCGATATGTTAACTATAACAAATAACAGATGCAGAGGAACTGTTGATTGAATAGGTTTTAATTTGTTGTACAATATATCCAACTGAGACATTCAAAGTTTAATATAAAATAGATGATATATCTTGGTTATTTTAACTATTGTATATTATGATTAGATAATCTTAAGACGGGGTTAAGAATAATATGCATTAACAAATTCCAAACTTCATTGTGGGATCTTCACATACTTATCTATAGTTTACTATTTCTTATACCATAACCAATATATAGGAAAAATGGATTGAATAACGAGTTAATTCCATTTAAATTAAATATAAAATAGATAACATATCTTGATTATTTGAACTATAAAAACATATTTTGTTAAGATGGGGATTAAGAAACTTTAATTATGAAATCTGCGGATACTTTTCTTTAGTCTTTGTCTTTGTCTTATACCCAATACATAGTAAGAATTGATTGAAAAGGTTTTAATATGTTTGAGCTAATTCAACATTACATGAGATATCTCGGATATATTGTATTAACTTTACCAACAAATCTTCTTAAGATGGGCATAAGAAAAATTCTCATTTGAAATCTTCTGATACAATACTTCTGCATAGTTCACTGTACCTAATCCAATGTCGTATATATGTATGTTTAACATATGTTTACCCACCTATGAGTCCTCCTTCAGTTGTGTATAGCCAGCATGTATTTTATAACCGTACAGGGTATAATTGTATAACCGTACAGGGTATACATTTTGCTATTTGTTTTGAACTATCAAGTATACGCATTCATTATCTATTTCCCTACTCTGTTCTCTTGCAGATTGGCAGCGATGCTCACTTGGATTATACACGCGTCTTGGGCACAGTTCGTTCCATGTGCTCGCGCAATGAGAAAATGCAGGCCGAGGAGCTGGAGCTGGCGGAGAAGGCGGCGAACGTGGGCGGTGGCGGCAGCAGCAGCAGCAGTAGCATTAACAGTGGCAGCAGCAGCAATGGCAACAATGCCGTTAGCGGCGGCAGTAGCAGCCACAACGGCAACAATGGAGGCAGCAGCAGCAGCAACAATCGGTGTCGCATCGGTTACTACATGGGCTCGCGGAAAATATCGCTGACGTGCCATAGTCGGCCGCTGGTGGATGTGGCCACTGGGACAGTGACCGCCGGTGCGCTAGCAGTAACCGCAATGCCAACGCCGGCTGCCAAACTGGAGGTGAAGCGCAAGTCGAGCACAAGGCTGCGTTCACCGGGTCCCAGTCCGCCCACGGTATCGCCGTCCTCCTCGCCCAATCGCAGCCGCTTTCATGTATCGCGTGTCACTGAAATTGGCAGCCCGTTGACTTCGCCGTTGGCCCAGATGCCACCACAGCATCCGCCTCCAACGCCGCGTTCGGCAAGCAGCTGCATGTCCATACCCACAGCCAGTGGTGGAGTAGATGCTGGCGGTGGTGGTGGTGGTGCAACAAATGGAGTCGGCAATTCAGGAGGCAACGGGCTGCTGGGCAGTCAGAGCAGCCTCAACTCGATTGCCGCCCTGCCATTGCCCTCATCCAGCTCATTGCCATCGATGGCATCGGTCACATCATCCACGCAGACAGTCAAACGATTGTCTGTCTCACCACGATCGCGTTTCCATGTCTCGCGCATCTATGAGGATCCACAGACGCCGCCAATTCATTTGCCACCGACGCCGATGCTCAAGTCGGCGCGCAAGGCAGCCGAGGCGGCCAGGGCAGCCGTGGAAGCCGAGGCAAACGGTCTGAGCAGCAACACGGCAATGGCAACAGCTACGGCAACAACAACAATATCGATGCCCATTAGCAGCGTGATTATTGTTGAGCCAGCAGCAACAGCAGCGCCGTTGGCTTTGGCAGCAGCAACAGTTCCACCTGCAGCATCAACTCCACCCACCGCCATCGCTGAAAATGACAACGCACACGAGAAAAGTACAAATGAGGCGCAGAAATTGTCGCCGCCCAGCACTTCATCCAGTTCATGCAGCAGCTCGCCCAGCAGCAGCAGCACCAGCACCGGCAGCAGCAGCAGCAACAGTAGCAACACTTGCTCTTACCCACCCTCCTCCTCCCCCTGCTCCGTTGATGGCTTGGATGCGCCTCTGATGGCCAAAAGTTGCCCCATCGCTGTATTTGGAGATAATGATATAACATTGACCAAAGATTCAGTTGCAACTGTTGCACTCTCGGCAGCTGCCTCCAATAGTTCTATAAGCGAGTCGACGCTACAACCGACAGCAGCAACAGCAACAGCAACAGTTCCAGCAGCAACACGTGCACGCAAATCATCATGGATTGCCAATCCAACAACTGTGGATAAATTGCTGACGCTCTTCAATCCGAGCACCATGTTCCAGCGCAGCTCATCACCGGAAACAAAGGCGGCAACGCAGCCTGCAACATCAACAACAATCCCAAACAACGCACAGAGTTAGTTATAGCACATTAGCGACGTGTCATAAACATATATAGATTCATATTCATGTTCATTCCTTAGTTGAGAACTTGTGTATCAATTTAGAAATGCATTTATTAGTTTAGCACTTTAATATCAATTTAGAGATACAAATAGGAGTCAGAGATATGTAGATATCATACTGTATACTACTTTTGTAGATACTGCTTCTACATCGCAGTTTTACTAGACTATTGTTCACAAGATGCTTCAACAAATTGCACTACTTTGTGTTACTTGTTTCTTTTATTGATGCTGTAGTTGAACTCTACTTCATATTCAGTATGCAGTGCAACATATTTTTATTGTATCTCTTTTTCTAGTCTCATTTGATAGCGTTTCTTTGTTATCTAAACTTGTAGACAGTATCTATAATAATCCTAATGAATGAATATGAACAACAAATCCATGCAAATCTATGAAATACCTTTCACTAACTGCCTCTTTTTATCTTTCCGTAGCAAACATCTCAACTATCGGCGATATAAATGTAACCTTGCAGCCCACACGCAAGACGACGCCGCCATCGAGAAACAACAGCAATGCCACAACAGCAGCAACTGGCGGATGCGGAGCGGGAGCAACTGCAGAAACTGCTGCCGGCGGCATCTCATTTCTGGACACCGCAACCGTTAAGCTGCGCGACTTTGGCAAACAGGTGTTTCGACAGAACCTTTCGTTCAATAACAGCGGCGATGGCATCGGCAACTCGACATCAGCAGCAGGAGCAACAGCAGATGCACAACAGCAACAACAACAACTGCAGCAGCAGCAACAGCAGCAACAGCAACTGGACATCAATACAACTGGAACGTCTTTCGATTCTCCACTGCACATGCCATTGAGTCTGAAGCGTGAGCTGAAGGAGAACATTTCACCGGAGCATACAATAAACGAGGAGACACTGCACTCGTTGCAGAAGATATCTCGGAATGAGGACATAGCTCTAAAGGCTGAGGCAGCTGCTGAGCTTGGTGACATTGAGATTGTGATGCACAGCGAGGTGTCCGACTGCATGCAGCAGCTGCCAGAGGCGGGGGAACAGGAAGCGGAGCAGCAGCTAAGGCACTCAGAGGATCTGGGGCAGGTTTAAAGAAACTAAAAGAGAAGGATTTAAGAAATACGCGTGCAATTTTGACAATGTTGAACAAAAGAAAAGCAGCAAAAGGAAAAACATAAAGAGAAAACAAATAAAAAACACACAATTATGAATATGAAAACTGGAACCACCCACCTCAGCATTCCCCCGTCCTACCTTAAACCCGTTCTAACTAACTCTGTGTCCCACCCTTTTGTCTTTCCTTGGTCCATGCTCCCACAGACACACACACACCCACATACACACACACACACACACACTGTAAGAATAAGAAACACAACAAGTACACAAGTTTTAAACATAAATTTGTTTTATTTTACTAAAATAAACATAATATATATTTTTTTGGTTAAATTCTTTTTAAGTTTTACACAACATATATACCTAATTATACCTAAATGGAAATATCTATATACAAACATATATATTTAAAAAATTGATATGAAAAGAAATGAACTACTTACTATATATAATATGTATGTAAATTAGGCCAGAAACTATAAAAACCTTTCGTGCAAATTGACAAATTTGAAAAGTTGTATTCGCATCAAGAATATGAAATGATAAATTGTAATAACTCTCTGTTAATTTTGTACTTAGCCCCCGCGGAAAGCAAAGACCCCCCGCACCCATCCCACATATATTCTAATTAGTTTATAGCTTACTTAAGGCAAGCGATTACTTATAGATCATGTCTGTGTTCGGATTGCATTCCAATTTGCCTGGATATATATACACGTTAAGTAGCATATGTTTTAACCGTTTGCTAGGAATATTATAATTGAATGATGATAAAAACCCACCAGCCAATCAGTCAGTCAATCAATCAATCAGTAGCCAATTTTAAGTTCAACACATCGTACACATTCTATTGCATACACACACACACGCAAACACGCAAAAACCCAAAATAAATCCAATTGATCTCATTATGTGATATTTGTCGTAGTGCCCAAAGCGTTCTCTGTATCCATGTTTAAACCAAGCATACGAGTTAAGTACGGAACACACACACACACACACTTTCGCTCAAAGCGAAACAAACTCAACAAACACACCCCCTCCCCAACAACAACACACGCAAATCTAACTATACACGATCTACATATATATCCTGGACAATGTGGAATGCTGAGCAGCAGACAGAAGGGAATACAACTTTTTAAAGCTTGTCAAATTGTACACTAAAAGAATTAATTATACCCATCGTATAAACGAAAGATCTTGTAAATACTGCGTTTGTATCTATGATAATTGCGTTAGATGAAGTTCCCGCTCTCCACCCATAAAGAAGAATGAACTTAATGAAACAATTCTATAATTTTTTTTTATTATTCTTGTTAATGTTTGCAACAAATTGATTGTTTTTGTTTTTATCAGTTTATTGTTTATGCGAAACCTTAATCAATTTTATCGTACTTAATTTACAAATCAAATTTATAACGATGATTTCTGGTGCTCATTCGCCTTGTTATTATTTAACCAGCAATGATTCTATGATTCTTAAACAATCGAAATCTATGAAATTCGGAATGTAATTGAAAAATAAGAACACAAACGATTGGCAAATTATTATCGTACGTAAATATTTTTTATTATTTAAGCTCATATTTAGTAAAACCATGAGAAACTACTAAACATTTACTGAATAAACTTTTCAAAGTTATAATGAAGTGTATATGAATATGGGTTTTATTTCTGTGATGGGATGAGGGAATTTTTGTTAATTTATTGGGAATTATTTGAGGTTAAAGTGAAGTATATTTTATTAACTAATGATTTTTACATACTTCTGTAATGGAATAAGAGCATTTTTTAACTAATACTGAGTTATTTCTTAATTAACACAGTATATTTGAAGTTTCAAAAAAATCTAATTTAGAATCCTCTGAGAGACCCTTGAGCATGCAATAAAATGTACTCAAATATCATGACAACTGTTGATATGTGAGCCGCAAATAGAATGGGATGAGAGAGTAAGAGAAAGAGAGCCCGCGTGGTGCTTAGCAGAATTTCATTCATAAAGTGCTCAAGTGCTGCGACAGGAATGAGTAACTGTGCACGTGTGTATGTGTGGGTGTCAGTTTAAGTTTCACTCGAGCATGCTGCGCGTGGGGTGGCTTTTAGCAGCCTCGAGTAACATGTCACTGTTAAGTCCTGCACTGTTAATCGCTTAACAGTGAGCATCAGGCTCCGCTGAGGCTGATGCTGAGGCTTTGCGGGCAATTGAAATCTCTGCGTTCAGTTGCAGTTGGCGTTTCGTTCGGTGCGGATCGCAACGGTTGCAAAGGTCTTAGTAGTTGTGTGTGTGTGTGAATTAACCATTAGGAAAATGTCAACCGACGTGGAATCGAATAACTTATCGAGCATATGCACAGTGGAAGGCAATAATGCACCAAAGCGCAGCAATGTCAATGGCAATATGAATAATAATAATAGTGCACGTTCCAGTCAAAGCAGTCCAGTGGATGCAGCGGAGGCTCTCGAGGCACAGCAGCAGCAGCGCTACGGCTGGTATCGCTTTCAGCCACAGTGGCTGCAACATTTCTGCACCGCCAAGTGGGCGCTCTTCTGGCTCTGCTGGGGCGGCGCACTGCAGGGTGAGTAGGAGGGGGAACAATATCGGTACTTTCAATTTCATTGCGGACTTTTTCTTAATTCTTAATAAAATGCCTGCGTCGCACGCTGATCCGCCCACATTCAATTTTGGTCAACGTAAATTTTACGCGTAAGAAATAATACAAAAAAATAAAAATGAAATTCACTTGATTTATGAAAAACGCAAAAAGTTATTATTGTCCAAAGATAATTAACTTTTCTGACAGTTTAAATCTTAACTCTTACTATACCAACAATCTTTATAATGGCTTCATACAATATTCAACTTTAAAATCATTCTTACCATTCTCAGAACTCTTGCTTTCGTTGCTTATTAAACAACATAACAGACTTATCTGCGTATAATTTGTTTCTCTTATCAAATTGTGTCCATACAGTAGAGCAAATAAAATGCAAAATTGCAGCAGAGAGAGAACAACGAAAGAGCAAAGACCCTTAATTAATTTGTACCTATCTAAAAGTACTTGACTCGAGAATTGCATCTGATATTCATTAAAATTGATCAAACTGTAAATAAAATTCTTGGGACTTCCAGTTCAATATAGTAGGGAAATCTAAAAGAATAGCCTAAAAATAAACACAATCATTTCCATAACACACGTACTAATTGAATGTTCAACCTTCAGTAATCTAAACTAGAGAAGGGCGCGGGCCTGCCGACGGCAAAAGGCCCGGTAGCTGGTTTTAGGCCCCGGGCCTAAAATTGTCCAGGCCCGCGCCCATCTCTAATCTAAACTTACAAAACAAAGAACCCATTACAACGTTAACAAAACCTACAATAGAATTTATACAATACAAATATAAGAGTGCCCCTGATTTGGCTGCAATCCTCAACGAGTGTTTCTATACTCGTTTTATATAATAGTAAAGAGTTTAGATATATTGTTTAATTTAAGCTTTAATAACTCTTAACGGTGTACATCTAAAATTCCTTTAATGGAAATCCTAATTTGATGAAATTTTCATATGGAGATGTTCGGTTTTAATGAAAAGGTATTATATACATATATATACATATGGTACAATGATAGTTGATAGGTTGTACTATTTCTAAAAAGTTACTGTCTTGATTTTTTTTCGAATAGGCTCCAGAATTTTAAGATTAAATATATTATACATATGTTATTATTATCTAGACACCTATTTATGTGATATGAATATTTTTGATAAAATCGAGGTTAATATTTTGTTTTGAACTCGCATTAAAACTGTAAAACTGTAGATATAATATATTATCTTCCAAATTATAAAACTCTTTAGCTAACAGACAATAGAATCATGCTAAATTTATAATAATAAAAATATTGTTAAAATAGTGTAAAAATGTTAAATAACTGAAACATTTCAGAGCTTACCGATTTTTTAATTCAAATTTTACCTTAATTTTAAGTTAATTTTAGGTTAGGTTATTAATGTTTCTTAAGGTTATTAATATAATGTAATGAAAATGGTAAAACTCTGTTTTAAGAACTGAGCATGCTTTCCCGAGTCTCCCATATTAACATAAGAACGAAGCAGACAAACGCGAATGAGTCTGGGGCACATGGAAAACGCTTCATTAGCAGCGCCAAGTGAAGGCGTACAAGGAAAAGGGGAGGTAAAATTTGTTGGCTTTGGTTTTTTTTTTTGTAGCCGCAAGGCTGTGTGCAACAGATAAGCGGTATGCAACGGAATGGGGCATGGATTGCTGTGAATGGGAAACGAGTTAATAATTAATATCAGCCCCGAGGGCAGCCAACAGAGCGAACAGTTTTGTATTTAGCCCGAGGATGCATTAACCTCAAAAACTGTCGCTGTGAATAGTTTGAAAGGAACTGGAACTGGAGCTTGAGCTGGAACTGCCAGCTAAACGTTTCCCCTTAACATACATTAATGTTCCCATCCCCATCCCCATTTCCTTTGCCTTCCTTGTGCCCTTTCCCTTCCACGTCTATCCGTATTCATCTGTTTAATTGAAAGTCACCAATTGCCAGTGGATGCAGGATTAGGCAGTGTTCCAGGGATTAGTCCGCCAATTCGGACTATTTATGTCTTCTCCAGGCATCTGTTGGCATCTGTTGCACATTGTGCATTGCGCTACGTGAGCGCATTTCCGACTTGGATTTGCTCCAGCTTTGCAGAGCAGAGCTGGTGTCAAAGCCGATGACAAGCCAGGCCCGTCCTGTCCTGGTTGTAGCCGACTCCATATGCCTCTGTTTGCCAGGTCGCGTTCTGCGATAAATCTCCCTTCAATGTATGTATGTATGTGTGTTTTTTCGGATGTTCTTCTTCTGTTCTGTGTGTGTGTTGTTGTTTGTCCAGCCGAGCGTGCCCGGGCGGGTTATGAATGGCGGCACGTGACCAAAAATATTAATCAGTTGACACGGCATTAAGATAAATCATCCGCAACACAACAACCCAGGCTCGTCGGCAGTTTTAACGGTTTATTATTTCAGTTTGCTATTATGTAGAGCCATTAGAAATTCCAAATCTACATAGAGTACAGTTAAAATGTTTCAATGTTGGGGAATGTGCATTATGAACAGTGTATAGTTCGAAAGATATTTAAAATAAGCAGATGGAAGAGTTATAAATTGCAACTATAATAATTTGAAAGTTAGGGCAATTTTAAACCAATGCCTTTAACCTAGTTAGTAGGAAATTAATCAGATATTAATAAATAAAACTTTAAGCCCAAGTTCCCAATAATTTATAGGTTTATAAAAAATACATATACCCATCTATATTCATTCCCTTTCCTTTCTCTCTCCCTACATATTGAGCAGCTACCCACAGTGTCTAAATTCTACCGCAACAGTCTCAAGAATATTGAAACTCAAATCAACATTAAATTATAATTTTAAATGATATTTGAAATTGAAAGATTTACCTCAAATTTGCAAATACAATGTGAATGCGAAGATTCTCACTTTTGAAAAGTTAAACTCGACAAGTTTATTATACAGAATTTAATTTGTTTTCACCAAATATCTTTTTGAGATTAAGCGAACTTAGTTAATAAAATAACTAATCTGATATTATATTAGTGAACTTAAAGTTCCAGTTAATAGAAATTTATATGTCTTCAAAATAATATATTTCTTTCTTCTTCCATCTTTTCCTGCTAATTAAGCAGCTGCCCTCAGTGTCAACATTTTCTTCAAAAAGGGTCTCAAACTCAAATCGATGCACTTGCTCAAATCCCAAGATTGTCACGTATGCAACAACACTTCACTTTACCCCTCACTCTCTCTCTCTCTCTCTGCCCACACTTACCCGCCTTTGACTTTCCTGCATTACTCATAAGGAAATTGATCCATATTATTGTAGTTTTCTGTGGGGAGGTAAATGACTTATGACTGCTTGAGACGTTTAGGTCGTCTCCGTTTCCCCTTCATGTTTCCTTCTCAGCGTGTGGCTAAAAG
This sequence comes from Zaprionus lachaisei, assembly GCA_018901815.1. Taxonomy (NCBI): domain Eukaryota; kingdom Metazoa; phylum Arthropoda; class Insecta; order Diptera; family Drosophilidae; genus Zaprionus; species Zaprionus lachaisei. The sequence continues at coordinate 3,600,419 of JAEIFI010000109.1, forward strand.
GACATTTTTCAAGCAACTTGCGATTATTGGAAAATAAATTGAATTTACTGTCAGGAAAAAAAAAGAAATCATATTCTAAGCAAACACACTAAGCCGCACTGGTCGCACCTTACACACAAATAGATATTTATGTGCAGAATCAATTTGTCGTACAGATATTTAATTTATAGCCACGCCCTCCGCCCCCTGGCTCTCTATTCTATTACAATCTGTTGTAGCTGACAATTTGCCACCGTAGTCGTAAAAACATCTTAGTTCCTTTTATGACACCCAAGTTTGAGCGAGGGATGATGCCGGCAAATGGTCTCTAATAGTCTTCAAGGGGGAAGTGCGTTCAGGGTGGGCGAGGGAAGTCTGACTAAGCTCAGTTGAAATCAAAGATGCTGTTAAATTTGATTTAGTTTAGCTCGTCAAAAAGACTCATACACATATTGACAGATCTCTTGTGATAAAGATTCTAATTTGTGTAGATAAAGATTCTCATTTGTGTAGGTATTCAAAAAGTTTCTTAAATACCCAACATTTTCATTTTTTATTATTTGTTGTTCATAATTTTGAAGTACTGGTAAGTCGCTTTAGAGTTCCAAATATCATTCGATACTGTTCAAAACTATACATTAACTCATGTATTGATATGTATAGTGATGTTTGCTTCATGAACTTTTGAAGTTACGTATTTTATACACTTAGATATTAAGATATATATTATTTATTATTTATTTATTTATAATTCTGAATTTCAACAGTTAAAATATGATTCTATTCATCACTTGATCCATCTGTAATATATATAAAATGCTCTGTTCATATTTAGATTTCTAGATTGATATAGCATCCCTTACCTAAAGATGTTCTGGTCATATTTTGGGCTCTAGATTGGTCATAACCTATAAGCCCACAACCTAAAATTGTTATGTTTTTTTGATGTTTTCTAAGATATCTTAAAATTGCAGAGAATCTTAAAGACGATATTTTATTCAAAGCCGATATTTTTATCCTTTCAACCTTGTTGCAGGTCTCATTGTGAATGGCTTTGTGAATGTGAATATCTCCACCATCGAGCGTCGCTTCGGGCTGCGCTCACGGCAGACGGGGCTGGTGGCGAGTGGCTACGATCTGGCCTCGTTTGTGTGCCTGGTGCCGGTGACCTATTACGGTGGACGGAAGGGGGCATCGAAGCCATGCTTTATTGCCATTGGCCTCCTGCTGATGGGCGTCGGTTCGTTGATCTTCTCGTTGCCACACTTCCTAGTGGGATCCTATAGAGCGACCATAGCCGAGGCAAATGTTTGTGAGCTGGAACAGAGTGGGCTGCCCAATCAGACCATGGTGAGAAAGAAGACCCCCTTCCTGCTCTCTCTCTCCCTGTGTGACTAAGCAAATAGTTCTTCGTTAGCAGCAAGCCTGCGAGGGACTGGAGCTGGCTGACTCGGATGAAGATGTGGATGTGAATGTGGGGGATAACCTCACTTGGACGGTTTGGTTGTTCTTTGCGGCACAACTTTTGCATGGCGCCGGCGCTTCGCCGCTCTTCACGCTGGGCGTAACCTATCTGGATGAGAACGTATCCACAAAGATGTCATCTGTTTACTTGGGTAAGTTTAACTGTCGCATTGATAAGACATTTCTAAGAAGTTTCCCCCTGCCCCGCTGTCTCCCCCTTTGCTTACTTCATCTGTGTCTGGTAGCAAATGAAGTGCGCTCAAATAAGCAAAGGTCCTTGCGGGGATATCGCAAAGTATCTGTTAGATGCCGTTCACACATGTATATTTTGTAAAATACCCTGTAAACGTGGAGGGTATATTGTTTGTCTTTGATTTAGTGTTTATAGACTCTTGTTTAGCATGATTAAAGTGTAATTACAGGGTGTTTATCAGTCTCACAAGCGCTTTACTTTTATTACTTTATTTGTCTTGGTTCTCAAAGTGGCCCAAAACATTTTTACTGTTTTGTAGACTGCCTCCTATCTTTACTACAGGGTACAAGGAACTACAGGGTATTGTCTAGTCAACTTAACTATCATTTTTTTGCTTTTATTTGCCTTATTGCCTGAAGGAAGCATTAGACAAGGGCGGGTACGCACTTCTAGTAAGTTATTTTAACATTTACAGAGTATCTCCCACTCGTTCATTGCACAATATATAGAATAACAATTAGAACTACAGTCCTTTTGTAGTTTATTTGTGTATTTAAACTGTTGCAGGGTATCTTCTAGTCGTGCAACATTGCAGCCAGCAACTCTTATTTGTTTTTATTTGCAATATTGCCGAAACGACGCCGTCTACAAAGGGAAGTAAATACTATTTACTATTTGCACCCCGATCCGAGTCGCGTATGACGGTGCAGGGGCGTGATGCTGAGAGAGGGGGATGGAGGTCGCTTGCAACGTCTGCCTTGTTGTGCCCCCTCTTGTTGACCCAATTTTAAAGCTGACTCAGGCCGCGACTCTTCGGGATGACACGAGCCTGAGCCGGCAGCGAAATTTATTGCCTCCTAGTTAAGTTTATCGTGCGACAGGCAACAGCAGAGATGGGGAAGGGGAAGGGAAGGGAGTACGACTAGGGGTACGAGTATTATCAAAGTCGTCCAGCTTGCAGCAGCTGAAGAAACTTCGTTTGAAACAATTGAAAATTCATTTCTGGAAGCTTTTCGTTTCCATTTTATTTATTTGTCGGCTGCCGGCGGCCTTTGGCGAAAAAGGATAATGTGCAAACACACATACATATGTACATACATCCTGGTAGTACTCCCCATCTCCACTTATACCCTTCCCCCTTCTGCAGAGACTTATTAAATTCCGGCAGTAGTTGCCCTCTGCGCATTGTCATGCAAATTAAGATGCAGTCTCAAGATAAAACACGCATTGACTTATTGGCAGGCTGCACGGGGAAGAGAAGGAATAGGGGAGAGAGGGTGTAGGGGTAGCTGACTTTTGGCAGCCCATAATAAGTAAACGCTTTGTGGCAGAGACTGATAAAACTAATGCCGAAATGAGACTGTTATTTGTGGCGTAGTTGGGAAGTTAAAGACACTTCAAACTGAATTTTATTGGCGACTGCCTAAGTCGGAATGGGTGAGGAAAATAAATATATTGTACATATATTATTGTGTACTATACAATACATATTATAAATATACATATATTATATATTCAATGTCGATACTCAACCTATATATTGAAGACGATCTCCAAATGTAACATATTCAAAATAATTAAATCATTACGCACAATATTGCAAGTAACCTGGTACACATTATACATATCAGAGAGCAAACAGCATTACTAAAAGATCTCTATCAATAAATAAAAAAATACATTAAAATATAGCTGAATTTTTAAGACTTTTGCCGATATTTTGTATTATTTCCTTTAAGCATATATCTTGAATTAATGAAGAGAAGTGTATATAAATAATGTAGCACACTTTTTAGGGCAGTAGAAACTGAATTTATCAAAATTTCCTGCCGAAACCTGTAGATGAGTCGCCACGGCGTTTGACTATTATACAGGGGTTCCGGGTTCGAATCCCGGGGGAGGGCATGGTTTTTCAAACTATAAGGCTTTGCCAAGACAATGTTCCTACTTCACTCATTTTGATATAGTGTTTGGTAATTCTTAAGAATATTTCCCCACCCTGTGATGTTAAGATACAATATTATGATGTATGGGATTCTTCACTTAATAAACATAATTAATAAACATTTATAATTTATTAAAATTGAATTGTCGTTTGAAAATTATTACTGCTTTTTTGTAATTTGACTGTATAGTTATTTATAATTTATTACTTTAATTATTGTCACAGTATAATATAATACAATTATCCTAAATTATATAAATTCAGTTTGAACCGTCGAAATTTTTTTTAATTATCTTGAAATTAGTTAAAATTTTACAGGAAAAGAATAGATATAGAAAATGATATCCAACTATTTCATATGCTCTCTTAAATATATACGAATACGTCTAAATTATATTATACCATTTATCTGTTAATTAAATATTGTGTCTACCATTAAAGTGATTACAAATATTTGCAGGTATTTACTACACGATGGCCATAATCGGGCCCGCTGTGGGCTACGTTGTGGGCGGGCAGCTGCTGCTCATTTATACGGATTTCGTTGCCGTGGATGCTGGCGAGTAAGTGTGAGCACGACTTGTTAATACCCCGTGATGATTGTTATTAATCGCGCGGGGCCAATGCCAAATGGCTTTAATACTGTAGGAGTATGTAGGGGAGAAGGAACGGGGCGGAGCAGACGCAGAGCGGGAGTCAGTTTGAGCTTATTTGCGCGCGACCTGCGGCTGCCAAGGGCAACGCGGTAAATGCCGCACACACAGAAACAGAAAGCACGCCGGAGCGTAAATATCTCCGGAGACTAATAAAACAACATTTCGTGCTGACAACGAGGAAATAAGGTGCGAATCTGATGCGGAATGGAGTGGTGTGGGGAGTGCGAAGGGGAAGAGGGGGAACTGTGACTAGGAACAGCAGTTGGGGCATTTGTTTGATTCACATTGGTGTAGGCAGCAGTGGAAGGAGGCGGGGCAGGAGTGGGGGCGGGGTTAGCTACTGCACTGCACGGATAAACCGCACAGCTTATTGTCAAGGTGATGCCATAAGTCATACGCCATGGAGGGCGGGGGCGTGGCAAGCGGTAGGCGGGCGGCGGGCGGCCGAAGATGGAGTCTGGCAAATCTCGTTGCCACTTTTACGCTCGTCGCCCATGTAAATTATGTGAAAACATGAACCATTTTTTGTTTTCGTTGTTGTTGTTGTTTATGTTGGACAACAAACAAAGAACCGAAATAAAAAAGGGCAGCTGGTTTATAAATGTAAATTAACTAAAGGACAATTTATACGAACGTAAAACATATTTAATGGCATTTTATAAGGTGCGAGTTATAGAAGAAAGAGAGGGGGAGAAATTCGAAGGAGACAAAGAGAGGAAAAGAGAGGGAAGAAGTGGAATGAAATTCTATGTAAGCGGATAAGGAAAAGGTTTATCAGAGTAGGGGATAATAAATAATAATATAATATATTTAATAAGTGGGAAATTGATAAGATTTGTTTATCTCTGATATGTCTTTTCGGAATTCTAAGTATGATAATTTATATTATATATATATATATATATTTATATATAGGTTATAAGGGTATTATTACTTCGTGGCTATCTAGAACTCAGAGTTCATAAAAATAGGAACTAATAAATGGAATAGAAATAGATCAAGTTTCTCTTAGAATTTCAACATGTCCTCTTCCATTCCTCGTTATCCACTAATAATCGAATAGCAGCCGTAATTAACAAGCTAGAACATTAATTTTTGCTTGTGCATAATATTAATAGCCATCAAAATGATTTCTTAAACTTTGCTTGATAACGCATAATAAACAAAGAAGTTATTTAAGAAATAAGTTTAAAGGGTGAACAGATTTCGCTGGCCTGTAAGTATGCAATTTAAAATACAAACATAGAAGGTTCATATCTAAGAACTAATAAGTAAAATATAGAAAGTATAAAACAATAAATACCTAAAAATATTCATTCAAATAGTATACGAATTTAGTTAATGATAGTCAATCACAGTTGACTGTAGCATTCCTAGCTGTGATTCACAGTTCTGCTAGATCCAATTAATAAAAGCATAACTGCATCATTGCTTAAAGTTTTAATTAACTACTGTATTTATAGTGTGATTTAGTAAATGTCTATTTTGCATTGTAAAAAAGAAATGAGGTTTATCACCGAGTAATTGGCTGAACTGCCATACGATTAGTTCCATTACCAATACTCATCCGTTACAGTGATCACTTTATGTGGATGATTGTCTAGAAAACTCTTTGTCCAATTGCCCGTGCGACAGCCACCTTCGCAGACACATCCAAAGATATCACATGATCCATTGCCGCAGTAGTAGTACATCAAGGGCTTGCCATCCGCACAGATGTAGATTTGGCAAGCTTTGGGAGCACTCTCTCTTTTATGCCCACCAACATCCGCACAATGACCATCTTCAAGTGTATAGTACAGTTTAAGATTTGTGCGACAACATTCTGCGTGGGCCAACCCAAAATATGCCCAGACACAGGTCAAAGCCAGCAGGAGGGTAAACACGTGCTTCATCATCGACTCCGATTGCTGAAGTGACAACTGAGCATGGTTGATCAAGTAATTATAGGAGCGAGAAATTACGCAGCACATGTCAAACAAAATCGAAAGATGCCATAAAAGCTGACTTCGGAATGCCGCAGATCTTATACCCTTGCATCATTTGGTTTTAATAATAAACGATTCTCCTTATATTAGGTTTATGCATAGTGTATTGGTACACAATGTTATGCAATTGTGCATCGAAGATTCTCCTTAGGTACTTTGGTATAAAAGAGTATATAGCAACAAAAGATATTCAATCTAAACCTAACAACATATCACTTAAGCACGCAACGTAGTCCAAATGTCTGGGTTGCAGCAATAAGCACGCACATAGGATAGAAGATTATAATAACCGGTATTTCTCCATGAAATAAATGTATTATTCAGCAGCTTCAATAATCGAGTCCATCTGTATGATTGTCTGTTTGAGAACCTATATCTCTGACACTAAAAGACTGGGGGCTAAGAAACAAATCATATAACATACATTTTATGATATTGTATATTCTTTATCAGCATCAACAGGCAGATATCTGTGAATATATATAAACAATTTAAATTAACAAGATTAATGCGAAGAACGTATCTCATTTATACTTTCTTCCACTGCAGACTAAGCCTGACGAGCGACAGCAAAGTGTGGATAGGTGCCTGGTGGATTGGCTTCGTGTTCGCGGCCCTCGTCTGTGTGCTCATCTCTATACCCATCTTTGGCTATCCGAAATCTCTGCCAGGCGCCGAGCAGCTGCAGCTGGCAAAGATATCTGAGGCACATACAAAGAAATCGACGGAAATTGCAGAAGAAAGAGAACTTGAAGAGGAGGAGAATCCAAAGAAGAAGAAACGTCTGACTGGCTGTCTGGGAGATTTGCCGAATGCTGTGCTGACTCTCTTCAAGAATCCCACGTTCTTCTTTCTCAATCTGGCGGGGGCAACAGAGGGTCTAGTTATAGCAGGATTTGCCGCTTTCCTTCCCAAACAGATCGAGAATCAGTTCAGTATTTCCCCCGTGATCTCTGCCCTGGTAATGGGAATCATAACGGTGCCCGCAGGCGGAGGTGGCACCTTTCTGGGCGGTTATCTGGTAAAGAAACTGAATTTGGCCTGTGGCGGCATCATCAAGATGTGTCTGCTGGCCACGGTGGTGGCAACCTTCTTCACCAGTTGCTTTCTCGTCTCGTGCCCCAATGTGGAATTTGCGGGAGTGACCACAGCATATGCTGGAGCGGAGCAGTTGCAGCCAGGCTTGGCGGCGTTTGCTTTGGAGGCACCTTGCAATGCCAACTGCGGCTGCAGTCGTTCCAATTACGATCCGATCTGCGGTGCCGATGGCGTCATGTACTACAGTCCCTGTTATGCGGGTTGTGGACAGGAACAGCAGCAGGACACACTGAAAACCTACAGCAATTGCAGTTGTATTGGCCAATCCACTCAGATGCTGCCCGAGGCTACCAATGTCATGTGTGAATCCCGTTGCCAGAGCCTGCCGTACTTTGTGGGACTCTGTTTTGTGCTGATGCTCTTCACATTTCTGGCCACAATGCCGGCGCTGTCGGCCACGCTCAGGTGAGTTTGTTGCCAGCAGGAGGATTCATCTGTATATGACTGTTGCTCCCCTCTGCTCCTCTTAGATGCGTTCAGGACGAGCAGCGTTCGTTTGCACTGGGTCTGCAGTGGATAAAGGTGCGTCTAATGGGCACCATTCCGGCTCCTCTGATCTTTGGAGCCCTTATCGATGAGTCTTGCGTGCTGTGGCACGAATCCTGTGACGAACAGGCGGCTGGCGGCGCTTGTTTGGTCTACGATAATTTCTATATCAGTCGGTAAGTGCCATAGGGAGAGAGAGAGAGAGTGAGAAACATCAGCTATATCTTTCTTTTCTTTTACCAGTTACATGTGGCTTCTGGCCTTGATTGGCAAACTGTGCTCCGTTGTCTTCTTTTTCGGTGCCTGGTGGTTCTATGTGCCGCCTAGTAAAGACAACAAGAAGGATCCAGAAATTTTAGACTAAACAACCAAGGCGAACTAAGCGACGCACTGCCAAACTCTACTGGAAACTGAATATAAAACTTCAACTTTATGTCGTATACGGCTATATTTTACTTATCGACTAGCTTTGCCTGGTCCGCAGTATTATTACGTTTAAGTAACATTTAAATAACGCATGTATTTGTAGAAACTTATGCATTAAATCGAGTAATATTTGTAACTGAATCGTGTAACTCGCACAACTTTAATTCAAGTTCCCCGCCAACTGTAAGATAACAGCATGCTGTTAACTTAACATTACGCTCAGTCAGCTGTTAACGCACAATTGAGCAACGTGAAGTTGGCTGCATCACTCAGTGCGTGCTGCCACCTAGTTGTGCTGTCAGCTGCCAGTACACTGGCAGCATTGGTTGCATTGTTTTTTAATTTGTTGTTGGATTTCGTACGGTACGGTCGTGATGCGCGTTGCTCGATGGTGATAGTGCCAAGTTGGACGAAGCTCTTGGTTTGTTTAAACATTACACACGCGTAACAAAACAAAAACAAAAGAGTGCAGTGAGTGTCAGAGCACGACCTGTGGTTGATTGTTAATTATATTTTTCGTAAAAAGTAATTATTCAAATTCAAATTGATTTCTACTTCGTCCCTAACGTGTGCGTGTCCATGCATCTGTGCGTGCGTGGGTGTGTGTGTGTGTGATTGTGACGGTGTGATAAAAGCAAACGTAAATCATGAGCAATTAAAGGGTCAATCACCCAACAGCATAATAATAACAAAAACAATAATCATTCACAGTGCAATGAATGAAAGGCAACACAATAAGGCAATTTGTTAGGTGAATTCATAAATTATGAGTGGGGTGTAAATACCAAAATATTTGGTTTATAAATTTGCAAAGTGATGCAACTGCAGACCAAACAAATACGCACACATGCATTTGTTTGTGTGTGTGTGCTCTCATTCACACGTGTACACATCGAGAAAAGGCAACCTTAAAAGAGAGCTGAAAAACAATAACAAAAACAAAAGCCTTTGCATAATGAGACAAAGCAACATCAGCAGAAAAGAAAGACAAAGAGAAACAGTTGAAAATAAATATGAAAATTAAAAAAAATATCAATGCAAGGTGATTACAAGCGTTTAATCTACTTACCACTACAGACGCAGACTTTCTAAGCGCGCGCTGGTGTGTGTGTGTGTAAAGCAGAGACACAAACAAACACACCCACACACACACGTGTCTCATCTTCTTCTTGTCTTCTGTCTGGCTAGCAAGGGGGGGTCCCTATATTCCTCCTCCAACCCTGTCCCCCGTACATAACTTGTTTTCACCTACAGCTGCATGTGTGTACACCTTCACTGTGTGTGTGCGTGTACATGTGTGTGTATGTAAGGTACATTTGTGAGCGCACTTGTTACAGATTCATTTTTAGTTCTCTTTGAGCTCCCCCACTAAGACGAAAAGGTTTTCCTTTGTTGTCGCCTTTTCTTCAGACGTTTGCCATATTCGCATACCCTGTAAGTCGACAGTCGACTATATGAGGTATACAATAATTTATACAAACATCTGTTTGTGTTCACAATATTCGCATACCCTGTGAAAACCAACTTACTTTCAGTTTTCAATAGACTGCCAATATTCATGTTATATGTAGAGCATCTGCAAGATGTGTTATTGATTTCATTCCATACTGCGTTCTTTGCTGAACCAATTTTATAAGTTAGTATAAGCTAAGTGCTTCGACCATGGCAAATACATTCTCAAATATCAATTGTATGTGCATTCATGATTTAATGTATTCTTGAGAATATTTATATCTCTGTATGCGTGAATATCTTCGAGGATGTGCTAAAAAGAACCTCATAATAGAAAGAATTCGCATCTCATAAATGCAGCTACATTTTAAGTATACACAGTAAACATTTCCTATAAACAACATTCCAATACGAAAATCTACTAATGCGTAGTTTGACAAGCTTGTCTCCATCTGTAGAGCTCTTATTGTTGGGCAGAAAGATTAAAAACTCATATCTTTATGGAACAATCATTTCAAAACAAACATAAAAATACTATAACATATATTTCTTAAATAGTTATGATAAGAAATTCAGAAATATTTACTTTCATATCTAAATTACATAACAAAACCTATTTTTATTACTCGTAAATAATTTTAAACGATCCCAAAGGAATTCAGGAAATTAAATTCAATTGAAATATAAATATTTCATCTGATTAACCTGAATTCTTATTTTGATCTGATTTTTGCAATACTGATGAAGTCTGACTAGAAAATTCCACCTCGTTGAAATCCGGTTTGATGTGGCTTAAATTCTTGTTTTCTTTTTGTATGTCATAGCTTTTACTTTCAAACCTGTCCCAAGAAAGGAAGACCACGTCTTCGAAATGAGTCAAACATACAATATGTTTATTTATCAACCATGGCCTGCCATATAAAGAATGTGACTTTATCATTTATGGAAGCTCAGCTTTAATATTCCCAATTCGTTCAAAAACACTTTTCACTTTTCATTGGCCAAAAAAATAAGTAAACAGTTAAGAGTTAATTGGATTTCAATCAGACAATTCCAATATTATATTGATTCTTTTAAGATTATTTTCGACTTTCTAATCCCAATTCGTTTCAATGAGATAACTACCTCAATTGTCTTAACTTTTCTTGTATAGCATAATCTATTGACTCATACATACTAAGTATATCGTATGATTCTTTGTTAGTGCCTTGTCCACTTTCATTTCATAACGAGTTGCCCCCACCAAAGCACGATAATCATGCAAAAGTTAGCGGTTCTCTTGTTTTGTCTTGTCCGATGTCGTTCAACCAACTTGCAATCGATTGAGGCGACAACAAAACTGGTTTCCTACTTAGAGACTCGTCAAGATACACGGATACATATACACAGATATAACTGCAGATACAGGGGTACAGAGCTAGACATACAGCCGCATATTCTAATACCTGTTCTTCTTTGAAGGCAGAAGGCGAGTCATCACTTAGCGCGCTCAAATCAGAGAATGTGAAATATAATTTAATGAAATTAACAACTTGACAAAACGTGACTGAAATATTTATAATATTTATAGAAAAAATACAGAACATTTAAAAGACACGCAGTCACAAAAAATTCCATATGCTTGACAGAGAAAAACCAACGGATTTTTGGCATATTTTATGAGGTCTTTAAATTTATATTAGCAAATATAATGAGATCTTTGGTTTAATTAAGAAAATAAGATGACTTGACAGTTTGGTAAATTAGATTAAAATTATTTGAATATTACTTTGTGATTATCATGCGGTGATTTATTTGTTTTAATGAATGATAATTTTGAAATGGTAATTTAAACTGTTAAAATGAATATATATTCTCTAATTTAAGTAAATAAAGTAGACTATACTTAAGAAAATATATTTAAAACTGCTAATATGTTACTGTTAATATGATAATTTCAGTAGAATATTTAAATGTTTTCCATAGTACAATATTTCCAACATTCTGCAAAGTAACCAAAGCACCCTCTTTTTATTTCAACTGTGCCGGCGCATAATAAACCCAATGCGCATAATAATATTCAAATATTTCCTCACAATCTGTTAACTTTTGCACAAATTGAATTCGGGCTTTCAAGTAGACTCTAACAGTAGCTTAATAACACACCTTATTTATGAAATTCAGAAAAAAAAAAATCTGTGATTTTATTTGGTAACTTCTTACGCACACAGACAGGCAGACAGGTGTGTGTGTGTCTGTGTCTGTGTGTTTATATTGAATTGTGGCCCAATATTCGTGCAGCTGTTGCCTTTTCTTGCGGTTGGCTGCCTCAAGAGGCCTCTTTCCCTACCTCCCTCCTGGATTTTCCGACTCCAGCTTGCTGTGCCAGTTCCCCACGTGTGGAACCCGCAATTAGCTGACTCGCAGCAGTTGCCGAAACTTCGCACGTAACCGAAATGCAAAAATCAACATAATCCACAACACACACAGATACACACACACAAGGCACGGATCTAACGGTGTTTGTGTATCTCATTTTGTTGCCATTAAGTAGAAATACGAAATACACCTCGAAACCGGTTCGTCAGTTTCGTTCGTCGCTGGTTCTCTGGTTCGTCAGTTCCTCGGTTCGTCGGCTTGTCGGTTCGTTAAAGTCGAAGTTGTTCGCTCGAGTTGTCCGTTGAAGCGCGTCTCGTGTGTGTGTGTGTGTGTGTGCGTGTGTATCTTTGTGTGCCGTGATCTAAACAATTATCTCGTCATATATATTTTCTAAAGAAAATTGCAATCAATAAGCATCCACATCTTTCTTTTCAGCGAACAAAATAATAAACAAAAAAAACAAATTCCCCCCATTTGTATTATTTTTATGAATGCCAAATAAATATGTAGATAAAAAGTAGCGCAATTTACAACAAACAAAACGAATGAAATTTGTTTACAAAAATTTCGAAAATAAACAGAAAACTGAATGAGCAAAACAAAACAAACTTAAACAACAATAAATCGTCCAAGGATAGAAATATAAATCATGTATTACTGTTCAAATATGGTTGGAAAGGTGAGTGTTTAAATGGTTTAGCTAGTTGTTAATTGGATTAGTTAAGTCTATTCATAAGTATTGTTGATGATAGAAGAGATATTCAATTAGAGTGGAAGAGTATTATTCGTTTTATTAATCTTATTAATTTGAGTTTTTGTTCAATCTTATTCCATTTTCTTATTGTACTTCCGTATTACCCTCAAAAAGTTCTTTGTTTACTCAAATGAAAACTTGAACTACTTCACGCAAATTTAGAGCTGCGTTATGCCCATGAAAGTGCTGTTTATGTACAATATATTTACCATTTATAACTTTGTATGTTTTTCAAATGTCAACAAAAATACGTATAATTTCGCAAGCTGCGTAAACTTTCCAGACATACAAATGTATATAATGGGGCCTATGGGAAATTATGTCATTAGCATTTGAATGGTTTGATTTCGTTTTGGTCGGAATATTACGTGATTTGTTTTCAATTTAGAAAACGAGCGGCTTTCGTATCGATTCGATATCGTAATCATATGAGAGCGCGACAACAAATATCAATCAAAATTCGGACTCGAACAGAGCAGGCGTTGTTGAAAGCCCCGAAAACTCAAAGCCTAAGCTTGGCACGTAAGTGCAAAATGATTCGATTCAACACGAAAACACTCCAAAAGACTCACACTCATTGGCACACACACACACTCACGTGCTAAGCGAATAACTTTACAAACCAGCAGAATGTTTGGTTGTTGCTACTGCTGGCATGGAATATGTGTGTGGAAAATCGATTATAGGCGCCTAATGGAAAAACTTCAGGCTGCCAAAACACAACATACAAATACAAATAAAACCAAAAAGAATTATTATTTGTTGGCCCACAAAAATATCCGTTTGGGCCAAGCTGTCAGAACGAACAATACTACAATAAATATATAATACTCCTTCTACACGAACTGAATGGAGGCCTAAAAGTGAAAAGCTCAATTAAATTATATAAAATGCGTTCGTAATCATTGAACAATTATTTAATTATGAGTAAAAGCGCGCAATGGGGTTTTTTTTGTTTAAATTGGGAAACTTGTGCGTCGGCATGTAGGAAATAATCCCATAGAAATTGTAGAGCTTCGGCTGTAATTATGGCAGCATTATTATGATGAGCTAACACCCATAGAAAGTATGATTTCAATAATGCATTTTGGACTATCATATAATATGGTGTGCTTATTATAATCATATAAGAGAAGAGGAGAGAGAAATGAAGATAACAGAAAATTGTTATGTAAGCCGGGAAATCGTTTTATGTAAGTTAGATTCGTACTAAAAGGGTTCAAAAATACTCAATAAAACTGTCAAGTCACCCACTCCATTTGCTCTTGAGGGTTTTAAAACTTTTTAGAAGTCTAAATTTAGCTCGCTACCCTTTTCAATTAGATTTTTTCCCAAACAAGACACTTTTGCCAGTCCAGCAGTTCTTTATGATCCCATTTGCTCGATCAGAAGCATAAACAAGCTGAACTTTTTTGGGTTAGTGTATACAAATCATGAACACAACAAACTATGAATATTCATTTATTTGATGCGGCGTCGGCCTCATTTCGTAAATTTTCCATTAAAAGTACATAAAACTAGAAAACAACTTGCTAGGAGAGGTACTTAAAGTGTCGGTCTCTACAAAGTGCCTTGAAAGCGCTTAAAACAAGTACACAAGACTTTCGGGGCAAAACAAATGTGTGGCGAACTTTAATGTGATGTCTAAAGATCGGGACGAGCAAAGCTAATGGAGAGCATGTTATTGATGTAATTAAAATATGCAAATCTAATTAATTACACAGGGCATGGCCAGAGCAGGCTGTGCGATTTTATTTGGGTTTTGGTTACACACAAAAAAGGAAGATAGGGGAAAAATACATAATAAAAATTCGTTTTCATAAACGGGTTTTGTTTTCGCTTCTCATTCTCATCGCGCGCTGGTGTGTGTGGAGAAAGCAGGTGACGTTCGTTAACTAAGCAAAAATGTAAAAAATAAATAAAGAAAAAAGCAAAAACAATGTCTGATTTTGATGAGACATGCAAAAAAAAAAAGGTAGAACGTGAGATAAAAAGGGTTGAGGGATTGAATAATACCCTGTATAGGCGTTAGGCGCCTTGCAGAAATTGGTGCAACAATGTTTAGCAGGTTGAAATATATGTTGTATAATTAATTAGTAAAATACTTTGTATAATACTCTCTTCTAGACTTTATATCTGAAAGAACAATATGGGATAAGACAAACTAATTCTACAAGTTTTATTTTGGAAACTGTGACGAAACTCCTTATTCTAATACCTTGTACAATACTAAGTTCTAGACTATATATCTGGGTTACGTTTACAAAGTTTCTTATATACAACTGTACAAGTATACTCCCTATAACATAATGTTTGGCTACAGAGTATAATTATACACTTTGCCACATGGATGACACGACAACTCGGCAAAAAATAACAACAAATAACGAAATTCGTGTAAGTTCACACAGAATTACAACAACAATTTGACTTGGACGCGTATCTCTTTCTCACCCATTGTATTTGCTAGCACACACACCAGATACACTCATACATGTGTGTGTGTGTCAACTATCATTTGAGCAGATTTAGGGCGCAGCTATTCACCTATTTATTTAATTTTCCTAATGTCACAATGCGATTTGTTGTTACTTGCGTCGCATGTTTTCATTTTACACTCATTTTTTAGGTCAATTCAATGTATAGCTGTATTTGTGGGTGTGTATGTGTGTGTGTGTCGGTCTACAAATGCAACTCGTGTCGTTTATCTAGAGAAAAGATTTTTTTTTTTGGGGGGGGGGTGTAATGTAAAAAAGAAAACAACTTTGCATGGGAAACGCAATTAAAAAGAGAATTTTCAACTTTTTGTTTCGTTGTGCATTTTCATTTTCATAGTTTCCACCTTTCGCATGCCGGAAATGAGACGATAATTACAAAACAACAAAAAATAACCAACACCACCAACAACAGAACAAAAAACAAAACAAAACATCAACAAAATTGCACATTTCGCTGTAAACACAAATTGTTAATAACAGTTTTCAGAAATTTAACCTTTATAATTGCTGCAATAAATTTTATTAAAGTATCGGCCTGAGATATGATCGGCATTAATAATGATATACGTACGTACGGCATTGTGGGAGAATTTCCGAATGGAAGAATGTAAAACTATTGCAATTATTTTGACGCCTGCCAAATTTTTGTTTTGTTTCTCAACATCTTTCGCTTTGAGGTCCACTGAGAACAGATGGTAATATATACACAATATGATTTTGGGATATTTTTGGTAAACATTGAAGCTTATGAGCAGGTGTAACACGGTATTATAGCTGCATTGCCACAAGGTGGCAGATAAAACACAATTTCTATATGATACGCCCGATTCGATTCCATTGTCCTGAAAGATCTATTCTAGTTAGATCTATTAAATTTGCATTGTGTGCTCTTAAGAGCTTTATTTCTACTGCTCTTTTAGGTCTATTAAAAATAATAACACAATCTTGATAAGAAACAGAGATAAAGTCATAAAAACCAGAAACCAAAAGACGTCAAGAAGCTTGTTTGGTTATCTTTTATAGCAGGAGGCGTACGTAGCTTCCGTTGGATCACTTCCAACTTGAAATGTATATATGTACATAGTGTTATTTTAGATTGTTTTTTTTGTTCGGATCATTGCACTGCAGGGGCTGTGGGAATGCAGTCGGATCTACTTAGATGTTGCTCCAGCTCTGAAGTCATGCAACGCCTTGAGTTTTCTATTGTAAACAAAACACACACAGGGCGTAAATAGATCAAGTTGTTGTTGAACTAGCCTCAAAAGCTTTTTGTGGCTGGAATACGCTAGTCTAGATAATACCAATTCAGATGTCTTGTGCGGGCATATTACACACTTTGTTTCTTTGTCTTGGCCTAATCGTCTCGGTCTCTGTTTGTTTTCTTTGGTAAATACAATTTATATAACTGCAAGAGCTTGTTTGAGAACAAAAACAAAGAGATGAACAACTTCTAGGGATGGCTACACTAGCTGATAGTATGTATACCCTGTAAGATGTGTTTTGCTTTGCTTTATAACATTCGTTAATAAATATTTTGGCAACGTTATCAAAATGTTTTAAATATTTCTCTATCTACATATACATTTATTATACTTATATTACGTGTGGCGCCAATCATTCACGTCTGACTGCAGTAAAGGAATGAATAAATTTTGATACTCTTACGAAGGGTAGTATGGGTTCTTCATGTAAGACATTTCATCTCTATAAATATAATAAATTATTATACTATTAAATGTGGTTGTATTTATATTATTTATAGTAATAGTCCTCATCTTCCTAGTTAATGTCATTCTATAGTTTTTTCTTTCCCCCCACATAGACTTCATTGAGTTTGTTGAGCTGTGAGGGCAACTCTGGTCTCTCATGCTCTTGTTAGTCGCATTTTCAGCTGCTGTTCTTGTTGTTCTCCTTGATGTTTTTGTTTCTTGTTGGTGTACGGTAGATTTATTTATAATCTCAATGCGGACCGTATCGCTTTGCCAGCCTCCTACAGCGTTTTGTCTGTTGCTGAGCGCGTTTCTCCCGGACTAAGTGACACGTTTGTGTGCGAGTGTGTGTGTGTGTGTTTAAGCTAAAAGCTATTTTGGTATATGTAGGTGTATACCCTCCACTCCACACACACACACAGTGAGATAGAGAGCACACACACAGAGAGATAGCGAGCACACGTGCCTAGATACACACACACATGTTTAGCCATTGTCATCGTTGTGTCTCTTTGTTTACTGTTAATTTAATTATGTTTCTTATATATAGAGGCGAATGCATAATTTATAAACAAATGGCAAAAGAAATGGGGAAATTCGCAATTGTTTACCTTTTTTGACGCACAGTCTGAAGGTTGTTTCAGATTAGCATCTAGATACACATCTTAAATAAGACATTGCAATTGTCAACCTATTTTGATTGGTATAACTCAGAACTGTGACGTCAAGCTGCATGCCTTGATAGGCCTACAAATTTGCATTGCCTGTCGATAGGGAAACGTCTGTGCGCATTTGTGCCCCCACACATAAAGATGCAAAATATTCCATTAGCATTTCACATTGATTTTCAGTTTGACGTCACAAATCGTGCTCCCTTGAAATTCTCGGAAAAACAGCAATGACATCTGTCGAATTGCAATTGGGAAAAGTAAATAAAGAGCAAGCCATGTCCCAGAAGTATGCTATAAGGTTATGCCAACAAGCAAACAAAAGAGAAAACAATGAAACTCCTTAATTTTTGTACTTTATACTTATTTTAACTAGCTTATTCGATTCCTTTCCAAACCCAAAGATTTTAATTGATAAAACTGTTTTCTTTTTAAGCATTGCACTAAAATACACAAACTATAATGTTTGAATGCAAATGAATCCGAATAAAACGATATTCAAAATGAAAATTGGATCACAGATATGTGAGCTGAAGTGTAGAGACAGTACTGGACTATACATAAAAGTTATTCATGACATATTCATTAACTTAAATTAAAACTGTTACCGGAATCGGAACCAAATGCCAAGCCCATGTTTCGGCAATTACCCAAACAGAATTAAAAAATTCCTTCGCTGTCTTTGTCTCATTAAAACTCCAGCCTCAAATTAACATTAAACCGAATACAAACATCCCAGGCCATAATCTGTTAATTACAGAGTCAAATTATGTTAACGTGTAACATATAAATTTCAATAACAGCGCGCCGAAATGTGAAAGTGTTGTAAATCGTCTGACCTTGAGCTGGGAGTGAGCAGAAATAAGTTGATGTTAAAAACTTGATGGTACTTCAGTTAATTGAAAGTTAACCATAAACAATCGACGAAGGCGTTCGCTTTCGAATCTCGAATGATGTCATCTCATCATTTAACGCTGTAAAGTCGTCTATGTTTTCGGTAATTCCAATTGAAACGGAATCTTAGGGAAACTAGAACTCATTGCCATGCAAAATGTGGCGCACGTTTTCAATTTTATAATAATCAGATACGAGTCTACTATATAGTATTAACAATTATAGTCTGGTTTGATGTTTGTCACGTCCTGTGCGGGTTATTCCACTTCTACAAACTGCAGATGCGGATCACGCACGAAGATATCCATCTATCTCCCTCTCTCTCTCTTCCTCCCAGTCTGTCTCTTTATATGCGACATATGCTTTGTCTACTTCGTACATTGAACCTGCAGAGCAGCCCGATGACTTCGGGATGAAAGGCTGATGTAATTAAAGAGAGAAATGTGACAATCTCTCCACAGTTCAAATCGAAACAGTTCGCTAAACTTTTGTCTAACTCGGATTGTTCTCAAGTTTCGCAAGTTGTTGTTGTGCTTGGCTTTTGGCTAAAATGGTAAAGGTCATTAAAGCGCAAAAACAAAAATAACAAAAAACTGTTTTCAAAGCCACCAGGCAAAGTACCAAATACAGAAACTTGTTTCGGAACTCGTAAAGTGTCCCAACGACAGGTTGCCAACTCGACGAAGCTCTCTCAATGGGGCACGACGATGTGTCATTGTCGATTGTCTTAGGCATTGTATTCGGCATTTGTTTTATTTTATTTTTCATATTATTCTCTCACTTAATTGTTCTCGCATTTCTAGAATCTTAATCGACACTTTAAACGCATTGAGCATCGAGTGTTTTGTTGTTGTTTCCATTTTTAATTAAAGTAACGAAACCATTTTTGATTCAAAATGCATCGAGCAAGCGTTTTATATGCATATGCGATATCTTGTGCGTTTCGTATACAGGAAGCCAATTTGCAAAACTTGTTTCTCGATTCGCGTTTTATATGCGGTTTGTAGCTGTTTTTCTATAGCTTTGTATTGCTTTAATACGCGAAGAGTCTTTAAGAGATGCAAACTACGCGACTTTCACAAAGTTAATACAAATGCGGGGTGTGTCTTCATTATGTGGTTGGCGATAGGGAGTGATATATGAGAAGCTGAACAGCTGGCAATAATTTAAACTATTTCTTCTAATTTAAGTTTGCTGAACCTTTACTTACATTGTTTGGAAACAAAGAAGAAGCTCAAATGATTTCTCTTTGTACTTTGTTTCATTCATCAGAAGAAAGAAACATGATTGAATGCTTTGAGCTGAACAAGAAACCGGAATTGATACTAGATGTATTTGCATCATTTCATTATATCTTTTGTTCTTTTGAAATTAATGTGTAAATCACCTTTCAAAATAAACTTTAACAAAAGTTCAAATCTTCTATTTTCGTTGAGAGAAACAGTAAGATACATTTGCTCATTTCCGAGATACATTTGCAGAGATAAGGGACCCACAATGATAGATGATAATTGCAGTCACCCAAGTATTCCATTTGTCAATTGATAAGAGCAGCGGGCCGTCGCGTTGTGCTCTGTGGGTCGGAGAGCTTGACTTGATAATTGTGTTGCATATATAGAGACTACAGCTGTTTTCAAAGTCTTCGGCAATTGGTTCTTTGTGTTCTTCCACCTCCTTCCACCTGCTACTCCTCCTTCTGCTTCTTCTGCTTGTACTACTGTTGTGATGTTCTTAGTTTACGGCACAATTGCGCAAATAGAAAAGTAGAAAACAAGACTGTTGCTCGGGGATCTGTGAGTCGAGGCAATTACGAAAATATATATGTATATGTATTGTATAAATATTGCTGATAACGCTACGGACATTTTGAAAAGTAAACAATTAGAACTATATGACGTTTCATAGTTCGCACGTAGTAAATAAGAAGTACACTCTAAGAAATCGTTGTGTAGTTGTTACTGAAAATAGTAAAAGCTGCAAGTTTGCATAAAATTTAAATATTTATAAATAAGGAATGTTCCTT
Source organism: Zaprionus lachaisei (assembly GCA_018901815.1). Classification (NCBI taxonomy): domain Eukaryota; kingdom Metazoa; phylum Arthropoda; class Insecta; order Diptera; family Drosophilidae; genus Zaprionus; species Zaprionus lachaisei. Next base: position 3,621,010 of record JAEIFI010000109.1, read on the forward strand.
GTTTATACGATACTCTGCATATAAGTATTATATATATATTGTTTATCTGTTTATAATATTTCTCAATGTTTTCTTCCTGGAAACTTTTAAAATATTTTTCATTGTGTTTACTGTTTGTTATCTTTCTGAGAACCTTTCATTTTGCTGAGTGTATTGGCAGACGTACTTAGTACTGCGTATACGAGAGCATACGCAAGTCTACCCATGTACGTACATGTCTGAACATGTCCGTACATGTACATAAGTGCTACACTTACTATATGTACTCATGTAATGCTGCATAGCCTCGACCGTTTTCATTTGACATTGATGACTTGATAATCTCTCTAGGGAGGGCACGCACGTCTGTTTACTTATTTGTATATGTACTTTTATATATATTGCACATATAAATATATATTTTTTTCTCAAGCTCTTCAGAGACCGGAAAGTCTGTTGAGCTTTATGTTGTTGGGGCTATTTACGCAGAGTGCGCGGGCAATTAGCGCGAACCTATTTTACACGCATTTATGTTGAACAATTTACGACATACGCGACTTTGCTCGCCATTGCCTTTCCATGCGCAAATATCAACAGTGAGTTTGCTTTTTCTGTCCAAAACATTCCGTAAATGTCGCATTTAGTTAAGTTTTATTAAACCAATGGAAGTTGAAATACCCTACATGTTGTGGGAAACGAAAATGTTCAAGTTAAAGGGAGTTTCAAATAGATCGAAGGTGCCATTCAGTAATATTCAGTTAACTTGATAGGTAATTACCATTTATAATTCATAAATTAACTCATTTAGAATCGTATAACATTCAATTAACATGATATGTATATGTACAGCATTTATAATTCATAAATGAACTCATATAGAATCGCAATATTCAGATAACTCATAATAACATTAACAAATAATTCATATAGAATCTTTAATCTCAATAATTCCTGCTTCCTAAAATATATCATATATATAGTATATATTATATCATGTGGTTTTCACTTCCGTCAGTTCTTTCCATACTCTGTGTGGAGTGCACAGTGCAACAACATTATTTCCGATAAGAGTTTTTCAAGTGATTATACGATGTTCCCTTCACTTTACGACCCATATTTCAGCAGCAAAGAAAACTAAAGAAATAAACTATACAATGTGAAATGGAAGAGACAATTCAGTTTAAATGGAAACAGATGCAATTACTGCTGCCTGCTTTTGTATAACAGAAACAGAAGCTAAATATTTCTAGTATAACTAAAGTTAAAGGTATTTCCTTTGTTTCATACTATTTAGACGGAGGAGTTTTCAACGCTTTCGCTTTACTCGTCCAGACAATCTCGGGTTTCTCAAGCACCAAGCACCTTTCGGTGCTCCCATTTGTTGCAATTCCAACGATTCGTGCAATTACTTCAAGTTTGGAATTCAGTACAAAAATACAGAAAGAGATTGGTTGTTGTTGGGGGGCTTCCATGTTGTTGTTGTTGTTGTTGTTGTTATTGTTGACTGACGTGCTGCTTGGCCACCCACCCAAATGCCTTGCGGAGCACATCGTCGAGTATGAATTAGATGAGGTATATCCGATTACAAGTTGAGTCAGTTGAGACACAGTTGGGCAGGAAGAGCAGTAGAGGGGACAGCTAATCCTCTTAGTGAGTTCGTCGTTAATGATGCACCCCAACGAGTCTCGACGTTTGCAATTGTCAGCAGTTATTTTCAGTATATTTGCAGTATTTATTATTGTTATTTATAATTGTCGCATTGCAGCGAGATCGTTGGCATTGCACATCTTTGTCGTATAAGATCTTTCTGCACGCAAAGGTGGCGTATAAGTGAGTGAATCAACTGAATCACTCAAGTTGAATGGACTTGCCGCAAGTTGCGGCTTTGATGCTTCATTTGTCAGTTGTTGTTGTTGTTGTTGTTGTTGCTTGCTCTTTGTTCTTCTCAGCTCTTCAACTGCTCCTCTGTTTCTTTCCTCTTCGGCTTTGGCAAACGTTGACCTCGATTATTGCCAAAGTACAGTTGACTTTTGAACACCGTTAATCACGCGCTGATCGAACAGTTCAGCAAATGTTTCTGCATAAACATATACATATATATCTGTCTCGTTCGCTCTACTAATTCAAGTTAGTCGCGTGGGTGTGTTACCGGACTCATTTCATATACGGTCACTGGCTTTGTATCTGTGGTCAATTGGCAAATTATACCCGTTTGGCCAGCTCTCAAGGCCAAACAGACCCCCCCTTGATATGTTGGCCATGCGTCAGAGCCAAAACCAGATGATAGATGTATGTAAGACATGTGTTATGCAAAATTAGCGTTGACAATAACCTGCATAGGCGAATGTACTGCGATGTTGGAATCGAGTGTGCCAAGACAATGACTTGCAATTAATTAACCATACAAATAGATTGTCAAAGCAACCAAATATAGAAAATACTATTTGCCAATACCATTCGCATTATTGTCGAGTCACTCAAAGCCAAAAAGAAAAGTTAATTAATCGTTATACTATCAAAAGTAGTACATTCTTAAGACCGTACAGAAATGAGCTATGCCAGCATTTGCGTTGATTTGACCTAAGTATCATAAAGACCTTTAACCTATAATCACAAATTATAATCTAAAGATTTTATTTGAAAGATTTATTTTATAAATTTTATAGATAAACATCGATAATAAGTTGCATTTGGTATGTTAAACTATCTTTTTAGAATTATCTTATTTACAAATAGGTCGACGAATCAATTTGTATATCTATTGAATCACTCATAACTAAACGGAAAAGTTTTGTAATAATTATGGATTGAAGTAGTACATTGAGAAGAACTTACAGTCATAAGATCGTGAAAAAACATAAAAATATAAATACGACAAAACTTTGTAATAGTTTATATTGTAGAATAGATAAAAATTGTTAAAATAATATTTTGTACATCTTTTGTTTATCCGCATCAAATTTAGGAATATATCAACTATAAGATCTATAGATGCAATAGATAAATATGAACAATAGTTCATCAAGCTATTGCTATAACTATCGATTTCCGTTTCGAAATTGCCTCATTCTGAATCGTTTTATTACACACACGTTTCCATGCTATAAAGAACTCAAAATTACCACTTTGATCTACGGCAATCCCCTTTTGTGTATAGAATTAACGCTGTCTTGCAAGTAAAATTGAATTACAGCTTACATAGGTGTATGTATATTTATCATATCATGCCATGTGCTGACCTACATGAGTTGGCTAATTGACGGGGTCATTAAAACCGACCGCTGCATTCGTTACATGGGCGGGAGAGAATTAAAACTGAATGAATAAATTGTGTATGTTGACAGTTTGTAAAAAGAAAAGATGTTGATCTCCCTGTAATAAAAGGTATCTACTTTGTATATACGACTTTCTGGGAACTAGACAGAAATTACATATTGGGTTCATAAAGGGGGCACAACTAATAAAAGTCTACTTAATCTGTCTGAGGCAACAGTTCTCATAGTCTCAGATGTAGCATCTGCCGTCAAAGCCCTTAAATAACATTATATGACACGATAATTCATGTTCACGTTCCCCAACCCCTCCAGGTTATCATCAGTTGTTTTTTTTTTGCACCCATCTTACGTAATGCGTGTTTTATAATCAACATTAAGTGGGGAGAAAGAGAGAGGGGGGAAAAGTGATCTCTCTCGCCCTCAGCCTCGGATCAGTAGTTGGTCCATTGTTTCAGGTTCCAAAGTCATCGTCGTTGCCGAACTTAATGCCATGCATTAACTTTAAGTACCAAAAAGTCAACTGGATTTTAAAATTTCGACTTTCCCTGCGTTCCACAACTCCACAATATGAATTCATCTTGTTTTTTTGTATTTCTTGTCGCTCTGCATTAAATCGACATGAAGTTATACAAGTGAATTCCCTGTGGAAATTCCACTTGTTCGATTCATTATCTATTTTAATTGAGCGTAGCTGATAACCGCGCGAAAAATGCAATTAAGCAAAAACATTACAAGTACCTGAACGTGTTTCTGCTTTTAATACATTTATCTAATAGAATTGTGCCCAAAATAGACAGGAAGGTAGATAGAGGTGAAGAGTGAATAGGGTGCCTAACAGATGAGAGTGCATAACCTACTGGAAATAGGTTTAGGTTAGGTTTTTGAAATCATTATCATATTTCTAGCATGGTTGTGTGTAAATAGCTTAATAAAAAACTAAGAATTCAAACTAAATTTGTAATAGATCAGGGTTACCAATTCAATAAGGTATCGAAAACATACAAAAGTGAGGTTAGGTATTTGAAAAGATTAAACATATATTGATAGACTATGTGGTTTATTAATCACATGGGTTAGCAAAGGATTTGTAACTCAGTTAATAAGTTTTCAGTGTAAGAAAGACAAAAACAAATCGAAAATATAAGAAAATGAGGTTAGGTCTTTGAAAAAATTTTAAAATCTCTTGTTGAATTGTATAGGTTAATATAGTGATCAAAACCTTGATTTAGTCGGGAAGTTATCACTTTCTTTGAGTTATCAGAGTTATAAAGTCAACAATATAAAATAAAATAAAGAAAATAAAAAAAAAAGTGAGGTTAAGTCTCGTAGGACTATTTGAGCAAACTGATTAAAACTATATGACTAGCTACATGAATTATATTTATAATTATTTATATTGTAGTATAGGCTCGCCAAGTTATGGATAATGCTAACACTTCTAAAAACGTAAAATAAAGCCTTAAGGTTCGTTCACTATCAACATCCTCAAGTAATTTACACCTCATCAAGTTGGCAAAGTGACCAGACGAAGTCATCAAGTAACCCTCTGCCATATCATGTTATATGTCTCGATTAAATTGAGCTCCACACATGCGTTGACAAGTAAGAGTTAATGAGCAAGTCACATACGCAGTTGCTGCTTCCTGGATACTCGTCCTATTGCCGCGTCTAATTGTGCCTCAAATCCTTGTGCCGTGCCACGGCGAGAACGACGACAAGTGGCGATGAGTCGTCTACTATGCTGACGCTGGGGCTGCACATGCTGCTTACTGTTGACTGGCAGCAGAATAATTACAAAAGGCGCCAGGCAGACACCGTCGGAGCAGGTCCCCAAGCCGAGGCTCGAGTGAGAGGCTGTTGCTGACACAATGGAAGAGAACTTGATGGGCATCGGTACGGGGGGGGGTGGATAGAGGTGTGGAAGTGGCAAAGGTGGTCGGATGCGGATGACGCCGTTTCCTATTAAAAATACACACACATTATAGCAGTATGTCGACATGTGTGATGTGTAGCTGAGCTCGGATGGGATTGGCAACAAAAGCCTTCCAGTCTGAGAGGGAAAGAGACTTCATCGTTGGCGCTGTCAGCTGCTGATTTCCCTTTCATTAATATGCGGCTCAACGGCCACAACGCCCACATTTAGCTACTATATATATTGTGTATCGGTGTGTGTGTGTGTGTGTGTATATCCTATGCCTGCAGTGGGTTATCGATTGGTCGATTGGCTGAAAGAAAATATGAAAATCAGCAAATGGACAAGGCTCCACCTGCTGCTGTTCCGCTGTGCGCTCTATCGATGCTCAAATACCTTCTTCCAGTTCCCACACTTTCTTTCCCTATTCCCTCCCTCTCTGGCAAAATGGGGGTCTCTGACTAATTGCAGATTTGCTGGTTTAAGTTCCTCGCTATTCCGCTTAACTGTAATTTACGGCTTCCAATCCGACCCATTTGCAGGCAAATGCTCGCCTAATGCGGTTCCTGCCTGCCCAGCGAACCTGTTAGGCAATTATGTAGCAGCACTACTTCGTAGCATATTCAACTCCCCCTCAACTCTCTCCCCTTCTCTCTATCTCTCTCTCTCTCGCTTTGTGTTGACCCACAAATGTTGCAGCTTATTGCTTTCATGTTTCTCCTGCGCTGCCCTGCCCTGCCTTACCCTTTCACCTTGTCGTTTCTCAATTTTCGGTGTCACAGCAAAAACTTTTAGCTCATGTCGCATCTGCGCATCCAATGACAAAATTGTATAATTCCCTTTCCATCTCTACTCTTCTCGTATGTGTGTTTTTTGGCCAACAGCCAATGCAATATCTTTCCAGGTTATGTCCCAAAAGGAAAGAAAATGCAATTGTGGCAAAAATTAATTAAAATCCACAAATTCACAAATTGATGGATTGAAATTGATTAGCTTAGGTTTTGTAGAGAAGAAACTGTTGCTGCAGTTTTACTATGACAACAAAAGAAAGAAAAAGATGTTGGGAGACTAAAGATTAAATATTATACATATTGAAGAATTGTTCACATGATTAACTGTGTAAATCACAATGTTCTAGGGGTGAACTAGAAACAGAAACCGAAATAGAATAGATTCTATAAAGCAATGAGACTAAAGAAACACTTATTATTAATGTAGACTATAAAGAGAAAACATTAAAGATTTACATCTAAGATTAGTTAGGTTAGAATAGGTTTATTACTGTAAAACCAACAATGATCTAGGAAAGAGCTATAAAAAAGAAACTGAAAACTTAAAATAACATAAGGTTTACATATCAAAAGCTTTAATAATGCAATGAAATTAATTATATAATATTAAGCCATGAAATCGCATAAGGTAAGGTAAGGGTAGGAATTATGTTATAAATCCTGCAAATTTAATTCGATTTAATACCATGCTATAATAAGGTATATTACCATGACAAATTGAACTAAAAACACCACTTGAAATTTTTTTAAAAACCCCTCTTTATAATCATTTTTGATTAAACTCCTTTTTATATTAATTATCAACTGTTTTTTTATTATAGAAAATGCCACCAAGCCTTAGCCAACAAGTTGCCAACTAAAGCAGAGCACACACAAAGCTACACACACCCATCCACACACACACACAGAGATATACACACTCAGAACTGATTGAATGTGCAAGTTGGAATTGGGCGACGACAAGTTACGTAAAGTAAAGGCAACGTTATGCCAAGCAACGGCAGATCCGGCGGACAGCAGCAGCAGCAGAGTGGAGTGGGAATGGGAGTGGACAGACACATGGAGCAGTATACAAATCCGTCATATGAACAGGACTGCAATCCGACCACAACAGCCACAGGGAAAAAGGGATCGGTGACAGAGGCACAGAGCTCAGCCGCAGACTCAGTTCCGATTGGGACACCTTGCACGGCGGCGCTAGGCTCGACTGCAAGCGATGTCGAGGCTACTAGCGCAGGAGGCACAGCACATCGCAAAGGTCATAGGTAAGAAAACACTGAGGGGGAGAGGGAGGGAAAAAGTAAACAAAAGCACAACATGCACAGTGGGACGACACGTGTCGTTTGCTTTGGTTCCCAAAACGCGAACATTTACATAAATTTGACACCTAGGCGAGCAGGCCTTCCTTGCCATAACATTACATCGAGTATTCACAGCTAGTATTCACGAGCTATTCACAAGTATTTGTATTTGTGCAATTAGTCAAGGGGAAGAGCAGGAACGAATCGACTTGAAACGAAACGTTCCGTTTCAATAATTCATCACAATCGATGCAAGTTGTCGATTACGATGGGCCGGTCAAATATTGATGGATATTCATGGCAAACTCGGCCGCCTCAACCAACAACGAGTGCCTCACAATACCTTACCCTGTTGTCGTCGTCGTGCTGCCCTGTCTGGCATGTAACACGCTCGCCCAGTCGAGGCGCCTCTCGCCAAGCTGTGGCACATGAGCCGACTAAGTCGCATTCAATCGACACCGTCCTCGAACTCGTCCTCGTCCTCGTCCTCGGGCAACTCCGCGAAAGATTCTTTAGCAACTGCAACCTCGTCTCGTGTTTGTTTGGCATTGAATCGCATATTGCAAGTGAGTCCTTGAATTTGAGTTCCATGCCGGCAGAGAAGACGAAAGTCAAGAACGTGAAAATTGAAAAAAAATTAAATAAAATAAAATAATGAAACGAAACGAAATCGCTTCTGTTTAAGCAGCTTTAAAAAAAAAACATTCCAAACGTTATCCATTTACATTTTCCTTTAGTTTTGATTTCCTTTTCAATAATCTACACATTCCAAAATGACATGTTTTGAATAATTTGTAAAAGTTTATAGTTTTGTACGTACAATTTTTCAATTTTTATACGATAGACAAAATTCAAAATTTACAGATTAAAAGGTAGTTTGATCGTTTTTTAAATAGATAACTAGTGGGGGAACTTGTGAATAGATAAGTTGATAGAGAGATAAAAAGGGAAAGGATAAGATAGATAGATAATAATATAGATGTGTAGATAGCTGGAGAGATAAAAAGATGGATAAATAGATATATGGATAGATAGGTTATCTTAATCTATATCTTATATAGATAGAGAGAAGTAGATAGATGGATACTAAGATATATAGATAGATAGATGGATTTAGTGATAGATAGAGATAGATGGTTAGCTAGATCAATACACAGATAGATGGTTAAATAGATAGACAGAAAGATAGATATATAAATAGATAGATTAATAAAAAGATAGATCGATACATTGATATATAAACTAATACATATATATAGATAGGTAAATATATAGATAGATAAATAAATACAGGGATAGATAGATGATGATGAAAAAAACATTGCAAGCCTTAGTTCCCCATCTAATTTCTGTAATGGGAATGGTTTTTGAGAATGATGCCATCCAATTTCCCCATTTCAGAACCCGTTATTTGTCAGATTTAAAATAAAAAGCTGCCCCGTAACACATGTTAAATATTTTAATTTTCCTTGGGAACCAGAGCTGAGACCACAAACTGTTGGGCCATGTTGCAACAGTTGATTCAATTTTGATCTTGATTTGCAGGCGACAGGAATCCATGTACCAGATGACAGGCCTCTATTCGGAATCGAACAGCGGCGACGATAGCAGCATCGATGCTGCCCAAGATGGTGTGACGACGACAAAGATGGGCGTGGCTGCGCCTGGTGCAGCAGAGGCATCGCTGGACAATGTCGTACTCAAGTGTCACAGTCGTCAGCCCTCGGCAGCAGCATCAGCAGCAGCGGCAGCGGCGGCTGCGGGGATTAAGTGCAACAATGCTGATCATCAGCGAGATGACGATGAGGATGAGGAGCAGTTTCATTCACGGGATTGTGGCATCTTGAACTGCAGACCATATGGCATACAGCGATTTGCCCGCATCAAGATCTTTGTGCTGCTGCTCTCGCTGCTGGTGATGATGCAGCAGGCACTGAGCTCCGGGTACATCAACTCGGTGATAACGACCATTGAGAAGCGTTTCGATATACCGTCCAGCTATTCGGGCTTGATAGCATCGAGCTATGAGATTGGCAATGTCATCACTGTAATCTTCGTCAGCTATTTGGGCAGCAGGCGACACATACCCGTGTGGATTGGCATCGGTGCAGTGATCATGGGCATCGGCTCGTTGGTCTTCATGGTGCCTCATTTCACAGGCGAACCCAATCCGGGTATTGCAATCAAGAACAAGTCTAGCGATAATATATGTCGCAGTGCATTGGTACGTGATCAGGATATGGATCTGGGTCGTCTATCGAGTGGTCTCTCCAATCAACCATTGGCACCGCACACGCTACGCGAGGACAATTGCCTGGAGGGTAAGGCGTCGACAACGGGACCAGTGCTGCTCTTTGTGCTCGCCCAGCTGCTGCTCGGCTGTGGTGGCAGTCCGCTATTCACGCTGGGCACCACCTATGTGGATGATCATGTGCGCACCGAGAGCTCATCCATGTACATTGGTTGCATGTATAGCATGGCTGCATTTGGACCTGTTGTTGGCTTTCTGCTGGGCGCCTACTTGCTCTCCTTTCACATGGACTCGCTGTCATCAACAATTATCTCGATAAGTAAGTCGAAATGGAGATGAGCTGGAAGGGATTAGTGCTCTCCCCTTGAGCTCACTTCATGTTGTAATCTCTGCTTTAATTTTATACTAATTCCTCATTTCTTCTACTTGCAGCTCCAGGTGATCGTCGCTGGGTTGGCATGTGGTGGGGGGGGTTTCTTGCTGTGCGGCATCATATTGCTGCTGGTGGCAGTGCCGTTCTTCTCCTTCCCCAAGGTGCTGACACGTGAGAAGAAGAAGATACGCAAGAGTAGTGTGGTGCTACTGGCAGTGCCAAACAACTCGGGAGCCGTGGCAGCAACGGATGAACTGGGCAAGGTGAAGAAGGAAATTGTGGCAGTGACTAGCAAAGAGGAGGAAGCACAGCCGCAGCCTAAAGTGGATACTGGGTATGGCAAGGACATTAAGGATATACCACAATCGATGCTACGTCTCGTCAAGAATCCTGTCTACATTGTAACCTGTCTGGGTGCCTGCATGGAACTGATGATTGTCTCTGGATTTGTTGTCTTCCTACCCAAATATCTGGAAACCCAGTTCAGTCTGGGCAAGAGTCAGGCGAACATCTTCACGGGCTCGATTGCTGTGCCTGGTGCCTGCATTGGCATCTTTCTTGGCGGTTGCGTGCTCAAGCGTTTCCAACTGAAACCGAAGGGCGCCGTGCAGTTTGTGCTCATCACGAATGTCGTCTGTTTGGCCTGCTATGCCATGCTGTTCTTTCTGGGCTGCGATAATCTGAAAATGGCCGGCACAACGATACCCTACTATACCAAGCATGGCTCAACGTTAGATCAGCCCTTCCAAGTTAATCTAACGGCAGCCTGCAACTTTGGCTGCGAATGCTTGACCAGCGAAGTGGAGCCCGTTTGCGGCAACAACGGGCTGACCTACTTCAGTCCCTGTCACGCTGGCTGCACGGCCTTCTCCTCAGGCCCCAGCTCCAGCAGCAATTACACCAATTGTGCATGTAAGTGGGCAGCTCTCTCCCTCCCTCCCTCTCTGTCTGTCTGTCAAAACTTTACTCATTTGTTTCTGCCGTTTTTTTTTTTTTGCAGGTGTTCACGCCAACATTTCAAGCAATATTTATCGCGGCGCCGGGGGCAGCCAGGCACAAGCACTGAGTGCCAACCAGGACTTCGCCGAGGTCACTGTGGTGCCGGTGGCCACAGCTGGACCGTGTGCCACGCCCTGTCGCACCATTTATCCATTCCTCATACTCCTGTTCTTCATGACATTCGTTGTGGCCTCGACACAGATGCCGTTGCTAATGATCGTGCTGCGTAGTGTGTCCGAAGAGGAACGTTCCTTTGCACTGGGCATGCAGTTTGTCATCTTTCGTCTCTTTGGATATATACCCGCTCCCATACTCTTTGGCAATCTAATTGACTCGACCTGCTTGCTGTGGAAGTCGTCGTGCGGCGAGAAGGGCGGACGTTGTTTGATCTATGACATCGAGAAGTTTCGCTATAAGTAAGATAGATAGTTGATACTGTAATCCAGTTGTATTAAGTTAAACCTTTCATTCTGTACTATAGATATGTCGGTCTGTGCGCTGCCGTCAAGCTGGTTGCTCTGTGCATCTTCATTGTGGACTGGTGGCTAGTGCGCAGGCGCAAGCAGCTGGAGAAGATGAAACCATTGAATGCCAGTGATCCCATCATAGGCTCCATCATTAGTCTGGATAAACGTAAGTTACATGCATAACTATAACTATTCTCTATCGTATTTACCCTTTCCAACAACAACATTGTATTCATCCTTCCCTCTTTTTGCAGTCTTCGAGGAGAAGCTCACGGGCAGCGAGCCGAATCCAGCATTCGTTGGGGGCAATGGAGAATTGATCATACCGACGGACATATTGCGACATACGCGCAACGATTCACGCATCTTGCAGCTGGAGTACAGGTGAGTGCAGTACTGTATACCCTGTAGAATCCAACTAATTGGCATTTCTCTTGCAGCTACGACAAGTGCGGACAGGTGCTGCCCGCTGCAGGTGCTTGCAATGTGCCGCAGACCAAGTCAAAGAAGCATTTCCGCAGTGCATCCTGCGATGTGAAGATGATACGCAGCTTTGCCAAGGATCACAATGTGACAGCGGCTGGCGGCGTCGTCGCGACAGGCGATGGTGCATCGGGGGATAAGTACAGAAATCTAAAGAAACTACAATCGCATACACGTAATCATTCGACCGATCTCAATCCGCACGATGCACGGCACAAGACACTGCGCGATGATCCCACGCTGCCTATACGTTATATACAGAATCAGTTGCGGCCACAGGATTGCGCCGAGGAGGATGACGACGATGAGCTGACCACCGGCTGTGGGCATTTTGTGAAGAAGCATTCACGCAATCACAGCTACGATCAGATCTATATGCCCAATAATATCCGCTTCGATGTCGATTTCCTGCGGCATCCGCATCATCATTCGCATAATCCCAAAAAGAATGTGAATCTGCTAAAGAATGTGGTGAGCGATGCCAGCAAAGTGAAGAACTCCAATGAGCAGGAAGCAACTACAGCAGCAGCTGTTGCAACTGGTTCACGTTCTCATTCGCGCAACAATTCCAAGGATCTGAACAGGGATCAGGCTGCTCTAGCTGCCAATGAGCCGACGGCAAGTGGAATCAGCATTTTGCGACATCGTCGCACCAATTCAAGGGAACTTAACTACAGCATTTTGCCTGCAGATGCGGCAGCTAATGTTGCAACTGCCACGAGTGTGCAACAGCAGCATCCGCACCGTAATGTATCGCACTCCCATCATAAAATTCAAATCGATGACGATCGCAATGAGTTGATCAACGATGACAACGACGAGGAGGAGGAGGAGGGGTCCACATCGATTCACTTGTAGTTGCTAAAAAAAAACATAAACAAATATGTTCCTGATAAAAAGTAATACCCCATCAGTGTCGTCTAACGTAAATTTAAGTGCAGTCCAAGCGGAAGCCGCCTCAACATTCCAGGCGCACGCGAATCCTGTCTACAATTTCCTTAACTGAACAGCTGAAATGAATAATGAATAATGAATAATGAATAATGAATAGTATAGCTACTCAATTTGTACTTACAACCAAGTGTTCAATTGTACTTTCATCGTAGAGAACAACAACAGCAACAAGAACAACAACAAGAAACAATGCAAAACAAGGAATAATCTTTTTTATACAAAGTGGCAACAACAACAGCCACAACAAAAATATTTATGAATAGTTTATTTATTGTATAAGGCATAGTAGAAGCAACAATCCGTAGATTTAGCTCGATGTGATAGGCATTTTAAATTTGATACACATACACCGTATGTATTATATATAAGAGCTATACGACTGTCATAGTCAATAACAGGAATCCCCTTATTTTGTTAATCTCCTTTCCTAGCCTCCCCTCCGCACCCGCCTGCGCTAAAGATTAACTCAAATCTCGGTTTCGAAATAACAGAAAATTTATTGTATAAAAACATTTTGACTGCTGGACTCTTTGCAACTGAATAACATAATGAATATTAAAAAAAAAAAACAAATGATATATACACTATATACAATAAATATATAGTCGATGTATATGTATGTATAAACAATTGTCAATGGAAATTGTGCTGTGAAACAATGTGTGAGTAAACCAATAAAACGAATGTTTAGAAAATGAACATTAATAGAAACGCTCGTTATAAACTATATAAGGAATCCATATCAGAGCAAGTATAGTCTGCAGTCTCACATGATGGAAGCGAAAGCGTAGTGGATTTTTAGTAAAGCCGAAGACGAATTCCTTAATTTCCTGTTTTAAAACAAATAAAGAAATAGCAAGCATACGCAACGTTTTAATACAGAACATCGTACTTTAAACGATAATGCCTTAAATATATCAATTAATTATACACACAGAATTGTAATACAATGCGAATGCATTTTAGATAGTATCGTATAAGTTAAGATAACTAAATATAAATGTATGAAAGTAGTACCCAGTTGCATCTCGAGATATATGTTAAAGGAATATGGCAATTCAGTGGGATTTGTGATTACACACACACACACACACTCATGATAGTGTCGCATAGTGCAATTCCTGTATTCAATTGTTTAGAGCGTATTTAGATTAGAGATATAAGTACGTATACGTATGTCCTAAGTTTACACCAAGAAAAAGTCACATGAATGAAAAATGCAAATGCGAGCACCCCCAGCAAGTGCTCCCTCATAATATTTACACACACTTCAAATATATATAGATATACAATTATACAATGATAGCATATATGAAATATGGATTTTAAAGAACACACACAATATGTTCGAGAGAAGTGAAAGATAAATTACACATAATGAATAAAGCGTAGAGTTATAAGAAAAAAAATGCATATTTTTATTTAGAGAAAATATTGAATAAACCGCGAACGGATGAATTAATATATGAAATGAAAACATGAGACTATTGACAAAACAAAATAAATAACATATATATATGTACTAGACAATTGCAATTTGGATGTTTTTATTGTGGGCATATGAAGAAGCTGCAGACGTGGTAGAGAGGGAAATACATGGCTCATCTGTAGTTTAGAGTTCACTTGACATAAAAAGGAAAAGAGCAAAGTTTTCTCGATATATAATATACAATAACTTCTCTAATAATAATATATTCCCTTCAATATTCAAGTATTTTGATTAGGCAGGGTATACAAAGACATTACTGCACCCTAGAATTGTTTCAGCCGATGTTACAACCTAATACTGAAAGAGCTTTAGAACGAAAGCCTTAAAGTCGAACGGGTTGCCCAAAAAAGGTGTATTGATAATCTCACAGTTACTACACCTGTACGGAAAACAGGGTTGGAAAACGTTATAGTGATAACATTAATTTAAATTGAAGAAGTTTCTTTTCTCTAATACTTTAGGCAGTTTATTATTAAAAATATAAATAATAATTAATTCTCAAGTTTTTATACTTTGGGTACCTTGTGAATTGTCTTTCTGTGCACAGTGGAAACAATAGAGAACTGCAATTAATTGATAGCTTATCGTTTTCTGCCTGCAAATAGATAAGGCCTGTTGCCCTTATGAGTAATTGAATCAGTCCAATTCGAAGTGTTTGCCATGGATCGTTCCTCCTCATCCGCCATGCAGCGGCTCTATGCGGAGCTGGCAGCCGGTGCGTATACACAATATATCTTACTGTAATCTATGTAATAATTCAATTGTAACTATAGAAAAGTCAAGGAATGTTCAGCTAGAAGAAGAGAATATATTGCTACACCATAGACTCCATCGTGCCTCCACTAGTCAAGGTTCCAGCGCCGCTGCCCAAGTGGATGCCAAGATAAAAGCATATCATTTTGAGGAAGAACGAGATCAGGCTGTGGAAACTTTGCAATTGCATAAAAAAAAATACAACAAGCTGCACGATGCGTATCTGGAGAAGGTGAAGCGTTGCAAGGCGCTGGAGGAGATGTTCAAGCGCCAAAAGACGCTGACGGGGCTGGTCATGAAGTCGGCTATAGAGCAAAGGAACTCGGGTAAGTGAAAATGTGAAAACAAATGTATCCCCTACTTAACTTTCTGCCTCGAGTAGAGCAGCAAATGCTGCTGGAGAAGCGTAGATCGCAGCAGAGCGTGGACAACGATCAGGAAGTGAAGCAACTGCAGGCGAAACTGGCAAAGATGCAGACGGCGCTCGACGAGTCATACGACATTATTGATGAAATGGACTTTGAGTTGGAGAGTGTAATGAAAATATATATAAATTCATATCAATCCTGTGCTTAATCATTCTCCATACATAGGTTGAACTGCTTGAAATGCAGAATAAATCATTGCGCGAAGAATTGGAGGCCCTGAAGGCGCAACTTGTAGGTGGAACAGTTCAATTGAGATCGCAAGAAGAGAAGGACGATCCTCCGCCCGAGTATGTGCCCGATAATCCTGGAACTGAGGAGCCTCGTGCACGCAAAGCGATCTCGTCGCGCATGAGTAATTACTTCCTGCGTGC
Organism: Zaprionus lachaisei; assembly: GCA_018901815.1. NCBI lineage: Eukaryota > Metazoa > Arthropoda > Insecta > Diptera > Drosophilidae > Zaprionus > Zaprionus lachaisei. The sequence goes on from JAEIFI010000109.1 coordinate 3,636,836, forward strand.
TGATGACTCCGATGCAGACTCTATAGAGCGCGCCGCCATGACAGAAAGCGTAAGTTAAATCATAGAAAATATAAATATAGTTATGTATTAATTATGTTATCGATTTCATTGACAGCTTGTGCAGAATATTGAAGCGGAGAGTAATTCTCTGCGGAGAGAGCTATTACGATCGCGCATGAAAATACGTGCCAAGGTGGAAATGGAGGAGGCAGAAGACAAGGAACAATTGGAAAAGGCATATAGAGAGAGAGAACTGAGCCTAAAAACAGAAGAGGATGAAGACTAAAGAAAAGTCACATATTCTTACTAGTTTTAACATTATCATATGCATACGCATATATATAGTGGGCTTTATTTTATCAACTTCAACAATTAATACAGGAACTTTATATACAACTATACGATATACACGTTATGAAGATAGCAACTGAATGCCAAAACAGCAAAATATAATTTAAATTTGAAAATTAGGTAAACAATATTTAACCACACAGTGTTTCAAAAGTTTTTTAAGTAAATTAGTAATGTTTTTTTAAAATAGAGCTCACGAAAGAAACCTTCACTGTTTTTCGAACTCAGTACTACTATTCTGTACTTTTATAACACTGTCTCAACTGCAATTGCCTATCGACCAACCACCACATGTTATCGGTAGACTAAAACACCAGGCACGCTTAGCTGCGGTCACACTTATAGAGAGGCATCTTGTTTTTGTTTTTAAAGAATTTATTTTACTCATTAATTGTATATTTGACTAAATAGTGACATAATGTCGACGTTATTACGCTACTCCTTTTTGCTGCTTTCGCTGGCCGTATGCGGTAAGTTGTTAAAACCACGTTAAACGAATGAATTCAGTAATTGGGTGTGGCTGCTTTCTGACTGTTTACTAATTGAAATTGTATTGTTTGATTACGCACCCAACAACAACAGGCAGTTTAGCCATACGCTGCTATCAATGCTCTTCGGATCAGGATCGTAAGGGTTACGACAGCTGTGGAGCCTACAAGAGTTTCAATCGCACCGAACACATCGCCATCGAGTGCAACAGTGACGAGTCGCACATGCCTGGCTCGTTCTGCATGAAGGTGATTCAGCAGGGACCACGAGGCTTCATCTGTGCGTAACTACAACAAATACTAAGTCGATCAAGTTGTTAACAATCTTGTTGTTTTACCCTACAGGGGACGGTCGCTGGCGTCAGGTAATTAGACGCTGTGCTTCTGTCTCGGACACAGGCGTCACAGGTGTCTGCAACTGGGGTGTCTACGAGAACGGTGTCTACTGGGAGGAGTGCTACTGCTCCAGCGATAGCTGCAACGGCGCCAGCCTGCACAGCATGCACAAATCGTTGCAGCTCCTGCTCGGATTCATTCTCATGGCGGGCACAGCCAAGTTTATGCGCAGCTAGAAGATCGCAATTGAATTTTCCACTTTCCAGCAAACGAAAGATAAAGTGCCTTATAAACTGCGCCTCACCCAGCTGTGTAAAGCTCAAACGACCATTAGTTCATAGGCGAATCTCAATTATTTTTGACAAACAATTCCATCTCACACACATTCCACCACTTCCGTCCAAAATTTAAATTTAAGCTGATAAAGTTTTTATACACCGAATCTCGCAAATGGATAAGTTGTTGCATATCGAAATATATATATAGACAATAGTTCACAATCAAAATTACGAGTTCCCCATTTGGTCTACCAATTTTTTCAAGCCACCGTCCACCCAACCAGCCGTGGGATCATTCGAAACCGCTGAATAGATCATGGTCGAGCCGTCATCAAAGTGTTTCATGGCCAAATACGATTGACCATCCTGCAGCCAGACGTGGATTTCATTCTGTGCGGCTGCAGGTGGATCAGAGGATCTGTTGTGGCATGCATCGCCAAACTATGAGAAGGTACAATAAATAAATCGCATATATCTGGGATTACTCTTTCTCCACTTACCCATTTCTTGTACACCAACATGGGCTGATTGACCTGCGTCCAGCGCAGCGCCTTTAAGTAGAATCTCAAAAATGTATGCACATTGTATTTAACTTGTAAGCACTTCATTTTGTTGAACATTGCCAGATCATGCAGTGTTTGGCGGCATAGCTCGCGATCCTTGGGCCGCCCCAAGGTCTGGCACATGGACCGCGCAGTGCGATGCAGGCAGTCGAACGTCTCGTCCAACAGTGTTGTGTTCACAACTGGTTCGTCTTCCTCATTCTGGTTCGCTTTTTTCGAGCACATAAATGGCATCTTGATCAAATTGGCAGGCAAAATTGGTACCAAATATTATTATTAAGGAATTTAAGTATCTGACATTTGGCGTTTTGCATGCCTTAAATTTATTTTGAAACTCAAAAAGAATTAACAAAACTTTCAAATGTTCTGAAATCGCTTACATCGATAGATCATAACATATCGATAACATGTCTTGCGAGCACGAGTATTTCCGTCAGCGCTTAAAAGTATGCAACAGCTAGAAACAGCCCGAAAATAAACAGTTTTTTCGCCGCTTGTGCTTGTTTTCCAAGACGTGATCCCATTTGTGTCCCGGACGACAAGCATAAGGTTAGCACTTTCCACTCCTATTCGAAATTTCAATTTTGGCCAGGAGTTTGCACACACCTTAGGAGCAATTTCCGACCCTAAATAGTAGTATATATATTCTGAATCAGCCCCTAGCCATGTCTGTCTGTTCGTCCGTCTGTCTGTTGCAACGCAAGCTAGTCTCTCAGATTAAGAGCTTTCTTAATAAAACTGCACGCTGTAAATAAGTCAGAGCGAGCCGGATCAGACCGCTATATCGTATTGTTGCCATAGAAACTATCGGCCAATTTTTATTTTTTGTCAAGATTTACTACTTTAGACTTTTTCTATGTACATATATAGTATTTATATTAAAATTTCATAAAAATCGGACCAATATAACATATTGCTGCCATTGAGACAATCGGCCGAGGTTAAGGTTTTTGTATGAAGACCAGTTTTGATTTTAGAAATTATCATTTTTAAAATACACAATACATGTCGATTCTGCACCATATAATTAGTATTGGAACCATGGAAGGAGAAAGAACCTGCAAGGGTTGCCGTTTTATCCTCCTTTTATTTTTTATTACGAAAATTTCAAGTTAGATATTTACAATAAATCTGTAAAACTATAATGCTGATCCATAGGTGCCACTTCAATTTATTAACAATTTACTATAAACATATATAATATTATAATATATTTGCAATGGTTAAGATGATTAATATGGTTAAGATGATTAACGATTGTCAAATCGTTCAAAATTTACATGGTGCGCAATATTTCAGACGTTGGGGTTCGCGTTGGCTGCCATGCGCCGCTGGCTAGATACATATGTATGTACATATGTATATACTATATACATATGTGAACTGATGTGTGAATAGCTGCACACGTGTGTGTGTTTGTGTGTGAGCATATCGCACGCTGAGGGGGCGATTCATGCGAACTGCGCAGTTGTAAGAAATCTATTTTTTCGCCTCTGCTGCCGGTTTCTTAAATCCGACCTAAGTGTGTTCTCGAATATGGGTTACGAACCAGTGCCACGCGCTGAGCAACACAGCCCCACCCCCCACTAATTGTTGTTGTTGTTGTATCTAGTCTAATATTTGACAGACATGTGTGCCGGCCGGTATTTCCAGCAGTTCAACAACCCCCACAACACACAGATGGCTGGAACACCCCAGTCAAGGTGATTAGCGCCGAATTGGCGAAACAATCTTTGAGAACCAGGCTAACTTGCGCCTCGCAGTTCAACAGCTGATAAAATCTATCAAATCAAGTTAGATATTTACAATATTATTTACTTTTTATTGCATTACTTAAGCACTAAATACTATATAAAACATAATCGAAAAACAAGTTCAGTCAATATGATTGAACAATCGTCTCTCTGGACGGGAAGAACTAAGAACTTATTGTCTATATGAGAAACCAAGTGGGAACCGGTGAAATGTGATGAAGGATTATGTCTATAAGATCAGTAATACAACTAGGCTAATGAGTTTTGGCAGTAGCTGCTTGGAATAGGGATCCCCTTGGAAGTTCTTTGGTTGTTTACAGCTCCAGCTGGAACTGTTCGTGATCCTCAATTTTCAGCGATTGCGTCTTCTTCACCAGTTCCGTTGGGACGGGAACGCACTTGCGGAAGGGAGTGCGGGGAGTACCGCGCAGCAGGCAGCTGGGGATGTTGCTGGGCGGCGTCTGACTCAAGGGTGAACCACGCAGATTCTTCATGAAGGTGCGTTCATAGATCAACTTGGTGCCTGCGAGAATAAAGAAGAAATGAACTATTAGTCGGAGTGTCATTGCATCAGCCTTCGAGCAGGTGATAAGACAGCTGTGCAAGCACATTGTGTGCTGTGAGTGAGTCATGCACATGTGCGGGAAAACTCATTGCGAGACAGTCTTATCACGGGTCTCTCTACTGATTCACTCTACCCAAAATATTTGTCAACTTACCGCCAGGGGTGGTGGAGTACAGAGTGCCGCCGGGTGTAGAAGAGTACACCTCGGGCATCTGGATGGGGTCCGAGATGACGATCTTCTTGGTCTTCGACATGGCCACGACGGGCATCATGTGGGAAATGGCTTGGCGAGCAGTGGGGGATGCAGACATCTTTGAGGTTATGTAGTGTTCCTTTATATGAATTGCACTTGCACTTGTTGTAAATCGCAATCGAACGACTTTTGTTTGTTTGCACGAATTGCGTTGTTTGGAATTCTCCCTTTGACTGTGCTTTATCAGCTGTTGCTGCTGCTGAGTACGTTCTCGGTTCGCTTTGCGAGCACAATTGACATTCAAAGGCAGAAGGCAGCGGTATTTATACCGAATGTGACGCTGTTTGCTGTCGCGCAGCGCGTAAACAAAACAAAACAAAAACACACACACACACTAACATATTACACACACGTGGCTCAATGGCGTAACTGCATTGCGCTCGCTCTTTCACTCTCTGTGAGTGCTTCCCCTCTCACGATGTTTCGCTCTCTCTCTCTCTCTTGCTCTCTGTCTTTGATGACGCTACTGCGCGTGTTCTGTCAATAAGAAGATTTTCAATAGGAATTTTAATTCAGATTCGTCTTAAGGGACGCAAATACATACATATGCATAGGACATATGTACATGTGTGTGTGTATTTACATATGTGCTCTATGAGTGTAACCTGTTTAAAGCAATAACACTCGTGTAGGGTTGCCTATACACAAACAAATATGGACAGGAATGAGTATTTTGATGATGTTGATGTTGTTTTCAACTCTGCAAAAAAGGGGGCTTGACTCAAGAAGTAAATAAACAAACGTTAGTCATAACTGCAGTGTTGCCAGAATTTTAAGAACCTGAATTGCAATAAAAAGGCTGACTGTAAGCAGTTATCGGTGTTAAAAATTAGCTAGATAGGTCAGTATTTTAGATTTTGTAACGTCATTCAAAGAGAAAAGATTCGACGGGAAAAAAAGCTGAATTAACAACACTTGTATTACAGTGTTATCTACCATACACATGCATATGTACATACATACATGCATATGTACAGATGTATATCACAGTAATGCAGTGTGAATCTATGTATGTAAGTATGTTTATCAAATGCAATCTATTGAATAACTCTAAATTGGTTACCTTCTATATATAATAACCAATTTAGAGCTATTTAATAGATTGCATTTGATAAACATACTTACATACATTTATGCCCTATACATGGTAGACTCAACAAAGCAAGTTATACATACATATGTATCTTGTCAATACTATAATCTTTAAGAATTCAATCAATAAGCTCTGTCATAAATACATCTACCTCAACTATTTACTCTTTATATACACTTTAGCTTATACGAGATAAACAAATATACATATGTATGTACATATTCTTGTTTACAGTCTTGTGTATCAAATTTATTCAGATATTTGCGCAGCAATTTGTGAAAGAAATTACAAACATATAATACAATAATATCTATATATAGCCTTGATATTTGGTAAATATTTAGTTCAATGGTTTTCTTTATATACCTAAATTTATCCTGAAAACAATGCGACAATAAAAACACAACAGTTATTCCCGGTAGGGGGGAAGGTAAACGTGTGTCACATTGTCTACGGCAATTGCGCAGTTTTTAGTTTCAAAACGCAATTTCGTATTCCCGGGGAGGAAAACCGGCCGGTCTAGCCAGAGAAGTTCAACAAACCCCGAAAATACATAATTATGGTAAGTACAATACTTGTATCGGAGAGGCTTCCCATCAAGGTGAACTGACAATCGCTTCAACCAATTTCTGATAACTTGTTTATAATAGAAAGCGGCCCTCAAGGCTGATCGGCTGATAAAACAATCAAGAGTCGTTGATGAATTTAGTTTATCTCCATTATTTACGATTTATTGCTTAAGAACTAATACTATATAAAACATAATCAAAGAACAAGTTCAGTCAATATGACTGAGAACTAAACAATCGTCCCTCTGGACGGGAAGAACTAAGAGCTTATAGTCTATATGAGAAATCTAGTGGGAACCGGTGAAATTTGATGCAGGATTATGGCTGGAAGATCACTTAAATATGCAGGTGTAATACAACTAGGTTGATGGCTAATGAGTTTTGGCAGTAGCTGCTTGGAATAGGGATCCCCTTGGAGGTTCTTTGGTTCTTTACAGCTCCAGCTGGAACTGTTCGTGATCCTCAATTTTCAGCGATTGCGTCTTCTTCACCAGTTCCGTTGGGACGGGAACGCACTTGCGGAAGGGAGTGCGGGGAGTACCGCGCAGCAGGCAGCTGGGGATGTTGCTGGGCGGCGTCTGACTCAAGGGTGAACCACGCAGATTCTTCATGAAGGTGCGTTCATAGATCAACTTGGTGCCTGCGAGAATAAAGAAGAAATGAACTATTAGTCGGAGTGTCATTGCATCAGCCTTCGAGCAGGTGATAAGACAGCTGTGCAAGCACATTGTGTGCTGTGAGTGAGTCATGCACATGTGCGGGAAAACTCATTGCGAGACAGTCTTATCACGGGTCTCTCTACTGATTCACTCTACCCAAAATATTTGTCAACTTACCGCCAGGGGTGGTGGAGTACAGAGTGCCGCCGGGTGTAGAAGAGTACACCTCGGGCATCTGGATGGGGTCCGAGATGACGATCTTCTTGGTCTTCGACATGGCCACGACGGGCATCATGTGGGAAATGGCTTGGCGAGCAGTGGGGGATGCAGACATCTTTGAGGTTATGTAGTGTTCCTTTATATGAATTGCACTTGCACTTGTTGTAAATCGCAATCGAACGACTTTTGTTTGTTTGCACGAATTGCGTTCTTTGGAATTCTCCCTTTGACTGTGCTTTATCAGCTGTTGCTGTTGCTGCTGCTGAGTACGTTCTCGGTTCGCTTTGCGAGTCGAATTGTCACCCAGAGGCCGCTCGCAGCTCTATTTATACTGCCTACGCTCTCGTTGATACTCTCTCCGCCCGCTCTCGCTCTCTCTCTCTCTCTTTTAACCTAGCGGTCTGCTGATGTTTTTTGTTTTGCTCGTTTTGTTTTCACAGAATTTCTGCGTAGTACAAACTGAATGATATTGCCTTAGTATTAATTATTGTTGTTGTTGTTGTTATTGCTCTGATGGCTTTGTTGTTTTCAATATCTTAGCCGGGCCGCTTGCTGCAGCCCCCCCCCTAGACTGTTCGAGACTCATTTTCAGCCTTGAGTCGTCTTGTTGACCGGTTCTAATCTGTTTATCTTTACCGTTTGTATTTATTGGTAAACACAAGAGTTATTCAAGAGTTATTGAGAAATGGCTGGAGCAGCTAGCAAGATCGATTCGCGCGGCGTATCGATAACGTAGTAGCTGTTCGTTGGTGAGTCAGGCGGGCAATCGATAGGTGGCGTCGCATAAGTGTGTACACACGAAATTAGCATAACGACACGTTGCCGGCTTATTGGCTGACGTACTTCGCAGAGCATATCACCAGCATATCAATTAAATTGAACAGCACGAGTCGCGGGGGCGACGATGACGCTGACGACACAGCGCGATCAACGCATGTAACGTACGTGTACGGCGAAGTATCGATAGTTTTGTTTTTATTATCGTTCTGTGGTTGGCCCATCGCCAGAGCCTGTGAACTTGTAATGGCGCCACGTGTAGGACCCCCCCCAATAAAAGTGGTAATTTAAAATTAGCTGCAAATGATTTTTGGCACACTACGCGGCCGCCCACGATCTAAGAATATATCTGTGGAACAAGGTCGCGCATACCGGCCACGTGCTCTAGTTTATTATAGTAAAGATCGGACCTTGAATGGAAATGGGAATCGTGCGAGATAGCACGGCCTGGACACGTGTAATTAACCCCATTCTGCCTGTGGGGGGGGTGCCTGCATATATCCATATCTATGGACTAAGTGCTGGCCCCGAAAATCGGGTGATAAACATAAACAGCGCAGGCCTAAGGCGTACCAGTTTTTCTGCCGTGTCATGCCGCACGTAGCCCACAACATAGAACTGCCCTACGTGCGGGTGTCGGCCTATGCGAGATGTTCTCGTGCTCATTCTCACACTATCCCTCTCTCTCTCTTTGCCCTTACCAACCCCTGTGCCTTAAAGGAAACCAGTCTTGTGCTTGTTGCACGCTTGTTTGTACCTGCGCAGTGGACAGCGTGTCAGGGGGTTGGGGAAATGCGTCTTGGGAAAATTACGAAAATGGGTCACAGGTAAGGTCGCCACAATGCCACCTTACCCCATACCTCCGCTCCCTTCCTCTCTGCCAACACATTGATGCGCTGCCAGACACACGAAATGTGTTTTTCGTTTCATTTGTTTCGGCACTGGCTGATGAAATTACACAATTCATTTACGGCAGATCTAGCTGAGGACTAGCCATACTATATATATATATATATACATATATATGTACATACTATATACATTAAGATGTACATATAACGTTAGCATCTTTATTTCACTAATTCGTTTGCGTCGCACGTTGATAGTTTGTTATGAATGAAGCGCGCTCTGGCGTCAAAAACCAGAATAGAGCAAAAGCAGCACGCACGAACGAATGCTGTATACCCTATGCAGATATATCTGCCTAACTGGGAACTTCACTTATTCACGTGCTATAAATATCGTGTGTTTCACACGTAAATATCTGTCCATTTAATAGGTATGCACCGACTACTTAAACCTATCAATTCAGACGAAATTCGTCTGCTCGTTCCATTCACATTTGTCATATATAGCGAAATAGAGAGAGAGAGAGAGAGAGAGAGAGAGACTGATAAGCTTCATAAACAAAAACGTACTTCTAGTGAACCGAGTAATATAAACATTTCTATATCTACTAGACTAGCGAGATAATGTTGATGGGACATTTACCTTTATTATATATAAAACGAGTAAAAATAACTGGCTAAAATGAGGCACGTGTTTAATAAAACATCATATACAAATATTCTATATATATAAGGGATTATATAAACATATTTCAAAAAGAGCTTTCCTAGTTTTCCAGCAATTTACAGAGCTATTTCATTTCAATTTCAGCTGATGCAATCTCTTTTCGAATTTACTCAGCCTCCTCAGCCAAGTTAGGCTCGACTGTCAAAGTACTTCGCATTTGAAGTGTAGCAAATTCGATTCTACGGCGACGTCGATGACCCACATACACATACACACAAATATAAGGTAGGTATATACATACATATATAGCCATAAGGCGGCAGATTTATAGCTTGAAGATGATGCCGAATCAGTTGACGTTGTTTATTTGGAATATGAAAAACAAAAACGAATGGAAAACAAAGTGAGAATATCGTAAACAAAAGAAAGGCCCAATAGAAAAGTACCCCCGACTTAATGCAGCTATAAATCAGTCGGAGATATCGCAATGTGTTACAGATCTGTGAACTTCTCTGATGCGCCCTTTATGATCCGCTCCAGACGGCGTGGCTGCAGTGTCAATTGCCCACAGTAAAGAGACGTTCAATAGTCGCAAAGGAAGATAAGGAATACACTTTGAATTATTCCAAAATAAATATATATTTTACCATATGTATTATTCCCCAAAAAATGATTTGTACTTTTGCCTCATCAGTCGCGTGTCATCAATAATGCATGGGAATCTTGAGAATCTTGCTGGAAAGGAAAATTAAAGACATCAATGGAAATTTTTATTTTTTTCTCATCGAACGAACTTGAAACCTTCGCGAGGAACAATGAACTTATCCAACGCACACGAGCGAGGTTCCTGAACTTTTCGCACTGATCTGTTTTTAGATTCGATGACTAATTCTTGCAGGAATAGTTTCATCTGATATTTTATTATTGCGATCTTGATTATAATTACCATCTTGTTTATATAAATTTGATCACTCTGCAGTTGCGATTCGTTGTTTAGATATATTTTCACATTATGCCAATAATTAATAAGGGTGCAAAGATTGATCGACAAACAAAAGTTCTCTAAACAAAGTTTACGCAAGTGAAACACGAGAGTTTTACATAAGAAAACTACCCGTTGATATCGTTATCATCGTGCCCGAGGGGAAACCACATTTGCGTAATTGCAACGTGATAAAGTGGGGGAAACGAGCCTCCAAATAGCTGCAACTGTGAATTATTCATGTGTACAGGAACAGGATCTAAAAGAATGCGCTACCAAGAAATGTTATTACTGATTCAAATCAATAAAATGCCGTACTTAATTTTGAGTGCAACTAGGGAAACTGGATTTCAAATTTGCGCGCCTTTAGCTAGCGCCATCTGGCGTGGCAGTGAAAACAAAAAACTTCGTATTGAAACATATCGTGACAATGAGCGTGAGTGCGCCATCTAGCGTCTTGTTTTATATATCGATAACGTTGCGCTGCAGTGTTGTGTTCATCGATCGTAATTATTTATTTTGGCGGGAGGTGTGCACACTCTTCGCTGCGTGAAAGGAGTTGAAAATTTGTTTAAAAAAATTATATTTAATCAATTAAAATAGTTATGGATCTTAACGATGCCGTGCTTACGTGCGCGGTGAACATACACTGGACAAATGCGGTGGGCGTGACGGGGCGTAAACTGGCGTACAAGACGGCAACGTTGCGCTTGGTTCGCAACGATTTGCGTGAAATGTTTGTCGAGGTGACGCCCGAGAAGCTGAAGCCGCTGAAGTTCAAGCTAAAGGACATTATGGTGCACAAGAAGTTCATGTCGGAGGGCAAGGCGACATTCAACTTCAAGGCGGAACAGTGCACGCTCTACCTATCGAATGCTCCGCCTGGCACGCTGATGCTCTTCCTGCGCACAATATTTGTGAAAATGAATGGATCAGGGCAGGATGCGCCCGCCATGGATGAGGCTGCCATGCAGAAGAAACTACGTGAGCATATGCTATCGGGTAAGCCCAGCAGCTTTGAAGATATCTCACCCGTGACCACGGTCGAGATGGTTTTGGCGCGCAAAAAAGCTGGTCTAATCCCGCGTGGCACAACAACAACGCCATCCCCGCAGGCGGCCAAAAAACGGCGCTTCGAGGAGCTCAAGACTGGGGCCGATGTGCCCGCTGCCAAGAAACTATATCAATCATCGCCACTGGCGGACACAGAGGATTCGCTGCGTCTCAGTGCGGAGCAAATGGAAGTGTTGCGCGCCTGCACATCGGGCAAGAATGTGTTCTTTACCGGCTCAGCGGGAACTGGTAAGAGTTTTCTGCTGCGCAAGATCATCTCAGCATTGCCACCAGATGGCACAGTGGCCACAGCATCGACAGGCGTGGCAGCCTGCCTGATTGGTGGCACCACGTTGCACGCATTCGCTGGCATCGGCGGTGGTGATGCAACCCTGCAACGTTGCTTCGAACTTGCATCGCGTCCCTCAAGTGCGCAGACCTGGCGCAAGTGCAAGCGACTGATCATAGACGAGATCTCCATGGTGGATGGGCAGTACTTTGAGGTGAGTTAACCCATGTGGGGCCATACTTAAGTTTAACTAATCTTTCCTTGCTCTTCTTTCCTGCAGAAAATCGAGGCTGTGGCACGTCACATACGACGCAATGAACGTCCATTTGGTGGCATTCAATTGATACTCTGCGGCGACTTCCTCCAACTGCCTCCAGTGCTGAAGGGGGAGCTGGGCGGGGCAGCTCATCAGCGCTTCTGCTTCCAGTCAAGCGCCTGGGAGACATGCATCCAGTGTGTCTTCGAACTGAAGCAGGTGCATCGTCAATCCGATCCAGAATTTGTGAAAATACTCAATCATCTGCGCATTGGGCATGTGAATGAGCAGATCACCACCCGCCTGGTGACCACAGCCAAGCAGAAGATCGAAGGCAACGGGATACTGGCCACTCAGCTCTGTTCACACACCAACGATGCCAACTCCATCAATGACTCCAAGTTGGAGAATCTCTCGGGGGAGAAGGTTCTCTTCCGTGCTGAGGATTCGGATGCAACTGTCAGCAAGCAATTGGATCAACAGGTTCAGGCTCCGTCGCAGCTCTATCTGAAGATCAATGCGCAGGTGATGCTGCTGAAGAATATCAACATTGCCAACGGGCTGGTCAATGGAGCACGTGGTGTCGTGGTGCGCATCGAGAAGGGTCTGCCCGTGGTGCGTTTCAAGAGCAATCAGGAATATGTTTGTCGCCACGAGAAATGGATCATCAAGACGGCCACGGGGGGCGTGCTGACACGTCGCCAAGTGCCCCTCAAGTTGGCCTGGGCATTCTCCATACACAAGAGTCAGGGTCTCACACTAGACTGTGTGGAGATGTCGCTCTCGAAAGTCTTCGAGGCGGGTCAGGCTTATGTGGCACTCTCGCGTGCCAAATCTTTACAATCTGTTCGCATTCTAGACTTTGATGCCAAACAGGTTTGGGCCAATCCGCAGGTGTTGCAATTCTACAAGAACTTCCGGCGACGTCTCATCGACACCAGCATGATACCCCTTGGACCGAAGAACAAGGACAAGACGGCTGGAGGTGATGCCAAGGCAAGCAGCGCTCTGGCTAAACTGAAGAAGAGCCTCATGAACAAACCTCTCGTATCGATAAGCTAGTTTCCAATCATGACTAGTTCCAATTTAAGGAAACTTAAGTATTCTCTAGACAATGACTGAAATCGAATAAGGCTTTCCAGCTTGAAGCGTCTGCTATGCTGGAGGCGCTTTAAGGTCGTAACCCTTGTATACATCCCTAGCAACTTTTTACCTCTAGACTTATTAAAAGAATCTTAACATTCTTATTGCAATAAAACACTGCCTACATAGATTGAAGAATAGGTTTTCTATTGATGAAGGTGGGGCCATGGATGAAACTTGTGTTTTAAGTGTAGGTGAGTCTACAATAATTAAGGTCTTGCCTAAGTTAAGTACTCTATTTACAGTTTGGATCTAGAACGGGGAAAAGATTGAAGTTCCAAGTCGAGATAGGTATGTCGTTTCTCCTAAGTGAGAGACTCGATTTACAGCTTCGAGCTTAAGATTTCTATTCATGACTAGAGGAAGAAGGAAGACACTTGCGCTTGAAGTGGAGGTAGAAGTTAAGTGAACAAGATTTACAGTTAGGCTCTTCAGTTTAACAAGAGATGAAGACTTCTATAGATAAAGCTAGAGGTTAACAAGTGGAGTAGTCTGAACTTAGTTATAGAGCCAATGCACAGCTTGTATCTTATCTTAACCCATGGCAAAATTTCTATTTCTATTTATCTTGTGTAGTCTACTGCCTTCAAGTCTTAAAGCCACTGTTCCGTTTGTTGTTGGTTTCCAACTAATTTCACTACAATTTGTATATATTTTATGTTTAATCCTCGTCACAGACTTCGAACAATTGTGGTTTCACTTGAATTAAAGCAGATGTTGCTCTCTTTAATGATGCTCGGGTGACTTCTCGTCGCCCTTCATGCCACTGCCGACGGGGCCGTGACGACGCTCCCAGATTAGGCGATGCTTCTGCTTCATGTAACAGGTCTTGGCATTGGCATAACCGCCCAGATCACCATCTACAAAGGATTAGGAATGATTAACACATAATGCTTATAGAAGTTATCCAAGTGATTCGCAGCTTACACTTGGTGAACCAGTTCTCGGCCGCCTTCTGGTATGTCTCCATGAGGGGCGTGCACTTGGCAATGTGATCGGGTGCCTCATAGATCATGCAATCCTCGAAACGTTGTCGCAGAATGTTTAGGACTTCGTTGTCGACCATGCGATCGCGTCGGAATTGCTGATCGGCCTCAAAGCGACAGACGGCATCGTCCGTATAGCATTCATCTACGGTTGGGACGCGACGGAAGCGCTGGTGATACCAATTCGACTTCTGTTGGTTCGGCTCGACAATTGACTCTGCGCAAAGAAGAATATAATGAGAAACTTCATGTAAACAAACAAAAACAAAGCCGCAAAACCCCACAATTTGAGGTTATGTCATTATGTAATTGCAAAAATTGTTATTAATGGGAATATGCCGTTCAGAGCAGCACAATTACAATGCCCGCAGTGGAGTATCACTAGTTGTGCATTATTCTTTATTAACTGCAATTTAATTAACAAATTCTTACCGCGAAACCAGGTAACTGGTCCATCAATTGCGTCCTGTACAGATTGTACGAAGCGACCCATTGGGCTGCGCGGCTCCGGCATTTTCTGTTATCTTCTTAGCACGTACTGCAAAAGGAACGCAATTATTTGTTATGTGTATTTCCTGCTAAGTGTTCTGCTAGTTTCAAGTGCAACAAATTGTTGCAAACTGAATTTTACCCCAATTCAAAAGCAGCAGCAACTAAACACAATAAACAGCTGTCTGCTGTAGAAAGAGTTGCGATATATGTATGTGTGAAGAGTATGAATATATTTGCATAGAGTTGGCAGCTCGTTGAGTCTCATTTTTGCGCACAGCCAACTTAACGTGTACAATCGATTAGTGTCTATCGATTGCGCGTTTTTTTCGTTTTAAATAACGTATATCGGAAGCATCGCATTATGTTGCCTCAACATTGTGCAGCATGTGCAACATGTGACAGCATTTGCAACATTGCTCTCCGGGTGGGTTGTTTGCAAAGTTGCAGCTTCTCTATTTACAAACAGTATGTTTTATGCATAATAATGCAGTTTATGTTTATAACGGAACTAAAGTCTCTGTTTAACTTTTGCAATTAATTAGTTATTCAAGTAGAAAACGTAAATATTTATATTTTGCCCATTGATCTGCCCAAAGGCCAAAACGAGTTTTTGGCAATGTCCCTCGCTCTAGCTCTCTTATGCTTTGTTCTCTCAGCATTCTCGTGCCGCCAAAATAAAAATAACAACAAAAGCACACACACAAAGAGAGCTTCAGAGAAAATGGTGGTTGCTGAGCGCACGAACAAGAGAGAGAGAGAGAGAGAGAGATGGGAGGGCGCACTCGTGCTATTCGTACACGAACTTGCAAAGTATCTGAAAGATTTGAAAGAGAACTCAATGTGGCGACTATGCGGCTCATTCTCTTTCCATTTGCCGCGTCGAACGGACGTTTCAGGCAGTTTTGTGGCGGTCGTCAGAAAGCTCGCACGTGCGAACGCGTCGTCAAAAAAGCACAAAACAAAACAACAACAGCAACAACACAAATAAAAGAAAAACAAAACGAATACGAAAAAGCGAAAACGCCGTGTATTGTATTGTATTGTATTGTATTGTATTGTGGCAGAGTGCAGCCTTTTTCGCGAGTGCGTGTGTTTGTGTTTTTAGTGTGTTTTAAGAAGAAGAGCAAAGAGCAAAATTCTTAATAAATATTCAATAGCGACAAAAAGCGAATCGTTAAAAGAATGCAAAAATATTTGCAAGCACAACAGGCATATTAAGAAGCAGGCAAAGAGAGCAACAAGAAGAAGAGGAGCGTAAAATATAACAACAACAACAACAACAACAACAACAACAAAATAAAATTAAAATTGTATAAAAAGTTTATAAATAGTGCACAAACAAGAGCCGCATTAAGAATTGTCAGGCGACGTCGTCGCCAGCGGCGGCAGCAGCAGCGACAGCGACATCGGCGTTTGTGTCTGTGCCTCTGTGCCCCCTTGCGCACCACCGCCCCTCTGTTTGTCTGTCTGTCTGAGGCGCGCGCGTGTGTGTGTGTGAGTCAGTGCGTGCGAGCTTGCTTTGTACACGTGTGTGTCTGTGCGTGTCTGCCTGCGTGCGTGTGTGTGCGTGTCCGACCAAGCCGGTGTGGTGTCCCCGTGTCTGTGTCTGCCGGCCTGCGTCTCCGTCAGCGTCGCTGCCAGCGCCTGGCGCAGCGTATCCCCGTCGGTTTCTCTGCCTCGGCATTCGTAGCACCGCTGCGTCGTCGTGCGGTTTTTGCAGCGCCAAGATAAAAGTTCAAGACGAAGAAGAAGAAATACAAATACGAAATTCTATTGCGCCGCCCAAGTGGAAATTAATTTATGGCACAAAATCTAATAAGTAAATGACAACAACAACAGCAACAAAAAGAACGCAGCAAGCAGCATCAGTTGTCGCAGTCGCGTCGCAGTCTCGTTGTCAAAGTGCGCACAAGTTTTAAATTTAGAAAGAAGACAAATTTAAGTATTGCAGCGCTTGCTGCAACGCTGACGCCGGCAGAGCAGCATCAGCAGCAGCAGCAGGCAACACGCGCGCCAATACAAAAGCTCTCAGAGAGTGAGAGACAGAGAGGGAGACACGTAAAGAGAGTGTAAGAGAACGGACGTCGACAGCGCAGTGCCGTCGGCAAATGAAATGAAAGAATAAAAATACAACGCGAAGCAGCGTACAAAGTGCCAAATTGTTAACATGTATTCAAAATAATAATAATAATATTAATAATAATCAATTAATCACATAAATAAATGCAATTTAAAGTGAACGACAAAAATGCTGTCGACGCCGACGCCGACGCCGACGCCGAGTGACAATTTTAACGAAAGCACAAGAAATGCGCGAAATTGTTAACGAAAGGAAGATGTTGTTGTTGCCGACTTGAGAAACCGTTAGAAATTCGAAAACAAAGCAAAACAAAAAGAAAAGAAAGCAAAGCAACAAATTTGAAACGCATCTTAGCGACAGAGTGTGCGAGAGTGAGACAATTGTGAGAGCAGAGACAGAGAGTCCAGTGTTGTATAATGACCGAGTACGTGACGCCAAACATCAGCAGCGTGCTGAAAAACTTTCAGACAAGCGCTACGAAAAGCCTGCAGGGTCCCGCCGTAGCCCTCATCAAAAAGGAAATACTCAGCTCGCCGGAGCCACACGAGCTGCATCATCATCATCCGCATCCGCATCCGCATCCGCATCATACGCATCATACGCATCCGCATCACCAGCACCAGCATCACCTGCACCATCACCAGCAGCATCTGCTGCAGCATCAACGGGAACAGCAGCAGCAGCATCCTCATGAGGGCAGCAACGGCAGCAGCAACGGCGGCAGCGGCAGCGGCAGCAACAGCAACGGCAGCAGTAGCAGCAGCAATGGCAGCACCGGCTGCAGCAGCATCGCTGGCGTCGGCATTGGCAGCGGCAGCACACCTTCCTCTGCTGCCACCATTTATGTGGCACCGCCATTGCCCTTGCCACCGGAACTATCGCAACCGATACTATCGCAACCCGATTCGAGCTGCGGCGAACTGTATGAGACGCGACTGGAGGGCAAGACAATTGGATGCTTCTCTGTCGGGGGCGAGATGCGTCTCTGCTTGCCACAGTTTCTCAACAATGTGTTGAACGACTTCACACTGGATCAGATCAATCGCATATTCGACGAGCTGGGCATCTCCTGCTCGCAGTGTACACCCGATCAGCTGGTGGAGTTCAAGGCCGCCAAGATATTGCCCTCGGATGTCAAGGGCAGTGGCCTGATAACGCGCACCGACGCTGAGCGCTTGTGTGCCGCACTGTTGCATCGTTCGGACCGAAATAGTTATGTGCCGGTGGAGAGTCTGGCCAAGGGTGCCCTTAGCTTTCAGGTGTATCACAAGTGCTTTGGCAAATGCGAGGGTATCTGCACGCCGGACATGTACTCGTATCAGAAGCCCACGTGCATCAAGTGCCTCCAGTGCGAGGGTTGGTTCTCACCACAGAAATTCGTCGGTCATGTCCATCGTAAGTTCGAGAATCGCACTTGCCATTGGGGCTTCGATTCGAGGAATTGGCACGATTATCTTCATGTCGCGCTCGATGTGGAGAATCGAGAGAAATATCAACGTATTCTGGATCAGCTCAGGGAGGTTGAGGTCAAGGAGATGCACAAGTGTGAATTGGATCACAAGAAACGAAAGGTGAGTCTGATTTTCTTTATATCACCTTTTGTTTTTCAATTAAGGGTGCGCTAAAGAATTTTAGATTTTAGTAAAGTGAGAAATAAGAAGTTTTTGAATATTCTTGCATATGCTTTGAGGAAGTTACATAACAAATGTTTTAGTTTGTTCTTTATATATGTATGTATGTACGATGCCGTTTTAACGATTTCTTAATAAATTATGTATTCAATTGAAGCCTATTATAACTTCAATAGTGCAGTTTAAAACTGCTAGTTATTCCCGATAAAGATAGGATAGATTAAGATTAAAAAAAACAAATATAAACGGTTAGAATAAAAGAAAAATAGATAAAAAAAAACAGGACAATAGGTTTTTGATTAAAAAAGGCTAACATATCATAAATTTGTAAATTTATGTTATTTTTCATGTTCAATTTATAATGTTCTAATGGTTCTCTACATGTTTAAAATGTGCCTAATCGAAATATGGCAATATAAATCAATATTACTAAAATATTTGTTTCTTTAACATCTTTTCTATGACTGCAAATCGAATAATTAGGATAATGAATTGTATACAAATAATGTAGGTGGACTTCTAGAACAATTTTATTTAAAATTTATCAAAAATACGTTTTAATTAGGCAATTAAAAACGATAGATTTCCGCACAGCCAGATTTAGTGAATATTTCAGGCTAGACGGAAGGATTAAGTACAGATCTGTCCGGAAAAAGACTGACCTGTGATCCCTGGTGCAGTTTGTAATAATTATATGTATGTACCTGGAATGAGTCAAAATACAAATAAAACATATTTTTGCTTAAGTAGTGCAGATTGCCGGGTTGAAAATTATGTTTACCAACTATTATATCCCCTGTCATTATGGGAAAACCTTGTTTCAAGTTAAATTCTTTGTCCTTTACTACATTTAGATATCAAACAAATAAGAAAAGATTATAAGAATAAGTAGAAAATAAATTTAGTTAAATTTCCTACAATGAACATCATTTTGTTTGCCACTATAAATTGTTGTTTCCCAAATGAGATTTATAGTACAAAAAAAAAAGAAAAATACTTTGAGATGTTAATAATAATTTAACGATCTTTCCAGCGGGTAGTTTTCATTGAATTCACAATTAATTGAAACTCGCCTTGTCCATACTCGCATCATTCATTCACTCATTCATATTCATTCATATTTAATGCGTGATTTTTGAGTGCTTTACGACGCGTTTTATTGGCCTCTGCGCCGACGGGGACGCTGCGCTGCGCTCCTCGGACTCATCGACATGCATTAATAAGTACAACAACAAGAAGAACAAGCAGCATACATGATGCGTAGTTAGCTAGTTTCGTTAAGTTTTAGTGCGTTTCGCAGCAAGTTGGCATCCCGCTGCGCCGTTAACTGCGCCCTAGCGACGACGCAAGCAGCGCAGCAGACGCAGCAGAGCAAAGGCGCCGCCGTCGGCTTTTGCACACCTCCAACAATAGCAGCAGCAGCAGCAGAAGCGGCGCCCACAAGCGTCGACTGAGGCGGCGCCATATTTGGTTGTCGTTATTGTTGCTGTTGTTGTTGTCTTCTCATTCTCATTCACTTTTCGCATTCGCAGTCAATTCGATCTTCTTTAACGACATTTCGCTGCTGTGCGCGCACACAAAAAAAACCAACAACAAATACAAAAAGGCAAGTCAAGCGCACTGACAGAGATAGCTAGATAGGCAGCGGCGCGGCAACAGAGCGACAGCGCAGAGCAACATTTAAAATGTATAATACACATTTTTATAATTTTATTATTTATTTGTTGTTGTTGTTGTCTTTGTCTTTATTGTTGTTGTTGTTTTTGGTGGTTGTTGTTGCCTGTGTGTTGTTGCTGTGCGTCTATTGAAATGTCAACTGCAATTTGCCGCCGCTTTGCATATGTATGTCTCAATTGTCGTCTCTTTTACACCCGCAATAAGCACAGAACAGCAGCAGAGGCAGCGACAGCGACGCGTCGCAGCAGCAAGAACGAACAACAACAATGCTGCTCTTGACTATTTTTTATAGCTGTTTTATTTATTTAAACTACTTAATTTTATGCTTAAACAGCGCACTCGCCTTTTTTGTTGTTGTTTATTTTGATTACAATAAATACCAGCGTTTTTTTTGTGTTTGGCCCAAAGCTTTTTTGCAGTTGTTGCGTGCGCACTGCGCAGCCAGCGCGTCTGCTGTGGCCATGGCCGAAGCAACCGATCGACGCGTCGACGCCGGCAGTGAAGTCAACGTCGACGACAACTTGTCTCTGCTGACGTCTGTTTGCTGGCAAGCAACGACAATAATAATAATAACAACAACAACAGCGTTTATTATTTTTAGTATACCGCACTGTCAATTTTTGATACAAATCGAACGAAATCAATCGATAAGATTGTTGCCAAGCCAATCTGTCAATCGATGTATTTTTTTCTACACAATTTATCGTCGCTGTCAACTTCTTGCCTGTCATTGTCGCGACGTCGACTGCGCAGCTTCAATGTTAAAATCTACAGCAAATACTTTGTAATAATATAATGAGCAGCAAAAAGGGCGTGTGGGGCATGGCCAGAGGGCGCTGAAAAGGGGGCAACGGCGCCGACGTTGCCTGAGCAAGGGCAAAAATAAATCGCAAAAAACCGGTTAGCTTTTGTCTGTCTGCTGTCTGCTGCGGCGCTGCTCTCCCTCTGCGTTTTTCTCCTGGTCTCCCTCTCTCTCTCTCAGTGTCTCTCTTTTGTGCACTCTCTTTGAGTGCGCTGCTTTTGTCTGGGGCGCCGCGCAGTCGCAGCCAGCGGTGTTTGTTGCGCAAAAAGGGAACACACACACTTAGTACATACAGAGATAAAACAATAACAAGCAGCGACGTAGACGCAGACGCAGCAGCAGCAGCAGCACAGGCAGTTGGCAGCAGACAGCGACAGTGTGCAAGCGAGAGAGAGAGAGAGGTAGGGAGAGCGCAGCATGCAAACAAAACTCAGCTTTGAAATGCCAATGAACGTGATAGACGACGACGGCGACGACGACAACAACAAAAACAATAACGACGCAGACGTTGTCACGAGGCGCAGACTTTGACTGAGCAGTCGGCAGACCTATTGTGTTGTTGTTTTGCCTGTACCTGTGCATGTGTGTGTGTGTGTATTGTATGCTTGCCCTTCGCAATTGTTGTTGCTAGGCTTTTTCTCTTATTTTTTTTATTGTTTTTGCTTGTCCGCCTATTTGTGACTAATCAAGTTGGCAGCCCTCGCCAGATTTGACTTTCGCTGCTCGCAGCCAGTGCCGCCAGTATAGCCAAATTATGGTATATAAAAAAAAGCTGATTGCATGTAGTTTCTGGTATTCAAAATAGCTAGATATAGCCATATTTTTGATTTTTGCTGCAATTGAGCTTTGAAAAGAGCCAGAGTTAATGGAAAAATAGCTAAAGTGGCAGCACTGTTTGCAGCTCTTATTGTTATCTCTCTCTTTATCTTACATCAACCGCAAATTAGAATCATTTTGAGACGCAAAACGTTCCGATTGGAATTTCATATATATTTTTGTTATTTTTGTTTTGTTTTTCAACACAAACAGAAACGTTATCAACGGGTTTAGCTTATCGCTCATAAAATTAACCAAAATTTACATAAAATACTTAAATCTTCTCAGTATGCTCGAAGTATATACACAACAGACTTGATTCGTCTTGGCTTTTGCTTGGTTTTTTGTTTATCCGTCCGTCCGTCGTGTTTTTCTGGTTGTATGCATGAAATTACAAATCGAAAAGCGAACGAATGGCACGTCCCAAGTTGCGTCGCATCAAGTCGAGAGAGTTGTTGTAATCCATTGGACACTCTCGTTTATCTTATCTGCTCCCAGGCCAGGCTGATAAAGTCAGCGAAAATATATATTCGCTGACCACGTTTTAAATTGCCAAAAAAATCAAGAAGCAAAACACACAAACACATTCACACACTCTCACACACGTAGTCAGGGTTAAGTTTAATCAGCCGATCCGTAAAGAACAGCTGATAAGATCGCTTGACTCTCTCAGAATCTACAATTTTTCTCTCTCTCTCTCTCTCTTTTTCATTCTTCCTCTTTTGCTCTCATTAAATATCTGGCATTATAATTTGATTAGTGATCAGAGCTAATTGGATTGTCATGCTAAAGTCACATTAAATAGCCTTGGAATTTCCGAAACATATTTTGAGGTTAACGCTTTTGAAAGTGTTCAGCAGTAACTGTCGCTAATTAACTAGAAAAATATAAATGAAAACAACTCTTAAGTACCTCAAATCTATTAGAAACTTTTTATCTTTATGTATCGTTAACTCTACAAGTAACTTATCCTGCATTATGTTCCTCTCAGATCTCTCTAAACTGCCTTGGGCAAGTGTTGAGTGCATGCCCCGCTCCAATGACTGTTGTTCTGCTTAATATAATATAAAACTTAAATATATTAACATATATTATATAGTATATATTGTATAGTATATATTGTATAGTATATATTGTATAGTATATATTGTATATATGTACATATTATAATACTATATATACTGTATATGTGTGTGCGACTGATTATTAACCCCAGGGATTTGCTTCGGTGAGCTCGTTTGTTGTTGGGAGAGCTGACAGTTGGCGATGTGATAAGCGCGATAAGCCGTCGATCGCTTTTTTTGCGCCATAAGCTCTTGCTCTAACCAACCCACCCCCCCTCCCATCTGGCTCTGCTACTACTTCTCGTTGATCTAAGTATGTAGTAAGCAAAAAGCCCGCTGGACAGTCTCGAGACCTCCTCGCGCATCATCATGTCATGTGATGTTCGTTTTGCAGTTTCTATTTTTTTGCTCTCTATGGTTTTATACCCAGCCAGCTGTGGGAAGAGGGTATATATGGAAAAGTTGTAGCTAAAATTTCTGCAGAATCATGTATTTTTTGACAGCAATATCGTATTATTTATTATTACTTTTCAGATTTGGTATCTAATATAAGCTTTCTAATTTCTTTCAAATATTTTAGTTTTGCTTTTTTTTTATTTGGTTTAAATCAGATTAAGTTCACATGCATGTATTTTAAACCAAAAAATGTCAGTTTTCAGGACTTTTCAACACTAAAGTCATATTTTAAGACTAAATATGCTGTTGATCTAAAAAAAAACAGAGCATTCAACGCTTAAAAATCATTGATTTCCTTACGGGATATAAAAATACAATACATTTAATACATTTTTATGGTTTGAAATATTTTAAATGGTTTTTTCATCTTTCTAAGATACACACTTTCATAAATATGACATTTCTACTCTAAAGTCTTTGCCCAAATTAATTTACACAAGTCAAACTTATAAAAGTCAATGATTATCAAATAGTTTTACAATTGAATTGAGTAATGTAATACAAAAATTACATAAATTTCCCATATAAGTATTGGTTAACCGCAGTGAGTGCAGGGTATTTGACAGTCGAGTACGATTGCCTGTTGTTTTCCTTGCTGTGTGTGTGTGTGTGTTTTTTTGCGCTAATACTTAAGTCCTAAACGAAGCGAACCAAAGGCAAAAGTCTCTCAAGGTGTGGCCTGCTCTTGGCCCCACCGTACTTACTGCTTGCCATGTTCTGAGAACTTTTGCATACGTTGTTGTTATTGCTGTTGTTGCTGTTGCAATTGTTGCTTGTTGTTGGGACAGGTGTGTGTCTGCCTGGCTGAAACTCTCTCTCCGTTCCCGTCGAGTTTTATGCGTCGTTTATCGTCCGATCTTAAATCTAAATAGTTTGCTTGTTGTTGCAGTTTCATTGGTGGCCCCCCAGGGAAACGAGAGAGACAGAGAGAGTCACAGAGACTTAGAGCCAGACTCGAGACGCCGACAACGTCGTGGACCTGTCCCCCCCACACACACACACACACACACACTGTACATACTCTTCGAGCACACTCTCTCTCTTTGCGTCTCTCTCTCCACTTAGCAAATGTTTAAAAATCATTCTCGTGTTTATTTTAATTAAGCCCAACGATTTAATTTGAATGTTCGATTTTCGTTGCCTAATGATATTGGCGTTTCTTCTTGTTGTTGTTGTTGTTATTGTTGTTGTAGCTGTTACGGTCTGTTGTTGTTCTTGTTTTTCAATTGACTAGAGAAATTTGTATTTATTTTTTTTTTATTCGCACACAGAGATTTGTGAAAATATTTAAATAACCGAAACGTGTTTCAACATTTTGATTTCATTTGATTTTCGTTCGATTTGCTAAAGTGTAAATTATTATGTAAATATTTTGTCAACGATTTGAGTGATTGTTGTTGTTATTATTAGTATTTTTAGGGGCTAAAGATTATTCACAATTACAATACATACATATGTACATCATGCAGTGGCAGAATGCTTTAAAGATTTGCTTACATAACTTTATTTGTTTTAGATTATTAGAGAATTAAGCTGAGCTGAGTTGTAAATTTTTTCTAATTTTTTTCTAATTGAGTTTAATTTGATTTTTGTTAATGTTTGAATATGTTTGTTTGCTTCTAGAGTCCTTTAATAAATACTTAGCTTGAGGCTTTTATTAAATATTAGGATGAGATGAACTTGGGGAACTGTTTTTAGTAAACCAAAACATATCGCTAGCTTCTGTTTATTTTGCTTTAATTTAGTAATTTATTTATTTATTTTTTTTATAATTTTTGTTTATTTTACTAGAGTCAGAGAGTTTTTACTGCCTTGAAAATACAACTTGCGTGTATTAAATTTTGTAGTTTTATTGCTTTGTTTTGTTTGTTGTTGTATTTAATATATACATATGTATATAAATTAAGTTTAAAGTTGCAGCTCATGAGCACTGCTATTTTTATGAACACAACTGTATATTGTATACATTTTTTTTTTTTACTTTCTCCGTTCCTTGTAGAGCATTACGCATTCGTCACGTTACTGTTGACATTGCACTCTGGAATTTGTATTTATTTTTCGCGCAATTTGCTAATAGGCAATGACCTCGTTTTGCCTTGTACTTGTTGTTGTTGTTGTTGCTAGTGTTCGACTTTAAATGTGTTACAAATGCCTCAACTAAGTTGTATATATGCATATAGTACTATATAGTATAATATATTGAGTATTTGGTATATATAGTGTGCACAATCAAAGCTGATAACGACGTAAGAATCTTTTGCCTTATCACATCGCGGGGTCTCGCTCTCGTCTCTTGGCTCTCTGCTTATCAGGCTTAAAGAATAATAGTGCTTATCTCTCTCGGTGGCGTATCCATATCTATACGGACTGCGGCAGCGGCACCTTTAGCACCACGTCTAAGCGTCGTCTTCTGTGGCAGACGTGACAGAATTTGCATGCGGCGATTAAAAGAGCGACGCGTATCGCAAATCTTCTGCTGCCCCGTCTTCTGCTTCTTGTCTCGCTCTCTCTTGACGACGACGATGATGGTGCTGAAGATGATGATGATGATAATAATGGCCATTTCACACACACACACACACACACACACACACATAAACAAACACAGACTTGCATCGAGCGAGTTGTTTACAAGCGATTTCCTAGTGTCATTTCCCATGTTCGCGCTGGCCAACGTTTCCGTCAGCCGTCGCAACCAGCCCCCCCCCCTCCCTTTACCAGCTTACCTGCCTCCTCCTCCTTGAGAACTGACAGTTTACACCTGGCACAGGTGACGGTCTATGACGACGCTGCAGCGACTTGCTTCACTGGTTCAGGTTCAGTTACTGGTTCTGCCTTTGCTTCTGGTTCTGGTTCTGCTGCTTCTTCTCCAGGTCTGCTTTCGTACCAAGTTTGTTTCCTTCCTATTTGCCTAACGGTTGCGTATCGCATTGAGCGGAAATTTGCGAGGAGGGGAAAGGGGTGCAGGGAGGTACTGCAACTGTAGTTACAGCCCCCTATTTAAGCCTACTTATAAGGTGCTGCTCTCCCTCTCTGTCCCTCTCTCTCTCTCTCTCTCTCTCAACACAATCATCTTTCTAATTGGCAGTGAATAAGAAACTCTGGACAACAATAAGATTTCCCATAATTGTTGGCAATTACCCATTAAATGATATGAATTTTGGTTTCCCATTCAATTTTTTATCAATTTTGCAAAATTGCAAAAATGGCATGGAATGAAAAAAGAAGGAATTTTCTCTCTCTTTACTCTTTACTGATTGCTTTGCTCCGGCGATAACAAACGATAATTTTGTTTGATGATTAAAACATTGTTACATTTTGCGAACTTGTTGCGTAGAAGGGGAGCAGTGAGGGAGAAAGAGTGTGAGAATTTTGACAAAAAAAGTAAAGTAAATTATGAATGGCATGAAGATTGAGAACTCAATTGAGGTTAGGTTAGTAAGTAGAATGATATTTGAAGAGCAGAAGAAGATTAGATTAGTTACTTAGATAGTAGACTGTAGTTTGAAGTCTTCATTACAGTAAGTTTGGTTGAAGTTTAGATGAAAAGCGGAAGAATTCAAATGGAAGCAAATTTCCGCATGAAATTCGAAGAGGAAACTAGTTTAGAGCGTCGATTTGTAATGTAAAATATTGCAGAAATGTATAATGTATCAATGAAGAATCATATGTAATAGATCTATTGTGATAAGGTCCCTTAACTGTGAAGTTAGAAAGTTGTTTGAAACATTCTAAATAGAAGAAAGCAGTTTAAAGCATCGATTGAGGTTGGATTAGTTTTGTAGAAGAGTTTTTACAAATATTTTGCAACATATTAACAGAGAAAGTTTGTGAAAATTGACAGAAAAGTAAAATGAATCAAGGTAGAATCGTATTTAAAGATAAGATTAATTTGGAACAAGGTTTTACTTAGTTTCTTTAACTATAGCAAACTCTCTACGCTGTCTTTGCTTATCAATGTTATTTGCATATGGAAATCTGCACTTAAATACGCAAGTTGCAATTGCAGACAAACCCCATTCTATCCCTCTCTTTGCCTCTCCCTCTTGCTGTTGTTGGTAACCTTGTTGCACTTGCAATGGTTTCAGTTTCTAAACGGTTTTTGGTTACACCTTTTGCACTTGTCAGGCACCAAATTGATTGACAGCAATTGTAATTGGAGCAGCAACAATTGCAGTCAGTGTACGCTTTATGCAACTGGCTGGAGAATCGCACCGAGCCGAATTGATATATCTCTCTGTCTCTCTCTCTCTCTCTCTCTCTCTGTCTCTTTCACTAGGCGTGGCAAGTGGTAAAAATGTTGAAGGTAAATCCTGATAACTGTCGTGTCTGACTGGAACTATCTGCCAAGTACTTTCACAAGCAACACAGCAGCAACAGTAACAACAATAACAACAAACTTGTGTTAGATTTGCGTGCTGCAGCTGCCTTTATTGTTAATGTTGCTGCTGTCGCTGTTGTTGTTGTTGTTGCTGGCGTTGTGCTGGGTGGGTGTTTTGAATTTCAACGGCTACTCGTGTTGAGCGTCGAGCCAAAAGCCGTCAAGAGAAATTCTAGACGTTTTACACGTCAAATGTGGCTGCTGCTGTTGTTGTTGTTGCTGCTGTTGTTGCTGTTGCTGCTGCCGCCTGTCAGTGCGCATGAGTGAACATTGAGCCGTGTGTCTAGCTATGTTAGAGCTGAGCAACACAACAAAAAAATAAAACCAAAACAAAACAAACAATAATAGCCGCGGCTGCAACAGCAGCAACAACAACAACAACAACAACAAGAGCAACGTCGACAACGACGTCAATTGTAAATTTCGCGCGACATGGCGGCAAATGCAACAGCAGCAGCAACAACAAAAACAACAGCAACAGCCCCCAAAGCGGAACAACACCCCAGCCAAACCGCCCAACTGCCTCTTGCCCTGTTCTGCCTCTTGCCCCTGCCACCTTCTCGCTTAGTACAACACGTCAACGGCATTTGTTCGTTGTAAATGATATTGTCGTCACACGAACACACACACCAACACACACCAACACACACACACACAGCCGACTTGGCTGCAAGTTTGGTTGTTGCTACTTATGCCTCAATGTGCTTCAAGACAGCGCAATGACGTCGTCGCCTCGATACACTAACAAACATTTGCATTAAGCTCGTTACTTCAGCACCCTACACAATGTGTAGGGCATATGTACTGTGCACAGGCACATGATAGACTTGAAGAGGCAGTGCTGAAAGCAATGTGAAAATGTATTGAACAGGTTGCGGAAATCATTATAACATAAATAAATATAATAGTCAAAGTATTTAAAAGTATTTAGTTGAAGTAAAGAAAGAATTTAGATTTGCAAAAGAAACATAATAATGAAAGTATAGTACTTAAAATAAAGAAGGAATTGAGTAAAAGGAATGAAGAATAGTAGTTCTATAAATGAATTATATATAATAATAAAAATGCATCTATATTATTCAAAGTAAAGCAAGAATGGAGTAGAAATGATCTAAATAAATAGCAGATTTATTAAATAAATATAATAAAATATAATGCAAGTACCACTAAAGAACTAACCGGACTATGGTAGAATAACATTAGCAAAAAGAATTTATAAATGCATATATACATACTATGTGCACCTCTACAAAGATCTTTCAATAAGGAACTTCTTAAATATTGAAATTCTTCAAATTCTTCTTCAGAAAAAGTCAGCCAAACATCATTGGAATCAATTATAATAATTTTAAATGATTTTTTAATAGAAAAAACTGAATTTTTTGCATAATATGTTAGTATTAAGTAGTATCCATAGTTTAATGTAGCAGGTTTAGACAGATTTCAAATATATACCTTACTTTTGAAATGTTTTTCGTAAATTACCCAAGGGTAGGGTGTACCTTTCCTTTCCTTCTCCATCTCACTCACTTTCTGAACTCAGCTACCCTCTTGTGCACTCCGTGTCTTACCTTAATTTCATTGCAATCCCTTGTAGCGCAACTGAGATTCGTTGCAATTTGTTTTTTCACTCTTCATCCTCTTCATTTTAGGTGTCTTGCCTTGCCCAACGTTGTTGTTGTTGTTGTTGTCGCAGGGAACTGAACTATAAAAAGCGCGGCCAGTTTGCATTGTTGTCATGAGCCTTCCTTCTCCCCCCTCTCCCCTCTCCCCACCCGCTTTTGAATGTAATGCAACCCTCAACAACAGTAGCAGCTTTACTGCTGCCCCCTCCCCTCTCACTGCAGACGTTGCTTTTGGGTTCGTTTTTAATTGGCGCACGCAAATTGCGCGCACATAACCTCAAAGACTGAATATGCCAGCGTCATCTCCCCTTCTTGCCCCCTCTCTCTTCTACTACATTGCACCCGCTGGCTGCTGTTGTTGTTGTTGATGACGTCGGGCAGGCACGCGACTTGTGCTAATGAAACATTAGAAGCTGACAAGGCGTTGTCGAAGACGCGACTCGTCTGCGCGGGGGGTTAAAGGCGTGATGCAGGGGTAGCGGGGGGGAGAAGGCGGTTTAGGAGGTTCGTCTACTTGGGGGTGTAATTATAACGTAACGTGCATTTAACAATTCTGGGCTAACGTTGTTGCTGTTCTTGCAATCAACGAAATGTTTGACTGACGCGCAGTCATTCTATCTCCCTCTCTCTCTCTCCCCCTCTCTCCAACTCCCTCTCTCTCACTCTGTCTCTCTGTATCTGTCTCTCTCTCTCTCTCTCTTACGCTTGCTTTTGCGCTGTTGTTTACGGAAATATTGACGCAACAAAGCAAAGCAAAGCGAGCGACCTCTTTATTGCCCCCCCTCCCTTCCCAGCGACCACTACAGACCCCGCCTCCCTTCTCCCCCTCTCGCTCTACACACCTTGTGGCTTAGCTGGCGCACTTGACGCCGCATTGTGCAATCTATTGACTTTTTACACGTGACAGGCGACTTGAGAAATCTCTCTGTCTCTCTCTCTCTCTTGCTCCGGCGCGCGCTCTCTGTCGGCTTTGGTCAAGTGTCTGCGGCGTCGTAGCCAGTACGTAAACGGCCAATGCGGCGCAATGCGTCAACTGTTGCGCCTTGTCGTGGCAATCCCTGTCTTATCAGACACACAAAAGTGCCGCAACAACAACAGAAACAACAACATTATTATAAGTCACATCATTATAGGATGTATTGATAGTATGTACTTACATACTTGAAGAGTGTAAATATTGTTTTGATGACACACTGATCATTTCCAGTAGCTTAAAAATGGCAAAAGGAAGCAGTTGCGATTCTATACAGTGTTTATAAATATGCATATATCATTGTACACTCCATCAGTGGCTCAGTTTTAAATATATCCTAATGAAATTTGACATATTACATCTCTCTTATTGTTCCATATAATTCAGTTGATGTTGACTATTCTACACATCAAATATATATCTTTCAGCTTATAAATCAGGCTTGCAATTTGGTCTTTTTCAATTTACTTCAAATAAAGAGGGTTTGGAAAAATACTAAAGCAAACTTTAGTTGCTTGAAATAGTAAAACAAAGTGTCACTCAATATGATAGCTGGAGTTCCTATAGTCTTTCAGATCTGCGTGTTCATGACAATGTAAACTCGGCACTGTTCATGAATGTATACATAAAGTATAGTTTGAAATACTACAATATCTTCCGCTTCTTATATACATGATTGACTATAATACCCTAACTTAGCATCGACTAAAAACGTATAAAAACCTGTAGCATTTTTGAAAAAATTACCACCAAATTGAGATGATCTTTCTGCTGTAGTTAAATAATAATTGGATGACTATATAACATATGCTACATTCCATTATTTAATCTTCCGCTAACTCTTTACAAGTCTTGTCAAAATTAAATACAATTATAAGAAATATACGAACAATAAGTGAAGTCTTATGCCATCAACTGCAAGAGTATAAAACCTTCGACATAGTCAAGCTTTCTGTCTTGTCATTATCATCCTCCTCTGCGTCTTCATCTCCTCTTCATTCTCCTCTTCATTCTCCTCTTCTTGTATGTAAGTGTTGCAAGGGGTCTCTAATCAAATTGCAGTTTTGAACTTGATTCGCAAAAAAAAAAGAGACTCAACCCAACTTGCAGTCAGCCTGTTGGCAATTATTTGGGCCGCATAAACCGGTTGCCAATTGCCAATTGCACCAACTACGCGTTGCCAATTGCAAGTTGCCAACAGCGCAGCGGCGACGGCGGCAGCAATAGGCCAAAAATGTTGGCCAAAACACAAATTTGTGGGCCAATGCTGCAATTGTTGTAAGTGGCAGTTGCAGAGAGAGAGAGAGAGAGAGAGAGAGAGAGATTCGAGATGAATAAAAGTAGAAAATTTGGAAATTTATTAAGGGGAAAATAGTTTGAAATTTGAGTAAAATAAGCACAAATTGTTTTTAAGATTGAATTCAATATGCTATAATGAAAATTACTTCTATAATTTATAATATGAATCAAGTTAGATGTGAGTAAATTGTGTAAGTTTAATTAATAAACTCACAACGCAAAATTACAAACAAAAATTAAAAAATAAATAATATGAAACAAATTTTTTGCAGCTACTGTAAAGCCCCAAAAGAAACGACAAGCAAAACTATTTAAGCTACATTAATTGTTGCATGCAACATTTATTTTGGGCCTGCTGCTGCTGCTGCTGCTTTTTTTTTGTTGCTGTTGCACGTTGTAATTGCAACTGCAACAAGTTGTTGCCATTGCCATTTAAACCAATTGCAGCCACTGCCGACAACAACGACGACGACGACGACACGCCCCCATTGCGACTGCCGCCTACTTGCGCCTCAATTATGCCAATTGCAGTTGCGCCGCCATGACCTTAAAAAGGCAACATGGAAATGTCTGCCTCACCTGCCCCACATGCTGTGGCAACTGCCACTCGGCGACATCGTCGTCTCGAGTTATGCAACTCTTCAGGCGGCAGCCGTTTTTTGGCTAAAAATATTTTAAGTGGTTTTGGCCAACATTTAGCTAAGGTTGTCGCGCTTCGCATTTGACCCACTCAGCTGCAGCAGCGGCGTCGCCGTCGCTGTTAACTGCCAATGGCAATTTTCTATTTGCCATTTTCCATTTATTCCGTTTTTCCAGTGCGCGCATTTTCCAGTTAATTATGCCGCACATTGTTGCCAGTTGCTGAGTTGTCGAACAGCCGGCAACCTTGTCCAGTTCTGTGGTCAGGAACTCGGCAAACACCCCCTATCCCCCACACCAGACAGACACCCACCTACATACGGTAAAAGCCACGTAGCTCATGTGAAATTCTCGCGAAATTCTCATGAAATTCGTTTGAAAATTATTCATACTTTCCTGCCGAGTTTTCTTTTTCAGTTTTTCCCAAAATGAAAATATTTTGTTCATTAACAAAAAGAGGCGACACAAAAAAAGTAGGAAAAAAATTTGCGCAGACATTTAATGTGAATGTGGGCGTGGTCCACCGCGTCGACGACAAACAATTTCAACTGCCAAAAAAAGAGAGAGACAAAAACGAGCGAGTGAAATAATTTTTGAGAAAATATGCCGAAGTGCAAACAAGCATAATATTTAAAATTTATGGGAATTTCGCTTGACCTTCTCTAACTCTAGGCATATTAGCTAAGGGTAAACTTGCAAAGCTTGGTAAGAAAACTAAGAAGGACGTAAGAAAATTTTGTAGCCACTTTTAAGCTTCATATTAGACCTATTTTTATAAAAATTTAAACTATTTTAAAAAAACATATGATATTGGTTAAAATAGAAATCAATAAGTGTAGGAATCGAGGAAACGTATAGATTACATTTGTAACTATTTTGTATTAAAAGAAATTCATATTAAACCTATTTTAATACAAATTTAACCTATTTTTAAGTTTGGTTAAAATAGAAAACAATAAGTGAAGGAATCGAGGATACTTATAGAATATGTTTCAAACTCTTTTGTATTAAACGAAATTTCCTAAATCTTTCCAAATTTTTGCTTTCTCTAGCCTATTTCTTAGCACATTCCTTCTGTGGCATACTCTCTGTCTCTCTCTTTCTATCTCTGTCTCTCTTTGTCTCTCTCTTTCTCTGAAGATTCTCTATATGTTTTAGGTCTATGCCTTGCCCATTTTCATGTCTTGTCAGCAACAACTAGCCATCGTCTTCGTCGTCGTCTTTGCTGTTATAAATAGCCAGTAAAATAAATCAAATTTATGTGTGAACTGGTAAAATTGAGAAAACGAGAGAGAGAGAGACGGAGATAGATATATTGAGATAGAGAAAGACAGAGGCAATATAGGCACAAGGAATAAGCACATTATCTATAAAATCCTAAATGCGTATCTAACACACAAGTCGTGAGACTGATTTACCAATATTCTCTACGTATACGTAATAATAGTTTTATATGCCTTGTGTTCTATACTTTTAATGACTAAATTCGATCCGCTTGAGTGCCCCTCTACATACATATAATATATAGTATCTCTCGATCTCGATTTATCCTTTATCTGCGGCAATTTTGCCTTCTCTATCGCCGCGCATTAATCTCAAGCGAAAAACGCAATTAAACCGTGTGTGCAATGGGCCCCTTTTGCTTTGCCTCCTCAGGCAGTGGTAATTTTTAATGATGGTTTTATCTTGTGCACCCTCTTGTTCCTCTCTCTCTCTTTCTTTCTCTCTCTCTCTCTCTCTCTCTCTCTCTGTGCCTTTCTCTCCCCTCTCTTTTGCAATTTTTAATTGCAACGCATGGCAAATATTGACGAAAGTGCGTGACGCCCCAACCAGTTTGGACCTTAGACAAGTAGCATAGGTAACAAGAAGTAGTAGATGAAGAAGAAGAAGACGTAACAGGACAACCCCTGCGCAAATGGTTCTTCTATCTGCTTCTTCGCAGCACACACACAAAAGCCACAAAAGGCAACCCCAAAAGACAAAAGTAAATTGCGTTGCCTTTCAGTATTGGAGAGCAGAAAAATGCGTAGCATGCGAAACAAAGCAACACCTTGGAACCTTCTGGTACTGGAGGGTTGCTGCAAGGAACTATAGAGTGAATGCATATGTATATATATAGTTAATGTCTTCTTTGTTTGTGTGCGTAAGTAACTTAGGGTTGATCGTTAGGTAATATAAAAGCTTGACATGACATAAACAATTTGACAGGTTTA
The DNA here is from genome assembly GCA_018901815.1 of Zaprionus lachaisei. Lineage (NCBI taxonomy): Eukaryota > Metazoa > Arthropoda > Insecta > Diptera > Drosophilidae > Zaprionus > Zaprionus lachaisei. The sequence continues at coordinate 3,671,113 of JAEIFI010000109.1, forward strand.
TGGAAGACATTCCTATTATAAAATCTAGATAAGAGTTCTTTGGAAAAGAGTTTTTGAAAGAGATTCCTAAATCCAGATCAGAGTTGTTTAGGCACTTTAATTAATGAGGTCTTAGTTTCAAAAACATTTTAAAACTTTTGAATGAAAATTCGTTTAATTCAAAAAGATTCTATGAACTTTATATACATTCGATGTAATAAAATAATTATATTTTGATGATATATAATCTTCTCTAGTTTATCGTATATATATTACCTTATTTCTTCATAGATCAAAGATAAGTTATTTTGAGAAAGAATGCAATAACATACTATGACAATGTTCTCTTACTTCTCTTTGTAACTTGGATATACTAATAAAAAGTTGTGATTATTATGATTATAATGTTCTGCTACTTTTAAAGCGTCCCTCGCAGAGCAGTTAAGCATTTATGTATATCATTTCTTTATAGACTCAGCTTAGCTTAGGGCATTTGCTTTGTTATTGTTTTCGATGTAGTTGGGGCAGCAGGAGTCGCCTTCTCAGGTAGCTGGCCAACGCAATGCGTTACGCAATGTGCGAGTAGTCGCCTTCTCCCTCTCCCTCTCTCTTTGTCTCCCTCTTTCTGTATTCCTTTGGGCTCTCCCTTCCGTTTGCTGCCAGAGTTCATCAACTTTTGTACGGCACTTTTGTGCTCCCCCTCGGAGCAAAGTTGAATTTATTAGATTTTTGCACTCGTCTCTGGGTTTATCCTGACATAAGATCTGCACACACACACACATATACATGTACACACACCCACACACTTTGACGATCCCCCAAGCAATGTTTTTGGGTCTCTTCCCTTTTACAAACATCGCCAGTTGTTAGACCAATGTTCAATAAATGCGACTTGGCAATGTCTAGAAAATCCTTGAAAGGTTAAAGACTTTGTCCCAAGCAGGACACCCAGTAGATGACGTCGTCGGGGTCGCAGTCGTCAGAGCTAAACTCGGTTAGCTAACCTGCTGCGGTCGCTGCCCCTGGCCGCCTTCTGCTCTTGCTGTCTTTGCTGGCTTTTGCTTTGTTAGCCGACTCTGTTCACGTTTCTGTCGCTGTCGCTGTCGCTGTTGGCTGCGCTGTCAGCGTTGCATTGTTGTTGCGCTTCTGCTTCCTGCTCTCGCCCAGCTCTCAAGTTCCTTTCAATGACAATGCGTGCTCTCGCTCTATCTCTCTTGCTCTCTCTCTGTGCCAATTGAGAGGGCCAACATGTCATCGTCTTCGTCATCGTTTGTGCTCCTCTTTCTCTTACTTATTTCACTGCTGCACCTCCTCCTGCTACTGCACTTTTTCCTCCTCATGCACCTTCTTCTGCTGCACATTCTCCTGCTCCACTTTCTGCTCTCCCTCCCTTCCTTGGTGCGTTGTACTCATCTGCTGCAGCTTTAACTCCTTTTGCTCCCGGCTTGGCTTTCATTAGAAACGCTGCTTTTTCTTTTCATCTGCAATTGTTAGGTTATGTACGCTCGGGCACTTTACAGTTAGGGGACGCACAGCTGCAGCAGCTTCTAACTCCTCCCTAACTGTCATTAGAGATGGGCACGTGACAGAAATAATACTTGGATCATAAAAGTGCGCTGCCATTTCCGCTTTTGTGCGCTGCAAATTGAGTTTTACAAACAATTTATTGGCAGTTCGGAACGTGATTTTGATGGTAATTTCCTTATGCAGTAACATGTATAGCACTTTTAGTTCAGCTTAAGGATTTGTGCAGCAATATGGGATTATGGTAAACAAGAGTGTTAACAGGATTTCAACTGAATGACTGAATGATAAACAATTGATGGTTTAGTAGTTTCGAGATTTATTCAGAATATGTTTGTTAACATTTATAAGTTACGTATCTACTGTGGTTGATACTAAGTTATCGTAAGAGAATGATACAACTATAAAAAAACAATATCGATAAATAAAATATATATGAATATCTATGTAAATAAGTATTTTAAGTAAAGTGTGATTGGCAAATAGAGTGCGTTGTCAGATCATCATAGCATTATATTCAGAAATATTACTATATTAATTATTATAATTATTATCATATTTTTGTCCATCTAAACGAATCAGTTCTGCAGAACATATCTGTAGAAGTTATAAAACTAATATTTTGTGGTGTTATTTAACAATTTACTTACGTTTTTTTTACGTCATTTGAATTTCATAATAATATTCAGTATTACAATCATATTTTTAAACTATTTTAAAGTTGGATTTCAGCCGAACATTTTATAAATATGTAACAAAATAGTTTAGGCTGTTACTAAAAAGAGTTGATGTTACTCTAAAGTTTTTGTAAGGATTTTGGGTCGTTATTTTAACTTATGCAAACTTCCTAAGGCTAAAGATTTTCTTCGCTTAATACGCTGTACTTTATAAATATATTGTAAAATACAATACTTATGCGATGACTCATCGTGTACTATGTTCCGATTAACGCATAGAAAACGTTGGAAAATTCGATGACTCATCTGTTCTGCTATTAACAAGCGTTATCTTTTGGAAAATTCTTAAGTAACTCAAAGATATCTCAATTCTTAATTTTCCTACGAAACGAGAAACGTCAAAATCTTCATAAATATTGACAGAAACATGTTTTATGCATGTGCTGAGTGCGAAACACTGCGTAAATACTTGAGATACTACTACTGCGGGCACACTCCGTTTATCCGTTAGATGGGTATCTGCGTATCTGTGAGATACTTTGGCCAGCTGTGAATTAGTGTCGACTATGTCGACGCGTCGTCGTAGCCTGCGAATTAATGCCGCCAACATAAATTATAAATTAAGACAATTTTTAATTAAAACATTTCGCTGGGTTTTTTCAACTAGCCTTGGCGGGACAGAGACGCACAAATAGGGAGCGTGAGAGTCAGAGAGGGAGAGAGCAAGCAGACGAGTGAGACTTTGGTTCTGTTGTTGTCTGGTCTTTGGCTTTTGCGTCTCATTTGCTTTGCTCTATTTGCATTTCGACTGAGTATATATAGGCAAATATACAGACAGTTATATAGGTATATAGAGATCTGTATATCTGCATATTTATGAATATTAGTAGTATGTATCTCTTGGTTTCTGCTGCTGCTGTCGCCAGTTGTTGCGGACAATTGGCTAAGCGCCAATGATTTTTGATACACTTTTCCTACTGTCAATCGCCTCATGTTTTGCTGCGCTATATCTCTGCTTTAGCTACCATAATGACAGATTATAAAATGAAATTTACATTTGAAATTTGAACTAGAATATGTTTTAGATTTATAATAATCTAAGGGGGAATTGAATCGTAGCATGCTGGAAAAGTGCAGAATTATGTAGTTATTAAATTGCTTGTGACTCGTGGCATATTGCAAAAGAAAATACAAATTAAATGATCTTCATTTTATTTTATTTTGCATATTATTATTTTATTAGTATAAAGAGATGCCTTAGCTATAACCTTAGGAATATCAACTTGTTACTTCTCCTGTTCTACTTATTCTTCATCAATATAGATCTACACTTAGTTAGGATATTTGTCAGTCGTTGCATTAGCTTGTTTTCTCTTTCTAGTTATTGTTATTATTATTTGTATAATATATTTGTATATTTGCACTCTTTTTTTCTCTCTCTTTTTGTTGCTACTTTGCGGCTGTTTCTGTTCGTTTTATTTGTTTTTCGCTTATCGATAAATTTTTATTTTTGTCTGCTCGTCGCGATATCGTCGCCAATTTTTTTTTCGTTTTAGTTATTTTTCTGTGTTTTGCTCTAATATTATTATTATTTTTTTCGCTCTGCGCTCTTGCTTGATAAGAAAATTAATGCCATATCTGGAAGAATGCTCCCATTGTTGTTGTTGTTGTTCGCGTTACTGATAAGATTCGCTCGGCTTGTTTGCTGTTGCGTTAGTCGGAAGAGACTTACGACAGACGTTGACTGCCTTCAAGCCATCAGCACTTGTTAAGGCAATCCAAAGCGAATAGTATAACATACTATATATATTTCTATATGTATATGGATTATATAGCTCCACATTTCATTGAGAAAACGCCGCCCGCCTCGGCTGAAGGTCAACGCGACGCGCTGTCATCACTTGACACTCTTCGCTCGCTGCTGCCAAATGGGCCGCATCAACATTTGCTTTCTCCCACTCTTTACCACCTCCACTGCTCTCCCCTACCCTCGTTTTTCCTCTTCTAAATCTTCCTCATAGCTTGTTTTTCTTTCCTCTACATTCAAAAAACTAATTATGCGTATCGTGTAGGGTGGCGGGGGGCGTGGCATTCACTCGACTGTGCAGGCGTTAAAGATCAATGGGCAGAAGTATTAAATATTGTACATATGCCATTATGACCTTAAGGTCAGCTTATCTATATATGTATATATGTGTGTGATGGGGTGGTCTCATAGCAAGTCACCCTGTACATTTCTAATTGAAATTGCAACGCCAAATGTGGTTGGCAATACAAAGTGTTTTGCTTATCAGCGAACTTTGAAATTTGTTGGGTGATTAGAGGAAGAGAGGGTGAGTGAGAAAGAAAGAGGGAGAGTGGAGGAGAAGATAGTGAGTATATGTATTTTATTGCTTGTAAAAATTATGAACAGCTCTCGACAGGCCACTTGGCTTGCCCTACGAAACTTTAAAGATTATTTAGTATATAAGGTATTATAGCTTATAGTGTAGTTACGTATAGTTTGTGGAGTAACTGAAACTAAGATAGCGTATGTTTAGGCAAATAAAAGAGTATTTCTCACTATTTGTTTATTTGTTATGTTGACTGTATTTTTTAGCACATTTCTTACGTAATGTTTAGGCCGAGAGAGATGTTCATCTTTGTAAAGTGGTTTTATTCCTGAACGGAATTTGACTAGTCATATATGTACATACATACATATATATATACATATATATATATACATACTATATGTACATATGTACATAATTACGAACTGTATATCTTTGCTGTTACTAAGCGAATTACTTGTGGTTTGAGCATAATCAAGTTGCTTTATCAGTTCTCTGTGAGAAAAATGTGTGAAATACTTATGTGGATATTTCACAGAAATATTACGATGTTATAAAGTGATAAATTAAGTAATATAACGAATGTTTTGCAGTGTCTAGGTATATTGAAAGTACAACTTAATGTTAGTATTTAATTAAATTGAAAGATTTCTTCGCTTACTTCAACTAACTATTCTCTATCTTTGTTCTTCTCTTGCAGGTATGTTGTACTTCAGTCGAGCTGACTTGAGTGAGGAATCTCAACTCTTTCCTGCAGCTAATCCATGAGGGTTGTTAGACAACTGTTTAAGTATACCCTTGGCTTGACTGCGCCTGCAACAATTCATCATGCAGACTGCGTCTTTGTCTTCATCTCCATTGCCTGCAACATCTCTTGCTATATTTCCCTCTCCTACAGCGACTCTTTATGCATTTTCTGTTCCATTTCCCTCTCATTCTCCTGCTCCATTTCTAGCTCCAGCTTTAGCTTTGGTCTTAACTCCCGCTGCATCTTCTTTTCCATCTTCGTCTCCTTCAGCATCTTCAATTCCCTCTACCTCTACCCGTTCCCACTACTTCCATTGCTCATTTTCCTTCTACTGTGTTTCCCTCTCCCTGCTGCCTGTTCCATTTCATCTTTCATTTTCTGCTCCAGCAACTTCTTTTCGCAGTCAGAGCTCTGTCTCGGGCTCTGTCCGCGTGTCATTTGCACAAAATGACAGTTGCCTGGTACATTTCCGGTTCTAAATGCGTAAGTCTAGTCAAATTAAGGCAAAACTTTGTTTGCCTCCATCGACCAAAGACGGAGACCAAGTGAAAGATAAAAGTCGCGAGCTGCTTAAGGCGGCATCCTCCTGCTGCCTTCCACCTCCAGTGGTGTCCAGCTGTCCAGTCTGTCTGGCCATTGCCATTGCTCATCTGACATGGCTGGCACTTAGTGCAAAACACCTGCTCATCTTGCTGCATAAAGAAACTGCCTGCTGCCTGCCTGCCAGTCTTGTTGCATGGAAAATGTTGCAATTAGATAAGCAGAAATTGTTATGTTGACATTAAAAAATAAACGTCAAGTTGAGGCTGCAACATTGTTATTGCCACGCCCAGCTGGCCTGCTGTAGCAGGCCAATCTGAGCGTTATTCTAATTCGTGTTGGCAGCGTTTGGCTGCCACTTGCAATTTGCAACAACATCCTCAACTGATGATCCCCAAGTGCAACATGGCGTGTGCCGTCCGCTTGCAGATCATGATCACTTATCCCCTTTCTTTCTCCCTCTTCTGCCCTCTCTCTCTCACTCTTCCCGCATTTGCAATTAGTTTGCAATTGGGCCGTGAGACGGAGTGCATAAAAAAAAAGTCGCCAGCTCATTAAGCTCGACACCAGCGCAGAGCAAACGCCAGCGGGCACCACCAACAACAATATTAGCAGCAACAACTATCACTCATAACAGCAACAACAGCAACAACAACAACAACGTGTCAGCTCGCTAAACGTGAAATACACGAAATGAAATTACAAGTTCCGCTTTTTGGCTTCGGTTTTTGGTTTCGGTTTTTTTCGGGCAGCTTGCGGGCGCTACGACAATTTCGTCGCCGCTTTGCTGTTTTAGTAACCCAAATGTTGTTGTTATTTCTTTTGCCATTGTTGTTGTTGCTGTTGCTGTTGTTGTACTGCTGCCTGTGCTTTGCCCGCGGCTAGCCGCATGTGTCTTAAAATACCCCGTAGAAGCGCGTCGATGGTTTCTGCTGATGATCATAAACAAACGCGATTATGACACTGTGCGCACAGTGGTATCAAATGATGAATGATCAACAAAGATTGTGTTTACTTTGCAGAGGTTTATATATATTTTAAACAGAGTTTGATATGCACTAAGGCAGATTGCTCCATTCGCATTAATGTATATATGTCTGTACAATATATATATTCTTGATCCATCTGTTAGTCTATCAGTTTCTCTGTACCTATATAGTATATACATATGTATATGTATGTATTGTATACTTTATATATATGTTTATGTATGTACAAATAATACATATACATATGGTATAAACTATATGTATATATATTCTTGATTTATTCGTTTGTCAGGTAGTCTTTCAGTTTCAAATAAGTGAAAATAAACCAAATGTAAATAATATATCGAATATATTTCAAGTAAATTATTGAATTTTTTTTGTTTCTCAAGATATCTTATATTATATCTTATCATATATGGTATCTCTTTTAAAACATTCGGAATATATTAGTAAAATTTCATTAAAATATGAGTACTATAACATTTGATTTTTATAGTATTAATCATTCAACAATGAATAGTTGCTTACAAAATTTAAGGGTGCAATAACTAGAATTCCTATTTAAACAGAGCTGAATATCCTTATGTATTATATGTATATGATATATACATTATTCATATATAAATATATAATATATACATTTAAGATATATAAAAAGTGATGGTTCTAAATAGTTAAGCATGCTGTAGGCAAGTTTTCTTTCTTATTCCGACTATTGTCGACTATTGTCAACTTGCGCTTGTACATTTTATAGCTTTTTTTCACACTGCTGTCCCACTGTGCCGCCTGTCGTGGAGCTTGGACAATTGGCGACGCCGTTTGGCGGTCGCTGCGTGTGGGTCTCTCAAAATCAGCGTTTAAAAGTTAATAATTTTTATTGCCTGCCAGTTTGTAGTTCTTGTTGCTGCTGTAGTTGTTGTTTTTGTTGTTGTTGTTACTGGCTATGCCGAGAAGCGGGCCGAGAGAGCCCACGATGATAATGCTAATGGCGTTCGCTTGTGTTGTGCTGTGTTGCGCTGAGTTGTATTGTGTTGTGTTGGGTCATTGTCTGGTCATTGGCCGCGACGTCAAAGTTTTGCACACATCAACAGAAGGTGACGACGTCGATTCGCAATTCGCAACTGTCGAATTCGAGACATCGCAACGACATCGAATATGAAGTGAGGAGGAGCTTAGTTACAGCTTAAGGTGTTGCTTATTATGCTCGCCGCATGCCGCATGTGGCACGCCTCGTGAACCAAGTCCAAATCGAAATAAAATAAGAATACGAATACGCTGCGTTGTCCCCAGCTGACATTGATGCCAGTTTCCGCACAGTGCAAATGGCTTTTGGTTAATTAAAATATTTGCATATTTGCTGCAAGCAGTAGCAGTAGCAACAACAACATTTGCAACTGCAAGAACAACTCAATTCAGTGTGTCAATCAAAAGTTGCACTTGAAACAGCAACTGCGCAAAGTCACAGAGTGTGTAATTAACAAATAGAAGCAAAGAGACAGCGCAGCTATAGCTAGCGATGTGCATTGACAAAGCAAATATATCGATAAACATTTACTTATTTATTATTTATTTTTATTAGACATTTATTAATATTATTTGTGCATTATTGTACAAATATCGTTATTGATGTAGGAGAAAATTATCACATTTATTGTATTAAATTTATATCGATAATATCCAATGATATCGCGCAATTTTATATAAGTTCTAAAAGCGTTCACATGAGAAATTATTAAATATATTGTTATAAAATATCGTGCTAAGGCGCATCGATAAACATATATTTATTTTATATTTTTGAATCTTTAATATTTATACTAATAATCGTTATTAGTAGTGGATTATTAAAAATATGTATATATGAAAATTGTTATTGAAGAAATTCAACACATTTTATAGTTTTCATAGTTTTAAATGGATATCGATAAAATCGAAAAAGGTCGTACATTAGAGATGAGAATATAGTCAAAATTCCATACAAAATATCTGAAATATCGTGCTAAGACAACATAATATCGACAAGCATGCCTAGCTACAGCAACAGAGCACAGATACAATTGTATCTGTACCACTGCAGCTGTAGCTGTATGTGCAAATTAGCGTTACAATTATCAATCGTCTGTGCTGGCAGCTGTCTGACTGAGCTGACCAAATGCTCCAGTCATTCAGTCTGTCTCTCTGTGTCCATCAATCTGGCCCCGCTTGCTGTCTTTATTCATTCAGTTTGCCGCAAACTTCATTGTCGGCTACGGTTTCGGCTCGCGCTTGATAAATGGCCTTCCAGCACAAGAGAGTCTGCTCTGCTCTCGCGTAGTACATTCATCTAATGTACAGTTTCATTCTTAAGACTCAACTTCAAGTCGACGCGTTCGCGTTCTCGCATCCATCCGCCGCCCCTGTATGTCCGTCCGCTTAAAGCTTTCATTGATTTCAAGTTCAGTTTATCATCAATCAATGCGTGACAACTCGACAATGCTACAGCAGCCATAGCTATGCTCTATATGGAATACTATGCTAAAAACTTATGACATAAAATTAACCTTTTGCAACTTTTACGATACTCACGAAACTTGTCGAGTTATAAGAGGAAGATAAAATTGAAATTGGGTTCTATTTTTGGCAGGTAGTTGGAGAACCTGCTATAAAGCCTTAAATTGAGTATTATTAACTTTATATGTACTTGTCATAAAACGACAAGAGACAGTTTATGATTGATTGAAATGGAACTTGAAAAAGATATAAATATATGAGCATGAGGGTAATAGATGAGGTGCCTTACTCAAGGGTATTTGAACTTTGATTTGTTGAAGTAAAATGTATCTTGGGGTATAGAGCAGGATTGATAATACGTGCACACAGTGCTATATACAATATGACTACAATAGAAACCAACTCAATCTCAAAACATGACACAATATTGTTGGTACTTATCGAATTGAATTTGAATAAATAAAAAAAGAAATAAAAAGACATCTATCGAAATATAGAAGGCATAAAATATAACTCATAAAATTTAAATACTATAGTCAATATTATACAACTTATCTGCTAATATTGATTGATATCAAGGTTCTGCCTTATCCAACTAAAGTTGTCCATACTAAATGATGTAACAAACCGATTAACGTAGTCGATGTAACCTTATTAATTTATATAATACTAATAGGGCAAGAAATCAAGCGCGTGCAAGTGTTGTATGTATATTTGATCGGGCTATGAACCTAGTAGGGGCAGTTAGACGTGAAGTGGGAGAGAGTACGGAGGGGTACCCTCTGTCAGCTTATTCCGCAGCACGTCTGGCGCGTAAAAAGTGCTCGACGCCAGACACTAGAAATGTTTGCTAAACTATCGTAATGTGCAAAGATACAGATACAGATACAGGGAAAGAGACAACTACAGCTACAGCTAAAGATACAGATACAGATACAGATACAGATACAGAGACAACTTCAGCTACGATCTACGGGCAACGGCTACTCATAGATAGTTGATTGCATAGCTAGGACAGGGGTACGGACGGGCGATTGGACAAACCGAGGAATATGTAAACATCAAAGCATCTGTCTGGGGTTTGGGGTCTGCCTTGGTGTCTGATCGGAATCGTTGCGATCGCCGCTACGTTAAGATCGACAACTCGACTGAGTTCTGTCTCTTTCTCTCTCTCTCTCTCTCTCTCTCTCTCTCTCTTGCTCCACTGCGTGCTTTTTTTTTTTTGTTGTTGTTTGATTTGTTGCCTCTTCTTTTGGCGCAGTTTTCCATCAAAGTGCAAAAATAAACAAAAGCATGTGCGAGACAGACGACAGAGAGCAGCGAGACAAAGGGAGGGAGAGAGAGAGAGACTGTGAGGAGACTCTGGCACAATGAGCTGCCTTTCTACCGAGTTTTGTTTCTGTTTCTTTAGCTTCTAGTTTTTGTTGTTCAGTTTTTTTTTTCTTGTTTGCTTTGCTAATTTATTTTCGAATATGATGTAGAGCTTTTAAAATAAACAAGAAGCGGGCACAAAACAAAACTTTGACACCGACAAGGAACAGACAGAGCGAGCAGAAGAAGCAGTAGCAATGAAAGGGATGGCAAGAGTAAAGAGTGGGCAACTGTTGTTGCTCTGCTGCGTTGATTAGATCGACGAATTGACGTGCATTGCGCATACGTCGCGTTGACCGATAACAAACCCGAAACGACCAAGGTCAACTCGCATATTTCGCTCAACTATTTTGGCCATTTTGTCTCTTAACTGTTTATTTTATTCAAGGTACTTTTCCATGCGATAAATGAGAATAATCCGTAGTCTCCCTCTCCCCTCTCCCACCTCCCTGCTTGGTGTTTCAGGTGCTAACAATGGCGCTAATGAATGACACGTTTCCCAAATGCCGCAACTCCAGTTTCAGTTTGCAGACATGCAACCAGCGCGTGGTTAAGCAAAAGAATTCCGCAGGGGGAAACGGAGCAGGGCACAAAAGGAAATTGGCAACAAAAAAAAAAAGAGCGACAGACAGACTCGGGCACAAACAGATGGCTAATGACCAAAGCCCAATTCGAGTGACATTGTTTTTCGTTGCGGGACTTGCGCTACTCCAAAATAGTGTTGCGAAAGCCCCAAGGTTTTATCGGTTGTACTATTGTATAACTGTAATTACATATTTCTTATAATTCATGCAAGCTATCGATAGTTTTTGTGAGAAGAATGCAATAGTTTAATATTTATGCCCATCGATTATTATCGATAAGCGATTAATTTATATTTCTTTAATCAAAGTAACTAATATTCCATGAGTGCACATTTCCTATTGCCCTCATTCCACTGTGCCCAGCCTGGCACACTGGGCCCTCTCTCTCTCTCTCTCTCTCTCTCTTTGTTATCTACGCGATGCGATATATGCGATAATCAATCACCAGGCGACTACAATGGCGATGACGTCACACAGTTGCGGGTCATAATGGCAGGGCTCCCGCCGCTAGGTGGCGCCTCTGTCTAGACATTGTTGTGAGTTATCTGTCTGTGTGTGTGTGTGTGTCGATGCTTTATGTTAAACATGCTAATTGATATCGCGTAGCTGCTTGCTGTTGTTGTTGCTGCTTCTGTTGTTGTTCATGTTGTTGTTGTTATTGTAGTTTGTGCCTTTTGTTTAATTTGAAAATTGCAATGGCCTCAGCAACAGTTGTTGTTGCTGCTGCAATTTGCTTGCCTCCACACGCACATTCTAACAGTAAACGACGAGAGCAGCGACGCCATGTCTGCCAACATCAGCAAAAACGGGGCGTGGCACATTGACAAGAGTGTAGGAGGGCTTGAGAGAAGGAGGGGGGGGCGGGCAACGAACTTGCAGTGGCAGCATGAATATGAAAACGTATGCAAAATGAGGGGCAAATGCGTGCTACTTTTGCAATTTACAGATTGCGGCTGTCAAAGGGGGAGTGTCTAGGCGAGGGGGTGGAGGAGGAGAGGGAGAGAGGGTTGCTTGAGGGTTTAGCTGTGGCAGTGCGAGGGTTTTATATTCTCTTTTTTTTCATGGCATTGGCTTGTCAAAGCTTATTGTTGTTGTTGCTGTTGCTTTATTTATTTGTTCAACATTTTGTGCCCCTTGCAACAACTTCAAATTAATTGGCAAATGCGCGCAGCATTGCAGCCCACCTCCCTCCCCCCTGATTGTCATTAGAGGCGTGGCAGGCAGAATGCCTACGCCCACAACAATACATGTGCACATATGTATTTGTATCTGTATCTGTATCTGTATCTGTATCTGTATCTGTGTAAACATTTTTCATCATTTGCCTGGCTGCTGCTGTTGCATGCAGCACATTCGGTTGCATGTTGCAACGGCAGCTGCAGCAGCATTGACGCATCGCTTTGCTCTCTATCGCTATCTCTTTTTCACACTCTCACTAAGCTGTCTAAGCGCGCGAGTGTGTTTCTATGTGTGCGTGTGTTTGTGTGTGTGTGTGTGTGCTTTGCCCTGGGGCACTTTTCTTATTTATTTGCGTTATTTATTTCTTGGCGCTGCTTTCGCTTTTGGCAGCGCCAGACGCCAGCGTTGTTGTTGTTCTTGTTGCTGCTGCTGTTGTTGTTGCTGTTGTTCTTGTTGTTGCTGCTGTTGCTGTTGTTGTTGTTGCTGCTGTTGTTTGCATTTTGTGACAAAAATAAATGCGCTGGCATTAATTTGCTGTCTGCAATTTGCCAGTGGCCAGCGCAGTCCCTGCTTGCACCCCTTTCCCTCTCCCTCATCCTGTCTTCCTCTTACTCTTTTCCCCCTCTCTCTCTCTCTCTCTCCCTCTCTTACTCTTACTCTTCTTGCTGCAATCAGAAATTCAAGCGAAATGCAAATGTTTGACAACGAACTTTTCCCCAATTCTCTCACTGCTACTGCTGCTGTTGTTGTTGCTCTTTTTTTTCTTCTTGTTCTTCTTCTAGTTGCTGTTGTTGTTTTTATTGTTCTTCTTGTTGTTGATCTTCTTTTTCTTGCTGTTGTTGTTGCCCTCGTCTGAGTCACCGTCGCACAGTACATTGAGTAACCATTAATACGCAAGAACCTTTCTTTAACTAGACAAAATATAGAGCGTACAGTGGGATGTGAATGCACTTTGATTGCATAAAAAAAACCAGGAGGGAAATGCAGGAATACTGTTAGAAAATGCAGCGATCAAAGTGTGTGTGTGAGAAGTGCGTAGAAGGAAAGACTTTGTTGATTAATTTATTCCTGTTAGACAAATCTTAAGTTTAATTATTGCAGAGAGTTAAAGGCAAATGAGAATAAAATACTTTGTAAATGATTAAAATTAATCAACATCTCATTCATGCTCATATAATGTGGTATATGATATATAAATGATATGTATCAGAACTAAAATCTTTGTGCACATTTGCAATGATTTTCTAGTCTTTACCTTTGATACATTCCATGGCCTTTTATATGGTTTTGCGAATGAAATTGTATGTATTATATATTAACTAGTTAACTTGAATAGTCTTTGAGGCTTATCATTAAATATTCAGTACACTTCCAATATTATTATTCTTATTTGAAAACGGAATTTGTACTGCAACCCTAAAGGACTATTGTACCTCTGCTCTACCTGTGTTTCCTATCAACTCTAAGATTTCATTTTAGTATGACGATTTAAAGTATTAGAATGAAATTACTTAATGAAATTACTTATTGCACATTATATTATTTATTTCAAGCAGTTGAGCTAAATTCGGTGGTTGATCTGATCTCTTAATACTTCCTGCTTCTTCTTTCCTGCAATCTCTCTTTAAATTGCACTATGCAAATGCAGAGCAAAGACAAAGACATACAGAGTCGTCACCTTTATGCGCATTATATATAGTATAATCACAATCGACTTAGCTTTGGCGCCAAAGGAATATGCGGAAAAAGGCACCTGGCACTTGCTTTGAGTCTTTGACCTGGCACAAAGTTTGCACGGCGGCGTTTGCGACTTGCCAAAGGTGTCAGCGAAGCAAACAAATTTGCCACACAAATGTGCGGCATGTGGTGGCAGTCAGCAGTTGCGGCCCTACGGGGCGGGACCATTACCTGTGCAAACAGGTGTAAAGTCAAAGCGAGAGAAAGAGAGAGGGAGAGGAAGACAGAGAGCGAAACGTAGCAAAGGCAAAGCGAGGCAATTAAATCAAAAGCAAACCGAAGTCAAAGCAAAGTGAACTCAGCCAAACAATCACAAAGAAACCAAGAGACATGCGTATGCATCAGTCAGTCAATCAGTCAGTTAGTCAGTCAATGAATCAGTTACTTCATCAGTTAATCAGACATCTGCTGCAGTCATCAGAGCTGGGAATGGGTATCGATATTATAAAGAGGATGCCAAGCGATACTTGATAACATTAAATGATATATGATTATTTCCTAGAATTATCGATATTTTGGGGCAATATATCAGAAAATTGTTTAATCTTTGATTAAGTCTCACGCCTTTTTCTGCTTTGACAAGAGATTGTATGATATCTTAAGCTGTTATCGATCTTAATTCAATTGCAATTTGTTTGATTTATGATATCTTATTTTATTATAATATTTTCCCACATTATATTATACATATGGTATTATCGTACCATATGATAAATAAATTAATATGCATTCATACTGACTGATATTTTTGTTTAATATCAATATCGATAGTTTCATGTACCCATCTCTAATCAGTGCCATCGTCTCTGTGCATAATTCTAGTTGATATGCACTAATTATAGATCGCATCGTGTTGTTCATAAAAAACAATAACAACAAACGAATAACAACAATCAACTTCATAATAAGTAATGTTGTCGTTAGTGTTAATCATGGGGCTTATCGTCTGTGTGTACTTATACTCATTACGAGCAGCACCATGACTTGGCAATTCTAATCTCTAATGAGCTTTCTGCATGTCCATCAGGTACTGCGGGTCATACTTGCAGCTAATCAGTTCACAGAGTGTTTACAAGTTAGTTTCAATCTTTTTGAGGATCGAAAATCGATTTAATACTAAAGTACTAAAATACTTGTATACCATAGTCTATCGATATAGACTATCGATAGATGCGAATTCAGCAAATTTAAAAAGTTAAATAAATAATAATAATTATTGAATAATGATAAATTAATAAATTATGGAAACAAATATGTAACATAATGTTTATCAAGAATTTGTTGCTCACTCTTTAATTATGAAAATTCCTATAGCTGAAGAATTGCCTAAGCTATAGTCTTTTTGAGACAACAACAGCTTGAATTTTCTTTGTAGAATTCATTAATTAAAATAAAGTAAATTATCCAAGATCCAAGTAATATGATATATGTAGGTGGATAAGAATGTTTGAGAAATGTGAACAAAACTTGCTTCTCACTGTACAGAACATTATATGGAAGTATAAAGATATTATACATTAAGTATATAAAACGTGTTCCAAGTGGAAATCGGTATATATAATATAATATATATATATATATAATTTAATCGAAATAAAAGCAAATATATAAGAGAATGAATGCTGCATTTTAAATACTGTTTCAGTCAAGTTTCAAGTACATACAGGTATGAGTTTTATAGGTATTTATGTGTTTATATGTATGGGGCTTAATGTGTGCACAATTGTAGGTATCTATGCGGGTGTTGTTCGCTGGCTCTTGCATTACGTATACGCCCCGCATGGACGCTTGCCGTCAAGAGTCAACGAAAATTTATGAGATTTTTACGAACTGCATGAAATGCGAAATATGTGCGGGGGCGACAAGAGAGAGGGGGGGCAATAAAGAGAGAGAGGGAGAGAGAGAGAGAGGGGGAGAAAGAGAGAGGGTGGCAGGGGAGGCAGCTAGAGAGAGAGCGAGATAGAAGGAGGCTGCTACAGTCAGCGACAGCTGATACCGTTGTTACCTCCAAAGGGGACATACCACAGGACACTGCGACCTGCTGTGTGTGGGTGTGCCAGTGTGTGTGTGTGGGTGTTCCAGTGTGTGTGTATGTGTTGCAGTTGTGTTTGACAAAATTTATGAAAAATAGCGGACAGACAGCGGCTGCCTGGGGTTTGGGCCTCGGGCTCTGGCTCGACCCAGACCAGGCCAGGCCAGGTGGCGGTCCAATGAATGCGTTGGCAATTAAAACTGAAGTTTTGCACGCTACATTTAAAGCGGCAACTGCAGCAACAACAACAACTGTTGCAACAATGTGAAAATGCAAACGGCGGCGGTCATAAAAATTGTGGCAAATGCTGCCGCCGACGCTAGCGTCGACAAGCCTCAGCCAGAAGAAGAAGATGCATGCAACGTGGCGGCGGCGGCGGCCTCAACTCATGTGGAATTGATGTGCCATGCCTTGTCTGTCAGTCAGTCAGACTTTACATGCCTCCCTCCCCACCTCTCACCATCTCCCTCTCTTTCGTCTGTCTGTTTGTCTCTCTCTCTCTCTCTCTGGCTTTGTTTGAACTTTGTTTTCAATGTTGCGGAGCGCAACGTGTTGCGGCTTTTCTGCACAGTTATGCGCCTCTGTACGGGCCACGCCCCAGCCCCCTCCCCTTTTGGTGCTTGCCATTCCTCCCTTCCTTCCTGCCTTAACCTTCGTCTCATCGACAGCAGCAGATTTGCAATTAAAAACTAAACACGTTTTTGCAACGATGACGCGGGCCCACCCACAATGCTGCAGGCGATAGTTGTCGATAGACGATTGTCGATAGCTATTGTTGTTGTTGCAGCTAAAGTTGCCACATCAGCCAAGCCAAGCCAAGGCCAACAACACGTGCTCGTGCTTGGAGTCCCACATAAGCATAGCCTCGTCAACGTACCGAAGATGCCGAAGCGCTTCAAAGCGGCAACATTCATCGTTGCAACAACGACGTTGACGTTGCAGTCGGCACTGTCTGTCTGGCCTGCGCTAGAGATGAGCGCGTGATGAGTTGCATTAACATAAACATAAGTTAAAAATGTATTAAATAGAAATAATAATAGCTTGCTAGCATATTAACAGTTCCTGAAGAAGAGCTCTAAGTTTTTTCTGTATCATTTCAACTTTCTTGAAACTTCTTGAGCTTCTTCTTTTCTCTTTTATAACTGGGAAAGTGTAGAAAATTAACAAAATAAATTTGTAAAACTCTTTTGTTTCTTGCTGATCTTGGCTGTTTGAACAGTTAGAGTTATCAAAATGTATATGAGACTTCTTTGATAGCTAAAGCGTCTAAAATATTTCTTAAAACTAACATATTTCTGATTTTCTGCAAATTATTGAGCTTAAAAGTTGCTTACAAAGTGAAATTGTCATCCAACTGTGTTTAACCTCTTTAAAACTTCTTGCTCTTGTATATTATAAAAGTTTGAGTTATTAAAATTGCTATGCAAGTTCCTTAATAGTTAAAGCATCTAAAGTATTACTTTAAACTAACATATTTCTCATTTTCTGTACAAAAATATCTGTTAAATATAAATTTAATGTACAAATTTACGTATACATTCATCGATTTGATCATAGGTCTCTTTTTAATGGTTGATCTCAGCTACTGAAAGTGCTAAGATCGTGAAATTTGGTGCACAAGTTCTTGTATATCTAACACAGCTTAAGCAATATGCAAATCTGTAAAAATTCTTCTGCAATTAAACGAAGAATTAAGCTAACGCAATATTCATTTTCTATCACGATCAGCACGCGTGGCACGTGTCCATCTCTAGTGGAGACATCTCTTCTTAGTTTTGGCTGCAAGTACAATATGTGTATGTGTGTGTGTGTGTGTGTCTTCTCTACGTATGTGTGTGTGTGTGCGCCGCATTGGCATTTGCATTGGCATTACATTTGGAGTTGCCCGTCGTCGTTGTTGATTATCAGAGACTCAATGCCATTGTTGTCATTGTTGTTGTTGTTGTTGTTGTTGCAAGCAATTGCTTAGTTGTTGTTGTTGCTGTTTAGCCGAGCGATTTGTCTACAGAATGCAGAGCGCAAATGTCAATGCGACAAGGTAGACAGAAATCAAGTCAAAAGCCAAAGCCAAAACGTGAGCTGGCAATTAAGCAAAGTGGAGGGAGGGAGAAGGCAATAGCATGCAGGGAAAGAGAGAGAGAGAGAGAGGTAAAGCTAGAAAGCCTGACCGAAGCGATCCTGCGATGCCACATGTCACAAACTTGGCAAATATTTGAATTTAGACTGGGTAGACTCCCGCCCCCGTGCGTCAACCTTGCCATATAAGACACGCCTAACTCGCTGCCCTTCTCTATCTCTCTCTCTCTCTTACCTTACCTTATAAGCTCAACTCACCTCAGGTAACATTTGCGCGCCACATTTTGCGGCTACTTGCGCCGGGGCTGATTAGTTTTCCAGTTCTCAGTGAGATTTTCTTGAGTTATGCCAAGTTTTCCTTAGTTTTCCCTATTGCTGATGATGAGAATGCGCTGCAATCTGTTTGGACAGCGCTGTAACGAATAGCAGGTAGCATGCAGCATGTAGCAGGCAGCGGTAGCAAGTTGCACAATCTGCTGCTGCTGGCAGCTCTCTGCTGTGGCCAATCTGTGTACAGTTTACCATTTCCGTTCCTGCCAATGCAGAAAATGAGGGAAAAGCGCGAGTGCGCGAGCGAAAATTGTGTGAGAACTTTCCAAGAAGAACTTTGGTAAGGAATTGATTGATTGATTGATTGATTGACTGACTGTTAGGGAGATTGAATGGTTAGTAGTGGCTAAGACATCTTGCCTCCTTGGGGGAAACCCCAGTCTCTCTCACTTGCCACTTCTTCTGCTCTTTCAGTCTTCTTTCCTCCTCTACTACACTTGTAATTCTATTTTACTACTCTTCTTCTTCTCTTCCAAGTCTCTACTTCTACTCCTGTTCTGCTTATACTCTCCTTGAGAACTTCGATTGATTGACTGTCTGTCTGGGGGATTTAGAGACTGATGAGTGGTCGTAGTAAGATATTGGCTTCTTTCCTCCATCCTCTCTCAGTTGACCGCCTTCTACTTGCCTTCAGTTCTCTCTTTCTTCTCTCCTCACTCTTTTGGTTGACTGACTAACTCAATGAATGAATGATTTTAAGAAGATTGCTTAGCTAGTTCCCTGTTCCATTCTCTGCCTCTTCCATTTCTCTGTATGAATTATTACTGATCGCTCAGGTCTCTCTCTCTCTCACTCTCTCATTTCTCCTCCACCTTTAATCTGCTTTTCCCCCCTCTTTTCCTGCATTTTTCGCTACTTTCCCCTCGCCACCTCGTACTTCACGCATAACTCTCTTTGGAGATCTTAATCATTTAATTAAAGTCTGCATTCGCAATTAGTTCAACGGAAAAATGGTTAATCCCCCAATTGGAGTAGGGCGGGCGTTGGTTGCGTTTGCTCACGCAATTTGTAAATTTTACATTTAATTACAGTGAAACCACAGTATGAACAACGACTCTGTACTGTCTGTCTGTACTGCAGTTTATCATTGTATTTGGTTTAGGACGCGCACGCAATCTGTGCGCATTTTCAGCTAGTAAATCTACAGGGAGAGAGTGTGTGAGAGAGAGAGAGAAAAAGAGTGAGAGTGAGTGAGAAGGAGAGAAAGAGTGGCTTATAATACCGATAAAGATAGAAATGTATCTTGTATCTTGCAGCTGCAATTACAACTTGTTTTATTGTGCGAATTGTGTGCGGCCATTTACATCAATCAAATTGCTGTCTGCAGTTTTTGTTGTTGTTGTTGTTGCTGCTGTGGTTATTGCTGCTGCTGCTGGGCAGCGATGCGCATTGGCACTACCACGCCCACTTTACACCGAAAGTGGAAGGTCGAAACATTGAGCGTGAGTGTTGCAAATGTCTATAAAGTCTTTAGCATAATTGAACTTATGAACAATTTGAATGATTTTTGTTGTACTAGATTAGAGTTATTTTTTATTTCTATTGTAGATCAGAGTTGCCTTTTATTGCTGAATAGTTTTTAGCTTAAATCTAAAGTTTACTATTATATTTTGTATATAAAATCATTTAAAATTGCTGACTGTTTTCTAGCTGCTTCTCTTACTCTTAGTTTCTTTTTATACTCTTAGAATTTTGAGAATGGTCCAATAAGGGTATTCTTACTTTGTGTTAAAGTGACAGGCAGGAGGAGGTGTGTCCGTATGTCTGTCTTTGTGTACGTCTGTCTGTCTGTCTGTATGTCTGTATGTCTGTATGTCTGTATGTCTGTATGTCTGTATGTCTGTATGTCTGTATGTCTGTATGTCTGTATGTCTGTATGTCTGTATGTCTGTATGTCTGTATGTCTGTATGTCTGTATGTCTGTATGTCTGTATGTCTGTATGTCTGTATGTCTGTATGTCTGTCTGTCTGTCTGTCTGTCTGTCTGTCTGTCTGTATGTCTGTATGTCTGTATGTCTGTATGTCTGTATGTCTGTATGTCTGTATGTCTGTATGTCTGTATGTCTGTATGTCTGTATGTCTGTATGTCTGTATGTCTGTATGTCTGTATGTCTGTATGTCTGTATGTCTGTATGTCTGTATGTCTGTATGTCTGTATGTCTGTATGTCTGTATGTCTGTATGTCTGTATGTCTGTATGTCTGTATGTCTGTATGTCTGTATGTCTGTATGTCTGTATGTCTGTATGTCTGTATGTCTGTATGTCTGTATGTCTGTATGTCTGTATGTCTGTATGTCTGTATGTCTGTATGTCTGTATGTCTGTATGTCTGTATGTCTGTATGTCTGTATGTCTGTATGTCTGTATGTCTGTATGTCTGTATGTCTGTATGTCTGTATGTCTGTATGTCTGTATGTCTGTATGTCTGTATGTCTGTATGTCTGTATGTCTGTATGTCTGTATGTCTGTATGTCTGTATGTCTGTATGTCTGTATGTCTGTATGTCTGTATGTCTGTATGTCTATAAGTCTGTCTGTCTGTCTGCATGTCTGTATGTCTGTATGTCTGTATGTCTGTATGTCTGTATGTCTGTATGTCTGTGTGTCTGTATGTCTGTATGTCTGTATGCCTGTCTGTATGTCTGTCTGTGTATGCACACTAGTGTATTCTCAAGTTTATTCTACAATAGTTATATTTCTTGTCCCCAGCTTGATTTCTCTCACCCTCTCTCTCTAATTGGCTGTTCTTTCTCCCTCAAACTTGATGAAATTCCTAAAAAACTTTTATTTCAATTATCCACTTCAATTAGGTTTACAATTAAATTGCAGACAATTTTCAAAAATCATTTATTTATCTCTGACTATTCGCTCTCTCTCTACACAAGTGAAAAATCTTCAAAGAATGCAAGTAAATTAAAATATTTGAAGAGTTATCGAAGTGCGTGCGTGCACTCTCCCAAGCATCAACACTGCACTGTCTCCCCAGGCCTCTCCAGCCTGCTTCAAATCTCTTCTCGACCTTCCTTCTACGCTTTGGTCAACACATTTTTGGCTGCATGGCTGGACGCAAATGAATATTGTCAATGTGTTGGCTGCAGGAGGGACAGAGGGAATGGGGGCAATAAAGCTGGCCAGACAGGAAGGCAGTGTGGGAGATTAGAAGGGGGCCTTGAAACATGCCACAGTTTGGCATGTCCTGTGGCCAAGCAGCAACAAACAAAACACACACATAACTCTGTGACCACAGACATGAGTGCAGTGGGAGAAGGAGTGGGAGCAAGAGGAGAGCAGGAGTAGCTCCGCCGGCTTCTGTGGCCACTTGGCTACGTTGCCTTGCTCGCTTACCCAGCCAGGATTATTTCTGTGCCAGCAACACATAGTTGCCTGTTTATATTCATCAACATTTTCTCCCTCTTCTTGTCTCTCTCTCTTTCTCACTGTGCCTGCCTCTATCCCTTCTTTTCTGTCTGTTCCACTTTGCTCTAACATGTCCCTGTGCCATTTGCATGATGATAACGTGTTTATAATTTTGACCCAGTTCCAGCCAAGCCGCAGTCAGACACGGCGGGAGACAGTGCGGCAGCAGGAAGAGCAGGGTGGCAGGGGCAGGGGCAGGAGTAGTGGCAGACGGAGGGGTAGAGTATGTTCTGGCCAGGCTTGGGTGCCCACTTCATTGTTGCACTGGCACAGATTTTCCAGTCATGTAGGCAGAAGTCAGCCTGCTGCATGCTGCATGCTGTATTTTTCCATTTTTGGGGCATGCCTCGTTCTCTTTCTACTCCTACACCCCCCTCCCCCTGTGCCTGTCCTGTTCTTGCCACTTGCGATGTCCTTAATTGCTGCGGGCTGCGTTGTCCTTGTTAGGCAGTTGTGGTTGAGATTAACATGGCCAACTTTTCTGGAGACTCAACTCGACTCGACTCGACTTGACGCAAGACTGATTGCATTTACCCCCTCCCCTGCCTCTACTCCGCCTCTTATCCTTCTTTTGCTCTTCCCTCTCTGCATTTTTATTTGACTTGGGCGCTAATTAATATTTCACTGCGCCGCCAAGCAGCAAAAACAAAACAATCAGCTGAGCTGAGGCAGACAAGTGTGCAGTGCAGTGAGGGTAGCGGAAGGGGAGGAGGGGGGTAAGGAAAGGAGCGTGTCACTTGCCATATTCACTGTTTATTTTCGCTGAGAATTTTTCCTTGGCGCGCATTGATTGCAAATTTTCTACGCCACATTTTGCAAAAATCGCCGCTTTTTTCGTCGTTTTTCTTTTTGTTTATTATTCTTTTTGGTTTGTGTGTGTGTGTGTGTGTGTGTGTGTGTGTTTTCCTTTTTGTCATTTGACGTTTCTGTTTGTTTGTTTTTGTTAGTTTGTTGTCGCTGCTTGGGTTTTTCACAAGTTGATAGAAAACTGAAAGCGACTCTCTTGAGGGTTTTGCGCCTACGGGTTTTCCCCGAGTTTCCTCGCAAACGAGACGAGGCAATAATTTAAATTAATCAGATGATATTTTATAAAGGGAAAGACATTTAAATGGGAACGCAAATCATAAATTAAAAGTGTATTGCAGAGGCTGGGAGACAAGGAAAGCAGGCAACAGGACGGAACGCGAGGGGTAGAGATGACAACAGAGGGTAGGAGGGGGGTTGGGTTAGACGTGCAATGTGCGGCGAATCAAGAAATGCTAATTTATAAAGGGGTCACACAGCTGGGAATGAGATTTACCATGGGATGGAAAAGAATCTTAAAGGACGAGAAGATACTTTGAAATGTATTGGAATTTTCATTTGTATTTATGTATAGATTTGAAAAGATTTATTTTATCTTTAATATATAATTTAATTTAACCTTATTTGGTCTACAAATAACAAGTACTAAATATTTTGTCTGCTTTAGTAATCAATAAATATTGACGGCTATCGAACTATTTTGATTGTTATCGATCGTTGATAGATATCGATAGAGAATATGCATTATTTACTAATTGATTAATATTGCAATTGATTGTTATCGATAGTTATCAAAACATATTAATTGGCATCGATAATTATCGAAACATATTGATTGTTATCGATAGCAATTGGTATTATTTCAGCTTGGGCAATCAACACACACATAATTTTCAAAGCCTGAATATTTTTCTGCTATCGTTATCGATAATTATCGGTTTTTCATACAATGATTTCTTTCGATACTTTACTACGACATCGATTACTTATCGATAGTCAAACTAAAAAAAACAGACACTAACTTCCCCCTGGGCAGGGGTTTGTTCCAATGTCTTTTTAGTCAGCGTATCTCGCGGCCATCGCGAACTCATTACAATAAATTATGCAAAATGGACGAGAAAGGAGAAAAAAAGAGACGGGGAGAGAAGGAGAGAGAGATAGAGAGAGGTGGCAGGAAAGAGCGCACACTGCTCCGCGGGCGATGGTGACATGCAGCGGCGACAACGACGCGATGTCGGCGAAACGAGTTGTAATTAGAAGCCATTTTCAAGCCAACTACACTTTGATGTGGCCTGGCAACCCTGTTTGTCGGTTTAGAACAACATAACATTTGCCAACGCCAACGCTATCTCTTTCACTTTGTTTCCTACTCACTCACTCTCTTTCTCGCTCTTTCTCTGTCACACGGTGCCGTCGCTGTCTCTCTGTCATACTCCCACTGTGTTCTGTGGCAAGAGTGGCTCTTGTTGTTGTTGTTGTGGTTGTTGTTGTGGCTGTTGTTGTGGTTGTTGTTGTTGTTGGCGCTTGTTGCTCTTGTTGTCGTGGTCATAATTAGCTCACTTTGCATGCACCACAAGCAGGGGGGTAGCGAGCAAGCGAAGGAGGGGCTGAGTGAGAGAGAGAAAGAGTTACAAAAAAGTTGCACCTGTCGCGCAGTTGTTGTTGTTGTTGGTATTGCTTGTTGCACGCTGCATGTGATTTATTGTTATAATGCAACGGACAACAGTTCAAGCAGTTCAGTTCCTTTTGCTGCTTCTTCTCTGCCAACTGCTTCTTCCCCTCTGGCTGCTCCTTCATCCTTCGCCTCTTGTGGAGCTCTATTTTTCTTGCTTGAGTTTCTCTAGCTGCTATGCTCCTCTAGCTGCCTCTTCACCTCTAGCTGCCCCTTTTACACCCTACTACACTTTCTTCTTCTAGTTGCTCCTGCACCTCTTTAAGCTGCTTATTCGCTTGCTAAACTTTCTTGTCCTTTCTCTTTCTGCTGCTGTCTCTGCTGCTTCCTCTTCTTCCACTTCTTCATCTGCTTCTACTCCTCTTCTGCATCTACTGCTCTGCTTCATCAGCTCCTGCAGCGCATTAGTTGTGTAGTAACCTGAGCAACTGAATGCGCATTCCGAACTTTGGCTAACAATTTATATTTCTCTGCACATTGTTAAATTATGTTCACACTCGGCTTGCCTCTACACTTTCCTCTCTCTTCATCTGCCTTTCCGCACTACTTGCTATTCTCTCTGTCTCTTTCTCTCGTCTCCTCTTCTTGCTCAAACGTTAAATCAAAACTGTACTTTTTTCTGTGACGGTTACGATGTCCTGGCTGCCAGCCTGACTGTCCCCAGTTGGCTCTGCTCTTCCTCTCTCTCTATCTCTCTCTTTCTCCACCTATCTGTCCCTCTCTTCTCTCTTACTCTATGTGGCTACACTAACTCTCTCTCTCTCTTCTTCTCTCTGTGCTTCTTTTTGGGGCAATTAGCTGGCCACCGCACAAGTGACTAATGCCCCGCGTGCGACATCGACGTTGCCGTCTGTGTGTGCGAGTGTGTGTGTGTGCGTGTGTGTGGATGCCACCACGACTGGCGGCACAGGCGACACGCAATAAATTAGCGTAAATTTACAACATTTGCTAAATTAAAAATGGCAAAAAGCGCGCGGGATGTGGAGAGAATGGGGAGAGACAGAGAGAGAGACAGAGAGAGGGAGAGAGTGTTTGCCCCATGATCAGCGTGTGCTGTTGCTGTTATGTGGCACAGACGCGCATACACACATTCTTGCCACATTAGAGTTGCATTAGTATGTGCACGCCCTGCCTCCTTTCCCTCTTCCCCTCATCCCTTCCCTGCCTTGCTTTGCTCGTTTATCGTTGCTGTCAGTCAACTCAAAGGGGGCAATTAACGCGCCCAGTCGCAGCAACAACAGCAGCAGCAACAACAACGCACTGCAGGCGCAGGCAAAATAGTTTACTGTGCAGAGTTTGGGATCGACGACGTCGCCGCCGTCGCTGCCGCCATATTGGCGACGCCATTTTGACGCGACGCACGCAAAGGACAATCGACGACGGCGGCAGCAACAACAACCACAACAACAACAACAACAACCACAACAACAACAACCACAACAATAACAACAAAGGCAATGTCTCGCCGCGGCGACTGGCGACACAAACAAAACTGTCGCCAATTCGCCTATACCCGCCGCGTCGCGACTCTTGTCTTGCCCTCTACACATTCGCCCCATAGTTCACCCCACAACACTTCCCCTCCACCGACCCTTCTGTATGCCATAGCGCGTTGACATTTTTGTTCTATTTTTTATTTTTTTTCAATGAATTTATTGCGTTAATTTATTGCGTTTTGCCCATCAAAGCAGTCAACGCAATTTGCATATTATTGCAGGCATTTCATATAATTTATCACCCCCTGCCGAGCTCACGCAGCACCCCTTCTTAAACAGAGCATGAACTACGCCCATGAAAGTGTGTAGGAAGTACTGTTTGTACAATCGATTAATTAATGCCTGTGTACTATCGATGGTTGTTGGAATTTTCTATTTTACATTCCAACAAGGTCAAGTGAATTGTGGGAATAATTATTCGATTTTTAATGTGATACTATCGATAATTTTTGATTGTATGGGGCTAAATTATGCCCTAAGAAATTCGTTATAGCTACAAGAAGTATAGGAATATTTGTTTATCATTATTAAGTTTGTTTTATCGAAAATATCGAATTTTAGATAATTGAAGGTCGATTTAAATTATAGAAATATTTTTTATGCCTCTGTACCATCGGCATTTCATCGATAATTTAAAATTCAACACTTAAAAGTAGATAATTTTATCGATAGTTTTCAAATTGTATACCTTAAGTTTAACTAAACATACATGATAATAATTTTGATCCTACGTTATTTATCTACAATTATGGAGCTCTTAGGGTAAATATCAAAATATATATGAGATAATAATAAAAATAATAAATATTTATCTTCATCATGACACTCGCTAAAAGTGTCTCCCATCTGTATAAACAATGATATATACTTCCATTGATCTACATATACTAAAAGAAGAACATTTAACTATAATATATAATTAAATACATACACATACGTATGGTGTATATATTAATAATATTGGAAAACTGATTATAAAACTAAGATATTTATCGCGAGCAAACACATCTGGTACAATATTTGCAGCATGTCTATTGTCTGTGTAAATTAAACACATGTTACTAGTTCAATATAAAGATGTGTGGCATGGCAAGCACTAAGACAAATACTTCCCTAACAAATATGCAAACATTTTTATGAAGTTAACGATGAAAAAATTGAAATTTTTAAGATAGAAACAATTATTTTGGACACACGAGACGTGTCTATAGAGCGAGTTGAGAGGCAAAAGTAATAATTCTAAAATGAAAGAGAAAGGAAAGCATAGTAAGTAAAGGTTGGGTGAGTGAAAGAGGGGGAGGGGAAAGGGACAGAAACAGAAACAGGCACGAGGCACTTTGGGACTGCAACAAAAATTGCAACTTATTTGCCGGGCCGCGAGTCAAACAAATAAGGCTAGGCCAAAAACTGGTGAAGGGGAGGGGCAAGATATATCTATATATACACATATGTGTATAGAAATGTGTGTGTGTGTGCGTGTGAGGCCTTTTTGGCTGGCTCTGTTGGCATGCGGCACAACATAAATCTTTGGCACAAAAGTCAAGCGGGCCAATGCCCAGAAAAGTGCACACACTAAGAATCCCTTTCACATTTTCCAACACTCCACCCCTCGACAGACCCCTCTACCCCCTTCCACATTCCCCTCATCCACAACATAGTTCCCCCAGTTTTGGCATCGTCTAATGCAATTTTGCTTCTCTTTCGCTAAAAGCCAAATGAATTTTATTGACAAATTAATTGCAAGCGATGTTGCAATTAAAATTTCTTTTGCTGCCGCGTAAAATTTGTTGTTGTGCAACAACAAAAACTTAGAAATGGTAGATATATTATACATATATGCATTGGTATTAGTATTGGTATTGCTGATGTTTTCGTGTACGTGCTCGTGATATCGTCTTATAAATCAGCTTTTATTTCATTTCATTGATACATTTTTCTGATATTTCTTTTCTCTCATTTTTATCTTCTCTTTTTTTTGCAGGTGAGTCTCAATCTATTTCAATTGTTGCGGCCGTTAGTAACAGCAAAACGATAACAGCTACGTGTAGTGAGCTTCATTGTAATTATGGACTGTAATATACCCTCTAAACGGGCTGGGAAGGTGCAAAAGTAAGAATTAAAATAGTTTATAATTTATTTCTGTGCAATTTCTCTTGGATAAATGAGAAAAAAAGAACTTTAGATTTTGTTAAAATTAGCTATACAATTAAGTTAGGGGTACTACGAAGAAATATCAAAAAGAGGAACACAGTTTCCATGCCCTTTTTAGTCTAGAGTCGACAGAAGGATGTCACTTGTATTTTTGACAGAGTTCTGAGAGTTCCAAGTTTAAAGATGGTTCTTCTTAATGGGAATGAATGATAAATGTTGCATAATAAATAGGCAAAACCTTTAATTGTTTACCATGAATATTGTCATAAAGAACTTTGTTGTGATGACCAAACTACAATATTTGTTTATATGTAACTTATTTCTCCGGTTGTAATGCCGATTGTAATATCTATATCATATCGAATTGAGGCTCTCTTTGCTTCAGCTATTACACGAGTTATCATCGTGGCTTTGTTATTGCGTAATATTGTAAATCGGACAGTGAGTATGAATTGTATATGCCTGCCTCCGTCTATAAGTATCGAGAGCGTGGTAACAATAATGTACGATTGAGTCATTTATAAGCCGGAACGCCAATCGAATTCGTTAGGTACTTTTCGAGTATTTCTCTTTGTATCTCCCTCTCTTCAACACTTGCTCTCTCTCTTTCTGTCTCTTTGCGGGTATTATTTATTTCTTTTTGTCAGATTACAAGCAATTAGAGCAAACTTTATGTGTGGGGCAAAGTATCAATTAAATTCGAATTCGACGCGATTTTCTGTCTTTTTTTTTGGGGCTCTATACCTAGTTTGCTATTGTTGTTGTTGTTGTTGTCGCACCTGTTTACACCTTTGTGTGTGTGTGTGTGTGTATGTCTGAGTGCGTCTGAGTCTGTGTGTGACCGTAAATCATTAAGCCGCACCAAAAGAGTTGACAGCAACACGTGTCGAAGTGTCTGCGCCAAACCTGAACAACAACAACACAAACAACAACAACAACAATTGCAATTAATGTAGCAACAACAACATGAAGTTTATTACCAACATGCACGTGGGCCTTATAAAACTGAAGTCTCTTTCGATTTATTACATCGAAATTAAAAAAGAAAATAAAAGAATTGACCCGGAGGGGGGAAACTTGAGACAGCAGCTGCAGGCTGAAGGGAGGAATATGGAGAGAGAGAGGAGGGGGGAGGTACCTCTCTCGACGGGTCAGCAGTCAAATATATTTATGTGCAAAGCCTCCTTGGCCGCCCACTCGCCGATATCGATAAATTGAAAGCGAGAGGCAAAATATAAAGGAAGAAGGGCGGGCGCAATTCGAGATGTTTCAGCCTACATTGAGGGCTTGAGGGCACTGGAGCAAAGAAATTGCAGAGAAATAATAAAAATGAGAAGATGAAAAATACGAAGAGAAGGACAGTGTGCAAGTGGAAGTCTGTAACTTAGCTATATCCTGTAAAATGTGATAGAATAGAGAATTGTAAAAGGATAAGTAAAGAAAAAAGAAGATGAGAAGAAAGAAGATATGAAAAATATAGTTTAAATGAAAGAACAGAAGACTCAGAAAGATGTGATGAAATGTAGAATTGTTTGAAGATAAAAAAGTAATCGATACGTGAAATAAGAAGACTGCACAATAAGACATATATATATATATATATATATACTATTTATAGAAGAGTTGTTATTACCTAAGATTTACAATACAATATTGTCTGGCAATAGTTCCGCACAGAAACGCATACTTGCAGCGTATTCGTGTAAATATCGAGGAAGAGCAGAAATTGAAATGGATAACATTATAAGTAGATTGTACAATTATGCTGTAAACTATAAATGATACCCTGTAGCTTAAGCAAAAGGAACATAAATGCCTCTTACAGTCTCTTTTTCTAGCATATCTGGCATTCTTCTGTATTTCTCATATCTACAGGGTATAGTGCAAAGAAGTAATTGAAACACGCAATGAAACATGCACCTCTCTCTCTTTTATTTCTAATATTTACAGGGTATTGAAAGCAACATCCCCTTGGGATGCTGATAAACAAAATATGAGAACAAAAATGTCATTTCAAGGCGCAAAAGGAGCAACGGCAAGGAAAGTCGCCCGAGACAAGCAACAACTTTTATAAGGGGGAAAGAGAACTAGAGTGAGAAGGAGAAAGAGAGAGTGCGAGGTGGGGAGGGGGGGAGTCGCTTGCGCTTGTGTGAGTCAGCGGAGGCACACACAGACAGCGCGATAACTTTCAACGGTTTTTTCTTTACTTATTTTTTTTGTCTGCCCAGCCGTCTGACGCTTGCTGAGCACGCAACGCCAAGGGAGGCAGTAAGAAAGTAAGAAGAAGAAGTGGTAGAAGAAAAAGTAGAAGAAGAAGATGAGGCAATCAGTGTGTGTGTGTGTGGGGTAACAGCGAGTGCTAGTGAGACAGCACGAACCGAAGGCATCGTCACGCGCCCTCAGACAAATTTTGTTGCTGTAGGTTCTGGAGTTGCCCTCGCTGTGTGTGTGTGTGTGTGGGAGTGTGGCTGGGCTGGGTCAACACTCACGGCTTACTTAATTGGGTGGCGGCTGGGCAGCGTCTGTCGAGACAAAGGGAAATTGCTTATTTTTTTTTTTTCGGTTCGTTTTGCTCTGCGAGCTGCGGCTGAGCTTCGTAAGTGTGTCGGTCGGACGGCACGACGTGTTCGTCGGGTCAGTCGGGTAGTCGATTGTGCTTGGGTTGTGTGTGTGTGGGTGGGAAGGGGGAGGGGAAGGAGGGGCTGTGTGTGTGTGCGTGTCTGACGCCGTCTGCCTTAGCTTGCTTTAGTAGACGCGTCTGCTGCGTCTCACTCGCTCTTAAGGCAACTTGTCTCTCTCTCTCTTTCTCTTGCTCTGCCCTCTCGGCCCTGTTAGTCTGTCTCTTTCTCTTTTTAACTGTATCTCTCTCTGTCCTCTATGTCCTTCTTCTCTCCCTCTCTTTTCCTCTTTGTATCTCCATCTCCGTTTATATGTCTCCCCTCACTTGCTGCCTCTTTCTCTCTCTTACTGCCCATCCATATCTAATTCTCCTCTACCCTCATCTCCCACTCTTTCTCCTTCTACCTCTGTTCCTTTCCCTGCCTCTCTCTCTCTCTTGCTGCCCGTCTGCGCTGCGACACAGTTCTCTTGGCTAAAACTTTGTTGTGTGCCAAATGTCGCTCGTTTTCACTGCCTGTGTATGCGTGCGAGACTGTGCATATGTGTGTGTGTGTGTATATCTGTGTGAGTGAGTGTGTGTATGTCTGTGTGTGTGCGAGTGTAAGTCTGCCTGTCTGTGTCTGTGTCTGAAACTTTGGCGCGTGTTTGGCATTAGTGACAGTCATGTCAGCAAAAGTTTGAGGCACATTCAACATTCCAAGTTTATGTCGTCGTTGCCGCTGCCGCTGCCGCTGCCACTGCTGCTGCTGCCTTTGGGCGTGGCACTCTGTGGGCGTTGGCAGACATGTTTTACGTTCTACATCCGTCGAGGCCTGCTTGTCCTGCTTCAACTTCGCGTTCCTTGTGGCACATTAAAGCGCCTTAAAGCCTTGGCGAATATTTCAGCAAATAATTTAGATAAGGGTACGTTTTGGCCTGGATTGGGTTTGAAACTCTTAGGGACCTGGGGGGATTGGGGAATACTCGTACTTGAATTCTGACTGCAATCTGTGCATAGTTTGTGGTAAAGTTAAATGAGTTGTGCGAGCTGGGGTGATTTTTGTCACTTGGAAATCGCATGATTTGCTCATTTGTAGTCAGTTTGTGTGCCGAGGAAGGACAACACTGACGGGCTTGTATAGATGGTGGGGGAAAACATAGATAAAGAGGGAGATATATAGATGGAGAGAGATATATGATAATACAGAGAGAGAGAGAGAGAGAGAGAGAGAGAGAGAGAGAGAGACGAAGCAGGCAAATTGAGCTAAGCATTAGCTTAATATAAGAGACTAGAAAGTTAAGATTCTGTCCAATATTGAACAAATTAAAGAACTTTACTTGTAAGAAAGCTACAACAGAGCTACAAGGCTCGACTGTGATAATATACCCACTACCCATCTCCCTACTTCTATACTTATTGTATTTTGAGTTGCATACTTTGTGGGGAATGACGTGGAAATCAGTTACTCTTTAAAATTATTTCTTAAACTTAATTATCTGATCGCAAACAAATTTTCAGAAGTCATTTGGCCGTTGATAGTTATAAGGTTAACCAAAAACTAACTGTACTGCATTAAAGTTCCGCTTGCAATTCGATTTTAACTATCGGATATAGCTATATGACTCGGCTGTTGATGCTGATAAGGAATATATGTAGTTTATGTGTGTTAAGTGTCAGTAGTAAGTTGAGATTCTTTCCAATTAAAGAACAGTGTAACTTTCTATAGAGTTTAAGTCTAGGAATTGTTTATAACTAGAGTTTTATTTATTTATTATAAACACCTAAAACTTTTGCTAGTCTCAGTTCTCTCCGTCTCCAGTTATTATTAGTAAATTATCTTATTGTTTATCTCTTTGCTAACAAAACTAGTTCAGAACTTAATTATCTATTATATTTCATTTTTAATTTGTTCTTTCACTTTCAACTGAAATTTTTCCATTCATTTTCCCTTGTTATCAAAGTTTTTCGTGCCATGTTGCTTAGGAAGGCGCCTGCCCACCAATCCAAGTTCATAACTGTCACTGCTTCAATTATTTCTCCCACGTTGCGTCAATGAAGACATTCCACAAAAATAACAACAACAAGAACAATAAACTAAAATATTTTTGGAGTCATAAATTATTAGCGGAGTTTTCCTTTTTTTTTCATTTTCTTGCTACAGTGTCAACTCAATTTGTTGTCCTTGCTTGGGTCACGCAGAAGACGCGCGTGCGACTTGTTAGCGTTTT
This sequence comes from Zaprionus lachaisei, assembly GCA_018901815.1. NCBI lineage: Eukaryota > Metazoa > Arthropoda > Insecta > Diptera > Drosophilidae > Zaprionus > Zaprionus lachaisei. The sequence continues at coordinate 3,704,067 of JAEIFI010000109.1, forward strand.
GTGTGCGTTTTTAAACGCGACTAGACGAGCCTTGCTTTGGTGCCCGCCTAGTGAACCAGTTTCAACCAAGATGCCTATCAATTTGTTGAAATCATTTCCGCAATTTTATTGGCAGGCTGGCAGGCAGGCAGCAGCTCGTGCCATGGAGGCGGCAACTTGGAGAACAGACTGGCTCGAGCTATAACTCTTCTTTCTGGCTCAACTGGCTGCGATTTCGCCTGCACTCAGTCTATGCCAGCGATGTCTAAATTCCATGGCCAGGTCAAGTTTTTGGGGCCTTTTAACTGGGCCTGAACACGAGCCGAGCGTTGAGGTAATAACTTGTTAGGCTGCCGCTGCCGCTGCTGTTGTTGTTGTAGTCGATGTTGCTGCTGTTTTGTAGCTGCCAAATGGATTTTTGCATTACAATGTCAGATTAATCAAAACGAGCAACCAGCGAACAGCAGCAACAGCAATAACTAGGGATGGACAACAAGGGAAGAAAACATTGATGTTGATAAGTATATATACAAAATATATATAATATAATGCCAAATATGTTTATTTTAATCGTTATCGATTGCGATAATAATGTCAAACGGCATACAAAATCGATATATTATTAATTATCATAGATATCAATAGTAAACAACAATTTGTAATATCGGAAAATGTCGTATATGTGAATTCAATTCGATATCGATAAATCGTTAGATATCAGTTAATATCTTACAATATTGTAGGTATTAATACTGAAGAACAATTAAACATAAATGAATATATCATAAAATGTCGAACATTTGTCAAATACAATATATTTGGTTAATTCTCAATCGGTATCTCTAAATCGTTAAATATCGTACAATATAATTAAATATCGTATATATATCTATACTGAACAACAATACCAAAAAGTCTAATATATCGGAAAGAGCCGTACATAAATATAATAATGTGTTGGATATATTCCGTCAAATCCTTATTCAAATTAACAAATCAAAGATTTGTAATACATATATACCAGAATAGCAAACGCATGAAAGTAAAGTATGCTGATATATCGACGGAAAATATCGATGTGATCGTTTTGCACATACATAAATATCGATACAGTACCGGCATCGCAATTGCCAAACCCATCGCTAGCAAAACGCAGCAACAGAAAAACGTTAGAGAAAACCGACAATTGTTTAGAGAAGCAGCAGATAGAGGCAGAGGTAGGAGGCGGTGGTAGGAGGCGGATCAGTCGGCAGCGGGTTGGGGGTAGAGGGGCGGTTCTTGTGCGCTTCACAAGAAATACGAATGCATAAAATTTTATGTTTTTCTGCTACTTGACGTGGTGGCAACAAGTGGGCCAAGCCAGCAGCAGCACAAAGCAGCCATGGTCACAACCGCAGCAGATGATTATCGGTCGGCAACAACAACAACAACAGCAACTGCAACTGCCACTGCATTAGTTTTTATTGAGGCAGTTGGCTGAGCTGACGGCGTGGCAGACAAAGCGGCGTTGCAACTGCAACTGCCACAGCAACATTTTCATTACCATTCATCACCTGGCGACGACGATAGCGACGGCCACTGCCGACAAGACACCCAAAGCAGCAGCAGCAGCAACAACAACAACAACTGCAACAAGCTTTGCCACTGCAGCAAACCTTGTGCCAAAGACACAGACCAAGACAGCAACAACAATAACAACAACAACAACAACTGCAATAACAGCAAGGCAAAAGACCTCGACTTCCTTTGGGTCGCCGATGACGAGGCAGACCTTGTTGCAGTTGCAGTTGCACTTTGTTCGTTGCAGTTGCATCTATCGCACTGGCCGCGCCTGGCGGCCATGAAAAGTTAAAGCTGTTGCTGTTGCTGTTGCTGATTTTTCCGACGAGTTATGGACCCTTGTCAGAGTGCAATATGCCATATGAGCGCCATAAGAAGAAGAGTTTATAATATTGCTGTTTCGGGACTGCTGTGGACTGTATTGAAAGATACCATGCGAGAAACAGTTAGCAAAAAACGGGAATCTTCAAGAAGAAGAATCAAAACTAACGTAGAAAAGATTATAATACAAGTATTGGGATACTCAAGAAGTTAATAGGATAAAGGGGATTGAGTCGAAGGTATTTTTTTAATTACGGAAAAACTGAAAAATATGAAAGAAATATAGTGAAAGAATTATAATACATTACACAAATATAATAATATAGTAATTGGGAGCATAGTAGAGAAATATTATAATAATAGAAGATATTTGTTATAGAGAAATATATTGAGTAATTGTTGTCATAAATAATAGGCACATTTAAGCTGAGTAAAATTGTTGTAATTTCTATAGATACATTGTACTTCTATTTCGTGATTTTATTATATCAAATTCAATAGATCTGTAAATATGTATGTAATTGCAAGTAGTTCATGTATATGCTGTCTAATAATAAATTTTAAAATAAGTAGCATAGGTTATAAGGGATAAGGTTGTCTATAAGTTTTTTTTCGTTTCTTATTCAAGTCTTGCCTTAGCTATAGAAATATCAAAAAGAAAGCAGATCAACTTAAATATAATAAATATATCTATTTATTGGCCAAACATATTTTCATAATAATTCGTAGACAAACTATAAATATGGCAAGCTCAAATATAGCACACCATATAATGCTATAATAACTATGCAATAATCTACGATATTATTTACTCTCTGTCTCTACTCTTTCTCTGGGAGTATCTCACATGTTTTGTGTGTTTTTCCTTGCGCTATCATTAGCAACCCGTCGCAAATGAGTTTGATTAGTTAGAAGCCCCCGCGCGGTATTAGCTTCAGTTTTGTTGGGTCGAGTTCGAGGCAGATTTTAAATTGCGGAACATTAACAAGTTGACGTTAATTTTACGCGAAATATTTTGCCAACAGTAGAAAACAATTTGGCACACGATTTATGCGCCATTTATTTATTTGTTGTGTTTACCCAGTTTTCAGTTACTTTATCCTCTTTGTTTTTGGGCTCTCCTTTATATTTTTTGGGGTCGCACGCGCGAAAAATGTTGTGCCGCTGCAGGACAATTCGCCTCAAGGATTAAGGGCAGGGATTACGCAATTGCCGAGCTGAGCTGGTAATGAGATTCCGCACGAATTAGCGCCTGTCCCAGTTACTGTTCCTGTCCAGACACTCGCCCAAAAATATACAACGAAAAGTGAATGAAAATGTGAATGGAATGTGCCCTTATGCCCTTGTCCAGTTATGATATATACGCAGTGTATATACAGTATATTGTCGGACAGCTCGTCCGTTTGTATGAGAAGGCACAACAAAAGCAAAACAGAATGCCGTCCAGACAGTTGCGACCTTCCCCGACCCTTCAAAAAAGGACTCAGACTCTGCGCCAGACCCAGACCCAGGCCCAGACCCAGACCGGAACCCCGCAACAGACCCCAAAAACCTTTGCCTCACGCAGTCATTTTCGCTCAGATTTGTAATTGCTTAGGGTATTGGTTTATGTGAAGGTATTTCAACTTTGTAAATCAATTTGTAGCAACAAGTTAAGGAAGAAAATAATTTAATTATTATAAATCCTTGGATATCTACAAATAAAAATCAAAATATTATTATTCTTCCTTTTTTCTTTACTATTTATACTTTCGTTATTGCTACTACCTTATGTTCTATTACTTCTACTACTTCTTCGACCATCACTTATACTTCTACTACAGTGCAACCACTTTTAATAAACTTCGAATTAATCTACTTCTACTTCTACTGCTATTATTTTACTACTACTACCACTTCCACTACTAATTCTATTACTTATACTAATTTTAACACTTCTACCATTCCTTCTACTACTATTTCTATCACTACTACTACTGCTTCAACAACTACTACTACTACTACTTCTAAATATCTACTACTACGACTTCTACTTACACTACTACTACTTATAATTCCACTACTACTACACCCACTACTAATACTACTAATACTACAAGGTATACTAATAGAATTTATACCAATGCTACTACTATTACTTCAACTACTACTACTTATACTACTACTACATCCACTACTACTACTACTACTTCTACTTCCACTACTACTACATCTACTACTACTACAAATACTACAAGTTTTACTAACAGAATTTATTCCAATACTTCTACTACGAATTCTATTTCTACTACTATTACTTCTACTGCTTCTATTTCTACTACTATTTCACTTGTTGGTAGAGTAAAATAAATTCGTTGCTGGCTCCAAATTTGTATTCTTCGCTTGAGCTGTCCCTGCTGCCCTATCGCCTGTTTTTATGACATGTCGTAGAGGACACACACAGCAGCAACAGCAGCAGCAACAACAACAGCAGCAACAACAACAGCAGCAACAACAACAGCAGCAACAACAAAACATTTGCTTTTAATAGCATAAAAGGAATCAAACTAACAAACAAACAGACGAAAGGACGCAACGAGGCAGTCACAGCTGGCCCCAGTAGGGGGAGGGGTGTAAGGAGGGTGAAGAGGGGGAGTGGTAAAAGGATGAGTTACAGACTGGGCCATTTGGTTCATAAATGCGACAAGGCAGCAGCGCAGCAGCAGCAACAACAACAGCAAGAACAACAACAAAGGCATCGATAAGCAACGTAACTGGGCGGCACAATGGACAACAGGCTGACCCAGCAACAGCTAAAGGACGTGACTGCACACACATACACACGCACACACACACACACACACACAGTCACAGTAATACATACCTACACACATATACATATATGCATGCATGCTCATGCACTCGCAGAACACAACACACACACACACACACACAAACCCACAAGCGACGACATCCTTTTTCCTGTCTACCCATTTTGCCCCGTCTGTCTGTGTCTGTGTGTGCGTGTGTGTGGGGCTGCTTTCTCTGTATTGGTGCACGTGTCTGCCACGTCCTCTGCGTCGCAGCCAGGACTTCGCCCGTCGCCCGTCGCCCGTCGTCGGCAGAGCCTGTCGAAAATGTTTTCCATTTCAGTTAGCAAATTATGTCGGCGTCGGCGTCGGCAAAGAAGACGACGGCAAAATAAATGAAAAACTCAGACGCGACGCTGTTGCCAGCGGGAGCAATAGAGAGAGAGAGAGAGAGAGGGTGGAGCAGAAGGGAGGGGGTTGCAGAAGCAGAGGCAGGGCGTGTGCCAGCAGTGGGGCACGTTTTTATGACATGGAAAGGACACACAAAAAGAAAGCGAGGCAAGCGAGTAAAAGAGGAGAAGGAGAAAGAGGAAAAGCAAAAAAGGAAACAAATAACAAAATGTTGCGACCATTTTTATTTCCCTTCACACACTCTCCTCCTCTCTCTTTCTTTCGCCCCCCCTCTCTGTCTCTCTTGGCACTTGGCTTTTATGGTCGCCAGCGACGTGTTCCGCTTGAATTACGCGTCCAGCGAGCCGTGCCGCAGCGGGGCAGCAACGGCGACGCAAATAAAGTTGCAGCAACAACAAAAATTGAAGATGGTTGCAAGGGGAGGGCGCACGCAATTTTGAAAACAGACTGCTGGCAATCATTGTGTCATCGATGATAAAGTTGAAACGAGGCGTGAGGAGGCAAAAAGGGGTTGCACCACGCCTCACCCCCTCACTCTCTGCCCCGCAACGTTTCTTCTTCAGCTTCGTTCTGTAACAAAAGCAACTGCAATTCCATTGTAAATACTCGTGCACTCGACACACACACACACACACACACACTCGCACACACACACTTGCACTGAGTGCTTGCCACACTTGGTTGTATTTTGTGTTCTCGCTTTGCTCTCCATTATGTGGTGCAAAAAAATCCCAGCGCCGAGCCTTGCTTCTGTGTATGCAGTGAGTGTGCGTGGTGTGTGTGTGTATGTATTGTGTGTGTGTGTGTGTGTGTGTGTGTGTGTGTGTGTGGTTGGGCAAAGTGGTACAAAGTGCTGGGCTGTGCTAGGACTCTCTTCAGGCTGCTGGTTTCTCATTACAAGCAAAGCAACGACGACCTTCAACTCACCACGCCTCCACATCCCACCCCCACGCACACAGCGCGCGCCCCTTTGGACAACTGCAGAAAGTAGTGCTGAATCAGGTCATGCGGGTGGTGGGCGGCAGGGCGGCAGGGCGTGGCTAAAACCGAATTGTAACTAACAACTTTGTGAGTTCTGAGCAAGTTGAGTTGTGTCGCTTTTGCCTTTGCAATCCCCAGCAAATACATTTGCCACACACACACACACACACACTCATACATACATACACACACACACAAAGAGAGATAAACACTTACATGTACACCCACATACAACTGCAAACAAGCGCAGAGCAACCACATGAAGCTGGTCGAATTGAAAGCTGCCTGCACAGCTCAAGCAGACAAACTCGTCGACAAACTGCCAGACAGTGTGTCAGACATTGTGTCAGACAGTGCGTCAGACAACTAGTCAGATAGTTGGAGAACTTTTTGTGGCTTAGATCAGGCCAAACTTAAATTTTGCCCAGGGAAATTGCACAATTCAAAGAAGTTGCGACTTCTTTTTGGCGCCCACACTGCGTATGCGCAATTTTTATAAATACACATTCATACACAGACACACACACACAGACACGTCTGGGCAATTAGCAACTGAAAGTGGGGATTTATTTATAATACTGTAATTCTATATGCCGTGCTAATTGTCGGATATCTCGAGGGTAGCTCAGCTTGTCTGCTGATGTGCCATGCCAGACAATATGACAATATGATTGACAGCTATGTGGAAATCGATACAATATGCAGTGCGTGTTGTTGTTGTTGTTATCTATATAAAGTACATTTAAACGTTTAAGAATGCACTTTAAAGCAAGAAGATATTTATGAAGTTCTTATATAATGTCTGTGATTACTTATATATACGCATATCTTATATATAACATATCTCATACACCATATCAATTAATATCAGTTAAGCAGTTGCTTAAAATCTAAGCGTTTATTAGATTACTCTTTTTTATAGACCTACTTATTATCATGTACTCCTCACGCATAGCTAATCTTTTTGGAAAGCATGAAAATAAAGCTTCAGATTAAATTGATGTCTTTGGAATTTTGTGGTATATCTTTTATTATTATGTTATATTAACAATTGCCAAATAATTACATATCAGAGTAATCTTAGAACCCCATAAAGTATATAAAGTATATTCTGAACCAGCATTACCAGTTGATTCAATCTAGCTAAGTCTGTCTGTCCGTCTGTTTGTTTGTTGCAACGCAGACTAGTTTCTGTAGCTGTAGAACTATTATGATGAAACTTATTGCTGCACGTTATAAATGAAAATGGAATGGAGCTGGATCGGACCCATAGATCATATAGTTGTTATACATATTGTACAAATGATATGCATATAAAGTTTCATTAAAATCGGACCATAATAGCTTCGGCATTAACCTTTTAACTATAGGTTAACTCTATATGTTTCTTTACTATTTTTATTCTTTCATGTATTATATTTTATCTGTATTATATTTCCATCTGACTAAGTAAACCCAATCGCTTATGCCAATTTCCAGTTTATCTGCCCTAGCACCACATTGTCGTTACCTATCCCCCTCTGTATATGGTATATCTTTGTACTCTCTTGTATTCATTCTCCCTTCCTTCCTTTTTTTCTCTCTTTCTGTTTTTCTCTATAATCATCTCTTCAACTCTCTCTACGCCCTCAGTTCTCTATCACGTTCTCACTTCACGACAAAAGCTTTTATCGTTAATTTTTCTATGAAATTTCGTTTGCTTTTGGGGTCTCTCGCAAAATGGAGTAGTCCGCACCGTAAAGATAGAGAGGGATAGAAAGAGGGGTAGAAAAATAGAACCTTGTGGAATGCGAAGTGAAGAACAAACAAAGCGAACGACAATTTTCCATGCATTTGCAGGCGACAACGACAGCGGCAAGAAGAATGCAACTGACAGCAGCGACAACGTGCCACCTGACCCACTGACACTGCCCTTACCCCAGCCATGCATACAACCCACTCGCCTTCCTCCCCTGCCTTCCACACTTTGCCCCACTTGATACCTCCTAGTGCAGGTCACCTCCCAGTTGGGCTGTCAAATCATATTTCCGTTTTTGTCGCCCCCACTTGGTGTGGTGCCGATGCCAATGCTGCCACTGCTGCCATCGCTGCCCGTCTGTCATTCCGGCTCCGTTCTGTGTCCGGCATTTTGCAATGACATGCAGCGGCAGCAGCAACGTCATCAACTGCATCGCCAGCATCATCATCAGCCGTCGGCAATCATCATTATCACCCGCTCATGAATGTTAATCGTCATCTGTCAGACGCGTTTTGCGGTCGCTGGCAAATTGAATGTAGGTCGCAGCTTCCCGCCTCTGCTGCACCTTCTACCTCAACTCTGTCTCTGCCTCTGCCTCTGTCTCTGCCCTGTTCTGCTGTCGTTGTCGCTGCGGTTTGCCATTCGCGTGACCGCAACGCGTCATCGATCAGACAGTAGGGCGCAGGAAAGAGGCTGCGGAGGGGGGAGGCAGAGGGAGATGGGGAGATGGAGGTAGTCAGACGATGCGGGCTGCTGCTCGACCGATTGGCCGCCAGCGTGTCTGCTGTTGCGTCGTGCTGCTGCGTCGCTTTGCGGTCGCCATCCACGCCCAATTAACGTGCCTGACTGCGGTATGCATTGTCGTAGGTTGCATGCCCCACGCTTGCTTGCTTGGCTTGCTCCACTTGCGGCCAGCTTGCCACTTGCATAACCTATATATTAGTGGTGCGCTCACTCACACAGACGTGCGCTTACTCATGTGCCTTTGGGCTGCAGCGCTCATAAGTAGGCAACAGTTTTTGTTAGCAAAGTTTACCTTGGATTTTAAAGTCTTTAAATGCCGCTGGGAGTGTCAAGAGCGGGGCGAGGAGGTAGGGTAACTTACTGAAGGGGGGGGGGTGGGAGGTTGTCAGTGCTTGACAGCCATTAGAACATTGTTGGTTTTACGAGCGTCTCTGGCTTGCCTCGCCTCGTCTGTTTGTCTGTCTGCGCCACTCGCGCTGTCTGTCTGCCAGCCATTAAAATTCACATAACAGCAGTCGCAAACACACACATACACACACATACAGCCCATCCATAGTCAGCTATACATCCACACACACTCGGGCTTAGCTATGGCACTATATAGCTGCATGTGCGCTCAAATGTATGCTACATTTTTTGGCGCAGCTGCTGTTTCTACTCCCCCTCACGCTATACGACGTTATTTGTGTTGTTGTCTCGTCTCTAGAGCAGACACTCCTTTTGCGCAAACACAGCAACACACACACACATACACACACAGGCAGTCAGTCAGTCGGCTAACTGATTTTTAGGTCGCTGGCGCAAACGTCAGAGCGACAGAATGTTTGGCTGGCTGGCTCGGCTCATCGCTAACTCATACACTCAGGCACACATACAAGCATACACAGAGGCACACACACATATATACACGCACAAGCAGCAACTGGCAGACAGCGCCAGCAACAACAACAACAAGAACATCATCATCATCGTCATCATCGTCATCATCGTCATCATCGTCATCGTCGTCGCGCTCAGCTTCAGCCACAGTCTCTTCTTTCTCTTCTCTTCCCCTGGCCCCCGCCAACGATGAACCTCCCAAAAATGCCGCAACAACTAACACAGCCACCCCCTCTGCAGCTGCTCTGCTCAGCCCCCTTTGCCTGCCCCTCCCCCCTCGTCTCCACTGCTGGTTAGACATGAACCAGTTTTGCTGCCATTTTTATTTCTTTTAGTTTTATTTATACTTTTCGCCATCATTTTTGCGCGCACGCTCTTGCTATCCCTCTCTCTCTTTCTACCTCACCCTCTTTCCTTCTCCCTCTCCTTTTCTCTTTTTCACTGCTGTTTGCGCTGTTTTAGTGCTGCTAGCTGCCGTCAGATGGCGCGCTCTACTTTTATTTTTCCCTCTTATATATTTACCCAAAATATTTTACTTGTATATAGTGGCTTGTCTCAGTGTGTGTGTGTGCTGGCATTTACTGCACGCACACAAAGCCTTTTTTTTCATTCAGCTGCAGCGCAGACAGGCGTCTGCTTTGGCTCTCCGTGTGGACTTTTGGTTCGTGAATTGTTTGTCGAGCTTTGTCGTGTTTCCCCTTTCTTCTCTTCCCTTTACACGTTGTGCTTCCTTTCCTTCCCTTTTCACTTTTTGCTCGCCTCCCTCCTGCCTTCTCTTTTGGCGCATAAAGTTGCCAGTCAGCCACACGCCGCGCGCGCGCTCAACATGGCCCGCATTGTGCCCGCCTGGTGCGTCTGTCGCATCTCCCAAACCTCCTCTCTCTCTGTCTCTCTTCATTCGTCATCCCTCTCTGCACTTGCCTCTGCCCAGCGTGTGCTCGTTTTGGCCAGAACTTTTGTTGTTGCTTTTGTCTGCTTTGGTTTTTATTCCTGCCACATGCACTGCCAGCCAGGCAGCGTCCCCTTGCCCCGCTCTTTCTCTCCCTCACTCTCTCTCTACACATTCTGAAATTTTCCTCTGACTGGTTTTGTGTAGCAGCTTTTGCTTGCTTTTTGGCACGTCGCCGTCGACGACGACGACGACGAAAACGACAACAGCGAAATGGTGGAGTGTTTTCCAGAGTAGCAGCAGCAATGTGGGCGGAGGGCGGGGGCGGGGCAGCAGTGCCCGACGTTGTCGTCGTCTAAGCTGGGAATTTATGTGCCATGTGCGTTTCATATTTTTACGTTGCTATGTGGACTAAGCTGCCGCTGGCTCCCACGGGCTCTGCACACACACACACACACACACACACACGTACTAAAAAGAACACACACACACACACAGAGCGACACCCAGTGCTGCTTTGTAACTTAAACTGAGCATTTTCTCTGCCGTGCTGGAATTTAATAAATATTTATGTATTGAAAAATGGCTGCGAAAAGTTTTGCTTGCATGAATTTTCACAGTTAAATGAAGAGGAAATGCAGTTGTTTGTCGCACTTGAAATTGACAGTGCCATCAGTGCAGGTGATTATGTTACTATTGTTGGTCAACGTGGCGTATGCGTAATGTGTGCAAGTTTCCAGTTGAATGAGGTAATTTGCTGTGAATGGAATTTTGTGACTGTGGCACAATTTACATATTATTTAACTGTATATTATTTTATTATATTGTTATACTAACTCTTTATAGAGTTTATTCTATGAAACTTGTAGTTGGAATGCAAGTACTTGAAGCATAAGCTACTGTAACATTCGACTTTACTGCATATATATAATATATATTTTAGATTTATGCATTTATTAATACCTACATATCCCTTTCATTTCTAAACTGACTTTTAGCTGTATTTATTGCTATATTTCTAGCTGTATTTTTAGCTCTAAACATATTGCTCTGTTTGCAGCTGCATTTCTGTTGAATTTGCTTTACTCTACTCCCCTTTTACTATATCTAGTGTGCATCTATATGCTTCCACTATATATTCTTCTATATCCACATTAAGGCCTATATCTAAGCGAAATTGTGGCCTACTCTTGGGCGTTGTCTGCCTGCCTCAAACTTTTGCCAGCGCCTTTTTTTGAGTGAGTTAGCTCCCTTGGCGCATTAGCAAGTTTATGTGAAGTGTGGAGAGTGGAGAGCGGGTAGAAGGAGGGGGGAAGGGAGTGAGTATTTCACGAGTTAAGGAGTTTCCTGTCACGTCAGCAGACCCTCCTTACTCCCCCCCCAAACCCCTCTTCAGCTGTCTCGACGTGGGCAAGTGTCAAAAGTTTGACTTAACTTTCGCACGCGCCTTGTGTGGTTGAGTGTGGTGCGAAGCGGACACAGCCACAGTCAACTTGTGAACTTAACCGCACACGCACAGCCAAACACACAGTACACACATACACTCACACACACACACACACACACCCCACACACACTCTCTTTTGCTTCTTTAGGCAATTGCGTTTGCGGGTTGCGTTGATTATGCCTCGCAACATTAATGTGTATCCCTTTCGCTTTTTTGGGGACACTTGCCACGCCCCTTGTCCCTGCTGCCCTCCCGTTATGGCGTCGCCTTTTCGTGCTTGCGTCATTCGACTGTGCATTGTCTGTCGCCTGTCTCCGTTTCCGTCTCCGGCTTTGGGTAAGGGTCGCCTTGTGTCTTATGTCTTGTGTCGTTCCTCTTGACTTGACAGCCGTCGCTTCCGCTGTGAATGCTGCCTGCTGCGTCCTGCGTCGCCTGCCTGTCTTCTGCCTGCCCCACCCACCAATAATCATTAAGCAAAGACGTCGTCGTCATCGTCCAGTCTCCGTCTCCGTCGCATTGCCTTGACTCTGCTCTGACATTTGTATAACTGTCTGCCTGGCGGCCTTTCTGGCTGTCTTGCTGTCTCTGCGTCTCTCTATCTCGCTGTCTCGCTGTCTGTCTATCAGACAGCTTCCTCCTTAAGCCAATGCACAGTGGGCCACAGGCGATTGAAATGTGCTTGAAAAATGTGCAAGTGGAAACTTTAAAAGGGGTCTTGCAAGTAAGTAGTAAGTAAAGCAATAAATGCAAATAAATAGCTAAGTAAACATTGACAAACATTGACAAACATGACATTTGTGATAATATGTAATTATATGTTCAATTATAATATATGTAGGGGAAGGTGGTGTAATTCGGACCTACCGAAGCTAATTGCAAACAAATTGGCTGTCCCGAAATAACTTTCATCAAATATATTTAAACTAGATAGATAAATCAATAGTAAAATATAGTATTAATTGCTTGATATTTATGTAATGTCTTTTATAGAATTTCAAATGTATTTTATCATTTTACAAAGCATTAACAAAACTATTATCATCATTTTCTTTTTTTTTTTTTAGTTTCATTTCTTCTTATTTATTGAATCTTCTTAGTTTATGAGACTAACAAAAAGTTTACAAATCTTAATATAATTTAGAATACAATTTTTAATTTGAATTATTATTATCATCATAAATGTTTATTAACATTAAAACAAACTGATTGTTCTTTGTTTCATTCTCATTCTCATTTTTGCAATTGGCACATTTCTTTGCAGTTTCCCTCACTTGTGTTCCAGTGTGCACTTTCTGTCTTGCGGCTTACACACGCAGACACCTGCACACTTAGCCCCCCCCCCCACCTCTCCACCGACCCTGCTTTGCTTTGCCTGCCCAGCAAGTTGTGCATGTGCCCGCCCCCTTGTGAATTATTTCGGCACAATTTGCATATTCAATGAGCCTTCGACGATGAGTCGAGACCTCGCTTTGACCCACTCCCCCTACCTCTCACTCTCCCCCCCCCGTTTCTCTTCCTCTGCCGCTCTCTTGTTCGCCTGCTTGTTGTATCTCCTTTTTGGGGCTGGCAGACGTCGCAACGCACGTGTTACATAAGTTTTGCAACGTGTCTGCTGCGCCGTGTGCGCCTGCCCCCCCCTCCCGACCCCTCTGTCTCACCTCTCTGTGTCTCTGTCCTTGTCTCGCTTTGCACGTGTCGAAATTGTTTCGTCGTCAGTAAATGAAATTTGTTTGCCGATTGCGGCGTCTGCCCCGCTCTCCCCCGATCCCCCCGCACTCGACTGCGGCTCGTCCTTCCCGCAAGCTTGGCTACCGAAAATGCCAGCACGTGGTTGCCATTTGTGTGTGCCACGTGTGTGTGTGTGTGTGTGTGCATACATATTTTATTGATTACTTTCTCTCTCGCTTGCACGCATTGACTGTGTGGCTGCCGAATGCGTAGGCAGCTTTCCATTTTGTTTATAATTGTCTGGCAATGGCGGCGCTTTAAAGCCGTTGACTTTAAAGTGCGTTGATTGAGGGACTGACAAGCTGATTGAGTGATTGAGCGATTGACAGACAGAGCGATAGATTGACTAACTAACTCACAGACTGGCTGCCAGACAGCCACACTGACTGTCAGTCTTGTCTGCCTGCGCATTGCGTATACGCTGCGTCTGCTTCAAGGTCAATGCGGCACGTGTATGATGTGTATGTGTGTGTGTGTGTGTGTGTGTGAGTACTGTCTCTGCCTGTGTGCGTGCCATTTTAATGCTGCAAATTGCCAACAAATTTTTATTGGACGCTCTGTGCGTATACGTGATATTTTTGAGACAGTTGCTTAAAATGTTGCAACACACACAGAGGCAGACAGACGCACAGCACACACACACACACACACATATATTAGCAACTACTTAAGCGCCTTGTTGGCAACATGAGCAGCAGCAACTACAACAACAACAACAGCAGCAACAGCAGCAACAGCAACAACATCAACTTTGTCAAGCTAATCTAGTGCAGCATCAGCAACACATTTCCTGTCTCCTTCTACTTGAGAGCTGCTGCTGCTTTTCCCCCTCCCTGCTCCACTCACAGTTACTTTGCCAAACAACCGCAAAGTGGCTGTGTATGTGACGGCAACATGACGTGCAGATACCACGTAATTTCGATATATATAGGATAAATAAATAAATGAATACATAAAATAGAAATAAGAAAATTATCTTGTCGAAAACTTTTTAGAAATCTGCCCGGCATCAATGCGCTTTTCATTCTACAGGGTATACAGCACTGGCATAAGTAGCAGCCGCCATTGCGCAATGGGTGTAGGGGAGGGGGCGTGGCAAAATGAGGGAAGGCAGCAGTCGCAGACAAGAGAGAAATTGTAAAAAAATGTCACAGGCAAAAAGGTCTGCGCACGTTTTGCACATTTCACTTCACTTCAGCGGCAGCTGGGAAAACCTTAGCAACAACTACAACAAGCACAATAACAACTTCTATATGTACAACAACAACAACTATAGTAAGAACAACAACAACTGGCAACGGGGCCTGGCAATGGATAATAATGAATGCGACTGCGGCGGGGATGCTCGACTCGATTTTGAGTGGCAGCTTCAACTTTGCCTTAGCTTGTTGTTGCCATTGTTGCTGTTGTTGTTGTTGTTGTAGTCACTATTGTTGTAGCTACTGTTGTTGTTGTAGTTACTGCTGCTGCTGCTGCTGTTGCTATTTGCTTTGACAATGACATGGAAATGAAGACGAGCAAGCCTAGACTGAAGTTGACTTGAACTCGGACTCGTGGCAGGAATTCGTCCTGCACTCCCCACCCCCCTGCCCTGCCACGCGACCCTCGCTATGACATGTGACTGCGTTAATCATCTGTCACACTGATGAGGCAGCAAACGGGTAAGGGGAAGAAGTGAGGAGGGGAGGGCAGAGAGAGATGACAGGCGCCTTGCAACTGGCCGCCTCATTAGAAGACTGCGCCCGACTGTGTCGACTTCATTTGCGGCATGCAACATGCATGAGGTTTTTACTTTTTTGCGCTTTTGTTTATGAGTGAGCAAGAGAGAGGGAGAGAGAGAGACGAAGGGAAGCTGCGCGAAGAGTGAGAGTGGGAGGGAGAGAAGCGAGAGGGACAGAGCGAGCGAGAAAATGTACCACATTCAGCGCGCCTTGTTTCCCTTTTGCGTAATTTATTTTACTTGCAACCCACACACACACACTTACGTGTGCACAGCTTGCCACGCCCACTGGCAGGTAAGCCCTGCCTGCCTGGCACTCGACAAAACAAATAGCGTCCGCGTCTATACACAAAATCAGACGCTCAAGGACTCTTCAGCTCGAGCCCAGCCCAGTCTAGGCAAGGCAAGAGGGGGGCAAGGCGAGGCAGCCTCGCTCCTCTATATGTAGGTGCTGCCAGAGCTCCTTCATATGCACACACACTCATACACACACACACTGGCAGTTACACCCACTTGAAAATGCCGTGCAATGAAAGTAATTTCGCCAAATAGACTTTGTCCTGCTGCCACTGCTGCTGCTGCTGGCATTGCTTGCTGCGTTTCTGCACGCTTCGCTGAGTCCTTGCTTTACTGACGGCCGGACGGACACACAGACGGACAATGGAGGGGACAAACTGGCTACTGGCAAATGATTTTTACTCTGCTGTGCAACATCGTGGCGTTGAATGGCAGTGCCAGAGCAGGCTCAGCCCTCGCCTTGTGGCCCCTTTTAAAGTCAGCTTTGCTTACTTAACGCCGCTGCTTAAGTAAATCCCTGCGTGATTGTTTTAACTGAAAGGGAGGTTTACGTACATGTGGGAAAAGGGAAGGGAGGGAGCAGATCAATAGGAGAACTCAGGCTTTATTGTTACATTCAAAGAAGTAGAAGAATGCATGTAAAATGTTGAGCAAAAATGTAAATAAGCAATCAATTGGTATAGGTTGCATATTAAGTATCATTCATCGATAACTTTTACTCAAAATATCGTAAACTTATCAACCAGTTTAAGGTTATACTCAAAGTCTACTCAGTGACAATATAAGAAAATCAATAAACGATACAGTTCGATATTTTTACAATAGGCAGGTTTCTTTAATCATATATATCGATATATATCGATACTTGAATTGATTAAATTATATATTCGATAAATAACGATATATTTTCAATGGTATCATACGTTATAATTGATAAAAAATATGTAAACTCGATAAATATCGATATATTTTCAATCGATTTATGCCTTTTTAAATTGATACAATTATACAATTCAATAAATATCGATACATTTTCAATTGCTACGTTTTTAAATGATTTAATTATATACTCGATAAATATCAATACATTTTCAATCGATACATACGTTTGTAAATGATAAAATTATATTTTCGATAAATATCGATAAATCCGCAATCGATATATACGTTTCGTACTGATCAAACTGACTTGTTTTCAGTATTCTAGCTGTCTCTCGAAAGTCCTTAACGCAGATAGTCATGCCTTAAAATTTGCCTTAAATTTTAGCCAATAAGTTTCGATAGTTTCGATAGTTTGGCTAGCTTCAATATATTTCAGATATCATAATGCATGTAAACTTTCATTTGCAGAGCAGAAAGTTTATTTGGCCACGCTGAAGAACTTGTTAAATAGACGAGACCAAAAACGTTGAAAGTAATCGAAACTTTTGAAACAAAACACAAACAGAAGGACACTCTTTTCCCCTCTACCCTCAATGGGTGTCGCTCTCTCACTCTCTCTCTCTCTCGTTATGAGGAGTCTGCCTATCGTTAATGGAGGAGACTTTTGTAACTTTAAACGGAAATGATATTAATTAGAAAACTTTACTCAACTCTTTGTGCCTGAGCACAATTCAAAAGTTTCCGCCTTGGGGCACGAAATAAGAGTTTGATGAGGCGTCTCTTTTCAGCCAGAGATATGCACGTGTGTGTGTGTGTGTTCCTTTATATAGATACAACTAGTCAAATTTAGCACAACTGAAAGAGGGTGAGGTGGCGAAAGGGGGCGGGGCTGTGCCACGACAGTCGTCAGCTCTAATTGCTTTTCATGGCAATGTCACAACAGCAATGCGAGAGAGGAAAATCTCTTTAGGGTATCCCGCTGTGAGCCGCATTTGGCATTTTGCGTTTGCCTTTGCTCTATTAAAGTTTCACGACCCACTGCTCCCCTTACCACTCCCCCCCTACCTTGCCTTCCTTAACACTCCTGTCAGCGACCAAAAAAGTTGGTACTTCCCTTTTTGCATTATCAGCCTGGCTTGTCCCTTTTGGTGCCCCCCACGGAAAGTCTGTCTCGGTCTCTGTCTTGCTTTCTTGCTCTGTCTCTGTCTCTGTCTATATATATATATCTCTCTCTCCTTCTCTTACTCCCTTTCTCTCTCTCTACCCCTCTCGCACTCTCTTTCTCCTTCTTTGCAACTTGAAACCGAAAAGCGCAAAAAGTTTTTCATGCGGCTTCGGCTCTTTTCAAATTCCCTGGCCTTCCCTCCTGGCACTCCACTTGCCTCTGCTTCCCTCTCTGCGTTGACAATCATTGGCATTTTCTATGGTTTTATAAGCAGCGAGGGAAAGCGCAGGCGTTGCGGGGGCCAAAAAGCTGAAATTCTTAGAAAAGAAGCTGACTTGCAATGCGCTCTCCTCTGCCCTCCTCCCTCTCATACGCCCCGCTGCCTGTCTAACAGTCTGTCTGTCTGTCAGTCAGGGCTGGGGCTTTTTGGGAGTGATGGGAGGGGGGGTTTTGGTAGAATTGTGGGTCTGTTGGTCTGGGCAATATATCTACGTCTGCGTCAACGTCTGCTTTCTTTTTCCTCTTCATCCTCCACCTCTTCTCATTTCTAACTGTTCGCTGTCGGTTTTGTCTGTTGTCTGTCTCACTGCTCCCTCCCCTACACTCACTCTTTGCCTCACTGCTCCCTCGCCTAGCTGTCTGTATGTCTGTCTGTCTGCTTGTCTGCCTGTCTGTCCGTCTCTCAGTTTGTCTATTTGGCCGCTTTATTTGCCTCCTTCTATTCAGTTTGTTCTGGTTTTTTGCTCTCTTTTTTTCTCTCTCTGTCTCGCTTTTTTTGTTGCCAGTTTTTGCACTTCCTCTTCTTTCCCCCCTCCGCTTCTCCTGCCTCTTTCACTCGCATTATTCCGCCTGGCAACTTTACATTTTCATGCTCGTGTTCCCATTTCACAGCTTTCGCTTCCTTCTCAGTTGCCTGCCCAGTTTGCCTCGTCTTTCCCTCCTCAACCCTCCTCCGCCTAGCGCCACCCACTTCCGTTCTATTTTCATCTACTTGAGTGGAATTTTTATTTGTCTGCTGCCATTTCTCGTTCGTCATCGTCATCGAGCCAGGAGACGTTGCCATAATACCCTGTTCAGCTTCAGTTCAGCTGCAGCTTGATATGAGCTTGACGTAGAGGGAGGGATTTCAATTGAAAGCGTGCTGGGTTTCAAGTGAGGCAAGGTAGTTCAGCTATATGAAAAATACTTCTAGTATCTGCACCATATACAACTCATTCTATATAGAATTATTTCAGCATACTATAAAGAGCTCACCATAAGCTAGGTCAGACCCATAGAGGTAAGTCAAGTTCGTATTGCACTTGTCCCAATGATGTGGAGGTTTTCCAGCTGAAAAAACTGAGGCAGCTTAAACTCAACGATATATACCTCTGGAATCTGTACCATGTTGTACTTTAAACTCACTTGTAGGTATGTCGAGTTAGTTTACTGGGTTTACCCGAAAGAGAATACTGCTTTTTAGACTTTCAGAACTGAGCATAACCTAAGCTCATAACAAAACGCATATAGAATGATTACTATACAAAATTCTATCAATATTTACCTTAGTTTGTCAACCATCTGTAGATCACCCAAGTTCGTATTGTTTTTATCCCTTTATTGAGTAGGTTTTTGAATAGAAACTGAGCAAAGAGCTTAAACTCTATGAAAGATACCTCTCAAATCTGTAGTTTACTTTAGTTTGGTGTGTCTCCTCTATGGGCTATTCCCTTCATGGATCTGCCATTCTATAGGTTGCTTAAACCAATCAC